>CM060922.1:526409041-527796541 GCA_030737875.1 Allium sativum | reverse complement strand
GAATAAACACAAATCATAGGTGATTTATTTCCTTAGATTACAAACCTTTTGAAATCAAAAATATCTCGTAAGACCACGCCGTACATAAAACACGGACATGTTTTACCTTATGATAACCAAAACACTTTTATTATAAATCCAATGATATTATAATAATGTCTAGAATCCACAAATAAATATATTAAAATAGTTGAAATGCTTGCATTTCACATTCCAACGTAATAGGTATACAATCAAGTCCGAAGGTTTGTATTGAAAAATGAATACTAACTATGAAAGGTTAAGGGTTTACCTACCGAATCCGTACATCTCTAGATAAAACATAGGGAGGCTGCATTAGTTTGCACCTCAACAAATCGGGACCGGCCCACCCTCGAGATGGAAAACACCGAATATGATCACCACGGTTGATACCATATTAGCCTTCAAGCATACAAGGAAATCGACTCTATATATGGAATGATCATATCCTAATGAGAGCGACTCACATAGCGCTACAGCTTTTCCCTGCTTTATTCATTTACCGGGTGATGAGGCTAAAGAGTACGTTTATCTTATAAATAACAAAATGTCTTGAAATGCAAACATTTCCCTTCCAAAGAGATGTATAATGGTAGTATTCATCCATACAAGTTGTGCATTTAAAGCGCTTGACAATTCTATAGCGGTGGACGTGCAAAAAGTTATAACGGAGATGAAGCTGGGAAATAGCGAGGTTATATCGGAGGTAAAAAAAATGTTCATTTAATATAAAAATAGGTATTTAAAATTAACTAATTATCATTTCCACAACATTTATGCTGAAGAAACGAATATTAATTAGTCTTATATAAAAAAATCAGAGAATATCATGGTTATGCATACTAGATTTGATGGTTATAAAAGATTTATACCTTTTATTGGGTACTTCTACCTTAAAATTAGCTCCTTTTTCTAACTTTTTGATTTATTTTAAAAGAGAACTGGTCAAATCATCCTCTATATAGTAATATTCCTAAAGTGGTTGCTAAATAACTTTGTTTTAGCTTGTGTATCAGAAAATAGTAGGGCTTAAAGCGGATATACTGTTCATTAGCGCTAAATTGAAATAGCGTAGCGTTAGGACAATGCTACGAGCTATAGCAGGGATTTCGTGGTGATTTAGTGGGGATTTAACTACACAGCATACAAGTTCGTTCGGGGTTTGAACGAAACTAAATAACTTCATCTTCGTTCATCTTCAAAATATTACAAATTCGAAACACACCAGTCAGATCGAAGTGGTACTTAGGCAAGCAGGCCCGATCCCGGTCTCTTCGAAACAACGAATTGAATTTTGCACCCAAATTTGATAGTCGGTCATTAAACTATCAAATTTATAAACAACAATCATCCAAGGATTTAATTTTCCATTATAATCACCAGGTCTCTTTAAAATGAATCTTTCATTTTTAAAATCTCATTTCAAAATATTTATTTGAAATATTTATATGTACTTTGTAACACCCCTAAGTCCCACATCGTGGAAGCCTGTGTGAAGTGGGTACTTATATAGTAGATCTCGTCTCTTACTAACGCCGAGGCCTTTTGAGAAACAAAACCCCACACCTATACGGTGGCTAAGTTGGGGACAATATCTTGCGTGAACGGAGGTGTGGGCTGTTACAGTGGTATCAGAGCCAATACCCAGCCGGAATTGTGGCTCCTGTGTGGACCGCAGCGCCTGGGTGAGATGTTTGTGAGCCAACGGGGACGTTGGGCTTTGTAGGAGGGGAGAATGTAACACCCCTAAGTCCCATATCGTGGAAGCCTGTGTGAAGTGGGTACTTATATAGTAGATCTCATCTCTTACTAACGCCTAGGCCTTTTCAGAAACAAAACCCCCACACCTATACGGTGGCTAAGTTGGGGACAATATCTTGCGTGAACGGAGGTGCGGGCTGTTACATAGTTATCTCCCAATCTAAGTATATTTGCAACACATTATATTTTCAATATTCAGAAAATATATTCATAACTTATATTATCAATGAGTATATTCCAAAGGCATTTTTATTTCCAAATCTTATTTAAAGGATCAAACAAAGAGATGTTAAAAAGAAATGTATATAGAATAAACCCAAACTAGATTCCTCCTTTGTTAAGTGCGGAATAAATGTTCACACCACCATATTTAAGAAGATCCAATTTAGGAGAATCACATCTGAATTCCTTTTATAATTCTTTTCGATAAACCCCTTTTAAAAATATCTATTTGAAAAGATATTCATATTTGCATAGCCCTTTTAAAAATAAATTCTTTATAAAAACAATTTATATTTAGAAATACTTTACATAAGTATTATTGCTCTCAATATTTAAATAAATAAGAATTTCATTTACAAACCAAGTTAAAGAGTAATCTATTATTATTGGAAATACAAACATTTTTGAAATCTCACAAATGGATTATTCCTTATCTTAAAACTAAAACAATTAAGGTAGATTATTCCATCTCAAAATATCTTTGATGGATAATTAATAAATCTTGAAACTGTTATGAATAAATGATTAATAAATTTAAACCAAATAAATAACAGTCATTATCTTTAATAATAGGTAGAAAACCTTTGGTGTCACACTTTTTTGGTATACATGTAAACTATCAAAAATGCCCCTGCACACATATAAATAATTTAAAATATCCCTTGAAAATAGGATCTAACATTCAAAATTCTTTACAATTTTAGCTTATTCCTCCATGCTTAAAATTAGAATCTGACGGTTAACTAATTTACACATTCATAGTATCTCAGTATACTTAAAATTAGGATTTAATAAATAAACATCGTTTAAATAAATAAGCTTTATTTACAAATTTGTTGTTTGTTGATTAATAATATAAATATCTTTATTAATAATTGTGTTGGAAACACATATTTTTGGTCCGACCGTGAAATGCCAAAATTGTCCTTTATTTAAATAAAAAAACTATCCCATAAAAATAGGAACTGTGTGGTTGATTTTTTTTCTTTTCAAAAATTCATTTATGTATGCGTTGGCCCTTGAATAATGAATCAATAACAATCCACGCGCGGAGCGTGTGCCGTAACGCTCATTATAAATAATGATACTAATTATTTAAATTCTTATCAAGTACAGAATAATTGATTTATGTCCACAGTAGTAGCCCAGCGGTTGAAGACTTTGTGCCATGGTAACAGTGGTGCGGGTTCGAAACTTGGAATGACATGCTAAGAGCTTACTATGTGCATACGCTAAGATCAGCCACTTATGTTGTGCTCATGGCCGGGCTAAGTGCACTAGGGAGGTTTTACGACTCCGATCGGTTTCCCTCCTGAACAAATTCAAATAACAATAATAATAATTGATTTATCTTTTAACAATGTAAATTGTTAATTATAATCATTATTGATAAACAAATATTACACTTAAAACATTGTCAATAAAAAAAATTATTTAACTTTAAATCTTATTAACAAAGAAATAGTTTAACTTTATATAATAAAAAGTAACTATTAAAAACTTTGTTTAAATAAAAATTAATTAACTTCAAACCTTATAATAAAATAATTCAAACACTTTCAAATAAATAATTATTAACTTGAAACATGATTTATAACTAAATCAACTTTATTTTAAAACCATATTAAAAATAGTGATTCGTTTTTTAGAGATACTATGAGATGTACATAAATAATGATTTTCTGAAACATTTGCTTCCAGTGAACTTAGTGGCTACAGTTACGTGGTGGTTACGTCTGTATCTCAGAGAAAACATAAGTAACCATAGCTAAAAAGTCATATAATTAAAACATTTATTCCGTAAGGCTTAGTAATCACAATGGTACATAAATAAGCTACCGTTGTCGTAATATATAAAAGTGAATATGCGTTTGTAATATTTTGTTTAGTCCCACATCGTGGGGGCAGGTTTAACATCAGCTCCAAAGCCTATATATACAGGAGGCAAAGTAATAGAAATTAGATACACCTGGATCAATAGAAATAAAAGTCTTTCCTTATCTCTTCTATTCTCTCTAGTGGCTTCTCTTTTATTATGCGTTCTGATTTATTTTATAACATGTTATCAGCACGAGGTTCCAGTAGAGCTATTTTTTTATTATTTGAAATCATCTAGATCTACATCTATGAATTTGTGTGGTAAGTAATTTTTATTTGAGGATTATTAATTTATAGATGTCTAGATTTGTTCTGTTTGAGAATCTTCGATTAGTGGATCTATGAATTTGTGTTATCTCTATTCTTCTAGATCTGATTCAAACTTCTAGATCTATTTCTCTATATTTTTTGTAGATCTAGAATGGGTTCTAATATATCTATATTTTTTAGATCTAATTATTTTTATTGACCCTACATATGTGTCTAGATTTATTCTTGCAATTTTTTGTGGATCTAATTTTGATTTTTCCAAATCCAGTTTGATGGAGATTCGATTACGTATTTATTGTTTATATTATTGATGGTATAGAGGTAGATATAATTTTATCCTTTTCGATCTACTATGACTTTTCGTATGTAATTATTTTGGATAGACTAGAGACAAAATACATGAAAAAAAATGATTTTTTGTATATCCAATAGAATTATGGGTATAGAATATTGTGATGTAGCATTTAAATTCAATAGCAATATTTATTTATCATTGGAAGTGAGATTAAAATAAACAAATTCTTTCAAATGAGGAACCTGAAGTTCATATGTAAATGACCTGAAGTTCATATTACATGAAGTTCATATACAATTTGTTTTTTCAAATGAGGTCCATGAAGTTCATATGCAAATAAGGAATCTGAAGTTCATATTCAAATGATCTGAAGTTCATATATAAATTCTTTCAAATGAGGAACCTGAAGTTCATATGCAAATGAGAAACCTGAAGTTCATATGCAAATGAGAAACATGAAATAAAGCCTCAAAGCATATAACTGCATTTAATATTTGGTTATAGTAAATGACCTATAATAGGAAAGAATTTGAAAAGTTGGTGAAAAGAAAAGTTTCAATAAAAGGCAAACGGCATACATTTCAATTTTGTGCCACACATAATTTCTTGAAGAAATTTATTTTTAGAAGAGATCGTTAAAAAAAATACTATTTTCTTGAAGAAAAATAGTAAAATGACTCTCATATGTGAATAAAAGAAAAATCTAGAGGAATTGTTTCATATTAAAATATACAATGATAATATGTAAATTTTAATAAAACCTGAAGTTTTAATACAGTGGTTTTAAAACATATCATATTTCCAGAAGAAATATTTTATCGTTTCTTAGAAAAACTATATTATAAAGAAAATATGTATCTCGAAGATCAAATTAAGTTAAGATCTAAATATTGATCTTAATTTTGCACACCTGAATGCAGAAGCAATTTTTATTATAAAAATGGAAATTTTAGAACCTGCAGTTTCTATAATGGTAAGAGATAGTTTGGATGTAAAAAGAAAGATCTAAAAGATCTATATATTGATTGTATAATTTGAATCTAAAACATGTCATTTTTATTTTTGTTAATTTTATGTGTAGATTTGCAATTTTTTCGAATCATTCGCATTAAAGAATGCAAAATTTCGGTTCTATAATTATGTATTTCTACTTAATTCTCAATCAGATATTATGCATATATATGGTTTTTTAGAAAATTTGATTATTGAGAAATGCAGTACAACTATAAGTTGTTTATTTCAGTTTTGTCGTTGATCAGTATTATAGCTAGATCCAAATTTTATACTGTTAATTTAAGTAAAATTTATTTATTTGATTCATATATTTAGACCATATAATGGTTATTTCTATTATTTTTATAATAAATGCATTAAATGTATCATTATGGTAATATATATTATATTACCATATTATTATAAATGTATTAAAAGCATTAGTTATTGTAAGTTAAATGATGTATGTTTGTGTTTGGAATAAGAATAGACATATATATTATTATTCGATGTATTTGGCAACTAATATCTAATGTAATGAAAGAAGTTGTATAACTCAGATCTGAGACCTGAAGTCTTGAACTATGAAAAAAAGTAACTTTTGATGAAGTTTACAGGTTGGAAATCTTGACAATTAGCAAGAATGTAAAAGCTTCTAAATTAGAATTATGTTAAAAGATTGAGAACCAGAAGTTCATCATAAATTAATGAACTTGATATAATATATATGTGTATATATATGCATAGGAACTTGAAGTTCCTTAATCAATGAACTTGAAATACTTCATAATTTAAAAGCCTGAAGCTTTATTGAAACTGTGTGAAATAATAACATTTTACTTCTTAAAGAAGTTACATCATACGCGGTAATGATAATGCATCCAAAAATTGCACAATTTTCAAAACGAGTTGTATCCTGCTTATATATTTATATTTACATATTGTATTGAAGAATAAATTTTAACAACTTGAAGTTGTTTATATATTTTATTTGAACCAGTAGTTTAATACAGTGGAACCACAAGTTCAATACAGTTAAACTAGAAGTTCAATACAGTTTAACAACTTGAAGTTGTTTATATATTTTATTTGAACCGGAAGTGTAACGACCCAGATTTTTAATGACAGAATAATTAATTAATTTAATTATTTCAAAGGTTGATTTGGAAATTTAAATAATTTTATTTATTAATTTTGAATAATTAATTTATATAAATAGTAGAAAAATAAATTAAATAAATGAATACGTACTCAAGCATCAATAGATGCAAGCTTTTAATATTTTAGTACTGGCTTTAATGTACATGCAAGCTACGGTGATTGAGAATCCTGGACTGTATCCTGTTCAACTTTGGGATGTGTGCTCATTTGGCATCTTCTACAACCATAACATTTTTTTTAATGAGCAATAGTCGCTTCGACTAAATAATAATGCTAAAGTCCTTTCAATCTTTGAATAAGGAAATATAAGAAAAGGTCTACAACGTTATTTTTAATACACCAAAATCTTTGTAAAATCTTTTTACATCTCTTCTATGTGTACCTGAGTCAAAATCATGGTTACAGAAGAAAATCTCGACCAACGCCTTTCGTTCCCCTAGTAAAAGTTATGGGCCGACCTATCTTAATCATAAAAAAAATCAAACGGCTTGAGTATTAAAGTAAACATAGTAATTTAGATGAGAAATATCATATAAATTCTCTTCCCATTCCTTTAATAGCTTCATATAGAAGAATTCTTGAAAATAATGGAACAAGAAAATAAAATATGGTTCAAAAGCATGGTCCAGTTTACAAATGATAACTAAAGTTCATTTAACCGTCCTATTAATACAAACAGTCCTGACACTATTCATCACAACATAAAATAAATAATTAAAGTTTTCGTATATGAACACTTGACTTTTTCTAAAATGTAAACAAAGCAAATAGTTATGAAATTCCATTTATGTCTGATATGTTATTTATATTATCTTATCTTGTACGTTTTAAACAGCGTGACTGCAATGATTTTAGCTGCCCTTGCAAAGCATCACTCATTTCATTTACAAGCTTTTCTAGAGATTTTCCCAAGCTGAACCCGACATACCCTATTATATCATTGCTTCCGATTACAAGCGAAAATACAGACTTGGACAAGTGACTTTGGGCTTGTTCATTTCCTAACTGTTGCACCAAGTGGTCTTTTAGCTCAGCTAACTGCTTTATTTGTTGATCAAAGGATTTGCACAATCCATGAAACATAGAATTTATTTGTTGAGTGCTAGATACCAGATATACTTGTGTCAATAGTGAAGTTTAAGTGTCAGTATATGTAACGAAAAGGAATTTCGCTCGATCCGAATCAGTCGCTAAATCGACCAAGACCGTTCGAAACCCCTGATTGTTTCGAGAACACGACAAACCGGAACGCAAACAGAAGAACATTTCATTGTATATTACAACAATTCCATCATAATACAAGAATATACAGAGTATGAATAAATATTACACAAAATATCAGAGATTTAAATTAAATTTAAATACATCGCAGCGGAAAATAATACAAAACACAACTAGAAGTAATACACGGATACAGAGCTTTCCGAGTACCGTTCCAGCTGTAAATCAGGATCCTATGAATATAAATCTGCAAAACCAAAACTACTAGCTGCCCGTGCGGAAAATGAGGGCACCCAGAGTTTAGGTTAAAACAATAAACTCCAGGTCAGTCATGTGACTGGTGTGAGAACTAAAACAGTTATTAATCTTTATTTTAAAGTTAGGTAAATCAAGGGACCTCGCCGTATAACACGGAACGGGTTTCCTCCCAAGAATACCAGTGCATAAAACAACAGCGCAATGCTAAATAAAGAACAATGAAGCTATTATAAGACCCAGGTCTCATCACACAATACAACGCAAGTCGAAGGATAGCGTTTTTACCTTATAATAGCCAAGAATGCTTAATACGTTTAAAACAAATCATTTGATACTATTATAAGTGCGTAGTGTATAAAACAACTTCAAATCATAAGTATCAATCATAGACGACATAAGTGCCCCATACCACTATGTCGCCATACTAGGCTCTACGATCAAAACCGCAAAGTCACGTATTGGAAGTTGGATTTCCGTCTGTGAACCGAGGCAAAAGATAATCCTCTACCGATTCAAGACGCTCTAGCCCGTGTCTCAGGACAAGTACTCAGTCAAGCCCTTGGAGCGACAGGGTCGGTCCACCGATGTGGATTAAAATGCCTGAATACTGCGTTTCCCCACCCTTTGGGGCGTAAATGAGCCAAATGACTCCATCGGCTCCACACAGTTACCGATATATCAGAGGCCAATGTAACGAAAAGGAATTTCGCTCGATCCAAATCGAGCGAAATTCCTTTTCGTTACATTGTGGTATCAGAGCTGATTCGATCGTTTCGATCGGTTTTCGTTAAATTTAAAATATAAATCCTTATATTTTAAATTCAAACGCACATTTCAAATTACCGGGGCTACATACTGTCTCAGAATTTGATGAAATTAGTTTTGTTAGGACCATATCGTCAATACGAAGCTAGAAATAATTTTTCTGGAATTTTTAGAGACTGTATGTGGCCCCGGTAATTTGAAATGTGCGTTTGAATTTAAAATATAAGGATTTATATTTTAAATTTAACGAAAACTGATCGAAACGATCGAATCAGCCCTGATACCACAATGTAATGAAAAGGAATTTCGCTCGATTCAGATCGAGCGAAATTCCTTTTCGTTACAGTATACTTACAAAGTGTGTAGACTTTAAGACTCCGGCACCACCGAAAGCAAAGATAATGCCCTCAAGAAACATTTTTGTTTTGTTCAGACTTTTCGATATGGAAAGATAAGGAGGAGGTGATGATATACCTAGCTTCTCCGCTGTTGTAACAACAGCAGAATGAAATTATAAAAACTAGAATGTATGAAGTATAGTGCAAATGATTGTTTGTGTACCATTTCCTGTTAAACTAATTGAACAAATAAAGAAAAATGAAATGAAAACCATAAGTTTATACCTAGAAAGTCTACAGCATTCTTGCCATTGCTAAATCTTCCAGTAGCTTTATTATCAGTAAAATCGACGCCATGATGAGGGAAGTCCGCTTTTGTGATTGTTGCAAAGTAATCGTTGGTTCCGACGTCAGCTAATGAGTCACCGAAAACATACATAGCAGGGACTTTAGAAGCTGAAATTGCATGCAGAAAGTATAAGTGTAGGATGACAATAGGCATAAATTTCTTGCGTATGTGAAATTCCAATGCTAAAGAGAGAGAGAAAAGAAGCAATGGCTTTGAAACCGTGACTTCCAATCTTTCAGAGGCGTGCACTACACACTTTCCATTTCGTGCTCCCCAAACCATCAATAACCCATGCATCCCAAGCTACCAGGTTCCGTGCCTACCAAACTTCTCTTTCTTTAAATACTGGACTTATCGTTCCTCTCCTCAACTCAAAATAAAAGCATAAATCAAAATCAACTAAATTTCAGAAGAAAATCTACAAATCTTAAAATTGAATTCACAAAGCTCCTCATGCCTTAAGCTCCACTGGCATCAATATTTTGAAGTTCGATCAAACCTCCTGGGAACGCTAAAATATCAGTACCGCCTAGGGTTCACACGTAAGCAAATTGGAGGCGGTCGAATGAGGAAATAGATGTTTGCGCTGCACTCAGGGGAGGTAGGCGCGCATACCCGTGGATCTTCATGGGTTTTGATGGTAATAGTCAAACTTTGTAGCTTATGCTACAGGAATGGTCGAAGTTGGAAAGAACCGTGTGGGGTTGAGAGTGCGGTGCGAGGCGTTCTGGTGAGGGATGGAAAGGGTCTCGTAAGGTCTGGTTATTGGTGAACACTGCGGCGATGGGTTGGCATGTCAAAGCAGTTCGCTGCTTTTATAGTAGCACTGCTTAGGGACTGGGAACAGAATTCTTGGGTTTGTGCGAGTTTGGCTAGAGTGTGATGACTGTGGAGGGAGGTTTGTGGAAACAAAATTTCGGTTGTGGTTATTGGCTATATGAGGAACAACATTTGCTTGGTTGAGGGAGAAGGGAACAAGTTTGACCTTACAGGAGAAGGAAGAAAATTAAAACGTGATTATGTGGGTGGAGATTTGCAGATAATTATTGATTGAAGGAACCGTGGTTTTAATAATAAAAGGGGTTAAAGTCAAGGTCAAAAAATTCGGTTTCCTGAAAACGGGAAAAATTGGATTTAGGAAGGAGGAGCGCGTGCATCCAGAATTTCGATGCTTGAAGATAAGTGATGATTTTTGGGAAAAAAAATTAAAGTCAGGTTGTCAAGAATTGGACCAAATCAGTCACGTGGGGATCGTAACGAAGGAATCTATGTGATGGAACTGATGTGGTTGATAATGAAGCTATAAGGAATTCATGATAAAATCAAATGCTTGTTTGATTTTAAATGAAATACGAAGTAGAATCGTCAGCTGTAAAACAAGGTGAGTAAACTCACTAACTCTGCCTCGTTTATATTTTTATTAACGAGTTCTAAATTTATATATAGTAATTTTATATTGTGTGATGGTTGTTTGGATGAATGGTTGATCAAATTGGTTGAATTAGTTATATCCATTTGATAATTCCATTCACCATGATGTTAAATATTGATGTGAAAATAATATTGATGTTGATTAACATCTATGGATGAAGGGATCCAACTGGATTCCTCAACATTTATATTGCTGTTTTTATTTGATTGTGATGTGTTATATAATCCATGATTGGAAATGTTGTGTTTGATTTACCCTAGCCCGATAAACTTGGAATTTTAGATACCGTAAAATATTTTTCAATGGGGATTGGGAATTGGGATTTAAACTGGAATTATTTCCAGAATAGAAATAAAAATTCGAATAGAATTGAAAATAGAAACCTGTTCAAATGGATAAATTAAGAAGTTGTTTATAAATGAGAGTATAAATTAAGTGAATTATAAATTCAAATTTGAATCTATATGAAAAAGGTGGAAATCGGTTTCAAAGCCAATATCTAAATAAGATTTAAACTTAGCTATTATTAAGGAAATTCAAACGAGATTTTAAATGATTGAAATAAAAAGATAAGGCTTGTATGAATAATTCTGAACAGAAGTTATAAATAAAATTTGGGTTTAAGATATGCTTGTACGTACGAAATCAAACAATATATAAAAGAAATATATTCACATCTTGAATGAATTGTTTGAAGAAATTATCTTGCAAATGAAATATCTTTAAAAGGAACTCGATATGAATCCAAATTGGATATGGAATGAAAAGGGAAATGGGTAATCGTTTTAAAAGAAAACGATGAGTTTGGTTTAAATTTCGTAATATAAAATAAAGTGTAGACTGGAACGGTTATAAAGGAATTTGATAATGATTTGGAAAGGAAAAATTCAAAAGTGAATTAGGAATTTGAATTAACCTGAAATGATAAAATAATTCCCAAGTTCAGAATATAATCGAATATAGATTATTCGAGAGAGAGTTATTTATTGGAATTCAATTCTATCGAATTTAGAGAAGTAGTTATTTTTACTTTCCGTTTTGAATCAAATTTATTTATTTATTTATTTATTTACTTAGTGATTGAATTAATAAGTACAAGTTATATTTTTATATACCAATTATTTGGGAACAACGATTATAACGCTACCGTTATAAATCTAAACAGCGATTATAATGCTACTGTTATCATAAATGTTTTATAAATCTAAACAGCGATTTTAGCGCTATCATTATAATAAATGTTTTGTAAATCTAAACAGTGATTTTAACGCTACCGTTATAATGAATGTCTTATAAATCAAATAGTTGGAAACAACAATTATAACGCTACCGTTATAATCAATGTTTGTCTGTGAAAGAAGAGGACCCTTAGATTGAAACTGAGAATTTCATAAGCAATGTTTTGTTTGAAGTTGTGAGCTTTGACTATTTCAAAATTGAGAATGTTGTTCAATTAAGGTCTGAAAAGTAATTATACCCCAACTTGATTGACTTCATGATTGATGGAGGAATGGTTAAGGTTCGTTAGTGAAAATTGGTTAGCAATATGGTCAGTTAATAAATCATAAATGGTTTGAGTTGTAATAACGATGTTGATAAGATCGCGTTAATTTAAAGGATTTTTGAAATGTTTTCCCAAATAAAATGAGGGATATTTTCTACGCATAAAAAATGAAATGAATTGGTCACCAAGGAATTAAGAAATGAAATATGAAAATATTTTCCGATATTAATAAGGTATATTTTCTGAATATAGAAAATAAGGATTCATGAATAAATAGAAATGTTCTTGCTGGAATAAGAGAGATTTTCTCGAATAAAAAAAACTATAATATTGGAAATATTTTCCAAAGATCGAGAGAGGAAATAGAGCTTTGAAAGGAGATGACAGATGGGAAATGGGAATTGGAAATGATAATATAATAAGGAATTTATTAAAAAAGGGGTTAGTGTTGTTTGATGGTTGATCGATAGAATTACCTTTTGGAAATAGGACCATTGATTATATGGATGTTCCTTTGATAGTTAAATCACCGACTATCAAAGTTTTAATTTATTGTATACCTCTGTTGTCAATACGGAGAGACCGGGATCAAATTAATTATCTGGAAACCACTCCGTATTGGCATAAGCGTGACAAACCAAGTTATGCTGAAGATAATCGAAGACGGAGTAAAATACAAGGGCCTTTCCGTTAATCCTAAGTAGAAATTGCCCAAGATGGATTGATGGGATGGTGCCTTCGGTTTGCCCAGTCTCAGGACAACGTATATGGACGAATGTCTGACGAAGTGACATTCAAAGTAAATGATGGCAAGATGTGCTGAAAGATAATCGTGACCTCAAGCCTCATCACCCGGAAAATGACAGAAATCGGACAAGCAGCATGGCCATGTGGGTCGTTTCCATTAGGGGTATTATCATCTGATATAGAGAAATTCATTTGCTTCTTATTATGTTTACTGCTGTATGCTCTCGGTAACGGTTGCTGATCACAACCGTTGGTGATTTATGCTCGATACACTCAAGTCAAATGAGTGGTCAGCCATGTGTGGGTCGGGTTGCAAGATGTTCTTGTTGAACCCCAGTGTATCCCCTCTAGAGTACACTGATCGGAAGGTGGATTCATACCTTGTCATGTTGGAAATCCAATCTCCAATAAGCGCCCTGCGGTTTTCGATTTTATATTATATATGGAGCGTGCGATGCAAGCGTTCGGTTAGATTCCTATTTATTTGATTTAGACACTATTATAATATCACCAGTTTTGATACCAAAAATATTTTTGGTTATCGTAATGTAAAAACCATCTATTTTAATGTGTGGATCGGTCTTACGATTATCATTTCTTTTGAAAGAATTTTGAAAATTAAACAAATGGTTGGAGTTTACTCACACCAGTCCCATGACTAACCCAGAATTTATTTATTTGTTTTCCCTAAACTCTTGGGTGCCCAAATTTGTACGGGCAGTCAAGTAGTTTGGATGTTACAGATTCACCTGGAGGAGCGTGAAGCAGGAGGCTTCGACAATTAGCTATGACTATCATATTTTTCCACTATGTATTATGTTCGTATCTGGAAACAGGTGTTTATAAATGTTCCAGAAATAACTGTTGTGCTCTAATGATGGTATGTATATACAGTTACTGATTTGTATTTCAAAAGTTATGTTACTTAATATATTTTATTCGTTCCACTGTGAGATTTGTGTTCTTCGTTTTTTCTTCTATTCTAACTTTTCTTTCTTTCTATTCCTCATCCTCTAACTTCTTTCTACTAATGATTCGTATTTCAATGTCATTTGGGTTGGACGTGTGGTGTTATTAGTCGACTCAAAGAATATGGAAATTCGGGCCATTACAGTTGGTATCAGAGCTGATGGTTAAGTAGTAACCTTGGCTTTGTGGCGTAAATCAATAGAGATGGGGTTAGTAATACCCTAGATTGAGTTTGAGTGTATATATATGAGTGCGTATTTGTAGGTTTGATATAAAAATTATTTTGGATTGTGCTGACTGATTTGTTGAGTGGTTTATGAATTCTGGTCGATACAGGATGTACAATTGTATCGATAGGTGTTTCTAAACTCTCGAACAAAACAAATCGATACAGTATTGTTTTAAAATGGGTAAGTGAAATAATTTTGCCCAATAATTATTTTAATAGACAAGGAATAATTTTTTGAATAATTATAATATTGGATGTGTTGATTGTTATTACAATCAAATAAAATTATAAAATATTGAAATGGATA
The DNA here is from genome assembly GCA_030737875.1 of Allium sativum. Classification (NCBI taxonomy): domain Eukaryota; kingdom Viridiplantae; phylum Streptophyta; class Magnoliopsida; order Asparagales; family Amaryllidaceae; genus Allium; species Allium sativum. The sequence goes on along the minus strand of CM060922.1, from coordinate 527,781,821 downwards.
TATATAACAAATTTTATTTGTATATGGATAATGTATACAAATAAGATGAACTGAAATTAAATTCAAAGCCGAATTTGAGGATTTAAAGCCTGGTTGTTTAGAAATATTTTCAGATGTATTTTTAAAAGTAATGTAATATTACTTTGATGTATCTTTGAAGAAAAATGGTTTAAATGAACTTTGAAAGTGATTTAGCATTAAAATCACTTCAGTGGCGAGAAAGTAATTCTAATAATGGATCGCGACATTACCGGTATTCATTTTCAAGTTTCTGAATGATGGATTGCTACCATGAAAATTCGTTGATTGGAAATTAGTTTGAAAAGAACAAGTTATTTATATAAAATCCAAGTGTTTTGAATTTATAAAAGATTATAAATATATGTGTATAATGTATATGATTTCAAACTAATTTGAAATAAAATCCGGGAATTTGAATTCTGAAATTAAAACTTGACTGGTATAAGTTGAATAGATTGAAATGGTAAAAATCGTATAAATGAATTGAACTTAACTTAAGTTATGTTAAATAAAATTGAATTGAATTAGAAATAATTCCGAATGAAATTAAATAAAGAGAAATGTTGAGATTCGAATTATTAATATGAATTCGACTTATGAATAAGCAAGTTGAATATATATTGGATGTTGTTAATTGAATTTGAATTGTGATAAATTTGGATTCAAGTATAATAAGTGGATGTACTTAAATAGAAATCAAACTCGAATTGATAGAATGGAAGTGAACTAATCAAAAGTTGATTAGAGACTAAAAACAACTGGAAGTTGGATTGATTTGAACCCAACTGGAAATGGATATATATACTGAGCAGATATTGAATGGAAGCAAATGCAAACGATAAAATCTATGCTCGACACAAAGGTACATGTTTATAATATTACTTGGGTTTGATGGTTTTATGAGCCTAAGGGGCAAGCCGCTTGGCTTTTTGGTTTTCTTTTGGATTGGAGAAGGTCTAGAAAGGCGAGTTGTGGTTGTACCGATTGAGCCATGCAAAAGAGATGCTGGCGAAAATTTTCAAAATCTAAAGAGTTAGAATTTTTTTATGAAATTTTTGATAAGTTAAAATCGAGTTGTTAATTATAATTGAAATAAGAAAACCAGAATTGGTTAATAAAATTTTAAGTGGAATAATGAGATTGATAAACGGATTTAAAATTAATTGGAATGGGTGTGGATATGCTGAAGAGCATATGGATGGAAGACAAGAAAGTAATGATGGGTTGTCCAAAATGGTGGACAGTTCATTTGGAAAGAATTATGAATGGTCGAGTACTGGTATGAGAATTCAAAGGTTGGGTAAGAACTGGGTTATGAAGATATGGAATATAAGTTTTCAACTAAGTAGGTTATGACGAGTTAGAGTTATAACATTTTTACTACTTAGCAATTTCGAGGACGAAATTATTTTAAGGGGAGAGAAATGTAATGACCCAGATTTTTAATGATAGAATAATTAATTAATTTAATTATTTCAAAGGTTGATTTGGAAATTTAATTAAATTTATTTATTAATTTTGAATAATTAATTTATATAAATAGTAGAAAATTAAATTAAATAAATAAATACGTACTCAAGCATCAATATATGCAAGCTTTTAATATTTTAGTACTGGCTTTAATGTACATGCAAGCTACGATGATCGAGAATCCTGGACTGTATCCTGTTCAACTTTGGGATGTGTGCTCATTTGGCATCTTCTATAACCATAACATTTTTTTAATGAGCAATAGTCGCTTCGACTAAATAATAATGCTAAAGTCCTTTCAATCTTTGAATAAAGAAGTATAAGAAAAGGTCTAGAACGTTATTTTTAATACACCAAAATCTCTGTAAAATCTTTTGATATCTCTTCTATGCGTACCTGAGTCAAAATCATGGTTACAGAAGAAAATCTCGACCAACACCTTTCGTTCCCCTAGTCAAAGTTATGGGCCGATTTATCTCAATCATAAACAAAAAATCAAATGGCTTGAGTATTAAAGTAAACATAGTAATTTTGATGAGAGTTATCATCTAAATTCTCTTCCCATTCCTTTAATAGCTTCATATAGAAGAATTCTTGAAAATAATGGAATAAGAAAATAAAATACGGTTCAAAAGCATGGTCCAGTTTACAAATGACAAATAAAGTTCATTTAACCGTCCTATTAATACAAACAGTCCTGACACTATTCATCACAACATAAAATAAATAATTAAAATTTTCGTATATGAACACTTGAATTTTTCTAAAATGTAAACAAAGCAAATAGTTATGAAATTCCATTTTTGTCTGATACATTGTTTATATTGTCTTATCTTGTACGCTTTAATCTGCATGACTGCAATGATTTTAGCTTCCCTTGCAAAGCATCACTCATTTCATTTACGAGCTTTTCTGGAGATTTTCCCAAGCTGAACCCGATATACCCTATTATATCATTGCTTCCGATTACAACCGAAAATACAGACTTGGACAAGTGACTTTGGGCTTGTTCATTTCCTAACGTTGCACCAAGTGGTTTTTTAGTTCAGCTAACTGCTTTATTTGTTGATCAAAGGATTTACACAATCCCTGAAACATAGAATTAATTTGTTGAGTGCTAGATACCAGATATACTTGTGTCAATAGTGAAGTTTAAGTGTCAGTATACTTACAAAGTGTGTGGACTTTAAGACTCCGGCACCACCGGAAGCAAAGTTGATGCCCTCAAGAAACATTTTTGTTTTGTTCAAACTTTTCTATATGGAATGATAAGGAGGAGGTGATGATATACCTAGCTTTTCCGCTGTTGTAACAACAACATAATGAAATTATAAAAACTAGAATGTATGAAGTATAGTGCAAATGATTGTTTGTATACCATTTTCTATTAAACTAATTGAACAAATAAAGAAAAACGAAATGAAAACCATAATTTATACCTAGAAAGTCAACAACATTCTTGCCATTGCTAAATCTTCCAATAGCTTTACCATCAGTAAAATCGACACCATGATGAGGGAAGTCGGCTTTTATGATTGTTGCAAAGTAATCGTTGGTTCCGACATCAGCTAGTGAGTCACCAAAAACATACATAGCAAGGACTTTAGAAGCTGAAATTGCATGCAGAAAGCATAATAGTAGGATGACAATAGGCACAGATTTCTTGCATATATGAATTTCCATTGCTAAAGAGATAGAGAGAAAAGAACCAATGGCTTTGAAACCGTGACTGCCAATCTTTCAGAGGCGTGCTCTACACACTTTCCATTCCATGCTCCCAAAACCATCAATAACCCGTGCATCCCAAGCTACCAGGTTCCGTCCTACCAAACTTCTCTTTCTTTAAATACTGGACTTATCGTTCCTCTCCTCAACTCAAAATAAAAGCATAAATCAAAATCAACTAAATTTCAGAAGAAAATCTACAAATCTTAAAATTGAATTCACGAAGCTCCTCATGCCTTAAGCTCCACTGGCATCAATATTGTGAAGTTCGATCAAACCTCATGGGAACGCTCAAATATCAGTACTGCCTAGGGTTGGCACCTAAGCAAATTGGAGGCGGTTGAATGAGGAAATGGATGTTTGCACTGCACTCTGGGGAGGTAGGAGCGCATACCCGTGGATCTTCATGGGTTTTGATGGTAAAAGTCAAACTCTGTAGCTTATGATACAAGAATGGTCGAAGTCGGAAAGAACTATGTGGGGGTTGAGAGAGAGGTGCGAGGCGTTCTGGTGAGGGATGGAAGGGGTCTCTGAGGTCTGGTTATTGGTGAACACCGCGACGGTGGGTTGGCATGTCAAAGCAGTTTGCTGCTTTTACAGTAGCACTATTTAGGGACTGCGAACGGATTTCTTGGGATTTGTACGAGCTTGGCTAGAGTGTGATGACTGTGGAGGGAGGTTTGTGGAAATAAAAGTTCGGTTGTGGTTATTGGCTACACGAAGAACAACATTTGCTTGGTTGAGGGAGAAGGGAACTAGTTTGACCTTATAGGAGAAGGAAGCAAATTAAAACATGATTATGTAGGTGGAGATTTGCAAATAATTATTGACTGAAGAACCGTGGTTTTAATAATAAAAGGGGTTAAAGTCCAGGTCAAAAAAATTCAGTTTCCTGAAAATGGGAAAAATCGAATTTAGGAAGGTGGAGCGCGTGCATCCAGAATTTCGATGCTTTAAGATAAGTGATGATTTTTGGGGAAAAAAATAAAGTCAATTGACAAGAATTGGACCAAGTTAGTCACATGGGGATCGTAACGAAGGAATCTACGTGATGGAACTGATGTGGTTGATAATGAAGCTATAAGGAATTCAAGATAAAATCAAATGCTTGTTTGATTTTAAATGAAATACGAAGCAGAATCGTAAGCTGCAAAACAAGGTGAGTAAACTCACTAACTCTGCCTCGTTTATATTTTTATTTACGAGTTATAAATTTGTTTATAGTAATTTTATATTGTGTGATGGTTATTTGGACGAATGGTTGATCAAATTGGTTGAATTAGTTATATCCGTTTTATAATTCCGTTCACCATGATATTACATATTGATGTGAAAATAATATTGATGTTGATTAACATCTGTGGATGCAGGGAAATAGGTTGGAGGGATCCAACTGGATTCCTCAACATTTATATTGCTGTTTTTATTTGATTGTGATGTGTTATATAATCCATGATTGGATATGTTGTGTTTGATTTACCCTGTCCCTATAAACTTTGTATTTTAGATACTGTAAAATATTTTTGAATGGGGAACGAGAATTGGGATTTAAAACTGGAATTATTTCCAGAATAGAAATAAAAATTCGAATAGAATTGAAAATAGAAACCTGTTCAAATGGATAAATTAAGAAGTTGTTTATAAACGAGAGTATAAATTAAGTGAATTATAAATTCAAATTTGAATCTATATGAAAAAGGTGGAAATCAGTTTCGTAGCCAATATCCGAATAAGATTTAAACTTAGCTATTATTAATGAAATTTAAACGAGATTTTAAATGACTGAAATAAAAAGATAAGGCTTGTATGAATAATTCCGAACAGAAGTTATAAATAAAATTTGGGTTTAAAATATGTTTATACGTATGAAATCAAACAATATATAAAAGAAATATATTCACGTCTTAAATGAATGGTTTAAAGAAATTATCTTGCAAATGAAATATCTCTAAAAGGAATTAGATATGAATCCAAATTGGACATTGAATGAGAAAGGAAATGGGTAATCGTTTTAAAAGAAAACAAAGAGTTTGGTTAAAATTTCGTAATATAAAATAAAGTGTAGACTGGAACGGTTATAAAGGAATTTGGTAATGATTTGGAAAGGAAAATTTCAAAAGTGAATTTGGAATTTGAATTAACCTGAAATGATAAATAAATTCCGAAGTTCGAAATATAATCGAATATAGATTATTCGAGAGAGAGTTATTTGTTGGAATTCGATTATATCGAATTAGGGAAGTAGTAATTTTTACTTTCCATTTTGAATCAAATCTAATTATTAATTAATTTATTTATTTACTTAGTGATTGAGTTAATAAGTACAAGTTATATTTTTATATACCAATTATTTGGGAACAACGATTAACGCTACCGTTATAAATCTAAACAACGATTATAATGCTATTGTTATCATAAATGTTTTATAAATCTAAACAGCGATTTTAGCGCTGTCGTTATAATAAATGTTTTGTAAATCTAAACAGCGATTTTAACGCTACCATTATAATAAATGTCTTATAAATCAAATAGTTGGGAACAACGATTATAACGCTATCGTTATAATCAATGTTTGTCTGTGAAAGAAAAGGATCCTTAGATTGAAACCAAGAATTCAAAAGCGATGTTTTGTTTGAAGTTGTGAGCTTTGACTATTTCAAAATTGAGAATGTTGTTCAATTAAGGTCTAAGAGGTAATTATACCCCAACTTGATTGACTTCATGATTGATGGAGGAATGGTTAAGGTTCGATAGTGAAAATTGGTTAGCAATATGGTCAGTTAATAAATCATAAATGGTTTAAGTTATAATAACGATGTTTATAACATCGCGTTAATTTAAAGGATTTTTAAAATGTTTTCCCAAATAAAATGAGAGATATTTTCTACGCATAGAAAATGAAATGAATTGGTCAACAAGGAATTAAGAAATGAAATATGGAAATATTTTTCGATATTAATAAGGTATATTTTCTAAATATAGAAAATAAGGATTCGTGAATAAATAGAAATCTTTTTACTGGAATAAGAGAAATTTTCTCGAATAAAAAAAATATAATATTGGAAATATTTTTCCAAGGATCGAGAGAAGAAATATAGCTTTGAAAGGATATGAAAGATGGGAAATGGGAATTGGAAATGATAATATAATAAGGAATTGATTAAAAAAAAGGGTCAGTGTTGTTTGATGGTTGATCGATAAAATTTCCTTTTGGAAATAGGACCGTTGATTGTATGGATGTTCCTTTGATAGTTAAATCACCGACTATCAAAGTTTTAATTTATCTTATGCCTCCGTTGTCAATACGGAGAAACTGGGATCAGATTTATTATCTGGAAACCACTCTGTATTGGCATATGTAACACCCCACCTCCGCCAGGGTCACTCTTGCAAGTACACTAGCTTTGGAGGGGTGTTGGACAAGGTAAACATGCATGAAGATATCACAAGACAGAACATATGAGTAAAACAGAGTAAATAAAGCAGCGGATAAAATTACTATTTCAAAACCATAGTCAAGTTACATCAAAGTACTTAGTCATCATTTTTCTAGCTACTACAAGTCTAGAAAAAATAAACTGAAAAATACATAAGTAAATTATTCCCCAAAGATAACAGTGGTGTAGCCATAGCAAAGCTCAAGTCCAAACCGTACATGAGCTGTCAGAAAAGCAAGCCAAAGATCCAAGCTAGGTGCTAGTGTTCCCACCCTGAGAACCTGGTGGGGGGGGGGGGGGAACGGAAGAAAAGAGGCGAAAGGAAAACAGGTCAGTCATAAAGACTGGTAAGTCCTACCTACTATTAGTACAAAAACTAGTAAAATTTAACTGGACATGAGAAACTGAGATGAAACATAAGGATGGTAACTAAACTGGCATGGTAAATAGTTAACAAGATAGATCAAGTGTGGCATCACATATATAGGGTTAAGTTGCACCAAGTGTACTAGTATTCTAACACATGTCAAGTATAAACAAGAAATGATCCCTTGGCCCAATATCATGAGATGACCTAAATCAAGGTCTAACTATACGATCTAGTCGATCGACTCCCTATAAGCCTAACTCGTCGTGTATCGGTGTCATACGGCTTAATCATGAAATGTAGTTAACTGTGCAAGGTCCACCCTAGGGTGTATCCAGCCCTAAGGTGTAAACCACTGACACAAAACAAGCACGCACAGTCTAAACCTACTGGTGCCCATGTTCAACCCTGGACTCATGTGCACGACCATGTTCCGCCTGAACTTAACTGGTGCACTCATTCAGCCGTCTCTTTTTGGTCTCTTACGATCAGCCCAGTAATCGTGCCCCACCCTAGCCTAGTCCCTAGGGTATCGTTGATACATCCAAGAGGGTTACTGCTGAAAAGGAAAACGTAACTAGGATTTCAAATGGGTTAAGTGTGGTTAACCCTATCCTAACCATGTATCAAGTTGGTTAAGTGTGTCCAAAAAATTCATGACTTAACCCTATCAATACATCGTGTTCAACTGGTTAAGTATATTCAAGTGGTCCATGACTTAACCCTACCATGTGGCATTAATTAACTTAATGCACCCCAACCTCTCACATTAGACTTTGTTGTGGTTACTAGTTAAGCCGGGTGGGTCCGGGTAGTTTTACACCACAACCTAGTCTAACGTCGGGTTTTAAGTGCGATATGACCAACTACTCACATTGGGTCCTATTGTTTGTAGCCACTAGTTAAGCCGGTCGGTTCCGGGTAGATTTATGCTACAAACTCAACCCAACCTCGAGTTGGCCACTTTCATGTTTTCTACATGTCATGTCCACGTTCATGTTTTCAAGCATAATCACATGTCATATTTTCAAGTCATGTTTCATGTCATTTAAGTTTACCCATAACGTAACCCCATCGCATGTAAGTTCGCATCAACACAAATAGATCAAAAGGGGGAACATAATGATATGATAAGTTGGGCATAAAGTGGCAAAGTCTATCACAAGTTTAACATGGTGATATATGAGGCAAAGGTGTTCATCACAACTAGCATATGGCATTATTGGCCTCAAAACATGTATGACATCAACTTAGCAAATAGGTGATAACATGGTCATAGTTAACATAGGGTGATAACCTGTGATTAGCATATAGTTCATAACATCATAGGCAAGTTAACATAAAGATCATGAGGGGTTCTATGTTGCATTATGCACAAATCCCAAATAAAGCTCATAGCTTTATACCCAAAAGGTCAAGGTGATAGTCCCATAACCATAGATCAAAAGAGTCATGTATAGATCTATGCATACAATGATAGATGCAAGGCAAGTGTTACACAAAAATCCCATTTCAACTTGCTACATGTCATATTAAGTTCATAGTTTAAATCTAAGAGTAGAATAGGGCTTACAAATCGCGGCTATGAGATCTAGAAACCAAATAGAACAAGATAGAGACGTTGTAGAAGCTCTAGGAATGATGTAGCAACACAAATAGCCTTGAGAATAAGTAGCTCCTTTGATTTGATGAAGAAAGATGGCTCCTTTTTGCCTTAGAGGCTCTCAAGATGAAAATGGAGGCCATGATTAGGGAGCATTTTGGCAGAATTTAGTTATTAGGTTGATTTGTGATGGTTTAGGCTAGGCATTAGGGTGTTTTTATAGGTGTAGAGACTAGTTTAGGCCATAGGATTAACCCTAATTCAGATCTGAGCCATCAAATCATGTCACAAGCCAACAAAACAAGACCCAGGAGCCAAAACAGGTGCACCAGGCTAAACTGGCCCAACCACCCAGGTCGACAGGGGTGTCGACTGGGCAGTCGACACCAACTGGGGCAAGTCGACTCCCCAGTCGGCTTGGGGCTGGGCGGGAAATTTTCCCGCCCAGTCTGTTTGGCTCCAGATTTGATTTTCGAACTGTTTTTTAAACTCTGGATTTTCTGAAAACTTCGACGGGCCATAACTGGGTCATACGGACTCCGATTTTCAAAAACTCGGACTCTATTTCACGTATTTTTCCGAGACGAACGCAATGGAACAGCCCGTTTCCCTTGATTCAGATTGTAACATTTAATTCTGCCTTGATTAATGTTATAACATGTTATTCAAAATACGGGTTGTTACATTCTCCCCACCTTAAAGGATTTCGTCCCCGAAATCTTCAAGTTAGGAAGAATATATCCTACCATCCATCATCCATCTACTCAAAACATCATCCACGAGCAGTCATTGTCCTTAAAAGATTCTAAATGTTGTATGATCATATGCGAAAGGTGTGTGTATATGTACTTATCTAATGCGAAAATCAGGCGGTTACTGATTCAATAAACCTCCTTAATGCAAAGTATGTTAGTGAAATGAGTCCATATGTATGCAAATTCCTAACATAATTCATAATCTCTACATGAGTGCACATAACATTCATCCATATGCAACATCCACGTGATAGCATAACAAGTTTCAGCCATGAATAAGTATAAGCACTCATGCATATGCAATATGAAAGTGTGTGAGCCGATCTTAGTGCCTAATGTGTATCATGCATCCACGAGTATCCACTTGCAAACACTTGCAACCACTTGCAAACATCAAGCATAACATGTTTCAAATACATGTTTCATCCAAAGGGTTTCTACCTAAGGTTCTCATGACAAGGTTAACGAGATAACAAGATAAACATGGATAGCAAAAGAAAGATATGCTAACTAGGAAAAGAGATTGAGAATGTACCCTAAAAAAGGAATGGATAAAGCCCATGCATCTTCTCCTCGATTTCCCAAGTTGCATCTTCATCGGCTTCACTCCACTGAACCTTTACTAACTTGACTTCTCGATTCCTCAGCTTCTTGATCTCCGTTCCCAAGATACGAATCGGAGCTCGCCTCAAAGTTGCCTCTTTTTCTACCTCCACGTCTTCAAGAATGCTAGGCTTAACTACCTCGGCTGACTCATGTAAGCACTTTCGGAGATGCGAGACATGAAAAACATTGTGCACTCCGGCCAGCTTCTCGGGCAATTCCACCTTATAAGCCTTCTTCCCAATCCTCTCTATGATAGGGAAGGGTCTTACGAACCTTGGTGCCAGCTTCCCAACTGCTCCAAAACGAACCACATTTCGCAAAGGAGAAACCTTCACAAATACCATATCTCCAACTTCAAACTCTAAGTCTGTCCTTCGCTTGTCTGCATAGGATTTCTGCCTGTCTTGGGCCGTTTTCATCCGCCTTCGAATCAACTCAACCTTCTCGGATGTGTCCCTTATCATGTTGGGCCCAAGTATAAGCTTATCCATCGTCTCCCACCAACATGTTGGTGACTTGCACGGCCTCCCATACAAAGCTTCGAATGGTGCCATCCCTATGCTTGCTTGGTAGCTGTTATTATAAGCAAACTCTACGAGAGGAAGGTGGTCTTCCCAAGTGTTACCAAAGTCAAGAATGCATAGCCTCAACAGATCTTCTAGTACCCTATTCACCCTTTCGGTCTGGCCATTCGTCTGTGGGTGATAGGCTGTACTTAGATTCAATCGCGTACCCATCGCTTCTTGCAAACTACTCCAAAATTGGCTAGTGAAGATTGGGTCACGATCGCTAACTATGCTAGAAGGAACTCCATGCAATCGCACTTTCTCTCGAAGATAAACAGATGCTAGCCATGATGCGGTCCTCTTGCTCTTCACCGGAATAAAGTGAGCACTCTTCGTAAGTCTATCAACTATGACCCATATGCTAGTATTCCCCTTCCTTGATCTCGGCAATCCATCCACAAAATCCATAGAGATACTTTCCCACTTCCATAGCGGGACCTCCAATGGATGCAGTAGCCCACCGGGGTTCTTCGACTCGGCCTTTACTTGTTGGCAAACAATGCATCTAGAAACAAACTCTGCCACATCCTTTTTCATCCCATCCCAAAAGAAAATGCGCTTCATATCCCGGTACATCTTATCCCCTCCGGGATGTATGGTCATCCTCGAGTGATGCGCCTCCTCAAGAACTTTATTTACTAAGTCTCCCACTCGTGGGACACATAGTCTTCCATCACGCCTTAGCCATCCCTTGTCATCAATAGTATATCTAGCGAGGTGACTTGACGTCTCACCCCGAATCAACTTGTCCATGATCTCGACTATCTGCGGGTCTTCCCTCTGTGAAGCCCCAACTTGATCAAGAAGTGTAGGTCTAAGCTCAAGGGATGCTAACGAACCAGTCATCGACTCAACAACAGGTGTGAAATCAAAGGTTGTCAAGAACTCTAGGCTCTTCATCTCAACAAACAAGGGACTCAAAGTCAACCTTCTTCTGCTTAGCGCATCCGCCACAACATTACCCTTGCCAGGGGTATAAGCTATCTCGAAGTCATATGATGCTAAGAATTCCATCCACCTCTACTGCCTTAGATTCAAATCTTTCTGCGAGAAGAGGTACTTGAGCGACTTGTGATCAGTATATAACTCAAACCTTTCGCCTAGAAGATAGTGGCGCCACGATTTGAGTGCAAAAACGATCGCCGCCAATTCCAAATCATGAGTGGGATAGTTCTTCTCATGAACTTTGAGTTGCCTACCCCCAAAGCATATCACTTTCCCCTCCTGCATCAGGACAGCGCCTAATCCCGTGCCACATGCATCGGTGTACACGGTAAACAACTTCCCTCCATCGGGCAATTCTAGAACTGGAGCTGTGGTGAGGGCTTTCTTGAGCCTTTGAAAAGCAAGCTCACACTCTAAGTCCCATGCAAAAACTAAGTTCTTCTTCGTTAACTTAGTGAGAGGGGCTGAAATCCTAGCGAAGTCCTTAATGAACTTCCTATAAAATCCTGCCAGACCGAGAAAGCTTCTCACTTCAGTTGCATTCTTCGGAACTTTCCAATCTTGTACCGCCACCACTTTAGCGGGATCCACAGCTATGCCTTGCTTAGAAACTATATGCCCAAGGAAGCGAACTTCCTTTATCCAGAAATGGCATTTAGAGAACTTGGCTTTCAACTGATGAGCTCTAAGCGTATCCATAACCTCCTTGAGGTGTGTAGCATGCTCTTCCTCGTCCTTAGAGAAGACCAGAATATCATCCACGAAGACAACCACAAACTTGTTAAGGAACTCCCTGAACACCCTACTCATCAAATCAACAAAGTATGCGGATGCATTAGTCAAACCGAACGACATGACTAGCCATTCAAAGAATCCATCTGGAGTCCTAAACGCAGTCTTGTCAATACTATCCTCAGCCACTCTAAGCTGATGGAATCCGGTGGCTAGATCGAGCTGAAAGAAAACAGAAGCACCAACAAGCTGGTCAAAGAGATCATCAATCCTCGGTAATGGGTGTCTATTCTTCTTTGTCAGCTTGTTCAACTCACGATAATCAACACATAGACGAAGCGAACCATCCGCCTTAGTAGCGAATACCACCGGAGCACCCCATTCTGAAATGCTTCGTCTAATGAAATTTTTCTCAAGCAACTCCATGATTTGCTTGCTAAGCTCTCTTCTTTCTCACGGGGCCATGTGCCTAACAGGCAATGAAACTGGCTTGGCATTATCAACAAGATAAATACAGAAGTCTATCTCGCGTTTAGGGGGTAACCCCTTCACCTCATCAAAAACATCAGGATATTCTCGGACCACCCTCACAGATTGAAGATTGTCATTAGACGAGTCGAGGGATTCAAGATAACATAACATGACGGGATCCAGAGGGTTACAAGAAATCTCTAGGGTATTGCCAAGGCGAGTCATAAGCCTCACTACCCTATGCTCACAATCGAGAATGGCTCCATAACTGGACAACCAATCCATGCCCAAAATCAACCCGTATCCCATGAACCCGAGAACATAAGCATTACATGTGAATTCTACGGTCAAGATAGAAATCCTCAAATCCATACAAATCATAGATAGATGGGCGGAACCCCCAATTGGAGTTGAAACACTAATGGGATCCTCAACTAGACTAGTACTTAGGTGCAAACATTCAACAATATCGGAAGAAATAAAGGTATGCGATGCGCCAGAATCAAATAAAGTTCGAATAGGAAAACTAGAAATGTAAACAAGGCTTTCTACAGAAATACTACCTCGGTCCGGAACTGGAGCAGTGTTGAGAGCATGCATCTGCCCTCCAGAAGGTCCTGCTCGCTGAGTCTGTCCTTGCCCCTGCCCTTGCTTCTTTGGGCAATCCTTACTGAAGTGTCCAGACTCTCCGCAATGAAAGCATTCTCCCAACTTCCTCTTCTTCTTCCTACAATCTTTGGCTATGTGTCCAGTGATCCCACAGAAGTTGCACTTCCTTGTCTCCTTTGCCTTGTTGTTGTTGGCCTTGTTACCCTTGTTGTTCTTGTTGCTCTTGTTGTTCTGGTTGCTCTGATTTCCTCCCCACTTGGAGTCCGCCTTCTTGGTTTGAGTCTCATTAGGCTTGACTTCTTTCTTGCCATTCTTATCATCTCCCTGAAGCAAGGCCATATCCACTAAGCTCTCAAAAGTGGCCCCCATGGGTATATGAGACATGGCTAAACCTTGTAATGGCTCATTCAATCCTCGTGCAAAGCGTAGAGCCTTCTTCTGGGGTGTGTTAACCATGTCCAAACCGAATCGAGCAAGCTGGTTAAACTTATTCACATACTCCCTCACTGTCATGTCCCCTTGCTTCAAAGATATAAACTTCTCCATTTGTAGATTCTCCTCAGCAGATGATAGAAACTTAAGCCCAAACCTCATCCTAAAGTCGGCCCAAGTCTCTATAGGCCTAGTAGCGTTGGTGGCCTCCCACCAATAAGCAGCTTCCTCTTTCAATAGCCATACTGCCAATAGAACTTTTCTACGGTCTTCCACATCAAAGATGGCAAAGAGGTCTTCAGTTTCTTTTAACCAGTTTCTTGCCTCCACATAAGTCTTTGTCCCAACAAAATTCTTGCCACCCATCGCCTTAAAGTCTTTGCAAATCTTTGTGAAATCTGCTTGTGGACGCTGAGGAGGAGGAGGAGGAACCTCAGGTACGGGAGGAGGAGTGGGAGTGTTTGCTGGGCCCGCATCGTTGGCCCTAGCTTCCAAGTACCTTCGGAACCATCCGGGTATGGGTACTCCCTCGGGAAGGTTAAGATCGGCCATGCTGAAAAAGGAAAAGATAGATTTAGAACGAGGAAACAAAGGATAGTGCTAATGGCTTTTGGGGAATAGCCTTTTAAAATAAACTAGACTTTTTTGGAAAAATACTTAATTGGTTTTGAAAATAGTTTTTCAAAAGGGTTTTTAAAACTTTTGTCCGGTCTAGTAAAACCTTATGCTCTGATACCAAATGTAACACCCCAACTCCGCCAGGGTCACTCTTGCAAGTACACTAGCTTTGGAGGGGTGTTGGACAAGGTAAACATGCATGAAGATATCACAAGACAGAACATATAAGTAAAACAGAGTAAATAAAGTAGCGGATAAAATTACTATTTCAAAACCATAGTCAAGTTACATCAAAGTACTTAGTCATCATTTTTCCAGCTACTACAAGTCTAGAAAACATAAACTGGAAAATACGTAAGTAAATTATTCCCCAAAGATAACAGTGGTGTAGCCATAGCAAAGCTCAAGTCCAAACCGTACATGAGCTGTCAGAAAAGCAAGCCAAAGATCCAAGCTAGGTGCCAGTGTTCCCACCCTGAGAACCTTGGGGGGGGGGGGAACGGAAGAAAAGAGGCGAAAGGAAAACAGGTCAGTCATAAAGACTGGTAAGTCCTACCTACTATTAGTATAAAAACTAGTAAAATTTAACTGGACATGAGAAACTGAGATGAAACATAAGGATGGTAACTAAACTAGCATCGTAAATAGTTAACAAGATAGATCAAGTGTGGCATCGCATATACAAGGTTAAGTGCACCAAGTGTACTAGTATTCTAACCCATGTCAAGTATAAACAAGAAATGATCACTTAGCCCAATATCATGAGATGACCTAAATCAAGGTCTAACTATACGATCTAGTCGATTGGCTCCCTATAAGCCTAACTCATCGTGTATCGGTGTCATACGGCTTAATCATGAAATGTAGTTAACTGTGCAAGGTCCACCCTAGGGTGTATCCAGCCCTAAGGTGTAAACCACTGACACAAAACAAGCACGCACAGTCTAAACCTACTGGTGCCCATGTTCAACCCCGGACTTATGTGCACGACCATGTTCCACCTGAACTTAACTGGTGCACTCATTCAGCCGTCTCTTTTTGGTCTCTTACGATCAGCCCAGTAATCGTGCCCCACCCTAGCCTAGTCCCTAGGGTATCGTTGATACATCCAAGAGGGTTACTGCTGAAAAGGACCACGTAACTAGGATTTCAAATGGGTTAAATGTGGTTAACCCTATCCTAACCATGTATCGAGTTGGTTAAGTGTGTCCAAGAAATTCATGACTTAACCCTATCAATACATCGTGTTCAACTGGTTAAGTATATTCAAGTGGTCCATGACTTAACCCTACCATGTGGCATTAATTAACTTAATGCACCCCAACCTCTCACATTAGACTTTGTTGTGGTTACTAGTTAAGCCGGGCGGGTCCGAGTAGTTTTACACCACAACCTAGTCTAACCTAGGGTTTTAAGTGCGATATGACCAACTACTCACATTGGGTCCTATTGTTTGTAGCCACTAGTTAAGCCGGTCGGTTCTGGGTAGATTTATGCTACAAACTCAACCCAACCTCGAGTTGGCCACTTTCATGTTTTCTACATGTCATGTCCACGTTCATGTTTTCAAGCATAATCACATGTCATATTTTCAAGTCATGTTTCATGTCATTTAAGTTTACCCATAACGTAACCCCATCGCACGTAAGTTCGCATCAACACAAATAGATCAAAAGGGGGAACATAATGATATGATAAGTTGGGCATAAAGTGGCAAAGTCTATCACAAGTTTAACATGGTGATATATGAGGCAAAGGTGTTCATCACAACTAGCATATGGCATTATTGGCCTCAAAACATGTATGACATCAACTTAGCAAATAGGTGATAACATGGTCATAGTTAACATAGGGTGATAACTTGTGATTAGCATATAGTTCATAACATCATAGGCAAGTTAACATAAAGATCATGAGGGGTTCTATGTTGCATTATGCACAAATCCCAAATAAAGCTCATAGCTTTATACCCAAAAAGTCAAGGTGATAGTCCCATAACCATAGATCAAAAGAGTCATGTATAGATCTATGCATACAATGATAGATGCAAGGCAAGTGTTACACAAAAATCCCATTTCAACTTGCTACATGTCATATTAAGTTCATAGTTTAAATCTAAGAGTAGAATAGGGCTTACAAATCGCGGCTATGAGATCTAGAAACCAAATAGAACAAGATAGAGTCGTTGTAGAAGCTCTAGGAATGATGTAGCAACACAAATAGCCTTGAGAATAAGTAGCTCCTTTGATTTGATGAAGAAAGATGGCTCCTTTTTGCCTTAGAGGCTCTCAAGATGAAGATGGAGGCCATGATTAGGGAGCATTTTGGCAGAATTTAGTTATTAGGTTGATTTGTGATGGTTTAGGCTAGGCATTAGGGTGTTTTTATAGGTGTAGAGACTAGTTTAGGCCATAGGATTAACCCTAATTTAGATCTGAGCCATCAAATCACGTCATAAGCCAACAAAACAAGACCCAGGAGCCAAAACAGGTGCACCAGGCCAAACTGGCCCGACCACCCAGGTCGACAGGGGTGTCGACTGGGCAGTCGACACCAACTGGGGCAAGTCGACTCCCCAGTCGACTTGGGGCTGGGCGGGAAATTTTCCCGCCCAGTCTGTTTGGCTCCAGATTTGATTTTCGAACTGTTTTTTAAACTCTGGATTTTCTGAAAACTTCGACGGGCCATAATTGGGTCATACGGACTCCGATTTTCAAAAACTCGGACTCTATTTCGCGTATTTTTCTGAGACGAACGCAATGGAACAGCCCGTTTCCCTTGATTCAGATTTTAACATTTAATTCTGCCTTGATTAATGTTATAACATGTTATTCAAAATACGGGTTGTTACAGCATAAGCCTTACAAACCAAGTTATGCTGAAGATAATCGAAGACAGAGTAAAATACAACGGCCTTTTTGTTAATCCTAGGTAGAAATTGCCCAAGATGGATTGATGGGATGGTGCCTTCGGTTTTTCCAGTCCCAGGACATCGTATATGGACGAATGTCTGACGACATGACATTCAAAATAAATGATGGCAAGATGTGCTGAAAGATAATCGTGACCTCAAGCCTCATCACCCAGGAAATGACAGAAATCGGGCAGGCAGCATGGCCATGTGGGTTATTTCCATTAGGGGTATTATCACTTGGTCTAGAGAAATTCATTTGCTTCTTATTCTGTTCGCTGTTGTATGCTTTTGGTAACGGTTGCTGATCACAACCGTTGGTGATAATATGCTCGATACACTCAAGTTAAATGAGTGGTCAGCCATGTGTAGGTCGGGTTGCAAGGTGTTCTTGTTGAAACCCAGTGTATCCCCTCTAGAGTACACTGATCGTAAGGTGGATCCATACCTTGTCATGTTGGAAATATAATCACCAATAAGCGCCCTGCGATTTTCGATTTTACATTATAAATGGAGCATAAGATACAAGCATTCCGCTAGATTCCTATTTATTTGATTTTGACACTATTATACTTTCACCGAATTTGATATTAAAAATATTTTTGGTTATCGTAAGGTAAAAACCATCTGTGTTTATGTGTGGATCGGTCTTACGATTATTATTTCTTTTGAAAGGATTTTGAAAGTTAAACAAATGATTGGATTTTACTCACACTAGTATCATGACTGACCCAGAGTTTATTTTGTTTGTTTTCCCTAAAATCTTAGGTACCCAAATTTGTACGGGCAGTCAAGTAGTTGGGATGTTACAGATTCACCTGGAGGAGCGTGAAGTAGGAGGCTTTGACCATTAGCTATGACTATCATATTTTTCCGCTATGTATTATGTTCGTATCTGGAAACATGTGTTTATAACTGTTACAGAAATAGCTGTTGTGCTCTGATGATGGTATGTATATTCAGTTACTGATTTGTATTTCAAAAGTTATGTTACTTAATTAATATATTTTATTCGTTCCGCTGAGAGATTTGTGTTCTTCGTTTTTTCTTCTATTCTAACTTTTCTTTCTTTCTATTCCTCATCCTCTAACTTCTTTCTACTAATGATTCGTATTTCTGTGTCATTTGGGTTGGACGTGTGGTGTTATTAGTCGACTCAAAGGGTACGGAAATTCGGGCCATTACAGGAAGTTCAATAGAGATTAACAACTTGAAGTTGTTTATATATTTTATTTGTACCAGAAGTTCAACACTGTTCCGAATCAGATATTTTGGATATTATGATACGATCTTTAAGATTCACATTAACATGGTTTGATAAGCAAAAATTAATGATTAGAACCTTATAAATAATTTGTTCTAAGATAACTCGAGTGAGAAAGAATATGTATGTCAATATATATGTAATACATGGACACACGTATATACACATATATGCGAATGTTTAGTTAAAAACCTGAAGTTGTTATGAACTCATATTATAAATTATTCATATATTATTTAGTAATTCAAAAATTCGATTGATATAAATTTTGAATGACCTGAAGTCATGTGCATATTCAAATGATAGAAAATTCCTCCAAGTTATCAGATCGATGAAAAGGAATAAGCAATAAAATATGAATGCATCTTATCAACTAATAAAAGCATTATCCTCCTTCAATTGAAATACATCTAATATATTTGCTAGCTATTATGTGATAATGGATCAAAAATGAGAATCCAAAGAAGGTTTATTATTTAATGTGACAATGTTTATCAACATTGAGGGGGAGGATAAAGGGATCATCAATGTTAAATATTTTCTAACATATAGAATTATGCAAAGTATTAAGTAAATTGCATAAATTATCAATTATGTCCCCAATAGACTTTCTCCAATATAGATTTGAATCCTTGAAGATCAAAAGGTGTAAACCACAGCTGAAAAGGTGGTATAAATGTCAGTTCAAAATATTTTGGGAGTATGTCATAAAGATGCCAAATAATGGAGGTGAGTGTTCTTGAAGCAACACTTAAGGTTGCTTTGAAAGAAACCCATGATATGATTGTTAAATAACCCTAAAAGTGGTTTAGTTACCTAAAACATGATAATTTTTGAGATCTCAATAAATCAAGTATAGAACTGACAAGAAATAATCATCCAAGATAAATTAATAAATAATAAAGCACTTATATTTATAAATGGATTAAAAATCCCATATTAGAGAGAAACATGATTGGCCATCATGAATTTCTCCTAAATAAGATATATGGCCTGTAGTCCATAAGATATGGACTTGTAGTCCATAAGATAAAATTAGAAATGTATAAAATGACAAAACCACACTAAATTACTGAAGCACCATACATTGTCAACAACATGTTATATGCCATGAATATTTTACTTTCAGATATAATCAAATTAATTAGAAGTATTTAAAACGTTTATAATACCCTGAAGGTATAAACAATGAAAGTACAGAAATTCCAGAAGAAATTAAATAACTTTGGTGGTGATAAAGAATGTTAAGAGCAAGAAATATAGATTGCAATATTCTTTTAAGTATTGTTATGATGAAAATCTTGATATAATTCATGATGAGTAGATCACTTCCTACTTTCAAGAATTGTTGTAGTGAAACGTTTAATATCTACTGAAGTGGTAGTTACAATATGCTAAAGTTATTAAAATATATATGTTCCTGAAGAACATAAATAACATTTGTGGTTATAAAGAATGATATGGACATGGACGAATATTACAACATTCTTCTAAGTATTGTTGTAATGAAAATCTTGACATACTTCAAGATGAGTAGATTACTTCCCACTTAGTGTTGTTGTATTGAAAATCTTGATAAACTTCATTCTTCTAAGCATTGTCGTAATGAAAATCTTGATTTACTTCAAGATGAGTAGATTACTTCCTGCTTAGTGTTGCTGTAATGAAAGTTATCTTACTCATCAAATATGTATTGCAGTATGCAACCCCGGTTGAAACACAAAATTATAAGCACATGAAGTGTATTCATAAATGAATATTAGTAGCATACAAATCACAAAAAGAAGGCGTTCTAAATAAGAAAACATGCATGAAGCATGGAAATGCAAATGAAGTTTTTAAAGAAAAACTTCATTAAGAAGTATCTGTAAGCAATTTGAGTTATTGAAAGAAGAATACAAATTCAGAGGAAATTATTAAATCAGGGGGAGCATCCATAAGTATGTTATAATGCACTCTTTTTCCTTAACTAAAATTTTCCCCATTGGGTTTTCTTAGTAAGGTTCTAATAAAGCATTGTCATGATCTAGTAGTATCAACCCAAAAGTAACATACAAAAATAAGTTATAATGTACTCTTTTTCCTTATTTAAGATTTTTCCAACTGGGTTTTTCTTATTAAGGTTTTAACGAGGCTTACATTGATCCAGAAGTATCATACTCCTTTTGACGTAGTAAATATGACATTTTATATTGTACTCTTTTTCCTTCACTAAGAATTTTCCCATCGGATTTTTCTTAGTAAGGTTTTGAGAGGCAACATTTTGATCCAGAAGTATCAAACATCTTTTGATATAGTAAGTTATTATTTATGAAGACAAGGGAGTTTGCATGGCCCAGATTCAAGTGAATTATATCAAGGGTGATAGGATGGAGCACATTTCAGCTAAATTTCTCTTCATACAAGAATGAAAGGATAACAAGAAAGAGGAGAAACAAATTCAATTTCAAGAAAAGCGGGTAGATCTGTTCTCAAAGGCAATTTCCAAATCAACGTTCCAGAAGATGATGTACAAAATTGACATGCTTCGGCCACATCAATAGATTAACTGAATAATGAGTTATAAACAATGGGAGCATATAAAATTATGTTATAATGTACTCTTTTCCTTCACTAGTATTTTTCCCGTTAGGTTTTTTTAGTAAGGTTTTTAATGAGGCATTATCTTGATCCTGAAGTATCAACCCTTACCGTAACATTGTAAAACATGTTACCTAAAGATGATATAAATTGCACTTTTTTCCTTATTTATGATTTTTTCCATAGGATTTTTGCATAAAAAGGTTTTTAATGGGGCATTGTTTTTATCTCGAAGCATCAAACTCTTTTAAGGAATATTATTTTAATATGATATCCATAATATCAAATGTTGTACTCTTTTCGTTCAAGGTTTTTCCCATTGGGTTTTTCCTGATAGAGTTTTGAAGGCAACAGACAATAGTTGTATCGACTAAACGGGTATATGCAAGCAAGATAATAACAAGGGGGACCAATCATCATATATGTTTTAAAAGGGAGAACTTCAAGTTAGCAGAGCATTCAAGATTTTGAAGACGCATATTCAAGGGGGAGTGTTGTAATATATAAAGTGAATATGATTTTGTAATATTTTGTTTAGTCCCACATCGTGGGGATAAGTTTAACATAAGCTCCAAAGCCTATATATAAAGGAGGCAATGTAATAGAAATTAGATGCACCTGAATCAATAGAAATAAAAGTCTCTCCTTATCTCTTCTGTTCTCTCTAATGGCTTCTCTTTTATTATGCGTTCTGATTTATTTTATAACAACCATATATTCAATTTATCTTTCCAAACAAACATAATATTTACATAAACATGCATATGTAAATAAACAAACAATTAGTAGTCAAAAACTAATGTAACAGTTATTCAATATAAATAACTGGCACAAAAAAATGTCCAAATTTATAAAATAGCAGAATGGTGGTTTATTCTGCTAACTAATGTCAACAAGAAAAAATTTAATATATTTTTAAACGGTGTTTATTTGGCCAAATATATGACATCAAGCAGATGACCTAGATTAACCACGCTATAATTAAATACCGTAACCAATAATATTTTATTCGACCATTCACGTAAAGTCAATACTTGTAGTAAATATTGATTATAAAATAAACTCCAAAATGTCTAGTAGCAATTTGAGATGCTACATCATGGTCCTAATCAAATTCAAACAAACTAACAGACTATCTCGCAATCCTATATGATATTCAATCAATCAGGCGATCAATCTAATCAATTCCAAAGACAATTTATAATATAGTAATTTATCCAAACCAACAATACACAATTTTTCAAAACTAAGCAGATAACAAATATTTTTATCTACTACATTTTATATTGGCAGATCAAAGCGGTGAGTTTTATTCACCTCCGATCATTGCTTTCACGTTCCGGTTTCCTTGAATTCAAATAACGTTCAAAATTCTTCTAAATTCTAACTAGCTCCAGTTGCAACCAAATCAAATCTCCAGCTTATAAAACATCGTTCTGAATCCAAACGCGACTGACTGCATTGGATTTGGACTTAAGATGAATTTAATATTGATTTTATAATTTCATTACTTAATTAAAATAAATTAATATATACTAATTACATACTTAACCAAATTAATTACCCACAATAATCATTCTTCCTTATCTCAATATCTCGCTACTTCAAGTACCTTTTCCACCATACCCGAACGAACTTCACCCTATACTCCATCCACCGATCTCGAAACCACAAACTATCTACATCAATCTCCTCTCCTTTGCAGGCCATACCATACCTTCCTGTCACCTCCTAATGTCCTCACCATTACAATCCATTGCGTCCCCATCCTCCATATGCTGCTATAGTCCCATTGCAACAATGTTGAGCGACACTTCTGGACCCAGGAACCCCCTGTTTCATCGCTGGAGCTGTTGTTCATCACGATGAACTCAAAAATGAACTCCATTTTCCCAATCAATGATTGTGCCTCTCTTGAAACCGAACCTTAGTTTTCGAGCATTTATTGCCCTTTCCTCAATCCTCTTAAAACAAAGATGCTGCCCTCCAAATGGATATCCAAACGTAGACCTATGCTCAGTTACTCCAAAGCCTCCATTTTTATCGAGTTAGTTTGAGTAAAAATTGAGTTCTGGATTTTTGAAAGTTTCATTTGCTTACATTTTTTTCTAGAACTTGAAGTGAAGTAAATGACTGTGGAAGCCTTTTATTAATGTGAAAAGATGAGTTGAAAGACTCTACTTTAGGAGGAGTTGTCTAACCCTTATGCAACTTAGTTTTATTACTATTATTATTAGAATTTCAGGTGTTTCTCTACGTAAATATTTATTCACATTATGATCAAAACTAAATATTGTTCGTGCTCGACATTTAGAAACAATCCCGAATAAAGAATAATATACACTAGTTATTAGATTTTGAAAAATCACTACAAAACTACTATTTCATTGTAAAATCAAATTATAACACGTTTATTTTCAATCATTAAATGCTAACATTCTGTATTGAATTTGTGATAGTCATGAAACTTGACACCTTACATAATTTATTATTTCAGCTCTGATAAAATTGGTTTCATCGAGTTCCGAGATTATTTGCAAAAATGCTAATTTCACGTGTTAACGAAAATCGAGTACTAATAAATCGATTTCCAAACACCTTAATTCATTGATAATAAATTATTATTATCCTTCATATTCAAATAGAATTTACATAAGTTTCAATTCAAATTTGATTTCATTTTAAACTCCAGACTCAAATTTATAAGTAAAATCAATAGTCAAATTCTCATCATAAATTAAATTCAAGTTATTAAGTTTCAAAATTGATCATTTAATCCTTAAATTAATTAAATTTCAAATATGAAAAATCCGGGTTGTAACACTCTTTCCCCTTAAAAGAATTTCGTCATGAAATTCATAAAGTAAGAAGAACGCTTCCAAACCCGTAAATTTTCAAAACAAGCTATTCGAAAAATGTTAAATCTTTCCTAAGTGTCTAAATTTACGGAAAATTTCGGCAGCACCTCCCTTGCGCGGCCCGATTGGAAAAACTACAAATGCCATACAGGGCCTTAAACAATTCGAAAAGAAAATAAAAGCCAAGCGGTTATCCATATTTAGGACATAAAAAGCACTCAAACCAATCAATCATTATAAATGTGTACTTATTTGTCGGGCAACAAACTTTATTTATGAAATTAAAAGTGATCAGCGACATTTACTTCCATAAACCTGTACTTACGTTGCAACAAAAGATTTATACATGTAAATACAAATAATATAAACTTATATCCAACATGCAATATGAAATTAGGCATTTTAATTCATATATAGAAATCAACATGCATGTCATTCGCACACACTTATAGATTCAGTTGCTCAATTATACAATTTCACTTTCGAACTAGCATGGCTAAATCGACCATTCTGGCACTACGCCATAGAATGCATACTGCAACACCGGAGAAGTGATATAGGAAGTGCCAAAAAGTATTGCTATAGGCAAAAAATGATCTGTGGCAACACATTCTTGGTTTTTCGTTTTACCACGTTGCTGTAGAGTCAAAGGCAACACCGTTGCGACCTGTGGCAACATCGGTAGATGTGTTGCAACAGATACCACCACAACAAAAATAACCTTTCACAACTGCCAAAAACAGTTGTAATATGTCTATTACAACTAGCATATGCCACTGGTTATACCTACAAGCGTAATAAAGTCAACCTTTTTAACAACTATTTTTAGCAGTTGTTAAAATTTATTTTACAACTGTTAAAAGTAATTATACCTCAACTGTTATTAATCAAAATTTTCATAATATTATAATTATAACCGTTGTTTCACTAACAACAAACATAATTACTCATATTAAGAGAAAAAAAATTCAAGTTTACACCAACTTCATTACAGAAAATAACTGAATTCGTTACATATGTCAATAAAAGTACATACATTTATTAAATGAGAAATTTTCTACATGGTCTCATGACTACTTTACTTTCACAATGGAGAAGGTTGGGGGTTGTAACACCCCGTAATTTTAAAGAACACAATAACGATAAACTAAAGAGTACATAATTAAATATTGGGAATTAAGTAAAACAGATTGTACCATTGCGTTCGTCTTAGAATTCTGCTTAAGATAGACTCCAAGTTTGCATAAACCAAACATCGTATGAGGAAGTTATTAAGCTTAGAAATTTGTATACGTGTAAGAGAATTATATATATACAAACCAAGTCAGAATTTTCAAATTTAAATAAAACAGCGAAGCGGGAGAAGTAAATGGGAATCGACCTGATTAGGGGTCGACCCATGACCTGACTGGGTCGACCCATGGGCCGACCCAGGGGAGGTAGGTCGACCCTGGTCGGGGAGGGTCGATCCAACAGGGATCTGGCGCAGTTCATTGTTCTGAGCGTAGACTGTTCTGTTGGCTTGGTTCGTTGGCTTTAGACTATAAATAGGACCTCGTTTCTATTGTTTTTATACATAAAAATAATGGAGACAACGAGATGCTGCCCAAGCTTGGATAAAACTAGACTATTTTCTTCAACAACAGCCTATTCATATACAAGAATTTCTTCTACAGCTTCAGCCTATTGTTCTTTGTTTTTTAGATCCAGTCTTTGTGAGTTCACGTTATTTTTAAATATAAACATTTAACAAGTAATTCTGACATGTTTATAAATCTAGATTTGAACCTATGCATGTTAAGAATCTGATTCATACCTAAACAGATCTGTCATTACATGTATTCCTCTATACACATGATTTACTATTCAGTTCTAATATGCTTATTTCTGATATGCCTATTTCTGTTACCATATACCTATTATGTTATTATGCCTACTTTTGTTCTTTTCTCTCCCTCTTTATTTTTATAGCCTAGGCTACCTTCGAGCTTAGGCCTATAGCTGAAATATGCGAATGAATGAAATTGGGAATGGTTGGAAAGGATAAATTGGGGCATATCTTGAATTATAAATCATGATTGGGATTTGGGGGCATAACCTATACTGTGATATATGACTAAAATTTGGGGCATATCTTATACTGTGAATTATGACTAGAGGGTTGGAGCATGTAAATCCGTAGGCATAATTTATAGAGTAAACGGAACATGTAATGAAACTGTAAACAACATGTGAAACCTGCTTAGATCTATGGGGGGTTATATGAACGTATTAACCTGTAATACTTAACTTTTTTAGATCTTTGGGAGTTATATGGACCTGTTAAATTGTGGGGTGTTAAGTAAATATGTTAAATCTGTGGTGGGTTATACAAACCCGTTAAATTTAACCTGTTTTATCTGTTGGGGTTATGCTGGCTTGTTAATTTGTTAGCTATAACCTGTCAAAATCCTAGTAGTTAGGGATACAAGCCTAGGGGTTGGATTATGTCAACGATTGCGTTGGACCTGTATCAGTCAGTAACCCATTCTGGTATCAAAGAGGGACCCCGCACTAGGTAGGACGCTTACTGAGCTGATTATAAGATGTTCATATGGGTAGAGGTGTTCTGATGGCGCGTTCCAACGGATTCATGTGCGTACATGGGTCTGGCTTGCTTGGGAAAATAAGCCGTTATAACACCAATAAATAAGTCTGTGTCCTTTTGGAGATTGCCACTTTAGGAAGTGATACATCCTACTATAGGACCGACACAAGGTATTTACAGGATAGGGAGCCGATCGATTGGTGGTAGTAATTAGGTACATCTAGTCCTGCCTGTTAGGTGCCTGACTGCCTGTGGTTTCTGGTTGGGGTAATACCGTTATTTCTGTTGGGGTACCTGTTATTTCTGTTTGGGGTAAAACCCATTACTAGAAGTACACCTAAGTCTATCATTATGTTTTTGTTGGGATCATATCTGTTATACTAGTATTGGTGCAGAGAAAAGTATTTGCGAAGCATAATATGTTAAGTTCATTTTGCTTATCCTGTTCATTCTGATATACCTGTTATATGATATTGTTATCTCTCATCCAGTTTATATGCCTGTCATGAGGCTTTTACTTATTTATATGCTAGAAGTAACTGGAATCGCCAGACTTTATGTCTGACCCATTTTGTTTCCTTTTCTCTCTCTTCCTTTCCTACCCGGGTTCTTAAGGTGGGAACGCTCAGGCTTGATTAACACTCACTTCTGTTTCTGCTTGGATTTGGATTTTCTTCGATGTACCACTTCTACTTCTTGTCTACGTGTTTATGGCTACTTATGGGGACTATGGCTTTTTTACTTCTATACTCTGATGGTTTTTAGCACAAGACCGATGTTTTTATTTGATGTATTTTATTCCAGTATTTTAGTCTGCTGTTGTAACTAGATTTGAGACCACGATGTTTTCTATTGGAAAATAAAGTTTAAATTTCCACTGCTATTTTATATATTTGTCTTCTGAGATTCTGTTCTATTTACCTGTAACGCTTCACGAAATTTAGTGCATTATGTTAAAGAGTTACATTAACGAACGTGGGGTGTCACAGGGGTCTACATTGATGATAATGGAGAAGAAGATGAGGGCCAAGAAGATAATAAATAACCAAACCTATTGGATTAAATAAGCCTCAATGATCACTGATACAAATTACGTCTTCCATTAAGAATATGGTGCGACTACCAAAATATGCTTAGAATTATTGAACTGCATCTGCGGCTACTATTGTTTGCTTGGGTACGAAGAACATTTGAGATCCTGGATATTGGTATCAAATGTTTGATACTTCAATATTAAGCTTTGCATTGAACAATTCAGACAACTGATTTTGAATTACAGCACACACTCTCTTTGTTCCTCCACTTATAGTTCGTTGCAAGGGGCACATCCAATTGGTGGTAGTGAGACAATTGTTATCCTCCTCGCACCTGCTTGAAGCAGTTTCTATAATTGAAGTATATATGTATATAATGTGGATGTACCGCTTACTAAAGGAGAAAAAATAAGGGAAAAATATTTACCTTTATAAAATCTGATGCGTAGTTGACCATTAGGTTTGCATAAGAAGGCATGTCGTACACTTATGTATTGAGCACATCATCGCTCCCTGCGCATATCAGGTACAAACCATATGAAATTATAGTGGCTGCTCTCTCAGGTTCTGCAGTTGATATAACAAGAAAAACAGGAGTAACACCATTTGAACATCTTTCCAACATATGAACCAAACGATTAGTCTAGTATGTCTTCTTTGTGTTGCAGCACATTTCTCCGTAATGAACCAATTTCAAAATAGCACATTACCAACTTTGACCAGAATAACATCTTGACAGCAAACAAAGCGACTAATTCATGTATCAACTCTCATTCAGATCATCAGGATTGGTGCCTGTAACCAGAATAGCACCTTGACCAATCATAACTAGTAATAATAAAATGTGTATATGGTAAAAATGATGTATATTGACACATTAGAACCCAAGGGAATATAATACCAGCAACTGCTGGAGCAGCTCATCTAAAAATGGACTCTGTAGAAATTGAAATGTCATTTACAGCTCCATTTTGATGCTTTCTCTGTTTCTTTAATCTGATCATTCAAAGACTAGGATTGCATAAAAAGAAGAGCGCAATAGCTTCAACTCATCCGTATTACATACTGTCATTAAAATAATCATTTGAAATGAAGTTGCCAAGTAGGTTACCATAATACTCAATACCAGTACCAAAATCGTCTAGCTTAAACTCAGTAACTGAATAAAATCTTGAAATGACATAATGTCTTCTAGCTTAAACTCAACAAATCCTTACCAACATCTATAGAAGAGATTTTCAAACCAAGATGATCGACAATTAATATAAACATTATTCTCTTCCTCAATATATCCTTATCAGTAATTGAATCATCGATATTGCCTTTTAAGACATCCTATATGCATCTGACAATAAGCTAAAGTTGCATATCACATATAAATGTAGTTGGAAAGCTTAGAGAAAACTTTCCAGCATGAGAGTGGCAGAAAATTCCGGCTTATCCAAAGATATGACATAGCACAAAAACAAATTAACTCTAGACTCCCCTAAAAAATGAACCAATAGATAAGACTGTACCCGCTGCTTTTCTTCGAATGAACTTCCACGATTGCCTTGTTCGGGTACCACTCAATACATAGGCTTTTATTTTGCTAGTTTCTTGAGCCATATCCATGCATAATGGCAATGCATTTTTGTTTTGGAAGGGCTGTGATAGTTCAGTTTTATTGAAGTCTACTGGAAAGAATACAAAAGAGAAAGATGGACCTCCAAACGCATCTTTGCATGCCTTTTATGTGATTGACGATGCAAAGAAAGCAGTAGA
This sequence comes from Allium sativum, assembly GCA_030737875.1. Lineage (NCBI taxonomy): Eukaryota > Viridiplantae > Streptophyta > Magnoliopsida > Asparagales > Amaryllidaceae > Allium > Allium sativum. The sequence continues at coordinate 527,752,466 of CM060922.1, read as the reverse complement.
ATCTATGTGCCCTAGTGTTGTCTCATGTGCTGATATTTTAGTTGTTGCAGCAAGAGATGCAGTTGTTGTAGTAAGTAAACATTGCACAAGTTCTTTAATTTACCTTTAGGTTTATATGATAATAGTAACATGCATATGTCTTAATTTTATGGCTTGTTACAGTCAGGAGGTCCAACATGGGATGTTCCCATGGGTAGATTAGATGGCAGAATTTCAAAAGCAAGTGAAACTAGATTTTTTTTCCTGCTCCAGCGTTCAACTTCAGTCAGTTGAAGTAAAGTTTCTCTAAAAGGGGACTCTCCACTGAAGATTTGGTGTCCCTTTCTGGTAATTCAGACTTACCTAGAGCTCAGTGTGCATGTCATAAGACTCTAACAAAGGAAACATGCAAAAATAAATAGGCAAATCCATTAAAAGGATGACGTTACAATCTTTTTTTTTGAGGTGTTGCTTACTCATGATACAATAATAACTGAATACAAACTCTACCTTTTCAGCTTATGATGAGTGAAAACTTGGTCACATTCACAGCTAACATGCTAGCATTCTTCTTGTGTCCAAGTCACGTGCTTTGAACACAGTACTATATGTGCCTATTCTTCAAATACATCAAATTAGAAACTAGTTGGCATGTATCAGAAAAAGGAACTATAAAGCTTACTTGAACTTTCTACATAATTAGCGTAGCAAAACCATCTGGGTTTATCTAAACTTCATAGAATATGTAAGTACCACTAGACATTTTTTAGCATTAACCATACCACATATAAAAAATTATGATAAAAGACTCAACTTGCTTTATCATGCAAGGTATGAAATCACATAAAGGGCAGCAATAGCACACCCCCTTGTTGAGGAATTATATCAAACAAATCTTATTCAAATATCACAACACCTCAAATAGAAAGTTGACTTCGCAATGGCACATTCAAACATCCATTTTAAAGATGAAGTTTCATAACAAATTCACCTTATCTAATTTTAGATAAGATTCAGGGCAAAGAGGGACCATGCAAGAAGCAGCCTCGGCAACCACATGACAAAGCCAAGAGGGCCAAGCCGCCGCTCCACATTCACCTTCGACGAACCTCCAGCTATTTTTGACGCTAAGCAGCCAATAGGGTCAACCCATAACAAAGAGGGCGAAAACGGATAGGAGCAGGTGAGGAGATGGGTGCAGTTTCTTTTATGGAAATTAAATCGGGGAATGCGGCGAAAAATTAGAAGAAGCCAAGGAGGGAAAGATCGAGATTAGGGTTAGTATTTGGGAAGGAGATAGAAGAAACTTTGAGCGGAGGATAATGAAAATCACATCGCGTGAAGTACATTGCAGCAGGAAATAAAAATTTAGGCGGAAATCAAACTTATGTGGATTGCTAATTGTGACGACCACCCATAATGTAACAACCCGTATCTTGAATAACAAGTTATAACATAAATCAAGGCAGAATTAAATGATAAAATCTGAATCAAGGGAAACGGGCTGTGCCATTGCGTTTGTCTCGGAAAAATACACGAAACAGAGTCTGAGTTTTCGAAAATCGGAGTCCGTATGACCAAGTTATGGCCCGTTAAAGTTTTCAGAAAATTTCAAGTTCAAAAACAGTTCAAATTTGAATTCAGAATTCAAATTCAGCCAAGCAGGACAGGCGGGAAAATTCCCGCCACCCCCAAGTCGACTGGGGAGTCGACTTGGGAGTCGACACACCCTAGGTGGTGTCGACTGCCCAGTCGACACCCCTGTCGACTTGGGTGGTCGGCCAGTTTGGCCTGGGTGCACCTGACTTGTTTCTCAAGACATGCTTTAGGGTTGGTGACGTATTTTAATGGCTCAGATCTGAATTAGGGTTAATCCTATGGCCTAAACTAACCTAAACTTCTATAAAAGACCCTAAGACCTAGCCTAAACCCACGCAAATCAATCCTACAACTAGGTTATGCCAAAATGCTCCTTGATCATGGCCTCCATCTTCATATCATGGCCTCCATCCTCTTCATGAAAGTTTGAGTGTTCTAAGCTAGTAAAAGAGCCACCTTTCTTCATCAAAACAAGGATCTTTCTTCATACAAATCAAAGGAGCTTCTTGTTTCTCAAGACAACTTGGAGCTTGTATTCATTTAGGGTTTTTTAGTGTTGCTAGTGTGGCTTCGTCTCAATCTTGTTTTATTTTATAGTCTTCATAGCATTGTAAGCCCTATTCTACTCTTAGATTCTAACTATGAAGTTAAATATGACATGTTGCAAGTTTGAATTTGGGCCTAAGTATGATTTGTGCTTTGATTCTATCATGTTATGCATATATTTATTCTATGCATGTTTGTAAAGCTATCACCTTGACTTTGTGCATAGAAAGCTATAAGCTTTGATTTGAAATGTTGCATAAAGCAACATAGAAACTCTCATAACCCTTATTTTATCTTGCATATGATGTTATATGCGAATCACTAGTTATCATCCTATGCCATCTATTACCATGTATCACCTATTTGCTAAGTTTAATGCCATACATGTGTAGATTTGAATTGGACCTAAGTGCAATATTTGCCTTGAACCTATCATTGCATGCATAGATCTATTCATGCCTCTCTTGATTTATTATTGTGGACCTATCATGAACCTAGTACCGCTCATGTTGACCTTGAAAAAAATGCTATGAAATGGATTATGGCTTATGCATGTTAACAAACCTTAACCCCTCATGTTCCTTAACATGCATAGGATGATATTGAACCTATTTGCTATGCACAAGTTAGGATTGTCACCCTATGTCAACTATTACCATGCTACCACCATATTTGCTATTATGCATGCTTGTGGCCAAATCACCCTTATGCTATTATGCATGCTTGTGACCAAATCACCCTTATGCTATTATGCATGCTTGTGGCCAAATCACCCTTATGCTATTTGATATGTTTGAGGCCAAGTCACCTTTTATGCTATCATACATGTTGAGGCCATATGCTAGTATGTTGAACCCCCTTTGGCCTCAGATATCACCATGTTTAACTTGTGATAGACTTTGCCATCTTATGCCCACCTTGTCATATTCTTATGTTCCCCCTCTTTGATCTATTTGTGTTGATGCGAACTTACGTGCGATGGGGTTACGTTATGGGTAAACTTAAACGACATGAATCATGACTTGGAAAATATGACATGTGATGATGCTTGAAAACATGAACGTGGACATGACTTGTAGAAAACATGAAAGTGGCCAACTCGAGGTTGGGTTGAGTTTGTAGCATAAATCTACACGGAACCGACCGGCTTAACTAGTGGCTACAAGCAATAGGACCCAATGTGAGTAGTTGGTCACATCGCACTTAAAACCCGATGTTAGACTAGGTTGTGGTGTAAAGCTACCCGGACCCGCCCGACTTAACTAGTAACCACAACAAAGTCTAATGTGAGAGGTTGGGGTGCATTAAGTTAATTAATGCCACATGGTAGGGTTAAGTCATGGACTACTTGAATACTTAACCAATTAAACACGATGGATTGGTAGGGTTAAGTCATGGACTACTTGAATATACTTAACCAGTTGAACACGATGTATTGATAGGGTTAAGTCATGAACTACTTGGATACACTTGACCAACTCAATACATGGTTAGGATAGGGTTAACCACACTTAACCCATTTAAAATCCTAGTTACGTGGTCCTTTTCAGCAGTAACCTACTTGGGAGTATCTGGATACCCTGGACTAGGCTAGGGTGGGGCACGATTACTGACTGATTGTAGGAGACCAAAAGAGACGGCTGAATAGTGCACCAGTTAAGTTCAGGCGGACCATGGTCGTGCACATTAAGTCCGGTGTTGAACAAGGGCACCGGTAGGTTTAGACTGTGCGTGCTTGAATTGTGTCTGGGGTTTACACCTTAAGGCTGGATACACCCTGGGGTGGACCTTGCACAGTTAACTACATTCCATGATTAGGCTGTATGACACCGATACACGACGAGTTAGGCTTATAGGGAGCCGATCGACTAGACCGAGTAGTTGGACCTTGATTTAGGTCATCTCATGAGTTTGGGCCAACATTGGGCTAAGGGATCATTTCTTGTTTATACTTGACATGGATTAGAATACTAGTACAATTGGTGCAACTTAACCTTGTATATGCGATGCCACACTTGATCTATCTTGTTAACTTTTCACCATGCCAGTTATCATCCTATGTTTCATCTCTGTTTTACATGTCCAGTTAACTTTATTAGTTTTTATACTAATAGTAGGTAGGACTTAACAGTCTTTTTGACTGACCCATTTTCTTTTGCCTCTTTTCTTCCGTTCCCCCCCAGGTTCTCAGGGTGGGAATATTAGCACCTAGCTTGGATCTTTAGCTTGCTTACTGGATAGCTCATGTACGGTTTGGACTTGAGCTTTGCTATGGCGACACTACTGTTATCTTTGGGGAATACTTTACTTATGTTATTTTTCAGTTTATGTTTTTCTAGACTTTGTTTTGTTGGGAAAAGGATGACTAAGTACTTTGATGTAACTTGACTATGGTTTTGAAATAGAAATTTTATCAGCTGTTTTATTTACTCTGTTTCACTCATATGTTCTGTCTTGTGATATCTGCATGCATGTTTACCTTGACCAACACCCCTCCAAAGCCAGTGTACTTGCAAGAGTGACCCTGACGGAGGTGGGGTGTTACATTTGGTATCAGAGCATAAGGTTTACAAGATCTGAGCAAAAGGTTTTTAAAACTTACCTTTTGAAAAACTATTTTCAAAACCAATTAAGTATTTTCCAAGAAAAGTCTAGTTTATTTTAAAAGGCTATTCCCCAAAAGCCATTAGCACTATCCTTTGTTTCCTCGTTCTCAATCTATCTTTTTCTTCGTTTCAGTATGGCCGATAATTTTGCCATTCTGAAGGGCGTACCAGTACCTATTTGGTTTAGAAGGTACATGGAGGCAAGGGCGAATGAAGCCGGCCCCGCTAACATTCCTCCTCCTTCCCCCGTGGCTAACATTCCTCCTCCTCCCGTAGCTGAGGTTCCTCCTCCTCAGCATCCGCAAACGGATTTCGCGAAGATTTGCAAGGACTTTAAGGCGATGGGTGGCAAGAATTTTATTGGGACGGAGACTTTTGTTGAGGCAAGAAACTGGTTAAAGGAAACTGAAGACCTCTTTGCTATCTTTGATATAGAAGACCGTAGGAAAGTTCTGTTAGCGGTATGGCTGTTGAAAGGGGAAGCTGCATATTGGTGGGTAGTCACCACCACTACTAGGCCAATTCAGACTTGGGATGACTTTAGGAGAAGGTTTGGACTGAGGTTTCTATCATCGACAGAAGAGAACCTTCAGATGGAGAGGTTCCTATCTCTAAAGCAAGGGGACATGACAGTTAGGGAATACGTGGATACGTTTAATCATCTTGCTCGGTTCGGTCTAGACTTGGTTAACACAGCTCAGAAGAAGGCCCTACACTTTGCTCTAGGATTGAATGAGCCATTGCACGGTTTGGCCATGTCTCACATACCCATGGGGGCGACCTTCGAGAGTTTGGTAAATGTGGCCCTGCTTCAAGAGGAAGATAAGAGTAGTAAGAAGGAAGTCAAGTTGAATGAGTCTCAAGGCAAGAAGGTAGATTCCGAGAAAGGAGGAAAGGACAATAACAACCGCAATGACAACAAGACCAGGGAGACAAGGAAGTGCAACTTTTGTGGGATCGTTGGACACATAGCCAAAGATTGTAGGAAGAAGAAGAGGAAGTTGGGAGAATGCTTTCATTGTGGAGAGTCTGGACACTATAGCAAGGATTGCCCGAAAAAGCGAGAACAAGGGAAAAGGCAAACTCAGCGAGCAGGACCTTCTAGAGGGCAGTTGCAGGCTCTCCTCGCTCTTCCAGCTTTTGATCGAGGTAGTGTTTCTATAAAAAGTCATGTTTACATTTCCGATTTCCCTGTTCGTACCTTATTTGATTCTGGCGCATCGCATAGTTTTATTTCTGATCTTGTTGAAAGTTTGCACCTAAGTACTAGTCTAGTTGAGGTCCCGTTAGTGTTTCAAATCCAATTGGGGGTTCCGCCCATCTACCTGTGATTTGTATGGATTTGAAAATCTCTATCTTGAGCATAGAATTCTTGTGTAATGCTTATGTTCTCGGGTTTATGGGATATAGGCTGATTTTGGGCATGGATTGGTTGTCCACTTATGGAGCCATTCTTGATTTTGAACATAGGGTTGCGAGGCTCATGACTCGCCTCGGTAATACCCTTGAAATCTCGTGTGACCTTTAGGGTTCCGTCATGATTAGTTACCTAGAATCCCTTGGCACCTTTATTGGAAATTTGTAATCCAATCGAGTAGTGTTCGCCACTAAGGCGGATAGTCCATTTCACTTAAGCATGGGTTAGAGAAATCACCCTAGTAAGTACATTTGGCAACGTGTATTGGCACTTGTTTTCAAGAGATAGTTCTTCTGCGTGGGATATCGTATAGTATGTAAACGAGGTCCAGGATTCACTAACAAATTTTGTAAAGCTTGCATGAAACCATGAGCACGCAGTTATGTGGAAGCCAAGTATTTTAGGAAAAGAATAAGTGGAAGTGGAACGAGAGACAACGGTGAAATGAGTTCTAACTCATATTTTGGAAATAAGAATTAAGAGCTACGAAATTGTGAAGTTAAAAGACGGTCAAGGCACGATAGGATTAAGCCCAAGAAAATGCGTCTTAGAAGATTGAAGACTAGATATGCGCATTACATCTCTTTCTAAGAGTATATCCTTGATCCCTATTATTCTGTTGAGCTTACTCGCATGCTATCTTTTAAGTATATCCTCTCGGTCCTATTCTCAATCTTAGTTCTGTTGTAAACCCCATAAGGAGTATGACTCGCCTATATAGTTGGGGTGAGGACGTCCATTAAGTTGACCAAACTATTTGGGCTTTATGGGATATGGGTCATAGTTGATAGACTTACGTAGAGTGCTCACTTTGTTCCGTTGAAGAGCAAGAGGGCCACATCATGGCTAGCATCTGTTCATCTTCGAGAGATAGTGCGATTGCATGGAGTTCCTTCTAACATAGTTAGCGATCGTGACCCAATTCTCGCTAGCCAATTCTGGAATAGTTTGCAGGAAGCGATGGGTACGCGATTGAATCTAAGTACAGCCTATCGCCCCCAGACGGATGACCAAACCGAAAGGGTGAATAGAGTGCTAGAAGATCTTTTGAGGCTTTGTGTTCTTGACTTTGGTGGTACTTGGGAAGACCACCTTCCTCTTGTAGAGTTTGCTTATAATAACAGCTATCAGGCAAGCATAGGAATGGCACCATTCGAAGCTTCGTATGGGAGGCCGTGCATGTCACCAACATGTTGGTGGGAGACAACGGATGAACTTATACTTGGGCCCGACAGGATAAGGGACACATCCGAGAAGGTATAGTTGATTCAAAAAGGATGAGAACGGCCCAAGACAGACAGAAATCCTATGCTAACAAGCGAAGGACAGATTTGTAATTTGAAGTTGGAGATATGGTTTTCGTGAAGGTTTCTCCTTTGCGTAATGTGGTTCGTTTTGGAGCAGTTGGGAAGCTGGCACCAAGGTTCGTAGGACCCTTCCCTATCATAGAGAAGATTGGGAGGATGGCTTATAAGGTAGAAGTGCCCGAGTAGTGGGTCGGAGTGCACAATGTTTTTCATGTCTTGCATCCCCAAAAGTGCCTGTATAAGTCAGCCGAAGTGGTTGAACCAAGTATTCTTGAAGACATGGAGGTAGAGAAAGAGGCGACCTTGAGGCGAGCTCCGATTCGTATCTTGGGAACGGAGATCAAGAAGCTGAGGATTCGAGAAGTCAAGTTAGTAAAGGTTCAGTGGAGCGAAGCCGATGAAGATGCAACTTGGGAAACTGAGGAGAAGATGCGTGGGCTTTATCCATCTCTTTTTGAGGGTACATTCTCAATCTCTTTTCCTAGTTAGCATATCTTTCTTTTGCTATCCATGTTTATCTTGTTACCTCGTTAACCATGTCATGAGAACCTTGGGTAGAAACCCTTTGGATGAAACATGTATTTGAAACATGTTATGCTTGATGTTTGCAAGTGGTTGCAAGTGTTTGCAAATGGATACTCGTGGATGCATGATACACATTAGGCACTAAGATCGGCTCACACACTTTCATATTGCATATGCATGAGTGCTTATACTTATTCATGAATGAAACTTGTTATGCTATCACGTGGATGTTGCATATGGATGAATGTTATGTGCACTCATATAGAGATCATCAATTATGTTAGGAATTTGCATACATATGGACTTATTTCACTAACATACTTTGCATTAAGGAGGTTTACTGAATCAGTAACCGCCTGATTTTCGCATTAGATAAATACATATACACACACCTTTCGCATATGATCATATAGCATTTAGAATCTTTTAAGGACAATGACTGCACGTGGATGATGTTTTGAGTAGATGGATGATGGATGGTAGGATATGTTCTTCCTAACTTGAAGATTTCGGGGACGAAATCCTTTAAGGTGGGGAGAATGTAACAACTCGTATCTTGAATAACAAGTTATAACATAAATCAAGGCAGAATTAAATGATAAAATCTGAATCAAGGGAAACGGGCTATGCCATTGCGTTCGTCTCGGAAAAATACGCGAAATAGAGTCCGAGTTTTCGAAAATCGGAGTCCGTATGACCAAGTTATGGGCCGTCAAAGTTTTCAGAAAATTTCAAGTTCAAAAACAGTTCAAATTTGAATTCAGAATTCAAATTCAGCCAAGCAGGACAGGCGGGAAAATTCCCGCCACCCCCAAGTCGACTGGGGAGTCGACTTGGGAGTCAACACACCCCAGGTGGTGTCGACTGCCCAGTCGACACCCCTGTCGACTTGGGTGGTCGGCCAGTTTGGCCTGGGTGCACCTGACTTGTTCCTCAAGACATGCTTTAGGGTTGGTGACGAATTTTAATGGCTCAGATCTGAATTAGGGTTAATCCTATGGCCTAAACTAACCTAAACTTCTATAAAAAGACCCTAAGACCTAGCCTAAACCCACACAAATCAATCCTACAACTAGGTTATGCCAAAATGCTCCTCGATCATGGCCTCCATCTTCATATCATGGCCTCCATCCTCTTCATGAAAGTTTGAGTGTTCTAAGCTAGTAAAAGAGCCACCTTTCTTCATCAAAACAAGGATCTTTCTTCATACAAATCAAAGGAGCTTCTTGTTTCTCAAGAAAACTTGGAGCTTGTATTCATTTGGGGGTTTTTAGTGTTGCTAGTGTGGCTTCGTCTCAATCTTGTTTTATTTTATAGTCTTCATAGCATTGTAAGCCCTATTCTACTCTTAGATTCTAACTATGAAGTTAAATATGACATGTTGCAAGTTTGAGTTTGGGCCTAAGTATGATTTGTGCTTTGATTCTATCATGTTATGCATAGATTTATTCTATGCATGTTTGTAAAGCTATCACCTTGACTTTGTGCATAGAAAGCTATGAGCTTTGATTTGAAATGTTGCATAAAGCAACATAGAAACTCTCATAACCCTTATTTTATCTTGCATATGATGTTATATGCGAATCACTAGTTATCATCCTATGCCATCTATGACCATGTATCACCTATTTGCTAAGTTTAATGCCATACATGTGTAGATTTGAATTGGACCTAAGTGCAATATTTGCCTTGAACCTATCATTGTATGCATAGATCTATTCATGCCTCTCTTGATTTATTATTGTGGACCTATCATGAACCTAGTAGCGTTCATGTTCACCTTGAAAAAAATGCTATGAAATGGATTATGGCTTATGCATGTTAACAAACCTTAACCCCTCATGTTCCTTAACATGCATATGATGATATTGAACCTATTTGCTATGCACAAGTTAGGATTGTCACCCTATGTCAACTATTACCATGCTACCACCATATTTGCTATTATGCATGCTTGTGGCCAAATCACCCTTATGCTATTATGCATGCTTGTGGCCAAATCACCCTTATGCTATTATGCATGCTTGTGACCAAATCACCCTTATGCTATTATGCATGCTTGTGGCCAAATCACCCTTATGCTATTTGATATGTTTGAGGCCAAGTCACCTTTTAGGCTATCATACATGTTGAGCCCATATGCTAGTATGTTGAACCCCCTTTGGCCTCAAATATTACCATGTTTAACTTGTGATAGACTTTGCAATCTTATGCCCACCTTGTCATATTCTTATGTTCCCCCTCTTTGATCTATTTGTGTTGATGTGAACTTACGTGCGATGGGGTTACATTATGGGTAAACTTAAACGACATGAAACATGACTTGGAAAATATGACATGTGATGATGCTTGAAAACATGAACGTGGACATGACATGTAGAAAACATGAAAGTGGCCAACTCGAGGTTGGGTAGAGTTTGTAGCATAAATCTACCCGGAACCGACCGGCTTAACTAGTGGCTACAAGCAATAGGACCCAATGTGAGTAGTTGGTCACATCGCACTTAAAACCCGAGGTTAGACTAGGTTGTGGTGTAAAGCTACCCGGACCCGCCCGGCTTAACTAGTAACCACAACAAAGTCTAATGTGAGAGGTTGGGGTGCATTAAGTTAATTAATGCCACATGGTAGGGTTAAGTCATGGACTACTTGAATACTTAACCAATTAAACACGATGGATTGGTAGGGTTAAGTCATGGACTACTTGAATATACTTAACCAGTTGAACACGATGTATTGATAGGGTTAAGTCATGAACTACTTGGATACACTTGACCAACTCAATACATGGTTAGGATAGGGTTAACCACACTTAACCCATTTAAAATCCTAGTTACGTGGTCCTTTTCAGCAGTAACCTACTTGGGAGTATCTGGATACCCTGGACTAGGCTAGGGTGGGGCACGATTACTGACTGATTGTAAGAGACCAAAAGAGACGGCTGAATAGTGCACCAGTTAAGTTCAGGCGGACCATGGTCGTGCACATTAAGTCCGGAGTTGAACAAGGGCACCGGTAGGTTTAGACTGTGCGTGCTTGAATTGTGTCTGGGGTTTACACCTTAGGGATGGATACACCCTGGGGTGGACCTTGCACAGTTAACTACATTCCATGATTAGGTCGTATGACACCGATACACGACGAGTTAGGCTTATAGGGAGCCGATCGACTAGACCGACTAGTTGGACCTTGATTTAGGTCATCTCATGAGTTTGGGCCAACATTGGACTAAGGGATCATTTCTTGTTTATACTTGACATGGATCAGAATACTAGTACACTTGGTGCAACTTAACCTTGTATATGCGATGCCACACTTGATCTATCTTGTTAACTTTTCACCATGCCAGTTATCATCCTATGTTTCATCTCTGTTTTACATGTCCAGTTAACTTTATTAGTTTTTATACTAATAGTAGGTAGGACTTACCAGTCTTTTTGACTGACCCGTTTTCTTTCGCCTCTTTTCTTCCGTTTTCCCCCCAGGTTCTCAGGGTGGGAATACTAGCACCTAGCTTGGATCTTTAGCTTGCTTACTGGATAGCTCATGTACGGTTTGGACTTAAGCTTTGCTATGGCGACACTACTCTTATCTTTGGGGAATACTTTACTTATGTTATTTTTCAGTTTATGTTTTTCTAGACTTTGTTTTGTTGGGAAAAGGATGACTAAGTACTTTGATGTAACTTGACTATGGTTTTGAAATAGAAATTTTATCCGCTGCTTTATTTACTCTGGTTCACTCATATGTTCTGTCTTGTGATATCTGCATGCATGTTTACCTTGACCAACACCCCTCCAAAGCCAGTGTACTTTCAAGAGTGACCCTGGCGGAGGTGGGGTGTTACACATAACCCCTGCACTATACAAGAGAAATAATGCGCTGAAAGATGTGCAAGGCTGTCATGGACGACCATCAGAGTAGGTAAACACAAGCGGAACCTATCGTAAAACTCACAGCGCAAGGATAAAACATAATAGAACATATACAACAGGTAGTAATAGTGAAGCAGAAACACTGTACTTTCATACAACTAGAAAGTAATATCTACAAACTTGGAAATAGTGTTTATACAAAGTTTCCTCACTACATCACTCAGAAAAGAAAACAGCGAAAATCCAATTATTGGCTAGTAGTAAAACTGGTACGTGAGCCTCCTACTCGCCATCGATCAGCATCGCCGTCCTCACTAAAGCATTACCTATCACCTGTTACTTAGTCTTCCCATCCACAATAGGATGAACAACCCAAGGTAATAAGAGGATACATAAAACCTTGAGTCAGACAACTTTCTTATTGAGCGATAAAACAACTAACAAACTTCAACAATAAAGTGCATGAGAGGGGATAGATAAACATACTAATCTACCCACGACACCAGAGAAGAACTCAACCTTATCTTCCCCACATCGGACAGTGATAGCCTTTACAATCCATTCAACCAAAGGAATAACAATTCATACATGGAAACCAAAGCAACCATTCAATCATGGAAAACACACATAACATCCAGATTATATAAGTCTCACACAGAACAACCAATCATCCATGACTGACTCTGGCTATCACCGCCAATCCTGCTATGAAACCATCGTTAATCGTATGACGGCCAACCTTGCCATATGTCAAGGGCTAATGGTAACCATAGTTCTAGCATAAACTCCATATGTCCAACCTTGACAATGTCCAACCTTGACAACTAGGCCTTTCAACGATACCCAAGGTACTCGACCAACAACCTTCTGGTCTATTGGGTGCCCCCATCGTACTCCTGGTTTGAGCCTGCTAGAACTTACGACAACGATGACTTCTCGTCCTTCGCATCTCTAGTCATCCAACCTTGACGACATTTCATAGCTCAAGCAACCTTCTCGAGCAACCATTATCCACCAACTCACGACCTTTGAGTTGTCTGCCTATTCGTTGCTTTTCACTGATCAACGAACATAGCACATCACTTCGAACATCCCCTTCTGGACTCTTGTCGAAGCCACCACCATCGTTGAACCAACCAACATCTCTTTAAGGTTCAAAACAATCCATAGCATTATTTCAACACTTCCTAACTTCCCAATTGAACTCACTTTGAAGTCACATCATCACCGGAAGTGTCCGACCAGAAATGGCAAAAATGGCTGTCTAGAACAGCCCAACCCGAACAACTTTGGTCTGACCCGACCCCTCCTTTAGGCCCGACCTGAGCAACTTTGGTCCGACCCGACCCCCTTTTGCCCGACCTGGCCCAACTTAGTCCAATCCAGAATGGTCCAATCCACTTTAGCCCGATCCAAAATGGTCTGATCCACTTTAACCTAATCCAGAGTGGTCCGACCCGACCCCCTTTAGTCCGACCCACCCCCTTTAGTCCGACCCGAGCCAACTTTGACTTGTTCCCCACGAAAAAATTTGATCCCGACCCGAGCCACTTTCTGCACATCTTCAATTCTACTCCGATTTCGATCAAAACTTCGCCAAACGACGAATCCGACGAAACCAACTCAATTAAACTCATCAAACAAAATCATAAACATATCATAACATTACTAACCACATGCATATGATGATTACCATAAAAATGATGTAAATCTCACCAAAAACCATTAAAGTGAACATATGATCAAAATAAGAGATCTAACTAACATAAACATGTTAAATGACATGAAATTATCGAGTAAAACTTGCTAGATAAGATCATAGGGTGATGCATATGAAAATGAACATGTAGTGGTGTAAATCTATGGTAAAATGTCCCAATTTGATGAGAAACATGCACAAACACTCATATACTTCATTGCATTCATGTGAGAGATGTAAATCACTCACTGATTCTCCAAAACAAGCTAAAATGATAGAATTATGAATCCGAACAGCGAGCAATTTGAACCAATCTCCTTGATCCGATGAATTCACCTTTGAAATGATGTAGATCTAGCCTCCAATGGTGTAGATCTATGATTTCCCTCCTTAGATTTGAATTTTTAATGGTGGAAAGGTGTTAGAGGAAGAAGGAGATCAATGCCTCCAAATGAGAGAATGGGAAAGTAACCCTTTTCCCTCCACTCTCATCCCCTATTCATAGGATTCCACCATCCCACTAATGGGCCTCCCCAATTCAGCCTATTTGGCTCTCCAAATCTGAACAACCAATTGAAAAACCTTAAAACAGTGATTTCTCCCAAACCGCTGAGCCAAATCCTTAATGTAACCACTCTATGGAGAGGTAACCATCAATTCCTTTCCAATGACATAGGTCTTACCCTCTGATTCGATCCAAGTTAAAAGTTATGCCTGTATAAGGCTGACATGGGCAAAATGATCATAAATAAAATTGGTAAAATTTATGGACATGTCTCACATCCCCATAAGCAACATATTAAAATATGAGAATGATCCAACCCCCAGAGAATGAAATAAAAATATTTTACGATCTTTCAATACGTAAAATGCGGGTTGTTACATTCTCCCCCCCCCCCCCCCCTTAAGAATTTCGCCCTCGAAATTCCAAGAAAACACAAGCAATCACAACGATTCTGCATGCCTATCATCCATGAAAAGCCAGTTCTATCATCCAAACTAGCAACCATCAAGCCATACATCCATAGCCTAATCTTAGCACGCGGAATTCTACCAAATAATAGCAAGATACAACAATATAACGAAGATACGATATCAAAGGGTCCTACCGACGAAGAGTTCTGGATGAGTCGTTCTCATACTCTCTTCCGTCTCCTACGTACAATCGTCGCCATCTTCACTCCATTGTACCTTCACTAGCGTAACCATCTTCCTCCTGAGTTGTTTCGTGTCATTCCCCACAACCCGAAGTGGCTTACGTGATCTTGAAACTGCGGTCTTTACTTCTAAGTCTTCGTACTGCTCTGGAGATACCCCCACATCCGAATCATGCACGAATTTCTGTAGAAATGACACATGGAATACATTATGCACACTCGACATCTTCTCGGGTAACTCCAATCTATATGCGAGCTTTCCAATTCGCTCGACTATCAGAAATGGTCCAACGAACCTAGGAGCCAACTTCCCTTTCTTACCAAATCTAACCATATGCTTCAACGATGAAGCTTTCACGAAAACCATATCGCCCATGTCGAATTCCAAGTCCTTACGACGCTTATCGGCGTAACTCTTCTGACGGTCCTGGCCTGCCTTCATTCGTTGCCGAACTATCTCGATACAATCCGAGATTTCTCTAATCATCTCAGGCCCAAGTACCAACTAGATGTAGATGTTCTTCCCATGATCCTCCGAAGTCTAACACACAAGCCCTCAGGAGATCTTCTAAAACTCTGTTGACTCTCTCGGTCTGACCATCAGTTTGGGGATGACATGCAGTACTTAAGCACAACTCGGTTCCCAAAGCTTCTTGCAAATTTTTCCAAAATCCACTCGTAAATAATGGATCTCGGTCACTTAATATACTCTTTGGGACACCACTACAAGAAAAAGACCTTTTATAGCGTTTAAAAAACGCTATAAAAGGATACAATGGCGTTTTTATAAACGCTGTATATTAACATGTTGCAATATGTCCGAGGTCTATAACAGCAACCTAATGATCGCTATAAAAAGCATGCTATAAATAAATAACGATACTCATAGCGTTTTAAAATTGCTATTACATGGTCGATTTGTAACTTACATATTCATATCTATAGCATTTATTCGTTGCTATAATTATGTTGTTGATATTTATGACGTCATTTAATTGCTATCTACAGCACCTATGAACACTGTTGATAAACATTGCTTGATTGCATGATTATTATAGCAACTATAAATGCTATAGAAAGGCTATAAAATTTTTAATTTACTATTTTATTGCATTATTTACTTGCCATGATAGCTATTTAATCGTCGTAGAATAATTTTATTGCACTAGCATAATGTTATAGTACGTATAGCCATTATTAAAAGTTTTCACGCACAGTATTAAGCATATAAATATTTATAATCGAAAATTTGTCATACAAAGTTTGAAGCACGTAAATATGTATGATCAAAAGTAACAATTCTTACAACCGTTGCTAACCAAAACAATGCATACTAAAAAGACCAATCCATACAACCGCTGCTAACCAAAACAATGAAAAGATCAATCTATGAACATCAACGCAATATACATTTGAAGAAGAATAAGTGCAACGACATATTTTTTCATGTCTTCCACCATTTAAAGCAGCTAATCAAACTTTCAGCTCATGCACATCAACATCCTTATCGTCACTTTCAACAACAGCAACCTGCAGATTCAATAAATCACAGATAAAAAATAAGATGTTGCAACTTCAAAACTGAGGGATAATGTAATATATTCATCTCCAACAAGTTATGAACTTCATAGGCTGCTACTAGAATTGAGCAACCTTAATACCAACGTTAAAAAAAAAATTGCTCTTTCCGTATGTCATCGTTTGACATTAAAATAAAACCTCCTAAGTTTTACGTGAGTCCTACCCTTAACCTCTCTAAGAATGCATGCATCGAGATTGATGAAGAACGTCCTCTATTTTATGGTAAATGGCGGCTAAATCAGATTTAAATTTGAAGATTTTAGGCCATTGATCCTTACTTACTGCTTGCTTCAACATTTGATAATTTTCTCACTGTAAATGGAATATTCAAAGGCATAAACTACATCTCTAAAGATAAATAAGTTACAGAAGTGTACCTCTACACCTTTGTATGTACCATGGTTATCACAACGGCAAGTCGAGTCGAGTCGATGGAGGTTCAATTAGTCGACTAGTGGACTAGTCGTAGACTAGTGGGACTAGTCGATAAATAAATATATATATATTTATGTAGTCAAATTTTGTATTTTTAAGTAGTTGGTAAATGTAAACAAAATTTATATGACCAATAATTTCAAATTTATATGGTCCATAATTACTTAATTAGTTAATTACAGTAACAAAACTTTGAAGTCCATTGTTATTAACTTACAAAACATCAGGCCAAATCGAGTTCGAACCTTATCCTTCGTTTTCTTCTTCGTTTTCTTCTTCTTCTCCTTCATTTTTTTGTGCCCTAGATCCTGAAACGGAAGTTCGAACCTTGATCGAGACTTCGATTTAGGGTTCCAAATCGAGTTCGAGTTCGAGTTAGGGTTCCAAATCGAGTTCGAGTTCGATTTCGAGTTTGAGTTAGGGTTCCAAATCGAGTTCGAGTTCGAGTTAGGGTTCCAAATCGACATCGAGACTTCGATTTAGGGTTCCGATTTCTAGGGTTTCAATTCCAGTCGACGTTTGGCCAGTCGACGTTTCATGTCGAGGTCCCCATCTCGACTAGCCGACTAGTCGACGACTAGTCACGACTAGTCGAGTGCCG
Source organism: Allium sativum (assembly GCA_030737875.1). NCBI lineage: Eukaryota > Viridiplantae > Streptophyta > Magnoliopsida > Asparagales > Amaryllidaceae > Allium > Allium sativum. Next base: position 527,735,139 of record CM060922.1, on the reverse strand, counting down.
TAATAACAGTGGTATGTACTGAAAAGAAATAATAAATTAACAGGTGAAATATTAAACTTTTGTAATATTTAATATAATAGAGTATAAATTCGTTTTACCAGCGGAATATAAACCTATTACTTGAAGTCTTGAACTCTATTCAAGTAAACCATTCAAAGAAACTGGCTTGCTGTTTCAAATAACAAGCATTGGCATATATATTCCACTGCACCAACGCACAAATACTACACATGTTAGCAATCATCCTTCTCACCGCACCAAATAACAAACAACACACGTTAAAAGATCTAACCTGTAGAAGGTATGGGAATGTAAAGTTGATCATGTTGTTGGTCCATGCAAGTTCTAAAGCAACATCAAGTCGAATCAAGTTACAACAAACAAAGAGGCATGAGGCAAGATATTCATTTTCCCCCTGTCAACGCATATTAACAAACAAACAAAAATAAAGCAACCATCATTGTATTTCTATATCATTTATATGTACTACTGCCTACGATTACTCAATACAAAATTCCAACATTTAAGTAACATGTTCGATATAGAATACCTGTTCGATAAAATAGATGAGTAACTCTTCGCACAGCTCACGATCTCCAAATAGAGAGCAAAGTCTCCATGGCATCATTGTACATTTTGTCCTTCTTGGAAAGTGCGGTGGATTGTTTCCATCTTCCAACTTTCTTATGAATACATCAGCCACCCGTCTCATTACAAGCAGCTAGTGCTTTTCAATCTGACTGAAACATAAAAACAATTAGCAAAAGAAGATTTCTTCCATTGTTTTTTTTAATACAATCAAATTACAGTTATCAAAATAATTATATACTCCACTCGCTCATTTTCTTCACTCAAAAATACACACTTCTTCCCCACTTCAAATATGTGGGTGACGCTTAAAAATGCATGAAATGTAATCTCAATTATCTTACAAAAATCTTAACCAAGAGTTCCTCTTTTTGGTGCCCCTTTTATGCCTTCCATGTTTTTCAGGCAATTAAATGTACAAGAGTTTTCCCATTTGGATAAACAGCAAAAACATAAGTAGCGCCTTTTTTTTTACTGCAGAATGAACAGGTGCTATCCCCATCTATCTTCACTACTTTTCGACGATGCTTGTAGAACTCATCTTTCACTTGCAAATTCTCACTGTATCGCAAGCTTTTGATGGCTGCATAGTTTCTGAGCCCTTCAATAGATTTTCTCAGAAGTGGTTCCAGAAACTGAAGTAGATTTTAATTTGGATTCTTTGGCCTAACTGATCGCATTTGATATTACTCTGAGCATTCAGAACCACCTCCTCTATTACCTTTGTTGTAGCACACTCAATTATACTATATCGCTTCTTTCGCAAATATTTACCAAGTGCTGCAAGTGAATTATGATTCATTTTTTTGGTCTCAAGAACAAACCTATCATCAAAATCATGGAATTGTGATGGTTCAATATCATCAGGTGCATCAGATGAAACTCTTGAGAGATGTGTAGCAACTGTTGAGTCTGATAAATTCTCCGAACTGACAGTGGAGAGTCCCTTGGGAAGAAGGATGCATGGATATAAAGAAAGAACATAAGTGATATCCACTTGTGAAGCAAAAAACTAGTCCATAGACTCCTCACAATTTCCGGAATCAAACAAATAATTGCCATATCTGATATGAATTGAACTTTCCTTTGATGCTCGGAGACTAGAATCCTCCGGTGGCAGAAGCTTACACAAGGCTAGTGCCTTTTCAAAATCAAACGATGCAGTTAGCTGTACAATTTGAGCACTAAGGAGAACAGGAAGCATACCATGAACGGAATTGCTTAAAGCAGCTACTACACAATCTTCGCCTTGAATCAGAAGATTTACATCTCTAATTACAACTTTCTGGACTAAAGGATAAGGAGCTCTAAGAGAACGTACCTCAATATGTCTCGGCAACCGACCGACTGCAAATAGTTTTTGGATAACCACGGACAAAGGGAATTGAGACCAACAAATCATTCCATCTTGAAAAAGCTTTCCATTTTGGTCAACAAAAACTCCAATATTATCCTTCCCAAGAAGCAAATCTCCTGAAGGAAGTGGTACCGCTAAAGGGGAAGTAAGCCTACCAGAAGGAAACACCTCTGATAGTGCCCTTGTTATGCTATTCATTATCATGTAGTCCTTTTTAATCCCCAAACATATGTTTTCGCTGCTCTACGCCATAGATTTTACCACATCGGAAACTGGGAACTCTTTCACTTCCACAAACTCTCGACCACCATCGAGCTTATAAATGGCAACTCTCTTCTGTTTGCCAACACAAAGCAACCCTCTTTTCTCATCCCAAAAAAACAATTTCTCTCCTCGGCTTTTCAAAATTGCAACGAGCAGCTCCAACCCAGGCAGACAATGCACCATGATCCAGTCGAAGAGAGGAATCAAAAGGTATCCATGATAATCAGACAGCTATACGAAAAACCAAAAATGTTCACCTTCTGTGCAAGGCCAATTTGATCAAAATTATCGTGCAGATCAGTAGATTCCCTCAGCCTATCATAATCTTCTTCCTCTACATAGATTTCATTCAAAGCTTCATTCACAGTAGGTTATTGCTCCGGACAGCAACCGTGTAAGGTTCCACAAGATGCAAGTAGTCAGCCTAAGATGAAACAAAAAGAGGAGTGCACATAATTTGTACAAATTTTACAATGGGGGAAAACGAAAGAAAAAGAACCCATAAACCCTGCACAAAAAATTACACACAAACCTTTTGCACTATGTCCACAGCACATGTAGGATCTACGCATAGAGCAAGAACATTGAGCGTATCATTGATAAGATCAGGATGCTCATCCAGATAAAAATATACAGCCTTATAATAAAGCTCCACACTGGCAACTTTGACAAGAGCATCTTTAAATTGCATGTGATCCTACACTGACATCAAAACATGCTCTAGTTATTCTTGCTTTACTTGTGCATTTTGGAGAAATGGAAGACGGCCACATCCACACCTAGAGATTAAGCAGGAAACACAGAGAGGACAACTGATGCATCATGAGCAGGTGCCTGAGAAATAATAAACGCGGTAGTAATCTGGTGATGGTATACTAGTATTACATAATAGTATAATGAAATTACAGAACAGTGCATGAAGTGATCACTGCTTCTTTCTAACTCTAACCCTAAACAATTGATCGATGGTAAAGGAGAAGAAAACTTACTGGGATCAGTCTTGGGGAGCACTACCGTGGTCTTAAAATCACAAGTACCGCTAGTTGCTTTTGATTTCTACTATTAATTATTATAAGCGCAAGAAGTAAGTGCACCTAAATTAGTTGCATCATAGCATGGCTGCCCTTGCTGAATTGAAAAATTAGGTTCATAATCATTTGAAACAACTTAAAGATCCAGTTACAGCTAAGTTGGGAAAAAAATTGACTGCCTTCAAACACAAACGGAAATGGGTTGAAAATCAGTTAAAACCGAGTTAAGAACTCAGTCAAATTTTTTGTACATGAAAAGAGAGTGTGAGTGTTTGTACATGAAGAGAGAGAGAGAGAGAGAGAGAGAGAGTTTGTCCAATCATGCTCTTTGAGTTAAAGAATTTGTTCATGTTTGAGTTCACTTTGCATGAAACAATAGCTCACATGATAAATGATCTGCCCTATTCATATTGATTTAACAGTAAAGTTGCATCCATATGTAACAAAGACTGATGTATTCACCTGAACTTCTAATTGAAACATGCTCTCATACATAAACGGTAAGACTGTTATGTGAAGGCTTTGGTATCCATTTGGTTTTGAGTTTGCAAAATAATTCTCCATCTGTCATAGCATAAAATTTTGACTTCATAAAATACTTGAGCAGCAAAATTCATAATACAAAAAGAACAGTAAACTTACATCTCAAGATATTGGTGTCCATGTACCATAAACAAGGTAAAAGACAAGGCGACAAATCTGCATCAATCAAAAATACAAATGAGAATCACAATCCAAAAATACATTATTTTCAAAACTCAAAATGTTATACATTTAATATTAAATGTTTCCAGAATTTACCGAAATTCAAGTCAAGAATATATTATTTCCAAGTTTAAAATTTTTGGAAGCTAAATTTTATTTTGTTTACTGTTTTAGATAGTAGAAGTGCAAATCTCATGTAATACAGATACAACTAAATATAGGCAAATATTAAACAACTACACTTCGAATTTTAGTAGTTATAATACGATTTGACTTCACAGTGCAGTAAATGTGATGATGAAGAATGAGAAAAATCAAACTTAAAATGAATACTTCAATATTCTCTTTCAGGTCCCTTAAAATAAAGACTAGTGCCAAATTCAACTTACAAATCAAGTGTTGCAATTCATTAACTTATCGATGCAATTTTGAGGGAAGGCATGTGGCGGCCTCAGTTTTCAGGTGGAATTATTGCACAACAAGGCAGAGCGACATTCCAGATCTGAATAGTAGACATAGGGCATCACCGAGACCAGACCAATTGCATCTCCCAGCAACAGCATTCAAACGCAGATCAAGTCAAGTTAAAAGTGGCGACTACCATTATATAATAAAATAAAAGGTAAGGTAAAGTAATAAAATAAACCAAGTTTGCATGTGTTCAATTGACAACAGCAAATACTATTATATAATAAGCCTTAAAACCGTTTACTCTTATCCATTTTAATATTCTCTTTCCACTCCCTTAAATTTTGTGTGTACTCTCTGGCAAAATACCAGGGAAAATTCACTTCGTCCCTTCTAATTTTCAACTCCTCTTCTAAAGGAGAGTTAAAAAAGGTAACTGGCTTTAATTTTCCCTAAGATTGCTGTATAATTTTCAAATGGAATAAGTCACAGTCTTCAGAAATTAAAAGGCAACATGAGTGCATTTCCAGCTGCATCTGATAATAATACAAGAGAGATAAACTGAAAACAAATCATTGGTAAATTGTAAACATAGAAAATATATTGCTCTCAGCAAATGGAAACTCAAACAACGAACGTTAGAATGTTTTGACAGAAGCTTTTTATCAATTGATAATGCAAAAACAGAAAGCTTATTAGGCAGTAAACAACATCTCATGTTCAAATTTATAAAACATTTTTAATTTGATTTATTAAGCAAATATTTTGTGATAAAGCAGTATATGCATGAAAATAACTTTTGATATGAATAAGTATATGCATGAACAATATGCAGCTAGGATCTACTTGACCACCACGCTAACTTTATATTGCCTAAATGCAACAATTTTAATTGGCCATCATGTTGATAAATCACTATCAAAGTATTAAAGACTTGGGTTTACTCAACTTTATACTATGCCAAACATAGTATGAAAATAACATACTTTGTTTAACAAAAAATGTCTAAGCAAGTATGGTGAGCATTCAATGAAAATAGTAGTCGGCACCAATAAATGAACCATGCTTGCTAACTTGTTTATATGGAAAGTAAAACTTGCTACAATTCAACATTTCATAAACTCACTTTATGGAAGAAAAGGGTTACGATTATTCAACATTTCTCAGGCACCTGCTCATGATGCATTAGTTGTCCCCACTGTTTTTCCTGCTTAAGCTCTAGGTGCACAAGTAGAGCAAGAAAAACTAGAGCGTGTTTTGATGTCTTTCCTTAGTTGCTTATTATTTTTCTATTTTTATCGTTGAAAATTGTTACAGAGTATTTCATGCAAAGAATGTCATAATTTCAAAAATGTACAACAACTTTTTTTTTTGGTTGGGGGGGGGGGGGGGCAAGTTCTCATTGTCGCTGCCTTACTTGGTATAATCATCAATCCTCATTCCGTTTAAAAAAAACATCTAAATTCTTTTCGAATCAATTCAAACTCCACCGCAAATTCACTCAAAAATTCAATGCTTTCAACTCAATTTAAATTTATGACTGCCATCTACTCGATTTGCACTTTTCTGTCAATTAGACTATTATCCACTAATGCCACCATATATGATTATAAACATAATTCAATACATGATATTATTATTAAAAACCTATGCATAATGCATGTTACTTCTAACAAAAATCAAAGAAATGTTTTTGTCTTTTCATGGGATAATAAAGTTGTACATTGTTGTCATATATAAAGAAAGGCATGTAAATTCAGCCAACTGTTATCAACTCTTTTGCTGGCACACCCAAGTGTAACTGAACGTGTATCATCTTTTTTTAAGCTATGTAACTTCAGTTCTTTGCTTTAGAGCTTCTCCCTATTAAAAAAACGGTGAAACTGTATGGGTATTTGGGAAATCTTAGCAATCTTAATATCAACTCTTGAGTTATACGTAGTTGAACAGCTGAACTTCATATATCCAACCGTGGGAAAACAACGAAACCATACCAACCTTAAAACTAAAGGTTGCTCCAGAAAAATTGATAATTCCAAACGCAAACTCATATGGTTTCAAAATGAAAACTCCAACTGCATAGTATACATCATTAGGAAAACAGTAACCATTGCTTCAGGAAATTAAAAAAGGTATCTCAGTAAGCTTCATTTACTATTATTTCATAGATTTCTAGCATATGGCCACGCAATCCCTAGTTGAATGTTTTTATCTTGGCTACCGAATAATCAAACAGGGCCTTAAGTAGGATCCAATCATATTTTCTATATTCTACATGGTAATCTAAAAAAAAAGTTTGGAGAAGGAAGAAAGAAAGAGTATGTACCTCAAAGCAGCCTGATAATGTAATAAAGCTTTTGAAAGCATATTAGTAGCCACATAAACTCGAACAAGTTTTATGTGGAGAGAACCATTGGTAAAGCAATGAGATACCTCTCAGCCAGAAAACAACTACTTTGCTTCTTCCCTGCACAACATGTAGCTTATTTAAAGCCAAACCGGCTCCAGGGTAACAAGATTGTAGATGAAGAATTCATAAAACTTTTTTGCCTGTGTGATACACATACTATAAGTTTATGACACAAAAAAAATTAAAATCATATTGTACAATTGTCACATAAAAGCAAAGCTTTAATGTTGCTTGTGTTATCATTACAACAAAAAGAGTCATCAATTGCATGTTAGATAATAAAAATAATAGAAAAAGTTCAAGCTAAAATTTTTAATTTTTAAACATAATTTGCACAGTGAACGGTATCGGATTTCAGGTATGATTTCATTACAATATTGGCTGGAACCGGTATGAGTTCACCAAACTTCCACTAAAATCTCTAACCACGGTTTAAAGAATAAAACATACCTTTTATTTTCGACTTACAACAAGTGTATTAAGTATTTAGCGCAAATATAGGCCGCAGTGCAAATATAGGTTGCACAATGAACTAAAATTGGACTGCATACTGAACTAAAATGAAGATGACTCTAAGCTATGCATTGAAGGTTTGACTGAAATTTCCATTGGAGATAAATATGCTAAGATCCTGATTGTTTAGATTGAGTAAGCTTAAATGATTTGAATACAAATTGCGCATGGCACCGTTTGAAATACAAAGGCTAATTAAGATGAAATACAAGAGTTGAATGCAATTACTGGATCTTAACAGGTTAAAGCAAAGTGTAATGACGAAACTGAAGCTGAATGCAATAGCTAAAGATGAAAGCTGAATGCCAATCACATTACTGAATCATAACTAAGACTTGACCGAGGTAACTGCCGAAACACATGTTGGTGCATGAAGCTAACACTAAATGACGCATCTGAGACACTTGTTGAAATAAATAGCATGAGCAATATATTGAATTGAATAAGTCATAACCATTCCAATCGAGAAAGCTGTTGAAGGGCCATTTAACTGACGAAGAACTTATATATTGGGCACACACGAACTAAAGCGCTACCAAACCATCGATGGTGAAGCTCATCTAGGGCTGTCAATGGATACCTGAAAAATTTGAAATTCGTCCGCATCCACATCCGAAAAGTGGATAAATATCCGATCTCAGGGAATGCGGATGCGGATATAGGCATATCCGCATCCGAAAATTATCCGTCCGCTTTTTTTTCACGATTACAACTTAAATTATGTGTATTTTAACATAATTAGATATATTAATTTATTATTTTACAAAATTAAAAGTCTACTAAATACATGTTAATTGCTCAAAATTAAATATTATCATCATATTTATTTGTTTTTAGCACTTTAGTAATCAATTAGGTTGAAAAAGCTTAATGTTAAGTTAAAAAAAATTCATTTGTGTTCATTGATTTATCGATCGTTGGCGGAGCGGATAATTATCAGATATCCGTCCGTATCCGCGGATGCGGATATCCGAAAATGGTTTCGGATGCGGATACGGATATGACACTACCTGCATCTGAAAGTATGCGTTGACAGCCCTAAGCTCATCTAGGGAGGACTGCTGCACCGATATACTGGAGCAGTAATCTGACCTGATATCATCTGTTAACAATAGAACTTGGTGTAAATCTCTGACCTCTTCTTAAACTTCCGTAACTTTTTCTGTGACCATATAAAGTTTGGATGTGATTTTCCTTATGCCTGCTCATCCTTTGATAACGTAATACTTCTGAGCATGCTAAGTTAATGTCAATATTGTTATGGCTAGACACTGCTCTTTTTCGTTTTAAAAAGCAGTCTGTTGTTTTGAACATTGCACTGTTGAGTGTTTATTAGTGCGTGAGTTCTACATCTGCGCATTGATTCATCGATTGCGTTTTGCTGTAAAATGCCTTGTCTAGCCATGATCTTATGTATATTTATTTAGGATTTTGTCACCGTTTGAATAGGTAAACTGCAGTTTGTTTCTCTAGACAATATCTAACTTCTTGGTAAATTTCAAATAAAAAGCAATCTGCCATCAAATTAAGTATTTAACGTATTAAGTATTTTCGACTTAGAGTCATCTTCATTTTAGTTCAGTATGCAGTCCAATTTTGACTTATAAGAATCTCCACCTATACATCCTCTCTTTACCTCCACTATGAATGCCCCCAAATATAACAACCACTCAAATGAGCCACCATCCTTCACAAAACAAAAAACACATTACAATTCATCATCAATTCCCACACTTCATCAACCATTTATAGCCAGCAACTTCACCACCATACGAACCAAACATTCAACTCTCTACCCTCAAACTGCAGCCAACCTCAAACAACTAAAACTTACATCTAAGTTTAAACTGAGTTTCCACTGTGTTTTATGATTGAAAACTAAGTTGAAGCTCGGGTTTAAACTAAGCTGAACCTCAGTTTTGCATCTTGAAAGTAATCAAAGATCGTATTTTCGCAAAATGTAAAACTAATATCATGTTTCTCTCTAATTTCTATCTCAATCTACTCTTTTCTTATATTTTATTTTTGTTTTACAGTGTTCAATCCTTACACCTCGACTTACATTATAAAGCAATCAGCAAGAATGGAATACTATTATTTTCATTGTACAAACATTATTTACTCTAAAATGACTTATGGAGGAAATATCTAAAGCACAACAAATACAGGGGATCATGGTTTGACTTGAAATAAGAAGAAAACTAAAAGAGTTGAGAATACTTACAAATGACTTTTCTATTTATCAAATGGGGAATATGTGTTGCTTGCTCTTTAGACAAAATGCTTCCAACCTGTTTATAAAGAGCACAGGTATATTACAAGATGACCACAAAAAAACAATCAAGGACACATGGATATGAAGTGCAATCCAAACAAGAGCATGCACTTGTAAGTAATTAAAGTATAACTTTATTAATGGATTTCTTAATTTGGAATCCAGCTACTTACTGGACCACCAAAAAAAAAAGATCAAATGTAGATGCCTCAATCTCAGCATTGATGAAGTTTCAACTTATGGAGAGGACTAATTCCAATATTTAATTAAAATGCAAAATGACACAACTTAAAAGTGCTTAAGTAAAACATTGAGTGATACACCTAACAAAAACACAGATGCAAATTGGTCGTAACGAAAATAAATAATTAATTCTTATTACAAAAGCATAGGCTGAATTCAGAAATGTGAAAGCAAACCATAGTTTGCTCATATTTTCCTTTCCCACTAAGGTTAAAGATTTGTGTATATATTTTTTTCCCTTGGATTTTAGCTTCTCTTTATGTTTGATGTAAAAGATTTTTGTTGCTGTAATGGAGTTTAAGTCAAATAACATTCTAGCAAAAATCCATCTCCGAACATCTTAGAAAGATAGTAATAAAAACACTAAAAAGAAAGGGGCAAGTATCTTAATAAGTAACCATGAATTGTTACACAAGACTTTAACTGTTAAAATTTAAAATCACATGCAGGATTAAGTAATCTTTTACTAATCTGATCTGGTAATCAACTTATCTTTCACACATCTTTCAATCTTTTTAATGCGGTATAATTTGCTTCTAGAAATTTGTTTAAAATAGCTTATTTAAAACAAACTCTGCCATAATCTAGCTTAAAACTTATAAATATTTTAAAAATGTGCTCACGCTAGTGCCTCATTAACGTTTTAGGAAATATCTAAAAAATGTGATAGTGAGGATAGAATCATATGTGACATCAATCTTCTTGTCAAAAGTGAGTTACCCACAAAATCAACTTACCTATTAACTTGGGTTCAAATTCTATTAGAAAAAAATCGATTTCATAATTTTATACCTAAAATGGAGTTCGCTTGGTCGAGGAATCCAGTGAAACAATAGCTCTTCATCGTCGTTGGGGTTCGGGGAATCAACTTCCCTAGACAATAGCACGTGAGCTTCGAACCAGCAATTGACTTAATGGCGATTGGAGAGAGTTCGTAAGTGAAGAGGGGATTTGGGTGACTTAATTAGTGAGTGGAGAAGTGAAAAGGAAATTTTAGTGGCAGAGGGATTAGAAGGGAGCGAAAAGTTTTGTCCGCCAAATTTTTAGGTTATCCTTAAGCATTGCATTGCTCAAAGTTATTGTTTTACCGCTCAAAGCTATGTTTTACCCTAAATGATAATAAGTATACTCAACCATAGCAAGATAAATTTTCGTGCAATCCTTGTTGCTATTAATAGAACATTTTCTTGTAGTGCCATGGAATCGAACTATCCATTTCACATAAAGTTCAGCCAATTTCGATACCGTCCTAGTCGACTTGACAGGAATGAATCTCGCACTTTTGGTCAAATGATCAACAATGACCTAAATCCCTTCATTCCCTACCCTGGTTCTAGGTAGTCCATCGATAAATCCATCGATACTTGCTCCCACTTCCACGTTGGAACTTCCAACGGCTGAAGCAAACCACTCGGCTTCTTCTGTTCCGCTTTCACCAACTGACAGTTCATACACTTGGAAATGAACTTTCCAATATCTCTCTTCATCCCTTCCCAGTAGTAGAATCTCTTCATGTCCTGATACATCTTATTTCCACCGGGATGAATCGTCAGCTTCGAGTGATGATATTCTCTTAGAACCTCATCCCTCAATCCGTCGATATCAGGAACAGCTAATCGCTCTTACTTTCGAAGGCAACCTTCTCGATCGACCCCGAACTTTTTATCTTCTGGTTCCAGTTTCTGAATGAACTCGACAAGCTTCGCATCTTTCTTTTGGCTCTCGCCAATCCTTTCGATAAGAGTTGGTCTTATCGATAAGCTTGCCAACATTTCAGGTTCCAACTCACACCTTGGCTTGAAATCGAACCTTGCCAAGTACTCGAGGCTCTTCCATTCCGAAAACATCGCTCCTAAACTTGCGTGTCTTCGACTTAACGCATCTGCAACTGCGTTACCCTTGCCCAGAGTATATGCTATACCAAAATCATATGACTCCAGAAACTCTAACCATCTTTGCTGCCGAAGATTCAAATCCTTTTGGAAGAAAAGATACTTCAATGACTTGTGATCCGTAAACAACTCGAATCGAACTCCCAACAGGTAATGTCTCCACATCTTCAGAGCAAACACAATCGCCGCCAACTCCAAATCACGAGTTGGGTAATTCTTCTCATGCGGCTTGAGTTGTCGACTCGCGTAGGCCACAACCTTATCCTTTTGCATTAGTACTGCTCCAAGTCCAGTACCACATGCATCGGTATATACCACCATCTCTTCATTCCTGCTTGGAATGGTCAACACAGGAGCACTCGTCAATCTCTCCTTTAGGATTCCGAACGCATGTTCACACTTTGCATCCCATGTGAACACTTGGTTCTTCTTCGTCAATCCTGTCAACGGTGCAGCTACCTTGGAGAAATCCTTGATAAACCGTCGGTAATATCCTGCCAACCCAAGGAAACTACGAACATCCGTCGCATTCTTAGGTGGATCCCAGTCCTGGATTGCTGCAACTTGGGGTCAATCACTATCCCTTTTCCAGAAACTACATGACCTAAGAACCTCATTTCATCCTCCCAGAAGTGGCACTTTGAGAATTTAGCCTTAAGATGATGCTTCCGCAAGATCTCTAACACAACTCTCAAGTACGTCTTATGTTCTTCCTCATTTCTGGAGTAAACCAAAATATCATCCACGAACACAAGCACGAACTTGTTCAACTGATCTCTGAACACTCTATTCATAAGTTCCACAAAATATGCTGGCGCGTTAGTCAACCCGAATGGCATCACTAACCATTCGAAGAAACCAGACGGTGTCCTAAAACCAGTCTTTGGCACACTATCCTTAGTCACCCTCAACTGGTGAAATCCCATTGCCAAATCCATCCGACAAAACACTTTGGCTTCGTGAAGCTGATCGAACAAGTCATCTATCCTTGGCAATGGATAATTGTTCTTCTTTGTCAACTTGTTCAGCTCATAATAGTCCATACACAATCTTAACGACCCATCCGCCTTGGTTGCAAATACGACCGGTGCTTCCCATTCGGATACACTCCTCCGAATGAATCCTTTTCCCAAAAGGTCTCGAACTTGCACCTCTAACTCTCGCTGTTCCCTAGGTGCCATCCTCCTAAGAGGCATAACGATTGGTCTAGCACCTTCAACCAAATCGATCCTAAACTCGATCTCACGATGCGGCAACAACCCTTCGACCTCGTCAAAGACATCTACATACTCATTAGCGATCAACACTGATGACAAGTCTTCTTGTGGAATCCCAAGCAAATATAGATAACTTACGAAGACCCCGTCTTCGTGCTTACATCTAATCAACACCTTTCGCCCTTCCACATCCCCGACCCTCACCTCTAGCTTCTCGCAATTCACCCTTGCCGCATACCTCTTGAGCCAATCTATGCCCAAGATGATCCCAAACCCAGCGAAGTTAAGAACAAAACAATCACACACCATGACTCGACAATACTAGACCACGACATATCATGCAAAGATTTGACGAACCCCCAATTGGATTAGTCACTATGAAGGATCTATCATGAATCTCAGGTTCCAAACCCAAGAGACACACAACCTCATTGCAAATGAAGGAATGCGATGCTCCAGTATCAAAAAGCACACGAACTGAAACACCGTTAACTGAAAGAGTACCTTGCACCACAATACCCTTTCCCTTCTCCTCTGCAGTAGGACCTTTCGAAGAAGTTGGCACGACTTCCAAAGCATATGCCCTCACAATTTGCTTGCCCTTAGCTGATTCTGGATAATCTTTCTTCTCAAGCCCAAGCTTCCTACATTTGAAGCACTTCTTCTCAGCTTTGGGATTCTTGCACTCCCTAGCAAAATGACCTTTCTGTTGGTAGTTAAAGCAAACCACCTCACTCTTGGGCTTCTTTTGGCCATCTTTTCCCTTCTGTTGTTGCTGCTTCCTCTTCTTATTACCACCACCTTGCTCTGGCTTCTGAGCCTCTTTGGTTGCAGCGACAACATTTGCTTCCTTAGGAAACAAGCTCTCTTGAAGAATAGATTTTTCCACAATCTTCTCAAATGAATCATCAAGATGGTCCACTAACGGCTTTCCGATATAAGCATCCAAACCCAAGACAAACTTCTCGTTCTTATGATATGGTGTATCAATGTATGAACGAGCATATCTAGACAAAGCCTCAAAATAAGAAATGTAATCAAGAACTGATCTGCCATTCTGCTTCAACTCTACAAACTTCTTGAAGAGAACAGACTTCTGAGCAATGGAGATAAACTTTGCTTCAAACTTAGCTTGGAATAGTTCCCATGAAATTTCTTCCTCTGGAGTCTTGAGTGTAACAGAATTCCACCATTCCATAGCCTTGCCTTGTGGTTTCCTTGATGCAAGCTTCCTCTTTATTGCATCCTCAATACCCAAGTCTCCAAAGATTCGGACACATGAGTCCATCCACCTCTGAACCTCTTCTGCTGGTTCAGTTCCCTTGAATGGTTTTCCCCTAGAGATGTAAAGTCCTTGCACAGCTTTGCAAAATATACTACTCTAGGAACTCGCACACCAACGTCTACCGTTGCCGCCATTGGAGCGGGTACCCTTCGCATAACTGCTTCTGCCATGGCCTCAAACATGGCCGGGTAATTAGGTTCAACGCCATTTCCCCCTCCAGCATTGGCTCTCCTAGGAGCGCGTCTTGTTTCTCGTCTACTCATTCTAAATCTGCAATTTAGAATAATTAGCCACCTTCAAGAAAAACTGCTAAAGAGATACAACCGCTACTACCATATATGCTTATACATATAGTAAGCATCCAATTGAAATCTACACGTACGTCTCTCATACGTGATTACGACTTAGAACTTTGGCCAAAAATCATTGACCTGAGCTTTGATACCAAATGTGACGGCCGCCCATAACCCCCGCACTATACAAGAGAAATAATGCGCTAAAAGATGTGCAAGGCTGTCATGGACGATCATCAGAGTAGGTAAACACAAGCGGAACTTGTCATAAAACTCACAGCGCAAGGATAAAATATAACAGAACATATACAACAGGTAGTAATAGTAAAGTAGAAACACTGTACTTTCATACAACTAGAAAGTAATATCCACAAACTTGGAAATAGTGTTTGTACAAAGTTTCCTCACTACATCACTCAGAAAAGCAAACAGCGGAAATCCAATTATTGGCTAGTAGTAAAACTGGTACGTGAGCCTCCTACTCGCCATCGATCAGCATCGTCGTCCTCACTAAAGAATTACCTGTCACCTGTTACTTAGTCTGCCCATCCACAATCGGATGAACAGCCCAAGGTAATAAGAGGATACATAAAACCTTGAGTCAGACAACAGTCTTACTGAGCGATAAAACAACTAACAAACTTCAACAATAAAGTGTATGAGAGGGGATAGATAAACATACTAATTTACCCACGATACCAGAGAAGAACTTAATCTTGTCTTCCCCACATCGGACAGTGATAGCCTTTACAATCCATTCAACCAAAGGAATAACAATTCATACATGGAAACCAAAGCAACCATTCAATCATGGAAAACACACATAACATCCAGATTATATAAGTCTCACACAGAACAACCAACCATCCATGACTGACTCTGGCTATGACCGCCAATCCTGCTTTGAAACCATCATTAATCGTATGACGGCCAACCTTGCCATATGTCAAGGGCTAATGGTAACCCCAATTCTAGCATAAATTCCATATGTCCAACCTTGACAATGTCCAACCTTGACAGCTAGGCCTTTCAACGATACCCAAGGTACTCGACCAGCAACCTTCCAGTCTATTGGGTGCCCCCATCGTACCCCTGCTTTGAGCCTGCTAGAACTTACGACAACGATGACGTCTCATCCTTCGCATCTCTAGTCATCCAAACTTGATGACATTTCATAGCTCAAGCAACCTTCTCGAGCAACCATTATCCACCAACTCACGACCTTTGAGTTGTCTGCCTATTCGTTGCTTTTCACCAATCAACGAACATATCACATCACTTCGAACATCCTTTTCTGGACTCTAGTCGAAGCCACCACCATCTTTGAACCAACCAACATCTCTATAAGGTTCAAAACAATCCATAACATTATTTCAACGCTTCCTAACTTCCCAATTGAACTCACTTTGAAGTCACATCATCACCGGAAGTGTCCGACCAGAAATAGCTGACCAGAAATGGCTATCCAGAACAGCCCGACCCGAGCCACTTTGGTCCGACCCGACCCCTCCTTTAGGCCCGACCCGACCCTCTTTTGCCCGACCCACCTTAGTCCGATCCAGAATGGTCCAATCCACTTTAGCCCGATCCAAAATGTCTGATTCACTTTAACCCAATCCAGAGTGGTCTGACCCGACCCCCTTTAGTCCGACCCGACCCCCTATAGTCCGACCCGAGCCAACTTTGACTTGTTCCCACGACAGAATTTGATCCCGACCCGAGCCACTTTTGTCCGACCCGAGCCACTTTATGCACATCTTCAATTCTACTCCGATTTCGATCAAAACTTTGCCAAACGACGAATTCGACTAAACCAACTCAACCAGACTCATCAAACACAATCATAAACATATCATAACAATACTAACCACATGCATATGACAATTACCATAAAAATGATGTAAATCTCACCAAAAACCATTAAAGTTAACATATGATCAAAATAAGAGATCTAACTAACATAAACATGTTAAATGACATGAAATTATCGAGTTAAACTTGCTAGATAAGATCATAGGGTGATGCATATGAAAATGAACATGTAATGGTGTAAATCTATGGTAAAACATACCAATTTGATGAGAAACGTGCACAAACACTCATATACTTCATTGCATTCATGTGAGAGATGTAAATCACTCACCGATTCTCCAAAACAAGCTAAAATGATAGAATTATGAATCCGAACAACGAGCAATTTGAACCAATCTCCTTGATTCGATGAATTCACCTTTGAAATGATGTAGATCTAGCCTCCAATGGTGTAGATCTATGATTTCTCTCCATAGATTTGGATTTTTAATGGTGGAAAGGTATTAGAGGAAGAAGGAGATCAATGCCTCCAAATGAGAGAATAGGAAAGTAACCCTTTTGCCTCCACTCTCATCCCCCATGTATAGGATTCCACCATCCTACTAATGGGCCTTCCCAATTCAGCCCATTAGGCTCTCCAAATCTGAACAGCCAACTGGAAAACCTTAAAACAGCGATTTCTCCCAAACCGCTGAGCCGAATCCTTAATGTAACCACTCTACGGAAAGGTAACCATCAATTACTTTCCAATGGCACAGGTCTCACCCTCGGATTTGATCCAAGTCAAAAGTTATGCCCTGTGCAATGCTGATAGGGACAAAATGGTCACAAACAAAATCGGTAAAAATTATGGACATGTCTCACATCCTCATAAGCAACATATTAAAAGATGAGAATGATCCAACCCCCAGAGAATGAAATAAAATTATTTTACGATCTTTCGATACGTAAAATGCGGGTTGTTATACTAATGTAGACCGTTGGATTGTTTTCACAGGGACTGATAATTTTTTTAATTTTTTTTAATTTGAACGTATCTATAGCTACAGCAACATAGTATTATATCTGTGCTAACATATTGAAGCGTGCATTGCAATAAACAAAAAATAGCATAGCTGTGGCAACATTTTAGCTGACAACACCTTGGATATTCATTGTAGTAGGCCATCTATGGCGTAATGTGGTGTACACTCAAATATGGTTCCTTGAATAGAAACTGTTATCCTCCATGCATAGTCATATGCTATGATAGAGAATCTCATAATCATATCAAAAACTCATATCCAATATCCACCATCAAAAATCGAGTGAAAAAAACTTGTTCGGACCTATATAAATTATCTCAAAATCGTGCACTCGAATTTGGATCAAAACTAGTAATACAAATAAAATGATGTACGTACCTCTTACGTAACCTCTTTAAATTTTATTTTCTTTTACATAATTTTCCTTTTTATTCACATTGATATTCATATTTAGTAAATTTTATTTTGTACTAAATTTATCTTTAGATTGCTTCATACAAGCTATTACTTGAGTTCATAATAAATAAATTAATGTTAAAACTCAAATTCATATTAAATCATATTTGAAAATATTCCCAATTCAATTCATTTTAATTTAAATCAAATTCGATTATATTTTAAGTAAAATTTCTTTTACTTCATATCAAATTCAATTTTTATTACCATAATGAAAATAATCAAACTACCAATTAAGTTTAAACATACAAAAAACCAAATTTTAAAACTTAACTAGACAACCAAACTTATGTAGGCGATCCATTTTAAAATTTAGCTCAAATCAATATTTAATTATTAACGTTTCTATAACAACCAAGATTTTTTAGCCTAATTTAATTTAAATTAATTCAAATTTTTTTTGAATTTTTAATATGATTTCAAGGATATGATAAGCCAAATTAGTTATTAAGATTAAGTTTCATCAAATTTATAGCGATTAACAAAATTGTTGAAAGAAAGGATTTGGTCAAATCAAGAATTTTGTAATTTGTCAAAATCATTTGATATAATAATTTGGGAATATAGATTAAATTAATTTTAAATTAAGTTTAATTGAGGTATGAATAATAAAATAACTTGTTTAAAATGACGGAAATGCAACGGTAAAATATATTGACAAAATATGTTAACTTTTGTCAAAATCGGGTTTGATTAAATATTAAAAATTTGTCAAAAACTAGATTTTATAACTTGACATATTTAAGTTTATTTAAACATTTGAAAATTTAGTTTATAAAACTCAATTTGAATTTAATATGAACTCTTGTTTTAATTAAGAATAAAAAGGTTTAATCAACATATAACAATTTTAGATTTCGTTAGCATCATTTGTTGTTTAATCGGAATTGACAAACATTGGCTTATGTTTGTTGCATAACAAAAATTAGCAACATAACAAATTGAAACACTTTGGAAATGAGACAAAATGTGTGATAAATCCCTTTGGAATACCATGTCTTCCTAAGGCACACGGTTTTTCTTTACCACTTTTGCTTTTGACAAAACCATGTGCTAAAGACCATGGTTTTCACCATACACATTTGCCTCCTTACCCTCCCTTTCTTCCTATATAAACCATCCTAACCCCTTCCATTTCATTCACACTTCCTCTCTTCTTTCTACCTTCTTCTTCTTCTTCTTAGTGGCCATGGCTTCCACATCCTAGATCCCTGTAACATCCCTTAAAATTTCGACCTTTTAAGCTATTGAATTTAATTTAATTATTGAGTTTAAAATGGCTTTTAAATAAATTTTATGATGTTTTAATGAGTGATTTAAATATTTGTTTAGGGTGTTACTATTCGCACCCCGGTTTACACTCTCAGTCCACCTTTCTAAATTTAATACAAATGATTATTTTTTATATTTTTATGGCCAACATGTATTATTCCTTCACTCAGTTATTCACCACCGTACTTCTCCTAAAAAAAACACGTACTTTTCTACAATTTCAAACTCTAAACCCTAACAAAATCAGATATTCTTTTGTGCCTAATAAAGATGGAAGATGAAGATAAAAAAAGAGGTTAGAATTGCTTGATTATTAATGTTTTCTATTATGTTATAGAACATGTTGTTAGTTTTTTTTAATGATTAGGGTTTCACTGCTTTTTAGGATATTTTTTCCGCTTCATTGGAAATTTCAAGCTTAAAGCACATTAAATTTGATGACGTTGAAATAGAGAATGACAATGTAAGCTTTGACTTGTAGGAATTTTATCCGTATAACTTACATATCATCATGTACAAATTGATACATTAACTTTTTTTTTTGTCGTGCGATAGATGGAGTATTTAAATGATGGCAACTGAACGACAAACATGATGATTGTGATAATAAGATGCAAGATGTTCGATCAAATGACTCAGAAGACATAAATGTTGATTTGACAAATCATTTCGCAACCGTCGAAATGAGTATTTATTTATAAAAATTAAAATTGCTAATGTGGTTATGAAAATATATTATGTTAAATTTTTTTTTGAACTATTTAACTTTAGGTAGGTTGGTTTCTTCACTAGAGGCAGTGGACATGCTGTAAGTGAGGAAGGAAGCGTTCGTGTAGAGGAAGACACTGGTAGCCTCTCCGATTTTAGGTTATTAATTGAGACGGTGGCGAGCAGTGGAAATTTAAAATATTTTGGGTGTTTTAAGTTTTGGTGGCCGGAAGTGTAAACTGGGATGTGAATAGTAGCACCCTTTATTTACGATAAACAACAATTTATAATTTTTTGAATTGTGATTGATAATGATGAAAATTACCAATTTGTATGTGCATTTGGAATAATCAACTTTAAGTTATTATCGATAAATTTAATAGTTGAATCCTTGATTTTATTTAAAGGTTCAATATAGGAATTAATGCGACAATTGAAAATATATTTATGAATGTTTCCAAATTAATTTTATATAGGAAGAACTGTAATACACCGAGTGTTAAATGTATATAATGTATGTTTTAACTATCGCAGTTGATGAAATTTATGTTAACAATTATAATAATAATATGCCATAAATTTAAATGAAGTGCAACATCTGAAGCCACACACGTTTGTACTAACCTATGCTTTCCCTTCTCCAACCCCACTAATCTCTCTCCTTCGTTAACGTGTAAGCATTCAATTATATAAATAAATAAGTAACGTTATCTATGTTGTGTCTGTATGGACCTTCCCTCCATGAAAACCATTCTCGTAACATATATATATATATATATATATATATATATATATATATATATATATTTAAAACAAAAGGAAATCTTTCATTTCAATTGCATGCATGCATAAACATTGCCCCTTTTGCCATGCATTTGGCATAACGCATGCATTTGGCATAACGCATGCATTTGGCATAAGTGCATATGAAACAGTGTGAAAGAAATGAACTCTGAAAATTTATTGTCTTGTGAATCGGTAAAGCATATTGGCCAGTTCTTTTGATTGAGATTTACGAACACATTCAAAATTCAAGCGCATGTATCATCCCCTTCCCTTTATTTATACCCTTACCTGTTGTTCATTCCCTATAATTTCTTCCTTCCCTTTTACTTCTGTTGTCAACCTAAAGAACATTTCCCCAAACAAAATCAAGGCTCCTTCTTTTCATTTTAATGGCGGCCTCCATTGAAAATTAAATCAGTCATTTTCTTTAAGGCTTCATAAATTTCTCCCCGCTCAAATCATTGGCTTGCTGCCATTATATCTGTATCTTCCTCTCTAATTAATATCCAACTGAAAAGCATTTTTTTCCAAATCAAATGAATTCTCTCCACTGTCCTCGTCAACAATCTCCGCCTTCGTCCGTCCTCGCAGCGTTGTCACCGGCTTCTTTTTCCTTTGTCGAATCAAGGTGAGTTTAATCTCACGGTTAGTTTTGCCTCAAGTAATTAACATCAATAATGTGCTAATAAAAAAATGGATCTTTTGCTTGTTTAGCATATTTGAATTACCTTTGACGTATTTTGGTCGGTTACTTTTGTCATAACCGTGGGAGTTTGGTTGATACTGTCATAATGTTGTTATGGCCATTGTCATTTTACCATGATCCATGTTGTACATCATCTTTTGTCTAATTGTTACATGTCTTCTATATTTATTTATTTTATTGTCGCTCACTTGGCATGTTCACCGGCCATGGTACTTGTAAAATCGGCTTCTTTTTCCTTCGTTGAATCAAGGAAATATTTAACCACTGCCCATTTTTGCTTGTTTTTATTTTGGAAATAGTTATATGCATATAGGAATTATAGTGTTAGTTATATATATGTTTCCTGCATCATATATATATATATATATACATACATACATACAATAGTTAATGAAGGTTGTTTAATTTTATTTGCCTCGTCCATTTTCTTTGTGTGGGAAGTCACGAAAAAATTTCAGAAACAAGTTTAGGAACTTTTAAAATTGCAAACAGGAAGTTGGTATATAATATACGCATGGGAGTAGAATTCTTTTGTTAAAGTTCATGTGCTAAAACATGGAAGCTACCACTTGTCTTTAAGTGTTGGGTTTGAATGCTTAAGAACTTTGGTCTTGTTTAATATGCATTACTAGAATGTAATATGTATAGTCCAAATTTATGAAACAAAGTTTTTTTTGGTGCCAGGTATATGCGTTATGTACATACTTTTATATATAAAAAAAGAATATATGCATATGACATATTTAGTTGAGTAAGGGAACTAACGTACTGCATATCTTTACTTCTCTGGAATAATGTAAGTTAGATCTATATTTTAATGTAAGTTGAAATACAGTTCTTATAATAATATTAGGTGCAGTAATATGTCTTACGGCCTTAGCCATTTTTGTACATATTGACTTATGCATTGAATATATGGCAACTTTACTCGGATATGTAGCATACTAGAAATTTAATAAATTCTCATTTATGTTAGGATTACCTATTTTATTTCAGTTTTAATTGAAATTAAATTACTTGAATACAACCTGACTTGAGTTTTTGTTTTGCTCAGGTTACGGTCAGACCTGAGTAATTACAGCTTAGATTTGAAGCTGATAACGATAAGGATTCGTGAAGATGCACTCGCTTTGATTCGTTCTTCCGTTCTATTTTAACTGAAAATGTATGTATTAATTAAATTTTCCGCTGTATTTTTTATTTATTTTAAACTTAGATATTTATGTATAAAATTTCCACTGCGAGATATTGTAGTTTGTTTATTCTATGATTTTTGTGATGTGATCCTATTAAACCCTATAAGCTAAATAACAATCTGTCGTTTTGAGCGGTTTAAGTTGATTTAACTACCGACTTGAACCGATCGAAAAGGCAGGCTGTTACCACTACAACAAAAACACCATATTACAACTTTAATTTTACAACGGTGGTAAACGCACCGTTGTAATAAATGGTTTTTTACAATGGTGGTAAAGACACCGTTGTAATAAATGGTTTTTTACAACGGTGGTAAAAGCACCGTTGTAATAAATGGTTTTTTACAACGGTGGTATTCCCTAAAGTTGTAATAAACATATTTTTAACAACTTTTTGTTTTGTTAGTTGTAATAGATGCCCATTACAAATTTCATGTTTATAATATCTATATTTAATAACTAATTATATTAATATTTAATAATAATTAATATTTAATAATAATTAATAATTAATAATAAACTTAGGAATCAATAATATTTATTAAATAATTAATAGTTAATAAGTGGTAATTAATGTTTAATAGTTAATGTTAACTGCTTATTAATTAATATTTAGGTGACATATACATTATAAGCTTTTAATAGTTATTACTCGATTATAACTAAGTAGAAATAAGTAAAAGTTAAATAATAACTATTGTTAGTATGAAATAATCCTAATTAATAATTAACATTTAATTAATAACTAATTAGTAAATAATAATTAATAATCAATAATAAGTAAACAAATAAATATTACTTAATTAATTAATAATTTACAAATAATTCATCTGTCTGGAGTTCACATGTATTTGCGTGTGAGGTTCAAGTATGTTTTTTTTAAGATGTACCAATTAGTTTATAATCTATGATGAACGTAATTTTTTAATTTAATAATTATTAACTAATAATAACTATAAAAAATAAATTTAATAAATAATCAATAAGTAACAAAATATTTAATAATTCAAAATTAATCACCATATTACAATTAACTAAATATTTGCAACGTTCGATAGACGACAATTGCAATAACAAATTTATAAAAATTGATTTTTCTCGACATTTGTAATAAAGGGTTTTTATAATTGGTTTTTCTTGATAATAACTTATACCCGTCATTATTTATAATTTAATATTTAACATCAAATGTTTGATGATCAATATTCAACATTTAATATTTCATTTATAAGTAATATTTAATATGTAACATTAATAGGTAATAACTAATAACAAAAAGTAATATCTAATACTATTAATAAGTATATTTACCCTTATGATCCGTCATCCCAACCAAACGTACCCGACCCGCCATCCCTTATAACCCTAATTCCATCGTAACCCCCTTCATTCACTCAAGCCGCCTCACAAATTTCTCAAAACCGAATTGATGAAAAACCCTAGATCCCCTTTTCTTCCTCCGTAACACGAGATAACCGACATCGCAACTACCCCTTCGACCTCCTCAATGATTCGCCATCAACCCTAAACCCCCACAGACCACCAGTTCGGCTATCGCCAGCCAACCCCCGAGCCTTCACGACGAGCGATCTCGAATTAAGCTAAGTTTCTCCTTTTTACTCGTTTTAAATTAGCTGTAATATTTTGTTTGTTTGATTTGGGTTAGATCTATATTTCGATTCATGTGATTTCAGAACCATGGGGCTCGTATTGGGTTAGATCTATAGTTCGACCATCAGATTGTCTGATTTCAGATATGATTTCGTATTGGGTGTGATACGAATTAAGCTTTGCACTGCTACGGTATGTCTATTTTGCTTTTTTCGATGGGTTCTTTGCTTGTTGAGTGGATTTTGGAATTGGTTTATTGAGTTATCGAGGAATTTGAGGAACTATTAGTTGGTTGTTGGTTTTGAGGAAGTTTCGAAGGGTTTGTTGTGGTTCTATGGTTTTGCAGCCTTGTGGTTCTATGGTTTTGTTGCTTGGGATTATTGTGATCTGTTCTTGCAAGTTTTATTTTGGTTTGTCTGTGCATTTTGTGTTCTAATTCAAGGCACAGGAGGCTATTTTGCTTATAAACTTGATGAATATGCAAAAAAACTTTGCTGCGGCATAGCTATGCAGTGATTGCACTGCAAAGCTTTGCCTAAGCTTGCAAAGCTTTGCCTAAGCTTTGCATTGAAAGCTTTGCAGTGCAAAGCTTTGCTGTGCAAAAGCTTTGCCAAAGCTTTGCTGCGGCAAAGCTTTGCACTGCTATTTGCAGCGCAAAGCTTTGCTATGTAAAAGCTTTGCCAAAGCTTTGCTGCGGCAAAGCTTTGCACACTGTGCAAAGCTTTGCCAAAGCTTTGCTGCCGCAAAGCTTTGCTGTGCAAAGCTTTGCTGTGCAAAGCTTTGCTGCAGCAAATCTTTACACTGCAAGTAGCAGTGCAAAGCTTTGCCGCAGCAAGCTTTGCACTGCAAAGCTTTGCCGCGGCAAAGTGATTGCACTGCATGGCTTTGCCACGGCAAAGCTTTTCAGTGCATTGTATATAACAAAATGAATCATCCAACTTTACATGCATTGTATATAATGGTCAGGTTATTTACGTATATAATGGTTTGAATGCATTGTATTAGCTGTTTATTTTGTGCACTCACATTTTTCCAATTTTTGTTACATGCATAAATCTATACTGCAGCACTAACAGTTTGATAATTTCTTTCTTAGGAATGGATATTAAGGAGAAAAAGGAGCACAAGGAGATTAACAGGAGCAGAAGAAAGTTAGAACTGTTATAAAGTCTTTGTATCTTCAGTTTTGTCAATGTATTATGTAAAAAAAATGATGAGTTTGAAATTAATAATATATTGTTTTGGTTCATGGTTTAAGTTTGTTTGATATTTTCAGTTTTGTAGATAATATGTTCTGCAATGAATTCTTTTATTAGTAATATGTATATAATTTGTGGATATATTACAATTGTAAAATATAAAAATTGTAATAAAATGTAAAAATTAAAACAACAACGGTGCATAACTGTTGTAATAAACTTATTACAACGGTGGAAAAAAGTTGTAAAATATACATATTACAACGGTCTTGCAACAGTGCAGAAAAGTTGTAAAAGATATTAGGCTATTACAACTTCTTAAGACACGACGGTTTGCCCACCGTTGTAAAAACCCTATTACAACGGTGTTCCACCGTTGTAATAGGGTCATTTTGTTGTAGTGTACAGTTGGTATCAGATATTTGGTTTAGACAAAGCTAAGTTCATGGAGTTTAATAAGAATCATTCGCTAGAAATTACACTAGAGAGAGCATAATTTGAAATATAAATGGTTATGAAACTAATATTTTGAAAGAGTAGCGCAGCGAAAGCATTTTGAAATTAATAAATTTTGAAATAAATTTATTTTGAAATTGATAAATTATTTTGAAGTATATCGTTTTGTCTTATATATTTAGAGATGGTTTATTCTTATAAAAAGAATTTTTAGTATTTATTCGACGTCAAGGTTGGACTATTGAGTATGTAAGATTTTGAATATACGCCTAACTAACGTATATACAAAGTCTTGTCTGTACTAGATAGATATGGAATCACACTCTAATCGCTTGGAGATGATTCTGGTGATTGTCGCGACATCACCAATATTTATTTCCGAGTTTCGAAAGCGGGATGACTATACGATTTCGATTGAAACATCGAGAAATACTTAGACTAATTATTTTGATAAATATTTGAAAATGATTTGGATAAATTTTAATGAAAATGCTTTTGTAAAATTAATGTGAACTTGGGTAAATGATCAAAATGTAAATAAAGTTAAGTTATTGTGAAATATAAGTAGAATTTACAAATGAATGTTTTAAAATTAAATTGTAAGGTGAATAGTGAATGATGACATTGGAAAAAATTTGTGAACTTTAAAAATCTAGAACGATAAGTGAATGTTAGAATTAAATTGAAAATTTTAAAAGAAGTAACTTGAATATAATTTAAGAAAAGGAAATGAGCTTTAAATTTTACAACGAAAAATGCGAATATTTCTAAATTTGAACTAAAGTGAATTAATTAAAGAAATTTCATAGTTGCTTCGTTACCCCCCTTGGCCTTGAGAATAGATAGTTCCTTCGTTCATTTTGATTCATTCACCTTGCTTTAGTAGTAGTTGTTTGACCTTCCCACCCTTGTTTTATTCATGTTTGAGCTTTCATTACTACAGAATTCATGTCTTGTACCCTTTTGTTTACCATGCGTTGGAAAAAGTCTAAAATAAAGTTGGATTAATGACATAGTTTTGTATTTGAAACAAATATTTGAATGCTGAATTATGACAACAATTGACAATTGAATTTTTGAAGTATTGTTTTTGTACTATGTTAATGGAAGTATTGAAAATGAGATGTAAGGGATAATTAAAATGGATTGAAATAGATTTTTTTATTTGTTTTGAAATATACCGAATCCAACTTAGATGATATGCGTTAGAAATATTTTGGCTAGGAAACATTTTGAGAAGGTTATTTCATACAAAGTCAAATGTATGAATAATACACTAATTTCAGAAGCTTTTGAAAGAGTTTATCTTTTGTGAATAATGTTCGATTTGAGGAATGATTATTGAAATCATATTATGAAATCAAAGCTGAATTATCATTGGAATTTAGCATAAATTGATTCGGATTGGATTATCACTTGAAGTTAGTATTTTTCTTTCCAAAACTATAAAATTAATTTATTTACTTCATTTAAACTACTTTGAATATAAACTTAGCTATCTTATCCAACTATTCTATAGCAAACCTATTTAGTTTATTTAAACTATTTTATACTAAAACATGTTTATTCTGTTCAAACCTATTTAAACTACTTTATATAAAAAAAATCTTGTTTACTCTATTCGAACCTATTTTATATCAGGTTTACTATCTTACTTAAACTATTTTAAATTTAATTTAACTATTTTAGAGATAAGAGTGTATATTTTCAATCCGAGCAATTTAGGTCCGAAATAATTGAATGTAAAGATTCAGTTGAATAATAATATTCGTAATATGCAATCTAAATTGAATTTGAAGTTTTAATGGTGAATTGATTTGTAAATCTAAAATTGAAATGATATCGAATATCTGAATCGATTAAGAAATCAAACTGAATTTGGTATTGAAATGGAATTTTCGAGAATTTCGATTTTTGGACACTTGATACGAAAGTTTTTGAAACTTATATATATGAAAATTTAATATAAGAATGCATTGAATTCAAAATTATTGTTTCGAAAGGTAATTGATATGAAATGATATCTTGTATATAATGGAATTTGTACAAAAATGACATGTTGAAATATGATTTGAGAAATCTTATATAAATGAAATTTTTTATATGCTCTATATACGCGAAGTGAAATGAATATTATATATAGTATTATATGATTTCGAACCAAAGATAAAGAAGTCCATTCCATTGAAAATCGAGGTCCTACACGGTAGGAACTCTTGTTGATATTTCTTTGATTGTGGTTGTCCGAACATAATACTCATGAGTGTTTCCTTTGAACTCGGCTGCATAGCGAAATTTGCAGGGCCGCAAAGGCCTACGGCGATGGATGCTTCCTGGGGGAACCAGGCGTAACCATTGTGTCTGCTGCGATTTATGGTCGTTTTACGATGGCGAAATGCACAGGGTTGCGAAAGTCTATGAGTATTGATGCTTCCTGGGGGATCCAGACGTAACCATTGTGTATCTGCGGTCCACATGGTGTAATTCGTAGGGCAGTAATTGCCTAAGATTTATGGGTGATAGAGATGTAACTACCAGTGTTACTAGATGTAAACTGCGATCCATGTGACTATTTTGAGTTGTTATGGAAAAATACATAGGGCAGTGATTGCCTAGCCACCTAGGGCTGCGGCACTTTGTCCTCTCGACCTGGTGATAGAGCGACCTTAGGGGCTGCGTTCCATGATGATCTTAGGTTATTCTATTCTATTTTTATTGATTCATCCCGTTGATTGTTCGTGATGAAATTCACAGGGAAGAGGTACGGATGCTTCCTAGGGAACCCAGGCGTAATCATTGTGTATCTACAATTCATGAATAAGTTTCATCGGTTGGTTTATTGGATGATACTTCTTTTATCTATTTCAATGTTTTTTTAAAGTATTTTCACTGGATGTTGAAACGAGTTTACTTAGTACTTCGAGATTTCTAGTTTTGCGCTTGATCAATGCATTACCAGATTCTTGAAGAACGATGATAAACTTATGGAAATATCGAGTTATCAAAAACTATTTTTGATATAAGGTATTTTTTATATATAAAAGAATTTTTCTTCAATGAATTTTCTTATAAACTTTAAAATTTGTATATAAATCGAAGACACTTGAATTAAATACAATTGGTATAGCTAAAAAAAATTAATGAACTATAATGCGTCAATATGTGAAAACCATTCTGTTTGCATAACAGTTTTGATTTAGTTTTGAATACACTATTTTGATCTCAAGTAGAATGGTTCGCTCGATTCTCGACGATGAACACTGATATGAATTTTTGATAAAAATCCAAAGTCTCTATCATAGTTTATTGTTATGCAAGGAGAATGGAAGTTTCTAATCAATAAGTCAAATCAAAAGTCCGCACTAGAGTATCGGCTTACCAAAACTAATTGAAAGCAAAATTTTGTGTTTGAACAAGCAATCAAAAATGATATGCATATGAATGGGGTATCGTTTAATTACTAGTTCCTTATTTCATTCCTGTTCGAGGACGAAAAGTTCTGAGTGGGGGAGACTGTAACATCCCTTAAAATTTCGACCATTTAAGCTATTGAATTTAAAATGGCTTTTAAATAAATTTTATAACGTCTTAATGAATGATTTAAATATTTATTTAGGGTGCTACTATTCACACCCTGGTTTACAGTTCCGGCCACCTTTCTAATTTTAATACAAATGATTATATTTTTCTGGCTACCATATATTATTCCTTCACTCAGTTATTCATCACCGTACTTCTCCTAAAAAAACACGTACTCTTCTACAATTTCAAACTCTAAACCCTAACAAAAGCATATATTCTTTTGTGCCTAACAGAGATGGAGGATGAAGATAAAAAAGAGGTTAGAATTGCTTGATTATTATTGTCTTCTGTTATGTTATAGAACATGTTGTTAGGTTTTCTTATTGATTAGGGTTTTCCATTGTGTTTTAGGATATTTTTTCCGCTTCATTGGAAATTTCAAGCTTAAAGGACACTAAATTTGACGACGGTGAAATAGAGAATGACAATGTAAGTTTTGACTCGTAGGGATTTTATCCGTATTACTTACGTATCATCATGTACAAATTGATACATTAACTTTTTTTGTCGTTTGATAGATGTAGTATTTGAATAATGGCAACTGGACGAAAAACATGATGGTTGTGGTAATAAGATGCAAGATATTCGATCAAATGACTCAAAAGACATAAATGTTGATTTGACGAATCATTTCACAACCGTTGAAATACGTACTTATTTATAAAAATTAAAATTGCTTATGTGGTTATGAAAATGTATTATGTTAATTTTTCTTTGAACTATTTAACTTTAGGTAGGTTGGTTTCTTCACTAGAGACAGTGGACGTGCTGTAAGTGAGGAAGGAAGCATTCGTGTAGAGGAAGACACTGGTGGCCTCTCCGTTTTTAGGTTATTAATTTAGATGGTGGCGAGCAGTGGAAATTTAAAATATTTTAGGTGCTTTTAGTTTTGGTGGCCGGAAGTGTAAACTGGAGTGTGAATAGTAGCACCCTTTATTTATGATAAACAACAATTTATAATTTGTTGAATTGTGATTAATAATGATGGAAATTATCAATTTGTATGTGCATTTGGAATAACCAACTTTAAGTTATTATCGATAAAATTTAGTAGTTGAATCCTTGATTTTATTTAAAGGTTCAATATAGGAATTAATGCGATAATTGAAAATAAATTTATGAATGTTTCCAAATTAATTTTATTTTTTTTGAGCAAAAAATGTGTGGTCTTCCAAAGGGAAGAGAGCACACATATATATAATAGAAATAAAGTGGTACAAGTATCCAAATACAGACCCAAAAACGGGAGTCTCAAAAAGGAATGTAAGGGATAATAAATAGATGAGTTCCGGCAAGGCCACCACCCATCATACTTCATTATCGAATTCCGGCAAGGCCACCACCCGATAAGAAGTATATATACTCCCATACATTTAACAATCTAAGTACAAAACAAATGGTGTAATAGATCACCAAAAAATACAGACACTCCTACTCCTCATACACCAATATATCCAGAGCAAGCCAAAAATAGCCAAATAATGATCAATCCAAACAGCAAACCCCAAAAGCTCCACAACTACATCTACAACCTGTAATCTGAAAAAACTGACACAAAGTCATCAGTAACTTACACATATATATGAGTATATGCCTATATATTTATATCTTTATGTATATAAATATATGTGTATATATATATCTAGAAATATATATACAATTATTTATATTTTGTGGATATGTATATATAGGCCTATATCCATATATATATATATATATATATATATATATGTATAAAGGGAAGGACATGAGAAACCAACAAGCATGAGGAAAGAGCTAACCCAAGTAACAAGAAATCAGAAGCCCAGGCGAGGTCTATTGCATCTAAAATAACTATTAATACGAATGAATAAACTTAGGTTAAATCTAACCTTAAACAAAAAACGCCCAAATTGCAAACCACCAAATAGTTTATAGTGCGAATTAGACATCCAAAACAGACAGAATTTTACTATGTTTATAATTAAAATATCAGTAGGTACAAAAATTGAATGAAAGATTCTCTGATTCCTCTCAACCCAAATGAACCAACTTATGAATATTACTAAGGAATCCAATATGTATTTCTGCCTGGAATTATAACGTAATCTATGACAATTCCAATAATCGATACAACTACTAAAGGAATTGAAACAATCAAAAGTAAACATCCTTATAATCATATTAAAAATAGCAAAGGTAAAATAACAAGAGAAAAATAAATGGTCGACATCCTCCTCTCCAGTATTACAAAAACAACATTTTACATCAAAAATAACATTCTTCCTTTTTAAAAGCTCAATCGTATTAAGCTTCTTGTGAATGATCAACCACATTAGAAACTTTGCTTTAGGTGAAGAGTTAGACTTCCAGAGAAATTCAAAGGGATATAATGAAACCCCAGAAAAATTAATATAACTGTACATAGAATTAACAGTGTATACTAAACTCTTATCTATACCCCAACTAATAGAATCACCATTCTCATCCAAATGGTATAAAGCTAACTTAGCTTTAAGTAAAGCCAATTGTCTTAATAAATCTTTTTCTAAAATATTATCAAAGGAGAACTCCCACGAAGGATCTAAATCTGCTTTGTAAATGTCCGTAATTAAAGCGTTCTTAAATCTACTACTATTAAAAAGCTTACTAAATTCAATTTTAAGCGGCACACTAGAAATCCAAGCATCGTGCCAAAAATAAGTAAGAGTACCTGAATGAACTAACACTTTGCATCCTAAATTAAAAAAGTCAAAACAATTCAAAACCGACTTCCAAAAGTGAGATAATATATTATCCCAACTACCGCTATTTCCAATAAAGAACTCTCCTCTTAAATAATAAGATTTGGAAACTATAAACTTCCAAGAAGCCTTCACTTCTGGACATCTATATTTCCATAACCATTTAGCAAGCAGAGAAGAGTTAAAATTATGTTAATTTATGATCCCCAAACCTGCCTCTTTCTTGGGTTTACAACACATGTCCCAATTAACTAGACATTTATAACCTCTACAACTAGAATCACCATTCCAAAGGTAATTACGCCTAATCCTATCAATCTTCTCAATGACCCATTTGGGAAATCGATGAACATCCATCCAATAAGAGGGAAGAGCTGATAGAACCG
The DNA here is from genome assembly GCA_030737875.1 of Allium sativum. Lineage (NCBI taxonomy): Eukaryota > Viridiplantae > Streptophyta > Magnoliopsida > Asparagales > Amaryllidaceae > Allium > Allium sativum. Next base: position 527,702,740 of record CM060922.1, on the reverse strand, counting down.
AATTGACAAGTACTAATCTACCTGCTCTAGACAGAAATCTATTGTTCCAGCTAGATAATCTATTATTAATCTTGTCAATGATGACTATCCAATCTTCCTTCTTAAGCTTCGAAGGTCTTATCTTAAAACCTAAATAATCAAAAGGAAATTTCATAGTCGAACAATTCAAAGTGCTAGCTACCAAAGTCTCAACATTGTTAAAATCATTAAGGACCATCACTGCACTCTTATCGAAATTAATTCCAAGACTAGATAACATCTCAAAACAATAAAGAATAAATTTAAGAGCAATAATATGCTCAGGCAAGTGAGAAGAAAATAATAATGTATCATCTGCAAATTGGAGGATCGATAATTCATTATTAAATTCCTCATTCCCAACACTACCTAGGACACCTAATCTCCCAGCTCTCTTAACAATTCTAGAGAAGACATCTACCGCTAAATTAAACAGAAAAGGCGATAAGGGGTCACCTTGTCTAAGTCCCCTCCTGGATTGTATCTTCTTACCCATTACCCCATTAACAACAATGTTGGAACAACCAGATCTAAGTAATAACAAGATCCAATTAGTCCATCTAACACTAAAGCCCCTAGCAAGACATAATTTGCATATAAAATCCCAATCAATTGAATCAAATGCCTTCTCAAAATCTAACTTCAAAACGGCACATGATATATTGTTCTTGCAACAGACATTAATGTATTCCTGCACCGCTGCCACTCCATCCACTATATTTCTACCTTTAATAAAAGTTGTTTGAGAGCAATCAATAAGGTCATTCATCTTGCTACTCAACCTATTCGCTAGGACTTTTGAAATGATCTTAACAGAAACATTAATAAGAGAGATAGGCCTAAAATCCTTAAGAGAATTAGCCCCCTCTCTCTTATGAATAAGTATGACATTGGCAAAGTTGAAACTACCTAAACGCAAATCACCACTATAAAATTCATTAAATAATTCAATAATATCAAACTTCAAAACATCCCAAAATTGCTTGTAAAAATTAACAGAGAAACCATCGGGTCCAGGAGCTTTGTCACTAGGCATATCACTAATTGCCTTCCAAATCTCCTGCTCAGAAAAAGGTTTATCCAAATCCACGAGATTAACCCTAGTATCAGAAGGATATAAGTCATTCCATCTAACATTAGTTCCTCTCTTTATCTTAGTACCGAAAATATGTTTATAGTACCTAGTGAAAGCTTCGTTTAGATCCTTCTGCATTGTCAGTTCTACATTATTGACAATAATCGAATGAATCATATTATCACGTCTCCTCTTATTAGCCACACTATGAAAAAACTTAGTGTTATTATCCCCTTCCTTGATCCATTGAATGCGAGACCTTTGCCTCCACATAGTCTCTTCTTTTTCTAAAATTTGTTTGAGATCTTGTCTAAGATTACAGTATCTATCTTTCTCGGTGGAATTGAGAATCCTAGACTCACTGATTTTATCTAAATCTAACAGTCCACACATGACCTTATCTTTTCTAAATCTTACATTACCAAAAACAAATTTATTCTAGCACTTAAGGAAAAATCTCAACTTTCCTAACTTCGCAACATAAATCTTAGCAGAATTACCCCTATAAACATTATTAAAATAAAACAAGGACTTCCATTTTATGGAAACAAGATTAATGAAACTATGATCCAACAACCACATCTTTTCAAACTTAAAGCTACTACTAATAGAAATATTCGAATTACACGTGAGAATAATAGGATAATGATTAGAATGTAAAAAAGGTAAGCCCTTAACTCTACAGATCGAATATCTTTCATCTATCTCAGAACTAATAAAAAATCTGTCTAATAATGCAAAGGAAGGACTATCACGGACATTCGACCAAGTGAACGATCTATTTTCAAGGGGAATGTCTATTAAATTATTGTCTAAAATAAAGTCATTAAATTCCTCCATATCAGAGAAATCACCTTCCCGTGGTGATCTCTCCCCTAAAAATCTGGTGACATTAAACCCCCCCCCCCCTAATCCAAAGATTAGGAGAAAGATTCCTAAAACTAGAACACTCATCCCATAAGATTCTCCTTTCCCCCTTTGTGTGGGAGCCATACACATTAGTGATGCCCAAGGAGGAATTATCAGAAAGGGATTCTAAAATAATATGTAAAGAGTGTAGCTTAGGGAACTCATGCACAAGTCTGTATTGATTGTCTTTCCAACCAATCATAATTCCTCCGGTAGTACCAACCGCCGGAAGACAAGCCCAGTTACGGAAAAGGGACCCACCTAACCTAATATAAAAACTAAAATCTGGACACTCAATTTTAGTCTCTTGAAGCAATACAATATCAATGTGATAATCTCTAAAAAAAGTCCTAATTTTAGCACATTTTTTAGGTTCATTTAGACCCCTAACATTCCAACTAACAATCCTCATCTACTCAAAGAAGAAACTCTCACTAGTTCCCTATTCCTAATATACTCCGCATCAATCTCAATATCCGAAAAAATAAAAGTAGTATCATTAGCGAGCTGAAATAACTGACTAGTCGAGAGACTACCCAATGCAAAAGGAGTATAATCACTACCATAAACATGAACCATACCTGATCCCGAACTCGAATTACTACTAGTAGTACTCGTGTTTTGGGACCTACCATATGCGGGCGATGAATGGGATCTAATCCTCGTACTTCGACGTACCAAGCCAAAACTAGGGATAACTCTCCTTCGTCTCCTCCTCCTAGCCGATACATCTGATCCCACACAGGTCGATTGACAAATAACATCGGCCTGATCCGAGCCAACATCACTTACCACATTGCATCGAGTCGAAGACCCAATCAAAAGCCCTTCTAATTCATCCACCACCAGTGACACTCCAAAATTAGGTTTCACACAACAATAAAACAGACTGACGCCTGCAGTTCTCATCGTCACCCTACAGCTCGTAATATCAAACTGCAATTTCAAACCACACACTGTCTCATCAGCAACCCAATTATTCAATATTAATTTTCCCAGTGCAACATCATTAACATCCCCATAATTGCATCCCACCAAATTCTTATCATTTACGTGTTTCCAAATTAATTTTATATAGCAAGAATTGTAAGACACCGAGTGTTAAAGGTATATAATGAATGTTTTAACTATCGAAGTTGATGAAATTTATGTTAACAATTATAATAATAATATGCCATAAATTTAAATGAAAAGTTTTAGTGTAATGTCTGAAGCCACACACGTTTGTACTAACCTATGCTTTCCCTTATCCAACCCCACTAATCTCTCTCCTTCATTAACATGTAAGCATTTAATTATATAAATAAATAAATAACATTATCTATGTTGTGTTTGTATGGCCCTTCCCTCCATGAAAACTATTCTCGTAACATATATGTTTAAAACAAAAGTGAACCTTTCATTTCAGTTGCATGCATGCATAAACATTGCCCCTCTTTCCATGTATTTGGCATAACACATGCATTTGGCATAAATCCATATGAAACGGTGTAAAAGAAATGAAGTCTGAAAAATTATTGCCTTGTGAATCGGTGAAGCATATTGACCAGTTCTTTTGATTGAGATCTACGAACACATTCAAAATTCAAGCGCATGTACCGTTCCCTTCCCTTTATTTATTTCTTACCCGTTGTTCATTCCCCATAATTTTCTCCTTCCCCTTTACTTTTGTTGTTAGCCTAAAGAATATTTCCCCAAATGAAATCAAGGCTCCATCTTTTCATTTTAATAGCGTCCTCTACCGAAAAATTAAATCATCCATTTTCTTTAAAGCTTCATAAATTTCTCCCCGCTCAAATCAGTGCCCTACTGCCATTAGATCTGTTTCTTCCTCTCTAATTAATAGCCAACTGAAATCAATTTTTTCCAAATCAAACGATTCTCTCCACCGTCCTCATCAACAATCTCCTCCTTTGTCTGTCCTCGCAACGTTGTCACTGACTTCCTTTTCCTTCGTCGAACGGTTAATTTTTCCTCAAGTAATTAACATCAATACTGTGTTAACCAAAAAAAAAAAATGGATCTTTTGCTTGTTTAGCATGTTTGAATTACCTTTGACGTATTGTGGTCGGTTACTTTTGTTATAACTGCGGGAATTTGGTTGATACTGTCATAATGTTGTCATGGCCATTGCCATTTTACCATGATCCGTGTTATACGTCACCTATATGTTTTCTATATTTATTTATTCATTTAACTGTCGCTCACTTGGCATGTTCACCGGCCATGATACCTGTAAAATTGGCTTCTTTTTTCCTTCGTGGAATCAAGAAAATATTTAACCATTGCCCATTTTGCTTGTTTTTTTTTTTTTTTTTTTTTTTTTTTGGCAATAGTTATACGCATATGGGAATTGTAATGTTAGTTTTATATATATGTTTCCTGAATCATACACACACACACACACACACACACATTAGTTGATGAAGGTTGTTTAATTTTATTTGCCTTGTCCATTTTCTTTGTGTGGGAAGTCACGAAAAAATTTCAGAAACAAGTTTAGGAACTTTGAAACTTGCAAACCGGAAGTTGGGTATATAATATATGTATGGGTATAGAATTCTTTTGCTAAAGTTTATGTGCTAAAACATGAAAGCTACCACTTGTCTTTTAAGTGTTGGGTTTGGATGCTTAAGAACTTTAGCCTTGTTTATTATGCATTACTGGAATGTAATATGTATAGTTGTTCAAATTTATGAAACAAAGTTCATTTTTTTTGTGCCGGGTATATGCGTTATGTACATACTTTTATGTATATAAAAATATATATATATATATATATATATATATATATATATATATGCATATGACATATTTAGTTGAGTGAGGGAACCAACGTACTGCATATCTTTACTTCTCCGGAATAATGTAAGTTAGATCCATATTTTAATGTAAGTTGAAATACAGTTCTTATAGTAATATTAGGTGCAGTAATATGTCTTATGGCCTTAGCCATTTTTGTACATACCGACTTATGCATTGAATTATTTGGCAACTTTACTCGGATATGTAGCGTACTAGAAATTTAATAAATTCTCATTTATGTTAGGATTACTTATTTTATTTCAGTTTTTATTGAAATTAATTTACTTGAATACAACCTGACATGAGTTTTTGTTTTGCTCCAGTCAGGGTCAGACCTGAATAATTACAGCTTAGATTTGAAGCTGACAATGACAAGGATTCGTGAAGACGTGCTTGCTTTGATTCGTTCTTCCGTTTTATTTTAACTGAAAATGCATGTATTAATTAAAATTTCCGCTATATATATATATTATTTTTTTGTAAACTTTGATATTTATGTATAAAATTTTCAATGTGAGATATTGTAGTTTGTTTATTCTGTGATTTTTATGTTGTGATTATATTAAATCCTATAAGCTAAATAACAATATGTCATTTTGAGCGTTTTAAGTTGGTCTAACTATCCGACTTGAAGTGATCGAAAAGACAGCTTGTTACAATCCCCTCCTTTTGGCTTCCACTAGCCACCTCCTCCATGGTCCTCTAGCTTTCCCCCCTCACGTCCCCCTCCTCACCTACCCCTCACGCCCCCTTAACGCTTTACCCCACCTCCTTGTGCCACCTACCCGTACGTCCTCCTCCTCCAAGTGGAATGTTTACTCAAGAGTCCCAACTTTAGATTTCCGGATCTAAACTCATTAGTCACGTTTATATTGCAAAAGCAAATCACGATGTTTGGCAAAGTAAACGTAAAATCACTTCGTTCTCCTACCTTTTCCAGGCAAACCCTAATCTTGAGATTAGCCGACGTGGTTGCTAATTCTTCCAAATAGAGCAACCTACCCCCACAGCAATGACGCACGATAGTATTTAGATCATTTTCGTCATCCCTTCACCGGCGGTAGCTTTTTTCGTGCAAAACACGCAGCGGGTTATCGCCTCTACCGATGTGGGGTGTTTCAAAGGAATTAGTCAAGGACGCTAGCAGTTCCTCTCATGGTGTTTGTAATTGAAGGTGAATGACTGACCGTTCATCCTGTTAGAAAATTTGAAGAAGCCAAGATTTCTTTAAGTAGCTTTTTTATTGGTACGAATCAAATTTAATTTAATTTTTCAATTTGGGATAAAATTCGTATTCTAATAGAGATTACTGATGAGGAGAGTTATCTGAATATAGTTAGAAGAATTGATTTTTTTTCACAAACAATTAGGTTGATACAGAGCATGAGACTCAAAGATTGCTGAAGCATGTGGTTGCAGTGGAAAAGCTTAGTTGAAACGTAGAGTAAAGCTCATATTGAATTGAAGGTTATTACTTATTTCCTTAGCAGTATAATTTATAGTTTTGAGTTAGTATCTTCCTATTGAATATGCAATGGTTTGATTATTTTAAACATTTTAAACTTTTGATGGCAACTTGGCAACGCAATAGAAAGTTGTAAATATGGCTGCAATGTTCAATTCTTATACATCTTTGAGTTTTCCATGCTAATTTAAACATGTTTATAGTTCCACGTACAATTTGAATTGGAGTTCGATGATTTTAGATCCATTCTTAAAATAAGGAGCTACATTCGTACATAGCCGAGTTCAACCTTGAACTAAATTAATTTTAAACTGTAGGATGTCTGATATATAGCAAATTGTTTTGTCACTTGCTTGGTTTTTGTTATTCTTATGATATTTTGGTTGATTATGAAAATTTTACCCCAAAATGATTGGGTACCAGTTGCAAAATTTCAGGGTTTACAGTTTCAGCCCAAATAAGAAAAGTGTATGCTGTAAAATTTGGTCATCCTTAAGCAGATCAAGCTTTTGTTCCATGATGTGAGAATGGTTTTTTTTCCCCTGCTAAGATGTCTCATAAGTTGGTAATTTTCTAACTAGCATCCAATGAACATTGTAATTTAATTATTTTGAACATGATATGTGTAAACTATTCTGATCATTTCTTGAGGTATAAAAAGCGAAATGAAAGGTGGTACGTATAGTCGATCACCATTCCAGCCTATGTATTAAAAAAAAGTTGATTGGGCATTCCTTATTTTGAAGCAGGAGGATTATGGTATTCATTAGATTACTTATTTTACAGTAATGATATATAAAGGTACACTTTTCATGTATTCAATGCAAAATAATTCATGCATAGAATAATCATACAAGGAAACATAGTTAAAAGAAATGGTAGTCAATAATACAATTTCTTTTTTACTATTTATAAAGCAAGAATGGAAAAATCTGACAGAATCTATAACTAAACCTTTGGCTAATTAATCATTGGATGACTTGGTTTTATCTTTAAGTGTTTAAAACCTTGATTGATTAATTATTTCTATATATGTGTCAACTTAGTGGAATAATCAGGCTTTCTTTAATTTTTGTCATTGACTAATTAATCATTTCCTTATTTAGAGCATTTTATAATCAGCATAAAGAAAATTACTAAATACTAGTCTATATGCTCATTAATTGTATCAGCCTGAATATAACCGTGTGAATATAACTACAAGATAAATTAGTCTAAGTTTTTTGTTTATGTAGTCTTCTTCTTGGTTAAATAAAACTTTCATATATTATTATAATTTAAAATTAAAGTACTGCATGACATTGCGCATTTTTGAAATTTCGTAGTGCTAGCCTCATAACTATCTCTTACAAAAGCTTTTATATGCTATTATTCTTGATGGTAACATAAGACCAATTCATTAGGAATGGCCAAAATATACCTCATACACAAAATGTCCAAAAAAAATGCATTGCACATGCAGTAAAATTTCTTTGGAACAGTCAGTTAAAGGTTTTTCTGTCTAATAGAAAGAAAAAGTTACAATTCTGTTTAACTCTATATTTTCTATCTGCTAAATTTATTGTCACAAACAATTTCTGTAATATATTTAACTAATAGCTATAAAAGTTTAAACTTTTTTTTTTAATAATAATGCAAATCAACTTCTTTTGCACCATGGACTGTTTCAGTCAAGTATCTCTTGAAAAGAAAACAACATATTGGAAATATTAATTGTATTTGCATAAGAAATTTGTCATCAAACACATGTATAATAAATATAAAATGGTCCTTGAAAACTTCTATGGTGTAGTAAATTACACATATTTAATTATTTTTATTACAGTGTTTGTTTGCTTGCTTTATTGTTGTTATGATACATAATAAAGGAATTTTCCAGCGATTATGGTGGATGCATTTTGATACTCACGTTTCCCACCAAAATGTAAAGTTTAGCACCAAAAACCTATTTTCAAAACATTCTTACTGATTTTCTTTTAGTTTACTACTCTGCATTGCTACACGTAGTTTCAAAAAATTAGTACGATGTCACGAATAAATACACATCCAATACGTTTGGGCTGTTTAATTCTATTATAGGAATATAATATTTACTATTCCATAATACTGTTTGTATATGGATTTGCTCACTAGATTGGTTTCTTATTTTGACTGTAATACTGACAGGTCAAATATACCATGTTAGTATCTATTATTTAAGAACATGGCAATATTTCTATATTACAATATAGCAATAGTTGGAATAATATATCAGCATTCAATTCACCGATTAGATTACTTACACTATTGTAGGAATGTATTTAAAGTGATCGTGTAAATTTGTAAACTTCATTATATTTTAAGAAATGTGAAGGCAGAAATTTCTACTGCTTTATGCGACTTTTTCTAAATATATTTGTAATTACCAGATTCTGGATGCTATTTCATTTAATTACCCACTCTAAGAAGTGAACAAAAAAATGAGCTGTACAACTGGTTTTTCACACATATTCCTTTCATAATATTATTTACAACAAGGTATATAGAGTAGGAGGGTACATTCATATATAATAACCAATAAAATTTCCATAAGTTCAAATCATACATGGAAATTACTAATCTTAAAAGCTGTAAAATTTACAAATTTTTATTTTATTGGTTAGTATCCACAATATTTTCTTTAAAAGTTAGTTCAGGGGCATTTAACGTTTTTAAAATGCATATAAAACTTATATTTTCTACTAAAAACATGTGATAAATAAAAAATATGTTAGTACCATATAATCTAATATTTCTTCTATTTTTTAATTTTTCATTATATGTGGCAAGCACCGTATTCATGATCTGTTATCTCTAATATAATTCATGGATGGGTTTTTTTTCTTCCCTTGGAGACTAGCCTTGATGAATGCATCAAACATGAAATATAACAATACCAAAAAAATTTCCTTAGCATATCTGGTTAAGTTCAATAGTATTGTATTGTTGATGCAACTGATACTAATATCAAATTTTCTTCTTTGAGTCCCAAAAATGATGTTTATATTGCATGTTGACATGCTTTAAGATGTCACGGTAAAATAAGAAACCCCTCGCTTATTTAGCTTCAACTGCGTCCAAGTTAAAACATAGTCTTGCATAAAATTCTGTCCATCATTTTACTGGTGTTGGCTCCTTTTTTGAATAATTTGTTGTTTGTATGCAACTAAGCTTACTGATTACTCATGCTCTTTTGTTGGTAAAGATACAAGCATATACAATGAGCTGTTAATTCGCTTTCTACCTTTCCCATCAGTTCATTGCCAGGTATCCATACCTTCTTTTAGCTATGCTGGTAAACAATCTTCCTTTGCTCTACATGTTTTGACAACTATTTTGCTATAGATTACAAATTACTCTTATTCTCAACTTAAAATAGAAGTAGAGGAGTAAAGAAGGGTCAACTTCAATTCAATTCAAGCATTTGAACCTAATAGTATGACAAATTGTCATTGTGAACATGCATCTAGACTGACAACTAATATATCCATTAAATTTTGTTAGTGCTAAAAGTTTTAAGTCACTTTGCAAAAAAGACATGGACTTGAAGCCCGCACCTTCGATTTTCTGCTTTAAGCTATCAATATCAAATTTTGATCTCCATTGTGGTGAGAATAGTTTGATTTCATAATTTATTTTTAACTCTTTCTTATTCTTTGGCTTGAACGATTAATTGAAAGTAAGGTTTTCTTAAACAAACGCACTTGCGTTTGATTTTTTTTTTTCCTTAAGATGCATTTGAATAACATACTTTCTTTTAGTGTACATGTTGTGGATCATATTTTCCTTTAACTAAATTTATGGGCAAATCGCTGCTAGCTTAAGAAAATAAATTGTTTGTGTCCTAAGTTCAGTTCTTTTCCTGCCTGAGATGTGTGAATCATGAAGTATTGAAATGATTTCTGCTGCTGAGAAAGTTTATGGTAAAATGGTAAAACAGTAGTACATAAATAAACAGTAAAGTGGCTTACAGTACAAACAAATAAACAGATGGAATAAATGCAAGAGCCAAGAAGTTTACTCAAAGTGAAGGTCGTCGTTATTGGAAGGTACATATTTTCAATCCATCACAAAAGTATAGGCTGATAATACTGCAATATTTGAAATAGAGCTAACGGCCATTTAGATCAAAGATCTTAAGTGTTGATGACATTTAATCTCATTTCGTTATACTTCATGGAATTTTTTTCCATGAGAATCTTTAATACTAATTTTAATAGTTCTGTCAGTATGCAGATACTTATATACAAATGATTAGCAAAAAAACATCTAAAACAAATGAATCTTTTTGAGACTGAAAAATAAACCAAAGACAAATCGATTCACACTCATTTGGATTACTATAGACATCCTGCAATAGTCCAAATTGACAATTAGACCTTGAAAGCACAAAATTTATTGAGCTTAGGGTTATATATTTCAATATTGCGAAGAATTATAATCATATTATTGAAAATGAGTATAATTATTATTGAGGCACAAATGTATAGATAACAGTTCAAAAACAAAAACAAATGATAATGAATATTAACACTTTTGGTCTGTAAATATAAGTATAATTTGCCTAAAAAAATATGAGATTCTCATTTTTTTTTTTAACTGTAGTACTTTAAGCTCATTTTAGATGAACCTGTATAAAGATTGAGATTTAATTGTTAAATTCAGCATATTGCCTAGAATAACACGAAAATTATCAATAATCATATAATCAACAAAGTGTAATCCCAAATCATACAACCAAATCAATGGATATCCATCATGATGGTGATGCGTTTTTGGATGGATATTTTTTCGTCCTCAATCAAGTAGACGAAGTAATGTGACAATGTTCAAAAGATAGCTAATATTGAAAACTTGATTACCCCAAGTAAATGTGAGACGAAATTGGACTGACGATAATGGGTTAGCATACATCTCTTTCAGAAAATCGAATCTTCCACTGGCTGATTACTCCTGATCTAAAAATGAAACCTTATATCAATAGTACGAAACAAAAGCTGCGGAAAGGGGTTTCAGGGGTATGCATGTTTTTTATAACCCTGCCACAAAATAGAAAAATAACATTTATTTATTTTGAAGTTTATATTTTGAAATGGTAATTAATTATAGACATTTCACCAAAAAAATATCAAAAAATCACAGTTTATGCCTACACGCAACGTCAGGTGCAAAGTAGCAAAATCTCTTTTATCTACACCTAAAAATTTTAGTATGTCCTTTTAGACAATTTAGACCAATGTTTGCTATTTTTATTCGTGCTCTTTAGACTTTAAGGAGTTTCTAAAGTTCATCAGTGATATGTTCACAGACAAACAGATAATAACCACAAGCTTTCCGACATGCACACACTTGCACTGTTTATATATGTATTTCAGATGAAAAAATATATAAAATTGCAAATTCAGCTTAGTGATATCTGCTAACTTTACAGCGTTTAGCATTTGAAAAAATAATGTTCGATGTTGGATTTATGTTGGCTTATCATTGTGATCAATATGGCATAAGTTCATATTTTTCCAAAAATTGTTTTATGGTGCCAACCTTTACAAACACTTTTTTTTTTCAGATTAATACATGAATATTTCAATTGAAAGACTATGAGAGTCTTAAGAGAATACTTAATCGTTATCAGTAAAGCTGATTATTATATTAGTTTTCAAAAGCAAAGCTGTTTGTATATTTTTTTTGTTTTTCCAACTTGATATCTGTTATTATTCGTAAGTTCTCCCTATCATAATGAATTGGGATTTTGATGTCAAAAGTTTAGGAAATGCTTTAGAAGATTTAGAATTGACATCATCATGGTGTGGTTGGCATACTAACCATGTCATTTACCGGTGGGTCACAGTTGTTATATTTGTTTTATTTTATAAACTCTAATTATATTATGTTCTTTTTAACCAGATCATAGAATTTTTGTTACTTAAGTTGAAAAACATCGACATGAAATTTGTGTTCTTCGGTCTCCTCTTAACTAAATGACTGTCTTGATTCTGTGTTATGTCTTTGTTAATTTTAGTTGTTTGATAGATTACTACTAACCTTGCGACAAGAAGTTAGTACTTCAATGATATTGATTTTCTCAGTTATATTTGTTTGTTCAAACGCATCTGCCATTTTAACATATAAAGTAGTTAATCCAATGACAATGTTGTATGGTCATATGTGGGTATTTAAAAGTTTAGTTACCAGTTTCTTCAACATCTTTAAGGGATAATCAATTTACAGGAATGATAGTTCACTTTCTTTGAGAAAATCAATAACTTCGATGCATGTTTTAACATGAATACGTACTTTCTTTAATTAAATCTTTACTTGGGAGAATATTTCTGTGACATCTAAATTTCTTTATCAGATCTAATAAGCGGTATGTTCATGAAAGAGGGTCAATATCGAATTCCTTGATACTACTGTTGTACGTGCATGGAAGAAGGTATGTATAATTCTTAATATTCTTGAAATCTAATCAATTTTTTTTTGGCATAGATACCTAAAGAACACTAGCTTTTTTTCTTCCCTTCCCACCAGTTTTCAAAGAAGAATTTGAATATATTATGGAAGTTGTGTCAATTATTATGAGCAAGACCAGGGTCGTAATGTTGTGGAGATTAGCACTGGAATCATTTATTCGAATATGATTATATATAGAAAAATTTGCTTCTATGTATTGCAAATTATTCATACGCATGCTGACGAAGATTTTTCTATTTTTGTCTAGGTTACTTGAAACTAGGGAGTGACAAATATCTTAATTTTTTTTACTTGACTGCTACTCAGATAAAGTAGGCAATGATAAGCCTATGTTTTAGTTAATGTTACTCAGTTTTGACCTTTGTATTTGGTATATTGAACTCAACCACATATTTGAGTTATTTAATCAATTATTTTGTATTCTATTCGAAAACTATTGGTAGAGAAGCTATAAATTTCAACAATTATGATGTAAGTGGAATTGTGAACTAAAGTAGGTAATTTTAGGTTTAGAAAAGAAAAATTAAAATTGCAATTCAAATAAATGATTCGAATCTTATTATTTTTGGTCTATATTATCGATTGTATATTGGCTTTCAAATTATACAGGTGTTATAGGGTCGGTTCGTTAAATATTGCACTTTTTTATCCATAATTTTTTAACACATTCCAACCGATGCATCGGTACCAATCTACATTTCGCTACGAACGCTTCACCTTCCCAGTGTAGTCATTGTCATTTTCTAAATTTGCTCACACAACATGCTTGCTATTTTTGAACAAACCAAAATTAAACAAAACTAAAATATGGCACGTGATATTTCAATATATGTAAAGGCTGTCCTGTTGCCTGCTGGTAAATAAGAGGGAACAATTTCGACATACGATATACGTACACAAAGAAACTGATTACAGTAATTTTTTTTCTTTTTCTTAACAGAATTAGAGTTGTTTTAAACCGATAGGAGGCTAATGTGAGATATATTTAATATGCATTGACATTATATGTGCTCAGGCTTTAGTCGGTTTGTAACCTTAAATATAGATGTTGTTTATATGTATATACCATAAACGTTGTACATGAGTCTCAACAATCGTACCTTAGCGGATCCCTACATACATGTAATTATTTTTCCTCTTTTGTCTACTGGTATATATAAATACACTGTTACAAATACAATTACCTATTAGTTGATATATATAAAAATATTGTTGGATAATATGAACAAACTAATGCTATTTTTTCTTCCTTCTCTCCACTTTTTTAATATTACAGTGGACTTCTAACATGGATAAATTCAATAAATACAATTTACTGACCATTCTACACTTGTTGATCATTTAATTATTAGATTGTACGATCTTTAGTCAACTACTACTCAATTTTGCATTTTCTCTACTGCACATCAGCTCTTCCGTACTGTATAACCAGGTTGAATATGATGTTACTGATGCTACCTTGCAAAAGATTGCTGCAAGTGCGACATGTCCGACGGGTCACTTCGTTGACAGCCGAAATTATGACTTCCAGTATTGTTTCAATGTGTCTGCCTTTCAGGGCTGTTGGACAATAGATTGCATCACTGCTCTCATCTACAAGCTGTAGAAGTAAACTCTTGAGCAATGTTAAATGTTTAAACATAAATTTCTGTTTTACAAGTACTGTACGCATGTGTTATACTGGCATCATAATTTGTTCAGTTCTTCCTTTCTATTTGACGTTAGCTGATTGAGTTTTATGTGATTTTACTTTTCCAAATTTTAAATTTTGCTGCGGTATGTTCGCTTCTATGTTTCCTTTTTTTAAAGATGCTTGGCATATGCAAGCAGCTACTTTACTTTAAAATCAATTTCGGTTTTACTGCATGCTTTGTTTTTTAGTCTTTCTCTCTGTTCCTAAGGTGGGTGATATTTTTTTTTTCTTAACATGAATGGATGTATATGTGCTTGGATTTGTGTTCCAGATAACAACGATATTGGATTCGTTGGATTTATACAATGCAAGCTTTTTTAATTATTTCAACAAGATTGAACCAAACCGTGTGCGTAGCACGGGTTAACACTAGTTATATATATAGTGTTAAAGAAAGTGGTGAGAAACGACAAACAATTCAACGTAGTTTCAGTTATCTTAGAGGTCCTACCATATAGTTTGATAGAGGGAAACCCCGAGGTGAGAAACACTAATTATATATATTCGGTTGTGAAATATATATATATATATATATATATATATATATATATATATATATATATATATATATATATATATATATATAGTTATTATGTATGTTTGTGTTTGGTTGATGGATGCGAAATTATGGTTACTTAGTTAATTAACAAAGTACCTTATGTTCATATGTTGTATATATACATACACTATGTGTGTGTATAAATATACACATACATACATTATGTGTGAACGGTTGTTATAATTGTGGAAAATATTATTTTAATAGTTAACCGTGATAGTGTGTTCACAACGCATGCATATGTGGAAGGATATAGATATTGATTAAGTCTCAGTTCATTTCAATAATATAATTGAATATTATATTCAATTAAATAATGGGAAAAATAAAAGTTAAAATTTTATACCCGAAATGGTTTGGAAATGAAATCGAAGTAATTATGAGTAACTTTCGTAAAGACAAAAATTTAACTGAAAAAGATTTCAAGCATATATGGCATGTTTAAATTTGAAATCAATTATGAATAGTAAATTCAAAAGTTGAAGTTGAGTTTGATATATTAATGATGGCGAAAATTCAAATTGATTACTCTAACTATCTTATATTATATTTATTTTGATTTCAGAAAAGATTAGGTTTGAAAGGGTTAATTCTAAAAAATAATATTATTTTAATAATAAAATAATAATATAATATTCATTTAATATGAATAATTTACTTTTAAAGTTAAATTTTGAAAACAATGTTTTCATACGAGTTTAACATGTTATAAATATTATAATCATATTTAAAGTAAATCAGATGAGTTTTGAGTTTAAATTAAAAAATGATCTGAATAGGACTAGCAGTGCTGCGGTAGTTCACAAATTTCAACTATAAACTTCGAATGCTTATGACAGGAGCAATTTAAATTGGATTTCTTTGAAACGAAAAGGGTTTGCTTCCTAAAGATAATAGTTTTCAAACGAAGAAGAAATTTCAAAATTCAGTATGTATATTTCTAGTTATGTGTAAAAAATATTTTTGAAAAGTTCGCTAGAAGTGCAGTTCAGTGACCACAATGGTAAACGACTATTTTTAAATAGAGAAAAATATGGAATTTTTTGTAAAATCATTATAAATCATTTAAAAGTGATTTTAGTTGATAATATGAAGTTTTGGATAATATAAAAGTCATTTTGATTAAACTTGCTAATATGAGCATGTTTGTAGCGCTTTTACAACATTTTCTGATAGCGGTTGATTTAAAAATTTTAAACCCATTTATTTTCATCTGACTTAAGTAATCATTTTTAAATGATTAATAAATTTGTTTTGGACATTTAAACAAGATTTGGTCATAAGAAGATTGGGTTTACTTAAAGATTTAAAGAGTTTTCAAATAAACGTTTTATCTGAAATTAAATGGAAATAATCTCCATATAATTGGTATTAAATTCCATAGATAAAACTTATACTATTCATGGAATTTGAAAGGTAATTATACCGTTATTCCACCAATAGTATGTGTTGAATACAGAAATATATATTGAATATAAGTTGATACAATTTCCGTTTAATTCTTATACTCAATATAAATTAGTTTCGGATTCTGAAAATTAAATGGTAATAATTTTCAAATATTTGATATTTTAACTCGTTGTTCAAATTTTACTATTCGAGGAATTTGAAAGGAAATCATACTATTATCCCACTTATACTATTAATTTATTTTGAGGATTGATACTGAATATAAGTTAATACAAATTTTGTTCATATCTTATATTTAATATCAATTGGTATTGGGTTTGTTGTGAACGGTGTTTTAAATGACATCATTTTTTAACCCAAGATTGAGTATGATTTGGACTTTAGAAAAAAAAGGATTAAGAAATTTTGAAAGGTTAATGAAGACAATGCTTAATGATCTTGAGTTGGAGACGAGCTTTAAAAAGGAAAGTAAGGGAATAAAGAACTAATGAATCTTAATTAAGAATGATTATTAAGATTTTGGGGATTAACTATTTGTGATTTAAAAAAAGAAAAAGGGACATGATTATCGAGAAATTTATGAAATGAATTTTTGGAATATGAATATTTAAGGAACCTTGGGGAAGATAAATCTTTGTTTTAAAGGTATTATCTGGAATGGAAAACAATAACAAATCTTTTGATTAAGAAAGTTTTCCGAAGTTAAGTTAAATAATAAATCTTTGTTTAAGACAAGAAAATGAATATGAAATTGACTTCTGGTAATTAATAAAAGAGGCCTCTTTTGTTTAGTTTATAAACGTTGATTTGAAAAATCATACAAAGTGATTTACGGAGTTTATCCCAAGTTATAAAAAGAACGATTAAAGGGTTTCCATAAGACAACAAAGGGTTTAAATTAACCAATCAAAATGGAAGAGAGACTTAGTGAATCATGTATTTCCATATAGTTTTAAAATAGTGATTGTGGCCAAAATTCAGAATTTGGGTCCAATAAAACCATTCTAAATAATAGTACAACGATATGGAACAAATAAAGATATTGAAGACGGTGTTGAAAACCGAAAACCTTCACATCGAAAGGATCGCTCGCTGAATGTCTCAAGTTTGTAGCTCCTTACTTGAGATGAATTTACCGTATTGTAGTAGTAGTCTGAACGTATTTGAAGGAATTTCAGATTTGCAAAGGCTTCCCTCCTTTATTGGACGAGGAATAAAGCGCCTTCGGTTTTATTTAGTCCCAAAACGGACTTGTACGGATGTGTGTCTGACATTCTATTTTGTAATGTACTGATTGGTCTTTACTAAACATGTTTTTGTTGGTGTAGAAAGATTATCTGTTAGCTTAACATTCTTCTTTGAGACATACGAGCTCAAAGGCGATATGGTTAGTAATTATCAGTTGTATATTATGAAATGACAATATGGCATACTAAGTGATTGCGCTATTGATGATTAAAGCATGACATAGTTAAGCGTAGCTTAGTGTAACGATACTTTGATATGCCTCACAACCCGAAAATGGCTAAAACAGGAAAGATGCGGCAAGGTTATGAATTATCATTTCCTATGTAACGACCCGGAAAATCCGAGCCAATTTAAAATTTTATTTTAAATAATTTAGTGGAAAAGTGTGGCAGAAATTAAAAATTTCAATTTTAAATAATATTAAAGCCAGTGAAAATAGTCAATTTTCAAACGATATCTGTTTTCGATGAAACCACTTTTGTTGAAACCGGAATGTCAGATTATTGTTAGGTTTCAATTTTTAGAATTTTTCGAATTAATATGTGAGGTGGCGAAGGAAAATGTGTTTTGTCGATTTCAGTCAGATTTGATCAACTGAAAAGTAGACATTTTTCAAACAGTCTCAGAATTCGACGAAATTAGTTTTGTTAGGACCGTATCGTCATAACGAAGACAAATATATTTTTTTTGGATTTTTCTGAGTCCGTATGTGACCTCGGTGAATTTATTTATACGGATGAATTAATTTAATAAATGATTTGATTATTAAATTAAATAAAACAAGCATCAGACAACCGTTTGGGATGACGGGACCTGGTCCGTTTGATCCGGAACATGGGCTATTGGCTACGGTCACCTTCTGCTGGACTGGAATTGGAACGGTTAAAAAGATAGGGATTTAATTGTAAAAATACACTAAAATTATTATAAAAATCAGAAAAAATTAAAACCCTAATCAAAACATTGTTCATCTCTTACATCGGCCGCCGCCACTCTCTGCTATTCATGGCTGAAAACGTGCCATCTTCCTCCTCTTAATTCTCCTCCATCACCAACTTTCAGACCTCAATACTTATACCACTTCGAAGCCCTTTTCACACACTTTCAATCCATACGGCCATCACCCACCTCCAGCGCCGGAATCGACCACTCCTGCTCCCTGAACCCGAGCTGCGCCGACCGCCACCCAAGGCGCTAGAGACTGCCGAGCGGCCCCCCTTCGCCAACGGTGGTGCGCCTCCCGTAGCCCAACGCCGTGGCACCGTCTGATCCTCGAGCCGATCATCCAACCTCCTGAAAATCGGATCCAAAGTTTTGAACAAAAACTGAAATAACACGGCCGTTAGTTCTGAGGTAATAAAGTTGGATTCCTAACATGTATAAGCGTGGCAAATCACTTATTTAGTTATAAAATTGATAATTTATTCATATGTGATCGGAATTTGAAAATTTCAGATTCGTTTGAACCATAACGTCGAATAGAACTTGCTGAAACTGATTCGAACAATTTCTGAATTCGTTTGGATTTTTAGATCTGAATTGAAATAAGGTGAGATTTCTTTGTCTAAATTAATTAATTAATTTAATTTATTTGTTTGCGTTGTAATAATCATATGTTTATGCTTCAATTCTATTTTTGTTTCCGACATGTTGATGATGGATTGATATGTGTTGTAATGGATAGTTGTAGATCCATGTGTATTAATCATGCTATGATATCACTTTTGTTTATTTTGAATTGATCTATTTTATCAATTCAAAATAAGAGAAATATGATTTGTCATCTTAAGTTATCACTTGTGTTTATTTTGAATTGATCCATTTCATCAATTCAAAAATACATAGAAATATGATTGTCACATATTATGTTATCACTCTTTGCCTCTTTTGAGTTGATCTATTTTATCAATTCAAAATAAGAGAAATATGATTTGTCATCTTAAGTTATCACTTGTGTTTATTTTGAATTGATCCATTTCATCAATTCAAAAATACATAGAAATATGATTGTCACATATTATGTTATCACTCTTTGCCTCTTTTGAGTTGATCTATTTTATCAATTCAAAATAAGAGAAATATGATTTGTCATCTTAAGTTATCACTTGTGTTTATTTTGAATTGATCCATTTCATCAATTCAAAAATACATAGAAATATGATTGTCACATATTATGTTATCACTCTTTGCCTCTTTTGAGTTGATCTATTTTATCAATTCAAACATAAAAAGAAATATGATTTGTCATTTCATGTTATCACATTGCAAATGAACCCTATATTTAGCGTAGTGATATCAACCTTATAATTTGTGTGATGTCATAACATTAGAAAACATTAGATTATTTTATTTACATTTATTTGTAAATAAAATAAAAAGATCAAAACTTGATTAGAAAACATTAGATTATTTTATTTACATTTCTTTGTAAATATAAAAAGAGAACAAAACATAACATTGAAATTTTATTTACATTTCTTTGTAAATATAAAAAGAGAACAAAATATAACATTGAAATTTTATTTACATTTCTTTGTAAATATAAAAAGAGAACAAAACATAACATTGAATTTTATTTACATTTCTTTGTAAATATAAAAAGAGAACAAAACATAACATTGAATTTTATTTACATTTCTTTGTAAATATAAAAAGAGAATAAAACATAACATTGAATTTTATTTACATTTCTTTGTAAATATAAAAAGAGAACAAAACATAACATTGAAATTTTATTTACATTTCTTTGTAAATATAAAAAGAGAACAAAACATGACATTGAATTTTGTAAATAAAAAGAACAGAATTTGAAACCAATTTTATTTACATTTCTTATGAGGATAAAATGAAAAAATTCTGCAATAACATTGTATTTACATTTTAAATAAGAAAATGAGAAAAAGACATTTATTTACATTTTAAACAAGAAAATGAGAAAAAGACATTTATTTACATTTTAAATAAGAAAATGAGAAAAAGAACCATTTATTTACATGTAGCGTAAATAAATAAGAAGATGAGAAGTTATTTACATGTAGTGTAAATAAATAGAAATAGGAAATGTTACATTTATTACTTTTTATTTGCGAATTAGTTGCAAATGAAGGACAAACATATGAAAAGTACCTTTTTATTTACTTTTTAGATGTGAATAAAAATATGAAAGAAAAAAGGTACATTTTGTTTACGTTTCATATGTAAATAAAAACCCCATTTTAAAAAGTGAATTTTTATTTGCAAACTAGTTGCAAATAAAAACATGAATCTAAGAAAGTACGTTTTTATTTTGCAAACTAGTTGCAAATAGAAACAAGAATTTATAAAGTACATTTTAGTTGTAATTCAGTTATGAATAAAAATACGACAATGGAAAAATATATTTTTATTACATTTTAGATGTGAATAAAAACATGAGTTTTTTTTAAAAAAAGTGAATTTTATTTATAATTTAGATATAAATAAAACAGAGATATAATAAGTGACATCTTATCATCATGGTAGATGCGATAAAAAGGATAGAAAATAAAAGTGTTATTTTATTGTCATTTTAGATGCGATAAAAAGAATGAATTTTTACAGTTTAAATCACCGAACGATTTGTATGTATACGTATATGTATATATATATATATATATATATATATATATATATATATATATAATTAAAACGAAACACGCGCGGCAGTTCGCGTATCGGCAATCGTAATTTTAAACGACTATACCGAAAGATCCGACCGTTGGATTTTCCCAAAACCGGAACTGTTAGGACCGCTTTGAGAAGAGCTTTACAACGATATAAATTTCACCAAAATCCGACGGTTAGATTTCAAGATATATGTAAATCAAAATCTGGTAAAACAGCGCCAGGGCAGCCCACTTACCCGAAGCGTCGTTTTATTATTTTGAGCTACTTTTAAATAAATAAAAATAGCGATAAATAGTTATAATAAATATGAAATGTTTTAAAGGACAATTATGCGACAATTATTTGAAAAGACAGAGTTTAACTCATTTCAAATAATTGCACGGCGATTAAATCAAAGATATAAGAAGACGATGGTTGAAGACCGGCGATCTTCACATCGAATGGACGATGACTACTGATGCTTTGGACTGACTTGCTCCCAGGATGGGGTTGAAGCAGTAGTTGTCCGGACGAATGTGTTGATTGTCCGGATAAGCGAGAACCTATCAGGTGTCTCCGGTTTCGTTCAGACCCAGAACGGACTTGTAAATGGACGCGTGTCTGACATTGGAATTCATTCCATGTAATTAAATCGATTTGTATTAATATATGTCTGTTTGGTGGTGGAGAATTTATTCTCTGCTTAACACCCTGGTATATAGTAATAGTTATCGATCGCATGGCGTGAATTGTCAATGTGGCACGCCAAGATGCAATGATCAAGGCTTTTTTTGAAAAGTAGGCCTTGTGGTTGATGATCAAAGCATAGCCTGTTTAGGCATAGCTTTTGAGTATAGCGTGACCTCGCGAGCCTCACACCCCGGTATGAGTCAAAAACGGGATATGGACCGTAGGGAGTGCACACGTTTCTTTCTAGCTAAGGGTAGTGTCAGTGCTTAAACTGGCTGACATTTTACTTATGTGGATGATGGATTGAGGTACCTCGGATTTTATAGGATGTTACTGGCCATACTATAGGTTCAAAGGAACCTGGAAATGTGTGTTCAGGAATTGCCAATCCACTACCGTTAGGTGGGGACCGTCCCTACCGCTCCAAGGGTTGCCCATAGGTGTGATCCTGAGGCATTTGCTAGAGTGTCTCGAATCGGAGAGGATGATCCCTAGCCTCGATTTCATGACAGAAAACCAATTTCCAATACGACATTACGGTCTTGATTGTAAACTTACATATGGCGACATAGTATATGGTACCTATGCCGTCTAGGATTTATATTCGTCTATATAGAATCCACATTATTCTAAGGCGAGTAGCTTATTAGAGATTGGACTAGTAATGTCCTAGAATGAGCACAGTAGAATAGTACATATTTATCAGTCATTACATCGTTATCTTTTCATCTTGTCCTTACCCTATCTTTCTTGAAAATTTTCATTTCTGTTGGTCTGACTCTTCCCTTGATGGTACAGACTGATTTAAATGGATACCAGAGCAAGAACAGCCCAGGGTGGAGCCCGAGGTGGAACTCGAGGCGGGGCCAGATGAGGAGCCCGAGGGGGAGCTAGAGGGAAAACTAAAGACGAGACCCCCATTACTCAGGAACAGCCTACTTCAGAGGTCGTAGCACAACCACCTCCACCTCCATAGCCCTTCGACTTGGAGAGAATGTCAAAGAATTTCAGAAATCTAGGAGGTGTACCTTTCACGGGGCGAGAATCTGCGATTCAGGCAGAGGCATGGCTTAAGGACTGTGAAAAGATCCTAGAGGGCTTAGAATTAGAGGATCAGCTAAAGCGTTTCCTGGCAGTATGGCAATTAAAGGATGAAGCTGGGCATTGGTGGGATACAGTCAAGATCTGCAATGACGTGGCCAATATGTCTTGGGCCAAATTTAAAGAACTTTTCAATGATAAGTATGTTCCCCCACAAGCAAGAGAGCACCTTCGCGAGCAGTTCGTCAACCTACAGCAAGGGAGTATGACTGTTTCTGAGTATGTGAGGAAGTTTGATGAGCTTTCACGATATGCTCCTGGGTTGATTCAATATCCAGTAGAGAAGAATAAAAAATTTATCAAGGGCCTTTCAAAGAAATATTTGAACAGAGTCACTGCTCATATCAAGCTTCCATTCAATGAAGTAGTAGAAATGGCTTGCCGCTTCGAGGAAAATGACGAGTTTGGACAGCAGGATAGAGTGAAAAGTCAAGGCAACAACCAGAAGGAACAGGCTAACAAGAAACCGGAGGCAAGCAATTCTTCCGCCGCTAAGCCCCAAGGGAAGAAGTGGGACAGGAGCAAGGTGACATGCTATAATTGCGGCAAGATTGGGCATTTTGATTTCGAGTGTAAAGCTCCTAAAGGGGTCAAGAGGAACGAATCAGGACCTAGCCAGAATCGTAACCAGAGTTCTCAGAATCGTGGCCATAATTCTCAGGATCGTGGTCAGAACCCCAGAAACACTCAGGATTGTTATAACTACCATAAGTCGGGGCACTTTGCCAGAAACTGTCCCATATTGAAGAAAACTGAAGTGGCACATGTTTATGAGGGAGCAGTTGATCCAGCTTCTGCCGAGGGGCCAGGTAAACCAGATGTCTTAGGAGGTACTCTTAATATTGAAGACATTCCTATTACTGTCTTATTTGACACTGGTGCAACACAAAGTTTTATCTCTAATGATGCAATTAAAAAGTTAAAACTGAAACCAACAAAACTCAAAAATTTGATTAGAGCTAATAGTCCGATAGGAGGTTCTCTTATTCTTGATCAGTATTGTAGAGTACCTGTTTCTTATTCTCGCTATCAGTTTCCCTTTGACTTGATCGTTATGAGTTTCTCCGGTTATGATGTTATTCTTGGGATAGATTGGCTGACAAAATATGAGGCCGAAGTCAAATGTGCCGAAAGAATTGTCAAAGTTAAAATTAATCTCGGGGATGTATGTATCCCATGCCACGGCTCAGCCACCGACCGAAAAACATTCTGGTCTTCTCTAGAAGTTACCCCTACTTCTATTGAGGATATCCCTGTCGTCAAAGATTACGCTGATGTATTCAAAGAAGTTGAGGGCCTACCTCCACGTAGAGAAATCAGCTTCAGAATTGACTTAGCTCCGAATGCAAGGCTTGTTGTACATCCTATTCGGAGAATGTCACCAAAAGAAAAAGAGGAGCTGAGAAATCAAACCAAGCAGCTTTTGTGGAAGGGTCTGATCAGGCCCAGCTTCTCAGAATGGGGTGCAGCAGTGGTGTTTGTCCCAAAATCTGGCGGTACACTCAAGCTATGTGTGGATTACCGTGATCTCAACAAACAAACACTGAAAAATAAATACCCACTGCCGGGTATTGATGACTTACTTGACCGTTTGCATGGAGCACGAGTATTTTCTAGGATGGACCTAGCTACAGGCTTCCATCAACTTCGCATTGCAGAAGAGTGTGTGCCTTTGACTGCCTTCAGAGGAGCGGATATCTTTTATGAATGGCTAGTAATGCCCTTCAGTCTATGTAATGCTCCAACATATTTTGTTGATCTGATGAATAGAGTGTTCAGAGATGTTTTAAATAAATTCGTGCTGGTGTTCATCGATGACATCCTCATCTTTTCTAAATCCACTGCTGAGCACGAACAGCATCTGTGGGAAGTCTTGGAGATTTTGCGAAGAAATGTGCTGAAAGCCAAATTCTCCAAATGCATATTCTGGCAAGAAGAGGTGAAATTCCTCGGCCATGTTGTATCAAAAGAAGGCATCTCAGTAGATCCAGGAAAGATCTCAGCCATCCAAGAGAGGAAGCAGCATAGAACTCCCATAGATGTCAGAAGTTTCTTAGAACTGGCTGGTTATTATCGGAAATTTGTCAAAGATTTTTCGAAGGTAGCTTGTCCATTGACAAACCTGACCAAGAAGCATACGAAATTCAATTGGATACCCGAATGCGAGGAAGCTTTCCAAGATCTAAAAAAGAGGTTGACCAACGCTCCTGTGTTGACCATCATAGATGGCAATCAGGATTTGAAAGTCTGGACCGACGCTTCTAAACAAGGTTGTCTCTTTTATAAATCAACATGTCAGAGATAACATTTTCTTTTAATGTCAAATCTCATTTTAACATGTTAACCCTTATCTATTTAAGGTATTGGTGCGGTGCTGATGCAAAGAGGCAAAGTAGTCGCATATGCTAGACACCAGCGGAAACCGCATGAAAAGAATTATGCCACGCATGATCTTGAGCTAATGGCTATTGTGTTTGTTCTTAAAATATGGAGGCACTATCTCTTGGGTGAGAAGTTCGAAATATATATGGATCACAAATCTTTGAAACATCTTTTTACCTAAAGAGATTTGAATATGAGGCAACAACGCTAGGTTGAATTTCTTGCATCATATGATCTGGATATCCTATATACTCCAGGGAAAGCCAACGTTGTGGCCGATGCGCTCAGCAGAAAGAATGCAGATGACGACAAGCTCATTCTCGCCAATCTCATTATCACTCCTACTCTGATTGATAAAGTCTCTGCTTTTCAGAAGGATGATAAATTTATTCAGAGGATTATCAAAAGAATTCAGGATGGCGAAACCATGAGTTTCCAAATTGACGACAAAGGGGTTCTAAGGTTATTGGGCCGAATCTGTGTCCCGTACGACTCTAAGCTCAGAAAGGAGGTTATGGATGAATGTCATAAATCTAAGCTTAGTGTTCACCCTGGGGTGAGCAAGATGTATCACAACCTCAAGCGCACATTTTGGTGGAGGTCCATGAAGAGAGATATTTCTATTTACGTTGCTAGATGTCCCACTTGTCAGCAAGTTAAAAGTGATCAATAGAAGTTGGTCAGTTTGTTGCAACCGTTGGGAGTTCCAGGTTGGAAGTGGGAGGAAATTTCTATGGACTTTATAGATGGCTTGCCCCGAAGAAGAAAAGGGAATGATAGTATATGGGTGATTGTAGACCGCTTAACAAAAACTGCCCATTTCATCCATGTCAAGTCCAACAGAACAGCTCGAAGTTTGCCACAACTTTATTTTAAAGAGATAGTCAGACTGCATGGGGTTCCCAAAAGCATTGTTAGTGATCGGGATCCTATATTTACTAGCAAATTCTGGGAAGCTTTCCAAGAAGAGCTTGGGACCAAGTTGAATTTGAGCACTGCCTATCACCCTCAGACAGATGGCCAGACTGAGAGGGTGAACCGTATTTTAGAAGACTTGTTGCGAGCTTGCATTCTTGATTATGGCGGTTCATGGGAGGATCACTTGCACTTGGTGGAATTCTCTTATAATAATAGCTACCAAGCAAGCTTGAAGATGTCAACGTTTGAATTATTATATGGCAGACCATGCAGATCTCCGGCATGTTGGGTGGAGTCAGGCAATCGACTAGTCTTGTGCCCCGACATGGTTCGTGAAGCATCGGATAAGGTTAACTTGATTAAGAAGCGCCTGTTGACTGCTCATAGCCGACAGAAAAGCTATGCAGACCAGCGAAGAAGAAGTTTAGAATTCTCTATTGGTGATCGAGTATACTTGAAGGTTTCTCCTTTGAGAGGCGTGATTCGTTTTGGGAAGACTGGAAAGTTGGCACCGAGATTCATTGGTCCATTTCCTATTCTCGAAAGGATTGGTACTCTCGCTTATAGAGTGCAGCTGCCTGACCGGTTGCCAGGGGTTCATGATGTATTTCATATGTCTCAACTCCGCAAGCATGTGCATGAACCAGATCTGATTGAGGATGAATTAAATCAACGGGTCCTAGATATTACTCCGAATCTAACAATGAGAAAAGACCAGATAAAGATCATTGGCAAAGAAACCAAAATTTTGAGGAACAAGAGAATCAACCTAGTCAAAGTTCAATGGAGTGGGGATCCTGGAGACTATACTTGGGAGACAGAAGATAAAATCAAAAAGGCTTACCCCAAGTGTAGAGTGGACATCTCCGAATAACTCTTGTGTTAAGGTACATTTACCCTAATTTACATTTTCCATCTTGTTTCCTACTTTACTTTGTTTCCTTTTCGGGGACGAAAAACTCTTAAGTGGGGGAGATTGTAACCCGGAAAATCCGAGCCAATTTAAAATTTTTATTTTAAATAATTTAGTGGAAAAGTGTGGCAGAAATTAAAAATTTCATTTTTAAATAATATTAAAGCCAGTGAAAATAGTCAATTTTCAAACGATCTCTGTTTCCGACGAAACCACTTTTGTTGAAACCGGAATGTCAGATTATTGTTAGGTTTCAATTTTTAGAATTTTTCGAATCAATATGTGAGTGTGGCGAAGGAAAACGTGTTTTGTCGATTTCAGTCAAATTTGATCAACTGAAAAATAGCCATTTTTCAAACAGTCTCAGAATTCGACGAAATTTGTTTTGTTAGGACCGTATCGTCATAACGAAGACAAATATTGTTTTTTTGGATTTTTCTGAGTCCGTATGTGACCTCGGTGAATTTATTTATACGGATGAATTAATTTAATAAATGATTTAATTATTAATTTAAATAAAACATGCCTCAGACAGCCATTTGGGCTGACGGGACCTGGTCCGTTGGATCCGGAACATGGGCTATTGGCTAGGGTCACCTTCTACTGGACTGGAACTGGACCGGTTAAAAAGATAGGGATTTAATTGTAAAAATACACTAAAATTATTATAAAAATCAGAAAAAATTAAAACCCTAATCAAAACACTGTTCATCTCTTACATCGGCCGCCGCCACTCTCTGCTATTCATGACTGAAAACGTGCCATCTTCCTCCTCTTAATTCTCCTCCATCACCCACTTTCAATCCATACGGCCATCACCCACCTCCAACGCCGGAATCGACCGCTCCTGCTTCCTGAACCCGAGCCATGTCGACCGCCACCCAAGGCGCCAGAGACCGCCAAGCTGCCCCCCTTCGCCAGCGGTAGTGCGCCTCCCGTAGCCCGACGCCGTGGCACCATCTGAACCTCGAGCCGATCATCCAACCTCCTGAAAATCGGATCCAAAGTTTTGAACAAAAACTGAAATAACACGGCCGTTAGTTCTGAGGTAATAAAGTTGGATTTCTAACATGTATAAGCGTGGCAAATTACTTATTTAATTATAAAATTGATAATTTATTCATACATGATTGGAATTTGAAAATTTCAGATTCGTTTGAACCATAACGTCGAATAGAACTTGCTGAAACTGATTGGAACAATTTCTGAATTCGTTTGAATTTTTAGATCTGAATTGAAATAAGGAGAGATTTCTTTGTCTAAATTAGTTAATTAATTTAATTTATTTGTTTGCGTTGTAATAATCACATGTTTATGCTTCAATTCTATTTTTAGTTCCGACATGTTGATGATGGATTGATATGTGTTGTAATGGATAGTTGTAGATCCATGTGTATTAATCATGCTATGATATCACTTTTGTTTATTTTGAATTGATCTATTTTATCAATTCAAAATAAGAGAAATATGATTTGTCATCTTAAGTCATCACTTGTGTTTATTTTGAATTGATCCATTTCATCAATTCAAAAGTACATAGAAATATGATTGTCACATATTATTATATCACTCTTTGCCTCTTTTGAGTTGATTTATTTTATTAATTCAAAATAAGAGAAATATGATTTGTCATTTTAATTTATCACTTGTGTTTATTTTGAATTGATCCATTTCATCAATTCAAAAATACATAGAAATATGATTGTCACATATTATGTTATCACTCTTTGCCTCTTTTGAGTTGATCTATTTTATCGATTCAAAATAAGAGAAATATAATTTGTCATCTTAAGTTATCACTTGTGTTTATTTTGAATTGATCCATTTCATCAATTCAAAAATACATAGAAATATGATTGTCACATATTATGTTATCACTCTTTGCCTCTTTTTAGTTGATCTATTTTATCAATTCAAACATAAAAAGAAATATGATTTATCAATTCATGTTATCACATTGCAAATGAACCCTATATTTAGCGTAGTGATATCAAACGTCATAACATTAGAAAACATTAGATTATTTTATTTACATTTCTTTGCAAATAAAATAAAAAGATCAAAACTTGATTAGAAAACATTAGATTATTTTATTTACATTTCTTTGTAAATATAAAAAGTGAACAAAACATAACATTGAAATTTTATTTACATTTCTTTGTAAATATAAAAAGAGGACAAAACATAACACTGAAATTTTATTTACATTTATTTGTAAATATAAAGGGAGAACAAAACATAACATTGAATTTTATTTACATTTCTTTGTAAACATAAAAAGAGAACAAAACGTAACATTAAAATTTTATTTACATTTCTTTGTAAATATAAAAAGAGAACAAAACATGACATTGAATTTTATTTACATTTCTTTATAAATAAAAAGAACAGAATTTGAAACCAATTTTATTTACATTTCTTATGAGGATAAAGTGAACAAATTCTGCAATAACATTGTATTTACATTTTAAATAAGAAAATAAGAAAAAGACATTTATTTACATTTTAAATAAGAAAATGTGAAAAAGACATTTATTTACATTTAAATAAGAAAATGAGAAAAAGAACCATTTATTTACATGTACCGTAAATAAATAAGAAGATGAAAAGTTATTTACATGTAGTGTAAATAAATAGAAATAGGAAAAGTTACATTTATTACTTTTTATTTGCGAATTAGTTGCAAATAAAGGACAAAGATATGAAAAGTACCTTTTATTTACTTTTTAGATGTGAATAAAAATATGAAAGAAAAATGGTACATTTTGTTTACATTTCATATGTAAATAAAATCCCATTTTAAAAAGTGAATTTTTATTTACAAACTAGTTGCAAATAAAAACATGAATCTAAGAAAGTACGTTTTTATTTTGCAAACTAGTTGCAAATAAAAACAAGAATTTATAAAGTACATTTTAGTTGTAATTCAATTATGAATAAAAATATGACATTGGAAAAATATATTTTTATTACATTTTAGATGTGAATAAAAACATGAGTTTTTTTTTAAAAAAAGTGAATTTTATTTATAATATAGATATAAATAAAACAGAGATATAATAAGTGACATCTTATCATCATGGTAGATGCGATAAAAAGGATAGAAAATAAAAGTGATATTTTATCGTCATTTTAAATGCGATAAAAAGAATGAATTTTTACAGTTTAAATCACCAAACGATTTATATGTATATATATATATATATATATATATATATATATAAAATTAAAACGAAACACGCGCGGCAGTTCGCGTATCGGCAATCGTAATTTTAAACGACTATACTGAAAGATCTGACCGTTAGATTTTCCCAAAACCGGAAGCGTTAGGACCGCTTTGGGAAGAGCTTTCCAACGATATAAATTTCACCAAAATCCGACGGTTAGAATTCAAGATATGTGTAAATCAAAATCTGGTAAAAACAGCGCCAGGGCAGCCCACTGACCCGAAGCGTCGTTTTATTATTTTGAGCTACTTTTAAATAAATAAAAATAGCGATAAATAGTTATAATAAATATGAAATGTTTTAAAGGATAACTATGCGACAATTATTTGAAAAGACTGAGTTTAATTCATTTCAAATAATTGCACGACGATTAAATCAAAGATATAAAAAGACAATGGTTGAAGACCGGCGATCTTCACATCGAATGGACGACGACTACTGATGCTTTGGACTGACTTTCTCCCAGGACGGGGTTGAAGCAGTAGTTGTCCGAACAAATGTGTTGATTGTCCGGATAAGCGGGAACCTATCAGGTGTCTCCGGTTTCGTTCAGACCCAGAGCGGACTTGTAAATGGACGCGTGTCTGACGTTGGAATTCATTCCATGTAATTAAATCGATTTGTATTAATATATGTCTGTTTGGTGGTGGAGAATTTATTCTCTGCTTAATACCCTGGTATATAGTAATAGTTATCGATCGCATGGCGTGAATTGTCAATGTGGCACGCCAAGATGCAATGATCAAGGCTTTTGTTGAAAAGCAGGCCTTGTGGTTGATGATCCAAGCATAGCCTGTTTAGGCATAGCTTTTGAGTATAGCGTGACCTCGCGAGCCTCACACCCCGGTATGAGTCAAAAACGGGATATGGACCGTAGGGAATGCACACGTTTCATTTTAGCTAGGGGTAGTGTCAGTGCTTAAACTGGCTGACATTTTACTTATGTGGATGATGGATTGAGGTACCTCGGGTTTTATAGGTTGTTAGTGGCCATACTATAGGTTCAAAGGAACCGGGAAACGTGTGTTCAGGAATTGCCAATCCACTACCGTTTGGTGGGGACCGACCCTACCGCTCCATGAGTTGCCCATAGGTGTGATCCTGAGGCATTTGCTAGAGTGTCTCGAATCGGAGAGGACATCCCTAGCCTCGATTTCATGATAGAAAACCAATTTCCAATACGACATTACGGTCTTGATTGTAAACTTATATATGGCGACATAGTATATGGTACATATGCCGTCTTGGATTGATACATTTATATTGAAGTATTTTAATACTGCTTAGACACTAATAATAATATAAAAATATTACTTTACACGTATTAAGCATGTTTGGTCATCATAAGGGAAAACTCTATCCTCCTGTTTGCGTTGCATTGTGTGATAGGACTTGAGTCTTATGATGGTTTCATTTTTCAAAAGTCATTTCGTTGTTTTTGTATACACTTTATTAAATTATGCACTGACAATCCAATGGAGTAAACCCGTTCCGCGTTAGCGGCGTGGTCCTGTGATTCGCCATATTGATAGTTAGTATAGAAAGATTTCTCATACTAGTCCCATGACTGACTCGATGTTTGTTTCACTTTGCAAACTCGGGTGCCCTCTCTTTACACGGGCAGCCAAGTGACAGGTTCTTAAGTAGACATTTCTAGATTGAAGACTGCTTGGAAGGAGAAGACTAAGACTCTCTTTTATTATTACCTTTTACTTTAGAGACTTTATTCTATCTTGTATTTTTATGTACGTCATGGAGTTTAGACCTATTTCCTTTGAAACTTATTTCCTTTGATTCAGATTTTTGTTTTGCTAAGTTGTATCCTGTAAACTGCGTACTCTGTGGTTTTGTTGATGTGATGTGTATGACTTATATCTTTTCCGCTGCAATAATTATGTGATATGATATTATCTGAGATCTGTTGTTGTTATAAATATGTTGTATTCCAAATGATTATCCTTACTTTCGGTCAACGGAAGTTTGGGGTCATCATAGTTGGTATTAGAGCTTAAGGTTAACCTTAGCTTCAGAATATAACATATTTAGAATAATTCGTCTATATAGAATCCACATTATTCTAAGGCGAGTAGCTTATTAGAGATAGGACTAGTAATGTCCTAGAATGAGCACAACAGAATAGCACATATTTATCAGTCATTACATCATTGTCTTTTCATCTTGTCCTTACCCTATCTTTCTTGAAAATTTTCATTTCTGTTGGTCTGACTCTTCCCTTGATGGTACAGACTGATTTAAATGGATAACAGAGCAAGAACAGCTCGGGGTGGAGCCCGAGGTGGAACTCGAGGCAGGGCCAGAGGAGGAACCCGAGGGGGAGCTAGAGGGAAAACTAGAGACGACACCCCTATTACTCAGGAACAGCCTACTTCAGAGGTCGTAGCACAACCACCTCCACCTCCACAGCCCTTCGACTTGGAGAGAATGTCAAAGAAATTCAGAAATCTAGGAGGTGTACCTTTCACGGGGCGAGAATCTGCTATTCGGGCAGAGGCATGGCTTAAGGATTGTGAAAAGATCCTAGAGGGCTTAGAATTAAAGGATCAGCGAAAGCGTTTCCTGGCAGTATGGCAATTAAAGGATGAAGCTGGGCATTGGTGGGATACGGTCAAGATCTGCAATGACGTGGCCAATATGTCTTGGTCCAAATTTAAAGAACTTTTCAATGATAAGTATGTTCCCCCACAAGCAAGAGAGCGCCTTCGTGAGCAGTTCGTCAACCTACAACAAGGGAGTATGACTGTTTCTGAGTATGTGAGGAAGTTTGATGAGCTTTCACGATATGGTCCTGGGTTGATTCAAGATCCAGTAGAGAAGAATAAAAAATTTATCAAGGGCCTTTCAAAGAATACTTGAACAGAGTCACTGCTCATATCAAGCTTCCATTCAATGAAGTAGTATAAATGGCTTGCCGCTACGAGGAAAATGACGAGTCTGGACAGCAGGATATAGTGAAAAGTCAAGGCAACAACCAGAAGGAACAGGCTAACAAGAAACCGGAGGCAAGCAATTCTTCCGCCGCTAAGCCCTAAGGGAAGAAGAGGGACAGGAGCAAGGTGACGTGCTATAATTGCGGCAAGATTGGGCATTTTGATTTCGAGTGTAAAGCTCCTAAAAGGGTCAAGAGGAACGAATCAGGACCTAGCCAGAATCGTAACCAGAGTTCTCAGAATCGTGGCCAGAATTCTCAAGATCGTGGTCAGAACCCCAGGAACACTCAGGATTGTTATAACTGCCGTAAGCTAGGGCACTTTGCCAGAAACTGTCCCCTATTGAAGAAAACTGAAGTGGCACATGTTTATGAGGGAGCAGATGCACCAGCTTCTGCCGAGGGGCCAGGTAAACCAGATGTCTTAGGAGGTACTCTTAATATTAAAGACATTCCTATTACTGTCTTATTTGACACTGGTGCAACACGAAGTTTTATCTCTAATGATGCAATTAAAAAGTTAAAACCGAAACCAAGAAAACTCAAAAATTTGATTAGAGCTAATAGTCCGATAGGAGGTTCTCTTATTCTTGATCAGTATTGTAGAGTACCTGTTTCTTATTCTCGCTACTAGTTTCCCTTTGACTTGATCGTTATGAGTTTCTCCGGTTATGATGTTATTCTTGAGATAGATTGGCTGACAAAATATGAGGCTGAAGTCAAATGTGCCGAAAGAATTGTCAAAGTTAAAATTAATCTCGGGGATGTATGTATCCCATGCCACGACTCAGCCACCGACAGAAAAACATTCTGGTCTTCTCTAGAAGTTACCCCTACTTCTATTGAGGATATCCCTGTCGTCAAAGATTACGCTGATGTATTCAAAGAAGCTGAGGGCTTACCTCTGCGTAGACAAATCAGCTTCAGAATTGACTTAGCTCCGAATGCAAGGCCTGTTGTTCATCCTATTCAGAGAATGTCACCAAAAGAAAAGGATGAGCTGAGAAATCAAACCAAGCAGCTTTTGTGGAAGGGTCTGATCAGGCCCAGCTTCTCAGAATGAGGTGCAGCAGTGGCGTTCGTCCCAAAATCTGACGGTACACTCAGGCTATGTGTGGATTACCGTGATCTCAACAAACAAACACTGAAAAATAAATATCCACTGCCCCGTATTGATGACTTACTTGACCGTTTGCATGGAGCGCGAGTATTTTCTAGGATGGACCTAGCTACAGGCTTCCATCAACTTCGCATTGCAGAAGAGTGTGTGCCTTTGACTGCCTTCAGAGGAGCGGATATCTTTTATGAATGGCTAGTAATGCCCTTCAGTCTATGTAATGCTCCAGCATACTTTGTTGATCTGATGAATAGAGTGTTCAGAGATGTTTTAAATAAATTCGTGCTGGTGTTCATCGATGACATCCTCATCTTTTCTAAATCCACTACTGAGCATGAACAACATCTGAGGGAAGTCTTGGAGATTTTGCGAAGAAATGTGCTGAAAGCCAAATTCTCTAAATGCATATTCTGGCAAGAAAAGGTAAAATTTCTCGGCCATGTTGTATCAAAAGAAGGCATCTCAGTAGATCCAGGAAAGATCTCAGCCATCCAAGAGAGGAAGCAGCCTAGAACTCCCACAGAGGTCAGAAGTTTCTTAGGACTGGCTGGCTATTATCGGAAATTTGTCAAAGATTTTTCGAAGGTAGCTTGTCCATTGACAAACCTGACCAAGAAGCATACGAAATTCAATTGGACACCCGAATGCGAGGCAGCTTTCCAAGATCTAAAAAAGAGGTTGACCAATGCTCCTGTGTTGACCATCATAGATGGCAATCAGGATTTGAAAGTCTGAACCGACGCTTCTAAACAAGGTTGCCTCTTTTATAAATCAACATGTCAGAGATAACATTTTCTTTTAATGTCAAATCTCATTTTAACGTGTTAACCCTTATGTATTTAAGGTATTGGTGCGGTGCTGATGCAAAGAGGCAAAGTAGTCGCATATGCTAGCCGCCAGCTGAAACCGCATGAAAAGAATTACGCCACGCATGATCTTGAGCTAATGGCTATTATGTTTGCTCTTAAAATATGGTGGCACTATCTCTTGGGTGAGAAGTTCGAAATATATACGGATCACAAATCCTTGAAACTTCTTTTTACCCAAAGAGATTTGAATATGTGGCAGCAACGCTGGGTTGAATTTCTTGCATCATATGATCTGGATATCCTATATACTCCAGGGAAAGCCAACGTTGTGGCCGATGCGCTCAGTAGAAAGAATGAAGATGACGACAATCTCATTCTCGCCAATCTCATTATCACTCCTACTCTGATTGATAAAGTCTCTTCTTTTCAGAAGGATGATAAATTTATTCAGAGGATTATCAAAAGAATTCAGGATGGCGAAACCACGAGTTTCCAAATTGACAATAAAGGGGTTCTGAGGCTATTGGGCCAAATCTGTGTACCGTACGACTCTAAGCTCAGAAGGGAGGTTATGGATGAATGTCATAAATCTACGCTTAGTGTTCACCCTGGGGTGAGCAAGATGTATCACGACCTCAAGCACACATTTTGGTGGAGGTCCATGAAGAGAGATATTTCTATTTACGTTGCTAGATGTCCCACTTGTCAGCAAGTTAAAAGTGATCAACAGAAGTTGGTCGGTTTGTTGCAACCGCTGGGAGTTCCAGGTTGGAAGTGGAAGGAAATTTCTATGGACTTTATAGATGGCTTGCCCCGAAGCAGAAAAGGGAATGACAGTATATGGGTGATTGTAGACCGCTTAACAAAAACTGCCCATTTCATCCCTGTCAAGTCCAACAAAACAGCTCGAAGTTTGGCACAACTTTATTTTAAAGAGATAGTCAGACTGCATGGGGTTCCCAAAAGCATTGTTAGTGATCGGGATCCTATATTTACTAGCAAATTCTGGGAAGCTTTCCAAGAAGAGCTTGGGACCAAGTTGAATCTGAGCACTGCCTATCACCCTCAGACAGATGGCCAGACTGAGAGGGTGAACCGTATTTTAGAAGACTTGTTGCGAGCTTGCATTCTTGATTATGGCAGTTCATGGGAGGATCACTTGCACTTGGTGGAATTCTCTTATAATAATAGCTACCAAGCAAGCTTGAAGATGTTACCATTTGAATTATTATATGGCAGACCATGCAGATCTCCGGCATGTTGGGTGGAGTCAGGCAATCGACTAGTCATGGGCCCCGACATGGTTCGTGAAGCATCGGATAAGGTTGACTTGATTAAGAATCGCCTGTTGACTGCTCAGAGCCGACAGAAGAGCTATGCAGACCAGCGAAGAAGAAGTTTAGAATTCTCTGTTGGTGATCGAGTATACTTGAAGGTTTCTCCTTTGAGAGGCGTGATTCGTTTTGGGAAGACTGGAAAGCTGGCACCGAGATTCATTGGTCCATTTCCTATTCTCGAAAGGATTGGTACTCTCGCTTATAGAGTGCAGCTGCCTGACTGGTTGCCAGGGGTTCATGATGTATTTCATGTGTCTTAACTCCGCAAGCATGTGCATGATCCAGATCTGATTGAGGATGAATTAAATCAACAGGTCCTAGATATTACTCCGAATCTAACAGTGAGAAAAGACCCGATAAAGATCATTGGCAAAGAAACCAAAATTTTGAGGAACTAGAGGATCAACCTAGTCAAAGTTCAATGTAGTGGGGATCCTAGAGACTGTACTTGGGAGACAGAAGATAGCATCAAAAAGGCTTACACCAAGTGCAGAGTGGACATCTCCGAATAACTCTTGTGTTAAGGTACATTTTCCCCAATTTATATTTTCCATCTTGTTTCCTACTTTACTTTGTTTCCTTTTCGGGGACGAAAAACTCTTAAGTGGGGGAGATTGTAACGACCCAGAAAATCCGAGCCAATTTAAAATTTTTATTTTAAATAATTTAGTGGAAAAGTGTGGCAGAAATTAAAATTTTCATTTTTAAATAATATTAAAGCCAGTGAAATAGTCAATTTTCAAACGATCTCTGTTTTCGACGAAACCACTTTTGTTGAAATCGGAATGTCAGATTATTGTTAGGTTTCAACTTTAAGAATTTTTCGAATTAATATGTGAGCGTGGCGAAGGAAAATGTGTTTTGTCGATCTTAGTCAAATTTGATGGACTGAAAAATAGCCATTTTTCAAACAGTCTCAGAATTCGACGAAATTAGTTTTGTTAGGACCGTATCGTCATAACGAAGACAAATATATATTTTTTGGATTTTTCTGAGTCCGTATGTGACCTCGGTGAATTTATTTATACGGATGAATTAATTTAATAAATGATTTAATTATTAAATTAAATAAAACAGGCCTCAGACAGCCGTTTGGGCTGACGGGACCTGGTCCGTTGGATCCGGAACATGGGCTATTGGCTAGGGTCATCTTCTGCTGGACTGGAATTGGATCGGTTAAAAAGATAGGGATTTAATTGTAAAAATACACTAAAACTATTATAAAAATCAAAAAAAAATAAACCCTAATCAAAACACTGTTCATCTCTTACATCGGCCGCCGCCACTCTCTGCTATTCATGGCTGAAAACGTGCCATCTTCCTCCTCTTAATTCTCCTCCATCACCCCCTTTCAGACCTCAATACTTATACCACTTCGAAGCCCTTTTCACCCACTTTCAATCCATACGGCCATCACCCACCTCCAGCGCCGGAATCGACCGCTCCTGCTCCCTGAACCCGAGCTGCGTCGACCACCACCCAAGGCGCCAGAGACCGCCGAGCTGCCCCCCTTCGCCAGCGGTGGTGCGCCTCCCGTAGCCCGACGCCGTGGCACCATCTGATCCTCGAGCCGATCATCCAACCTCCTGAAAATCGAATCCAAAGTTTTGAACAAAAACTGAAATAACACGACCGTTAGTTGTGAGGTAATAAAGTTGGATTCCTAACATGTTTAAGCGTGGCAAATTACTTATTTAATTATAAAATTGATAATTTATTCATACGTGATCGGAAGTTGAAAATTTCAGATTCGTTTCACTACACCAAAACAGTGGATTGCCAACAAGTATAAGTGTTACAAATAATTTCTGTAACACTTTTATGTGTCACCAACGGCCTGTGAGGAATTTCGTGTAACACTTTTAAGTGTTACAAACAAAGTAACTGCTAACACTTATAAGTGTTACAAACAGAGTAACTGCTAACACTTATAAGTGTTACAAACATATTCATTGCTAACACTTGTAAATGTTGGAACTATAATATATGGTAACACTTATAAGAGTTACAAACATATTCATTGCTAACACTTATAAATGTTGGAACCATAAGATATAGTAACACTTATAAGAGTTACAAACATATTCATTGCAAACACTTATAAATGTTGGAACTATAAAATATGGTAACACTTATAAGAGTTACAAACATATTCATTGCTAACACTTATATTTGCATATAAGATGGCATAAACTCTATTTAATATGCATTCAGCTATGATATTATCTTGACATAACAACATGTAACGAAATCCATAAGAAAAAACATCCATATTCGCGACAACAACAAAGTACAAACTAACAAAAAATAATAATACATAAAGATACTAAATTCAACACATATACAATATCCAATTCCATAGTAAAAACAATACATAATTAACAATATGCAAGATGTTTTTCATATTTGAAGTCTACAAGTTCCAAATGCGAAACTTTAGCCATATAACGAACCTTACATCCAAAAATTTGCATAGCTTGTACCACCAAAATTCATCTTTTTCTCCATTTCACCGCTTCCTGCGTGCATTTAATTAAATAGCATCATTTAAGTTTCAAATAGTGTTAAATGTTATAAGTTCAAAATCATACCTTCTTAATTTGACACATCTTTTGTCTAATGAACTTGATGAAATCTTGCTTTACTTTTTGAATGATATAAGTTCTTCATCCAAGCCCTGCATTCATCGGTTGATGATGCGACATGTACATAAATATTCATCAGTTAACCAAAAACAAGTCACGAAGAATGATAATTCACTGCAAAACATGGATAAAAATTTACTAGCCAAGCTGAAAAAGAAACTTACATACTAAAACAGAGAGGCAGAATTGGAGACTCGCATTTTTCTTTGAGACGACGGCTGGAAGAAGCAATATGATGTGGAAAAGAGTCAAGCAAGCAAACTAAAGCTCCTGTAAATTCAAAATAAAAATAAAAATAAATAAATAACAATATATGTCTTGCACCTTACTCATGCATATGAGCATACTGAAAATGATATATGGGAGTTTTTACAAATGGATCAACTCGTGTCTCGGTTTCTATCACAATTGAAATCCAAAATTAAATGGGTACAAATTGAGATATTTGTATAGTTTTCACACTGGTAAATTTGAGCAGTATTATTTTGAATAAGAAACAAGCTGCTAGTGATTCTAGAAATGAACAAACAACGTAAAAATTCAGGAGTATTACATCTACTGACAGGAAAAAAAAAAGCTAGTGATTCTAGAAATGAACAAGGAACATTAGAAATGCAGGAAGAACAAGCTGCTAATGATTCCAGAAATGAACAAACAACGTAAAAATTCAGGAGTATTACATCTACTGACATGAAAAAATATATGCACATATGAGTACCTCATTAGGAGTATAAGTCTCTCTGGAAAACAGATGCTCCCCCAAGAGTGACTTCAAACTTATTTTTAACAAATCTCTGTTTAAAAATGAGACCTGGTCAAAACTGGGTATTAGTTTTGAAAACCGAGACTCTTCAGCAATAAAAAAATGTAATAGTTATATAATAAGCATATCTATGCGATACAACATGTAACACAACATATTTCAATTTTAAACAGATTCCAATAATTAAAAAGGAGTAACATATTCGGTAAACAAAATTTCCAACACAAGTTTTGTTTATAACAGATAAACAAGAAAATAATTTCTACGAACACAATAAAAGAACTTAAATATAGAAAGTACCAGTGATGAATAAGCAAAATGAATTAGCATATGTGCTGATGCGATGATAACAGGCTCCCCCTGCATTAGCAGAATCACCAATTAGCGCTACAATTAAACTAGGAATGACAACCAAACATCAAGTAAGCATATTTTGAATTCATAGTGTGATCGTCAAATCAAGAAATCCCAGTAAGTAAAAATGATTAACTTAATTAATCAGTCCTCAAAACTGCTTAACCAAACATACATGCATACATATTTATAAATGCATGCAGCATACAACTATTGCTAAGGGTGGCATGTTTCATAGACTAAATTATTCCACGCCAACTATTGCTAAGGGTGAATTAGACGCATGACCTTAATTTCTGTTTAAGCCTACTCCTAGGACATCGACAGAAACTTGGAGGAGAATGATGGGCTAAAAGTTCATTACAAACCAAAAGGTTTAAAAAAAACAAAACAAAAATTATATTTAAAAGAAAAAGGAATTTCTTTTTAAGTTTGAGTTACCTGGAAGTTGAAAGACAATGAGGATGAACCATTTCGTTTGAAACTAACCTAACTCCTTCAGTCCCTACTTCAAGAGACTGATCAAGAAACATGACAAAGTTAGGATATTATTTATAATCTAACTTCCCAAGTAAATTTGGTTGGGTTGGGTCCAATTGGTGAGATGAATCATTCACAAGACAACTAGAGAAGATGAAGCACTAACAAAAGAGTAATAGTTAAATAACAATATACTACCTGCAGTTGTAATGCCTCTGCTTTTGAACTGATTTGCTTTCTTGCAGGTTTTGTGCTTCCAAAATCCTTGAAAATTGAAATAGCTGGTTGTTCCTTTTCTGAGTGACTCGTACATTGCCAGGCTTTACATTATTGTGTGCGCATGGAGGATCAAAATTATGCATGTACTTGAGCCCTGCGCAAAGCTGAGAGAGCTATAAATTAAGCAAAACAAACATCGAAAATCATATCCAAATTAATCAAACTTACTAGTCCTTGTTAAATGAATAATCACTGTCAATGGTCCAAATAAAAAAACTTGATGTATCTACACTAACTCGCCCAACCCAGAATCATGAAGCATGAGATGTAGAGTTGGCACAAATAACTAAACATGCATGCATATATAGTTTCTTGATACAATAATAGATATACAATATTATGTTAAAGATATACAATATTATGTTAATATATCATGAAATTGTTGAACACTATCAATAATCCAAATGAGTACATTATTATGGACCGATAGATCCACACAACCAATAATTAAAAAGCACAAAATGAGGAGTTGACACAGCTCGCACAACATGACTACACTTATTCTTTCTGATGAAACAATCATTCTGCAATAGTATTCCAATTATATATCAGAGATAATCAATCCAGCCATCTAATTGGAAGGCTCATATAATCAACTTGGTCATTATGAAGTTGAACTCCGTGTTATAACATTGTATACATGAAACGGTCATAGATATATATATTAAATATGTTTGAGTACTTTTAGGTTAAAATGGTTATCATGTGCTGCAAAAAGATAAATCAATATTGAAATGCAATCATGATTCAGACTCATTTTTAGAATCATGCATGACCGTATAAACTTGGTTTCTGAGCTCACCAATGGATAGTCAGTAGCAAGAAAAGAAAGAAGTTACATGACCTAAGGCTATTTTGTATGCTTAAAATGGTCAGTTTGTGCATATATGACTAGCAAACCAATAAGGAAATGCTGGAAAAAAAAAATATTCTATGAATACAATACAATCAGAATACACTAAGAAACCTAACCTTTCAAAATACACTAGAAGCCTAACCAATCAGAATACACTAATTTTCCTTAAGTGCGACACACAATTCAATTTTCAAATGATTTAATGGAAAAATAAAATGGCAACACTTCCGCATAAATAGCTCGAGAGAGATTATGTATTATAAACCAAAAAATAGCTCGAGAGAGATACCTCCCACTTTCCAGCTTTTCCCTTCCTCTTTTGTTTGATAGTATTGCTAAGAACCTGTAGATATGGAAAGAAGGTTACAAGAACACAATACAATAACATATACTGCATAAAAAAAGACGCTCATGTTCAGCTTGGATCAATTTACCTTTGCTCATGGCAACACTTCCGCATAAATAGCTCGAGAGAGTTTATCATCCTCTTTGCGTCTTCAGTTCCTCTGCCTTTGCTCATGGCAACACTTCCGCATATATATATATATATATATATATATATATATATATATATATATAATTTTATCTTGGAGATTCAGTTCCTCTGCCTAGGTAATACAAATAGTAAACAATGGGAAGGCTCCAAATTAAACGCAGGGTATAATGTGTGTAAAGATGAGATACAATTAGATGCTAAAATGCTGAAACGCAATTAAATGCTAAAATGCTGAAACAAAATTAAATGCTAAAATACCGAAATACCAAATGCTGAAATACTATTAAATGCTGAAGCAACTAAATTGTGAATCATACCTCCACCATATCAGGCCTTGATGATATTTGCTTCAATTCTGCTATTTTCATTCTTCTTTAAAGCTGCAAAATATCGGTTAAAAAATCTGTTCATAGAGAATATATACAACATAATTCACTAGATTTGAATATCACCAAAATTACTTTCTCTTCTTATTGAAACCCCTTTTTCTTCTGCTGCATATCTTGCTCTTCCTTGTCAGCATCAAATTCACTTTCCTTTTTTGTTGCAGCATTTTGCAGTTGATTCATCTTTTGTATCGTTATCCTGCAAAGTAAATGTAACAGAAACGTATAATGCAGATTGTTCTAAGAGTCAAATTACAGTAGTTTGTATTCATACCTCCGCAACAGCAGCAGAATTTTTAAAGGTAAAATTCTCAAAAACATTTTTAAACTCCTCAAGAAAGGCATCTTCTATTTCTGGCTTTTCTGGAACATGTTCAATTCCAACAGCCTCAGTAATCTGCCAAATAAGAAAATGGTTTAGTCAAAAGCTAATTTCACAAGGCATTTGTTATTAAGTACTGCAAAGTGCAAGTTATAATTGTGAGAACATTTATCAAATGTTGAATGCTAAAATTGGCAAGCTAATATTAATTACAGCAGTTTGTTTGTCAACTCTTAAAACTGAACACAACAACTAAAATGGCATATGCATGTGAAGATGAAATGAAAATAAGGAACAAAGAAAAATATGAGGAAAGTGACATCTTTAGAAAAATATCTAACATTATTGATGCATATGGCATATGCTAGTGTTTGGAATATATGTTCTTTAAAAAAAAAAAAAATCAAGCCATTATTGATGCATTACGAAATGTATAGTTGATTATAAGTATATCAAACATTTAGATAAGGTTCTCTATGCATCTAAGGTTGAGACATTATTTTATATCAAAATCACTAATTTTTTAAGATGTTTATAAAATTTAGATAAGGTTCTCTAACAGCGCAACAGCATATTCTCGTTTCATTCAATGCTTCGGATGATTATAAACCCAATCAACAGTGCAACTAATCCATTTAACTTCAGTACCAAAACCATGATTCAAGCAATAACATCTACGTTTCAAAATATTTTCTTATCAAAAACGTCTAAAGAAAGGGGTAATTTCAAAACATGATAGTTGTAGGGTGCTTTATATACTTCTAGGATTCAATTTCAAAACATTATAGTTAATAAATAGCATGATAGATTCAAATTTAGCAAACTAAGAAGCAGATTACGCATATTGCTGGTACTATACTTCTATACATACGTCAAATTAAAAGCAAGAGGAACATAAATCACCCTAAAGCTACAGCAGACGTAAGCTAGGAAGCATCTTCTTGAAGGATGAA
Source organism: Allium sativum (assembly GCA_030737875.1). Taxonomy (NCBI): domain Eukaryota; kingdom Viridiplantae; phylum Streptophyta; class Magnoliopsida; order Asparagales; family Amaryllidaceae; genus Allium; species Allium sativum. The sequence continues at coordinate 527,658,470 of CM060922.1, read as the reverse complement.
GAATAAATGCTTACGTTCTTGTATGTTGATAAGGCAGAAGCAGCGCCCTAAACCGATTCACGAATAAAGCTGCAGATTGATGGTCCAATTGGACGACAGCGGTGAAAAAAATCAAGGATTCCTAGAAGCCGTCGTGATTCCTAGAATCCCCAATTTCTAGAAGCCCCATCGCAGATTTCAATTCTTCGATTCCGCAGTGTCTCTGATGTTGATGAGCTAATTAATCGCTGATTTCAATCTTCAAGTCCATTCTGTTATTTGCGTATGTTGCGGCCGAGATGGAATAAGTGTTGAGGAATAAGCGTTGAGCATCCGATTAGGGTTATGTTTGACAACTTACCATTTTACCCTTAGAAAAGAAGAGTTGACCAAGTATAACAACACATAAAAATGTTGGCACATTTTTAGTGACACATTTTTGCTACCGCAACACATATTAGTGTCACAAGTCTACAACACATATAAGTGTTGGCAGTTGAAAAAAATAAGAGTTGCCAATTGGCCATTATGGTGTAGTGTTTGAACCATAACGTCGAATAGAACTTGCTGAAACTGATTGGAACAATTTCTGAATTCGTTTGGATTTTTAGATCTGAATTGAAATAATGTGAGATTTCTTTGTCTAAATTAATTAATTAATTTAATTTATTTGTTTGCGTTGTAATAATCACATGTTTATGCTTCAATTCTATTTTTGTTTCCGACATGTTAATGATGGATTGATATGTGTTGTAATGGATAGTTGTAGATCTATGTGTATTAATCATGCTATGATATCACTTTTGTTTATTTTGAATTGATCTATTTTATCAATTCAAAATAAGAGAAATATGATTTGTCATCTTAAGTTATCACTTGTGTTTATTTTGAATTGATCCATTTCATCAATTCAAAAATACATAGAAATATGATTGTCACATATTATGTTATCACTCTTTGCCTCTTTTGAGTTGATCTATTTTATCAATTCAAAATAAGAGAAATATGATTTGTCATCTTAAGTTATCACTTGTGTTTATTTTGAATTGATCCATTTCATCAATTCAAAAATACGTAGAAATATGATTGTCACATATTATGTTATCACTCTTTGCCTCTTTTGAGTTGATCTATTTTATCAATTCAAAATAAGAGAAATATGATTTGTCATCTTAAGTTATCACTTGTGTTTATTTTGAATTGATCCATCTCATCAATTCAAAAATACATAGAAATATGATTGTCACATATTATGTTATAACTCTTTGCCACTTTTGAGTTGATCTATTTTATCAATTCAAACATAAAAAGAAATATGATTTGTCATTTCATGTTATCACATTGCAAATGAACCATATATTTAGCATAGTGATATCAACCTTATAATTTGTGTGATGTCATAACATTAGAAAACATTAGATTATTTTATTTACATTTCTTTGTAAATAAAATAAAACGATCAAAACTTGATTAGAAAACATTAGATTATTTTATTTACATTTCTTTGTAAATATAAAAAGAGAACAAAACATAACATTGAAATTTTATTTACATTTCTTTGTAAATATGTAAAAAGAGAACAAAACATAACATTGAATTTTATTTACATTTCTTTGTAAATATAAAAAGAGAACAAAACATAACATTGAATTTTATTTACATTTCTTTGTAAATATAAAAAGAGAACAAAACATAACATTGAATTTTATTTACATTTCTTTGTAAATATAAAAAGAGAACAAAACATAACATTGAATTTATTTACATTTCTTTGTAAATATAAAAAGAGAACAAAACATAACATTGAATTTTATTTACATTTCTTTGTAAATATAAAAAGAGAACAAAACTTAACATTGAAATTTTATTTACATTTCTTTGTAAATATAAAAAGAGAAAAAAACATGACATTGAATTTTATTTACATTTCTTTGTAAATAAAAAGAACAGAATTTGAAACCAATTTTATTTACATTTCTTATGAGGATAAAATAAACAAATTCTGCAATATCATTGTATTTACATTTTAAATAAGAAAATGAGAAAAAGACATTTATTTACATTTTAAATAAGAAAATGAGAAAAGGCATTTATTTACATTTTAAATAAGAAAATGAGAAAAAGACATTTATTTACATTTTAAATAAGAAAATGAGAAAAAGAACCATTTATTTACATGTAGCGTAAATAAATAAGAAGATGAAAAGTTATTTACATGTAGTGTAAATAAATAGAAATAGGAAAAGTTACATTTATTACTTTTTATTTGCGAATTAGTTGCAAATAAAGGACAAAGATATGAAAAGTACCTTTTTATTTACTTTTTAGATGTGAATAAAAATATGAAAGAAAAAAGGTACATTTTGTTTACATTTCATATGTAAATAAAAACACCGTTTTAAAAAGTGAATTTTTATTTGCAAACTAGTTGCAAATAAAAACATAAATCTAAGAAAGTACGTTTTTATTTTGCAAACTAGTTGCAAATAAAAACAAGAATTTATAAATTACATTTTAGTTGTAATTCAGTTATGAATAAAAATATGACATTGGAAAAATATATTTTTATTACATTTTATATGTGAATAAAAACATGAGTTTTTTTTTTTTAAAAAAGTGAATTTTATTTATAATTTAGATATAAATAAAACAGAGATATAATAAGTGGCATCTTATCATCATGGTAGATGCGATAAAAAGGATAGAAAATAAAAGTGATATTTTATCGTCATTTTAGATGCGATAAAAAGAATGAATTTTTACAGTTTAAATCACCGAACGATTTGTATGTATATGCATATATATATATATATATATATATATATATATATATATATATATATATATATAAAATTAAACGAAACACGCGCGGCAGTTCGCATATCGGCAACCGTAACTTTAAACGACTATACCGAAAGATCCGACCGTTGGATTTTCCCAAAACCGAAACCCTTAGGACCGCTTTGGGAAGAGCTTTCCAACGATATAAATTTCACCAAAATCCGACGGTTAGATTTCAAGTTATGTGTAAATCAAAATCTGGTAAAAACAGCGCCAGGGCAGCCCACTGACCCGAAGCGTCGTTTTATTATTTTGAGCTACTTTTAAATAAATAAAAATAGCGATAAATAGTTATAATAAATATGAAATATTTTAAAGGATAATTATGCGACAATTATTTGAAAAGACCGAGTTTAACTAATTTCAAATAATTGCACGGCGATTAAATCAAAGATATAAGAAGACGATGGTTGAAGACCGGCGATCTTCACATCGAATGGACGACGACTACTGATGCTTTGGACTGACTTGCTCCCAGGACGGGGTTGAAGCAGTAGTTGTCCGGACGAATGTGTTGATTGTCCGGATAAGCGAGAACCTATCAGGTGTCTCAGGTTTCGTTCAGACCCAGAACAGACTTGTAAATGGACACGTGTCTGACGTTGGAATTCGTTCCATGTAATTAAATCGATTTGTATTAATATATGTCTATTTGGTGGTGGATAATTTATTCCCTGCTTAACACCCTGGTATATAGTAATAGTTATCGATCGCATGGCGTGAATTGTCAATGTGGCACGCCAAGATACAATGATCAAGGCTTTTGTTGAAAAGCAGGCCTTGTGGTTGATGATCAAAGCATAGCCTATTTAGGCATAGCTTTTGAGTATAGCGTGACCTCGCGAGCCTCACACCCCGGTATGAGTCAAAAATGAGATATGACCGTAGGGAGTGCACGCATTTCTTTCTATCTAGGGGTAGTGTCAGTGCTTAAACTGGTTGACATTTTACTTATGTGGATGATGGATTGAGATACCTCGGGTTTTATAGGTTGTTAGTGGCCGTACTATAGGTTCAAAGGAACCGGGAAACGTGTGTTCAGGAATTGCCAATCCACTACCGTTAGGTGGGGACTGGCCCTACCGCTCCAAGGGTTGCCCATAGGTATGAATCTGAGGCATTTGCTAGAGTGTCTCGAATCGGAGAGGACGATCCCTAGCCTTGATTTCATGACAGAAAACCAATTTCCAATACGACATTACGGTCTTGATTGTAAACATATATATGGCGACATAGTATATGGTACCTATGCCGTCTAGGATTGATACATTTATATTGAAGTATTTTAATACTGCTTAGACACTAATAATAATATAAAAATATTACTTTACACGTATTAAGCATGTTTGATCATCATAAGGGAAAACTCTATCCTCCTGTTTGCATTGCATTGTGTGATAGGACTTGAGTCTTATGATGGTTTCTTTTTTCAAAAGACATTTCGTTGTTTTTGTATAAACTTTATTAAATTATGCACTGGCAATCCAATGGGGTAAACCCGTTCCGCATTAGCGACGTGGTCCTGTGATTCGCCATATTGATAGTTAGTATAGAAAGATTTCCCATACCAGTCCCATGACTGACTCGATGTTTGTTTCACTTTGCAAACTCGGGTGCCCTCTCTTTACACGGGCAGCCAAGTGACAGGTTCTTAAGTAGACATTTCCGGATTGAAGACTGCTTGGAAGGAGAAGACTAAGACTCTCTTTTATCATTACCTTTTACTTTAGAGACTTTATTCTATCTTGTATTTTGATGTATGTCATGGAGTTTAGACCTATTTCCTTTGAAACTTATTTCCTTTGATTCAGAGTTTTGTTTTGCTAAGTTATATCCTGTAAACTGCGTACTCTGTGGTTCTGTTGATGTGATGTGTATGACTTATTTCTTTTCCGCTGCAATAATTATGTGATATGATATTATCTGAGATCTGTTGTTGTTATAAATATGTTGTATTCCAAATGATTATCCTTACTTTCGGTCAACGGAAGTTTGGGGTCATCACATCCTATCTAAAAAAATAGTGTACCATGGTATGATGCCCGGGTATTACTTAGGATTGTTGATGTTGCAGGGCCCTGATTTAAGGTTGGTTACGACCAAGAGATGATATATTCAGGTGTTGTAACGACCCGAATTCTATTAAGAAAAATTTAATGGAAATTAAATATTTAAAACGATTTATTTTGAGAATAAACGACTTTGAATTCATTTAAAATGAAGTTTGAACGTATAAGTTTATATTAATTATAAAATGAACTCATAACGTCGCGGTAATTCTAAAAATTTAATTCTGGAATTCAAATGAATATACAAAATTCAGTATAAGTCGGATTTCTGTAAAACAAGAAACGTTCAAATCTATTGAACTATAGTTTTCTAATGAAAGTAAAAATCGAGATTTCGTGTTATAAATTGTAAGTTATGTACAAATCAAATTTTTAAATAGTCACTTTAATGTGGATTTCAAGTTATAAATTGTAACTTATTTATTAAATAAAATAAAAGGATTTATTATGAAATTGAATATCAATTTAATGTGGATTTTGGAAAAGATCGAGTTATAAGCCCAAGTATGTTTATTTTGGAACTATATGATATTTTATTTGGATATATACTATAATAATAATTTATCATTATTAAATTAAACTATTTTTGAATTTATTTATATTTTATTGGTTTTATTTAAGCCTTAAAAATAGTCATTTTTCAAACGACCTCCGTTTTTGACGAAACCAATTTTATCAAATCCGGAACGTTAAGTTATAGATAGGTTTCAAATTTCATACCAATCGGAGTTCGTATGTAAACATATGTAAGTTAAACGCGTATTGATAATTCAGTTAAAATTCAATAAAAGCTAGAAATAAGACCATTTCTAAAATGGTCTCCAAATTCGACAAGACAGGGCTCGTTAGAACTTATTAGTGAAACATAACAGGATTTCAAATTTCGTAATTTTTGGAGTTAATCTGTGGTCGTAGCAAATTAAAACGCGCGTCGAAAATCAATATTTAACGTTACATTGAATTATATTTTAATTTTGAGAAAAATTGATTAAAACAATCGAGTTAGCTTTCAAAACCTATTCCATTGTGTCCGGAATAGAGGTATTTCTTGGGAACGACAGTCGTTGGGGTTTGTTTGGAGTTCGGGACACTAAATTTCATCGAGAAGTAATAAAAGAACTAAATAATAATATAATTAGAGTATAAATACCCTATCTCTTCACTAAACCCTAGCACCTAACCCTAGTCACCCCCCTAAATTCCAATGGCCAGGAAGCTTCCATCTTCCTCCTCCGATTTCTCCCAATCCAAGCCCCGATTCAGAAAATTCCTAACAACAATTCGAGATCTTGAACTTGACCGGTTGTGATCCTGATTAGGGCTTCGAGTCAAGTAGAATTTTCCATGAAGGTCGTGACTTAGTGGCTGCCGTGTTGGCCCAGGATGGGTGCGAGCTGCACCAAACTCAAAGCGGCGGTGGAGTGAAAGATGGGCTTCGATGTGGTGGTGGTTGATCGGCGGTAGGAGGTGTGTGGTGGCCTGCGTTTTTTGGTAGCGGGGGCACAGTTTTGGGTTCTTCATAACCTGGAAACGAAGAAGGCGGAGAGGAAGGGATTAAGGGGAAGAGGTGATTAGTTAATTAATTAACTAATTAATTATCATAGTTTAATTAATTTATGTTATTTAAAGTTTAAAACCTCATAAGTTGTTCAAACGAAAACAGAATTCTACGGAATAAGAAACGTTGGAGTCGTGGAGACGAGATCTTCGCAGTGAAGCTAATTTGGAGCTAGCTGAAATTTTTGTTTAAATTAAACGCACTTTTTAATTTAATTAAAAATTATTGTTTTATAACGATTTCAAAACCTATCAAAGTGAGAACTCACTCAAACTGATTTTATAAGTTATTATATTCATACCTGAATATGTATTGATTGCCTGTGATTGCAATGTTTACTTCATGGTTGATGGATGATACTCACAATTATCATTGTTATTATTTTTTTAACCGTGAATATAAGCGTTGTCGATAGAAACACTTATATTATAATTATTGGTTGATGGATGGTGGTTGATATGGATGTGTTTATATGGTTGACACAAAAATTTACACCGTGAATATGATATCTGGAAATTGATTGAATTTCATTCTATTGGAATTTTAAATGAACATTATATTCATTTAAGTGAAATTTGAAAAGAGAATAAAAATTGGATTTTTAAATCCAAACTGATTGAAAATGGAGCTAATATAATTTCAAACAACTTTTGAAATGATTGAAATGGATTTGAAGGAAATTTGGATTAAAAATAGCTTGTTTTAATTGAAATTAAATTTTGAATAGTAAATTCAAAATGTGAATTCGAGTTAGGTACATAAACGACGTTTTTAACTCTGACGGATTCTTCCACTAATCTTATTTATTTTTACAATGGATGTCGAGAAAATTTAGATTTAAAAATATTATATTATAGAAATATTATTATTTTAATATTATAATAATATGGAATATCCAATTTTGATTTAGAATTGAATTTGAGGTTGAAATCATTTTTAAACAAGATTAAAAACATTTTATAAAACACGTTTAAACATAATCGACAAGGTTTATTTATAAATAATAAAATGGTTTGAATAGGACGAGTCACACAGCGACCGTTCACGAATTTTGACCATTAACTTCAAATTGACCTACCAAGAAATGCGACCATCGGATTTTCTCGGAACGAAAAACATTTGGTTCAGAATGAAAAGAGTTTTCCAATGATCTGTAAAATTTTAAAATCCAATGGTTATATTTTGAGATGAGTTCAAATCAAATGAATAAAAACAACGTTAGTGCCTTAAATGATCTGAAATTGGTTTCTAATAAATTCAGCTATTTTTAAATTATTAAAAATAGGGATAAATTATGATAAATCATAATGAATAATTTAAAAGTAATTTGACTAATTATATTTATTTTTGGATAATGTAAATCTATTTTTTGAAAATTAGCTATTCTTGCAAAAGGTATAAGGACCTGCCTTTTTGACCGCTCCAAGTCGGTATTTAACCAACTCAGAACGTTCAAAACGACGGGTAGTTATTTTAGCTTACGGGACTAAACAGAATAAATACAAAAATCACAGACATAGAAGAATGCTATAGCTCACATCGAAATTTTTTATACAAAAATATCAGAGTTTTACAAAATAATTTTACAGTAGAAGAAAAATAAAATATATACATGAATTTTTGAAAGAATAAAAGTTACGGTTTTGCTGGGCCTTGCGCGTGCATATGCATCTACATGTTCCTCCCCAGTTTGCGAGTTGAATATCTTTAAAATCTGCAACGCTTGTATCTGACCCGAGCGTTCCATGCAAAATATAAAAACTTGAGTCAGGATTAATCATTTGTTCGAGTAAATTGATTTCAATAGAAACTGAAATTAATCATAAATCCTAGGATAAATTTAAAGTTGTTGTCTACATAAACACCATCGAGAAGAGGAGTGCTACGTGTATTTTTCAGAATTACATAATTCATGCAAGGTAGGCACCCAAGACAATATAAAACATAAATTGGACACTTAACTATATAAAGTTCCTAACCAGGCATGGATGTGTAAGAAAAATGCTAAGTTTTAAACAAGCACAAATGGACTAAATGACAGTCAAAATTTTTCATGCATAAGGAAGTTTAGCATCAGGTTAAGGAGTGGATGGTTAGGCTTTAGTAGCCATAGCCAAATATACAACAAGTTTTTATATATGGCTTACTATGGCATAATGAAGACAAAATGGTATATAAACAATGTAAATTGAACTAGCAGAATAAGATAAGGACATGTACAGAAATAAGGAAGTAATATTTTTCCCATAATATTGAAGTTTGGACGTTTCATAACACCTTAAAAGGAAATGTCAAACTGTGCTATTAGCTTTTGATACTAATTACAACCACCCGAGCGGTTGATAAAAATAAAATAAAACTATGCTAAGACGCCTAAGAGCCTCAACAACATATATACATTATCATACACTACAACAAAAACACCATATTACAACTTTAATTTTACAACTGTGGGAAAAGCACAGTTGTAATAAATGTTTTTTTACAATAGTCGCTCCCCTAAAGTTGTAACAAACATGTGAAAACCAATTGCCCGTGTTAACCCAACATGTGAAGTTCAGGCGGGAGCGATGAAATTTTGCCTTCAACAATCTCACATGTTGTATTTCTGCTCTTCTTTTATGTTGGTCGACCTCTCCTCTTCCCTAAATCAAAATCGACCCCCAATTTCTTCCTCCGCCCTTCTTCTCTCCAGATCTATTTTTCTTCTGTCTGATTCTTTCCCTTGGCGCTCCAATAATCGTATTCTAGTTCATTAAAAAAATAGTTTTTAATCCAAACAAAAAATGAGGTTTTGATTTCCCTGGTAATGGCTTCTGGCGTCTCTCCCCCTTCTTCACTTCTCCCTTCGCTTCATTTCCTCATGTTTGTCTTCTTCTTTTCCTACTTCTCTGCCCTATTTCATCTTTTATCTGCCCAATTTATGTTCACGTGGGATTTTGAACCCTCATCCCTGACCTAGATCTACTCCATTTCTCTCTTCTTTCTGCCAGATATAGCTGCCTCGTCACTTTTCACTGAACCGTTTTGATCCTCTCGATGGTTATGACACGCAGTGCTTCTATGTCCAAGTTCGGCTAGTAAGTTTTGTCGGTCACTACCTAATTTCTTTCATGCTTATTTTTTGAAGTTTTTGAGTGTGACTCGAATTGTGTTAGTGCTGTTTTGGGCTGTTCTTATGTTTATTTGGTGGATAGATGTTGGATTCCAGAACTGTGTTCCTCTATCATGGAGCAATTCTTCTCGACGTGTACATGGCCAAACAATTAGAGTACTTTAGCTCTGCTATTGCAATAACTTTGTAACTGTTCATTTATTTTTTCCTACTAAGCTACTAACATAGGAAAAACATATAATTGATGAAATAAGTAGAAGTTATTTCTTTATTTCATATCCCAGTTTTTGAAATCAATCAGTTTTTTATTAGTTTCATTTCTAAGATTTAATAAAACACAATTAATGTAGCTAGACTGACAGGTTATACCCAATATTAATTAGAGATATTTTACATTTGTGGCCTTTATTTGCCATTTTTGATCATGCTTCCCCTTCGAACTGGCAAATAGAATTGAGTTACATTTTTCTTATTTATTTTGTTATTCAGTGGAAGCATGTTGCATAGAAATTTGATTAACTAAATTACTATGGTTTTGTAGTGCATTTGTTTTTATCCTTATGGCTAAACACTTAAACAAAGACCTCCTTTTTTAATTCGTTTGTCTTGTTATCTAATGCTAAATTCCAGAATTGTGTCCCTTTAAACAGACTTTGTGCTAAGAGTCCATCTCTGCTTGTTTTTGGTGGTAGCGTATTATCTTTTGCGTGCATTGCTGCGTGTTCATCTTCTTGGCGAGAGCCTTGGCGTCAGAGAAGTACACAGATATTGCTCATTTCTTGTTTTTGTGCCACCGTCTATTAGCTCGAAGGAAGCATCCAGGTAAATAGATGATGGCTTTAAATAGAATTTAGCTTATTTCGTGATTTTTTTTAAATAAACGATTGCTTCGTCTAACCGTAAATTAAATTTTTAAACACTTCGTTATGATGTTCGCTTTGTTCTTATCAACAACTATTTTAATGTGGACGTGCCTTCCAATCTTATTCGTAGATAATTTTTACTCAAATTAGTTTTTGTTTGTGATTGGATTGTGGGGTGCGTGTGCAGGGGATGGCGAATTGAAGAGCTTGGTCATGGTTTTGGTGGTCATGTTGCAGTGATGTTTTGATGGACTAGTTCTCTGCTTGTTTGGAGCTGAAGAAATATGTAGCAGGAGGTGATGAAGTTGTAGGTCAGTTTTGAGGACAATGTTTTATGCACCTGTACAGTTGGTCGACGAGTTTAATTTTGTAGCTTTTGTGTAGAATGCTAGTTATGTTTGAGCTATTAAGATTTGGTATTGTTGGCATAAAAAAAAAACACTTTCTGTTCTTTTTTTTCTAAAAACAGACATATTCTTATGCAACAGGTTTCATATCACTGCAGTGAACTTGCAGCAAAAAGATAAATGGTATAAAGATTTTGTTGTCTTCGACTTGTGTACTCACGTAGGCATTTTTTGTGGATAACTTGTGCTTGTACTAAGTTGCTTTGTAATGGTCAAGAATGTAATAATGCGCGAAATGTTTTCTAAAACTTATTGTTTGTAATATTGAAAATTTGAGAATTTTAATAAATTAGTTTGCAAATAATTGTAATATTTGATTGCTAATGGAGTATTACTACATTTAGTGTATTGTTCATTTCAGTTGCAAATGGTCTATTTTTTTTAAAATGCAACTGTCAATCACAACGGTACATAACAATTGTAGTAGATATTATTACAACAGTGCATAACTGTTGTAATAAACTTTATTGCAATGGTAGAAAAAAGTTGTAAAATATACATATTACAACGGTGTTGCAACGGTGCAAAAAAGTTGTAATTTTTTTTAGTCTATTACAACTTCTTAATATACGACGGTTAGCCCACTGTTGTAAAATGTACATTTCAACGGTTTTCCACCGTTGTAATATGGTCATTTTGTTGTAGTGATAACTAATACCTGATGGGTCACAAGTTCATATAAGTCCACAACAGGCATATATTGCGTGTACACGAACTAAACATTTGTGGATGAATAGGTGAGCACCCACCGTGCATGCTAATAATAGTAACAATGAAAGTAATAAAGTTCTTACTTAAATTAAACTAGAAGTATTGATTTGCTCAGTTTTGTACCAAATAGTTCTAGGCTTCAAGTTCTTTTAAAATTTATACTTCCAGCTGTCTTTTTACTTTTCACAGATGAATATCTAAGAGCTGTATAAAACTGAAAATTTACACTTTAACCAATCTTCTTATTGCAAATAAATTGATTTGGACTTATTTTGATATGTAAGTACTTGATTAATACTACAAATTTTGTCACTGAATGTCTACAATACTACGTGACTCATTGAAAAAAATCACATGCCTACTTGTACATGCTATCCAATAATGCTCAAAATAGAAAATTAACTTTAATCCAGCTAACTCTAAATAAGTAACACATATTACCAGTGTAGAATGGTATCAATCACACTTATTACAAACACGTATAACATTCATTTTCCAAAGTTCAATTAATCAAATAAAATAAAATCAACAGGTGTTTTCCCATGTTAATGTTTGGTTTCCAGCAAACAGGGATGGTCTTAGTTTCTTCCCTTTCGTTTAACCAAGGTAAACATGTATTTACATGAGTCCAATTGCCCTCTTATCCAAGTAACATGTAATCAAAGGACATATATATATTTCCAGATTTTCAGTTTTGTACGAATTTTAGGGTGCCAACAAGACGAGGCTAAGCTCAGTTTCTACGTTCAGGCTTTCATGTTGCCAACAAACAACAGCAGGCAACAAATCACATTGATGTTCAATTAAAAAAAAAAACAGCCATTATTTTATCCCAGTTTTAGATTGACTTCATAAACTTGAACAAAATCCAATCGTAAGACGAACTTACCATCGGTCAGTGGAGAAATGGGACTCGGCAATCATTTTGGGTGCAGCAGGCGGCATCAGACAGAGTGGCGCGGAAAGCCTACGGTGGTAGGTTGGGTTGACTTTGAGTCTAGTGGTGGCGTCCCCCCTTTCTGCCTCCTCTCAGATCACGATTTAACAGAACGAGAGGGAGACGCGGTGGTTCGGGCGACATCAAAGAAGGAGGCGCTGCCAAATCGAAGCTGGTGGTCGTTGACGGAAGTGAAGACGATTTTGGGGAGGCAGGGTAGATCGAAAGACGGAGAAGGGTGGATCGGTCTCTGGTGGAAGCCATGATTTTTAATTTGGGGCAAAAATGATTTTGGGGATCGATTGTTTTCGGCTGAAGAAATGAAAACAAAGAAGGGGCGCGGTATGAAATAAACAGGAGACAGAGAAGGGAAAACACGTGGCGTTGTCTTGTAGATGCCGATGAACACGTGTGTAAGGCATTGTCCCAATTCCTTCCAAGTGTTTAAAATGTTTCTTTTTTTTTTCTTCAATTTAAACAAGCGATAATATGGTATATGGATAACAATAATTCCAAAAAGTATGAATACCGTTTATTATTCTATTCAACAATGCTATTGTTCAATATAATTCAAATTCAAACTTAAATTATTTTTTATAAAGAATCAAATTCGAATCTAATTAAATTTCCTTACATTCAATTAGAATTCTCAAGTAAAAGAAAATTCAAATTCAAATAAAAATAAAAATAAATTAATTTATAACTTACAAAATAAAATAGAATCAAACTTTACAAATATTAAAACACTAGATTAAAATACTAATAATGTTTGGATCACAGATTTATAAAAAATTTCAATTATTCTATAATGTTAATATCGTAAAATTCAACAAAACAAGTTTAGATTCCAATATAAAAATTTAAATTTACACATATATAAATTAATTAAAAACTAAGTTTAAAACAGAATAAATCTAAAATTATAAATCAATTTCTTAATACAATTTAAATTATAAAACACAATTTTAAACACGTATAAAATAAATTAAATCTACATAAATTAAAATAAAATCACAAGTTAAAATTTAAAACAATCTGAAATTTATAATTTCTCAAATAATCGATTTCAATAAATTTTAAAATAATACTATCATAAAGTATAACAATTCTAACTCGAATATCAAAATTTAAATTCACATTTATAAAATCAACTCAAAAATTAATTTAAATAGACTAGATTCCCAAAATTATAACACTTATAATTTTCCTCAAATATCAATTCAAATAAAATTTTAAAATATACAAATTTACTTAAATAAATTTTCAATAATATATGTACATATACACTCATATCAATTGGTTTAAAATATCACTAATGTTTAAATTTAACAAAATATTTAAACCGATAGAAAAATTTAATTTATACATACATAATTTACTTAAAACCAAAATAAAATAGATTAGATTTCACTGTATAAACAAAATAAATTTCCCAGCTACCAAATCCAAATTAATTTCAAAATTTTAAAGCGTTGAAAAATTTGGTTCGTTACAATCTCCCCCCTTAAGGCTTTTCGTCCTCGAAAAGGGGAGCTTGTTGAACCATAGAATTCAAAATTTGAAAATTTGAGAAATAAGATATCTACCATTAATAGATTTAATTTAAAACAAAACAAACAATAGAATTCAAAATTTGAAAATCAAAGCATAGTATTATTTCTTCGACTTCAAATCCCGAACTCATTTTCAAATCATTTGAAATATTATATATTTTTTCCATACCGAATCATATTTTTCCGGGATTTCAAAACCAAATAGCATTTCGAAAAAATTCAAAAGTTTTACGATAACCGACATAAAACATTTTTGTCCTAAGTCAAGAGATTTCTTCCCATGACAAGGCCATTAGGCACGGCCTACGCATGTATCGATGTAATGCTAAGTATCTCCCGGCTAACATCCAGACATCGGACACCGAATACAGAGCGCAAGGTATATATCCCGCTTTTCATCCAGACGTCGGACACTGTATATAACTTATTCACAAACACAAGCTAAGCATCTCCCGGTTAACACCCAGACTCGGACACCGAATACAAAGCACGAAGTATGTACCTTTCTTTAGTCATGGGTTACCCGAATCTCAGTAACAAATCATTTTATTTCATATCCCGAAGTTATAAATCTTTTCGAAATATTAATTTCCAAATCAACTGTTACTTTTTTTTCAAACGTTTCAAATTCTCAGGATTCAAGTCATTGACATTTCTTTCCAAAAATCCAGGTTGCCCACAAATTTAACAAAGCAAGACAAAGGATTCAAGAATAAAACTGAACAGTTAAAAAATTCAGGCACGAATAGATTGAATGGTAAGCGAAAGGGGACGCAAGTCAAGAGAAAACTAAACGCATCAACGAGCGTAGGGACAAAAATTATTTTCATACATTCGTTCTATTTCAGTTTTATTCAAATTATTCCTTATTACAACTTATTAGAACAAAATAAGTTATGGAATTTTTAGGGCTTGAATTTTTTTCTAATGCTCGGATTTATGGAAAATTTTGTCAGCACCTCCCCTGCATGGTTCGATCGGGAAAATTTTCTCGTACACAAAAACAACAAAAAAACGAAATATACATCTCATCTATACAATGAGACATCCCTAATCAGGGAAAACAACACAAAAACCCAAATATGGTATTAGGTTCGATATGTGTACCTTATATTAGCGTTTATAAGCATGTTTGCTTAATTTTTAACATGTAGCGCACAAGTGAGCTTTCGTGCGAAGCGCACATCATGACTTCCTACTAAAACACTCAACAAATAATGAGAATCATATATATATATATATATATATATATATATATATATATATATATATAACAAACTTAATATACAGAGCATGAACAAGCATGGTATGTAAAATTCGACATACATGAAACAAGATTTATTCACAAAAGCAAATGTTTCCATTTAAATACAAACTCATTTCATTTGTTTTAAATATCTACATTATCGGCATGTTCATTTTTCCCCCTTCGATAGATTTCCTTTTATTCCTTTATAATGGTTTTAAACATACCATTCTTATATTAATTCCGTTATATAAGATTTCATTTCGGATCAATTTCTTCGCAATCAATAAATTTCGAATCTCATACTTATATAATTCATATATATAAGTTTCAAATTTCATACCAAAATATTCGTATATCGATAGTCTTCAAAATTTCCATTCAAGATCAAATTGAATTAATTTCAAAATGAATCGAGTATTCAATACCATTTCAAAATTTAAATCCACATTTACAAATTTGATTCATTATCGACATTCATACTCAATTCGGATTTCACATTACGATTATCGATATTCAATTGAGTCTTTACATTCAATCATTTTGAATCTTAATTTGTTAGGATTGGATACATACGTTTATCAAAATAACTAAGTTACATAAAAGTAATTTTGGAAAAATAACAGCTTAATGTAAAATTAACTTGAATAAATAGATAGACTTTTAAAATGGGTTTGAAATAAATAGATATGCTTTGTAAAATAACTAGCTTGATATACAATAGGATTAAATAAAGAAATAGCTTTGGAAAATAAGTTAAATGATTATATAGGTTTTGCAAATGGTTTGAAATAAATAAATAGGTTTTGGAAAAGTAAGTTTGAAAACAAAGATAATTAGGCTTGTAACAAAATAATTTAAATAATAAATCTAATACCATAATTTCAAATAAATTATTTTTGTAATGAATACTAATTTAAAAAAATAATTCAATCTGAATCAATTATCCAAAATTCAAATTTTTTAACCATTGTCGGTTCCAGTTCGAAACTAAACTCAATTTAACCTCAAATTCAATTCATTTACATATCTAGTCGGACCCAAGGTTGAAATTAGCTCAATACTTAAGCTTTTATTTACATTTTCAATTTCAATCGAGTTCAAAACTAAAATCTCAATTTCAATTATACTCTAGATTGAATTCGTTATTCAAATTTACAATCTAATTCCTTTAAGTTTATAAAGATATAACTCAAAATTTGAATCTCGCTTAAAATAATCAAATTTATTCAACAAGCGGGAAAAAATTGAAATTTTACTCGATTCATTGGAAATTTAGATTCAGTTGTTTTCTTTGAGATATTTATTCGAGATACGTATTATATTATCCTAATACAATAGGATGGATATCGTTCAACTCATTCTTGAGATTCAATTCTTTTTTTTCGATTATTCAAAAATATACATATCACATCATGTTTCACAAATCAAACTTCATTTGAACAAAGCAACCAAAGTGGTCTCCCCCACTTTGAGACTTGAAAATAAATTCCAATGACGTAAAATTATCATTGAAATTAATTCCCTAGCGACAAGAGTGGGTTCTCCATTCGTATTTTCCTTTTTGAAAATATTTCAGAAAGTTACTTCAAACATTTTTTCGAAAATACTAGTATATACCACTAGTTTTTTTTCAAAACCTTAGAAATCAATATCAAAATTTTCCAGAATTCAATTCTCAAATTTTAGTCAAAACGATATCCTTTGTTATGACTAAATTCAATTTATTCTACAATTTATCTTTATTTAACATACACTTCTTAATTTTTTTTCGTAGTTCAACATTCTCATATTTATTCATTCATTCATCATACATCCTAAATTTGTTAACACCCGCAAATCATCCTACATAACCATTTTTTTCTTGAAATGGGTATTTTGAATAAATAATTTTATTAATTTACAAAAATTACATTCATATATCTCGACAAGAGACGACAAATCAACGATAGATTTCGAATGGGATCAAGTTTGGACAGTTTCAAAAATTCAAGCATGAATGGTTTGAATCGATAATGATAAGCAAAATATGACGACGGGTCAAGGGAAACAAAACATAGCAATACACGAAGAGGTAGAATTATATTTTCAAAACATTCATTATTATTTCAATTTTACTCAAATTATTCCAATTACCATCTTAATTCATTTCCAGTTCAATTTAGTCTTTACAAACAATAAAAATGCCGTTTATTTAAATTTCACTTATCTATTTCAGTTTATGTTAATTTATCACAACGTTTTATTAAAATTTTATCCAAACAATTTCAAACATTTATATAGACGGTTTCAAGTATTTCTCGACGTTTAAATTAGAACCATACAGTCATCCCATTTTCGAAACTCGAAAATAAATACTGATGATGATCGATTAATCACCAGAATTACTTCCAAGCGACTATAATGTGATTCTATCTAGTATATATTGGACTTCGTATATACGTTGATCAGACGTATATGCAAAAGGGGTATTTAGTTTGAAGGACAAGTTTCAAAAAAAAAAAAAAAATAGATCAAAGGACAACTAAGTTTCATAATTAAATTAAGGACAAAGACCAAATTTTATTATGCAACATGAATTTCACTTTAACTCTCATTATTAACGAATTATTTTATGAAATAAAAAACAACCCTAAAAAATGGAAGAAAAAATACGATTTTGAAATTATTTTAGTCAATTTATGTTATTTTAAACATATAAAAATAACCAGTTCGGAAAGCTAAATGAATATAGCTTTATAACTTAAAAATATAGCTTTATACTGTATCATCCAAATACAGAATTATGTCATTTTAAAGCTAATCTCATTTACACCATAAAAAAGCTATACCGTAAATAACGAAGCAATATGCATTTAGCTTTCCGTCCAGAATTTTCTGATATTGCTTGTACTACCATATTTACAACAAAAAAACATTTCATAATTAATTTTTATTCTTTTTTAATCTTATAATCACAGAAAAATATTTTTATATTAATTTTTATTATTTGTGAAATGCCAACATATGTCCTTAGTTTAAAATATTTGGACTTTTTCCAAATATAACATGAAAGTGGTCCTTAATTTACATAGCAAAAGTCGTTTGTCCTTTGATCTAATTTTTTTCTAAAATGTGTCCTTGAAACAAATATCCACTATGCAAAATCCGTACATACTAAATAGTCCAATCTCGACATCCAATAATATACTCAAAACTCTTATCAAAATTTATATTTCAAAATAGTTACACTTTTCAACACGATTTATTTAATTTCAAAATAATTTTTTATTTTCAAAATACGCTCTCTCAATAGCAACTCTTGGGCCAATTCCACTTATTCTAGGATATTGCTATCTTATCTCTAACGAGTTTTTAAACCCGATAAGCTAAGCTTTGTCAACCTAGCTCTGATACCAACTATAACGACCTGTCTTTTTGACCGCTCCAAGTCGGTATTTAACCAACTCAGAACTAAAACGATGAGTAGTCGTTTTAGCTTATGGGTCTAAATAGAATAAACACAAAAATCACAGACACAGAAGAATGCTATAGCTCACATCGAAAATTTTTATACAAAAATATCAGAGTTTTACAAAATTATTTTGCAGCGGAAGAAAAATAAAATATATACATGAATTTTTAAAAGAATAAAAGTTATGGTTTTGCCGAGCCTTGCACGTGCTTATGCGTCTTCATGTTCCTCTCCAGTTTGCGAGCTAAATATCTTTAAAATCTGCAATGCTCGTATCTGACCCGAGCGTTCCATGCAAAACAAAAAAATACTCGAGTCAGGATTAATCATTTGTTCAAGTAAATTGATTTCAATAGAAACTGAAATTAATGGTAAATCCTAGGATAAATTTAAAGTTGTTGTCTACATAAACACCATCGAGAAGAAGAGTGCTGCATGTATTTTTCGGAATTACATAATTCATAGATGGCAGGCACCCAAGAAAATATAAAACATAAATTGGACACTTAACTATATAAAGTTCCTAACCAGGCATGGATGTGTAAGAAAAATGCTAAGTTTTAAACAAACATAAATGGACTAAATGACAGTCAAAAAATTTCATGCATAAGGAAGTTTAGCATCTGGTTAAGGAGTGGATGGTTAGGCTTTAGTAGCTAAATCCAAATATATAGCAAGTTTTTATATATGGAAGTACCCATGGATGACTATGGCATAATGAAGACAAAATGGTATATAAACAATGTAAATTGAACTAGCAGAATAAGATAAGGACATGTACAGAAATAAGGAAGCAATATTTTTCCCATATTATTGAAGTCTGGAAGTTTCATAATACCTTAAAAAGAAATGTCACACTGTGCTATTAGCTTTTGATACTAATTACAACCACCTGAGCGGTTGATAAAAATAAAAATAAACTATGCTCAGAAGCCTAAGAGCCTCAAAAACATATATAAATTATCATAGCTAATAATTGATGGGTCACAAGTTCATATAAGTCCACAACAGGCATATATTGCGTGTACACGTACTAAACATTTATGGATGAATAGGTGAGCACCCACCGTGCATGCTAATAATAGTAACAATGAAAGTAACAAAGTTCTTTCTTAAATTAAACTAGAAGTCCTGATATGCTCAGTTTTGTACCAAATAGTTCTAGACTTTAAGTTCTTTTAAAATTTATACTTCCAGTGTCTTTTTAATTTTCACAGATGAATATCTAAGAGCTGCATAAAACTGAAAATTTACACTTTAACCAATCTTCTTATTGTAAATAAATTGATTTGGACTTATTTTGATATGTAACTACTTGATTAATACTACAAATTTTGTCGTTGAATGTCTACAATGCTATGTGACTCATTAAAAAAAAAAAATCACATACCTACTTGTACATGCTACCCAATAATGTTCAAAACAGAAAAATAACTTTAATCCAACTAACTCTAAATAAGTAACACATATTACCAATGTAGAATGGTATCAATCACACTTATTACAAACACATGTAGCATTCGTTTTCCAAAGTTCAATTAATCAAATAAAATAAAATCAATGGGTGTTTTCCCTTGTGAATGTTTTGGTTTCCAGCAAACATGGATGGTCTCAGTTTCTTCCCTTTCGTTTAACTAAGGTAAACATGTATGAGTCCAATTGCCCTCTTATCCAAGTAACATGTAATCAAAGGACATACATACATACATATACATACATACATACATACATATATATATATATATATATATATATATATATATATATATATATATATGTGCGTGCGTGCGTGCGTGCGTGCGTGCGTGCGTGCGTGCGTGTATATATATATATATATATATGCAGATTTTCAATTTTGTATGAATTTTAGGGTGCCAACAAGACAATGCTAAGCTCAGTTTCTACGTTTAGGCTTTCATGTTGCCAACAAACAACAGCAGGCAACAAATCACATTGATGTTTAGTTAAAAAAAACAGCTACTATTTTATCCCAGTTTTAGATTGATGTCATAAACTTGAACAAAATCCAATCATAAGACGAACTTACCATCGGTCAGTGGAGAAATGGGACTCGACAATCATTTTGGGTGCAGCAGGCAGCATCGGACAGAGTGGCGCAGATTGGAGGAAGCCTACGGTGGTAGGTTTGGTCGACTTTGAGTTTGGTGGTGGCGTCCTCCCTTTATGTCTACTCTCAAGTCATGGTTTAACAGAACGAGAGGGAGACACGGTGGTTCGGGCGACATCAAAGAAGGAGGCGCTGCCAAATCGAAGCTGGTGGTTGTTGACGGAAGTGAAGACAATTTCGGGGAGGCAGGGTAAGGAGAAGGGTGGATTGGTCTCTGGTGGGAGCAATGATTTTTAATTTAGGGCAAAATTGATTTTGGGGATCGAATTTTTTCGGCTGAAGAAATGAAAACAAAGAAGGGGCACGGTATGAAATAAACAGGAAACAGAGAAGGGAGAACGCGTGGCATTGTCTTGCAGATGCCGGTGAACACATGTGTAAGGCATTGTCCCAATTCCTACTAAGTGTTTAAAACGTTTCTTGTTTTTTTTTTTTTTTTTTTTTTTTCAATTTAAACAAGCGGCAATATCGATAACAATAATTCCCAAGAGTATGAATACCGTGTATTATGCTATTCAACAATGCTAGTGTTCAATATAATTCAAATTCAAACTTAAATTAGTTTTATAAAGAATCAAATTTGAATCTTGTTAAATTTCCTTACATTCAATTAGAATTCTCAAGTAAAAGAAAATTCAAATTCAAACAAAAATAAAAATAAATTAGTTTATAACTTACAAAATAAAATAGAATCAAACTTTACAAATATTAAAACACTAGATTAAAATACTAATAATGCTTGAATAAACAAGATCACAGATTTATAAACAAATTTCAATTATTCCATAATGTTAATATCGTGAAATTCCACAAAACAAGTTTAGATTCCAATATAAAAATTTAAATTTACAAATATATACAATTAATTAAAAACTAAGTTTAAAATAGAATAAATCTAATATTATAAATAAATTTCTTAATACAAGTTAAATTACAAAACATAATTTTAAACACATATAAAATATATTAAATCTACACAAATTAAAATAAAATCTCAAGTTAAAATTTAAACCAATCTGAAATTTATAATTTCTCAAATAATCGATTTCAATAAATTTTAAAATACTACTATCATAAAGTAAAACAATTCTAATTCAAATATTAAAATTTAAATTCACATTTATAAAATCAACTCAAAAATTAATTTAAATAGACTAGATTCCTAAAATTATAACAAATATAATTTTCCTTAAATATCAATTCAAATAAAATATTAAAATATACAAATTTATTAAAATAAATTTTAAACAATATATATATATATACACACACACACACACACATATCAATTGGTTTAAAATATCACTAATGTTTAAATTTAACAAAATATTTAAATCAGAAAGAAAATTTAATTTGTACATACATAGTTTACTTAAAACCAAAATAAAATAGATTAGATTTCAATGTATAAACAAAATAAATTTCCCAGCTACCAAATCCAAATTAATTTCAAAATTTTAAAGCATTGAAAATTTTGGTTCGTTACAAAAAGGATTAAAATGATTTGAGTTAATAAATACTTAACCAAGTTAAAATTTTCTAATGTATGAACATTGGATTTGAACAGAAATAATCTTCAGATATTTCAACATTAGATTATGTAATTATAAGGATATTGTTTGAGGAATTTGAAAGATAGAGATATCGTTATTCCCTACACGGTATCTATTGGTTTCAGAATTCGATATTGAATATAAGTCGATGTGATTCCTATTTAAAGCCTTATATTTGATATCTAACTGGATTTTGGGCTTGTCGTGAATGATGTCTTCAATAACATTGTTCTTAAACCTAGTTAAAAATGAAGATTATGGAATAAATCTTTTAATTAAGATTAATGGAGTTTTCCAAAGTGAAGTCTTCCAATTAATAAGTTTAATTGGAATTAAATGGAAGTTTAATTTTTGGTTTATCGTGAACGATGTTTTAAATGTTATTTGTTCCTTTAAACCAGTTAAAGGAAATATGATTTCTCAAGTTTGAGTTGTAATAAATCTTTCAACAAAGATTTGAATGAAGAGATAGAGATTAAAACCATGTTAGAGTTTTAATAAATCTTTCAATAAAAATTGGATTAAATGAAATGAAGACTAAAACTATGTTATAGTTCTAATAAATCTTTCGACGTAGATTTGAAATAAAAGAAGGTAATAAACTGACCAAAACACGAGGGGTGTTAGATATGGAGTATCACTTGTTTTGCTCCATGGGATGAATAAGATGGGAATAAGATAATGGTATGAGAGATTACTTTTTTTTAAGGTTCGATAATCCCAATAAGGCTCATAAACCTTAATTTCAGTTAAGTTTGTGAAAGAATATCATATAATCTTTTGAAATGATTTCAAAGAAAATATTTAAACCAGAGTTTAATCTTTGATAAGATTTATGGGAGTAATTCCCAATGTAAAGGATATTTGAATAAAAGATATTCTGATTCGGAATGAGGCTTATGATATGTTTATATATCACTTGATTTTAATGATACGATAGTTATTAAGAATAACCCATTCTGAATAACTAATACGACGATTGTCGAAGATATTGAAGACGGTGGTTGAAGACTAAAGATCTTCACATCGTTTGGATTATTGCCGATTCCTTGGGTAGCTCCCATTATATGGTTAAAGTGTCGGTCGTCTAGACGTACTTGGAGATTGACTGGATATGTAAGGGTCTCTCTCCTTTTGGAGATGAGGAATAAGGTTATATATATGAGGTGGTGGAGAATTTATTCTCTTAGCTTAACACACTTCTTTGAGACGTATGAACTCAAAGGTTATATTATTAGTAGAAACTGATCATATGTGTGAATTGACAATGTGGCATGCTAACTTGTTAATTAGTCAAAGCTTTTGTTAAAAAGCAGAGCTTTGTGGATGAAGATCAAAACATGGCTGATATAGCCTAGCTTTATGTTGAAACGTGACTTCGATAAGCCTTACAACCCGTGAATGGCCAAAAACATAATGAAAGATCACAGAGTAAGGACTAACGTTTCCTTTTAGCAAAAAGTGATGCCACAGTATGGAGCCCAGGAAATTTATGTGGATGATGGATTGAGGCGCCTCGGATGATGGTCAATCAACGACTGGTGTGACGGTCAACAACGACTGGGGAACGTTATGTTCAGGATTAACCCGAACTCATCGGGAATTGATGGGCCAGCTCTACCAATCTAAGGCTCACGCGAGCCTGAGTCCTGGGACATATGCTGGAGTATCCTCAATCGGATAAGGAAGATCCTTTGCCTTGGTCATTGATGGAAATCCAACTTCTAATACGAACCTTGCGTTTTCAGTTGTAAACCTATATAACGACATAATAGGATAGGATATTATGACGTCTAAGATTGATACATTAATTTTTATATTTGATTTACGCATTATGCAATAGTAATAATAAAAGAGAAATTTTGTGTGTCAAGCATGTTTGGCTGTTATAAGTTTAAACTCTATCCTCTTGTTTGTGCTTGCATTGTGTGATGGGACTTGAGTCTTATAATGGATTCGTTTTTCAAAAAGCATTGCGAGTTTTTATGACTGGTATTCATGTGGATAAAACACGTTTCGAGTTATATGGCGTGGTCCTGTGATTTATCTAACTTTAAAATAAAGTAAATAACTGTTTTGGTTCTCATACCAGTTCCCTGACTGACCTGGAGTTTATCGTTTCCTACCTAAACTCTGGGTTCCCATATTTTTCACACGGGAAACTAGTAGTTTAGGTTTTTAAATATGTCTTAGAGTCTTTTTAGAGTAGGATTTGGGATTATGGCTAGAGCTATACTCTAAACTACTTCATCGTCTTTTGCAGAATTTATTTATGTTTCCGTTATGTATTGTAATTTGTTATTCTCTAATGTTTGCGATGTGCTCAGATATATTCTTGTACTCTGATGTAAAATTGTTGTAATAACAATGAAGTGTTCTTTTGTTTTTGTTCTGTTGTGTTGTATCCCACAACGGTTCGAGGATATCTTCCCTTTTGGATCAGACATGTGCGGCTTACGGTCGATTCGAAAGGTGGGGATTTTCGGGTCGTTACAGTTTTGGTATCATAACTTTGGTTTACAAAGCTTTGGGGATACAACTCAGTAGAACAAGATGAAAGAACTCATTAGAGGTAGGATCAGTAGTATCCTAGAATAAGTGATTCATTAGAGATGACTCTAGTTGCTCATGGATGATTCTGGTGAAAATTCGAATGTCATCAGTGTTTATTTTCGAGTTTCGAATGTGGGATGTCTATATAATCCAATTGACTGGTATGAGGACCAAGAACTTAGTCAGAGTTTAATGTTTGTAACTTGACTTTGAAAATATACTTTGGGTATATAAAAGATATATATTTTGACAACATATGAATCGGGAAAGTTAATCAACCAATTGATTGCTGGTTGTGATGTGTGATAATTAATTCAACTAATAAAAATTGGAATGATAAGACCAATGTGAGAATGGAGGCAAATTAAGCCAAGTCAAATGTAATGTTGAACTGAATTGAAAATTAGTTGGAATTGGATATATATTGAACAAGTTATTGCGTGGAGGTTAAGAAGAGGAATAAAATTTCATGCCCGATGTAAAGGTACGTATTTATTGTATTGATTGGGTTTGATGATTTTATGAGCCGATTGGCTTTTGATACGCTTTTTGATTGATGAGGGCCTAGAGAGGCAAGTTATAGTTATACCAATTGACCCGTACAAAGGAGGTTATGATGATTTTTTTCAAATATTTAAGGCGCTAGCCAAATTTTGATAAATTGGGAATTCTTAGAAACTGAAAGATAAGAACTTGGATAAGTTGAATGAAGGCTGAGTTGGTTAAGAAAACGACCTTCAGTTCCGTCTCCGATTTCGAGGATGAAATCCTTTTAGGTGGGGGAGAATGTAATGATCCAAATTTTATTAAGAAATATTTGATGGAAATTAAATATTTAAAACGATTTATTTTGAGAATTGCTGATTTTAGAATTTATTTAAAATGAAGTTTGAACGTATAAGTTTATATTAATTATAAAACGAATTCGTAAAGTCGTGGTAATTCGAAAAATTAGTTTTGGATTTCAAATGAATATACATAATTCAATATAAGTTGGATTTCTGTAAAATAAGAAATATTCTAATCTATTGAACGATAGTTTTCTAATAGAAGTGGAATATCAAGATTTCATGTTATAAATGGTAAGTTATGCCCAAATCAAAATTTTAAATGGTCCCTATGGAATTGTTTATAAATTATAACGATTAATTAAATAAAATAAAAGGATTTATTATGAAAATGAATATCGATTTGATGTGGATTTTGGAAAATATCGAGTTATAAGCCCAAGTACGTTTGTTTTGGAACTATATGATATTTTATTTGGATATATATGATAATAATTTATTATTATTATTAAATTGAACTGTTCTTGAATTTATTTATATTTTATTGGATTAATTTAGGCCTTAAAATAGTCATTTTTCAAACGACCTCCGTTTTCGACCAAACCAATTTTGTCAAATCCAAAACTTTAAATTATTGTTATGTTTCAAATTTCATATTAATTGGAGTTCATATGTAAACATATGTAATTTGAATGCGTATTGATAATTTAGTTAAAATTCAATAAAGGCTAGAATGCCATTTTTCAAATGGTCTCCAAATTCGATGAGACCAGGCTTATTAGAACCATATTAGTGAAACATAACAAGATTTTAAATTTCATAATTTTCGGAGTTAGTATGTGGCCGTAGCAAATTAAAATGCGCGTAAAAATCAATATTTAACATTATATTGACTTAAATTTTAATTCTGAGAAAAACATATTAGAACAATTGAATTAGTTTCCGAAACATATTCCATTATGTTCGCAATAAGGGGTATTTGGTTAGGGACGACAGTCGTTGGGGTTCGTTTGGAGTTCGGGACACTAAACTTCATCGAGAAGTAATAAATGAATTAACTAATAATACAATTAGCCCCTAACCCTAGCCACCACTCTAAATTTAAATGGCCAGGAAGCTCCCTTCTCCCCCCTCTGATTTCTCCCAATCCAAACCTTGATTCAGAAAATTCCTAACTATAATATTATTTAGCACTTCGAGATTTTGAACTTGACCGGTTGTGATCGTGATTGGGGCCTTGGCTGACCAGAATTTGGCCATGAAGGCCGCGACTTGGTGGCTTTCGCATGGGCCCAAGATGGGTGGAAGCTGCACCAAACTCAAGGCGGTGCTGGAGTGGAGGATAGGCTTCGATGTGGTGGTGGTTGATCAACGGTAGGAGTTGAGTAGTGGTATGTGTTTTGAGGAAATGGGGAGCGCGGTTTTGGGTTCTTCGTAACCTTGAAACGAAGAAGATGGGACGAAGGAATTATGGGGAAGAGGTGATTAGTTAATTAATTAATTATCTTAGGTTAATTAATTTATGTTATTTAAAGTTTAAAACCTCATAACTTGTTCAAACGAAAACAGAATTCAACGAAAGTGGAAACGTTGGAATCGTAGAGACGAGAGCTTTGCAGTGATGCAATTTGGAGCTAGCCGAAAATTTTGGTTAAATTAAACACAGTGTTTAATTTTGTTAAAAATGATCGTTTTATAATGATTTCAAAATCAACCAAAGTGAGAACTCACTCAAACGTATTTTATAAGTTATTTTATTCATACCTGAATATGTATTTATTGCCTATGATTGCAATGATTACCTCGTGGTCGATGGATGATATTTACAGTTTTCATTGTTATTATTATTTAACTGTGAATATAAGCGTTGTCGATAAAAACACTTATATTGTAATTATTGGTTAAAGGATGGTAGTTGATATGGATGTGTTTATACGGTTAACTCAAAAATTTACACCACGAATATAAGATTTGAAAATTGATTGAATTTCATTCTATTGAAATTTTGAATGAACTTTGTTTTCATTTAAGTGAACTTTGATAAGAGAATAAAAATTGGATTTTTTAAATCCAAATTGATTTGAAAACGAAGCTAATATAATTTGAAACAAAATTTTGAAATAATTGAAATGGATCTGAATGAAATTTGGATTAAAAGTAACTTGTTTTGATTCAAATTAGATTTTGAATAGTAAATTCAAAATGTGAATCCGAGTCATGTATATAAACGACGTTTTTAACTCGAACGGATTCTTGCATTAATGTCATTTATTTTTATAATGAATGTCGAGAAAATTTGGATTTCAAAATATTATATTTTGAAAATATTATTATCTTAGTATTGTAATAATATGGAATATTCAAATTTGATTTAAAATTGAATTTGAGGTTGAAATCTTTCTTAAATGAGTCTATAAATGTTTTGTAAAATATATTTAAACTGAATCGACGAAGTTTATTTATAAATAATAAATGGTTTGAATATGATGAGTTGTGTAGCGGCCGTTCGCGAATTTCGACCATTAACTTCAAATTGACGTATAATCCGACCATCAGATTTTCTCGTAATGGAAAATGCTTGGTTTAGAATGAAAAGAGCTTTCCAATGATATGTAAAGTTTTAAAATCCAATTGTTAGATTTTTATAAAAATTCAAATCAAATTTGGATAAATAAGGCGCTAGTGTCGTAAATGACCTGAAATTGATTTTTAACGAATTGAGTTATTTTTAAATTATTAAAAATAGTGAAAAATTATAATAAATAAAGAAAAATGATTTGAAAGTGATTTGAATTAAATATATTTAGTTTTGGATAATGTAAAGCTATTTGTGAAAATTAGCTATTTTTACAAAAGGGATTAAAACGGTTTGAAGTTAATAAATACTTAACCAATTTAAGATATTGGATTTGAATGGAAATAATCTTCGGATATTTCGACATTGGATTCCTAATTATACAGATATTGTTTGAGGAATTTGGAAGATAGAGAATCATTATTACCTTTACGGTATCTGTTGGTTTTAGAATTTGATATTGAATAGAAGTCGATAAGATTTCTATTTAAAGCTTTATATTTGATATTGAATTGGATTTTTGGTTTTTCGTGAATGGTATCTTCAAAAACATTGTTCTTAAACCTAGTTGAAAATGTTTTTTATGGAATAATTTTTTTAATTAAGATTAATGAAGTTTTCCAAAGTGAAGTTTTCCAATTAATAAGTTTAATCGGAATTGAATGGAAGTTTGATTTTGAGTTTATCGTGAACGATGTTTTAAATAATATTTGTTCCTTTAACCCAGTTAAAAGAAAGATGATTTCTCAAGTTTGAATTTGTGACACCCCACGTCCATTAATGTCACTCTTTATCAGAATGCATTAAATTCTATGAAGCGTTATAGGTAAACAGAAACATAATCTCACAAGATGGATATATAAAATAACAGTGGAAATTCAAAACTTTATTTTTCAGCAGAAAACATCGTGGTCTCAAAATCCAGTTACAACATCAGACTAAAATACTGGAACAAAATACATCAAATAAAAACATCTATCTTGCGCTAAAAAACCATCAGAGTATAGAAATGAAAAATCATAATCCCTATAAGTAGCCATAAACAAGTAGACTGTGACAATAAGGAATTTCGCTCGATCCGAATCAGTCGCTAAACTATTTCTAGACCGTTCGAAATGCCTGATTGTTTTGAGAACACGACAAAATAGAACGCAGACGGAAGAACATTTCTTTGTATATTACAACAATTCCATCAGAATACAAGAATATACAGAGTATGAATGAATATTACACAGAAATATCAGAGATTTAAATTACATTTTAATACATCGCAGCAGAAAATAATACAATACACAACTAGAAGAGATATATGGATACAAAGCTTTCCGGATATCATTCCAGCTGTAAACCAGGATCCTATTAATATAAATCTGCAAAACCAAAACTATTAGCTTCCCATGTCAAAATAAGGGCACCCAGAGTTTAGGTTAAAACAATAAACTCCAGGTCAGTCATGGGACTGGTGTGAGAACTAAAACAGTTATTAATCTTTATTTTTAAAGTTAGGCAAATCAAGGGACCACGCCGCTAACGCGGAACGGGTTTCCTCCCAAGAATACCAGTGCATATAACAACAGCGCAATGCTAAATAAAGAATAATGAAGCTATTATAAGACCCAGTTCCCATCACACAATGCAACACAAGCCGGAGGATAGGGTTTTACCTTATAATAGGCAAAGAATGCTTGATACGCTAAATTTCATCTTTTATTATTACTATAAGTGTATAGTGTCAAAACAAGTTCAAATCATAAGTATCAATCATAGACGGCATGGGTACCATATATCATGTCACCATACTAGGCTCTACAATCAAAACCGCAAAGTCACATATTTGGAAATTGGATTTCCATCTATGAACTGAGGCAAAAGATAGTCCTCTACCAAATTCGAGACGCTCTAGCCCGTGTCTCAAGCAAGTACTCAGTCAAGCCTTTGGATCCTCAGGGCCGGTCCACCGATGTGGATTAAAATGCCTGAACACTGCGTTTCCACACCCTATGGGGTGTCAATGAGCCAACGAATGACTCCATCGGTCCCGGATCGACCGATATAACCGAGGCGCCTCGCAACAACAACAACCACATAAGTCAAACTCGTTAGGGCGTGTAAAACCGCTGACGCCACTTCTAGCTAGAAAGAAACGCATGCCTTCCCTGACGTCCTCTCCCGTTTCTGGTTCACAACCGGGGTGCGAGGCTCGCGAATTCACGTTACACAAAACTGTGCCACACAGGTTGTGCTTTGATCATCACCACAAGACTTTGCTTTTCAACAGAAGCCTTGATCAATTGCCACTTAGGCGTGCCACACAGGCAATTCACTCCATGCGTTTGATATCCATCAATATATAACCCCTGAGCTCGTACGTCTCAGAGAAGGGCGTTAAGCAAGAGAATAAATTCTCCGCCGCCAAACAGATATATATTTAATAGAAATCAATCACACAGACTAAAATCCAATGTTAGACACACAGTCCATTTACAAGTTCGTTCTGGGTCTGAACGAAACCGGAGGCACCTAGTACCCCGCATATCCATCGATCTCCAAGTACGTCTGGACGATCACCAACTGATACTCTCCTCTTGGGTGTACGGCCCAATCAAGATCATCAATAATTATCCAAACGACGTGAAGACCTCCGGTCTTCAACCACCGTCTTCATCTTCGACACCACGTCGAATTAGTTATTCAGAATGGGATAAACGCGGTCTTTCTGAATAACTCGCGTATATAATAAATAAGTGTTACACAAACACAATATACGCCTCATTCCAATTCAGAATATTCTTTTGTTCAAATATTCCTATACTTTGGGAAAAGTTCCCATTAATTTTATCAAAGATAAATCCTTTAAGTTTATTCTTTAATCTTCTTTGAATATCAATTCAAACTAGTCGGGATTGGCGAACCACTCCGAAGTAATCATTTATTTTATTTCCCAATCCCAACCTATTCATCCCATGAAGTAAAACTGGTCATACTTCATATCTAACACCACGGTGTTATCGGTAAATTCAATTACCATTTCCCGTTCAAATCTAATTAAAGATTTAACTATCGCCTGGAGAAAAATTGGTGATACTCCATTCTCGATCTTTTCAATCTAATTAAAGATTCATTAAAACTCCACTTAGTTTTAATCTTTAACTGGGTTAAAGAATCGGTGTCATTTAAAACACGGTTCGTGATAAACCCAAAATCACATTCCATTAACTATCGGGTTAAAGAACAAGTGTTATTTAAAACACTGTTCACCATAAACCCAAAAATCAATACCAGTTCAATTCCAATTAAATATTATTTAATTGGTGCACTTTAAATCTAAATCTAAATAAAAAGATTTAATCTTTTTCTCAACTGGGCTTAAGAACAGTGTTAATGAAGACACCATTCACGACAAACCCAAATCACATTTGATATTAAATACAAGGCTCTGAATAGAAAATATATCGGCTTATATTCAATATCAAATTCTACGACCAACAAATATCGTATTGGAAATAACGATATAAATACATCTTTCAAATTTCCATAACAATATCTGTATAATCACGAAATCCAACATCGAAATAATCCA
Organism: Allium sativum; assembly: GCA_030737875.1. Taxonomy (NCBI): domain Eukaryota; kingdom Viridiplantae; phylum Streptophyta; class Magnoliopsida; order Asparagales; family Amaryllidaceae; genus Allium; species Allium sativum. Next base: position 527,626,560 of record CM060922.1, on the reverse strand, counting down.
AAGACAATTTCGATTCAAATCCATTCCAATTCAATTATTGGAAATTCTGGTTACTTTTAAAACCCTTTTCAAATCCAATTTATTTATTTAAAAATAAATAGAATTTTAATTCTAGTTCAAAACTAGTTCATTTCGATAAAAATCTATTTTTATCTTTTCAAATATGGAGTTTTTCATCTCGATTCTTCCCAAATCATTTCTTATGATTTTACACAAATTATTGATATTTATAATAATTTTATCAAGGCCCGTACAGTCGATTTCCATCAACGGCCATCGAACTGCACTTACAGCGACCTTTTCCAAATTTGATTTGGACATAATTTCAAATCCACCGTTAGATTTCTAATTTCTAATATTCGTTAGAAATCTCTTTTCGATACGAACCGAACGGTTCCGGTTTTAGGAGAATCCGACGGTCGGATCTCCCGTAATATCCGTTCGAAGTCAATGGTCGAAATTCGCGAACTGCCGCGGCGCGGCGAGTTCTATTCAGGCCATTATATTATATATATAATATATACTTCATCGATTTCCTTTTAAACCATATTTTATAAATTGTTTTAAATACATTTTCGAAACGATTTCAACTTCATTTTCAAATTCAAATCAAAATTGAATTTTTCCTTATAAATTCGTTTTAAATTCATTTCAAATTGATTTCAATTCAAATCGATTTTTAATTCAATTTCAGTTCGTTTTCAATTCAATTCAATTTCAATTCGAATTCATTTCTATTCAATTTCAATTCAAATTCATTTCTATTCGATTTCAATTCGAATTCAATTCGAATTCAATTTTTTTTAAAATATCAGATTTTGAAATCACTTTCGATATTCATTATAAAATGAATAAAATCGATATAAATATCGTTCACGTCAAAATGGCTTCCCTCTAATCCACACGGCTTCATATATTTCTATTTTCAAATATTCTATTTCAAATATTTCTATTCAAATATTTCTTTTTCAAATATTCTATTTCAAATATTCTATTTCAAACATTTCTATTCAAATATTTCTATTTCAAATATTCTATTTCAAATATTTCTATTCAAATATTTCTATTCAAATATTTCTATTTCAAATATTCTATTTCAAATATTTCTATTCAAATATTTCTATTTTCAAATATTCTATTTCAAATATTTCTTTTTCAAAACTGGAATGAGGCCCAATCAATTACCATAGAATGTTAATTATATGGATTTTCTACAACGTATGTATACGATAACAACGATGAATAATCAACCATCATCCAAATTGCATTCTACACTGTATAAGCATCAAATATAAATATTTAACGCTCATAACAGTCTGTCCATCAATCGATCGACATACAGCTAATTATTGGGACTAGTGTATGTCATGTATCATCCCAATACCCGTGTGGGGTTTTCAAACAATCAAACACAGATTTTATTTGTGCAGTTGGGCGATGTGTAAAATTTATCGTCCCAATCAGTATCAGTCAAATGTGTGTATATAAACAAATCGTACGATTTGTTTATTTTTATTTCATTTCATATATACGTTAAAAATTCTATTTTTAACTATAAAATATTTTCCACTATAAAATATTTTATTTCAACTATATAAATATTTTATTTCATTTCACATAACATCACACAATCAACTACACATCAAAATCAAACAAACAAGCATACAAGCCGTTCATGGTCTGTGGACGACGGGTGTCGGGTGCTACTAAATACCGTCTGCATCCTAGTATATATTTTATAACTAGAAAATAAAATTTAAAGTGAGAATTTCTCACCAAAGCTAATCCAAACGCCACGACTCTTCTCAGGTAGGAAATCTCCGCCGTTTCTTCTTTCGTCACTTTCATCATCCTTAATCACTACATATATAAAAATCGAATTTTTACTTTGCTATTCAATATATAAAAATCGAATTTTTAACTTCACTATTCAATATATAAAAATCGAATTTTTACTTCGCTATTCAACATATAAAAATCGAATTTTTACTTCGCTATTCAATATATAAAAATCGAATTTTTACTTTGCTATTCAACATATAAAAATCGAATTTTTACTTCGCTATTCAATATATAAAAATCGAATCTTTACTTCGCTATTCAATATATAAAAATCGAATTTTTACTTCGCTATTCAATATATAAAAATCGAATTTTTACTTCGCTATTCAACATATAAAAATCGAATTTTTACTTCGCTATTCGATATATAAAAATCAAATTTTTACTTCGCTATTCAACATATAAAAATCGAATTTTTACTTCGCTATTCAATATATAAAAATCGAACTTTACTCTATATAAAAATTCAAATTTTACTCTTCTAACTTCACAATAAAAATCGTTTCTTTCTATGTAAATCTTACCTTTATTGGATATAAAAATCTAATCTTGTTCATAAATAAAAATCAACTCTTTGTTTATTCGAAAATCTTGTCTTTCTATATTTTTTTTCAAAATCAAGTCTCTTACATTTTAGAAATCAAATCCTTCATGACAGTAAAAATCAATCCTTTCATATATTAAAAATCATATGTTTACTATATAAAAGGAAAAAAAAGATGAGTGTTTTCTAATCTAAGGCTTTAAACAAATGAAGATTAAAAAAAAAAAAAAAAAAGAGGAAAAGCTTACAGTAAAAAGCGGGTGTGGGGCTGTGGTCCATCGTTGGAGGGGCGGAGGCTCGCGCAGGGGGAGGGGATGGTGGTTGCAGCCGGCGGCGGGTCTTCAGGGGACGGAGGCGCTCGTTTGGGGTCCGGGTTTCGGGGGTTAGCGGGGGAGAGAGCGTAGAGAGGAGGGAGGAAGGAGAACGGCCGGAGGAGGAGGGGGTTGCGCCTGGAAGGGGGGGGGGGGCGACTGTGGGATCCTATCTAGGAGGGAGCGGTTTTGGGGAAAAGGGGGAGTAGCGTGTTCTGAGAGGATAAGGGCTTGAGGGGGGATTATATTTATTTAATTATTTATTTTAATTTCTATGAGGTTGACTTTTCGTTCGAGCCCCAATCGACACCCAACGACTGTCGCCCCTAGCTAATTACCCCCATTCTGAACACAATAGGATATGTCCCGTAAGCCAATTCAACTGTTATGATCAGTTTTTGCTAAATTTAAAATATAAATCTATATATTCAATTTAAACGCACATTTCAATTTACCGGGGCCACATACGGACTCGAAAAATTACAGAAAAATATTTTCTAGCTTCGTATTGATGATACGGTCCTAACAAAACTAGTTTCATCAAATTCTGAGACAGTTTGAAAAATGGCCATTTTCCAGTCGATTAAAATCAACTGAAACTGGTCAAACGCGTTTTCCTTTGCCACGCTCACATATTGATTCGAAAAATTATGAAAATTGGAATCTAGCAATAACTTGACATCACGGATCCAACAAAAGTGGTTTCATCGAAATCTGAGGTCGTTTGCAAAATGGCTATTTTCAAGGGCCGAAATTCCATAGCGACTATTCTTAAATTTCAACTGGACATATCTTTTGATCCCCGTTATGAAATTTCAATTTTTCAGATTCGTTGGAAAGGTATTCTCGAATAGATTCGAATATTTTTTGTTTCACTAAAATCCGGTTTAGTTTGCACCCGGTATGTTCATTTGAATTTTGAAATCGAATTATCGAACTACCGCGCCATTTTCAATTCCTTTTATAAATATAAATAAATATTTATATTCCAACGTCGAGGTATATAAATATATACATTCGAATTCTATTCAAAATAAATTTCTCGTCGTTATTATTTAAAATAATTTATTTTAAATAATCAAAATTCGCAAAAATTGCCAAAATAAAAATTTTAAATTGGCCCAGATTTCCGGGTTATTACATAGACAAGCAATTAAAGCGATACATCAAAACAGATCCAAATCCAAACAGAAACAGAAGAGAGAATCTTAATCAAGCCTGAGCGTTCCCACCCTGAGAACCTAGGGGGAAGGGGAAGGAAGAGAGAGAAAACAAAACATAACAGGTCAGACATAAAGTATGGCGAGTCCAATGAATTTTACCATATAAAGAAATAAAAGTATCAGGACAGTAAAATAAACTGGATGAGAGAAAACGATAACATATAACAGGTATAAACAGGATAAACAGAATAAACGGATAAACTATACTTCTCAATTACTTTCTCTGCACCAATACTAGTATACTGGATTAAGTGTTTTCCAATTACTTAACAGAAACAAAATGATCCCAACAGAAATATAATGGTAGATTAAGGTGTACTTCTAGTAACGGGTTTTAACCCAAACAGAAATAATAGGTACCCCAACTGAAATAACGGGTGTTACCCCAAATAGAAATAACAGGTACCTAAACAGGCAGGACTAGATGTACCCTAATTACTACCTCCAAGCGATCGGCTCCCTAACATGTAAATACCTTGTGGCAGCCCCACAGTAGGGTGTATTACTTCTTAAAGTTGAAACCTAAAGAAGGACACAGACCTATTTACAAGTGTTACGATGGCTTAGTTTCCCAGGCAGGCCGGACCCATGCACGCACATGACCCTGTTGGAATGCGCCATCAGAACTCCCCTTCCAAGATAAACCTCTTACAATTAGCTCAGTAAGTGTGCCTTGAACCCCTATCTAGTGCAAGGTCCCTGTTTTAATACCAAAATGGGTTCTAACTAATATGGGCCCCATACAACAAATGACACAAGTCAAACCCCTAAACTTGTGTCCGCAATCAACTAGGATTTTCACAGGTTAAGTCTTACAGCCTAACCCCCCACAAATTCAACAGGTTAAATTTTCACGGGTTAATAGTGTCCATACAACCCTAACATATTAAACAAGTTTACTTAACCCCAACAGACTAAACAGGTTTATTTAACCCTAATAGATTAAATAGGTTTATTTAACCCCAATCGATTAACCAGGTGACATACAGTTTCATTAACGTGTTCCACTTAATATTTGAATTAAGCGTACAGATTTACATGTTCATACACCCCAAATTTCAGTCATATTCCACAATATAAGGTATGCTCCAAATTTTCCTCTTTTATTTCCATTTCAAATATTCCCAATTTTTCCCAATTTCATTCATACATATGTCCCTTACGAGATTGGCCTAGGCTTGAAGGTAGCCTATGATTATAAAATAAAAAGGGGTAAGAGAGGGAGAAGAACAGAAATAGGCATATAAAAACAGAAGTAGGCATATAATAACAACTGAACAACAGAATAGGTGTATGGAAAATTATATGTAATTATTATAACAGATCTTTTTAGATATCAATCATTTTCTTAACAGGCATAGGCTCAGATCCGGTTTATTAACATCCCAAGTTTACTGTTAATTTTTTTTATCTAAAAGTAACATGAACTCATAGAGATTGGATCGGAGTAAAAGAAATATCTCTGATGTATGTATAGGCTGTTGTTGTAGAAGATAGTCTAATTCAATCCAAGCCGAGGCAGCATCTCCTTGTCTCCATTGTTTTAGGTGTAGAAAACAATAGAAATGCTGACCTTTATATAGATTTTTTCCAACGAATCTCACAAACAAATAAGTCCAGGTTCAGAAAATGAACCTGGGAAGATCTGAGATGGATCGACCCCTGGGTCGACCCTAGCCTTGTGTGGGTCGACCCATAGGTCGACTCCCCTAGGGTGTGGGTCGACCCCTAACAGGTCTTATTCCTACGTGGTCTTCCTGCTCCTCTAATTCGAATTATTTTGAAATTATTGTTTGATTTGTTTATATATATATATTCCTTATATGTATACAAACTTCTAACCTTAATATCTTCTTCATATGATGTCCGTTTTACGCAAACTCGGAGTTTACCTGAACCAAAATTCCGAGACGAACGCAATGGTATAGTCCGTTTTACTTAATTCCCGACATTAAATTAAGTATTCTTTAGTTTATTAATGTTCTTTTAAAATTCAAAAGGATTTCGTCCCTGAAATCTCCAAGTTTTAAGAAGAATGTTATTGTCCTAATAACCACAACCATCTACTCATCCATCGTCCACAAGAATCCATTGTTCTTAAGATTTTTTGAATGCTTGTATGAACATATGCAACAGTGTGTATATATGTCCTTACACTAATGAGAAAATCAGGCGGTCGACTGATTCAGTTGACTTCCTAAATGCAATTTATGTTCGTTCCATGTAACCAAAATGTATGCAAATAATCCTAGTACGTATAACCTATAAGTTTTATATGTGTGACCAGTCATTCATCCAAATGCAATATCCATATGATGATACATCTGTTTTCATCCATATAAAATCCTAATGCACATACATCTATATGCAATATGTAAGTGACTGAGCCGATCTTGTGCCTAGTGTGCGTACGTGTATGCATCCACGAGCAACCACTAGAAAACACTTGCATCCATCAAACATAACATGTCTCAAACACATGTTTACACCCATTGGTTTTCTACCTAAAGGCCGATGATTCAATCAATAGGATACACATGAATGATAGAAGTAAGTACAAATAAAAGCTTGGAAAAAGAAATTAAGAACATACCCTTGAAAAGAAAAGGGTACGAAGCGCAAATCTTGTCCTCCGCCTCCCAAGTTGCATCCTCGCTGTCTTCTCCCCAATGTACTTTCATTAACTTGACCTCTCTATTATGTAGCTTCTTAACCTCTGATCCAAGTATACGGGTAGGAACTCGTCTAACTGTCGCCTCCCTTTCTACATCTACTTCCTCAAGCATACTCGGCTCAACTACCTCTGTCGTATCGTGCAGACATTTCCACAAATGGGAAATGTGGAAAACATAATGAACACCTACCAATCTCTCTAGTAATTTCACCTTATAGGCCATTTGACCTATCGTTTCCACTATGGGAAATGGCCCTACAAACCATGGCGCCAATTTCCCTACAGATCAAAAACGAACCACATTCCTCAGCGATGATATTTTGATGAAACCATGTCTCCTACCTCAAACTCAATGTCAGTCCTTCTCTTATCGGTGTAGGACTTCTGCCTGTCCTGAGCTGTCTTCATCCGTCTGTGGATTAGATCAATTTTCTATGAATTCTCTCTAATCGTCTCAGGTCCAAGTAGAACCCTATTCGTAGATTCCCACCGACAAGTCGGTGATCTGCGAGGTTGTCCGTATAGTGCCTCGAAGGGTGCCATGCCAATACTAGTCTGATAATTGTTGTTGTAGGCGAACTCCACCAATGGAAGGTGCTCCTCCCAAGTCCCTCTGAAGTCTAGGATACACAACCTCAAAAAATCCTTAAGAACTCTATCATCCTCTCAATCTGTCCATCGGTCTAAGGGTGATATGCAGTTCTCAAACATAACTGTGTACTAATGCCTCTTGCAGGCTCTTCCAGAACTTACTAGTGAAGATAGGATCGTGATCACTCACTATGCTAGTAGGTACTCCATGTAGACGGACTATCTCATAAAGATAAAATGATGCCAACCATGTTGTCGTTCTCTTGCTCTTAACAGAAATAAAATGAGTGCTCTTAGTAAGCCTGTCTACTATAACCCAGATGTTGGTATTGCCCTTCCTCGATCTAGGAAAAACATCGATGAAATTCATAGATACTCTCTCCCACTTCCACTGTGGTACCTCCAAAGGGTGAAGCAAACTGCCAGACTTTTTCTGTTCATCTTTAACTTGCTAGCATATTAAACATCGAGTTACGAATTCCGCTACATCTTTCTTCATCCCAACCCAAAAGAAAACCCTCTTCATATCTCTATACATCTTATCGCCGCCCAAATGGATAGTCATCCTAGAATGATGGGCTTCCTCAAGGACTATCTTCAGTAGACTTCCTACTCGAGGAACACAAAGCCTGCCATCTCGTCGTAGCCATCCTTTATCATCCACGGAATATCTACTAAGGTGACTAGAAGTCTCCCCTGTACTGAGCCTATCCAAGATGTCTTCTATCTGTGGGTCCTTTCGCTGCGAAGATCCTACCTGATCCATAAGAGTAGGTCGCACCTCTAGAGATGCCAACAAACTAGGTGTAAGATCTATAGATGTCCTAAAATTAAAGGTCGATATGTACTCCAAATTTTGCCTCTCTATGAATAGAGGACTCAATGTCATCCTCTGCCTACTCAATGTGTCTGCTACCGCATCACCCTTGCCAGGGGTATAAGCAATATAAAAATCATAGGACGCTAGGAACTCCATCCATCTCTACTAACTCAAATTGAGATCCTTCTACGAGAACAGATACTTGAGCGACTTATGGTCCGTGTATAACTCGAACCTTTCTCCCAAGAGATATTACCTCTAAGTCTTAAGTGCAAACACTATAGCAGCCAACTCCAAATCATGGGTAGGGTAGTTCCTTTCATGAGCCTTCAACTGTTTACTACCATAACATGCTACCCTTCCCTCCTACATTTAGACGACACTGAGCCCTATACCACATGCATTGGTATACATTGTGAACACCTTTCTCCCATCAAGCAATGTCAAAACTGGGGTTGTTGTCAAAGCCCCTTTAATCGCTAAAAAGCATCCTCACAATCAATACTCCAAGCAAAGGTCAGATACTTCTTCGTCGGTATGGTGAGGGGCTGATATCCTTGTGAAGTCCTTAATAAACTTCGTATAGTAGCCCGTAAATCCAAGAAAACTTCCCACCTCCGTTGCATTCTTTGGAAATTTCCAATCATGAACTGCAAATACTTTTGCATGATACAGCGCTATCACATCCTTGGAGACTGCATGCCCTAGAAATCTCACCTCCTTTCTCCAAAAGTAACACCTGGAGAACTTCACTTAAAGCTGGTGTGCTCTAAGAGTCCTCAAAACCTCCAATAATTGTAGGGAATGCAATTCCTTGCTCTTCGAGAAAATCAGGATGTCATCCACAAAGACCACTATGAATTTGTTCAGAAACTCCCTGAACACCCTACTCATCGGATCCACAAAATATGCGGGTGCATTCGTCAAACCAAAAGGCATGACTAACCACTCAAAGAAGTCATTTGGAGATCTGAAAGCGGTCTTATCTATACTATCCTTGGACATCCTAAATTGGTGAAATCCCATGGCCAAATCTAATTGCGAGAAAGCAGATGCGCCAACAAGATGGTCAAATAGATTGTCAATCCTCGGGAGTGGGTGCCTACTCTTCATAGTGAGCTTATTCAACTCCCTGTAGTCCACACATAGGCGAAGAGAGCCATCTTCCTTCGTTGCAAAGACGACTGGAGCACCCCATTTTGATATACTTTGCATAATAAACCCCTTCTCAAGTAGCTCCTCTACTTGCTTACTAAGCTCCCTCCTTTTCCTAGGAGCCATGTGGCGCACAACAATGTGACTGGCTTCACATTATCCACCAAGTATATTCGAAAATCAATCACCCGCCTTGGAGGTAAGCCACTAATCTCATCAAAAACATCTGGATACTCATAGACTACAGGTATAGATCGCAAGTCATCGATAGAAGCATCAAGTGACTCCAAAAAACTAAGAATGAAAGACCCTCTTGGGTCATAGGAAATCTCGAGAGCCCTCTCTCGGTAAGTCAAAAAATCTAATGACCCTCCTCTCACAGTCTAGGATGGCACCATACATGGCTAGCCAATCCATCCCTAGAATCAAACCGTAGCCCATACAACCAAGCATATATGCGTCGCACTCAAACTCGACGTCCAACACAGATATCCTCAAACCCTGACATGTCATAGACATATGAGCCGTGCCCTCAATGGGGTTTGAGACAGTAACAGGATCAGAAACAATACTAGTACTAAGGTGTAGAGACTCAATCACAGAATTAGATATAAAAGAATGAGAAGTGCCATAATAAAAAAGAGTCCTAACTAGATGATCGTAAAGGGAAATCAAACATTCAACAGAACTTTTCCTACCTCTGTCCGGTCCGTTAGCCTCGAGAGCATGCACCTTCCCCCCAGAAGGTCCTATCCTTTGACCCTATCATTGCTTCTTCAAGCATTCCTTACTATAGTGTCCAGTTTCACCATAGCTGTAACAAGCATTCTTCCTTTTCTGCAATCCTTCACCACATGACCCAAACCCCCACAACCATGACATTTCTTCTTATTCTTAGCCTTGTCGTTCTTTCCACCTTTCTTTTGCTGTTCTTTCTTGGGCCACACTTTCTTGTTTTGCATCTCATTAGTCTTTGCCTCCTTTTTCTCATCCTTACCATCTTTATGCACCAGTTCCATATCAACCAGTCTCTCAAAAGTTGCACCTATAGGTATGTTATATAATGCTAATGCATGAAGAGGTTGATTCAGTCCTCTTGCAAACCTTAAAGCTTTCTAGTGCGGGGTATTCACCAGCTCCAGACCAAATCTTGCCAACTGATTGAACTTATTGACATACTCTTTAACAGACATGCTTCCTTGCTTAAGTGCCAGAAATCTCTCCATCTTTATACTCTCTTCTGTCTGAGAAAAAAACTTCGTCTTGAATCTTTATCGGAAATCCTTCCAAGTATCAACTGGACGCCCTGCTTGCTTCACTTCCCACCAGAACGAAGCTTCATCCTTAAGCTATCATGCAACCAACTGTATCTTCCTATGGTCATCAAACTCAGAAAGCCCAAATAAATTCTCCATCACTTTTGACTAATTCCATGCTTCCACAAAGCTTTCAGTTCCACGGAATGGCTTTCCTCCCATAGCACAGAAGTCCTTGCATATCTTAGAGAAATTTTCCGCTCGTGGAGGAGGAGGAACAACGGTTGCATCTGGGGAAGGGGCATCACCTTGACCTCCGGCAGGCACCGTAGCTTCAAGATACATATAGAACCAACCCGGTATCTGAACGCCCGTGGAATGATTCGGTTCCCCAGACATGCTGAAAAGAAAAGGAAAAGGGGTTCAAACAGTGAACTGAAATATATTTTATATAGCTTTAGGGAATATATTTTAAAAAACAGTCTTTTCTTTGAAAACACTTTGCTTTTGAAAATAGTTTTTAAAACTTTTATCCGATGTTGTAACCTTCAGCTCTAATACCAAATATGACACCCCATGTCCGTTAATGTCACTCTTTATCAGAATGCATTAAGTTTTGTGAAGCATTATAGGTAAACAGAAATAGAATCTCACAACACAGATATATAAATAGCATCAACTTTATTTTTCAGCAGAAAACATTATGGTCTCAAAATCTAGTTGCAACATCAGACTAAAATACTAGAACAAAATACATCAAATAAAAACATATGTCTTGTGCTATAAAACATCAGAATACAAAAATAAAAAATCATAATCCCCATAAGTAGCCAGAAACAAGTAGACAAGTAGTCAAAGCGGTACATCAAAGCAGATCCAAATTCAAGCAGAAACAGAAGAGAGAATCATAATCAAGCCTGAGCTTTCCCACCCTGAGGGGGGGGGAAGAAAGAGAGAGAAAAGGAAACAAAACGGGTCGGACATAAAGTCTGGCAAGTCCAGTGACTTTTAGCATATAAAGAAATAAAGTACCAGGACAGTAAAATAAACTGGATGAGAGATAACTGTAACATATAATAGGTATATACAGGATGGATAGGATAAGCAGAATAAACAGGATAAACTATGCTTCTCAATTACTTTCTGTAATACCCCCCGTCCATTAATGTCACTCTCAAAGTTAATGCATTCCCTTCGAGAGTGACATTAATGGACGTGCATGAAAGTTAATGCATTCCCTTTGAGAGTGACATTAATGGACGTGGGGTGTTACACTTTCTTTGCACTAATACTAATATACCGGATTAAGTGTTTTCCAATTACTTAACAAAAACAAAATGATTCCAACAGAAATATAACGGTAGACTTAGGTGTACTTTTAGTAACGGGTTGTACCCCAAACAGAAATAACAGGTACTCCAACAGAAATAACAGTGTTACCCCAAATAGAAATAACGGGTACCTAAACATGCAGGGCTAGATGTACCTTAATTACTACCCCCCAAACGATCGGCTCCCTAACATGTAAATACCCTGTGTCGGCCCCACAATTGGGTGTATTACTTCCTAAAGTGGCAACCTATAGAAGGATACAGACCTAATTACAGGTGTTATGACGGCTTATTTTCCCAGGAAGGCTGGACCCATGCACGCATATGACCCCGTTGGAACGCGCCATCAGAATACCCCTTCCGAGATGAACCTCTTATAATTAGCTCAGTAAGCGTGCCCTAACCCTTACCTAGTGCGGGGTCCTTGTTTAATACCAGAATGGTTACTGACTAATATGGGTCCCACACAACAAATGACACAAGTCAAACCCCTAAACTTGTGTCCCCAATCAACTAGGATTTTCATAGGTTAAGTCTTACATCCTAACCCCCCACAAAAACAACAGGTTAAGTTTTCATAGGTTAACAGTGTCCACACAACCCCAACATATTAAACAAGTTTACTTAACCCCAACAGATTAAACAGGTTTATTTAACCCTAACAGATTAAACAATTTTATTTAACCCTGATAGAATAAGCAGGTGACATACAATTTCATTAACATGTTCCACTTAGTCTTTGAATTAAGCCTACAGATTTACATGTTCATACACCCCAAATTTAAGTCATATTCCGCAATATAAATATGTCCCAAATTTCCGTCTATTATTTTCATTCCACATATTCACCAATTTTTTCCAATTTCATTCATACGTATGTCTCTTACGAGGTTGGCCTAGGCTCGAAGGTAGCCTAGACTTATAAAATAAAAGGGGAATAAGAGAGGGAGAAGAACAGAAATAGGCATATAAAAACAGAAGTAGACATATAATAACAAATGAACATCAGAGTAGGAGTATGGAAAATTATATATGATTATAGTAGATCTGTTTAGATATAAATCAGTTTCTTAATAGGCATTGGCTCAGATCCGGTTTATTATAATGTCAAGTTTACTGCTAAATTTTTATATATAAAAGTATCATGAACTGACGGAGATTGGATCAGAGTAAAAGAAATATCTTTGATGTTTGTGTAGGCTATTGTTGTAGAAGATAGTCTAATTCAATCTAAGCTGAGGCAGCATCTCCTTGTCTCCAGTGTTTTGATGTTTGTGTTGGCCTTTATATGTACTTTTTCCAACGAATCTCACAAAGAAACAAGCCCAGGTTCGGAAAATGAACCTGGCCAGATCTGGTGTGGGTTGAGACACCCTTGTATGGATCGAGACACCCTTGTGTGGGTCGATCCATAGGTCGACCCCCCGGGGTGTGGGTCGATCCATAGGTCGACCCCCCAGGGCGTGGTTCGACCCCCAACGGGTACTATTCCATCATGGTCTTACCGCTCCTCTAATTCAAATTATTTTGAAATTCTGGCTTGAATTGTTTATATATATCTTCCTTATATGTACACAAAATTCTATAATATCTTCTTCAAACAACGTCTATTTTAAGCAAACTCGGAGCCTATCTGAACCAAGCCTATATGAACCACAATTTCGAGATGAACGCAATGGTACAATCCGTTTTACTTAATTCCCAGCATTAAATTAAGTGTTCTTTAGTTTATTAATGTTCTTTTAAAATTACGGGGTGTTATAGAGTTGTAGTAAATCTTTCAACAAATATTTGAACAAAGAGATGGAGATCAAAACTATTTTAGTGTTTCAATAAATCTTTCAGTAAAGATTTGATTGAATGAAATGAAGATTAAAACTATTATAGAGGTTTAGTAAATAATTTTACAAAAAATTAAAATAAAAGAAGTTAATTAAACAAACCAAAACTCGAGGGGTGTTAGATACGGAGTATCAACAGTTTTACTCCATGGGATGAATAGGATGGGAGTAGGATAGGGTATGAGAGATTACCTTTTTGTAAGGTTCGAAAATCCCAATAAGTAATATTAACCTTAATTTGAGTTAAGTTTTTGAAAGAAGATCATATAATCTTTTGAAATGATTTCCAAGAAAATATTTAAACAAGAGCTAAATGATGTAAATCCTTGATAAGATTTATGGAAGTAATTCCCAATGTAAAGGATATTTGAATAAAAGAATATTCTAAATTGGAATGAGACTTATGACATGTTTACATATCACTTGATTTTAATGATGCGTTAGTTATTCGAAAAGATCGGGTTTCAACCCATTTTGAATAACTAATGTGACGATTGTCGTAGATATTGAAGATGGTGATTGAAGACCAAAGATATCCACATCGTTTGGATTATTGCTAAGGCCTTGGGTAGCTCCCGTTATAAGGTTAAAGTAGCGGTCGTCCATATGTACCTGGAGAGTGACCGGATATGAAAGGTCCTCTCTCCCTTAGGAGACGAGGAATAAGGTGCCTTCAGTTTTGTTCAGACCCAGAACGAACTTATAAATGGATGTGTGTCTGACATTGTATTTCATAACATAACCGATTAGTTGCTATTGACGATATATCTGAGGTGGCAGAGAATTTATTCTCTTAGCTTAACACCCTTCTTTGAGGCGTATGAACACAAAGATTATAATATTAATAGAATCTGATAATATGTGAGAATTGACAATGTGGCATGCTAAGTTGATAATTGATCAAATCTTTTTTTGAAAAGCCGAGCTTTGTGGATGATGATCAAAGAATGGCTGATATAGCGTAGCTTTGTGTTGAAACGCGACTTCGTCAATCCCCACAGCCCGTGAATTGCTGAAAACAAGATGAAAAACCGCAGAGTAAGGACTAATGTTTCCTTCAAGTGAAAAGTGATGCCATGGTATGGAGCTAGATAATTTACTTATGTGGATGAAGGATTGAGGCACCTCGAATGATGGAAATCAATGACCAGTGTGATAATCAACTACGACGGGGGAACATTATGTTCAGGAGTAATCCGAACTCACCTTGAATTAGTGGGTCGGCTCTGCCGATCTAGGGCTAACGCTCGCCTGATTCCTAGGAATATGCTAGAGTATCCCGAATCGAATAAGGAATATCCATTGCCTTGGTCATTGATGGAAATCCAACTTCCAATACGAACCTGCCGTTTTTAGTTGTAAATCTATATAGCGACATAATAGGATGGGGTATTGTGCCATCTAAGATTGATACATTTATTTTCGAAAATGATTTCCATACTATTCACTAGTAATAATAAAAGAGAAATTTCGCGTATCAAGCATGTTTGTCTATTATAAGGTAAAAATTTATCCTCCAGTTTGCACTTGCATTATGTGATGGGACTTGAGTCTTATAGTAGCTTCATTTTTCAAAAATCATTACGAATTTTTATGACTGGTATTCATATGGAGAAAACGCCTTCTGTGTTATGCGGCGTGGTCCAGTGATTTACTCAACTTTTAAATAGAGTAAATAACTGTTTTGGTTCTCATACCAGCCCCATGACTGACCTAGAGTTTACTGTTTCCCACCTAAAATCTGGATGCCCATATTTTTCACATGGGCAACTAGTATTTTTGGTTTTGCAGGTATTTATTAGTCTTTTTAGAGAAGGATCCAGGATTATGGCTAGAGCTTTACTCTGAATTACTTCGTCATCTTCCGCTGAATGTATTTATGTTTCTAGTGTGTATTATAATTTGTTATTCTCTGATGTTTGCGATGTACTCTGATATATTCTTGTACTCTAATGTAAAACTATTGTAATAATAAGTAGATGTTCTTTTATTTTTATAATGATGTGTTGTATCTCATAACGGTTCAAGGAATTCTGCCCTTTTTGATTGGACCTGTGCAGCTTACGGTCAATTCAAAAGGCGGAGATTTTCGGGTTGTTACAGGTGTGATCCAGTTAAGGGAGATCCAGACCTTGCATTGATAGAGAACTTGATTTGTTCTCGGGACATTCCTCCAAAGATGTACCAGTCGGTAAGGACGTTCCTTAGCCTGGTTGTTTGTTGGAAATCCATTCTTCACAACGAGCTTGTATGGTTTTAGTTGTAAACCTATACGTCGACATAATATATGGTATCTGTGCCGTCTATGACTGATACATTTACTTATGAAAGTGATTTCCACATTAGACACTAATAATAATATCAAGTTGTTAGAGCGTATCAAGCATGTTTGGTTATCATAAGGAGAAACCTTTCCCAAGTCTGCGTTTGCATGATGTGTGTGCCGGGAGACCCTGCAGTAGCTTCATTTTCCAAAAAGCATTGTGAGTTTTTATGCATTGGTATTCATAAGGAAAATACTCGTTCCATGTTTATGTTGCGTGGTTTTATGAATTACCCTACTTTGTAAAGTATAACTATTCTTGTTTCTTACATCAGTCCCTTGACTAACCTAGAGTTCATTGTTTTTCCATCTTAACTCTGGGTGCCCATGTTTTCCACACAGACAACCTGGTTGTAACAACCCAGAATCTCGGAACTAATTTAAAATTTATTTTTAATCGATTTCAATAGAAATTAAATATTTTTAATGATTTATTTTGAAAATTAACAACTAAAAATTTATTAAAAACGAAGTTAGAACGTTTAAATTTAAAATTTAATTAAAACAAACTCGAAATGGTGTGGTAGTTTGAAAATTTAGTTTTAAACTTTGGTTGATTATATATAATTCAAAATATGTCGGATTTTAATAAACTAGAAACGTTAGGATCTATTTAATTATATCTTTCTAATGAATGTGAAATTTGGGATTTCATATTATAAATTGCAAGTTATGGCCAAATTAAAATTCAAAATAGTCGCTATGGATTTTATTAATATTTTAATATTAAATAATCCCTTAAAAATAGCCATTTTGTAAACGACCTCCATTTTCAATGGAATTAATTTTGTTAGATCCGGAACATCAAATCATTCTCTGGTTTAAAATTTCAAGTCATTAGGAATTAATATGTGAGCATGATAAATTTTAACGGGTGTTCAGTTTTGGTTGCAAATTTAATAAGCTAAGATTAATGGCATTTTTCAAACGGTCTACAAATTTGACGAAATTAATTTTGTTAGGACCGTATTTGTAAAACATAGCTAGGTTTCAAATTTCGTAATTTTTGGAGTTAGTATGTAGTCATGGAAAATTAAAATATACGTTCAAATTCAATATTGAACGTTATATTGATTTATATTTTAATTTTGATAAAAACTGACAGCCAAATAGCCTTATGAAACATATCCCATTGTGTCCAGAATGAGGGTACTTGGTTAGAAGCGACAGTCGTTGGGTTTAATTTAGAGTTCAGACGAAAATTAACTTATTAGAGAATTGGAATATATATATATATATATATATATATATATATATATGATTATAAGACCTAACCCTAATTCCTTTACCTTAAGCCGCTGTCAGTTATAGAAAATCAATGGCCACCATTCTCAAATTTTAATCTTCATTTATTAGTCAATCCATGCATCAAATCGAGAAATATTCAATTACAAAAATGAAGTGGATAACGAGATCTAGATGCTCAACGGTAATGATCAAAATTCACGGTGCATATTGCTCGATTTTCATGCTCAAAGGCGCCGATTTCGATCGAAAATTCCGGAGGAGGCGAGCCATCGAGGATGGCACCACTCAAGGCGGTGAGAGAGGGTAACGGCGGCAATGACATGGCACATTTTGATTTGGTTCCGGTGGCTTCATGGTGGAGCGGTTTTATGCCCTAATGGCTAATGTCGAGTTCGATTTTCTGAATGTGGGAGGAAATAAAAACGCGGTGAAGAAGATTGATTAAGAGGGTAATTAGAGAAAGAATAAGATTAAATAAATTTAGTTAATTATCATTTAATAGTTTTATGGTTAATTGGCTATAACTTCTCTAAACGATGTCAGAATCGAACAATTTCGGATGCGTTGGACTCGTGTTGACAAAATCTACATGATGGAATAGACTAGAACAGAAATGGGAGTAGTGGGAAATTTTGACTGAATTGAACGTCCAATTTAATTCAGTTAAAATAATCGTTATTTAACGATTTCAAAAACGATCATTGTGAGAACTCTCTCACTCAAATTATTTGTACAATTATTTGTTTTTAAATCTGAATATATATTAATTGCTTATGATTGCAAAATTTGTTTGGTGATTGATGAATGTTTACAATTCTAATATTATCATTATTAAATTGTGATTATAAATGTTGATAAATAAATCATTTATATTATGAATTATTCTGGGATGAAAATTTACCCATCTGTATCCCAAATATGTAGATATGTTCACATGGATTGTGATGTAAACCCCATATGGGTATTAGGACGATAATTTTACACATCGCCCAAGTGTACAAATAAAAATATTTGTTTGATGGTTGAAAACCCCACACGGGTCCGGGAATGATAATTAATCTACACATCGCCCTTGCATATAGTTGTATGTCAACCGATTAATCGACAGAATGTAGTAAGCATTATTTAATTATTAAATGCTTATACAGTTGTAAATTGCACTCTGGATGAGAATTGAATGTTTAATAATTGTTTACCACTATTTTGAATACATGCGATGTATGGAATCCATATAAATAAAATTATATGGTAATTGACTGAGTCTCATTCCAATTCGGGAATAACGAATATTTTAAATATAATATTCAGCGAAGAATCAAATATGATTTTGACAACCGATTTTGGATGGACACGAAAATATTGAAATGTGAAGCCGATTTAAGTATATGTACACCATTTTAACTCAAACAGATTTGTTTATCGATTTTATTTATTTTTGCAACGAATATCGAAAAGATTTGATTTCAAAATGTGATATTTTAAGTATATTGTTATTTTGAGATTATAATAATATGAGATGTCTGATTTCGATTTAAAAACTGAAATGGAAATTGAAATCATTTTTAAATGAATTTATAAATGTTTTATAAAATACATTTATTAATGTATTTTATTTTGAAGTCAAATTATCGAAATAAAATTTCAAATGGTAGTTGTGAATAAATTATAATATTTATAAATTATTTTATAAACTTTTTCGATTTTATTTTTAATTATAAATCGAACTCGGGATTGAATAGAACGCGTCGCGCGACGGCATTTCGCGAACGTCAACCCATAACTTCGAATTGACATAACGAGAGATCTAACCGTCGGATTCTTCTAAAACTGAAACCATTGGGTTCGTATAGAAAAGAGCTTTCGAATGATAATAAGAGATTTGAAATCTAATGGTTAGATTTTAAAATATGTCCAAATCAGTTTTGGAAAAGGTCGCTATGGATGCAGTTCGGTGGCCGATATTGGAAACCGATTGTAAGAGCTGAAATAAATTATGTAAAATCATAATAGATGACTTGAAATGATTTTGTATGAAATATCCACGTTTGTAAAGATGAAAGATATTTTTATCAGAATAAGTTGTTTTCCAACTTGTGTAAAAGAGTTGAAAGAAATTGAAATGGTTTTGAGATAACCAGAATTTTCCAATGTATGAATTGGAAAGGATTTGAATAGAAAAAATCTTCAGAATATTTCTATATTGGATTCCGTGATTATATGGATATTGTTGAGGAATTTTGAAGACATAGATATCGATATTCCCAAGACAATATCTGTTGGTTTCGGAATTTGATATTGAATAGAAGTCGATACGATTTCTATTCAGAGCCATGTATTTAATATCAAATTGGATTTCGGGTTCGTCGCGAACAATGTTTTAAATAAGATTTGTTCTTTAACCCAATTAACAGTGATGCTATGATTTGGAATTTATAAATCTTTTTATTAAGATTTAGTGGAAATTTTCCAAAGTAAAATTTTCCAATTTAATATATTAAATTAGAATTGAATGGAATTCGATTTGGTAATAATCGAAATGAGCTTCTATGAAGGAAGACCATTACTATTTATGGAATTTAAAAGGCTTTGCTGTTATTCCATTTATATTACTAGTTTGATATGGAAATTTTTATTGATTATATATTAATCTGTTTTCCGTGAAGATCCCATATTTAATGGAAGTTGATTTGGATTTATTGTGAACTGTGTTTTAAATAACATTAGGTCTTTAACCCAGTTAAAGACATGATTTATTTCCTAAGCTGAACAATCATTAAATATGGTTTTGAATATTAAAAAAAATGGGGTTTTATTGAATCTTTAATTAGATTGAAATGTGAATGTGGTAGTTGAATTTATCAAATTCAAGAAATGTTCGAAATGGAGTACCACCAGTTTTACTCCATGCGATTGTTAAATCTTTACTTAGATTTGATAGTTAAATGGTAAGTAAATTTACTGATAACACAATGGGTGTTGGATATGTAGTACTACCAATTTTGCTCCATGGGATGAATAGGTTGGGATTTGAATAATAAATTGAATGATTCGGTAGGGCTAGTTAATCCCGACAGTTTGACAAACCTTAATTTGGTTTAAGTTGTGAAAAGATTTATAAAATCTTTTGAAATAATTTCCAAGAATATATGAATAAAAGAATACTATGGATTGGAATGAGGCATATGATGTGTTTTTATAGCACTTGATTATAAAATACGCGGGTCATTCAGAAAGTCTAGGTTTAACCCATTCTAAATAACTGTTACGACGATTAAAAGTCGAAATATAAAGACGGTAGTTGAAGACCGGAGATCTTCACATCGTTTGGATGAATACTGATGTCTTTATTGAGATGTATAATCAAGACGAGGTAATAAGTGGTGGTCGTCCAGACGTACTTGGAGATCGACCGGATATGCGAGGGCCTCTCTCCTGTATTGGATAAGGGACGAGGAATAAGGTGTGTTCGGTTTCGTTTAGACCGAGAACAGACTTCCAAATAGATGATATGTCTGATATTGTATTCGTTGATCTCTTCTAAATGTATATCTGTTTGGTGGCGGAGAATTTATTCTCTTTCTTAACACCTTTCTTTAAGACATATGAGCTTAGAGGTTATATACTGGTGGAAATCAATGGTATGGATTGACAATGTGGCATGCTGAGATGCATGGATCAAGGCTTTTGCTGAAAAGTAGAGCCTTGTGGTTCGTGATCAAAGCATCGCTTTAATATAGCACAGCTTTTTGCAGCATAAATTCGCGAACTTCACACCCTGGTTTGAACCAAAAACGGGAAAGAGACTACAGGGAAGTGGACATATGTTAGCTTCTAGCTAAAGGTGATGTCATGATATGGATCCCAAACATTTTACTTATGTGGATGTTGGATTATTATGGAAAGCAAGGTACCTCGGATTTGATTTGGGTCGTCTATGATTGATACATTTATATTTGAAGTTGATTTCTTCACGTATAATAATAATTAAAGATAAATTTCCCATATTGTTACACCCCGTGATTTTAAATATTAAAAATTAACAAATTTAAGAATACTTAATTTCAAATGTGAGAACTAAGGGAAACGGGTTACGCCATTGCATTCTTCTCGGAATTTTGCTTGAAATAGAGTCCGAGTTTGCGTGAATTGGACTCCGTATGAAGAAGAAATGGCCTTCCAAATTTTTAGAATTTAAAACAGCTCATGTTCAGAAAATTTGAAATTCAAAACAGGGGAGCAGGCTGGGCGGGAATTCTCCCACCCAAGGGCCAGGTCGACCAGAGGGTCGACCTCCCTATGCAGGTCGACCTGGGGGTCGACCTATCCCCCAGGGCAGATCTGAAAGATGTAGATATTTTGACTCACTGCCGAGTCATTAGGGCGGAGGTGTTATTCTATCTTGACTGGATGGTCTTGATTGCTTCTAGGTTAATCTGACGGCTCTAAATTAATTAAAATTCTATAAAAGCAACCTAACTCTCAACCTAAAATCACACTAATTCATACCAAGAGCCGCCATGTCATCAATGGAGAACCTAGAGTAGCCGTCGTTCTCTTTCAACTCAAAACAAGATAGAAGCAAGAATCAAAATCAAATCTAATCAAAATTAGAATAACAATTAGTCTACATCAAAGGCGAGCTATTTAGTTTCAGAATACAAATTCCAGAAAAACAAGATTGTTCTTTTGTTAGTGAGTACTATTTCTTTCACAATATAATTATTAAATTAATTATGATGGGTTGTAATTGGATTATGAGAACATGTCCGTTGAATCGCAAGATGTTGTTTAACTTTGTAGATCTATTTCATGTTTAACTTGATTCATTTTATGCAAGTTGGGTTTTAAATCATATGTTAATTCATATGGGAATCTTATGATGTTAAATTGTATGTTAGTTTGAATATGAATCTTATGCAAGTCTATATGTGAATTGTACACAAGTTTATATGTGAATCAAGTATATACATATGCTAGTTTATATGCAAAATCATGTGATGAATTCATATGCAAGTTGTATAAATTCATATGAAAGTTGTAGAAATCCATATGCAAGTTTAGGTGAAAAACTTTATTCACATATGCAAGTTAAGTGAGACCCATAATTTATATATGCAAGTTCACATTTTCATGTTTAGATCTTTATTTAGATCCATGGTAGTTTATGCAAATATATGATTCTTTATGACATTGTCTATGCAAATTGTTGGCTATGCAATTTTATTCCCATTTGCAAGTTAGATCTGTTTTTATGTGTTATGCAAGTTGTGATGTTTTTTTATATATATAATTTAGACTATTTGCGAGTCTAACGTATTTCATATTTGAATGTACGAATAGCATGAGGACAAATGGAAAAATATTAATTATGTAAATTGTGAATTGGCATAAAATGGCTTCAAAAACATATAATTAAATTGAGACTTAATTGGTATAATTTTTATACCTAAATAGTATGGACATAATTTAGGTGAAAATTATGGACATAATTAATTTGGAAAATTATTGAAAATTTGAATAGGGATAATAAATTCATATTGGGGTGAAATAATTTTTTAAGAATAAGCGTCTAAGACACGAGGTTAGACTCGTTTGTGATGTAAGACTGCTCGGGACCACCCGACAAATCCAGCAACCACAAACGGTAGTCTAATGTGAGATGTCAAAGGCATAAATTAAATGCGTAACAGTTGTAATGACACGAGGTTAGAGACGTTTGCGCTATAAGACTACCCGGACCCGCCCGGCAAATCCAGCGACCGCAAATGGGAGTCTAATGTGGGATGTCTTACAAAAATATGGTTATAATGAACTAAGTAGCACTTAACCCAGATAAACATATGGTGGGACATGGGGGTTAAGTGGTTGACATGTGAAATACGATTAGAAACACTTAACCAAATTGAAACATGTAAAGAAGACATGAATAAGAGGGGGTTAAGTGGAAAATTCTAGTGGGGACCAAGCATAGGTGGAAAGCTTGTGTCAAGCATGGGGGAACCATTTCAAACCAGTAACCCATTAAGTATCTTTGTGAGCTCGAGTCAGATCGAGGACGGGACACGCTTACTGGGTTTGATTGTAAGAGGTCAAAACGGGTTAACGGTGGCAACGCAAGTCCAACAGGGTCGTGTGCGTGCATGGGCCTGGGCTGGTAGGTAAGACGTTGCATCGTGTAGATATAAGCCGTGCATCTTTAGTGGTATCGGGTTGCCACTTTGGGGGGTGATACACCCCACTGTGGGACCAGCACGGGTATCTACGAGTTAGGGAGCCGATATCATGGGGGTAGTAGGTACAATTAGTGGAGATAGAGGCATGAAATACTTATTAAGACAGCTAGGGGTACACGAAACAACCATTATGATTATTGTATTTAGTAGGCAGGATCAACTTTTAGGGTGGCTAGTAGTGGTGCAGTATAGTAATTATCTTATAGTAATTAGGAACGAGATTAACGCCAGAATATTCCTCTTGTTTGCTTTGTCATGCCCACTTGTTTCACAGTCATTCCTTATTCTACCAGTTTATGCCTTATCATAATTACTTTCATAACTGTATTGTTAAAGTTATGGTACTCGCCAGACTTTATGTCTGACCCCCTTTGTTTTCGCCTCTTTTCTTCCTCCTTCCCCCCCGGTTCTCAGGGTGGGACTAGTACTAGTGAAGCATGATCAGTATCTTTTCCTCTCTTTTGGAAGTGCTTGGATTGCTGAAAGTAAAGTTCAGCTCATCTCTTTTATGGCTACTTATGTTGGGGTTATGCGTTTTATTTTATGTACTCAAAAAACAATTTGTCAAGATGGTTACTAAGTGTACTTGTTTTTTCTATTGGTTTATGATGTTGTTGTAACCAAACTATTTCTCCGCTGCAATAAATGTTGTTTTGAAAAATTTCAAGTACTAATATATGTATCTGTCTTGTTATATTCTGTTATATTCACCAATAATACTCCATGAAAGTTAATGCATTTCCTTTGAGAGTGACATTAATGGACGTGGGGTGTTACACATGGTATCAGAGCTGAAGGTTAACAGAACAGATAAGAGATTTTGAAAATTTGTTTTTCAAAAGCATTTTATAAAGAAATATTTCAAAAGTATGTTTTAAGGAGAGTATTTTCAAGTGAAAAGTTTGTTTTAAAAACATAACCCCCAAGAGCCATATATCTTTCTTTCGAATTCTCCGTTTTGAATCTCTTCATTTTCTTTTTAGCATGTCTGGGTTACCCAAGATACCCGACGGAATACCGATACCAACTTGGTTCAAAAGGTATCTGGAGGCTAGGGCCACCGCCGCAGGCCCAACAGACATCCCTCCTCCCCCAACTGCAGCCGCTCCTCCTCCTCCCCCTCCCCATGTTGATACTTTTTCAAAGATATGCAAAGACTTTCAAGCAATGGGTGGAAAACCTTTTCACAGTTCAAAGACGTTTGTTGAAGCTCGAAATTGGCTTAAGGAGGTAGAAGACTTGTTTGGATCTTCGAGGTAGAAGATGGAAGGAAGGTTCAATTGGCCGCTTGGTTAATGAAGGACAAAGCCTCGTTTTGGTGGGAGGTCACGAATGGACAGCGTCCAGTAGAGACGTGGATGGATTTCAGACATATGTTCGAGATGAAATTTCTCTCACGAGCAGAAGAGAATTTACATATGGAAAGATTCTTGGCATTGAAGCAGGGGAATTTATCAGTAAAGGAGTACGTCAACAAGTTCAATTAGTTGGTGAGGTTTGGCTTAGACTAGGTGAACACACCTGAAAAGAAGGCCCTGTGGTTTGTTAAAGGTTTGAATGAGCCCTTATATGGGTTAGCTATGACCCACATTCCTATAGGGGCTACCTTTGAGAAACTAGTTGACATGGCGCTTATGAATGAAGAGGAGAAAGGCGCTAACGCTAATAAGGCACTAGAAAAGAAAGGAGATCAAAAGAAGTCACAGCAGCAACCTAAGAAAGGTGGTAAGGACAACAATAGCAAAGGAAAGAAAATGTGCTTTAATTGTGGAACACCAGGCCATCTGAGCAAGGACTGTAGGGAGAAGAAGAAGACTGGTTGTTTCCACTGTGGAGAGGCAGGACATCTAATTAAAGACTGCCCGAGGAAACAGGGGCAAGGGCAAAGAATAGGGTCCACTTCTGGAGGGCAGATTCAGGCTCCCATGGCACCAGGGCAGGTAAGAGGGCAGATTCATGCTCTCATGGCACCAGGACAGGAGAGAGGTAGAAACATTTCTGTTGAAAGTTTGGTTTTTCTGTTTGATCATCCTGTTTGTACTTTATTTGATTCTGGCACTTCACACTCGTTTGTGTATGCTTCGTTAGTTGAAACACTGCACCTAAATACTAGTCTAGTTACGGATCCCATAGTAGTCTCAAATCTTATTGGTGGTTCGGCTCATCTTTCAATGATTTGTCGGGATTTGAGAGTGTCTATTTTGAGCGTTGAGTTTGAATGCAATGCCTTCGTTTTTGGCTTCACGGGCTATCGATTGATTCTAGGCATGGATTGGTTATCCAGTAATGGTGCCGTCCTCGATTGTGAAAAGGGATTGATTAAACTTATGACTCGCCTTGGCAACACTCTCGAAATCTCTTGTAACCCCATACATTCTGTTATGCTTAGTTACCTAGAATCTCTTGATGCGTCTGTTGAAAACTTGCAGTCTATTAGAGTAGTCTGTGAATACTCAGATGTATTTGAAGTGGTGAAGGGCTTACCTCCAAAGCGGGAAATAGACTTCCACATATACCTTGTTGATAATGCAAAACCCATAGCTCTACCCGTTAGACACATGGCTCCTAGGGAGAGAAAAGTGTTCAGTAAGCAAGTCAAAGAGCCGCTCGAAAAGGGGTTTATAAGGCGGAGTATTTCTGAATGGGGTGCTCCAGTAGTATTCGCAACCAAAGCGGATGGTTCACTTCGCCTATGCGTTGATTATAGGCAGCTAAACAAGCTGACAAAGAAGAATAGGCACATGCTTCCTAGAATAGATGACTTGTTTGATCAGCTTGTAGGTACGTCTATTTTCTCCCAACTAGATTTGGCTATCGAGTTCCATCAGCTAAGAGTGGCTGAAGACAGCATTGATAAGACCACATTCAGAACCCCGGATGGTTTCTTCGAATGGCTTGTCATGTAACACCCCGTGTATTCTATAACTGTGAAAGTCATAAATTAAAGTATAATTAATTTCAAATCAAAGAATTAAGGGAAACGGGATACGCCATTGCTTTCGTCTCGGAATTCTGCTTGAGATAGAGTCTGAGTTTGCGTAAAACGGATATCGTATGAAGAAGTTATGGACGAACGAAGTTGGGCGAAAAACCGGAAAACGGGTCAGAATGCACTGGCGCACTTGGGAAGTGCGCCAGAACAAAAATGCACTGGCGCACTTGGGAAGTGCGCCAGTACATTTTTGACCTGGCGCACCTGCCAAGTGCGCCCAGGTCAAAAATGACCTGCTGGCCAGGTCTGGTCTAGCCCTGGCTGGCCAGGTCTGGGTTTGGTCGATTTTCAGAAGCTTGCTTTGTCATTAGGGCTAGGTGGCAGGCTCTAATTGGTCTCTCTTTCGAATGAATGGCTACGATCAATCCAAGCAACATCGATGGTCCTAATCAGTTCATAAACTCTATAAAAATGACCCTAGACTCTACCTAACCTAAGTCTCTAACACAATTCTCTAGCCTCCATTGCTCTCTTCTTCTAATTAAAAATAAAAATGGCGTCGCTACTCTGCTAGAATCAAAACTAGAAGTCAATCAACATCATCCTAAATTCAAATTTGAGATAAAAGCTTCTGCAACAATTCTGTAACAACTAAAGTTCTTTCTTTAATCCAATCAAGGCAAGTACAGTTATTTTCCGCTATAAACATTAATTATAATTTTGATATGTTTTTAATTCTTAATCTGAGATTGTATATATATTCTCTTCTGTCAGATCTGTTTTCTGTGACTGTTCTGTATCCCCTTTTCTTCTTTTCTGTTTCTATAGCCAGGCTACCACGAGCCTGTGCCTAATCTCATAAGAGATGAACGTATGAACGCAAATTTTGGGATAAATAATGAATGATGTGAAATTTGACAAGACTGAATTGAATGTATGACTTTAGGTCTGAGGCATAAAATATAATGGACATGTGACTTGGGATTTGATGCATAAATTTGACTATGAACATATAATTTATATATGTTGTATGCATAGTGTATGTTGTAATTTAGATCTGTAATTAATTAGAAAAAGATGAGCATATGTTGTAAACTAGATTTGGATCTATACATATTCTATGATAGAAGAAAAGAGGGACCATTGTAAGATTACATATGATTTGAGACTTTGGACAAAATATAAAAGTCAAGATCTGATTTTTAGAAGATATGATTTAAAGATTTAGATTGTTGGGTATAGTTTGCATAATGATTCATGACTTAAAAAGAAGAAGATATGGAAACTTAGGTGTAAAGATTTACATTAATTAGGATATCTATTATTGTGATTACACCTAAATAGGAATTTTTGGATATATGGCATGCATTGTAATTAATGATTATATTTGGTATAATTTACATGTAAAATGCTAGTTTAACAAAAATTGGAACATATGTTATATGGTAAATTGTGTCCATATTCTGCGCTATGTAAATTTATGCAAACATGGAATATATGTTCATATTGTGAATCATGACAATTATTTAGGCATATGAATTTAGGCCTAATTTATGTTTAGGCAAGGCATGTAAATAGAACCTTTAGAAATATTAAACCTGCTAAATCTGTCATTTACTGAATCCGTTGAAAATGCCTATTTTGCTAATTTGCTAAGTTGCCTAAAACTGCTAGTTCTGTTATACTGCCTAGACTGCTAATTAGATTGAAACGCCAAATCTGTTAAATTTGTCTGTTGAGATGCCTAACCTGTTATATGCCAAAATCTGCTAAGTTGCTAAATCTATTAAATCCGTTAAGTCATATAATCTGGAAAATCTGCTATCTGCTAAAATCTGTTATCTGCTGTGTTGATATAATCATCATGTTATTGATATAATCTGAATTGGCATATATATATATTGGGCATGCACATAAACGGTAAATTATTAATTAATTGGCCGCAAAGATAAACATGGCTAACTCGAGGTTAGAATGAGTTTGCGGCGTAATTCTGCCCGGAACCGCCCGGCACATCCAGTGGCCGCAAACAATAGGTTCTAATGTGAGAAGTTAGTCATAACCTGCTTAAGACACGAGGTTAGGTCTGGCTTGTGGCAGAAGTCTGCCCGGAACCGCCCGGCCCATCCAGCGGCCACAAGCTAGCGACCTAATGTGAGAGGTCTGGGCATTAATAATTAATTAATGCAAATCTAAGATAAGAATGACGTCTAAAACGTATTGGGGGAAAATAGGGTTAAAACAACTGGATTAATAGGTGTAGTAAACCCGTCCATGAATCTGTAGGCCCAATACAAAGTTAGACAAATCTGAAAAATCTGTACATCTGATCTGTTAGTCTGAAAACTTGTTAACTTAATCTGTGAACTAGTAAATCTGAATTCTGTATGTCTGAACTTGTAAACAAGTTAATCTGAGATCTGTTAGTCTGGGGACACAAGGTTAGGAGGGGAATTACTTGTGTCATCTGTTGTTTGGGACCCATATTAGTCAGTAACCCTTTCTGGTATCAAAAACTTTGACCCAACAGTAGGTATGGTCCGGGCACGCTTACTGAACTAATTATAAGTGGTTCATTCTGATAATGGCGAGGGGTGTTGATGGTGCGTTCCAACCGGGTCATGTGCGTGCATGGATCCCGGTCTGCCTCTGAGGATGTAAGACGCCGTGACATCTGTAAATAGGTCTGTGCCAATTGGTTGTCACTTTAGGGAGTGATACACCCTATTGTGGGGCGGACACAGGATATTTATGTATTAGGGAGCCGATCGCTTGGGGTAGGGTTTTAGGGTACACTTAGTTCTGTCTGTTTCTGTTGGTACCGTCTGTTTCTGTTGGGTGGTAACACCTATCTGTTTCTGCGTGGTACCGTCTGTTCGGGTGGTAAAGGCCCATTACTAGTGTACACCTGATTCTACATTCTGTTTCCGTAGGGATTAATCTGTTTCTGCTTCTGTCTGTTTCTGATCGGGTAGTAAAGGCCCATTATTAGCATCCTGTTTCTGTTAAATTATTCTGTACCCGTTTCCGTTTCAGTTTAGACATTAGGGTGACACCTAATTCTGTTATACTAGTATTAGTGCAGAGAAGTGTAAAGCAATAGTCTATGTCATTCTGTTTTTCTGTTATATCTGCTACACCTGTTACAGTTATCTCACATCCAGTTTTATGTTCATATCATATTATTATTATCTGTTCATATGCTGAAAGTCACTGGACTTGCCAGACTTTTTGTCTGACCCTTGTTGTTTCGCCTCCTTTCTTCCGTTTCCCCCCCAGGTTATCCAAGGAGGGAAATACTTTAGCTTGATCCAGATTTCTCTTTGCTTGAAGTGCTTAAAGTATGGCTTGGCTCTGTATAGCTTCCGTTCCGTGGGGATTATGATTTTAAACCATGCATTTTGAAGGCTTTTGTACAAGACTGATATTTTGTACTTGAATTCTGAAATTGAAAGGATGTAACCATATTAATTTCTGTTTCCGCTGTAATAAAGTTAAAAATTTTCAAGTATTGTTTTATCTGTCTTGTAGTTTCTGTTCTGTTTACTAAAATGCTCCACCAAAGTTAAGGCATTCCCTTTGTGAGTGACCTTAACGGAGGTGGGGTGTTACACTTGGTATCAGAGCTGAAGGTTACCAGATTTTATAAAAAGTTTTGAAAACTATTTTCAAAAAAGGTTTTGAAAGGAAGTATTTTCAAAAATAAAGCTTATTTTGAAAAACATAATCCCCAAGAGCCATATATCTTTCTTTCAGTCCTTTTTGTATTGAACCTTTCCTTTTTCGTTTCAGCATGTCTGAAGCATCTGAGATACCAGAGGGTGTTCATGTACCCGGTTGGTTTCGTCAATATCTTGAAGCTAGGACCGCCGCTGCAGGTCCAGCAAATGATCCCCCTCTTCCACCCCCTCCTTGTGCAATTGCTTTCTCAAAGATCTGCAGAGATTTTAGGGCCATGGGTGGGAAGGATTTCAAAGGAACTGAATCATTCGTAGAAGCAAGGAATTGGCTCAAAGAAACTGAGGATCTATTCGTTATCTTCGAGGTGGACGATAGGCAGAAGGTACAGTTGGCAGTATGGTTGCTCAAAGACGAAGCTTCCTACTGGTGGGAAGTCACTAACGCCGAGAGGCCGGTTGAGACATGGATGGATTTCAGAACAAGGTTTGAGACAAAATTCCTCTCGCAAGATGAACGAAGTTTACAATTGGAAAAGTTCTTATCTCTTAAGCAAGGAAGTATGACGGTCAAGGAATACGTCAACCAGTTCAACCAACTGGCTAGGTTCGGATTGGATTTAGTCAACACTCAGCATAAAAAGGCTCTCCGCTTTGTTAAAGGATTGAACGAGCCACTGCATAGCCTAGCCATGACCCATGTACCCATGGGAGCAACTTACGAGAAATTGGTGGATATGGCACTACTGCACGAGGAAGACAAGGGCCCGGAAGAGACAAAGAAGGAAGAACCACAGAATAAGAAAGCGGGGCCCAAAAAGGAAACACAAAAGAAGGATGAGAAGTCTGAAGATAAGAAGGGGAAAAAGTGCTTTACTTGTGGGAGCTCGACTCATCTGAACAAGGATTGCAGAAAAAGGAAGGGCGCTTGCTTCAACTATGGGGAGATGGTGCACTTCACTAGGGACTGCCCGAAGAGACGAGGACAAGGAGGGCAGGCGAACACTCTTGAGGCTAGTGGCTAGGATAGAAATAGGAAAATTTCTATAGTAGGTTTAATTTCTTTATCTGGTTATGGAGTTAAGACTTTTTCTGATTCTGGTATTTTGATTTTGTAATCGATACTCTGCACTTTAATACTAGTATTATTTCTGAATTCCGCTGTAGACTCAGACCCATAAGGGTTATGGATCATCTGTTTGAGATTGGGGTTTGAGGGATATCTGTGTTAGGCGTCAAGTATGACGCATACATTCTGAGTTTTCGTGGGGTATGATTTTATCATGCTTAGCTTCCTAATAATCATTAGGGAACCTGATCTGTACCAGTAGTCTGTAAATGTTAGCCTACTTTGTGAACTAGGCAACACAAAGTCAAGAAACCAACCATTGAAGAGTATTTTAAGTTATAAGACTTCGGTTCGGATTGGAAGAAAACACCACAATTCAGATTGATAGCAGCATATTGGTTCGGATCGGATAGAGTTCTCTGTTCGGATCGGTTGTCTCTTACTGGATAAATTGGCAAAGCATATCCAATCGGATCGGAAGGCGAATAAATCTCAAATGGATCGGAAAGCCATCTGCTTGCCACGACGCTGGAGCGGAGCGGAGTATGTTAGAGAAGGAGAGACGTCCAAGCCACTCCGGTTCGGATCGGGTATTCCGATCCGAACCCCCAACCTGCACGCCTCCGACCCGCACCCATGATCCAGGTTAATCTCCTGTAATATCGCCTAGAGAACCGGACCGGCTATGACTGATTCCTACCCCTAACGTTCATCTCTTTGATGTGTTGTCAGCTTGATAGTTCATCCGAACCCGAAGAGAGTGCGATGGATAACACGTGGTCCGACCCGGATTGAATCTCAGGCAAATTCACACCTATAAATACCCCATCTGGAGACAAAGAGAAGGATCTTTTTTCAGCACTTAAAGAATTCAATCACCTCCAAAATCCGAACTCCATTACTCCCGGAAAATCCAAATCATCTTTTATTTCTTGTTTTAGTCAATTGAGTGAACAAAAGTGAGTTGTGAGTGAATCTATCATTGTATTTGCAACTGAATTATTGAATATAGCAAAGAATAAGTGGACGTAGGTATTTGTTTGCCGATCCACTATAAATCTTGTGTGTTCGTTTTTATTTTTATCTCATTTTATCTTGTTTCAAATCAATTTGGGTGTTAGAACCACATTTGGGTCTAACATTTTGGTGCTTTCACTGAGAAACCTCATCTAAATTCTTTATTTTCCGGGATCTCTTTCTACTTTTTGGACCGTTGAGTTCAAAGAAGTGAATCCTTAAGTTTCTCCGCTTTCTTACATTCGTTGAAGTAATTGTCAAAGACTCATGGCCAAAGGAAAAGGCAAGGAAGTTCAGTCTGTTCAAGGAAGTGGAGCTGGCGAAGATCAGCAACATGCTGTTGTAACAAGGTCTCGGGGGCAGAGTTCAGCAGCAGGAAGAATCAATGCAGGAAATCCGAACCGACAGCAAGGGGAGAGCTCCGATCCGATCCGGGTAGGAGACTCTGAAGCAGTGCACTCCCCCAATCTGAACCGACCCGAGTTGCTCGCTGCACACCGATCCGACCAGGCACCCCAGCTCCGATCCGACCCGGCTTCCTACCTCCGATCCGACCCGATGCTTGGTGAAGCTGGAACATCTACTCGAGTCCCCACGAATGCTCCAATTCCAGCTGCCAGGGTTGGAGATCAGGTCAACCCATCTGCGCCCATCACTCAAGGAGATTTTTCGCGCTTGCTTGATATGCTTGAGAGCACGAGGGAAGCTATGAGAGTTCATGAGCGCACTAATCTCATGATGCAGGAAAATATGAGGCTCATGAGTCGGGAGATCAATGAGCTCCGTCGGCAGAGAACTCCATCACCGGTTCGTCACACACCCGTAGATCAATCTTCATCTTCCGAGGAAGAGAGGCCCCGTGAACGAAGGCCACTCGAACGACCTCAGAACGTGGAGCAGCTAACATTTGGATCTTTGGGATCTCGCGAGGATATCGCACGAGCATTAGGAAACGATGACCCCACTCGGGGGCAAAGACTCCAGTCCCCTCTTCCCGATATCGACCGGGAACACAGGGAACGGAATCGAGCAGAGGCAGCTCGAAGAAGAAGGGCATCTCCTGAGCATGAGCCCAGAAGGAACTCGGACACTAGGGCCAGGGAACCTGAGCAGCCCCTAACTAGTGCCGATGTACAGGCAATGGTTCGCCGAATTATGTCCGAGAGCCGGAATTATACAAATGAAGACTATGGCATTGAGCGAAGCCATACTCCGTTCACTGACGATATCCTAGACTTCCAGTTTCCCCGACGCTTTAACTTGCCACAGATGGACAAATATAACGGAAGGACTGATCCGGGACAGCATTTGATGCGGTATTCGTGGCTCATGAACGCCGCTGCTGCCCCTGACGAAGTGAAGTGCAAAGCATTCCCAATCTACCTAGAAGATGTGGCATTATTCTGGTTTACCCGACTTCCTCCTCGTTCAATTTCTAATTACAAAGAACTAAGCGAGCGTTTCATGAACCAGTTCCGACTACATGCCCGAAAGTCCAAGAGTGTTATTGAATTGTCGAGGATCAAACAGGCACCAGGAGAGTCTTTAAGGGCATATTTAGATCGTTTTAACCAAGCTGTAACTGAGGTCAGTGACCCGCATGAGCCCACTATTCTGATGGCATTGAAGGAAGGAGTCGATCCTGAATCTGAGTTTGGAGACTACCTTTCTGGGAAGACACCCCCCACAAGGGCGATATTCTACGAAAAAGCCGATATTTATTTAAGACGAGAGGAGGCCAGGGCAAACCGGAAGAGAAAGTCTGAGACAGCTTCAAAGGAGAATGTGCAGAGTAATATTGCCGTGAAGCAGTCTGGGGAAAGTTCTGGCAAGGTTGAAGTAAATGTAGGAAACAAGGGTGGAAGCAGCAATACTGGAAATGGGGGAAACAACAACAACCGTAATTCGAACGGTAACAGGAGAAACAGAAATAGGGGAAGCGACCCTAACAAAAGGCCCCGATTCCAGAACTACGAGAACTATACACCATTGAATGACACCCTGGAAAATATTTACCTGGATACGTACAATGTGTTGCAGTACAAAAGACCGCCACCTCGTGATTCGACCGAGAAAGAAATGGCGACAGGGAAATTTTGCTTGTTTCACGGAACACATGGACATTCGACCAATGAGTGTCGGCATTTGAGGGATGTAATTGAAAAGCTGCTGCGTGAAGGAAAGTTGGATGAGTACAAGGTTGCCCCGAGGGACAGGGGGCAAGGAGAGCAGGCTCCAAAACAGATCCTACCTGCTCCTAAGCCTACCGCGCAGCAGAAAGGTAAAGGGATCGTCATCAACTCCATAGTAGGCGGACCTCACCCGGCAATCCGAAGTTTTAGGTCAATGGACCAATATGTGAATGCTGCCAAGCATCTAGATGTGAATGAAGGTGACGATTTGGAAGATGTCACCCCTATAAAACAACAAAAAACCATGTTCGATGACGTGGTATTTCGCAGCCGAGACAACAAGGGGATACAATCTCCCACCAATGATCCGTTGGTTATTACTACCACCATTGGGCCGGCCTTGGTCCATAAGGTATTAGTAGACAACAGAAGTTCCGTTAATATTTTGTTCAAGAAGTCATTTGATCAGATGAAGCTTGAGCCCGAAGATCTGAAACCTTGTGAAGGATGGATTAGAGGCTTCAACGGAGCGACGACAGCTCCCATGGGATATATAGAGTTGCCCGTGACCCTAGGGCAAGGAGAACGTAGAAGAGTGCGAATGCTTCAGTTCGTAGTATTGGACGTAGATTCGCCATATAACGCATTTTTAGGGAGACCTGCCCTCGCTGAATTTAGAGTTTGTATCGCCCCTTGGTGCTTGTTACTAAAGTTCCCAACCGAAGCCGGGACTGGAGTAATAAGAGGGGATCAGGTTTCTGGACGGGCCTGCTATGTGGTCGAACTGAAGATGTTGATGAAAGGAGTTAATGCTGAGAGTAAGGATGCCTCATCTCCCTCAAAGGGGGACTCGGCATAGCAATTAGAGAGATTGAACCCAAGGGAGTTGCCCAAAGGAACGCCTGAAGACCTGGATCCTAGAAAAGACGAGGAACCAGAGGCTAGGAATGCAACTCCTAATGAAGCGACAGTGGAAATTCCTGTTGATAAAGCTGATCCGACGAAAGTTTTGAAGATTGGTTCCCAATTGGATCCACGTCGTGCTGAAGAGCTGACGGACTTCTTGAAGGCAAACTTAGATGTGTTCGCCTGGACCCATGCTGACATGTGTGGGATATCGCCTTCCATTATCAGTCACAAATTGAATGTAAATCCGAAGCATCCGCCTGTGAAGCAAAAGAGACGCATGCTGGGCCCAGAGAGGTCGGCTGCTCTCAAAGAGGAAGTAGAGAAATTGAAGCAAAATGGATTTATTCGAGATTCAACTTATCCCGACTGGATATCGAATCCTGTCTTGGTAAAGAAGCCAAACGGAAAGTGGCGAACTTGTATTGACTTTTCAGATTTAAATAAGGCTTGCCCAAAAGATAGTTTCCCACTTCCTAGGATTGACCAGCTTGTAGACTCGACAGCAGGTCATGAACTTCTCTCTTTCATGGATGCATACTCTGGATACAATCAAATTCCTATGCATGTACCAGACCAAGAGCATACGAGTTTCATTACGAATTTGGGGTTATATTGTTATGTTGTAATGCCATTCGGATTAAAAAACGCTGGAGCTACTTATCAGCGGTTGGTAAATAGAATGTTTTATGATCAAATAGGAAAAACTATGGAAGTTTATGTGGATGATATGCTTGTTAAATCAAAGCAGTCTTCCAGTCATACGCAAGACTTAGCGGAAATGTTTGGTATCTTGCGAAAATACCGTATGAAATTGAATCCTTTAAAATGTTCATTTGGAGTGGCGTCGGGAAAGTTCCTTGGCTTCATTGTGAGTTCCCGAGGAATTGAAATCAACCCTAGCCAGATAGCGGCGATTAGAAATATCGAAGAACCAAGGAGAATTAAAGACGTCCAAAGTCTGGCAGGGAAGGTAGCGGCGCTGAGTAGATTCATCTCCAAAGCCACCGATAAATGTGTTCCATTTTTTGATTTGATAAAAAGGGGAAAGAAGAACTTCCAGTGGACTCCCGATTGTGTCGAGGCCTTTCAAAATCTGTTAGAGCTGTTAGAGAAACCGCCAATCTTATCAAAGCCCGTAGATCACGAAGAACTATTTGTTTATCTAGCAGTCTCGGCTCACGCTGTCAGC
Source organism: Allium sativum (assembly GCA_030737875.1). Taxonomy (NCBI): domain Eukaryota; kingdom Viridiplantae; phylum Streptophyta; class Magnoliopsida; order Asparagales; family Amaryllidaceae; genus Allium; species Allium sativum. Next base: position 527,590,243 of record CM060922.1, on the reverse strand, counting down.
ACAGCCCTGGTTCGAGAAGAAGACAAAGTACAAAGGCCAGTATACTATGTGAGTAAGAAATTAGCAGCGGCAGAGCGCAACTACCCAAAGATCGAGAAGCTTGCTTACAGCCTCCTGATTGCATCCCGAAAACTTCGTCACTACTTCCAAGCCCATCCAATAACCATTTACACCGATCAGCCGTTAAGACAGGTGTTGCAGAGACCCGAAGCGTCGGGAAGGTTGATTAAATGGAACATAGAACTAAGCCAGTTTGATTTGAATTTTCAACCACGAAAGTCAATCAGGGGGCAAGCTCTAGCAGACTTTATTGCGGAGTTCACCATTCCAGAGGAAGAAATAATCAATGACCGAGTGGTCAAATCCGAGGATAAGCTAGAGATGAATCCGTGGAAATTATATACAGATGGAGCTAAAAATGACCGAAGATCCGGAGCTGGAATTGTCTTAGTCACTCCCGAGGGACGGTCGTTATATTACGCCCTGCGATTAGAATTTTCGGCAACAAACAATGACTCTGAGTATGAAGCCCTGATTGCCGGGCTGAAACTCGCTAAAGTCCTCGGAGTAAAAATGATGGACATATTTTGTGACTCTAAGATTGTTGTTTGTCAAGTGCGAGAGGAATTCGCGGCTCGAGGACCTCGACTTGTCGCTTACCTCAAGAAAGTGAAAGAGCTATTAAATAGCTTAGAGCGGTACAACATAACACATATTCCCAGAGTAGAAAACCAGAAAGCGGATAGACTAGCAAAATTGGCTAGTTCCGACAATCCAGAAGAGACTGAGGTAATTCCAATTGAAATGTTGGAGTCGCCAAGCTTTGAGTCAATGGAAATTGAATTCGTTCTTGAAGCGGAACCAGAGAAGGAGTCATGGATGACTCCAATCAAGAGTTTTCTTAAGAATGGGACACTCCCATCGAAGAAAAGTGAGAAAAGAGCTGTAGTTCGCAAAGCTGCCAGATATGTTATGCAAGACGATACTCTCTATAGACAAGGATTTTCTATGCCCCTGTTACGATGTATCGCACACGACGACATCAAGCGTGTACTGAGAGAAGTGCACGAAGGTGAGTGTGGAGATCATACAGGAGGTCAAACTTTAGCAAAGAAAATATTGCGGTACGGATACTTCTGGCCTACGATCAACAAAGATGCAGCTGATTATTCACGACGCTGCGATAAGTGCCAGAGATTCGCTAAAATCCCCAGGGCACCGTCAACCCAGCTTAAATCGATGGTGAGTCCTTGGCCATTTGCCACATGGGGAATCGATATCATTGGAGTTTTATCGATTGCTAAAGGAGGGGCTAAGTATGCCATAGTAGCCGTGGATTATTTCACAAAGTGGGTGGAAGCTGAGCCCTTGACTAAGATCACCACAAGAAAGGTGATAAGTTTTGTGGTCAGAAATATTATATGCCGATTCGGAATCCCAAGGACGATTGTTACTGACAACGGGACCCAATTTGATAGCACTGAATTCAGAAATTTTTGCCAGAAATATAAGATAGACAAACGATATACTGCAGTTGCCTATCCACAATCTAATGGGCAAGTAGAGGCGATAAACAAGGTAATAAAATCCATCCTCAAGAAGCGATTAGAGCGTGCAAAGGCAAAATGGGTTGATGAATTGCCCCTAGCCTTGTGGGCATACCGAACAACGTTCAAAACGGCTACCGGTCATACCCCTTTCTCTCTCTCCTTTGGCTCAGAAGCAGTAATTCCAGTTGAACTGGAAGTTCCTTCCCACAGGGTGACGTATTATGACCCGATGACGAATCGGGCACTTTTACTTGAGTCTCTTGATGAAATCGAAGAGAAAAGGGACGAAGCAGACTTGCGTGCAGCAAGACATCGGCGTCAGATGGCACGCTATTATGACAAAAAAGTTCGTCTCAGAACTTTTGAACCAGGAGATTTGGTGCTAAAGAGAGTTTTTCCATCCCTTCCTCACTTCGGCTCAAAATGGGAAGGACCCTTTGTCATCCAACGGAAACTTGAAAAAGGAACCTTCAAGTTAACGACCGTAGATGGCGAAGGAGTTCCTCGAGCATGGAATGCCCAACACTTAATACGATATTTGGATTAGAAATGCTATATTTTTTGTTATTTTTACTGTGGATTCTGTAACAAGACATGCTTTGCCTTGGGAAAATCTGATGATATGAATAAAGGACTATAAAGTGGACGTAGGCTACGACTTAGCTGAACCACTATAAAAATATTGTGTGTTATTTACTTTTATGCATTTACATTCATTAGTTGTTCTGTTGTGATTATAAAATACAGGATAACTAAGAGCCTAAAAAAGGTCGAAAACAGTCTGGACATAAAAAGAAGCACAATGATTATTTGTGCAATAAGACGTAAAAGAATGAGAAAACGACATTCTAACTCTAACTCTCCAGAGAAAGAGAGAGAGTATAGAAGCGTCTCAGACTGAGCGCTGAAAAAGAAATTCTATTCCGAACTCTAACTCTCCAGAGAAAGAGAGAGAGTATAAAAGCGTCTCAGACTGAGCGCTGAAAAAGAAATTCTATTCTTAACTCTAACTCTCCAGAGAAAGAGAGAGAGTATAAAAGCGTCTCCGACTGAGCGCAGAGAAAGAGGTTCAACTCCGAACTCTAACTTTCCAGAGAGAAAGAGAGTATAAAGGCGTCTCCGACCGAGCGCCGATAAAGAAATCTTTTCCCGTTGAACGACCGGGGAATAGACAAATAACTGAACTCGAACTCTAACTCTCAAGAGAATGAGAGAGAGTATAAAAGAAATGCCAGGAAAAACAACAGGTATTGATGACACAGGAAATGCCATCCCGTTAGAGAATCGGGAGCATTCAGATTGCATAGCTGAGCATTGAATAACTTATGGAAATTGACTGGGGACACATATACATACACATATCTCCCCTCTCCCCAATTTTGTTTCATAACTATAAACATGCATTTTTACATAAGTGCAGAACTGCTAACAGATAAACATTGCAAAAAGTGAATTATTTTTATTTACAAATGAATGAATTTGTATAGGGAAATAACTAAAAAAGAAAGTGCGGAAGCTGCTGTTGTAGCAGCACTTATTGGTTTACAAAGAGGCTAAAAGGACACAGGGGAACCCACTATTTGGGTTTGGGATGAGCCTTCGATTTTTTGGCAGCTTTTTCCGCATCCTTTGCTTCCTTCTCGGCTTCAGTCAAGATTCGCTTTGATTTCTTTTTCCCTGAAGATGTAGTACTGGAGCCAGCAGACTTCTTCCCGGAGGGCGGGGCACTGGAATCAAGAGAAGATTTTTTAGCAAGTTCTTCGGTAATAGATCTAGTTGAGAGCTTAACAACTAACCTTGAGCCTGCATCCACAACTGCGAGGGGCTTGAGGACCTCAGGGTCTAATTCTTCAGCTTTTAATTGTAAGCGCTTGTCTTGATCGGCCTTCATGGCCGCCAAGGTAACGTCATCGGCGCTTTTTGACTCCCCGGTTATTGTGACCTCCGGTTCCTCATCATGCCCCTCGTCCCCTCCGTCGTCTTTTAAAGCTGCAATCATTTCTTCATCATGGGGAGTAGTGACGTTAGTTGGCTCACTTCTTTCCCCCAGGTCTGTGGAAGCAGCCTTGTCTTCCCCTTCTTTGACCCTATCAGTGGGCTTTGTCCCAGCAGTAGTCCCTTGAGCTACATCTGTCTTCGCGGAGGATTCAACGCCTACAAAATGAGAAACATCGGTTATCAACTCAGGCGAAAGCAAAGGATTTCTCATCGAACGTTCCATCATGTAGCCAAAGGTAGTAGTAGCCTTGGCAAATTGAGGAGAAAAGATAGGGATACCTTCTGAAGACTTTTCAGCGGAGGTGACTACTACCTCTGGAGTTATTTCAGGAATGGGAGATAGCAGAGTTGTTCGGGGAATTCCCGGGTTTTCGGGATCGTACCCTTCTACTTCGGGAGTTACAGGTGCAGAAGAGGAGGAACCAGCTTCAGGAATGGTTTTCTGTTTAGACTTCCGCCTCTCTTCTTCCATGGCCTCAGCAATTAGACGGCGCCCTTCAGCTAGGCGCTCCGGTTCGTCGTCTCTTAGGTATTTCTCCATCAGCTTATCTTCATCGAGGGAATCGACCTTAAGTTCTTCTTTTTCCCACTCGACGATTTGATTCCACACTTGAACCAGAGTGGATGGATAGTCCTCGATCCAGGAAATGTTTCGACGACGAATAATGTGCGCGAAGAATTCTATCATTAGCTCGCCGAAGCCCTGAATATCAGCCTCCGCCTCTGATAGTTGTTTGCGGGTTTCCTCCGCAGATTTAATAGAGCATTCCACATTGCCCTCAGCCAGAGCAGCCCTGTTTTCCGCCTCCAACAATTTTGAAGCCAAGTCTGTGTTTTTCTTTTCTAACTCAGCACTCCTTTTCGCTAACTCGGCGTTTTTCTGCTCAAGCTCAGCATAAGCAAGGCGTGTCTTAGCAGCCTCTGATTTGGCCTCGTCAGCTTGCTTCTTCAACTCAGAACGCTCCTGAGTGTGGGACTCAAGTAAGTCATGATAACGCTTTTGCATGTCCTCAAATTGTTGTTTGAAATTAGAAGCGTTCTTTTGAGCAACAGCTAGTTGGGCTTGAGTGTCTTCTAGGTCCTTTCCTAAGGTTTTTAAGGCCTTAGCATCCTCCTCTGCAGTCTTTTGCATTGAGTCAGCATTTGTCATTAGAGTGCGGATGATTCTAGAAAGATTGCGGGAATACTTGAACATCTCAGTATATTGTTTTTCCACCAAATCGATTTTTGCCTTGGCCTCCTCTGCCCAATTAGAAGAAATAGGTTCAAGGGTAGGTAGAAAGGTCAGAGTCTCGAAGTAGTGCTCGGGAAATTGCTCCTTTAAATATGCCAGCCTTACTGCGGTTCCCGCATCTGGTGGAGGAGGAGCAAGGATTGTTAGTTCGGTGTCCCTTCTTGAAGAAGATTCTGTAGAACCCTTGTCTGTCCTAGGTCGTTTAGTAGCAGGGACTTTTTGCTTACTTCGAGACCCAGTTTCCTTTGGAGGAGTTTTCTCTCTGCTTCGCTTTTCATGGGAGGAAGTGGAATCCCTAGATTGTGGTCTATCCTCCTCCCTACGACCTTGATAGCTTTTGTATTTCTCTTGTTCCGGTCGAACTGGTGAGCGGGAGCGTGAGGGTCGAGATCGATAGGGATCATAGGGTCTTCTTTCCTCCCTACCACGGTCATCCCGGCGATCATACTCGACATCCTGAGGAGGATTGGACATGCTGCGACGAAGCTTTCTTATATCATAATAGGACCGAGACATTGTACCTGCACGATAAAATAAGCGAAGTTTAGAATCAATGGATTCATGGAGAAAGAGGTGCAATGAATGCTAATGCTGTGGTGTAAAGTGCATCCTAAGTGGTGTGTGTGTCCCCCCAACCAACCCGAGTCTGAAGCTAGACTGGTGCGGGCAGGCTCTTTGGCCTTAGCAGGAGTAGTTTCTTCAGAAGAAGTGAAGACTAAAGGGTCCTTCCTGAAATTTCTGAAGTATATATAGTCTCAGGTAAGGGGAGATCCCCCAAACCCTGAAATATGTGCTCGTCGGTGCTAGGAACATCCCCTTCGGAAGCGCGAAGTGGCGACTCTTGGAAAGACTTTGACTTGTCTGGAGAAGTAGTCTCCTCGGGGGCAATATACCCTTCACGATGTTTTTCGGCCAGATTAGCCAGTTCGTCATCTTGTGTGGAAGAGGGAGAAGGTGAAGTTTGAAGAGGAGCTGCAGGAATTCCCGAGCCTTCTCCTATCTCTGGAACTGTTTCCACTGGAGGAATGTATGCATAAGGGACCGTCCCATGACCGATGCTACGGAAAACGGATAGCAGCCCGTGAAAATGAAGGTATTCATCTTTAAGGACCTCGTCGATAGTCAGGAATTTTTGATCGCCATTAAGAAGACGGTGCATCCGATCAAAGAACGCCTGGTCTGATATCTGTTTGGGATTGTCGACTGCAAACAAAAAAGGGAAACAGGTCAGAGTGATGATTCAAGTGTATAGAGTCCAAGATCAGAAAATCAGTGCTTTACTTGATTTTGTCCATCTCCTGGCGCATCCAGACTGTTGCTTTATATAGAACCACTCTAGTCTGGAATCTCCAGCTTTACTGCTAAACGGCGTAGAGATTATCTTCCTTTTTGGGACTGATTCAAAGTAACAGAAAGATGGAGTTTCTCTAGTCCGATGTTTGAAATTATAGAAGAAATGAACATCATCGAACGTGAGCTCTACGCCAAGAATTTCACGATATGCTATGAATAAGGTATGCAGATAGGCATATGAATTGGGATGCAACTGCATGGGGGCAATCCGCATTTGTCTTAAGAAGTCAACGATGAAAGGCGAGAATGGAGGAATGGCGCCGACCATGCACATCAGTCGAGTGACCGTCATATATCCTTCCGGAGGGTTGTGGGGACGGTCAGAGCGTGAGGGCACTAGAGTGTCCCTTTTCATTATTCCATACTTCAGGCAAATTCGAACGAGTCGGTCGTTGTCAATTGTCGATTCTACGGAATCTGGAGGTGACTCCAATATAATGGCTGAGTCAAATTCATCGGGTGCTCGATTGTCACCTATCCCTCCTTCCTCCTCAAAGCCTAGGGAAACTTCATTTTCTGAAGACATTTCGTCGCTTTCCCGATGACCAACTCCGTAATCCGGACCCTCGCTGTCCCATTCTGGGTCAGATGAAGAAAATATATCCTCGAGAGTGGTTTTGTTGGAAGTTTCCGGAGCTTCTTTCCTCTCAGCTAGACGAGAAGAGCGTCTGGGCCTCATTGTCATGGAACTATTGAAGAAGCAATAGCACGAATTAGAGTAAATTATCCCGTGTCCCCCTTTTTTGTGTATGTGTGTGAACTAAAGTGTGTGCAGCAAATGTGGGAAATACAAAATAAAAGTATAGCAATGTAAGACGAAGCTTTAAAGAGAAGGTGATAGTCAGAGTTGTTCTTAATTCTCGTTTATGTTCACAAGGCACTATCCTAACTGTCCGCGAAGCATATTCGTCTAGAGTAAGTGTTAGTTGAATTAGTTGGGTAGTCTTTATGTGCCAAATTTGATACGTTCGGTTCGGTTCGGATATGCATATGATGACTGGCTCAATACAAATACAGATAACAGTCGGTTCGGGTGCTTCAGTAAGGCAAGGTTAGTTCAAGACAAGAGAAACGATGGGTTCGGAAGCAGGACTGATCTGATCGGATCGGGTGACCTGATCCGAACCGAACTAGCACCACTCAACCGATCCATTTAGTTCAACCTCTTATCCCGTTCACTTCTCCGACCCGAACCGACGTTTTCTTTCCTTCCCGTCTTTCTAAAGTACGAAACCCGAACCGATCCCCTTTCCTTCTCCTTCCTTTTTGCTCCTTCGTCTTCTGCCCGAACCAGCTCCAATTTGTCATCACGCTCCTCATCTTCTTCCTCTTTCCCCCCTACTCGCAAACAAACCTGTTCCATCGCCAAAGCTACCGTTAAGGACAATTGTTTGCCCTCTCCAGCATCGCAACGCCTCGAAGCGATGGCGGATCCACCAGTAACGACGTGGAGTTCAAGTAGAGCCTCGTGGCTAAGCCATCCCAGTCAACCGCGAATTGAAATCAAGTACAGATGCAACGAAGTTATTCGAGATTAAAAAGCTACCTATATGTTCGATTTGAGAAATCTACAACGAATGATTTCAAGATATTGGAGTTTCTGACGTTTTCAATGCTAGGTTTGGAAGCGGCGGTGGAAAAGAAGAAGAAAAGAAAGAAGACGGTGGTGAGTTTATATAAGGGGTAATGTTGACTCCTCGTATTCCTATTCTTTCTCACCCGCTCGGACTGGAGTGAAGGCCCAGAAGCACAACTCTCCCTGAAGGCCCAATGCCTAAGAACCAAATCCACGAAAACGCTTCGGATCGGAATCCGAACCGAGCAAATTTCACACATTAATTTAGCATCCGACTCGAATTGAAGAGAAGGAGAATAAAGGAAGAGCATACCTGCAAGAAGCATTACATGGCGAGAAGAATTCCCAAATTTGCTCAGAAATGAAGAAAATGTGCTCGGGTCGGACGCCGAACCGAATGGAAATCTGTGCATTACTCCTGACTGTTCTGATTCAAGAACTAGCATTTAAACAACGTCAAAGCACGCTTTGTACAACAGAAGCATACTTTGAGGGGGCAAAATGTTAGCCTACTTTGTGAACTAGGCAACACAAAGTCAAGAAACCAACCATTGAAGAGTATTTTAAGTTATAAGACTTCGGTTCGGATTGGAAGAAAACACCACAATTCAGATTGATAGCAGCATATTGGTTCGGATCGGATAGAGTTCTCTGTTCGGATCGGTTGTCTCTTACTGGATAAATTGGCAAAGCATATCCAATCGGATCGGAAGGCGAATAAATCTCAAATGGATCGGAAAGCCATCTGCTTGCCACGACGCTGGAGCGGAGCGGAGTATGTTAGAGAAGGAGAGACGTCCAAGCCACTCCGGTTCGGATCGGGTATTCCGATCCGAACCCCCAACCTGCACGCCTCCGACCTGCACCCATGATCCAGGTTAATCTCCTGTAATATCGCCTGGAGAACCGGACCGGCTATGACTGATTCCTACCCCTAACGTTCATCTCTTTGATGTGTTGTCAGCTTGATAGTTCATCCGAACCCGAAGAGAGTGCGATGGATAACACGTGGTCCGACCCGGATTGAATCTCAGGCAAATTCACACCTATAAATACCCCATCTGGAGACAAAGAGAAGGATCTTTTTTCAGCACTTAAAGAATTCAATCACCTCCAACATCCGAACTCCATTACTCCCGGAAAATCCAAATCATCTTTTATTTCTTGTTTTAGTCAATTGAGTGAACAAAAGTGAGTTGTGAGTGAATCTATCATTGTATTTGCAACTGAATTATTGAATATAGCAAAGAATAAGTGGACGTAGGTATTTGTTTGCCGAACCACTATAAATCTTGTGTGTTCGTTTTTATTTTTATCTCATTTTATCTTGTTTCAAATCAATTTGGGTGTTAGAACCACATTTGGGTCTAACAGTAAATATCTAAATACTTTTTATAGGATTTCCAGTTTTGACATTGTCTAAAGAAGGTAATCCTCTGGGTGTCAATTTGATGTTGGTTTCGGTCTTTGGGGCCGATACTTAGGACCCATGTCTAATGGGAACCAAATTTTCGTTCTATCTGTACTCGCTTCCATCATTCGACTGTATCCTATCGATCGAATATTTGAACTTTAGGTAGAAACTAATGGGTGTAAACATGTGTTTGAGACATGTTATGTTTGATGGTTGCAAGTGGATGCAAGTGGTTGCTAGTGGTTGCCCGTGGATGCATATACACACACTAGGCACTAGATCGGCTCGAAAACACTCTCATACTGCATATGGATGGGTGAGCATTTTTCAATTCTTGTGGATGCAAAATGGTTGATTCAGCACATGGATGTTGCATTTGAGTGAATGATTGTGCACTCATATAGAAATAATATATATCATCAGAATTCTATTGCATACATGTTGGACTCATGGCACTAACATAATTCGCTTTAAGGAGGTCAACTGAATCAGTAGACCGCCTGATCTTTGCATTAGATAAGGAACATATACACACACTTTTTGCATATGTTCATACAACATTAGAAGTTTTCTAAGGAAAATGGATGCTTGTGGATGATGGTTGAGTAGATGGGTGATTGGATGGTAGGACACATTCTTCTTAACTTGAAGATTTCGGGGACGAAATCCTTTTAAGTGGGGGAGAATGTAACACCCCGTGTATTCTATAACTGTGAAAGTCATAAATTAAAGTATAATTAATTTCAAATCAAAGAATTAAGGGAAACGGGATACGCCATTGCGTTCGTCTCGGAATTCTGCTTGAGATAGAGTCTGAGTTTGCGTAAAATGGATATCGTATAAAGAAGTTATGGACGAACGAAGTTGGGCGAAAAACCGGAAAACGGGTCAGAATGCACTGGCGCACTTGGGAAGTGCGCCAGAACAAAAATGCACTGGCGCACTTGGGAAGTGCGCCAGTACATTTTTGACCTGGCGCACCTGCCAAGTGCGCCCAGGTCAAAAATGACCTGCTGGCCAGGTCTGGTCTAGCCCTGGCTGGCCAGGTCTGGGTTTGGTCGATTTTCAGAAGCTTGCTTTGTCATTAGGGCTAGGTGGCAGGCTCTAATTGGTCTCTCTTTCGAATGAATGGCTACGATCAATCCAAGCAACATCGATGGTCCTAATCAGTTCATAAACTCTATAAAAATGACCCTAGACTCTACCTAACCTAAGTCTCTAACACAATTCTCTAGCCTCCATTGCTCTCTTCTTCTAATTAAAAATAAAAATGGCGTCGCTACTCTGCTAGAATCAAAACTAGAAGTCAATCAACATCATCCTAAATTCAAATTTGAGATAAAAGCTTCTGCAACAATTCTGTAACAACTAAAGTTCTTTCTTTAATCCAATCAAGGCAAGTACAGTTATTTTCCGCTATAAACATTAATTATAATTTTGATATGTTTTTAATTCTGAATCTGAGATTGTATATATATTCTCTTCTGTCAGATCTGTTTTCTGTGACTGTTCTGTATCCCCTTTTCTTCTTTTCTGTTTCTATAGCCAGGCTACCACGAGCTTGTGCCTAATCTCATAAGAGATGAACGTATGAATGCAAATTTTGGGATAAATAATGAATGATGTGAAATTTGACAAGACTGAATTGAATGTATGACTTTAGGTCTGAGGCATAAAATATAATGGACTTGTGACTTGGGATTTGATGCATAAATTTGACTATGAACATATAATTTATATATGTTGTATGCATAGTGTATGTTGTAATTTAGATCTGTAATTAATTAGAAAAAGATGAGAATATGTTGTAAACTAGATTTGGATCTATACATATTCTGTGATAGAAGAAAAGAGGGACCATTGTAAGATTACATATGATTTGAGACTTTGGACAAAATATAAAAGTCAAGATCTGATTTTTAGAAGATATGATTTAAAGATTTAGATTGTTGGGTATAGTTTGCATAATGATTCATGACTTAAAAAGAAGAAGATATGGAAACTTAGGTGTAAAGATTTACATTAATTAGGATATCTATTATTGTGATTACACCTAAATAGGAATTTTTGGATATATGGCATGCATTGTAATTAATGATTATATTTGGAATAATTTACATGTAAAATGCTAGTTTAACAAAAATTGGAACATATGTTATATGGTAAATTGTGTCCATATTCTGCGCTATGTAAATTTATGCAAACATGGAATATATGTTCATATTGTGAATCATGACAATTATTTAGGCATATGAATTTAGGCCTAATTTATGTTTAGGCAAGGCATGTAAATAGAACCTTTAGAAATATTAAACCTGCTAAATCTGTCATTTACTGAATCCGTTGAAAATGCCTATTTTGCTAATTTGCTAAGTTGCCTAAAACTGCTAGTTCTGTTATACTGCCTAGACTGCTAATTAGATTGAAACGCCAAATCTGTTAAATTTGTCTGTTGAGATGCCTAACCTGTTATATGCCAAAATCTGCTAAGTTGCTAAATCTATTAAATCCGTTAAGTCATATAATCTGGAAAATCTGCTATCTGCTAAAATCTGTTATCTGCTGTGTTGATATAATCATCATGTTATTGATATAATCTGAATTGGCATATATATATATATTGGGCATGCGCATAAACGGTAAATTATTAATTAATTGGCCGCAAAGATAAACATGGCTAACTCGAGGTTAGAATGAGTTTGCGGCGTAATTCTGCCCGGAACTGCCCGGCACATCCAGTGGCCGCAAACAATAGGTTCTAATGTGAGAAGTTAGTCATAACCTGCTTAAGACACGAGGTTAGGTCTGGCTTGTGGCAGAAGTCTGCCCGGAACCGCCCGGCCCATCCAGCGGCCACAAGCTAGCGACCTAATGTGAGAGGTCTGGGCATTAATAATTAATTAATGCAAATCTAAGATAAGAATGACGTCTAAAACGTATTGGGGGAAAATAGGGTTAAAACAACTGGATTAATAGGTGTAGTAAACCCGTCCATGAATCTGTAGGCCCAATACAAAGTTAGACAAATCTGAAAAATCTGTACATCTGATCTGTTAGTCTGAAAACTTGTTAACTTAATCTGTGAACTAGTAAATCTGAATTCTGTATGTCTGAACTTGTAAACAAGTTAATCTGAGATCTGTTAGTCTGGGGACACAAGGTTAGGAGGGGAATTACTTGTGTCATCTGTTGTTTGGGACCCATATTAGTCAGTAACCCTTTCTGGTATCAAAAACTTTGACCCAACAGTAGGTAGGGTCCGGGAACGCTTACTGAACTAATTATAAGTGGTTCATTCTGATAATGGCGAGGGGTGTTGATGGTGCGTTCCAACCGGGTCATCTGCGTGCATGGATCCCGGTCTGCCTCTGAGGATGTAAGACGCCGTGACATCTGTAAATAGGTCTGTGCCAATTGGTTGTCACTTTAGGGAGTGATACACCCTATTGTGGGGACGACACAGGATATTTATGTATTAGGGAGCCGATCGCTTGGGGTAGGGTTTTAGGGTACACTTAGTTCTGTCTGTTTCTGTTGGTACCGTCTGTTTCTGTTGGGTGGTAACACCTGTCTGTTTCTGCGTGGTACCGTCTGTTCGGGTGGTAAAGGCCCATTACTAGTGTACACCTGATTCTACATTCTGTTTCCGTAGGGATTAATCTGTTTCTGCTTCTGTCTGTTTCTGATCGGGTAGTAAAGGCCCATTATTAGCATCCTGTTTCTGTTAAATTATTCTGTACCCGTTTCCGTTTCAGTTTAGACATTAGGGTGACACCTAATTCTGTTATACTAGTATTAGTGCAGAGAAGTGTAAAGCAATAGTCTATGTCATTCTGTTTTTCTGTTATATCTGCTACACCTGTTACAGTTATCTCACATCCAGTTTTATGTTCATATCATATTATTATTATCTGTTCATATGCTGAAAGTCACTGGACTTGCCATACTTTTTGTCTGACCCTTGTTGTTTCGCCTCCTTTCTTCCGTTCCCCCCCAGGTTATCCAAGGAGGGAAATACTTTAGCTTGATCCGGATTTCTCTTTGCTTGAAGTGCTTAAAGTATGGATTGGCTCTGTATAGCTTCCGTTCCATGGGGATTATGATTTTAAACCATGCATTTTGAAGGCTTTTGTACAAGACTGATATTTTGTACTTGAATTCTGAAATTGAAAGGATGTAACCATATTAATTTCTGTTTCCGCTGTAATAAAGTTAAAAATTTTCAAGTACTGTTTTATCTGTCTTGTAGTTTCTGTTCTGTTTACTAAAATGCTCCACCAAAGTTAAGGCATTCCCTTTGTGAGTGACCTTAACGGAGGTGGGGTGTTACATGCCATGCCTTTCGGCTTGACAAACGCACCCGCTTACTTCGTTGACTTGATGAGTAGGGTGTTTAAAGAATTCCTTAATAAGTTTGTGGTGGTCTTTGTAGACGACATTTTGATCTTCTCGAAGAATGAAGAAGAGCATGCTTTGCATTTAAGGTAAGTCAAGGATACTCTTCGTACACATCAGCTGAAGGCCAAATTCTCCAAATGCCATTTCTGGAGAGAAGAGGTGGGATTTCTTGGACATGTGGTGTCCAAAGAGGGGTTAGCCGTGGACCCCGCAAAAATCGTTGTGGTGCAAGATTGGAAGGTTCCACGGAATGCAACCGAAGTCCGAAGCTTTCTCGAGCTAGTGGGCTTTTACAGGAAATTCATTAAAGACTTTGCTAAAATCCCAGCCCCACTCACAAGATTAACGAAGAAGAACCTAACTTTCACTTGGGATTTGGATTGCGATATTGCTTTCCAACGTTTGAAAAGGGCTCTAATAACAGCCCCAATTCTGACATTGCCAGATGGGAGCAAGATGTTTACCGTATACACGGATGCATGTGGTACGAGAATAGGTGTTGTCTTGATGCAAGAAGGGAAGGTAGTAGCTTATGGAGGCAGGCAGTTGAAAGTATATGAGAAAAACTACCCAACCCACGATCTAGAGTTGGCTGCCATCATCTTTGCACTTAAGTCTTGGCGCCATTATCTCCTAGGTGAGAAGTTTGAATTGTACACTGAACATAAATCGTTGAAGTACCTTTTCTCGTAGAAAGATCTTAACTTAAGACATCAAAGGTGGATGGAATTTCTGGCCTCTTATGATTTTGAGATTTCCTATACCCCAGGCAAGGGCAATGTGGTAGCGGATGCCTTAAGTAGAAAGAAGCTGACCTTGAGTCCTCTCTTTATAGAAAGGCAAAGCTTGGAGTATATAGCAAACTTTAGTTTTAGACCCTCCTCTGAAATTGTGCCTGGTCTGTTAGCATCACTAGAGGTGCGGCCTACTCTTTTGGACTCAATAGGAACCGCACAACGAGAAGACCCTCAGCTAGTTAATGTGATGGAAAAGCTAGTTAGGGGTGGGACTTCTAGTCACCTCAATAGATACTCCATCGATGATAGGGGTTGGTTGAGACTGGATGGAAGGTTATATGTCCCACAAGTAAGGGATTTAGTGAAGACGGTTCTCAAAGAGGCGCACCATTCCAAACTGACCGTACACCCAGGCGGAGACAAGATGTATAAAGATATAAAAAGGGTTTTCTTTTGGAATGGCATGAAGAGTGATGTAGCTGAGTTCGTCGCTAAGTGTCAGATATGCCAGCAAGTCAAAGCGGAGCAGAAGAAGCCCGGTGGTCTGCTTCATCCTCTCGAGGTCCCACAGTGGAAGTGGGATAGCATTTCGATGGACTTTGTTGATGGGTTGCCTTGGTCAAGAAGGGGCAATACCAGTATTTGGGTAATAGTGGACAGACTCACTAAAAGCGCTCGCTTTATACCTGTTAAAAGTAGAAGGACTGCCTCGTCCCTAGCATCCATTTATCTCAAAGAAATAGTTCGACTCTATGGGATACCCTCTACCATAGTGAGCGATCGAGATCCTATCGTTACGAGCGAGTTTTGGAAGAGTTTGCAAGAGGCAGTAGGCACCTAATTATGCTTAAGCACAGCCTATCACCCCCAAACTAATGGTCAGACGGAAAGGGTGAACAGGGTATTAGAAGACCTCTTGAGATTGTGCATTCTTGACTTTGAAGGGACATAGGAGGATCATCTTCCTTTGGTGGAATTCGCCTACAACAATAGCTACCAAGCCACCATAGGTATGGCGCCCTTCGAAGCTTTATATGGAAGACCGTGCCGATCACCAACTTGTTGGTGGGAGTCTACAGACAAGCTCGTACTTGGGCCAGATATGATTAGAGAGACCTCAGAAAAGGTGGACTTGATAAGAAGACGGATGAAGGCTGCACAAGATAGACAGAAGTCCTACGCAGACAAAAGAAAGACCGACCTTGAGTTTAAGGTTAGAGATAGGGTGTTCCTTAAAGTATCTCCTTTAAGGAATGTCATTCGCTTTGGGTCCGTAGGAAAGCTAGCACCAAGATTTGTAGGTCCATTTCCTATCATTGAAAGGATTGGGATGATCGCTTATAGAGTAGAGCTACCCGAGAGACTGGCTGGAGTTCATAATGTTTTTCATGTTTCTCAACTACGAAAGTGCTTACATGAATTTGCGGAAGTGGTGGAGCCGAATATACTAGAGGAAGTAGAAGTGGAACGAGAAACAACTGTGAGAAGAGTTCTAACTCGTATCTTGGGTACGGAAGTCAAAAATCTACGCAACCGTGAAGTCAAGCTTGTTAAAGTTCAATGGAGTGATGCTGAGGAAGATGCGACTTGGGAAACTGAGAGGAAAATACGTGCAGTCTACCCTTTTCTCTTTGAGGTTACCTCCTTGATCTCTTTTTCCATAAGTTTGTTCATGCTTATATCTATCTTTCAAGTATATCTCCTCAGTCCTATTCTTTATCCTTAGGTAGAAACCGATGGATGTAAACATGTGTTTGAAACATGTTATGGTTGATGGTTGCGAGTGGTTGCAAGTGGTTGCTAGTGGTTGCTCGTGGATGCATGTACACACACTTTAGGCACTAGATCGGATCAATCACTTTCATATTACATGTAAATGTGTGTGCATATTTAAATTAATGGATGTATAATGGTTGTGTTATCATGTGGATGCTGCATTCCGATGAATGGTTGTGCACACATGTAGAAGTAATATGTATCGTTAGGATTCTTTTGCATGCATAATGGACGCATGACACTATCATGATTTGCATTAAGAAGGTCAACTGAATCAGTAGACCGCCTGATTTTGCATTAGATAAGGAACATATACACACACTTTTTGCATATGTTCATACGGCATTAGAAATCTTGTAAGGTTAATGGATGCCTGTGTTTGATCGTTGAGTAGATGGATGATAGGATATACATTCTCCTTAACATGGAGATTTCGGGGGCGAAATCCTTTAAGGAGGGGAGAATGTAACACCCCGTGATTTTAAATATTAAAAATTAACGAATTTAAGAATACTTAATTCCAAATGTGAGAATTAAGGGAAATGGGTTATGCCATTGCGTTCATCTTGGAATTCTGCTTGAAATAGAGTCCGAGTTTGCGTGAGTTGGACTCCGTAAGAAGAAGATATAGCCTTCCGAAGTTTCAGAATTTAAAACAGCTCAGGTTCAGAAAATTTGAAATTCAAATTCAAAACAGGGGAGCAGGTTGGGCGGGAATTCTCCTGCCTAAGGGCCAGGTCGACCAGGGGTTCGACCTCCCTATATAGGTCGACCTGGGGGTCGACCTACCCCCTCCCCCCTGGGCATATCTGAAAGATTATGATATTTTGACTCACTGCTGAGTCATTAGGGTTGAGGTGTTATTCTATCTTGACTGGATGGTATTGATTGCTTCTAGGTTAATCTGACGGCTCTAAGTTAATTAAAATTCTATATAAGCAACCTAACTCTCAACTTAAAATCACACTAATTCATACCAAGAGTCGCCATGCCATCAATGGAGAACCTAGAGTAGCCGCCGTTCTCTTTCAACTCAAAAACAAGATAGAAGCAAGAATCAAAATCAAATCTAATCTAAATTAGAATAACAATTAGTCTACATCAAAGGCAAGCAATTAAGTTTTAGAATACAGATCCCAGAAAAACAAGACTGTTCTTTTGTTAGTGAGTACTATTTCTTTCACAATATAATTATTAAATTAATTATGATGGGTTGTAACTGGATTATGAGAACATGTCCGTTGAATCGCATGATGTTGTTTAACTTTGTAGATCTATTTCATATTTAACTTGATTCATTTTATGCAAGTTGGATTGTTAAATCATATGTTAATTCATATGGGAATCTTATGATGTTAAATTGTATGTTACTTTGAATATGAATCTTATGCAAGTCTATATGTGAATTGTACACAAGTTTATATGTGAATCAAGTATATACATATGCTAGTTTATAAGCAAAATCATGTGATGAATTCATATGCAAGTTGTAGAAATTCACATGCAAGTTGTAGAAATCCATATGCAAGTTTAGGTGAAAAAATATATTCACATTTTTGGGTGAAAATTATATTCACATATGCAAGTTAAGCGAGACCTATAATTTATATATGCAAGTTCACAATTTCATGTTTAGATCTATATTTAGATCCATGGTAGTTTATGCAAATATATGCTTCTTTATGATATTGCCTACGCAAATTGTTGTTATGCAATTTTATTCCCATTTGCAAGTTAGATCTGTTTTTATGTGTTATGCAAGTTGTGATGTTTTTTTCATATATAAGTTAGACTATTTGCGAGTCTAACGTATTTCATATTTGAACGTGCGAATAGCGTAGGGACAAATGGGAAAATACTAATTATGTAAATTGTGAATTGGCATAAAATGGCTTTAAAAACATATAATTAAATTGAGACTTAATCGGTATAATTTTTATACCAAAAAAGTATGGACATAATTTAGGTGATAATTATGGACATAATTAATTTGGAAAATTATTGAAAATTTGAACAGGGATAATAAATTCATATTAGGGTGAAATAATTTTGTAATAATAAACGCCTAAGACACGAGGTTAGACTCGTTTGTGGTTTAAGACTGCCCGGACCCGCCCGGAAAATCCAGCAACCAAAAATGGTAGTCTAATGTGAGAGGTCGAAGGCATAAATTAAATGTGTAACAGTTGTAATGAAACAGGGTTAGACACGTTTGCGGTATAAGACTGCCCGGACCCGCCCTGCAAATCCAGCAATCGCAAACGGGAGTCTAACGTGGGTGGTCTTACAAAGTTACGGTTATAATGAACTGAGTAACACTTAACCAAGATAAACATGTGGTGGGACATAGGGGTTAAGTGGGTGGCATGTGAAATACAATTAGAAACACTTAAAAAAATTGAAACATGTAAATAAGACATGAATAAGAGGGGGTTAAGTGGACAATTCTAGTGGGGAGCAAGCATAGGTGGAAAGCTTGTGTCAAGCATGTGGGACCCATTTCAACCCAGTAACCCATTAAGTATCTTTGTAAGCTCGAGTTAGATCGAGGACGGGACACGCTTACTGGATTTGATTGTAAGAGGTCAAAACGGGTTAACGGTGGCAACACAAGTCCAACGGGGTCATATGCGTGTGTGGGCCCGGGCTGGTAGGTAAGACGTTGTTGCATCGTGTAGATATAAGCCGTGCATCTTTAGTGGTATCGGGTTGCCACTTTGCGGAGTGATACACCCCACTGTGGGACCAACACGGGTATCTACGAGTTAGGGAACCGATCGCATAGGGGTAGTGGGTACAACTAGTGGAGATAGGGGCAGGCGACACCTATAAAGACAACTAGGGATATACGAAACTACCATTATGATTATTGTATTCAGTAGGCGGGATCAACTTTTAGGGTGGCTAGTAGTGGTGCCGTATAGTAATTATCCTATAATAATTAGGAACGAGATTAATGCCAGAATATTCCTCTTGTTTGCTTCGTCATGCCCACTTGTTTCACAGTCATTCCTTATTCTACCAGTTTATGCCTTATCCTAATTACTTTCATAATTGTATTGTTAAAGTTATGGTACTCGCAGACTTTATGTCTGACCCCCTTTGTTTTCGCCCCTTTTCTTCCTCCCCCCTCCCCCGGTTTCTCAGGGTGGGACTAGCACTAGTGGAGCATGATCGGGATATTTTTCTCTCTTTTGGAAGTGCTTGGATTGCTGAAAGTAAAGTTCAGCTCATCTCTTTTATGGCTACTTATGTTGGGGTTATGCTTTTTATTTTATGTACTCAGAAAAAAATTTGTCAAGATGGTTACTAAGTGTACTTGGTTTTTCTGTTGGTTTATGATGTTGTTGTAATCAAACTATTTCTCCACTGCAATAAATGTTGTTTTGAAAATTTTCAAGTACCAATATATGTATCTGTCTTGTTATATTCTGTTCTATTCACCAATAATACTCCATGAAAGTTAATGCATTCCCTTTGAGAGTGACATTAGTGGACGTGGGGTGTTACACATATCAAGCATGTTTGGTTATTATAAGGTAGAACTCTATCCTCCGGCTTGTGTTGCATTATGTAATTGGACCTGAGTCTTATAATAGCTTCATTTTTCCTTTTTAGCATTACACTGTTTGTTTTATGGTATTCTTGGGAGAAAATATGTTCCGTGTCATACGGCGTGGTCCCTTGCATCACCCAACACTAAAAATATTATAACTGTTTTAGTTCTCACACCAGTCCCATGACTGACTCGGAGTTTATTGTTTACATCTAAACTTTGGATGCCCAGATTTTCCACACCGGCAGCTAGTAGTTTTGGTTTTTGCAGATATTTCTTTTCACAGGATCCTGGATGGTTGGAGCTATATATGGAACGCTTTGCATCCGTATATTTCTTTCAGTTGTGGTAGTTGATTTTTTCCACTGCACTATATATTTATGTATTATATTTTCACAGCTATGTAATTTAAATCTCCGATTTTTTTTACCACTGGGCATTGTTTATTTAGAACTCTAGTATCTTGTACTCTAATATAAATTGTTGTAATAGCAATGAAATGTTCTCATGTTTGTGTTCTGATGCGTCATGTTCTCAAAGAAATCGGTCTTCTTGTTCAGTTTAGGCCGACCGGGAAGTTCCAGTCGCTACAGGTGGTATCAGAGATTTGGTTTACAAACCTCGAGAACAAGACACATTAGAAGCGAACGAAAAAATTCATCAGAGATAGGATTAGTAACATCCTATAAGAATAACTCGTTAGTGATAGGGTTAGTTATACCCTATATAGAGTTCGAAGAGTGTTATTTATAAAAAAACTAATTAATTTTGAAAATTATATCATATTATACGAATTTGAGTATTTTATTTTATATTGATTTTGGACTATCAAGTATAAGAAGATTTTGCATATATGTATGACCCACGTATATCTGAACTCCCAAATATATTGGATACATATAGAATCACACTCTAGTCGCCCAGGGATGATTCTGATGATAGCGATTGCATCATTATTATTTATGTTAGAGTTTCAAAAGTAAGATGTCAATATATTTCCAATTGAATGTTTTGAGAACTGAAACTTAGTTATAGTTTATTGTTTGTGATTTGGCATTAAAAATATGATTTTTGAGTATATTGAAGTTATATATTTGAAAAACTAGTGAAACACCCCACCTCCGTTAGGGTCACTCTCAAAGGGAATGCCCTAATTTTGGTGGAGGTTTATAAGTACAAGTCACAGATATACAAGACAGATATAAGAACACATATTTGTAAACAGCGGAAGAACAACAAACTTTATTTCATAAAGTCAAATACGTGTTACAACAACATCCTTTCCAAAAACATAACATAACACTTCATAATCTGTCTTGAGTACATTATTTTTAAAGAAGCATAAATAAGACATAGACAAACTGCCAAAGCCCCATAGTGGATTGTCCTCTCCTTACTTCTCTTTTTTCATGTTTTGCTGTAATATTTAAATTAAAGATATCTTCTTCATACGTTATCCGTTTTACGCAAACTCGGACTCTATCTCAAGCAGAATTCCGAGACGAACGCAATGGTGATGTCCGTTTCCCTTAATTTTTCTGTTACAATTTAATTATACTTTAATTTGTTAATTTACTGTTAACGGAAAAATCCGGGGTGTTACATTCTCCCCCACTTAAAAGGATTTCGTCCCCGAAATCTTCAAGTTTAGGAAGAATGTAAATCCTAACATTCAATCATCCATCTACTCATCCATCAAACACGAGCATCCATTGTCCTTAAAAGACTTCTAATGCTTCATGATCATATGCGAAGTGTGTGTGTTCATGAACTTATCTAATGCAAAATCAGGCGGTCTACTGATTCAGTTGACCTCCTTAATGCGAATCATGTAAGTGCCATGTATCCATTATGTATGCAGATTTTTCCTATTCATGATTCTACATGGGTGCACAATCTTTCATACAAATGCAACATCCATATGACAACACATTACAATTCAACCATATACGAGTGCAAACATATATGCATATGCAATATGAAGTGACTGAGCCGATCTAAAACCTAGATTGTGTGTGTATATGCAGCCACGAGCAACTACTAGCAATCACTTGCAACCACTTGCAACCATCATACATAACATGTTTCAATTACATGTTTTCATCCAAAAGGTTTCTATCTAAAAGATAAGGTCGAGGAGATATTCCTAAAAAGATAGATAAAAGCGCAACTTAAGGAAAAAGAAAGATCAAGGACGTACCCTCGAAAAGAAAAGGGTAAGCAGTGCGTATTCTAGCTTCAGTTTCCCAAGTCGCGTCTCCCTCGGCGTCGCTCCACTGAACTTTGACGAGTTTGACTTCGCGGTTGCGTAGCTTCTTCACTTCCGTTCCTAGTATGCGGGTTGGAACTTTTCTTATGGTTGCTTCGCGTTCCACTTCGGCCTCTTCGAGGATATTTGGCTCTACCACTTCAGCAGACTCATGTAGACATTTTCGGAGATGTGAAACGTGAAAAACGTTGTGGACTCCGGCCAATTTCTCGGGTAGCTCTAATCTATAGGTCATTTTCCAAATTTTCTCAATGATAGGAAATGGTCCTACCTAAAGGTATAGTCGAATGATAGAAGCAAGTAAAAATTTTTGTGCCCATTAGGCAATGTCAAAACTGGAAATCTATGCCACATATATATTGATTAGGAGAAGAACTCTCTAAGCATCAGCCCCGAAGACCGAAATCAACATCAGACTGACACCCAAAGAATTAATCAACCCAACCACCACATATGATTCTAGGAAACTAAGCATGATGGACTCCTTTTAGGTCACAAGGGAGTCCCTTCCTAAGTCCAACTATGTTGCCAAATGTACTTACTAAGGTGATTCTTTACAACTCATGCATAAGTGAAATGAACCTTCAGCCTTAGTGGCGAACACTCCTGGAGTGCCCTATTCTGAAATGCTCCACCTAATGAACCCCTTATCTAGAAGCTCTTTAATCTGTTTACTGAGCTCTTTTCTTTCTCGTGGAGCCATGTGTCTAACGGGCAACGCAACGGGCTTTGCATTATCTACAAGATATATGCGGAAGTCTATTTCCCGCTTCGGAGGCAAGCCCTTCACCTCTTCGAAGACATCCGGATATTCCCGGACCACTCTAACTGATTGCAAATTTTCAACAGAGGCATCTAGCGACTCAAGATAACTAAGCATAACCGCATACGAGGGATTACAAGAAATTTCCAAAGTATTATCGAGCTGGGTTAGGAGCCTAACAACCCTTTTCTCACAATCAAGGATGGCCCCATTACTGGATAGCCAATCCATACCCAAAATCAAACCATAACCCGAAAAGCCCAAAACAAAGGCACTACATTGAAATTCTACACTTAGAATAGAAATTTTCAAATCCAAACAGATCATAGACAAATGAGCTGGGCCCCCAATTGGGTTTGAAACAATTAAGGGGTCCTCTACCATACTAGTTTTTAGGTGCAGAGATTCTACTAAAGCAGACGAGATAAAGGAGTGTGATGCGCCAGAATCAAATAAAGTGCGAACGGGGTGATCATAAAGATAAACTACACTTTCTACAGAAGTGTTTGTACCTCGCTGTTGCAAAGGTGGCGCTTCCAGCACATGAACCTGTGCCCCTGGAGTGGATCCAGACCCCTGCCCCTGCCCTCGTTTCTTTGGGCAGTCCTTAGCTCTGTGGCCTGTCTGACCGCAAGAAAAGCACCCACCATTCTCCTTGGCCTTCTTTTTCCGGCAGTCCTTTACTAAGTGACCCACTTTGCCACAGAAATTACACGTCCTCTTCTCTTTGTTGCCTTCCCCGCCTTTCTTAAAGTCTGTCTTCTTAGGCTGCAAACCCTCTTTCTTCCCTTGAGAGCTTTCTGCCTTTGCCTCCTTCTTGCCCTTATCCTCCTCATTCAGCAATGCCATTTGCACCAATCTTTCATACGTGGCCCCCATGGGTATATGTGTCATGGCCAAACTGTGTAATGGCTCATTTAACCCTTTGACGAAACGGAGAGCCTTCTTGTGCGGGGTGTTGACTAGGTCAAGTCCAAACCTAGCCAGCTCATCAAACTGATTCACATATTCTCTGACAGTCTTGTCTCCTTGCTTAAGAAATAAGAATTTTTCTAACTGCAAACTTCTTTCTGCATCTGAGAGAAATTTAGTCTCAAACCTTGCCCTAAAGTCCTCCCATGTCTCCACCGGTCTTTCAGCATTAGTGACTTCCCACCAGTAGGAAGCCTCGCCCTTCAATAGCCACATTGCCAACTGTACTTTTTCCCTATCTTCTACCTCAAAGATGATGAATAGGTCCTCCGTTTCTTTCAGCCAATTTCTAGCTGCTACGAAGGACTCAGTTCCATGGAAATCCCTTCCTCCCATGGCTTTAAAATCTTTACATATCTTAGCAAACGCGTTTCCCCGAGGAGGAGGTGGAGGAAAAGGTGCTGCTGCAGCTGGATGATTTCCTTTCGCTGGGGGAGGAGGAACGGTAGGACCTGGCTGAGTGGCCCTTGCTTCTAAGAACCGTCTAAACCAACCAGGTATTGGCACCCCTTCTGGCAAGTTAAGTTCTTGGGACATGCTGAAACAAAAAGGATAGATTCAAAACGAAGGATAAGAGATAGTTCCTATGGCTTTGGGGAGTGGACTTTGCCTTTTAAAAATAAAATAATATTTTTCTTTTAAAAATGCTTCTTTAAATTTCTTTTTTGAAAATAATTTTTCAAAACTTTTTATCTTATCTGGTAAACCTATGCTCTGATACCAAGTGAAACACCCCACCTCCGTTAGGGTCACTCTCAAAGGGAATGCCCTAATTTTGGTGGAGGTTTATAAGTACAAGTCACAGATATACAAGACAGATATAAGAACACATATTTGTAAACAGCGGAAGAACAACAAACTTTATTTCATAAAGTCAAATACGTGTTACAACAACATCCTTTCCAAAAACATAACATAACACTTCATAATCTGTCTTGAGTACATTATTTTTAAAGAAGCATAAATAAGACATAGACAAACTGCCAAAGCCCCATAGTGGATTGTCCTCTCCTTACTTCTCTTTTTTCATGTTTTGCTGTAATATTTAAATTAAAGATATCTTCTTCATACGTTATCCGTTTTACGCAAACTCGGACTCTATCTCAAGCAGAATTCCGAGACGAACGCAATGGTGATGTCCGTTTCCCTTAATTTTTCTGTTACAATTTAATTATACTTTAATTTGTTAATTTACTGTTAACGGAAAAATCCGGGGTGTTACAACTAGTCAGCTAATTGATTGCTGCTTGTGATAGATGATTATTAGTTTAACTAATAAAAATATTGAAATAATAAAACCAATATGAAAATGAAAGGTAAATTAAGCCAAATAAAACATAAAGTACGTTGAATTGAAAATTAGTTCAAATTGCTTGTATATATATCTGTTGAGCAGGCTGATGGGTTAGCGTTAAGTAAAGGAATAAATTTGTGTGCCCGACAAACAGGTGCACCTTTATAAGTTGGTTGCGCAATTTTATTATTATATATTAAACTACTGTGAATGATTTAGATGCGCTGTGGTAGTTGCTCTATGTGAAATCAAACGTACGCAATAGGATAGTAACCAATAAACTATGGACCACACCACGTAACATACATCGTGGACAGAGTAGCATAACATATTATATATAAGCATTTGGCGCTTATATAACGAGGCTTGGATTACCATATGAGTAAGATGCTTGTATGGCGATGACTGAACTACAGGTTGAACTGAGGACTGATCATGGACTTAATAACATATAACGATAAACTGCAGGACTAAATAATAAACCCTATACAGGTCGGAAGATGACAAAAATGCACTTTTCTCTTTTGTTTTTGTTACGGTGCGTGGGCATGGGGGAGAAGGGTATATAAATCATAATATGTGTGCACAATTGTTTTGTATGTGATATATTCATTTATTGGGTGCCTAATACGGCCCAATAAATTTGTTCAGATCAACCCGTACATAGGAGGTTATGGCGAAATTCTTCAAAAATTTGGGATGTTAGCCAAATTTTAGAAAAATTAGGAATTTCTGGAAAGTGAAAGAATGAAAGCTAAAATGAAAGTTGAGTTGGTAAGTTAAACAGCTTTCAGCTCCGTTCTTTTTTGAGGATGAAAAAGTTTTAAGTGGGGGAGATTGTAACAACTCATAATTTCGAAACCAATTTAAAATTTATTTTAAATTGATTTCAATAGAAAATAAATATTTTTAACGAATTATTATGAAAATTAACGACTAAGAATTTATTTAAAATGAAGTTAGAATGTTTAAATTTAAAATCTAATTAAAATGAATTTGAAATGGCGAGGTAGATTGAAAATTTAGTTTTAAACTTTGATTGATTATGAAGCATTCAAAATAAGTCAGATTTTGATAAAACCAAAAATGTTAGGATATATTTAATTATATCTTACTAATGAATGTGAAAAATTAGGATTTCATATTATAAATTGTAAGTTATGGCCAAACTAAAATTCAAAATAGTCGCTGTGGATTTTATTAATATTTAAATATTGAATAAGCCCATAAAAATAGCCATTTTGCAAACAACCTCCGTTTTCGAGGAAATTAATTTTTTTGAATCCGGAGCATCAAATTATTGTCAGGTTTAAAATGTCAAGTCATTTGGAATTAATATACGAATGTGGTAAATTTTAATGCGTGTTCAATTTTAGTTGTAAATTTAATAAGCTAAGAATAAGGACATTTTTCAGAGGGTCTCTAAATTCGATGAAATTAATTTTGTTAGGACCGTATTTGTAAAACATATCTAGTTTCAAATTTCATAATTTTTAGAGTTAGTATGTGATCGTGGCAAATTAAAATGTACATTCAAATTCAATATTAAATGTTATATTGGTTTATATTTTAATTTTGATAAAAACTAACCGAAACAGTCTAACTGGCTTACGAAGCATATCTCATTGTTTCCGGAATGAGGGTATTTGGTTGGGGCGATAGACGTTGCGTTTAATTTGGAGTTCGGATGAAAATGAACTTATTAGAGAGTTAAATTATTAATATATAAATAACTATAAGACCTAACCCTAATTCCTTTATCTTAAGCCGCCGTCGGTTATATAAAATCAATGGCCACCATTATCAAATTTTAATCTTCATTTATCTTTCAATCCATGCAATAAATCGAGAAATCTTCAATTAAAAAAATGAAGAGGATAACGAGATCTAGATGCTCAGCGGTAATGATCAAAATTCATGGTGTATATTCTTGGTTTTTGCGCTCAAAGGCGTCGATTTTGATTGGAAATTCTGGAGGAGGTAGGCCACCGAGCGTGGTTTCATTCAAGGCAGTGAGAGAGGGAGACGGCGGCAATGACGTGGCGGGTTTTGATTTGGGTCCGGTGGCTTCATGGTGGAGCGGTTTTGTGCCCTAATGTCTAACATCGGGTTTGATTTCCTGAACCTGAGAGGAAATAAAAACGCGGTGAAGAAGTGATTAAGAGGGTAATTAGAGAAAAATTAAGATTAAATTAATTTAGTTAATTATTATTTAATTGTTTTAAGGTTAATTTGCTATAACTTCTACAAATTATATCAAAATTGAACAATTTCGGATGCCCTGGACTCGTGTTGACAAAATCTACATGATGGAACAGACCAGAATAGAAACGGGAGTAGGGGAAATTTTGACTTAAATGAACTTCCAGTTTAATTCAATTAAAATAATCATTATTTAATGATTTCAAAACCAATCATTGTGAGAACTCTCCCACTCAAATTATTTGTACAATTATTTATTTTTATAACTGAATATATATTGATTGTCTGTGATTGCAATATTTGTTTGGTGATTGATGGATGTTTCTAGTTATAATATTATCGTTATTCTATGATTATAAACGTTGGTAAAGAAACATTTATATTATGAATTATTCTGGAATGACAATTTACCTACCTGTCTCCCAAATTTATAGATATGTTCACATGGACTGTGATGTAAACCCCACATGGGTATTAGGATGATAATTTTAGACATTGCCCAAGTGTACAAATAAAAATATTTGTTTAATGGTTAAGAACCGCACATGGGTCAGGGGATGATAATTAATTTACATATCGCCATTTTGTATAGTTGTATATCAATCGATTGATTGACAAACTGTAGTAAGCGTTATTTAATGCTTATATAGTTGTAAATTGCACTTTGGATGAGAATTGAATGTTTAATAGTTGTTTATCACTATTTTGAATACATGCGATGTATGGAATCCATATAAATAAAATTATATGGTAAATTTTTTATCAATTTTATTCATTTTTACAATGAATATCGAAAAGATTTGATTTCAAAATGTGATATTTTGAATATATTATTATTTTGAGATTATAATAATATGAGATGTTCAATTTTGATTTAAAAATTTAAATGGAAATTGAAATCGTTTTTAAACAAATTTATAAATGTTTTATAAAATACATTTATAAAGATATTTGATTTTGAAGTCAAATGGTTGAAATAAAATTTCAAATGCTAGTTGTGAATAATTTATAATATTTATAAATTATTTTAGAAACTTTTTCAATTTTATTTTTAATTATAAATCAAATTCGGACTTGAATAGAAAGCGTTGCGCAGCGGCATTTCGCGAACGTCAACCCGTATCTTCGTATTGACATAACGGGAGACCCGACTGTCGGATTCTCGTAAAACCAGAATGGTTGGGTTCATATCAAAAAAGGCTTTCGAATAATAGTAAGAGATTTGAAATCTAATGGTTAGATTTAAAAATATGTCCAAATCAGTTTTGGAAAAGGTCGCTATGGATGTAGTTCGATGGTCGATATTGGAAACCGACTGTTAGGACCTTAATTAAATTATTAAAATTATGAATAAATTATGTAAAATCATAATAAATGATTTGAAATGATTTTGTGTGAAATATTCCATGTTTGTAAAGATGAAAGATATTTTTATCAGAATAAGTTGTTTTCCCACTTGAGTAAAAGAGCTAACCAGAATTTTCCAACATATGAATTGGAAAGGATTTGAATGGAAATAATCTTCTGAATATTTCGATATGGGATTCCGTGATTATATGGATATTGTTGAGGAATTTGGAAGATACAGATATCGTTATTCCCAAAATGATATCTGTTGGTTTCAGAATTTGATACCGAATATAAGCTGATATGATTTCTATTTAGAGCCATGTATTTAATATCAAATTGGGTTTTAGGTTTATCATGAACAATGTTTTAAATAACATTTGTTCTTTAAACCAATTAACAGTGAAGATATGATTTGGAATTTATAAATCTTTTTATTAAGATTTAATGGAAATTTTCCAAAGTAATGTTTCCTAGTTTAATATATTAAATTGGAATTGAATGGAATACGACTTGGTAATAATCGAAACCAGCTTCTATGAAGGAAGACCGTTACTATTTATGGAATTTAAAAGGCATTGCCATTATTCCATTTATATTATTAGTCTGATACGAAAATTTATATTGATTATATATTGATCTGTTTTCCGTGAAGATTCCATATATAATGGAAGTTGATTTGGGTTTATTTGTAACTGTGTTTTATATAACATTAGTTCTTTAGCCCAGTTAAAGATAGGATTTATTTCCTAAGTTGAACAATCATTAAATAATGATTTTGAAGATTAAAACTAAATGGAGTTTTGATAATCTTTAATTAGATTGAAATGTGTTGGCTAGCTTTTTGACCAAGCCACCAAGGTTCACACACAAGAAGGAAATACGAAACTTCACTCCTTTCAGCCGTTGGGATTCAGGTCGTGGTTGCACACTCCTCTTCGGATCGCTACGCCCATCGCCCCCACGAAACGCGATCCGTCACCTGCACGAACCGATCCGATCCCCCGATGTGCAGCGAAGCCTTTGACTTGTTCAACCACGAACTAGTCTTCAGCGATCCGAAATACATGGATCCAGCGACACGTGTCCACAACTGTCACATTGACCAATTCTTCCTCTCTGCGCGATCCGATCCGACTTTCTTGGGATGCGTGCCACGTGTGACCGCGATCCGCCCGACAAAATCAGCTATAAATAGCCCAGAGATTGGCATTTTTCGGGATCTTTTTTTTTGGCAGTTCTGAGTATTGATTCCACCATTACTGTCATACCACCATTTCTTATCAGTTCTACCTAGAAATAACTGAGAGAAATCACAATTGTAAAGTGAGCTTGAGAGAAATCGTTGATTGTACTAGCATTCAAAGTATAATCAATAGTATATAAAGTGGACGTAAGCTCGTTAACGCCAAACCACTATAAATTCTATGTGTTTTTCTGCTTTTTCTTCATTCTTCAGTTATAATTCTCTACGAATCAGAAAAATTTGGGTGTTAGGTCCAAATTTTGATCTAACATTTTGGTGCTTACACTGAGAAACTGAATTCTCAGCCTATCGGATTGCTATTCTACTATTTGGATTTGAAAGTCCGAAGAAGACAGTCCCAAAACTTCACTGTTCATAATTTCGAAGATTCCAGCGGCAGCTGATATTATGGATGGAAAGAAATCTAAGGAAGTACGAGCTTCGCGGGCGAATGAAGTCGCGAACGAAGCAGTTGAAGAAAGTATACACGAGCAAGTCGAGGTGGGTCTCGCGGATCGCGGGAATCATGAAGCGAACCGAACCGAGCAGGGCGCCACGATCTGAGCTAATGCGGGCGGCGCGAACCAGACTACTGAAGGGGTTGTCATGCGATCCCATGAGAGCGCTGCGATCCCTCCTCCTAATGTCACCACGACCCGACCCCAGGGGGGCGCAACGAGCCACCGACATCGATCCACAGCGATCCGAAGTGATGACCAGACTACAACTCGACCTGGAAAAGAGGTTATGGCTCACATTTCCCGTCCCGGTACCTCTGTTCGACTTGGCTCAAGTTCTCTGCGCATAAGAGAAAATGTTGATGAGCAATACGATCCTTCTACCCCAGTCATTGAGGGGGATCTCTCTCGCTTCTCTGAAATGTGGGAGAGGCTGTTTGATGAATTGGCTGCTCAAAGGCAGGTGAGTTCCGTGCTGCGACAGAACTTGACTGCTATGGATAGAAGGCTCAATGATCTTGCAAGGCAAAGGACGCCCCCAGTTCGTCCGCTTACCCCAGAGTACTCTTCTTCGTCAGAGGAATCGCCAAGACCTCCACGCCGACCGTATGATAGGCCTGAAAACATAGAGCCGCTCCGATTTGGAACCCTACCATCACGAGAGGAAGAGGCACTGGGTGCAGAGCCCTCAAACCGCAATTTGAACAACCGTGCCGCAACTCCCAGAGCCCGAGTAGTGGACAATCCAGTTGAGAATAGATTACCCCAGCCCCTTCGCCGCACAAATGCTCATGGTAATAGGGGGCAACGAAGCCCTATTCGAGCTCCAGATTTCGTAGCTGCTCCTGGAAGAGAGATCAGAGAATTCCACCGAGCAAGAAGTGCTGACCCCGAGCCTCCGATGACCAGTGCAAACGTTGCAGCTATGATCCATCAAATCCTGGCAGATAGCCGTGGACAACGGTATGAAGATTGGGGAATTGACCGCAGTCACACCCCTTTCACTGATGACATTCTAGATGTAACATTTCCGAGGCGCTTCAATATGCCTCAGATGAACCGTTACGCGGATAGATCTGATCACATCCAACATCTATTGAGATATTCCTGGTCAATGACTGCTGCTGCAGCTTCCGATGCTGTAAAATGCAAAGCTTTCCCTATATTCCTAGAGGATGTAGTGTTATTATGGTTTACTCGCTTACCAGCAAGATCTATTTCTAGTTTCAGGGAGTTGAGTGAAAGGTTCGTGGAACAGTTCTGCATCTATGCACAGAGGACGAAGAGTGTGATTGACTTGTTCCTTATCAAGCAACGACCAGGTGAGAGTTTGAGGGTGTATCTAGACCGTTTCAACCTAGCCGCCACTGAAGTCAAAGATCCCCATGAGCCAACTATTGTGGCAGCCCTGATTGATGGGGTAGATAAGGACACCGAATTTGGGAGATACCTGGCCGGCAAGCCACCCCATACTAGAGAGTTGTTCTACGAGAACGCTAATGTATGCTTACGACAGGAGGAGGTATATGCTAACCGGAAGGCAAAGATGGCAGATAAGGAGGAAATCCAAAGCAATGTTGCCATTAAGCAGACAGGAGACAGCTCGGGGAAGGTCGAAGTTAATGTCGGAAACCGAAACCAGGGTGGTTGCCAGTCAGGAAACAATGATAACAACAGTAATGGGAATAATCGAAAAAGGAACCGAGGGAACGACTCCCAGAGAAGGACTCGTCCCAGGTCTTTTGAAAATTATACGCCGATAAACGATACTTTAGAGAATATCTTTGTGGATTCGTACAACGTCCTCCAAAATAAAAGGCCTCCTCCCAGAGAGTCGACTGAAAAAGAACGTGAGACGGGCAAGTTCTGTCTCTTCCATCAGATTCACGGCCACTCTACAAATGAATG
Source organism: Allium sativum (assembly GCA_030737875.1). Lineage (NCBI taxonomy): Eukaryota > Viridiplantae > Streptophyta > Magnoliopsida > Asparagales > Amaryllidaceae > Allium > Allium sativum. The sequence goes on along the minus strand of CM060922.1, from coordinate 527,558,192 downwards.
CCGTCACCTAAGAGATGTGGTCGAAAAGCTTCTCCGAGAAGGAAAATTGGATGAATACAGAGTGACACCTAGAGACAGGGGGCAAGCTGTACAGGCCCCAAATCAGAACCAGAATCAACCTGTTGTCAGGCCAACTGCCCAGCAAAAGGGAAAGGACCTTGTTATCACCACCATAATCGGTGGGCTTTATCTTGCCGGGCATGGTTCCAAGGCGTTGGACCAATATGTCAACGCAGCTAAGCAACACCTCGAGGTAGGAGAGTGTAGCAACCCTGAGGATAGTGTTCCGGTAAAGCAGCAAAAGATGATGTCAGATGACGTCATTTTCCGTGATCGAGAAAGCATTGGAGTCCATGCCTCGACCGAAGATCCATTTGTAATCACAGTTCCTATTGGCCCAACCATTGTTCATAAAGTCTTGGTGGATAACGGGAGTTCCGTCAACATTCTTTTTAAAAAGACATTCGACCAGATGAATTTCGAGATAAAAGATTTGAAGCCCTGTGAGGGATGGATCCGTGGATTTAACGGAGCTTCCACCGCTCCAATGGGATATGTGGAGTTACCGGTTACACTTGGGGAAGGAGAATGCCAGAGAGTGAGAATTCTTCCCTTCGTGGTTTTGGGTATTGAATCACCCTACAATGCCTTCTTGGGACGACCGGCCCTAGCAAAGTTCAGAGCCTGTATAGCCCCCTGGTGCTTGTTATTGAAGTTTCCTATAGAAGCTGGTGTTGGCATTGTCAGAGGAGATCAGGTTGCCGCACGAGCATGTTATATTGCAGAGCTAAAGCTACTCCGCAACGGAGGAGACATAGAAACGAAGGACGCTTCTCCCCCCGCAAGGGCGGAGACCTCATAGCAATTAAAGAGAATAACCGTAGGTGAGTCGCCCAGAGAGTTGCCCGAGGATATAGATCCCAGAGAGGACGAAGAACCTGGGGGCAGAATGGCGACTCCCAACGAGACAACTGTGAATGTACCGAACGATGATAGTGACCCAGAGAAGGTCCTTAAGATTGGGTCCCAATTAAATCCAAACTTAGCTAAAGAACTGACGGATTTCCTGAAAGATAACTTGGATGTATTTGCTTGGACCCACGCAGACATGTGTGGGATATCTCCATCAATCATGAGTCATTCATTAAGCATTAACCCTAAGCATCCTCCGGTAAAACAAAAAAGGCGAATGCTGGGCCCAGAGAGGTCCGCTGCCTTGAAAGAAGAAGTTGGAAAGCTAAGGAGTAATGGATTTATCAGAGACTCAACCTATCCAAACTGGATTTCAAATCCAGTTCTGGTAAAGAAGGCCAACGGGAAGTGGCGAACGTGTATCGATTTCTCGGATTTGAATAAAGCCTGCCCAAAAGATAGCTTTCCGTTACCCAGGATCGATCAGTTGGTGGACTCAACGGCGGGTCATGAACTTCTCTCCTTTATGGATGCTTATTCAGGATATAACCAGATTCCAATGCATGTTCCAGATCAGGAACACACTAGCTTCATTACGGATCTGGGATTATACTGCTACGTGGTTATGCCCTTTGGCTTGAAGAACGCAGGCGCTACATATCAACGGTTAGTGAACAGAATGTTCTATAACCAGATTGGGAAAATAATGGAAGTATACGTCGACGACATGCTGGTTAAGTCCAGACAATCCTCCAATCACACTACAGACTTGGCAGAGATGTTTGGTATTCTTCGAAAGTATGGCATGAAACTCAACCCAACAAAATGTTCATTTGGGGTCGCCTCCGGGAAATTCTTGGGATTTATCGTCAGCTCGCGTGGAATTGAGATTAATCCAGATCAGATCGCAGCAATCAGAGGCATTCAGGAGCCTAGGCAAATCAAAGATGTGCAAAGCCTTGCAGGGAAAGTAGCAGCGCTAAGCAGATTCATCTCCAGAGCTACAGACAAGTGCATTCCATTCTTTGAATTGATAAAGCGAGGAAAACGTCACTTCAAATGGACACCTGATTGCATAGAAGCGTTTCAGAACCTGCTGAATCATCTGGAGAGACCTCCGATACTGTCTAAGCCCATGGATCACGAGGACTTGTTCGTATACTTGGCAGTGTCGTCCCATGCGATCAGCTCAGCTTTAGTGAGAGAAGAAGATAAAGTTCAAAGACCAGTGTATTACGTGAGCAAATAATTGGCGGCAGCAGAGCGTAATTATCCAAGGATAGAAAAGTTGGCGTACAGTTTGCTGATTGCCTCTAGAAAGCTTCGACATTATTTTCAGGCTCATCCCATCACCGTGTACACTGATCATCCACTCAAGCAAGTTCTACAGAGACCAGAAGCGTCTGGAAGACTACTCAAATGGAATATTGAGTTGAGTCAATTTGATCTGAACTTTCAGCCCCGGCGGTCAATACGGGGGCAAGTGATAGCCGATTTCATAGCAGAGTTTACTATCCCGGAGGAAGATATAGCGAACGAAGAAGCTGACCCACCAAAGTTACTTCTCGATCCCAGTGCCTGGAGATTGTATACAGATGGCGCTAGGAATGACACGAGATCCAGCGCTAGAGTAGTGCTTGAAACTCCTGAGAAACGGCTGATATCCTATGCTATCCGGATGGAGTTTCACGCCACTAACAACGACTCCGAATATGAAGTCCTGATAGCCGGGCTAAGGATCGCAAAGGAGTTGGAAATCACAAAGCTGGACATATTTTGCGACCCCAAGTTAGTTGTAAACCAGGTCACTGGAAAATTCCAAGCCAAAAGCCCAAGATTGATTTTATACTTGGAGAAAGTGAAGGAGTTGCTGAACGGCTTCGATCACTACAGCATATCTCATATTCCGCGGTCAGAGAACCAACAGGCGGATAAGTTGGCGAAGATAGCTAGTTCCGACGATCCTGAAGAGACCAGGCTAGCCCCAGTTGAAGTACTTCGGTCTCCTAGTATAGATCAGATGGAAATTGATCCGGTACTAGAGACGGAACCAAAAAGGGAGTCATGGATGACCCCTCTAAATAATTTCTTGATGAATGGAACGCTTCCGACCAAGAAGAGCGAGAGGCATAAAGTAATTCGTAAAGCTTCCCGATACGTTCTGCAAGGCGGAGTCCTTTACAGACAGGGATTTTCGATGCCCCTTCTCCGGTGTATAGCTCATGGCGACATCAAGCGTGTACTACAGGAGGTACATGAGGGTGAATGCGGCGATCACACTGGAGGGCAAACAGGGTGTTGCGGCATGGCTATTTTTGGCCTACCATAAACAAAGATGCAGCGAAGTACGCACGATGGTGTGATGCATGCCAGAGATTTTCAAAGATACCTAGGGCACCTCCTAGTCAGTTAAAAACGATGACAAGCCCATGGCCTTTCGCTATGTGGGGAATTGATATCATCGGAAGTCTACCCATAGCTAAGGGCGGAGCGAAGTTCGCTATTGTAGCTGTAGACTACTTCACTAAGTGGGTCGAGGCTGAGCCACTGACTACAATCACAACCAAACGAGTGATCAACTTCATCGTTAGGAACATCATCTATCGGTTTGGGATTCCAAAGATCGTTATAACTGACAATGGAACTCAGTTCGATAGCACTGAATTCAGGAACTTCTGCCAGAAATACCACATCGAGAAATGGTACACCTCTGTGGCACATCCGCAGTCGAACGGACAGGTCGAAGCGGCAAATAAAGTAATTAAGTCCATTCTGAAAAGGAGACTGAAGCGGGCCAAAGCCATGTGGGTTGATGAATTACCCCTAGCATTATGGGCCTACAAGACGACGTATAAATTGGCAACGGACCATACCCCCTTCTCCCTTGCTTTTGGAGCAGAAGCAGTCATCCCGGTTGAGATAAAAGTACCTTTTCACCGAGTGACTTATTACGATCCGATGACTAATAACGAATTGCTCCTTGAATCCCTGGATATGATCGAAGAAAAGAGGGACGAAGCAGACCTGCGTGCCTTGAGATGCAAGCAACAGGTCGCCCGATACTACAACAAAAAGGTTCGAGCCCGAACCTTTGAACCCGGAGACTTGGTTCTGAAGCGTGTCTTTCCACCTCCAACTCATATGAGCGCGAAGTGGGAAGGACCGTACTCCATTCTGTGCAAGCTTGATAATGGAACCTTCAAGCTAACAACCGTAGATGGAAAGGAAATCCCCAGAGTGTGGAATGCCCAACATTTACGGCCGTATCTAACGTAAAGATGTCAGATCTGTTCTTTTGCTTTATTAAGGACCATGTACAAGGCACGACTTGCCTAGAATAGTCCGATTTCTTAAGCAAAAGATTATAAAGTGGACGTAGGTCATGATTCGACCGAACCACTATAAAAATATTGTGTGTCGTTTACCTTTATTGCACTATTATTTATCTGCCTTTCTACTTTTATGGAAATTGCTGTGAACCATACAACGATCACAAGAACATATAATTATAGGTGCCTTCCATCAGAATGGAGAGCAATCAACAGTCAAAACTCTGAAGGCAGCGTCTATAAGTCACGGCGGTGTACCATGATCGGAACCGCCTTGGCGGAACTCTAACCTCGGCGACTGCCAGGAGAGTATAAAAGCGTCTCCGATTGAGCGCTGAGAAAGAGCTCCTACCCCGCTGAAGGATCGGGGAGCGACTGAACTGCTGAGCTCGAACTCTAACCTCGATAATCGCTAGGAGAGTATAAAAGCGTCTCCGATTGAGCGCTGAGAAAGAGCTCCTACCCCGTTGAAGGATCAGGGAGCGACTGAACTGCTGAGCTCGAACTCTAACCTCGGCAATCACTAGGAGAGTATAAAAGCGTCTCCAATTGAGCGCTGAGAAAGAGATCCTACCCCGCTGAAGGATCGGGGAGCGACTGAACAGCTGAGCTCGAACTCTAACCTCGGCAATCGCTAGGAGAGTATAAAAGCGTCTATGATTAAGTGCTGAGAACGGTGCTGGAGACTCAGCGCCCACAGGATCTCTACCCCGCTGAAGGATCGGTACACGATGATGCAAAAGAAATGAACTTTCATTCATAAACCGCAAGCTGACAAAGTGAAAAGCAACCTAAACAAAAGTGAGGGCCATTCTCACAATTACATTTTTATGGCTAGTGGGAAGCCTAAAGACAAAACATAGACAAGCGACAGCATCCTATTTACGCTTGGACTTTTTCTCCTTCTTCTGCTTTTCCGGCTCCGCCTTGTGGATGTCAGATTGATCATCCTTCTTTCTTTTCCTTTTGTCTATAAGGGGAGCTGACGAATCATCAGAATACTGGTCCTCCTCCTTCTTTCTCTTTCTTTTATCAGTAAAGGAAGCTGGGAAATCATCGAGATTCTCGAAATGAAGCTGTTTGGTGATTGATTTGGGCTGGAGCTTCAGAACCATCCCAGTTTTGGGATCAAACTCCGAGATAGGAACAACGTTCAAAGGCTCTTGCTCCTCTTTTTTCAAGGCCAGCTGTTTATCTTGCCTAGCCTTCCTTTCAGCCAAGGTTTTGTCGTCATCGCCTTTGTTTTCTTCAGTAATGACGACATCCTCTTCATCGTCTACATGACGCCCGTCCATGTCTTTCAAGGCATCGATGGACTCAGCATCTGTAGGAACATCAGCACTGGAAGCGAGGACGACCTTCTCCTTCGTGGCATCTTCGGGTTGCTTTGGATCTTCAGCGCTAGTGATTGGTGGAATGTCACTCTTCTCCGCCTCCATCTCTTTCTCAGCATCCTTATCGACTGACCCACCACCTGTATTACGAGAAACAAATGTTATTTCAGGAGAGAATGTGGTCTGTTCAGTTGATTGTTTGGCAAGACGGCGACAAGTAATGACAGCTTTGACAAATTGCGGAGAAAATATAGAGATACCTTCCGCTGATCCCCCATCCACGCCGGCAACAGAAGCTCCGACAACAAGAGGGGTCGAACCCAAAGGAATCAATGGATCATCAGGATTGTATTCCTCAACTCCCGAGGCCTTGGGCTCTACAGCTGAGCTCGAGCCTTCATCAATTTTGTTTTTGCCCTTGACCAGAGCCTTCTCCTTGTCCATCTCTTCTTGGAGTAAGCGTTTACCCTCCTCCAAATCTTCGGGCTCGTTATCCCTGAGAATGGTTCGCTTTAGCTCATCTTCATCAATCTCTTCAACTCCTAACCTCCGCTTCTCTCCTTCGACGATGGCATCCCATATGTTGGCTAAAGTGACATGGTAGTCCGGGATCCATGAGATGTTACGGGTTTTGAGGACATGGCCAAGGAAGTCAAATATCGTTTCTCCAAATCCTTCGATCTCTTTTTCTTTCTCGAGGAGCTTGTCATTAGAAGCAGTAGCCATTTCAATGGCACTTTCTACGTTCTTTTCAGCGAGAGCCACATGCCTTTCTGCATCTGCAACTTGATCATTCAGAATCACCTTCTCTCCTTCGGCCAAAGCTAGACTCTCTTTCAAGCTCGCCTTTTCTTTCTCCCAAGCATATTTTTCAGCCTCGAAATGGTCTTGGGCCGTCTTTAATTCAGTATTGGTCGCTCGAAGGTCCTCTATTTCTTTCTTCAGTCTCAAGCGCTCCTCGCTATTCGAATCAAGCTCATTACGAAAGCGTTGCCTGGCCTCCTCAAGTTCTGTCTTGTATTTGTCAGCATCCCGTTGGGCCAAGGCAAGCTGGGACTGAGCATCTTCCAAGTCCGCCTCCATTTTCTTTCTGGCCCTCTCATTGTTATCTATTCTCACTTTGGATCTGTGAGCTTCCGTTTCAAGTGTGCGGATATAGTCTGAAAGTTTCACGGCGTGTTTCTTCATCGCCTCGTATTGAGTAGCTACATGACGAACGTGTCCAATAACCTCAGTGTCCCAACCACTGGGAACCGGCTCAAGAGATGGGACGTACATCATCCTGTCGAAGAAGATGTTGGGAAAGTGTTCTCGCAGTTTCCCCAGCTTTGCCTGAAGCTCAGGGCCGTGGAGGTGGTCTCGTGCCCCAGGAACACTTAAACCTTCTTGACCAGAAGGGACGATGTCGGTTTTCTCCTTCTCAGAATCCTTGCTTGGATCCTTTTTCTTGTCCTTAGACTCGTGGTGCTTTTTGGATAATTTGTCTTGTGGCGGCGTGCTCTTTGAAGGAGTTAACTCTCTGGAAAGTTGCTTTCCCCCAGTAAGTGGCGGCTTGTAGCTGCGAGGTTTTCCAGAATCATGCCTCGACGGAGATTTTGATCTTGAAGAATGAGGCTTGTGGGGGTCCCGAGACCGATGGCTATCTCCCCCTCGGCTGCTGTCACGAGCCTGTTCGGGATCTCCGCGAAGACTCGGAGTGCCCGAGCGAAGGGAACAATATGAATAAGTCTGTTTGCGAGTCATCCTTCCTGCAAATGAAACAAGCATACATTAAAGTTATGAACAGCAATAGTGTAGAAAGTGCTGTGGTGAGTGGTGCATGTGATTTGTGCATCCCATATAACCCCCTAATGGACCAGGGTCCAGAGCTAGGCTCGTCTGTGCTACATCTTTTTCTTGGGCTGAAGTGTCCATTTCCTCAATGGCAGAAAAGAATGGTTCTGCACCGAAATCTTCTTGCGAATAAACGCCGTCTGGTATAGGAAGCTCGTTTAGCTCCCTAAGTGTTTGCTCATCGGTTAGCTCCTCGGTAATGACGGGATCCGCAGGTGGTGGAATCTTTAGTGGGGATTGATTCTTAGGGACTGAAGTTTCTCTTTGCCCTTCATGTTCGGTTGTTTTAACTGCCCCGGAAGTTCCCTCTCCCTCAGCTGGAGCTATATATTTATAAGGCTTGTCCTTGCCAATTCCAAACTTTATGTCTAGAAGACGGTGCTTATGAAGACTCTCGTCGGTAAGACACGGCTTTATCCTCAAGAAATCAGATTTGCTTTTAAGAAGGCGAGATAGTCGATTCTTATATACCTTGCCTTCCTTCCTTGGGATTTTACGATCTGCATACAAAGAAGATGGAACGCATCAGTGCTATGATTATGAAATCAAGTCCTGTATCTGAAAGTTTGAAATCTACCTGATTTAATCCACCTCCTTGCACACCCAGCCTGCAGCTTTATATAGAACCAATCGGCTTTGGGATCCCCTATGTTGCTGTGACTATCGGATAGGACCTTCCTGTTAACCACTGATTCGAAGAAATAAAGGTTTGGGGTCGCCGTGGACCGATGTTTGAAGAGGAAATAGAACTTTAAATCCTTGAAAGTGAGCTCTGTGTGCAAAATTTCCTCATATGCGACACAGAGTGTGAACAGGGATGCGTAAGCATTGGGATGAAGTTGCATGGGGGCAATGCGTAACCGTTTCAAAGTTTCTATGACGATTGGCAGGAACGGAGGAATAGCACTGACAGTACACATCAATTTACTGATGGTCATATATCCAGGCGGGGCAAGGTGGGGAAGATCATCCTTGCCCGGAGTTTTGACGTCATCCCAAGATATTCCGTGCTTTAAACATAGTCGCTTAAGTTTATCGTCGTCTAGTTTAGATGGCTTGCAATCGGTAAGCTTTTCGGGGCCCCTCACACCAGGAATCTCATCAGGAGCTCGTTCACCTAAATCAGACTCCTCAGTAGAAGTACTCTCTGACGAATCAGATTCCGATTCTGCTTCATATTCAGATCCAGATTTTTGACCCTCCGGATTAGTTGAAGGAAGCACATCAGGATCATCGTGTGTGGATATTTCTGGTTCGGTATCTTTCTCTGATTGTGTGGATATCTTTGGTTCAGTGTCTTTCTATGGCATCTCAGTCGCTTGCTTATCAGACATAGCTGTGTTGGCAAACAGAAATTAGAATACAGTTACCCGTCCCCTCGTGTGTGCAAGTGCAAGTGTGTGCCTGTGCGTGCATTAAATAGAAAACATAAAAGTCAACAAGATCATCAAGATGTTAATCGTCATATGTAGTTAAATTTTGTTGTCATCCAGTCCAGAATGTCCAACATCAAGGTTCTAACCTAACTATCCAGATTCTTGTGATAACAGTGCATTGTTTAAAGTTAGAAGTATGTTTGGATCGTGGGTTGAGGACTCGGTTCACAAGAGGGGTATAATCGGATCGCGATACACGTAGCGGATCGTCCCCATTTGGATCGCCCCCATTTGGATCGCCTTCATTCGGATCGCTCTATTTGGGATCGCGTGTATCTTTGGATCGTGAACCCGACATGAGTTCGTAGCGGGAGCACCACCTCGTGGAAAGCAACATCGGTTCGGGATACCTCTTCGGATCGCGAGTGGGGGTTCGGATCGTGGCGTATGCCTGGATTCACGAGACAAGCATGGATCAGAGACGGAGGCGCTAACTCTCGGGAGTGCTTCGGATCGGTTCGCTATAAGCTCGAAGCGATCCGCTCCCTCATCACACCACCACGATCCACTACTTGCTCTCCAACCCCGACTCCTTCCTTTTCCTCCCTCCACGATCCGCTCCCTTGCCTCTGCCACGAACCGCTAGCTCGCCATTCTCCTTCTTCTTCTTCCTCCTTTTTCCTCCTTTTTCCTCCTCGCCCATGATCCGTGCCCAAACCTCACTCACGACCCGACCTGCTCCGCTCTTTTCCCCTCTTCTTCTTCCTCCTCCGCTCCTTCTTTCTTTCTCGTCGCCAAGCTCCAACAATTAAACCCATGGTGCCTCTTCCATTTCCAAAGCCCAGAACACCACTCGCGTCTAAAACCTTAAACACCACAAAAATCGCCCCTCATTCCTCTCTAACCAGCGGAAAATCAAGAAGAATGAGGATAAAGTGGCTTGAAAACATTTTCGTCGTGATTACCTTTTTAAAATTAGAGGATAAGTAGATTTCAGGAGATTTGAAGAATTAGGGTTTCCTGGCGGCGCGATGCGGAAAGAGGAAGAAGGGGTAAAAGTGAATAGGGCCGGGTTTATATAGGAAGAACCCCGACTGTTAGTATTCCCGTTTTTGTCTCGTACGAGCTGTGGGCTTTAGCAGGTCATGGGGGCAAGCCCATTGGGCCCAGCGAAGAATACAAGGCCGATCCCTGGCTCATCCCGCTATGATGGATGGCCCACCGTACTTAAAGCCCGTATCGTTTCGTGAATAATCCCTGAAGTCTCACCAAGGAACGATCAGGCGCTTCGCTTCGCGGATCGTAATGATCCCATGCGATCCAAACCATCAAGCAATGTGACGAAGTGGGAATTCAGAAATTTACCTGGTGAACTCGATGATGAAGTCTCCAAAAAATTCCAGAAAAGAATTGTTCGATGAACGAGAAATGATCGAAGATTATACTAGTATTTATACTTGTCAAAAGATGCAACTTTTTCAAAGTAGCAAGACTTTTCAGACAGGCATGACCATTAAATTGCATCGCTTCACGAAAAGATATTTCTGTGACTTCGAAGCATGTTCCATCAATGAAACAATACTTCGAGGGGGCAAAATGTTGACTAGCTTTTTAACCAAGCCACCAAGGTTCACACACAAGAAGGAAATATGAAGCTTCACTCCTTTCAGCCGTTGGGATTCAGGTCGTGGTTGCACACTCCTCTTCGGATCGCTATGCCCACTTCGGATCGCCCCACGAGACGCGATCCGTCACCTGCACTAACCGATCCGATCCCCCGATGTGCAGCGAAGCCTTTGACTTGTTCAACCACGAACTGGTCTTCAGCGATCCGAAATACATGGATCCAGCGACACGTGTCCATAACTGTCACATTGACCAATTCTTCCTCTTTGCGCGATCCGATCCGACTTTCTTGGGATGCATGCCACGTGTGACCGCGATCCGCCCGACAAAATCAACTATAAATAGCCCAGAGATTGGCATTTTTCGGGATCTTTTTTTTGGCAGTTCTGAGTATTGATTCCACCATTACTGTCATACCACCATTTCTTATCAGTTCTACCTAGAAATAACTGAGAGAAATCACAATTGTAAAGTGAGCTTGAGAGAAATCGTTGATAGTACTAGCATTCAAAGTATAATCAATAGTGTATAAAGTGGACGTAGGCTCGTTAACGCCGAACCACTATAAATTTTGTGTGTTTTTCTGCTTTTTCTTCATTCTTCGGTTATAATTCTCTACGAATCAGAAAAATTTGGGTGTTAGGTCCAAATTTTGATCTAACAAAATGTGAATGTGGTAGTTAAATTTATCAAATTTAAGAGATGCTCAAAATAGAGTACCACCAGTTTTACTCCATGCGATAGCTAAATCTTTTATTAAAATTGAACATTAAATGGTAATTAAATTTTCCAATAACACAATGGGTGTTTGATATGGAGTACTACCGGTTTTGCTCCATGAGATGAATAGGTTGGGATTGGAATAATAAAATGAATGATAACTTCGGTAAGGCTCGTTAATCCTGACTAGTTTGATAAACCTTAATTTGGTTTAAGTTGTGAAAAGATCTATAAAATCTTTTGAAATGATTTCCAAGAATATATGAATAAAAGAATATTCTGGATTGGAATGAGGCGTATGATGTGTTTTTATAACACTGGATTATAAAATACGCGGGTAATTCAGAATGACTGGGTTTAACCCATTCTGAATAACTGTTACGATGATTAAAAGTCAAAGATATAAAGACAATGGTTGAAGACCGGAGATCTTCACGTCATTTGGATGATTACTGATGTCTTGATTGGGATGTACACCTAAGACGAGGTATTAAGTGGTGGTCATCCGGACGTACTTGGAGATCGACCGAATATGCGAGCGCCTCTCTCTTGTATTGGATATGGGACGAGGAACAATGTGCCTCTGGTTTCGTTCAGACCCAGAACGAACTTGCAAATGGATGATATGTCTGACATTGTATTCCTTTTTGCTATATTCATTGATCTCTGCTAAATATATATCTGTTTGGTGACAGAGAATTTATTCTCTTTTTGACACCCTTTTTTAAGACGTATGAGCTTAGAGGTTATATATTTGTGGAAATCAATGGTATGGTATCAATTGACAATGTGGCATGCTGAGATGCATGGATGAAGGCTTTTGTTGAAAAGTAGAGCCTTGTGGTTGATGATCGAAGCACCGCTTTAATACAGCACAGCTTTGTGCAGCGTTAATTCACGAGCTTCCCACCCCAGTATGAACCAAAAATGGGATAAAGACTATAGGGAAATGGACGTACGTTAGCTTCTAGCTAGAAGTGATGTCATTGTACGGATCCTAGACATTTTACTTATGTAGATGTTGGATTATGATGGAAAGCGAGGTACCTCAGATTTGATTTGGGCCGACTAAAAAGCCCTTGATTGGTCGACATACTGACCTTGTGAGAGGTTCGATAGAACCGACTAACATATTGTTTATGGTATAACTAATCAGCGGTGACTGACCGACCCTAAAGATCCAAGGGTTGCCCAGAGGTGTAATCCTGAGGCATTTGCTAAAGGGTCTCAAAATCAGTGAGGAAGATCCCTTGCCTCGGTTCATAAATGGAAATCCAATTTCCAATACGCGACTTTTCAGTTTTAGTTGTAAACCCATATGGCAACACGGTAGGATGGGTATTATGCGGTCTATGATTAAGACATTTATATTTGAAGTTGATTTCTTCACTTATAATAATAAAAGATAAATTTCCCGTATCAAGCACGTTTGGCTATTATAAGGTGAAACTCTATCCTCCAGCTTGCGTTGCATTGTGTGATAGGACCCGAGTCTTATAATAGCTTCATTTTTCCTTTTTAGCATTGCGTTGTTTGTTTTATGGTACTCTTGGGAGAAAACCCGTACTGTGTCATACGACATGGTCCCTTGCTTCACTCAACGTTAAAATAATTTTTATAACTGTTTTTGTTCTCACACTAGTCCCATGACTAACTCGGAGTTTGTTTACATATAAACTCTAGGTGCCTATATTTTCCACATGGGTAACTAGTAGTTTTGGTTTTCGCAGATATTTCTATTCACAGGATCCTGGGTTACGGCTGGAGCTATATATGGAATGCTTTATATTTGTGTATTTCTTTAAGTTGTGGTAGTTCATGATTTTCCACTGCACTATATATTTATGTATTATATTTTCGTTGTTACATAATTTAAATATATAATATTTTTCTGCTGGACATTATTTATTTTGAACTCTGATATCTTGTACTCTGATGTAAATTGATGTAATAGCAATGAAATGTTCTCATGTTTGTGTTCTTATGCGTCGTATTCTCAAAGCATTTTGTCTTCTTGTTCGGTTTAGGCCGACCGCGAAGTTTGGGTCGCTACAGGTAGTTAAGGTATTGTAGCTTTAGTCTTGGAGTCATTTTAGAGCAGGTTCTGGATCAGATCTAGAGCTATGTCCAAAGCATTTATTTCTTCCATTGAGTTTAGTTGTTTCCTCTATTTATGTATTTTCCGTTGTACTCTGATATCTATTGTACTGTAATGTAAAAATTATTGTTATGATAATGAAAAAATTTCTTTTGTTCAGTTCCAATATGTAAGTATCCTTAACCACCCGTTTTTTAGAATGTCTCGAGTCGTTTTAATTAACAAGTCGTGACGGGCTGAAAGATGGGTAGTTACAGAAATGGCATCAGAGCTTTGGTCTATTCAAAGCTTTAGAGTACGACTCATTGAAACAGAAGGAAAGGACTCATAATGCTAGGTTTAGTAATATCCAAGAAGAGAAACTCATTAGAGATGAGATTAGTAATTTCCTAACATGAGTTTAGAGTATTAATTATATAAGAATGCATAAATACAATATAAAATGATTTTTGGAAAGTTAAGTTTTGAATAGAAAAATATTGTTTCTGGTAATTATAAAGAATTTGGATTAGAAATTGAAATTATCAACGTTTTTGAACTGTCAATAAGTTCTGAAAACGGTTAGGTAAGAAAATAAAATGTGTAAGTAGTTTACGAATACCTTGTGAATTAAGTTTCATAATTTGATCAGAATGTATTTTTTAATTGAAGGCAATAAGAAGTCAGAAGCTATCTAAACTAAGGTAATTAGATAATCTAAATCATGTGAAATTATAACTTTTTCCTATACAAAAATTCTTTTTGGGAGAAATAAGTTCATAACTTCTGAATTTAAGATAATTAGAAGAACATATTTTGGAATATATATGATTGAATATATACATTTTGAACAATTGATTAATTAGGATGAATTAATATAGATATAGACATCTTGTGTTTAGAATTTCACAATCTGACTTAAGACGTTCGTATGGAATTGTAATTAGTGTTTATCAACTAATAAGGATAAATAATCTAAGTATGTTTGTAGGTTATTCTATGTGAATTGGAGAAGTTGAGAAGAACTTAAGTTAAACCATTAACATATTTTCGAGTCGAGATAAAGAGTCAGAACTATTGACAAATTTGGATAATAAATGAATTTTCGATTTATGTTGGAAAAAAAGATAAATATATTTGGATTTGTAAAAGCAAATTTAATATCATATGAATAAGTTTCATGATTTAACTGAGGGATGTTCGATAGTTAATTTAAAGGGTTATCTAAATTGTGTTATTTAGATAAGATTGAATTTATATAAAAGCATTGATACAACGTTGTACAGTTATAAACATACTAGTTTTCGTTCAAATTTCGAGGATGAAATTTCTTTAAGGTGGGAAGAATGTAACAACCCAGACTTTTTAGCCTAATTTAATTTAAATTAATTCAAAAGTTTTTTGAATTTTGAATATGATTTCAAGGATATAATAAGATAAATTTGATATTAAGATTAAGTTTTGTCAATTTTATGGCGACTAACAAAATTTTCGAAAGAAGGCTTTTTGTAATTTGTCAAATTCATTTGATTCAATCATTTGGGAATCTGGATTAAATTGATTTTAAACTGGATTTTAATTGAGGTAAAAATTATAAAATAACTTGTTTAAAATGATGGAAATTCAACGGTAAAATACATTGACAAAATATGTCAACTTTTATCAAAACCGGGTTTGATCAAATATAAAAAATTTGTCAAAAACGAGATTTTATAACTTGACAAATTTAAGTTGATTAAACATTTGAAAATTTTAATTTATAATACTTAATTTGAATTTAATATGAACTTGAGTTTAAATTAATAATAGAAAGGTTTAATCGACTAATAACGATCTTAGAATTCGTTAGCACCATTTGTTGTTTGATCAGAATTGTCAAACATTGGCTTAAGTTTGTTGCATAGCAAAAATTAGCAACATAACAACTTAAAACACTTTGGACATATGACAAAACGTGTGACAAATACCTTAGGAATACCAAGCCTTCCTAAGGCACATGGTTTTTCTTTACGATTTATACTTTTGACAAAAACATGTGCTAAAGCCCATGGCTTTCACCTCGTACATTTACCTCCTTACCCTCCCTTTCTTCCTATATAAACCATCCTATCCCTTTCCATTTCATTCACACTTCCTCTCTTCTTTCTACTTTCTTCTTCTTCTTATTGACCATGGCTCCTATAGCCTATATCCCCTCCTTCCTCCTTCCCCTCCTCCTTATTTTGGCTTCCATTAGCCTCATCCTCCTCATCCATGACCCCCTAGCCTTCCTTCCCTCATGTCCCCGTCTTTCCCTACCCCCACGGCCCCCCTTAACGCCCCTACCCCACCTCCTCCTTGAACCTCCTACCCCTACATCCTCTTCTTTCTCCTCCAAAGTTAGGCTACCTCTAAATAAAAAAGGAGAGAAAAAGGAATTATATAGTACAATATATATATATATATATATATATATATTAAAAAAAGTGGCGAGGAATGACAAATGATTTAGGATAGTTTCAGTTAGCTTAGAGGTTCTACCATATGGTCTGGTGGCGTGGAACCCCAAGGTGAGAAACATTATATATATATAGTTGTGAAATATATATATATAGTTATTATGTATTCTTGTGATTGGTTGATGGATGTGAAATTATGGTTAATCAGTTAAATAACGAAATATAATAATAAATTATCAAATGCTTATACCTTATGTTCATATGTTTTATATATACATACACTATGTATATATATACGTACATACGTTATGTGTGAATGATTATTATAATTATGAAAAATATTATTTTAATGGTTAATAATGATAATGTGTTCACTACACGTATGTATGTGGAAGGATATGGGTATTGAGTAAGTCCCGGTCCATTTTAATGATTGAGTTGCGGAAACTTCTGGATAGGTATCTTACATCTAAACTGAATTCTTTTTGGTTAAAGAATCTCTTTCTAGTTGCTTTGGAACAATTGGGAGATTCTTTGGAAGAGAAACAGGGTTTTTCTTTTAGTGGCAACATGCTATTGTGTGGTGGTCCAGGGCAAATCAATATGTTCTAAGAAGAAATATTAAATAATGGGTAAAAATAAAAGTTGAAATTTTGTACCCGAAATGGTTTGAAAATGAAATCGAAGTAATTACGAGTAACTTTCGTGAAGAAGGAATTTTACTGAAAAAGATTTCAAGTAAATATGGCATGTTTAAATGTGAAATCAATTGTGAATAGTAAATTCAATATTAAAGTAGATCTTGATATATAAATAATGTTGAAAATTCAAATTGATTATTCTAACTATCTTATATTACATTTAATTTGATTTCAGGAAAGTTTGGGTTTGAAAGGATTGATTTTGAAAAATTATATTATTTTAATAATAAAATAATAATATAATATTATTTATTACGAATAATTGAATTTTAAAGCTAAATTTTGAAATATTGTTTTCAAATGAGTTTAAATATGTTTTATAAATATTATAATAATATTTGAAGTAGATCAGATGAGTTTTGAATTTAAATTAAAATACGGTCTAAACAGGACTAGTCACTATGGTAATTCTCGAATTTCAACTATAAACTTCGAACGCTTGTAACAGGAGCAATTTAAATCAGATTTCTTCAAAACAAAAAACGTTTTCCTCCTAAAGATAATAGTTTTCAAATGGAAAAGAAAATGTCAAGATTCAATATGTAGATTTCATGTTATATGTAAAATTATTTTTGAAAAGGTCGTTATATGTAAGGACCCAAAATTTATTAAGAAATATTTAACGGAAATTAAATATTTACAATGATTTATTTTGAGCATTGACGACTTAGAATTTATTTACAACGAAGTTTGAATGTGTGCGTTCATACTAATTATAAAACAAGCTCGTAATGTCGGGGTAGTTCGAAATATTTAATTTTGAATTTCCAATGAATGCACAGAATTCGTTAAAACAAGAAACGTTAGGATCTATTGAATTGTAGTTTTCTAAAGGAAGTGAGAAATCAAGATTTCGTGTTATAAATTGTAAGTTATATCAAAATCAAAATTTCAAATTGTCGCTGTGAAATCGTTTATAAATTATAACGATTTACTAAATAAAATAAAAAGGATTTATCATAAAAATTGAATATCGATTTAAACTGAATTTTGAAAATATTGAGTTTAGAACCCAAGTATGTTTATTTTGGAACTATATGATATTTTATTTTGATATATATGATAATATTAATATATTATTATTAAATTGAGCCCTTTTTGAATATATTTATATTTTATTGGTTTTATTTAAGCCTTAAAAATAGCCATTTTCCAAACGACCTCCGTTTTTCGATGAAACAAATTTTGTCGGATCCAGAACGTTAAGTTATTGTTGTGTTTCAAATTTCATATCAAACGGAGTTCATCTGTAAACATAGGTAATATAAACGTGTGTTGAAAATACGTTAAAATTAAATAAAAGCTAGAAATAAGGCCATATTTCAAACGGTCTCCGAATTCGAGGAGACCAGACTCGTTGTAACCGTAGTTATGAAATGTAGCAGGATTTCAAATTTCATAATTTTTGGAGTTAATATGTGATCATAGAAAATTAAAATGCACGTTAGAAATCAATAGTAAACATTATATTAACTTGTATTTTAATTTTAAAAAAATGATTAAAACAATCGAATTAGCTTTCGAAATCTATTACATTATGCCTGGAATAAAGGTATTTAGTTGGGAACGACAATCATTGGGATTTATTTTGAGTTCGAAACGTTAAACTTCATGGCTAAGTCATTTTGGAAAAAGATATAATATAATAAGAGCACTGTCTCAAATCTTGCAAATATCACCTGAGATCTCTTCCGGGATATCATTTTTGGCACCTTCTGAAACGAAACAACAAATATCACTCTAAATCTCCTTTCATATATATCGCCCGAGATATTGCAGTATCGAACGATATATCAACCGAGATGAAATACTGGAATATCGTCCGAGATGTTAGTTTTTTAATTAAAAATTAAATTTGTGTCTGAACTAGAACAATAATTAAAAACTCAAATTTATCCATGATAATCTTTTTTTATTTTACGTTTTTCTTGTTAAATGACCATATTGCTTGTTCATATATGCTCTACAATGCTTATGATTTTCATATTCGTCTTTTTACATACATGTTACCTATGAAATTATGTATTTTATCTTCTATTTATGCTGAATTTTTAATGTTTTGGATCCTTTTAATGTTTTATGTCTAATAATATTCTTGTTTTAAGAATATTACAATTTAAAGTATGGGTGATCTTTCGCAAAAAAAAAAAAAAAAAAATTAAAGTTATTTTGCAATTCAAGTTTAAGTTATTATGTCTTTAATAGCATTTATAAAAGCTATTTTGTAAAAATATCATTTTTTTAACATATCATGTACTCCGAGATTGTTCTGATATGAACTTTCAGACCCGAGAAGGAAATCTGAGATGAACTCCCGAGTTAGACTCATTTCATCAGAGATCTCTCCCGATACGAGATCAAGTCTATAAAATCCCCAAGATGAAACACGACCAATATCCGAGATTTAAAACCTTGAATAAGAGTATAAATAACACCAGTTCTCTAAGAAAAACCTGTGACGAACAGGGAATTTCGCTCGGTCCGAACCAGTCGCTAAACCGACCCAGACCGTTCGAAAAACACCCTATCGTTTGAGAACAGGACAAAACAGAACGCATACAAAAGAACATTTCATTGTATATTACAACAATGCATCAGATTACAAGAATATACAGAGTATGAATGAATATTACACAGAAATATAAGAGATTTAAATTACATTTAAATACATAGCAGCGGAAAATAATACAATACACAACTAGAAGAGATATACGGATACAAAGCTTTCCGGATATCGTTCCAGCTGTAAACCAGGATCCTGTGAATATAAATCTGCAAAACTAAAACTACTAGCTGCCCGTGTCAAAATATGGGCACCCAGAGTTTAGGTTAAAACAATAAACTCCAGGTCAGTCATGTGACTGGTGTGAGAACTAAAACAGTTAATCTTTATTTTTAAAGGTAGGTAAATCAAGGGACCACGCCGTATAACACGGAACGGGTTTCCTCCCAAGAGTACCAGTGCATAAAACAAACAGCGCAATGCTAAATAAAGAAAAATGAAGCTGTTATAAGACCCAGGTCCTATCACACAATGCAACGCAAGCCGGGGGATAGGGTTTTCCCTTATAACAGCCAAAGAATGCTTGATACGTTTAAAACAAATCATTTGATACTATTATAAGTGCATAGTGTATAAAACAACTTCAAATCATAAGTATCAATCATAGGCGGCATGGGTACCATATATCATGTCGCCATATATAGGTTTACAATCAAAACCGCAATGTCGTATTTGGAAATTGGATTTCCATCTATGAACCGAGGCAAAAGATAGTCCTCACCGAATTCGAGACGCTCTAGCCCGCCCCTCAGGCAAGTACTCAGTCAAGCCTTTGGATCGTCAGGGCCGGTCCACCGATGTGGATTAAAATGCCTGAACACTGCGTTTCCCCGCCCTTTGGGGCGTAAATGAGCCAACGAATGACTCCATCGGACCCGGATCGTCCGATCAAACCGAGGCGCCTCGCAACAGCAACGACCACATAAGTCAAACTCGTCAGGGCGTGTAAAACCACTGAAGCCACTTTTTAGCTAGAAAGAAACGCATGCCCTCCCTGAGGTCCGTCTCCCGTTTTTGGTTCATATCGGGTGTGAAACTCGCGAAATAAACGCTACACAAAGCTACGCCACAAAGGCCGTGCTTTGATCATCACCACAAGACTTTGCTTTTCAACAGAAGCCTCGATCAATTGCCACTTAGGCATGCCATACAGGCAATTCACTCCATGCGTTTGATATCCATCAATATATAACCCCTGAGCTCGTACGTCTCAGAGAAGGGCATTAAGCAAGAGAATAAATTCTCCGCCGCCAAACAGATATATATTTAATAGAAATCAAACACACAGACTAAAATCCAATGTCAGACACACAGTCCATTTACAAGTCCGTTCTGGGTCTGAACGAAACCGGAGGCACCTAGTACCCCGTATATCCATCGATCTCCAAGTACGTCTGGACGATCACTAACTGTTTCCATCTTCTTGGGTGTACAGCCCAATCAAGATCATCAGTAATCACCCAAACGACGTGAAGACTTCCGGTCTTCGACCACCGTCTTCATCTTCGACACCACGTCGAATCAGTTATTTAGAATGGGATAAACCCGGTCTTTCTGAATAACTCGCGTATATATTATAAAAGTGTTACACAAACACAACATACGCCTCATTCCAATTCAGAATATTCTTTTATTCAAATATTCCTATACTTTGGGAAAAGTTCCCATTAATTTTATCCAAGATAAATTCTTTAAATTTATTCTTTAACCTCCTTTGAATATCAATTCAAACTAGTCGGGATTAGCGAACCACACCGAAGTAATCATTTATTTTATTTCCCAATCCCACCCTATTCATCCCATGAAGTAAAACTGGTAATACTTCATATCTAACACCACAATGTTATCGGTAAATTCAATTACCATTTCACGTTTAAATCTAATTAAAGATTTAACTATCGCCTGGAGTAAACTGGTGATACTCCATTCTCGATCTTTTCAATCTAATTAAAGATTCATTAAAACTCCACTTAGTTTTAATCTTCGACTGGGTTAAAGAATCAGTGTCATTTAAAACACGGTTCACGATAAACCCAAAATCAATATCAATTCAATTCCAATTAAATATTATTTAATTGGTACACTTTATTAAATCTAAATAAAAAGATTTAATCTTTTTTCAACTGGGTTCAAGAACAGTGTTAATGAAGACACCATTCACGACTAACCCAAATCACATTTGATATTAAACACAAGGTTCTGAATAGAAAATATACCGGCTTATATTCAATATCAAATTCTACGACTAACAAATGTCGTATTGGAAATAACGATATAAATACATATCTTTCAAATTTCCATAACAACATCTGTATAATCACGAATTCCAACATCGAAATATTCCGAAGATAATTTTGATTCAAATCCACTCCAATGCAATCATTGGATATTCTGGTTATTTTTAAAACCCTTTTCAAATTCAATTTATTTATTTAAAAATAAATAGAATTATATTCCTAGTTCAAAACTAGTTCATTTCGATAAAAATCTATTTTTATCTTTTCAAATATGGAGTTTTTCATCCCAATTTTTCCCAAATCATTTCTTATGATTTTACACAAATTATTACTATTTTTAATAATTTTATCAAGGCCCGTACAGTCGATTTCCATCAACGGTCATCGAACTGCACTTACAGCGACCTTTTTCAAATTTGATTTGGACATATTTCCAAATCCAACCGTTAGATTTCAAATTTCTAATATTCGTTAGAAAGCTCTTTTCGATACGAACCCAACGGTTCCGGTTTTAGGAGAATCCGACGGTCGGATCTCCCGTAATGTCCGTTTGAAATAAATGATCGAAATTCGCGAACTGCCGCGGCGCGGCGCGTTCTATTCAGGCCTTATATTACATATATAATATATATAATATATATTTCATCGATTTCTATTTAAAACGAATTATATAAATAGTTTTAAAATTCGTTTCAAAATCTATTTCAACTTCCATTTCAATTCAAAGCAAAATTGAATTCTTCTTTATAAATTCGTTTCAAAATTCATTTCTATTCAATTCAAATTTCAATTCAATTTGAATTCATTTCAATTCTCTTTCAATTCAATTTGAATTCGTTTTCAATTCAATTCATTTCGAAATCATTTTCAATTCAATTCAAATCGAAATCGTTTTAAATATCGTTCACGTCAAAATGGCGTCACTCTAATCAACACGGCTTCATAAATTTCTATTTTCAAGTATTCTATTTCAAATATTTCTATTTCTAAACTGGAATGAGGCCCAATCAATTACCATATAAAATTAATTATATGGATTTTCATACAACACATGTATATAATAGCATTGAAAAATGATCAACCATCAACCAAAGTGCACTACACTGTATAAGCATCAAATAAAGATATCTAACGCTTATAACAGCATGTCAATCAATCGATCGACATATTTAATCAATCAGGATGAGTGAACTTCAAATTTCATCCCAACACCCGTGTGGGGTTTCAAACAATCAAACACAGATTTTATTTGTGCAGTTGGGCGATGTGTAAAATTTATCGACCCAATCAATGTCCTTCAAATAGGTGTACATAAACAAACCGTCTGGTTTGTAAATGAATATTCATTTATTCACATTCACGTTAAAAATTATATTTTTAACGATAAAACATTTTATTCCAACATATGAATTTCTATTCAGTTCATTCTTTAAATAAAATGATATTTTTATTTTTCTAACATATTTTAGAAAATTTCGGCGGCATAACGGCACGATACTAGAAACGGGACAAGGCCTAGCCTTATCCCCGGTCTAGTGAAGGCCCACGCCATTCACACATCAATCAAAATCACCAAACAACCAAATTCAAATCAAATCATATAACTAAGCTATGCAACCAAACAAACAAGTCCATGGTCTGTGGACGATTGTGTCGGGTGCTACTAAGCACCGTCTGCATCCTAGTATATATATATATATATATATATATATATATATATATATAGAAATGAAATTGAAAGGTGAGAAATTCTCACTTATAGCTATCCTAGCTCCACGGCACTTCTAATGCAGGAAATCTTCGCCAACTCGCCTTTTGTCGCTTTCGTTGTCCGCTTTCACTACATATGTAAAAATCGAATTTTACTTCGCTATTCAATATATAAAAATCATATTTTTATTTTGATGTTCAATATATAAAAATCATATTTTTATTTCGATGTTCAATATATAAAAATCATATTTTTATTTCGATGTTCAATATATAAAAATCATATTTTTATATTGCTGTTTCTTATATAAAGAGCGAATTTTTATCTTCCTACTTATATAAAAATCGTTTCTTTAAATATCTAAAAGTCACTCCTTTTATAATTAAAAATAATACCTTTCTTTAATTTAAAAATCTTACCTTTGATTTAGTTTAAAAATCTAACCTTTGATTTAGTTTTTAATCGATTAACCTAAACTAAATGTTTAAAATAAAGTAAAACAAAATAAAATAAAATTAAAACTCACCCAAATCATTTTCTGGATCGCCGGAGCTCTAGAGGCCGGAGGGGGTGTCACGCAGGCGATGGGGAGGTAGCAGAGGACAGGCGGTGGGCGTTTGGGGATGGGGAGGGTCTCGGGGTTTGCTGTCGCGGGTTTGGGACCGGGGGGGGGGGGGGGGGAAGGGTCTTCGTCGATCGGCAGTAGGAGGGCAAAGGGGGCTTCGCGGTGGATGGGGCGCGAGCGGTGGAGGTGGTCGGAGAAGAGGTGGGGGTCTCGTGACTGGAGGGTGAGCGCGAGGTAGAGGGGTTCGGAGAAGAGGAGGAGGAAGGTTAGGCGAGATCGGAGAGGGGGAGGAGGAAGAGGGGGACGGCGGCGTGGCGTCGATCTTCGGTGGTGCGATGGACATTTTTTTTTCTCTGTTGAAATAATTTAGAACGGGGGGGGGGGGGGGGGGGCAGAGGGTAATGAAGGGGAAGAGAAAATATTTTTTTATATTTTATTTTATTTAATTATTTAATTTCTAAAAAGGTACTTTTACATACGACCTCTAAACGAGGTCCACCGCCTGTCGTCCATAGCGTTTTACCCCCATTCCGAACCCAATGGGATATGTATCGTAGGCTGATTCGGTCGTTTCGATCAGTTTCCATTAGATTTACATTTAAATCGCTATATTGAATTTTAAACGTACATTTCAAATTACCGGGGTCACATACTAACTAGAAAAATTCCTGAAAAATATTTTCTAGCTTCGTATTGACGATACGGTCCTAACAAAACTAGTTTCGTCGAATTCTGAGACCGTTTGAAAAATGGCCAATTTCCAGTCGATTAAAATCAACTGAAACTGGTCAAACGCGTTTTCCTTTGCCACGCTCACATATTGATTCGAAAAATTATGAAATTTGAAACCTAGCAATAATTTGACAACACGGACCTAACAAAACTGGTTTCGTCGAAATCCGAGGTCGTTTGCAAAATGTCCATTTTTAAGGGCCTGTATTCCATAGCGACTATTCAGAATTTTCAACTGGACATATCTTTTGATTCCCACTATGAAATTTCGATTCTTCGGATTCGCTGGAAAGATATTATCAATTAGATCCTAATGTTTTTGGTTTCACTAAAATCCGCATTGTTTTGCACCCGGTACATTCAAATGAAGTTTGAAATCGAATTATCGAACTACCGCGCCATCTTCAATTCCTTTTATAATTATATATAAATATTTATATTCTAACGACGACGCGTATAATATATACGTTCGAATTATATTCAAAATAAATTTCTCGTCGATTTTATTTAAAATAATTAATTTTAAATATTCAAAATTCGCTAAAATTGCCAAAATAAAAATTTCAAACTGGCTCGCATTTTCCGGGTTATTACAATCTCCCCCACTTAAAACTTTTCGTCCGAAATTAATCCCTAAATTTCTCCCAATCCATCACGAATTAAATCATGAATTCAACATGAAAATTGTAGAGATTCTTGAGGTCTTCAATCTATATGGCCATGATCACTTTTAGTGTTGTGAACTGAGAGGAATCGGAGCTCGAAGTCACCACGTTTGGCTGCATTTTTTGAGGCGCAGGGGGCTTCGAGTTGGGCGTTGTTCATGGGTGTGGGAGAAAAAGCGAAGGCGGTTGACGTGGGGGTGGTTGATCAGGGTCACCAGGCTTCTGGTGGCGTGCATTTCGAGGTAGAGGTTGCAAGCTTGGTGTGTGTTCGTGATAGAAGGAAGAACGGGGAAGAGAGGTTAATGAGGTGGTAATTAGTTAATTAAGTAATTTAATTATCTTAAGTTATCTATTTCGTATAATTAAGGGTTTAAAACTCAATAAATTTTTCAAATGAAAACAGAATCGAGCGGAACCAGTTTCGATGGAACCGTGACGACGAGAGCTTAGCAATGGAACCAATTTGGAGGAATTTGGAGCTTGTGGAAAATTTTGGTTAAATTAAACGCACTGTTTAATTTAATTAAAAATCACCGTACTAAACGATTTCAAACTGATCAAAGTGAGAACTCACTCAACTAAACTTTATAGCTATTATATTCATATCTTAATATGTATTGATTTCATGTGATTGCAAAGTTTGCTTCGTGGTTGATGGACGATTATACAGTAATTACTGTTATCATTATTAAACTATGAATATAAGCATTGTCGATAGAATCACTTATATATAATTATTGGTTGATGGATGGTACTTGATATGGATGTGTTTATATTATTGACACAAAAATTTACACCACGAATACAAAATTTGGAAATTGACTGAGTTTCATTCTTATGGAATTTTAAATGAATTTTACATTCATTTGATAGAAAAATAGAAAATGGATTTTTAAATCCAAACTTATTTGAAAATAGGTTTGATATAGTTTCAAACAACCATTGAAATGAATTTGAAGGAAATTTGGATTTAAAACGACTTGTTTTAATTCAAATTAGATTTTGAATAGTAAATTCAAAATGTGAATTCGAGTTAGGTATATAAACGACGTTTTTGACTCAAACGGATTTTTCCATTGATCTTATTTATTTTTATAATCGATGTCAAAAAAGTTGGGATTTCAAAATACTATATTTTGGAAACTATTATTATTTAAATATTATAGTAATATGGAATATTCAATTTTTTTTTTAAAATTGAATTGGAGGTTGAATCGTTTTAAAACAAGTTTATAAGCATTTTATAAAATCCGTTTGGACTGGATCGAGGAATTTTATTATAAATAATAAAATGTTTTGAATAGATGTGTCGCGCAACGACCGTTCGCTAATTTCGACCATTGACTTCAAATTGACGTACTGGGAGATCGACCGTCGAATTTTCCCTAAATGCAAAACGTGTGGTTCAAAACGAAAAGAGCTTTCAAATGATATGTGAAGTTTTAAAATCCAACAGTTAGATTTTGAGATAAATTCAAATCAAATTTGAATAAAAACAGTGCTAGTGTCGTAAATGACATGAAATCGATTTTCAATTAATTAAGCTATTTTTAAATTATTAAAAATAGGGAAAACTTATTATAAATCATAAAAATGATTTAAAAGTGATTTGGACTAAATATATTTAGTTTTGGATAATAAAAAGCTATTTTGTGAAAATTAGCCATTTTGACAAAAGTGATTGAAACAGTTTGAAATTAATAAATACTTAACCAAGTTAAGTTTTTCCAATTTATGAATATTGGACTTGAACGGAAATAATCTTCGGATATTTCGACATTAGATTTCGTAATTATACAGATACTGTTGAGGAATTTGGAAGATATAGATATTCCCTACACGGTATCTGTTGGTTTTAGAATTTGATGTTGAATATAAGGTTATATGATTTCTATTTAAAGCCTTATATTCGATATCAAATTGTATTTAGAGTTTTTCGTGAATAGTGTCTTCAATAACACTGTTCTTAAATCTAGTTGGAAATGAAGTTTATGGTATAGATCTTTTAATTGAGATTAAAGAGTTTTCCAAACTGAAGTTTTCCAATTAATAAATTTAACTGGAATTGAATGGAAGTTCGATTTTGGGTTTATCATGAATGATGTTTTAAATAACATTTGTTCCTTAACCTAGTTAAAGGAAAGATGATTTCCCAAGTTTGAGTTATAATAAATCTTTCAACAAAGATTTAGTCGAATGAAATGGAGATTATAACCATATTAGAGTTTTAATAAATCTTTCAATAAAGATTTGATCTAATGAAATGAAGATGAAAACTATGCAAGAGTTTTAATAAATATTTCAACAAAGATTTGAAATGAAATAAGGTAATTAAACTTACCAAAACACGAGGCTTGTTAGATATGGAGTATCACTAGTTTTGCTCCATGGGATGAATTGGTTGGAAATGGGATAACGATATGAGAGATTACCATTTTGCAAAGCTCGATAATCCCAGTAAGGCTTATAAACTTTAATTTGAGTTAAGTTTGTGAAAAGAGATTATATAATCTTTTGAAATGATTTCCAAGGAAAGATTTAAACATGAAATTTAAATGATGTAAATCTTTGACAAGATTTATGGGACTAATTCCTAATGTAAAACATGATTAAGTAAAAGAATATTCTAAAATGGAATTATTCTTATGATATGTTTATATATCACTTGATTTTAATGATGCGATAGTTATTCGAAAAGACCAGGTTTCAACTCATTTTAAATATTTAATACGACGAGTAATGAAGATATTAAAGATGGTGGTTGAAAACCGGAGATCTTGACATCGTTTGGATTATTGTTGATGTCTCGATTGGGGTGTACACCCAAGATGAGGTTATAAGTGGCGGTCGTCCAGACGTACTTGGATATTGACCTGATATGCAAAGGGCCTCTCTCCCTTAGGGGACGCAGAGTAAGGTGCCTTCGGTTTTGTTCAAACCCAGGATGAACTTGTAAATGGATGTATGTCTGACGTTGAATTTCATAAAATAACCGATTAGTTGCTAGTGATAATATATTTGTGGTAGCGGAGGATTTATTCTCTTAGCTCAATGCCTTTCTTTGGGACGTACGAACTCAAAGGTTATATTATTAATAGAAACTGATCATATTTTGTTAATTGACAATGTGACATGCTAAGATTACTGATAGATCAAAGCTTTTGTTGTAAAGCAGAGCTTTGTGGATGATGATCGAAGTATGACTGATATAGCACAACTTTGTGTCGAAATAAGACTTCGGCAAATCTTACAACCCGGGAATAGCCAAAAACAGGATGAAAACCCGCAGAGTAAGGGCTGGCGTTCTCTTCTAGCTAAAAAGTGATGCCATAGTATGGAGCTTAGGAAATTTACTTATGTGGGTTGGTGGATTGAGGTGCCTCGAATGATGGTCAAATATGACCGGTGTGATGGTCAAATACGACCGGGGGACGTTATGTTCATGAGTAAACCGAACTCATCAGGTATTGGTGGGTCGCCTCTACCGCTCTAGTGCTCATGCATGCCTGAGTCCTGGGACATATGCTAGAATGTTCCGAATTAGATAAGGAAGATCCTTTGTCTTGGTCATTGATGGAAATCCAACTTCCATAACGAACCTTGCGTTTTCAGTTGTAAACCTATATGGAGACATAATAGGATGGGGTATTATGTCATCTAAGATTTATACATTTATTTTCGAAATTGAATTCCACACTATGCACTAGTGATAATAAAAAACAAACTTCACATATCAAGTATTTTGGCTATTATATGGTAAAACTTTATTCTCTGGTTCGCGCTTCCATTGTGTGATGTGACTTGAGTCTTATAATAGCTTCATTTTTCAAAAAGCATTGCGAGTTTTTATGATTAGTATACATTTGGAGGAAACCCATTTCGTGTCATACGGCGTGGTCCCATGATTTACCCAATTTTAAAATATAGTAAATAACTGTTTTTGGTTCTCACACCAGTCCCATAACTGACTTGGAGTTTATTGTTTCCCACCTAAACTTTGGGTGCCTATATTTTCCACTCGGGCAGTTAGTAGTTTTGGTTTTGCAGATATTATTAAATCAAGATCTTGGATTATAGCTAGAGCTATACTCTGGATTATTTGATAGACTTCTACTGTATGTATTTAGGTTTCCATTGTATTGTAATTTACTGTACTCTGATATTCTTCCATTGTGAATCGATTATTTGTACTCTGATATTCTTGTACTCTAATGTAAAGTTGTTGCAATGTCAATGAAGTATTCTTTTTTTTTATGTTCTAATGTGTTATATCCCATTATGGTTCGAAGATTTCTATCATTTTGGATTGGACCTATGTGTCTTACAGTCGATTCGAAAGGCGGGAATTTTCGGGTTGTTTCACTATAAGTGCGGTTCAATAACCATAATGGTAAACGATTATTTTTAAATCGACAAAAATATGGAAATTTTATGTAAAATCATTTAAAATTGATTTAAGTTGATACTATGAAGTTTTGGATAATACAAAAGTCGTTTTGATTAAACTAACTAATATGAGCCTGTTTGCAACCCTTTTTGTAACGCTTTTACAATATTTTCCGACAATGGTTTATTTAAAAGTTTTAAACTCATTTTATGACTTAAGTAATCATTTTTAAATGATTAATAAAATGTTTTTGGAAGTTTTAGACATTTAAACAAGAATTTAGTCATGAGCCGACTGAGTTTACTAAAAGATTTAAAGTGTTTTCAAATAAAGGTTTTATTTGAAATTAGATGGAAATAATCTCCATATAATTGGTATTAAATTCCATAGATAAAAAATTATACTATTCATGGAATTTGAAGGGTAATCATACCATTATTCCATCTATAATATGTGTTGAATACGAAAATTTATATTGAATATAAGTTGAAACAAATTCTGTTTAATTCTCATACTCAATATAAATTAGTTCTAGATTTTGAAAATTAAATAGGAATAATTTTCAAATATTCGATATTTGAATTCATAGTTCAAATTTTATAATTCAAGGAATTTAAAAGGTATTCATACTGTTATTCCACTTATAGTATTAGTTGATTTTAAGGATTGATACTGAATATAAGCTAATGTAAATTTTATTCATATCTTATATTCAATATCAATTAGTATTGGGTTTGTTGTGAATGGTGTTTTAAATGACATCATTCTTTTACCCAAGATCAAGTATGATTTGGAATTTAAAACACAAGGGATTAAGATCTTTTAAAAGTCTAATGAAGATAATGATTAATGATCTTAATTTAGAGAAGAATTTAAAAAAAGTAAAGTAAAGGAAAAAAGAACTAATGAGTCTTAATTAAGAATGATTATTAATATTTTTGGGCTTAACTATCTGTGATTTGAAAAAAGAAAAAGGGATATGTTTAAAGAGAAATTTATGAAATAAATTTTTGAAATATGATTATTTAGAGGAACCTTGGGGAAGATTAATCTTTGTTTTAAAGATATAATTTGGAATGGAAAATAAAAACAAATCTTTTGATTAAGAAAGTTTTCTAAGTTAAATTAAAGAATAAATCTTTGATTTAGATTTAAGTAAATCTTTGTTTAAGATAGGAAATGAATATGAAATTAACTTTTGATAATCAATAAAAGAGGTCTCTTTAGTTAAGTTTATAAACTTTGATTTGCAAAATCAAACGAAGCGATTTTACAGAGTTTCCCCCGAGTTATAAAAGAATGATTAAATGGTTTCCATAAGACAATAAAGGGTTTTAATTGACCAAACAAAATGGAATAGAGACTTAGCGAATCTTGTTGTAACGAATCGTCTGATTCCTGATCCTGATCATCGACACAAAATGAAATCATCGACACAAAACACATATTGACTAACCAAGCACCGGGAATTCGCCGGATCATTATTAGAAAGAAGTTAGAGAGTGAGAAATAGAAACAATGAAAATTTAGAATAGAATAAAATAAGTTTACGATATCACGAAATCAAGCACACACAAATCACACAGCGGAACATATAAAATATATTATATAACATAACTTTTAAAATACAAATCTGTATGTACGAACATAACGTCGTCAGAGTACAACATAATACATCACACTGGAAATAAACAGTAGCTATCTAATGTTGAAGACTCCTGCTCCATGCTCCTCCAAGTGTATCTGTAAAATCCCGACTACTTGACTGCCCGCACAAATTTGCACACCCAAGAGTTTAGGGTAAAACACAACAAAATAAACTCTAGGTCCGTCATAAGAATGGTGTGAGTAAACTCCAACCACTTGGTTCAAATTTTAAAAATCCTTTTAAAAGAAAGGATAATCGTAAGACCGATCCACACATAAACATGGATGGTGTTAACCTTACGATAACACAAACATTCTTTGTATCAACACTATTCTGATATTATAATAGTGTCTAATCAAATCAATAACAGTCTAGCGGAACGCTTGCATCTTGCGCTTTATATACATATTATATAATCAAAAACAACGGGCGCTTATTTGATAATGGATTTCCAACTATAACAAGGTATAGAACTACCTTCCAATGTATCTCTAGAGAGGAATACACTAGGTTCAATAAGAACATCTTGTAACCGACCACAAATGACTGACCATTCATTTCTCTTGAGTGTACCGAATGTATTATCACCAACAGTTGTGATCAACAACCGTTACCGAAAGCGTACAACAGCAATAGAATAAGAAGCAATTGAATTTTCTCTAGATCGGTTGATAATACACCCTAATGGGTGCGACCCACATTGCCATGTTGCTTTCCCGATCTTTTCCATTTCCCGATTGAAAAGGACTGAGGCTACGTCTTACCTTTATAACACCATAGAATCATTCACTTTGAATGTCACATCATCAGATCCGTCAAATCACTAATTGACGTCCCGAAAAATAAATTGGGTGTTAAGCTAAGAGAAGTTTCCTTCTCCGCCACCAACTATGATATGTTTGAAGAAATTAATGTATGTGACCTTCTGGAGATACCCTACCAGACATTCATCCATATACGTTGTCCTGAGACTGGACAAACTGAAGGCACCATCCCATCAATCCATCTTAGGCAAGTTCTACCTAGGATTAACTTACCTTTGCACTTTACTCTGTCTTTGAGTATCTTCAGCATAATTTGATTCGCAATGCTTATGCCCACACAACCAGCCTTTTATTAAAAAAAATTAACGTAAAAAAATAATTTAAAAATAGTTATCTTGCTCTGATTACATAAACAAAACTAACATCGATAAGAAGCCGGTGGGTATAAAGAGACAACATTACTTGAAGATGAGAGCAGTTGATCTTCAAACTTGTTAGGCTCTTCAAGAACGTCATCTTGTGATCTATAAATCAAGCCGCTCATTCGCTAAGCTTGCAAAGTACCACCGCCACCATTACTCTCACCATTATTTGAGACACCAAAAATAGTCCAGGGATCGTCAGGGTTTCAATTAATATGAACAATCTTATCCCTATGTCCAGAATGTTGAAATAATAGTTCTGGGGGTGCAGTTGATGCCATTATCCCTAATTGATGTTGACGACATGAAATGTCGTAAACACCAAAGATTCCAATTAATAGGAATAGTTAATTTGGTCACATAGAAAAGAGAAGAAAAGCAGTAAATAACACAAGAGATTTATAGTGGTTCGACCTTGTGAAGGGCCTACGTCCACTTTGAAGCGTTGTTGGAATATTATTACTCACTCGAAGTTACAAGTGTGAGACCATCCCATTACATCTCATTACATTCATCTGTATGCTAGATGATGTCATAATTAAGCTATATGATGTCATCCTTAAGGCTATATGATGTCACCTCTAAGGCATGATGTTATCATCATCGAATATGATATCATAATTATCATATATTTAATATATTAAGAAAAGGACACTTTTTCCCTTCTTCTTCCTCAAATGGGAGATGCCATTAATGGAGGTCCCAAGGTCTCAAATTCCAACCCCTTTGAAGTGTGATGTTGTAGGGTATTTATAGGAGAGTGGTTAGGTAGGAGTAGGTAGAAATAGAAGACCACACCCAGAAATTCTCACCTGGAGCTTGCATATGCCAGATTTTCACACCCGGCTCTGGTTGCGAAATTTTGCAACTGCTGGGTGCGAACTTCGTACCTGTTGTTTTTGAATTTCTCACAACCCTTAGGGGTGCGAAATTCGCACCACTAAGGGGTACGAAGGTCGCCTTATGGGTGGTGCGAAGGCCATGGGTGTTTTGGTGGCGCGAGGTTCGGATTCATGGCTCGGACTATGAGGTCTTTGTTTGGCAATGTTTGGAGGAGCAATGAGGTTCAAGGAAGTTGTTGGCTGAATCCTGACTTTGAGTCAATCTGGTGATTCTAGGTAACACACTTGTTGGCGGAAATCGGATGAATCGGGCGGTGCCCACAGTTTCGACCTAACCGTTTAGGTCGATCACCATCGGGACTGTGGGGCCTCGGACCTCCATTGGCGCTGCACCCGGACCCGCTTGATGGCTCGCCTTCGGCTTGGAGCATGGCTCGACTTCGGCTCAGATGCGGACAGATACTGATGGAGGTCGCGTTCGAGGTATGCGACATCCTATTAGTGGCCAGACTCGAGTCTTTTGGTACTGAACTCTGGATGATATTGGCAACGCCTTTGGGCTGTAATATCACGCGATATGCTGAGTCGAGCATGTCTTGCGTACTTTTGGGAACTGGACCAAAAGGTCGGTTAACAATTGCGGAGTACTATTATTAACTTTTCATGATCACAAATATTCGGTACTCGTCCTCTGCCGCACTACCAAAAACTGAAGCTTTGTCAAGACACCACTGAACACAAAGAATAACAGAGTCATGCCATTCAAATAAATGCAAAGGGGTTCCAACATCACCAGATGTAAGTTTGCGACGATCAAATAGCCGTACAATTGTATCAGCAGACCCGGTAATAATATATTTCTCTACATGAGGACTCCAGTCAACACAGTGGAGATTAGTATTATGTGCCTTGTTAACCATGATGGATGGAGGGGTACCAATACGAGCATCCCAAAAAAAAGGCAAGAATCATCACCTAGACTATAGAATTCCTCTGAAAAGAAAGGTGAGAATTGGACATCTTCAATAGTGTCTTGATGCCCTTAGAACACATTCTATGGCCCAATTTTAGGATTATTATTAATATTTTCTCATCCCTAATTATTCTAGTAGATTTAGTAGAATATCCAACTGATAAGGATGAAATGTGGTCTTGTAGGCTCCAAAGAGCAACAGTTCTATCCTTCCATCCTGAAAGAACAAAAGGTTATGAATGTGACATAGCAAGTGCAAATCTACATTCCCTTCACGCCTTGTCAATACTAAATCAGGATGAGAATGTGAAGCTTCGATAAAAGGACGACGAGTGTGTTGAGCTTCCAAATCCCATACGAACACATCAGGACTGTCTGTATAAGTTGCAATTATGTACTTTTTTGGTTACAGCTCCCTAATTCTGTTAACCTCCCCAGGATGTATGATAGTTTTTTGTCTCTTCACAGAAGGTGAAGGTTCTTCTTCATTGAACTCAGATATTTGTTTATCAGCCACCACCCAAGGTTTACTCACATCAACTTTTTCCATGACAAGAGTGTTTAGGCAAATGCCATCAGTCTGTTCAGAAAGATAAGGCCAGTGACTGCTCTTGTACTTTGTTGAATCAAGCTGTAGACCCCACCTACAAGAAAGCGATGGCCAAACTTTATTGTGATTGGTGAACCAATTGTAGAGAACAAGAAAAAGATACTTCCACTGGTCGTACCTCTCGTTAATGCTTCACGCCCCAGGTCTTTTATTGAAAATTTTTTCACCTGCCATTTTTTAATTTGCCTATGTTGCATTTCAAACTATATTTCAAATATGAATAAATCATTGAGATTTTGTATATATCAACCCTACATCTGCTTCATTACTAACTACATTTCTAGGCATCACTTTTATAAAATTTGATATTGCTGCACTTAGCAAATTCTATTCGCCATGCACCACTTATAGCTTCCAATTTAATTGGTTTTGTTTTCTTCCCAATGAAAAATGAATTCTTCTATTTGAGGCACAATTT
This sequence comes from Allium sativum, assembly GCA_030737875.1. Taxonomy (NCBI): domain Eukaryota; kingdom Viridiplantae; phylum Streptophyta; class Magnoliopsida; order Asparagales; family Amaryllidaceae; genus Allium; species Allium sativum. The sequence continues at coordinate 527,523,309 of CM060922.1, read as the reverse complement.
GTATGTTAATTGATGTTAGTTTCAAAATAGACAATTTCTCATAAAAATGCAACTAGTACTTTACAAACTTTAGTTTAGTTTAATGATCCAACTAAAAATTCTTCGAAATGCATGTATGCATAGGTTTACTTGAACACTTCTACACCATGCGATGCTATCACTTTTTGAAAGTAGATTCATCTTTTTGTAACGTTTGAATTATAACAAACATGAACAATTGAAACACACTAGACTTGAACTATGTGTAATTCCTAAGAGATTTATCTGTGCATTACTTTTATTATCTATGTATTACTTTCTTTATACGCACTCGACCAAACACTATATGTAAAGTGTACATATTCATTGCCCTTTTGTCGCTCAATTGCATGGATCCTAACCAGTATGAATTGTTCCTCCACACTGAATTTGACATAATTATTTTAAAAAATCGTATTAATACGCTAACTACTTATATAGGCTTCTATTAAATTTATAGCTAATGTAAAAGGTAGTAGAAGTGAATTTATCGGATCCTATCTATTAAGATTCAGACTCTTCATTTATTTATTTAACATTCACTATTTCATACTTTCTGTTTTCCAAACAGCTTTGCTCTGTTCATGGAAGTAAATTGACGGGTAGAACCTTCCCATGCTTTCAAATTTAATTCTCTTCCTAAAGCCTAATTTGTTTTTATGAAAAACTGCAAGTTGAAAAGCCCAATTAAATTGGTTTAAGAAAACAAAATAAAAAACTTTTGAAGGAAGATTTCCACATTGTTACAACCTAAACCCAAATTGCGCAAATTGATTCAAGTAAAGATAATGGAAGAAATTATGACATACAAGTTAGATACAAATGTACGGCAACACAACAGAAATGGTCTTTAAATTACCTGAATCCTAAACTGATTCAGCGAAAGAACAAAAATAAACAGAAATAAGAGATGCTTACGTTTGTGAAATAGGTGGCAACTGGGAAGGAGACATCACATCGTTTAAGTACTGTCGACCATTCGCATGTCGGTGGAAGAAGACGAAAGCTGCCTCAGAACTAGAAAGGGCACAACCTTTCCATTCATGTGCTTTTAGTGGAGTATTATTGCTGGAGTGATAACGGGTCCAGCGAGAATCTAAACTAAAATTATTACTTATCCTAAAACTAAATTGAAAACCAATGGAAGAAAATCTAGAGAATTAAGGAGAAATCCCCAATTTCATAACCAATTTCAGGAGAATGAGAAAATTAAACAGGGATTTTTTTCTTTGGGTTTTCTTTTATTACTGAAGCATGGCACGGCGTTAGTTTTATTTTACGTAATATTTGCACTGGTTGATAATATAACTAGTGCAAATAAACGTATTTGCTTCTCCTTATTTGTACCGGTTTTCAATTAAACCCGAAGTAATTTCTTTTCTACTCTATTGCTTTTTTGTACCAGTTGCATCGGTCATTATCCTAGGACCAGTGCAAAAATAGTATTTGCTTTGATTGGTGTCACAACCAGTGCTAATGAGGCGAAGCAACATATGTGATTTGTAGTAGTGCAACTTGTAAATATTTTGTAAATAAATCAAGATTGGATCTAGTAATGGTTGACTCGTTCACTTGAATGTACATGTGTGTGTATGTGCAAGAGCGGGTATTCATGTATATGCATTTAAAGTAATGCAACAATTGAAACCAATTTTGAATTATGGTTAGGATTACTATATGTTCTTATTTATATAGATATACAATTATTTGATTATGTGGTTTACTCTGAATGCAAGTTCATTGCCAGCAGTTACTGATGCCATAACAGTTACCGTGTGTGCTAAGTTTCACAAGAGTCCACTGGATCAAGTAATTGCTCCGAAAAAGTCCAAAATTTGAATCGTTAAGTGTTATATACAGTTGGCAGACCGACCTATTTCCTAAAGGTTATTCCGATGAGTGTAACCAAGCACTTCACTCTCTCTTTCTCAGTTTTCTGTGAAAAGGGTATAGATTTCTATTGGAAGTATCCGAAGGATGTATTCTATTGATACACTACCATGCATGGAAGACATTAAGGTTGAAATGACCAATTTGTGTTCATTTAGCTCTGGAATGATTCGTCCGTTCACCATCATCAGTATTCATCCAAGGGTGAACTCGTCGATGATACGTGCTTGGTTATGAATAAATATGATGTGCCGATGTGTCGTCAAGTTACTTGTTGATAAGGTTACTTGGAAATAACCAAAACACTGTCCCGCGGCGTGTCTCGATTATACGAAGCAATGGACCGAATATGTTTAAGGGGACACCTATTTGAAAACTTGTTCATATTCACATTTTGAAGGCCATAGATTTTAGAAAATTCCACCATGATCCCAACAGACGAAACGATGAGCCATTTGAAGCTACAGAAAGCTTGGAAGTGCATATGGGCAGCTTTCGAGCTGCTAAACGTCTATTTTAGCACTCAGACATCTAGATAGGTTTAGAAAATAACCAGAGACTTTGGTCCGACATTTGACCTGATGGGCCAGACATCTGGTAGAGGTTCATACATTTGACCTGTGCTCGCTTGATTCGGCTAAAACTTCAAAACATGTATGTTCTCACATACAGGGTCATATTGTGGCGCGATTTATACCATCATTCACTATTTTCCGAGTGATACTACCAGGAAAGTTTGGCATGGTTGAAGTAATTTTACTTTGAGGCCTACTTGGGATCCACCCCTGCATATATTCCAAAAACATGGATTTTGAGGTAAACCTGGAGGATGTACCGGAAGAGTATTATGACATTAGGGTCACGCATTCGATTGAGATGCAATCCAGGCTAGTATAGAGATGTTCATAAAGTTGTCCAGTTGGTTACTATGCTGTAACGATTGGAGTCCTACATGGTGTATACGACTTAAACGATAATAACTTAATAAGTTCAGACGTGAAGTCACTAAGTAGTGATTTATAAATGATTTTTATGATAGCGAACTGAGATATGGAGTTCCTTAGTCGAGAGTCATACCCGATTTTATGATAGCAGACTAAAATATGAGTTTCTCAGTAGTGAGCCATATACAACTTTAGTAATAGTGGCATGACATATGAAGTTGCCCAGAAGTGAGCCATCCACGAGTTTGATGGAAGTGGGATGAGACATAGAGTTTCCTAATATTAAATGTTCTATGATTTTGTATTATAATAGTGATCATATGCATTGTGGCGTGCTATTTTGGTCTTATAGTAGTGACCATATGCGTTGGGTGTATATTAGCAATCTTGATAGTATTGATCGTTGTTTTGAGATCATGGGTTTATCAGAGTATACTACTAATATATTATTAGTAGTTTGGGGCTAGTGTAGCATAATGGGATATATTGTGCTAACTCGTTGTTGCAGGAGAAGAGAAGAATATGGTATGATCCCCTACCTTTGAGATAGATTTACCGTACTTATTTGTTGGCAGTCTGGATTTTCTGTAAAACCCAAATTTCAACGAACCCGAATTTTTCGCAAAATCCACTGAAACTCGAGTTGGTTCGTCTGGCATCCTACAGAAAGGCAAAAACAAATATATAAGAGCTCATAATAAAATATCTCATAGCAGAACGTATAATATATAATAGTAAGTACTTATCATAATAATGACACTGTCTAGCAAGTGTCTCTAAGTTGTAAAGCCTCTGTCACCTTTCTAACATGTGGGTTTGCAATGAGGAGAGGGTTAGAACAAAAGTTCTGGTGAATGGAAAATTTATACTCTCTATAAATAATACTATATATATCGTTCTATCACTGAGCTACTTTTATTAAGTTGTTTGGGTTTATTACACAGTACACTTTCGATTTTTTGCATAAATCTTACCCATCTACTACCAAATAGATTAACCTAATAAATCATAAATATATATATGTATATATATGGCTATATGCCCTTCATATCAAGGTACTTCCCTTAGTACTCTCCTCGAAAGGCCTCGATCGTAGCGCCATGAAAACGTACCGGATTTCCGTTGCCATGCTATAAAAGCGTACTGGGCCACACTATGAGAGCGTACTAAGCCTCCATGGCCACGCTACGAAAGCGTACTATCTACCAATTGAGTTACACTATGGAACTCAATAGGTGGATTTCTATATCTATAAATGACAACTTCGTTAGTCATACAATATCAATATTTGTATATTGGTATGTCTCTTTTATTGGTGGCTACGGCCCCACTCCCCCCTCAACTAATGAACGAACATTCCAAAAACTAAGTGACCGTGCCTCTAACAAACAATCTAACCATCCAAATTGGCGTTGTCCCTCATCCAATGTTTCAATAATGAAAAATCATTACCCTATTAGTTTATCTTTATTCATTCCTGTACTCGCTCTGACTGATGATGACAAGTATCCGACGACTTACTATCCTTATTGGGTCTTGACCACGAAGTCTACTCTCAAAGCCGAGACAATCACCGAATCCTAAAAAGCAACCCATTAGTCTTCTGGTTGTCTTCAGCATAAATGAAGCTAAGGCATACTCTATGGATGGAACCGTATAGACCTACCTCTGAGGTACAACTTCGTTTCGTCTACCCAAGTGGGCCATCTCAAAGTTTCCTCATGTTCCATAGAAGTCTCGAACTTCTTTCTAGTCCCATTGAATATTAAGTTCGACGTGTTCCCACCGTGTATCCGGGCACCTATGATGATTTTCCCCATTGGGTCTTTCATTCCTTCAGACTGGTCCAAACACATATCATTCGTTATTTTATTAGACCCTGTGTCTAATTTATCATTATGCATTTTACATGGTTTTTTCATTTATTTACAATATTATTCAGTCCATTCAATCTAAGTTTTAATTACTTATTTATCAACTTTATTAGTTACCATAGAACCATCGAATAACCATATAATGCCTTTTTACAAGGCCACCATAGAATTGCCTAATCACAAGGCCATCATATAATCATAGAATTTCCTAATCACAAGGCCACCATAGAACCAAAAGAATTGCTTTCTCATAAAGCCACCATAGAGTCACAGAATATCTTAATCATAAGGTCACAATAGATCTATTATCATCGAATTACGCACCATTGCCATAGAATTGCGCTTATTAAACTACATTTACAATTGTAAGTTTACAATAAGCCTTTTTCTTTTTTCTTTTTTCTTTTTTCTACATAACATATTTCAGTTATGTTATCCTCTTTCTTTCCATCTTTGCAATTTATTCTTTAGGAAGTTAGGCATGTTCCTATTTAATTGGTTACTGAAATCATATAATAATATGTTTTCATAGTTTGAGGTAATTGCAACAATTGAAACCCATAATTGCAAGATATTCTTTTTAATCATTTTTAGGCTATTAGAAAGTGCACAGTACGGCTAAATCCCAATTTCGCACTAATCCATGTCTTTATTTCTTTTTATACTTGCAATTATTTTCGTACTAACCAAACTATGAAAATAAATTCCGTTTTCCTAACCAATCAATTTAAATTAATCTAACTTCCAATCGATATACATTAATTCTTGTTCTTTATTTATTTTTCCCAACTTGACATAACAACAATAAATTTGAGGACAATTTTTATACCTCTTTTTCTTTCAATCCCAACAATTTCTATATCTATCCCATTTTAAATCTGAAAGGTAATTTTGACTAATAAATATAAGAATTCTCAAATTTTCCATTCAACTACAAAGTTACTGTAAGTAATATTAATAATGTCATGCCAACCTGTGTTGCAATTATTTGACGAGTCATGTTAAGTTTTCCTATTTTCAACCCATATTCCCTTTTAATGCAGTTTAGGTATTACATGTTCATTTAACCCCAAATTATCAAATCCTCTTTTATTCATAATTCCAATTGAATTATATTTTTCCAACAAGCGCAAATAAAAAGGATTATAATCAGTCACACAAAATTAGGCGCATAATTCAGTCGTATGCATATGCCAATATTGCAGATTTATGCATATTTTGCACATAACCAAAATTCAACATAAAACTATAAAACCTGACGTAGAAAGCGGGAAAAGCGGACCAAGAGAATATCTTATTAATTTAACAGGAATCAAGCAATGATATATATATATATATATATATATATATATATATATACGACTATTAAAAAGAACAATTTAAATCCAATCACCTTGGATTTGTGCTCTAAGTTCTGGATCTGATTTAGGATTTATATTTTTTACCCATGGTCTTTCCCATTTGAATTTACAAAATATTTTTTTTGATGAATTTACAAATTTGAATCCAAGAGGAATAAAAGAAATTATTTAAATTCATATTTAAAGAAGTTACCTCGGATAAACATAAATTTTGAGCATTTAAACCTTCAATCTATAACATCTGCCTCCAAATCTTGGATTAGTAGCCTAAATCTAATTGTATGTTTCTGAAGAATTGGAGGAGAATAGGAATGGTAGTGCTTCCGTACCCACTCAGAAAAATATGAGTTTGATAGCTTGCCCTATAGGTTTATTTATACATGTCTAATTCGACCACGTTCATTCCATTTAAAAACAATAAAATCTAACCTCAAAATGTAAAAGAGCACGTTGTTTAAACGTGGCCTAGGTTGGCCCTACCCATAGGTGGGTCGACACACGTGTCAATCCAAACACATTTTGCCCCTTGTGTTTCTTGTTTTGGCTCTACCGTGTTTAATTAGCTTTGATTTCGTTAACGTTATTTTTAAAGTTATATCTATTTCTTGTTCTATCCCCTATACAATAATTTTCTTCCACTTTTAACACGCGTTTAATTTTAATTTCAAACGCAAACCATTTCTAGAATTAATACGCACATACTCATGTTAAACTAGAACGTTACTTAACTAACGTCATTAAATTACCCTTTATGATGTGATTTAATTCCATTTGTGATGCACATTTATTTTCAAATTCAAACACGCATTACATCTGAAATTCATGTCTATATATATTTTTATATGAAGTAAATATATATATATTCACATGCGTGTTACCTTTTATAATTAGTTCTCTGCTTTCAACTTTGACATTATTTCCATTAATTTCTCTTTTAGTGTCATTACTATTGAGCATTTTCGATTAAAGGAACATTGCAATTTAATGTTAATTACTTTTCCTTTCTTGGTTTAGTTCGTTCTATCACACACGTTTGTTTTTGAATTTTCAAAATGCATATTACTTTTACATATATTTTGATAATTTTATTACTTAAAAATACGGGGAGTTACATGTTGGAGAATGGAGTTTTGATGACAACAACCTTAATTCAAATATCATTATTGATTGTTTTTAAAATATGTACTAACATCTCTATCTAATATATATATATATATATATATATATATGCATGATTCGTATATAGGACTTAAATACTGAAGACTGCACAATATTAAAATTCAAAGAGATTCAGAATTCAAGAGAGATTCAAGACTCATGAGTTAACAATTTTCAAGAGCTCAAGAGTGCAAGACAAATATAGTAATAAAGTCTAGTTTATATGTAAGACTCTGAATAACAGTCCAGGTTCAAATTCAATTTTTTTTTCACATTTTGATTTTCAAATTCTAATTTCCAAATTTCAAACTCTGATTTTCAAAATTCAAATTCTAATTTCAAATTGTTTTTCTATCCCTCATATGATTTCAAACTTAAGTTTTAAGTTTATATAGTTTTATAGTTATATAGTTTTAAACCTTATAATTTTATAAATATATTTATATAATATATTATTACGGTTTCATATGATTTTACACTTTATAATATTCACTTATATCATTAAGTTTTAATTCAATAATTTCCTGAATAATATATATAATCAAACACTTGAAAAATAGTTTTAAAAAATATTTTTAACATACATATGTCGACATACAACTGTTAGAAATTTAATTTTCAAAGGAAGTCTTTTCACTATTTGTAACGTTCCAGAAGCGTTGCTTCCTTTAAAATCTTATAAATAGGGGCTGATTTCTAATTTTTAGATATATCTTCTTCTCCATCTTCACCCCTCTTCATCCCACCATTAATATTTCATATTTTATTTATTTCTGCACTTCTATTTTGCCGATTTCTACTCTGATTATATAAAACTTCTTCTTTTCTCACTCTCTATCACTACTCTCTGAATTGAAGTGCTATTAAAGAGTTATAGGGCTGCTGTAATCATTTGGGAAGTGTTTGGGATAGGGTGTGTTCCCTGTAGCCCTGAAATCAAGGAAATGGAGCGGTGTTAACCTTGTATCCGTAGAATCATGGGTGTTTGGAGAGATGTTAACCTTGTAGCCATGAAATCAAAGGGATTGTACTTGGATACTGATAATAATAAAACTCTGTGCAATCCAGTGTTGAGTGGGACTGGACATAGGACTAATCTGAACCAGTATAAAATCCGGTGTGTTCTTTCCTTTTCTGCATTTTATATTTATCTGTTTCTGTGTTTGTGTTTGTGTTTGATTCTGTGTCTGTAATCATCTCTGTTGTGTGTGATTCATATAGTAGATCATTTAGGTTTAAGATTTTCGTAAATCCCTTATAAACACTTTTCACCCCCCCCCCCCCTCTAGTGTTAGTCTTGCCTTAAGATCCTCATTCCGTGTTCCCAACATTACATTCTCTCATCCTTTAGGAAATTTCGTCCCTGAAATATAGTGAGGGTAAAATTATGCAATTCCTCGCATAATTAATAACCATACTGTGTACATCCAATTTTTCAACCATCCGTGTACTTATGCACAGTGCAATACATCATAAAAGTTCATGAATGTAATGAATACCTAAGCAGTACCTTCTATATGAATGCACTTTTCTTTCAAAAATCTTTTGAAAACATGATGCACACAACCTAAATATACTGGCAATTTCTATATGAATGTAATAATTTAAAAATAAAAATAACTTTTCATCAAATTTTTACCATACCCTTATTTAATAAGGGCGTAGTTCATCTATATTTTGCATCCAGACCCTACCAATTAACTTTAAATATGTGAATTTCAAGAAAATCTAATTTTCCAAATTCAATTTTTTATGTTGGTAAAAGGTAGGAAATGGAAAATTCTATAATTTCCACTTCACTTCCACACACCTTTTCCCCCTTACTTGGAACTTTCCATTGCTACTTTTCAAAAGTTACTATTTTCATTTCCAAGAACAGTTTGCGAAGAAATTTTCTTTTTCAATTTCCCAATTTATTTTGTGAGAATTCATTTTCTCTTTATGTTCTCATTCATTGCAATTATCACTTTTGTTGCTTTCTATAATTTTACTTATTTATTTATCTTATTCTTTCATGTTCATCTTATTTATAGTATCTTATGTCTTTATTCTTTTCTAGTGATCATCATTAACACTGAGAAAGCGAATATTACATTAAACTATTCTATTTTTCCATAATAAAACAAAATACTACATAGGAGTGCAAATCTGTACAAAAAGAAAACATGCTTTACTGCAATCACTACTAGGTAAAATATACAATGGCGAAACGTGGATATCCAAAAGTACTAAGAGGCCTAGGACCATGTCTCGCTGACATGAAAATATCCTCATCACTTAATCTAGACAATTATAGCTCTCCTCCTTTCCATCTACCACTCTCTACAAACTCATACTGCGTACCCCTAGTTCTTAGTTCATCGTAGGTTGAGACAACATGCTAAACCTTATTATTTCCTCAAGAAGTGCTGAAAAGGGATTTCCATTAATTACAAACTATGTCATAATTTCATTTATAAGTATCCTAACTTGCTCTTTCCAATTCATTTCTTCTTTATCCTTTTCACATAAACCATGAAAGTTTAAAAATTACCTTAAACGTTTCTCTATTAAACAATAACCACAAGCGAGACGTATTTTCAAAATTTCTTTTCCTCAATTCCCTTATATTACTGCATAGTCTTTGAGTGTGTAACGACCCGGGGATTTGCGACCTTGGTCATCGACATAAACTCAATGTCGACTATCTAAGCATCGGAAATACCAGATAGTTAATAGAAAGAAGTTGGAGGATGAGAATAGATAAGATAGAAAATTAGAATAGAAGAAGGAGAGGAACAATAACAGAATCAGAGTAACACGAACCTCACAGCGGAACGAATAAAATATGCTATATAATATAACTTTGAAATACAAATCTATACTTGAATATACATATCATTATCAAAGTACAACACTTACAACACATCGGAAATAAACAATTGCTATAAAATCTTGAAGCCTCCTGCTCCAAGCTCTCAGTATATCTATAAAATCACGACTACTTGACTGCCCATATAAATTTGGGCACCCAAGAGTTTAGGGAAAGCAAAGCAAAATAAACTCTGGGTCAGTCATGGGACTGGTATGAGTAAACAATTTAAAACAGTCTGAGAAAATAACGATATCTCATAAGACCAGCCGTATAACACGGAACGGGATTTTCCCTTATAAAAATCCAAAAAAATTTATTTGACTTTCAAAATCCTTTCGAAACATGATAAAGTAGCAACGGTCGTTTCCTTAATGGCAGAGCCTCCTCTTTTCCCCAAATCTCCGATTCCCACCTTAACCCCTCAAATTGATCCAATCCCTAACCCACCTCCTCAATCTGAACCGCCACCAACCTCGTCCAAGTTGCCCTTCAGACAACAAACGCCTGAAAGCGAGCCACCGCCAGATCCGCCGGATCCTTTGCAGGCCCTCATAGCTCCTTTGTCTGACCCTCAACCATCTCTCCCTCCTCATCAGACGCCTCTGGTCAACGAAACCCTAATCTCCTCCTTTCCGATTTCGAACTCCGTTAACCTACCTGTCCCCGCTGCTGTAACACGACCTCCCCCTAGTTCTTCTTTGAGTGTGCCTCTTGCTTACCCTTCTTGCAATACAGCGAGCTCTTCGCAAGTAAACCACCAAGTCAAAAATCAACGTGTTTGGACTTCCTTCGCTCAGCGTTTGCCTCGCAACGCTGGGAAGTACAAACCCGTTGATTTGATACCAACTTATGAGAATGGAGCTTTGAAACATACCGATGCAGTGGTTGAAGCAGGGACAGCTGTTTGGAAAGATGTTTTAGTAGGTTTCTTCCTCGATAGTCCATTGTCGTATTCAACGGTGGACCAGAGATGCAGATCTGTATGGAAGCCAAAAGGTGATTTGAAAATCAAATCTGATGGAGTACTTTTCATGTTTCATTTTGCGTGCGAAGAAGACAAGGATAAAGCACTAATGGGTGAGCAGTTAATAATTCAAAGTAAATTATTCATCATTAAACCATATGATCCCAGTGTTAGCAATGTGCGAGGCATGATCAAGTCTGTTCCTGTCTGGGTATACTTCACCAATATACCGCTGTTCTCATGGTCACACTACGGCATTAATTGGTTAGCTTGTAGATTAGGTAAATTAATTTGCATGGACGAAACGACTGAGAGATTGGAACGATTACATTATGCCAAATGTCTGATCGAGATTAAACCGGACAAGGCTCTTGTCGATGACTTTCTAACCACAACACCCGACGGAGGAACACAGAGGGTCAAAGTTAATTACTACTGGAGACCGTCAATATGCACACATTGCTGTGCTTTTGGTCACAAGCTTGAAGAATGTGAAGTCAATAAGCAAAAGGATAACGCACAAGGAAATAGCAATCAGGAGCAACAACACAAGGAAGTGGTTCAGGACAAGTTCAAGGTTAATGAAAAGGGTAAAGATCAAGCCAATGCTACAGTGACACAATCAGATAAAGGCAAAGGGAAATATCAGGAAAAGAGTATTCAAGCTAGGAATGAAGTACCATGGAAAAGAGTTGAAAAGAACAAACATAAATTTGTGTTCAAAACACATAGAGCTAACACATATGCGAAATCTAATATAACTCATAAGTCCATTTACAAGAGGAAAGAAGTCAGTTTGGCTGACTTTATGCCGGAAGAAGGAGAAATCGTTGTTAGAAATGCTCATAAAAACCCTGCAACCAAAACGACAGTGCAGCCATCAATCCTTTCCGAGAACAGCTTTAGTGCCCTTTCTGAAAATGGTGGTCAAGACAACAACATTGCAATCAATGGTCAGGTGGCTGATGCGCTTCAGACTAAAGCAGCAGTCCAGGTTCAACATCTGCATAAAAAAAAAAAGCTATCCAATTTACTGCTGAAGGTTCCAACACAGGTCAACTACCAGTAAAAGACAAGGTTAATGATGTGTCTAATGAGGATAAGCATTTTAGTGTCGAAGAGAATAGTGAGAACATGAATAAGGAAGTTTGTGTTTCTGTGCCTACTGTCAACAAGCATGCATCCCCAGGTATAAATAAGCCTGACGAATCACATATCTTAGCTGACAAGAACTTTGAGCCAGGAATTCCAGCTGTCTTGCCTCGCCTTGTCACTCTTAATGTTTGCAATACTAGTACCAGACCTGTATTTCTAAGAGAAGCTTGTGAATCTGAGTTACAAGGTACTAATAGTGTAGCTAGCGTTAATGGAAAACAGAACGGAGTTGAGAATTCCAACCCCTGCAAGGAAGTTGAAAACATTTACACTGCTATTCAACCACCCCCTGGCTTCCAAGAACCAAAAGATTCGTGCATGTACATAATAGACAAAGGCAGTACAGAAATCTTGGACCAAAAGGAAAGCAAGTTCACTTCTCCTGTAGCAGGTACAAGTGGAGTTGTTGATGTAAACAAGATGAAGACCAGATCCATGACAAGAAGTTCCGAAAAGCATCTCGAGTTTAATCAATGATACAAAATATATGTATATGGAATATTAGGGGAGCGCACAAGCAGATAAAGCTGGATAAATGCAAAACCATGATATTGAAATATAACTTGTCGGCTATAGCTATCCTAGAAACAAAACTTTCTGAAGATCTGTCAATCAAAGCTGCAAGGTATGTGAATCCTAATTGGCATATGTTACACAATTTAGACCATGCTAGTTACGGTAGAATTTTGGTTCTTTATGATCCTTATATTCATCGTCTAACTAAAATTAATTCGTCTAGCCAGTTTTTACACTGTCAAAATGTGCACATTCCATCATCTACTATGTATTTTATCACATTTGTATATGCTCACAACACTCTTGCTGCTAGGGATAATCTATTTCAAGCGATGCCAACGCTTAAACAGGACCTTTTTCCTTGGCTGATTTGCGGTGATTTTAATAATCCGCTTAACCTTAATGATAGAATAGGTGGTTCTTCTGTTACTCTCTCTGAAATCAGTCTTTTTAATACGGCTATTATGGACTCTGAACTTATTGAGATAAAATCCATCGGACCTGAATTTACATGGAATAATTCCAATAGAAATGGCATACGCACATATTCGAAAATTGATCATTCTTTTTGCAATCCAATTGCGATGAATGTGTGGCCTAGTCTAGTTAATGAGCTTGTGATGCCCATCCTCTCGGATCACACACCTCAAATATTACACTTGAATGAACATCATATGGACAGGAAACCTTCTTTTAAATTTTTTAATATATGGACTAAGCAGAGTGACTTTCTAGACATAATTAAAAAGGCCTGGAATGTCAATTGTTTTGGCAATCAAATGTTTAAACTGTTCAAAAAGCACAAAGCTATTAAAAATGAATTGAAAGTTTGGTCTGCTAAGTATTTTGGTAGTGGTAGCTTGAAGTCACATACATTAGAGAGACAACTTGAGCAAATCCAGTCTGAGATGATTCGTGATCCGCTCAACGCTACGCTTCCTCAAATTGAAAGTGACCTATCCTGCCAACATCAACAAGCTCTCATTATGGAATCCATGATGAGAAAACAGAAAAGCAGGATCAAATGGTTTGAAGAAGGTGACAGAAATTCAGCATACTTCCATGCAGCGCTCAAAGCTAAGCAGGTTAGAGAAACGATACACTCAATTACGGATCACCATGGTCAGGTACATTCTACTCAATTAGACATACAGACTGCTTTAGTTAATTATTATGCGGAGCTCTTTGGTAATAGCGATAACTTTGTGCCTCAGATTGATGACATTAATCCGATGTTATTACCTAAGATTAACCAAGACATGAAAAACTTTCTAAGCACGACAATCTCTAATGATGAAATAAAACTTGCTATGTTTTCTCTTAATAAACATTCCTGTGGTGGTCCGGATGGGCTCAATGCTGTTTTTTACACTACATGTTGGAACATAGTTGGTACTGATGTTAGCAATGCTGTCAAACAATTTTTTAAAAAGGCTAATATGTTCCACTCTTATAATAACACTGTTATAGCGCTTATTCCTAAAACTAAGAATGCTAACAATGTGACTGCCTTTAGACCAATTTCATGCTGTAATACTATATATAAATGCATTTCCAAGGTTTTAGCGAGCAGACTTAAGCATGTTCTCCCACAAATCATATCTATGAATCAATCTGCCTTTCTCCCGAACAGGAACATACTTGATAATGTTCTAATAGCACATGAACTATTAAAAGGCTATAACACTAGTAATATTACCCCTAGAGCCATGATTAAACTTGACATTAGGAAAGCTTTTGATACAATTTAGTGGTCATCTATCATTAGAATTCTTAGTTTCATGAATTTTCCGTGTTGCTTTACGGCTTGGGTTTACTCATGTATTAGTACAGCTCACTTCTCTATCAATGTCAATGGCACACCGGTTGGTTTTTTCAGTAGCAAACAAGGAATCAGGCAAGGTGACCCGATATCTTCCTATTTATTTATTATCGTTATGGAAATGTTAACAAGAATGTTGGATAATTTGGTTACATCTAACCTTTTTGACTTGCATCCTAAATGTACTGAACCATGCATCACCTCCCTTATGTTTGCAGATGACTTGATTATTTTCTGCAAACCGAATGATAAAACGTTAACCAATATTATGTTAACTCTTCAGAAATTTTACATGTTAACTGGTTTGAAAATCAATTATGACAAATCAAACATTATGATTGCAGGTGTATCACTAATTCGTAAATCGGAAATTCAAGCTTTTACTGGCATAACTTGTAGTGACTCGTCTCTAACTTACCTTGGTCTGCCAATGGCAACAACTAGAATCACTACATCACATTGCCTTCCCCTTTTTGAGAAAATAACCAATAGATTAAATTGCTGGTCTAACTTTCTTCTTAGTCAAGCCGGTCGATTAACTTTGATTAAATCTGTTATTATTTCTATGCAAGTGTATTGGTCGCGCACTTATATTCTTCCCAATAAGCTACATAATATGATTCGAACTGCATGCATGAGATTTCTTTGGAAAGGAAACATGCATGCGAAGTTCATTGCGCCAATTTCATACACCAAAATTACTAGACCAATTGACAAAGGAGGACTAGGAATAATTAACACTAGCATTTGGAATATTGCTGCTTTAGCTAAGAACATTGAAGATTTATTGAACTTCTCTACTAGCCTTTGGGTTAGATGGTCCCATAAACATATTCTTAAAGACTGTAGTCTTTGGTCTCTTAAAACTCTACAGGGCTTTAGTTGGACCTGGAAATCTATAAACAAATTGAAATATAAGATTCTACCATACTTCAAATTTGGTTATGCTTCTTTTGATAAGATCAAGTTTTGGGAAGATCCTTGGCTTGATCATGGGCTAATTTTAAATGATCATATGACGTTCCTTGAAAAGCGAAGCTCGGGTGTGCACAATATTATTTTTGTAGGTGACTTGTTGACTCATGACAAGCTCAGGTTACCCAATTCTGCATTTCGTAATGATCGAGGGCTGAGGAACAAAATCGATGAAATCAACAACAGTCAAGCGAATCAATCCATCACTACTTGGAAATGGAGAGGTGAGGGCTTCAATATTAAACAAATGTACTATGCTTTGTCGGACTTTACGTCCCTTTCTGCTTGCAGATGGTCCAAGAGGATTTGGAAAAGAGATAACAATGCTAAAGACAACATGCTCCTATGGAAGGTGATAAACCAAGCAATCTTAACCAAGGACAGACTTTTGAGCCTTGGAATGGTGGTTCAGGCGGAATGCAAACTTTGTGGAGCTGCTTTGGAAAGCATACAACACCTCTTCTTTGAATGTAGTGTGGTTCAACAACTATGCAAAGACACCTTGCAGCAAACTGGCCAGTGCAACTTTCCTAATGTTAGTTCAGAACAGTGGAAATACTTCAAAGCTAGGACTGGCACCAAGAGACCAACTTCGAGGCTGCACAACTATCTTCTCAAGAAACTGACGCAAGCTGTTTGGATGGAGCGTAACTCTTGCTGCTTTGACAATGCGCATGTCTTCATCTATATGCAGTGGAAACAGCAGCTCTGGCGAGTGATTAGAGATGGTTTGAAATTCCTCAAATTCTCTTACGATCCGGGGATTTTTGTTTAATTTTCTAGCTTTCTTGTATTGTAATTATGTGTGTTAGTCTTCTGTAGCTACTGGTTGGTATGCTGGTTTCCTCCGTTTTTCTTTTTGGTTTTTTGCTAACTTTGTTATCTTGTAATCGTCTTAGCATATCAATAAAAGTGGTAGGGGTCCACTTAACCCCGTCGGCTTTGCCAAAAAAAATCCTTTCGAAAGAAACTATAATCTTTATATCAAAACATAATGTTATATTATAATAGTGTCTATCAACCACAACTAAATAATCATTAGCAGAACGCTTTCATCTCACGTTCCACGTACATAATATATAATCACAAACCGTGGGCGCTTATTGGGTAACGAATTCCAATTGAAAAGGTATGGGACCATCTTCCGACAGTGCATCTCTAGAGAGGAATACGCCGAGTTCAACAAGAACATCTGGTAACCCATGCTAAACATGACCGGTCACTCATTTTGCTTGAGTGTGCCGAATGTGTTATCACTAACGGTTGGGATCAGCAACTGTTTCCCGAAAGGGACAGCATCGAAATAGATTATAGAAGTAAATGAAATTTCACTAGATCAGGTGAAAATAAACCCTAATTGGCAGCTAACCACTTAGCCATGCGACCTACCCAATTTTATACCATTTTCTGGTTGTGAGGCTAGAGGCCATACGTAGTGATCACACCTTTATTTACTTTGAATGTCACATCATCATACCAGACAAATCACAAATTGATTTCCCTAAAAATACCATGAGTATACAACTAAGAGAAACGAATTCCTCCGCCACCAAATGTAAGTACGTTTTGAAGAGATCAACTTACGCAATTTATTAAATATACTCTGTCAGACATTCTTCCATATTGGTCATCCTGGGACTGGACAGACCAAAGGAACTATTCTATAAATCCGTCTTAGGCAATTTCTACCTAGGATTACCAGAACAGCCCTTGCATAAACTCATCTTCAATTATCTTCATCATTTTTGATTCGCAACGCTAATGCCCATACAGAATGGTTTTCAGCTAATAAATCTGATCCCGGTCTCTCCGTATTGACAACGGAAATGGTCAGAAACTTTGATAGTCGGTTATTTAACTATCAAAGGAAAATATATGTTCAAACAACAGTCGTATTTCCAAATGGAAACCTTACCGAGAAAATCATCAATCAACACTGATCCCCTTTAATTTAATTTGTCATTCAATTATCCATTTCCCCATTCCTATTTCCACATATTCGTAAATTCTTATTTTCTAAATTTAGAAAATAAATGTTATTAATCATTGGAAAAATTCCCATATTTACTATCGTTTCTATTTTTAAATATTAGAAAAAATTTCTGATTCTTATTTGGAAAACATTTCCAAAACTAATTAATTGGATTTAAACAGATGTTTAAATAAAACATCGCTATGCCAACTCAAACCATTGCACTCATTAACTAAATTCACTTAACCAACCTTCACTGTCGAACCTTAAGCGTTCCTTAGTTAAAAATGAAGTCAATCAAGTTGGGGTATAACTAACTCTCAGACCTTAATTGAACAACATTTTTAACCTTGAAAATAGACAAAATTCATCTTTTAAATCTTTAACAAACTTCCTTACGTATCTCTCAAATTCTACTTACGAATCCACTTCTTTTACAGAAATCATTTGATTATAACAATAGTGTTATAATCCCATGCTTCCGAAATATAATAACTTAAATATAACTTTTATTAATTAATTTGGATAAATAAACAAACAACTAATTTATTAATAAATAAATCTTGATTAAAAACGGAAAGTGAATAGTACTTTCCCGAATTCGATAAAAATCGAATTTCAACATATAATTCTCTCTCAAATAATCTCTATTCAATAACTCTCTTTTGAATAAACTCTATTCGATAACTCTTTTCTTAGAATAAACTATATTCAATAATCTCTCTTTCGAATAAACTATATTCGATAATTTTTCTTCGAATAACTATATTCGATAACTCTTTTATTAGAATAAACTATATTCGATAATCTCTCTTTGAATAACTATATTTGATAACTCTTTCTTCGAATAACTATATTCGATAACTCTTTTCTTCGAATAAACTATATTCGATATTCTCTCTTCGAATAACTATATTCGATAACTCTTTCTTTGAATAACTATATTCGATAACTCTTTTCTTCGAATAAACTATCTTCGATAATCTCTCTTCGAATAACTATATTCGATAACTCTTTTTCTCAAATAAACAATATTCGATAATCTCTCTTTCGATTAAACTATATTCGATAATCTCTCTTCGAATAACTATATTCGATAACTCTTTTCTTCAAATAAACTATATTCAATAATCTCTCTTTCGAATAAACTATTCGATAATCTTTCTTCGAATAACTATATTCAATAACTCTTTTCTTCACATAAACTATATTCGATAATCTCTCTTCGAATAACTATATTCAAATAATTAATATTCGACTAACTCTATTCGAATAACTAATATTCGATTAACTCTAATTCGACTAATTCTATTCGAATAACTAATATTCGATTCACTCTAATTCGATTAACTCTATTCGAATAACTAATATTTGATTAACTCTAATTCGATTAACTAACACTCGACTAACTCTATTTGATTAACTAATATTCGATTAACTCTAATCAAATAACTTATTTTATTTTGACTCTATTTCCTATCTTATTCAAATTCCCATTAGAATTCCTATTTCAAAACCCAATTTTCTTATAAATGTTCTAATTTATAAAATATTCACTTTAATCCATTATTCACGTTGAATGTGAAAAATATTTCTTTTATATAATCCATTAAGTTTGATTTCGTATTTTAAAATAATATCCCATTTCCAAATTCTATTTATACTTCTATTTATAGAATTATTCATACAAAATCTCCTTTTTATTTCTAACACTTAAATCTCATTTATAATTCCCTTTATAAATGCTGAGTTCACATTCTATTTAAAATATCGGTATCAAAAATGATTTCTCGTTCTCTATATAAGTTCAGACTTATATATATTCTATTTATCACATGATAAATATTTTATTTTATTTATAAAACATTATTTATAAATCAATCTTCTCAATATATCTGTTAAAACGGATTCTATTTAAAATCTACTTTAAATTAATATTTTTCATTTATTTGTTTTACAGATTTCCATTTAACATTTATTTTAAATCCATATCATGTTACACCCGTGTGCGAAGCACGGGCCTAAATTTAGTTCTAATATATATGTTTCTCTTTATAATTCTATAAATTTCCCAAACATTATATTTACTCCATATACTCATTTACTTACTTCTTCTCATCTTCATTCAGTTTTTATTTCAAAACGGCCCTTTTTAAAACTTCCATATAACTATTAATAATTTCTATACTGAAATTCTTATTTAATTTCCCAAATAATTCCTTTTATAAAATCCATTTATTTTATATAAATATTTTATTTTCAATATACACTTTGAAAATTCCCTTTTTACATTCCGGTATTTCTTATGGTATTTAAAATCCTAAATAACAAGACCAGTGTCATCATAATCAATCACAGATTATATATCACATCATATATCACAATATATGAAACCAAACACAGTATTATAAATATTTAGGAATCCAGTTGGATCCCTCCAACCTGTTTCCCTGCATTCACAGATGTTAAACAATATAATTAGCATCAGTTTCATTTGAATATGAAATATTCTAATAAATAAAATCAATATTTGATTAACGATATATATATACAACTATATTTATAATTTCCGCCAATTAATTTGCAATTCATTCAAACAACCATCACGCGACAATCAAATCATTATTTACCAATTCTAAAATGTGTTTAAAAAAATATAATCTGGATAGAGTTAGTGAGTTTTACTCACATTGGTCGGTTTATCGTTAAATAACGATAACCGTCGTTGATTCAGATCAAGCAATTTATTTTGTTATAAATTATAACGAGCTCCGATTCACTCCCAATCAGTTCTGTTGTGTAGCCGTCGTCCATGCGATCCCAATAGATCCTATTTTGTACAATTTGGATAACATATGAAATAGTTATGTATTTTACAAGTTATTATAAACATATGATCATTAACAATTATTTTAAATAATTAATTAACATTAAAGATCTTATTAATTACCATTTTAAATTAACACCGCCTAAACCCTTTTCTCCTTCCATGAATTTATCTCGCTCCAGACATTTTGTTTTGTATTCCATTTCTGTGCCTTTTGCCGGCTCCCTCCACCACGTTTTTCTCCATTCTGACCAAACAAAAACCACCAAAAAACTTCCCCTTCAAAATAATACGCATGCTCTGTTCTCTCCACTTCATACCCGACAAACATAAGTCCCGTGACCTGCTCCTCAAAACATTTCGAAACCAGTTTCCACACACTGCTGAGAAATGAAAACCGTATCTTTTGTCATAGTCATGCCACTTCTTCACGTCCTTATACTAACCGCATGATCCACAAACTAAAAGCAACAAAAGAAATTTCCACGAATCATCTTTTCCAATCCCTTCTGATGCCTGCGGCTACACTGCCTCATGCATGCACAAGGTCCCAGTATGTGGTACCTTCCTCCTTTCCTGCTAAATGAACCCATCTCTAAAATAGTTGCCCCTTTACGCTCCTCTCCGCACCATTAATATATGCAGACCCCACCCCGCTACATAGTTGGTCCACGTCCATCTCCACGAGTTTTACGTCTCCATGAACGTATGTCATCATGTGAACAACAGTCATGTTGCAACTGCTACAATATATAACCAACCACACTAACACATGGAAAAACACCATATTGTACACCTCGTTCCCCCTGTACGCACTCCCACAATTGCTTCCGATTTTGAACTTCCAACAAAAACCTCATTGCATATTTCTTCCCCTTTTTCACGTTTAGGTAGCAGAAGTCTTTAAAACGTGAGCCTCTTCTTCCAAGAAATAAAAATGGGAGTCACGCACTACTACATGGCTTTATCTTCCCTTGTCTTTACGCAAGGCCACCCCATGCCATGCACACGCTCTATGTCCTCATGAATAGCAATCAACATCCCTCCGCCATTTACTTTTATTTTGATATTAAAAGCTTGCGGTTCATTTCCTCAATGGGAGGTTGCACTTTTATATATTTCATTTCAGCTATTTTTGGTTTCTCGGAAGCCATTTTAGAAAGCTTCGAAATATTAATTTTGTGAAGAAGAAAGTCCAATGGAGACTGCGTCTATATTTATATTATGAAGTTACTTAGCAGTGAAGTATCGGAGTACACGCATAGGTGCTAAAGTCTCCCATAGGCTTGCGCTATTCACTGATGGGAAAATATATTGTTCGTAAATTTAATAGATTAGATTGAAGGAGGACTTTATACGGTTATGATTTTATCTTATATTAATTTAAGTTAGGAAGCTTAACGTTGAAGTAACCAGTGCAAACTACCACATACGAGTTGTTACAGCCAAAACTAAAGATACCGTTGTAATCAGCAATGTGCCACAATCCCAAAAGTATAATAATATAGGTAAGTTAACTTATTTTGAGAAACCCTAAATGTACTGATATAAGGTGTAAAATACTCCAAATAAAAAGTGGCTACTTTTTTCCAAATTAAAAATCACAGTAAAATTCTAAAAATTAAATTATACCTGTGCCTCAAAGATCTTGTCCAAATTCGAAACCAGTATTTAATTATAATTAAATATATCTTTATGGTTTATAAACGATTCCATAGCGACTTTCTAGGAATTTGATTTGGACATAGCACACAATCTATAAAGCGAAATATCCATTTTTCTCTTCCATTAGAAAAATATAGCTCAACAGCTTCCAACGTTTCTTGTTTCGAAGAAATCCGACTTATAATGGATCATGTATACTCAGTTGAAGTTCAAATCGAAATATTATGAACTACCACGACATTTCGAGCTTGATTTTAATTATATTATAATTAATACGTTCAACTATCGTATATTAATATATTCGTTACTGTAATTCAATTCTAAACTGAATTAAATCTCTTATATTATCCAATTCACACACTATTGCGAATTCAACTTATTTCCGATCATTCGGAAATTAAAATTATTATTCCATTATTAATATTAATTAAAAATTAAAATTTCAATATTATTTAATTAAACAACCATTTAAATCTCTAAATCACTATTTGTATATTTAAATAAATTAATTATTATACATTAAAATACGGACGTTACATTATTCCCCCTTTAAAATAATTTCGTCCTCGAAATTGCTAAGGTAGAAAACAAACCCTATTAACTGGGTTAAAAATTATTTGTTTACTTTTTAATTTCAGTTTCATCTGAACCAATTTGTATCCATTAAAATGTTAATTTATTTCTATTAACAAATATTTTCAAAAATCTTGAAAATTTTCTAACACCCGAAAATTTTAAAATATTTCGCCAGTACCTCCTTTGTACGGATCAATCGGTACAACTACAACTCGCCTCTCTAGGCCTTCTCCAACTCAAAAGAAAATCAAACAGCTAAGCGGCTTGTCCAAATCAACTCATAAAAATCTCATACCCATATGAAATATAAACTTGTACCTTTTTGTCCGGCATGTCATTATATCCCTTCCATCTGTTACCAATTCTGTATATTCCAATGTTATCCCGATCAAACTCCAGTCGGTATTTATCCTCAAACCCAATCTATTTAACTTAGTTCTAGTTCTATTTAACTTAGTTCAAGTTAAATTTTAATTAATTTATTTACTTTTACCATCTTAATCTATTTAACTTCATAAATTAAATTTAAATTTCAGAATTTAAATTCCTGAATTTTATTTCAAATCAATTTGAAATCATAATAACAATTCAAAACCCTTTGAATTTCTGAACTACTTGTTTCTTCAAAACAATTCAAAAACAAAAAATTTGGTAGTAATCTGTCACTTAGAACTCGAAAATGAGCATTGATGATGTGGCCAGCATCATCAGACTCAGTAATCGAAGTGAGTTCAATACTATATCACTTTTCAAAACCATATATAAACATTTCCATTTTGAAATCAATTCAAAATATCATTTATAATGTTCGTAAAACAATTTAAAATCTCCCAGGATTTTAAAATTCTCATATATTCAATCCAAGTCTATTTACAAACATCTTTCCAAATTTTTAGGGTTTTAATTTCAGTTCCGATTTAGTTCATTTCGTAACACTTATACAAATTTTTATTTGGTTACATATATATATATATATAACCATTTAATTTACTATCTTACTTGATTATCGTAACAACTAACATATCCAACAAACTATAATATTTCTAATACCAATCATTCTTTTATATCAAAATATAATTTGGGTAAAATTATTTCATTCACCCTTTTTCAAAACATACTGTGTCGGTTCATCATACTCGAGTGTTTAGAAACCTTTATCGATACAGGGGATCAAACTGATCGACCAGAACTCATAAACAACTCAACCAATAAATCACCACAATATAAACCAATTTTTATAAAATCAACAAAATACGTTCACTCATATATATATACACTCAAACTCAATCTAGGGCATTACTAACCCCATCTCTATCGAGTTACGCCACAGAGCCAAGGTAATTCACCTAACCTTCAGCTCTGATACCACTGTAACGACCCGGGGGATTTTCGACCTTTGTCATCGACATAAACTCAATGTCGACTATCCAAGCATCGGAAATATCGATAGAAAGAAGTTAGAGGATGAGAATAGATAAGATAGAAAATTAGAATATAAGAAGGAGAGGAATAATAGCAGAATCAGAGTAACACGAACCTCACAGCGGAATGAATAAAATATACTACATAACCTAACTTTGAAATACAAATATGTACTTGAATATACATATCATTATCAAAGTACATCACTTACAACACAGCGGAAATAAACAATTGTTATAAAATCTTGTAGCCTCCTACTCCAAGCTCTTAGTATATCTGTAAAATCCCGACTACTTGACTGCCCGTACAAATTTGGGCACCCAAGAGTTTAGGGAAAACAAAATAAACTTTGGGTCAGTAATGGGATTGGTATGAGTAAACAATTTAAAATAGTTTGGGAAAATAACGATATCTCATAAGACCACGCCGTATAACACGGAACAGAATTTTCCCTTATGAAAATCCAAAACACTTGATTTGACTTCAAAATCCTTTTGAAAGAAACGATAATCTTTATATCAAAACATAATGTGATATTATAATAGTGTCTATTAACCACAACTAAATAATCATTAGCAGAATCCTTTCATCTCACATTCCACGTACATAATATAATCAAAAACCATGGGCGCTTATTGGGTAATGAATTCCAATTGGCAAGGTATGGGACCACCATCCGACAGTGCATCTCTAGAGAGGAATACACCGGGTTCAACAAGAACATCTTGTAACCCCGGCTAAACATGACCGGTCACTTATTTCGCTTGAGTGTACCAAATGTATTATCACCAACGGTTGGGATCAGCAACCGCTTCCCGAAAGGGACAACATCGAAATAGATTATAGAAGTAAATGAAATTTCTCTAGATCAGGTGACAATAAACCCTAATTGACAGCTAACTATATATACATAATTTTTGAAATACAAATCAGTAACTGTATATATTAAATATACTAAATAACATAATTTTATAAATACAAATCAGTAACTGTATATACATACCATCATCAGAGCATAACAATTATTCCTGGAATAGTTATAAACACCTGTTTCCAGATACAACATAGTACACAGTGGAAAATATAATAGTCTATAGCTAACTGACGAAGCCTCCTGCTTCATGCTTCTCCAAGTGAATATGCAACATCCCAACTACTTGACTGCCCGTACAGATTTGGGCACTCAAGAGTTTAGGGAAAACAAAATAAAATAAATTCTGGGTCAGTCATGGGACTTGTGTGAGTAAACTCCAACCATTGTTTTAACTTTCAAAAAAACCTTTTCGAACGAAATGATAATCGTAAGACCGATCCACACATAAACACGGATGGTTTTTACCTTACGATAACCAAAAATATTTTTAATATCAAATCTGGTGATATTATAATAGTGTCTATACCAAATAAATAGAAATCTAGCGGAACGCTTGCATCTCACACTCCATATATAATATTAAATCAAAAATCGCATGGCTCTTATTGGAGATTGGATTCCGACTACGACAAGGTATGGAACCACCTTCCGATAGTGTATCTCTAGAGAGGAATACACTGGGTTCAACAAGAACGTCCTGCAACCCGGCCCATACATGGCTGATCACTCATTTAACTTAAGTGTATCGAGCATATTATCACCAATGGTTGTGATCAGCAACCGTTACCGAAAGCATACAGCAGCGAATAGAATAAGAAGCAAATGAAATTTCTCTTGATCAGGTGATAATACCCCTAATGGGAATGACCCACATGGCCATGCTGCCTGCCCAATTTCTGTTATTTCTCGGGTGATGAGGCTTGATGTCACGATTATCGTTCAGAACATCTTGTCACCATTTACTTTGAATGTCACTTTGTCAGATCCATCCATACACGTTGTCCTGGGACTGGACAATCAATGGCACCATTCTATTAATCCATCTTGAGCAATTTCTACCTTGGGTTAACAGAACAGCCCTTGCACTTTACATCGTCTTCAATTATCTTCAGCATAAGTTGATTCTTAACGCTTAGGCCAATACGGAGTGGTTTTCAGATAATAAATCTGATCCCGTTCTCCCTGTATTGACAACGGAGGTATAAAATAAATTAAAACTTTGATAGTCGGTGATTTAACTATTAAAGAAACATCCATACAATCAACGGTCCCATTTCCAATTGGAAATTCTACCGATCAAGCATCACACAACACTGGCCCCTTTATATTAATTCCTTATTATATTATCGATTCCAAATTCCTTTTTCCCTTTTCCAGATTCTTTTAACATTCAATTTCTTTCTCGATCTTGGAAGATATTTCCCATATCATAATTCCTTTATTCGAGAAAATATCTCTTATTCTAGTTAGGAAACATTTCTATATATTCACAAATCATTATTTTCTATATTCAAAAAATTATACCTTATTAATATTGGGAAATATTTCCATATTCCATTTATTAATTCCTCGTTGACTAATTCATTTCATTTTCTATGCATAGAAAATATCTCTCATTTTATTCGGGGAAACATTTCAAAATCCTATAAATTAACCCGATTTTATAAAAACATCGTTATTATAACTCAAACCATTTTCCATTTATTAACTAAACATATTGCTAACCAATCTTCACGATCGAACCTTAATCATTCCTCCATCAATCATAAAGTCAATCAAGTTGGGGTATAATTACCTCTCAGACCTTAATTGAACAACATTCTCAACTTTGAAATAGTCAAAGCTCACAACTTCAAATAAAACAGTGCTTACGCGACTCTCGGATTCAATCTAAGAAAGAATACACTTCTTTTACGGAAAAACATTGATTATAGTGGCAACGTTATAATCGCTATTTCCAAATATTTGATTTATAAGACATTATAACGGTAGCGTTAAAATCGCTGTTTAGATTTACAAACCTTTATTATAACGACAGCGCTAAAATCATTGTTTAGATTTACAAAACATTTATTATAATGACAACGCTAAAATCACTGTTTAGATTTACAAAACATTTATTATAACAGTAGCGTTATAAGCGTTGTTTCCAAATATTTGGTAAAAATATAACTTGTACTTGTTTATTTCAATAAATAAATTAATAAGTAAATATATAAATAATTAAACAATTAACTTTGATTCAAACAAAAATTATAAATAACTACTTCCCTAAATTCGATATAATCGAATTCCAATAAATAACTTTCTCTCGAATAATCTATATTCGATTCATATTCCAAACTTCAGAGTTTTCTACCATTTCAGGTTAATTCAAATTCCAAATTCACTTTTGAATTTTTTCTTTCCAAATCATTACCAAATTCCTTTATAACCGTTCCAGTCCATACAACGTTATCACACTTTATTTTATATTCTGAATTTTTGAACTAAAACTCATCGTTTTCTTTTAAAACGATTTCCTATTTCCTTTTTCATTTAATTTCTAATATGGATTCATATTTCAAATCTAAATTTCCTTTAGAGATATTTTATTTGCAAAATATTTTCTTTAAACCATTATTCACTTTAATCGTGAATATATTTCTTTTATATACAATCAAATCAGTTTGATTTCATACTTATAAATAATATATTAAACCCAAATTCTATTTATAACTTCTATTTAGATTTTTCCATACCAAACTCATTTGTATTACAATCATTTAAAATCTCGTTTATAATTTCCTTTATAATATGCTAGGTTACAATTCAATTACAAATGTCGGCTTTGATAACCATTCCCACTATATAAATTCAAACCGAAATTTATACATCCATTTTTCCAATGATAAATTGTTTTCTAAATTTATATGCATTGTTTTTAAATTTGTTTTCTTAGTTTATTTGTTAAAATACATATTTCATTTAAAAAATCTACTTACACACCTTATATCGTTTTTACCTCTAATTTAAAAATATCAATCCAATTAGATATAAGCTTTCCTGTTAAGATGTGAATAACATAGCCACTGAAGTTCAATCGGTATTTATACCAAAACAACCCTTTTTAAAACTTCCACATAACTGTTAATAATTTCTATACTAAAATTCTTATTTAATTTCCCAAATAATTCCTTTTATAAAATCCATTGATTTTATATAAATATTTTATTTTCAATATACACTTTGAAAATTCCCTTTTTACATTCCGGTATTTCTTATGGTATTTAAAATACCAAATAACAAGACCAGTGTCATCATAATCAATCACAGATTATATATCACATCATATATCACAATATATGAAACCAAACACAGTATTGTAAATATTGAGGAATACAGTTGGATCCCTCCAACCTGTTTCCTTGCATTCACAGATGTTAAACAATATAATTAACATCAGTTTCATTTCAATATGAAATATTCTGATAAATAGAATCAATATTTGATTAACTATATATATATATATTTATAATTCAGCCAAATAATTCGCAATTCATTCAAACAACCATCATGCATCAATCAAATCATTATTTATCAATTCTGAAATGCGTTTATAAAAATATAAACTGGATAGAGTTAGTAAGTTTTACTCAAATTAGTCGGTTTATCGTTAAATAACGATAACCGTCGTTGATTCAGATCAGACAATTTTTTTCTTATAAATTGTCACGAGCTCTGATTCACTCTCAGTCAGTTCCATTGTGTAGCCGTCGTCAATGCGATCCCAATGGATCCTGTTTTGTCCAATTTGGATAACATATGAGATAGTTATGTATTTTACAAGTTATTATAAACATATGATCATTAACAATTATTTTAAATAATTAATTAACATTAATGATCTTCTTAATTACCATTTTAAATTAACACCGCCTAAACCCTTTTCTCCTTCCATGAATTTATCTAGCTCCAGACATTTTGTTTTGTATACCATTTTTGTGCCTTTTGTCGGCTCCCTCCACCACGTTTTTCTCCATTATGACCAAACAAAAACCACCAAAAAAACTTCCCCTTCAAAATAATACACATGCTCTGTTCTCTCCTCTTCATACCCTACAAACATAATTCCCGTGACCTACTCCTCTAAATATTTTGAAACCAGTTTCCACACGCTGCTGAAAAGTGAAAACCATATCTTTTGTACACAGTCACGCCACTTCTTCACGTCCTCATACCGACCGCATGATCCACAAACTAAAAGCACCAAAAGAAATTTCCACGAATCATCTTTTCCAACCCCTTCTGATGCCTACGGCTACATTGCCTCATGCATGCACAAGGTCCCAGTATGCGGTACCTTCCTCCTTTCCTGTTAAATGAACCTATCTCCAAAATAGTTTCCCCTTTACACTCCTCTCCGCACCATAAATATATGCAGACCCCACCCTGCTACACAGTTGGTCCACGTCCATCTCCACGAGCTTTACGTCTCCATGAACATATATGTCATCAAGTGAAGTCATGTCGCAACTGCTACAATATGTCACCAGCCCTACTAACGTGTGGAAAACACCATATTGTACACCTCGTTCCCCCCGTATGCACTCCCACCATTGCTTCCAATTTTGAACTGCAAACACCAACCTCGTTGCGTATTCCTCCCCCCCCCCTTTTCACGTTTAGGTAGCAGCATGCTTTAAATTTTAGCCTCTTCTTCCAGGAAATAAAAATGGGAGCCGCGCGCTACTACCGGGCTTCATCTTCCCTTGTCTTTATGCAAGGCCACCCCATGCCATGCACACGCTCTATGTCCTCATGAATAGCAACTGACGTCCCTCTGCCATATATTTTTATTTTGAGATTAAAAGCATGCAGTTCATTTCCTCAATGGGAGGTTACGTGTAATGACCCGCATTGTCAGAGGTAATATAATTAATTATTTAATTATATAAATAGTGATATAGTGAATTAAATAGTGGTTAATTAAATTATAGTGGTTATTTAATTTAAAATTAAATAATTAAATAATATGTTTAATTCAGAAATAATCAAAAATATTGGAAATCACAATATTCTGTGAACTGGGTCATCCCCAAGATTTAATTCAGCTTAGAGTTGAATTATATTGACGAATATATTAAATCGACGTCAGTTTGAAATGTAGAATTTTAATATAATTAAAATAGAGCTCGAAATGGCGCGGTAGTTCGCTATTTGGCGATTTGAACTTCAACTAGATATACAGGGCCCATTTTAAATTGGATTTCTGTGAAACAAGAAACGTATGGAGCTGGTGGAGTATATCTTTCTAGTGGAAGAGAAAAATTGGGATTTCGTCGTGTAGATTTTGATTTATGTCCAAATCAAATTCTCAGAAATGCAGCGCCCTGACCATAACGATTTAATTATAATTTATATAAGGATTTAAATAGAAATCAAACATCAATATAACTCTGACGATGTAATATCGAGTTGTAAATCCATATAGGAATATTTTGAAGCTGTATGGTATTCCACTGTGAATATAGACGATAATATTTAATTTTAAATATTTAATTTAATTATATTTATATATTTAAATAGACTATTTAGAGCTTTAAAAATAGCCACTTTTGCAAACGAAGTTGGAATTCGACAAAACTAATTTTGTTGGATCCGTAATGTCAAATAGTTGTTAGATTCCAAGTTTGGTGATTTTTAGAGTCACGGTGTGGCCGCATGGATTTTTAGAGTAGAAAATAGTCAGTATTTCGACGGTTAAAAATACGCTGTGTGAGCATACGGAGTCGGAATTCGACGAAACTAGTTTCGTTGGGACCGTAGTGTCAAACTCTAGCTAAACGTCCAGTTTGGTGATTTTAAGGTACCGTGTGTGATCACAGGGATTTTTAGAAGGCAAAAACGAATATTTAAAATATAAATATCTAGATATTTTGTCTCCACTATAAATACACCACCCTTACCCTCTCTTAAGCCTAATCCTTTATCCCACCAAAGTCAACACCTTCTTCAGCCGTCATTTTCTCCTTCCAGTAATTTGTTCGATCTCTAAAAAAAATCGAAATAAAATTCAATTAATCCTAAAATAAATCCGGTTGATCTTCTCGTGGTAGGGGCGTCGCGCTCATGTATGTGTTGGGGAATTCGAACTCAATAGGGTTCGTTGGTTGTCGATGGCGTCAGTAGCAGGGAGGGAGGGCCGAAGTGGGATCCAAGGTGATGAATGCGAGCGGGACAAGGAAGGTATAGGAAGGAAGGGTTTCAGGTGCTGATTCCGTCAGTGTTGGTGGCGTCATCTCAAGAGGTCCGGCGATGAAGTTCCGACGATGTACATCGGTGGCAACGGTGGTAAAACAAGGGAGAAAAAGGTTTTGAACAAGCAGTTTTTTTTGTGGAGTTCTGGAGGGTGAGAACTGAAATATGTTGTGAGGAGATTTGATTGGCGATGGAAGTGTTAGAACATCGGTTGTGGGAGATTAGGAGGAGCAGGACGAAAGCTTTTGACGGGTAGAAGGAGGTCACGTTGTTGGGTTTCTTTTGGGTACAGTGGTTCGAAATCCGAAGAGTTGAAGGATTGTGGAGTGTTTGGAGTTATAATTTGTAATTCCAGGTGAAAGACTTCATGAACTAAGTATGAAGGAACAATGACTAAACTGATCGGCAATATCTTGAAATGGAGGAGCGGAGGGACTACAGATCAGGGAAGAAGAGGAGTCTGTCCTCAGCGGGTCTGGGCTTCACCGGTTTGGTGGGTTCAAGAATGTGGGTTGATGGACGAAATGGGGAGAGTCAAACTTTTGATACAGGAAAAGGATGATATTTGTGGGAGGATTGGAACGTGAGTATTAAAGGGGAGATAGGCCAAGAATTTGTGTGGTAAGGCCCAAATATTTTATATGTTTGTTTGGTTTAATTTAAAAGTATGTCCTACTTGTAAATTAAATATGTCGCTTATACGCGATTCGAGTTCAGAAATATCAGATCCGTCAGGATCATATGGGAGGAAGCAACACTGGAACGAAATAGGGATGATTGGGAGCTTGTTGGAAATTATGACGAGATAATACGTCTGTCTGAATCGACGATAATTTATCGTTATTTAACTTTAAATTACAATGTGAGTAAATCTCACCAACTCTGTTCAGTTTATACTTTTATAAACTGTAATTTATTTTGATAGATATGATTGTTGTGTATTGATTGTATTGGACTGTTAAATAGATTTGATTGAAAACGTAGATATAGTTATATATATAGAAAGTCGACAATCAACTATTGATTCTGTTTAGCAGTTTATTTCCGGTTGATGTGAAAGTAATGATATATATATATATATTGTTTAACATCTGTGGATGCAGGGAAACAGGTTGGAGGAATCCAACTGGATTCCTCAACATTTATTTTTACTGTGATTTATATATTGTGATATATGATGTGATATATATAATCTGTTTGATTATATGTGTTAGAATGATGTTGATCATTATGATTCGATATTTTTAATATCATAAAAAGACCCTGGGATGTAAAATGAATTATTTCAATGTATATAGAAATAAAGGGATTTTATAAAATCAATAGATTTTATAAAAGGAAATATTTTGAAAGTAAATAAAAGGAAACTGTTTATAAAATGAATAGAGTTTTATAAAAGGGAAAATGTTGATAAAACGAATAGAATAAAGGAATATTTATTTAGGAAGTAAATAGGATTATAAAAGGAGTTAATCAAATGTAGTTTATTAAAAGGAGTTAATCAAACGTAGTTTATTAGTAGGAGTTAATCAAACATAGTTATCAAAAGGAGTAAATCAGACATATTTATATAGGATAAGTTACCTTTTTGCACGACTGCTAGCGTAATTCGCAGGGCTGTAGATAGCCTACGGCGGTCGGATGTTTCCTGAGGGAATCAGGCGTAACCATTGTGATCGCTGCGATCTAGAGTTAAGCGAATGGAGTTAAATCGAATATTAGTTATTCGAATTAGAGTTAATAGAAATAGAATTAAACAGAAATTAGAAACTGACTAGAGATTAGTAAATTGAATGGTTTTCTAAGTGTCCATCTGATGTTGGTTTCGGCCTTCGGTGTTTATACTTAGAGAATTTGTTCTCCTACTAGTTTACAGTCAGGGACTGATAGTTGTGAAATGATAGTGATATGTAAATAACAAATGGACATGTTTTCCAGTGTTAATAACGTATATTTTCTAAACATAGAAAATCAGGAAATATGAATATATATATATATATATGATTGATGATTGATTGATAGAATTTCCATCTGGAAATAATATCGTTGTTTGCACACTGTTTTTCTTTGATGGTTAAATCACAGACTATCAAGTTTTGACCATTTTAACGTTGTTAATATGGAGAGACCGGTTGGATTATTATCCAAAGAACCACTCTGTATTGGCATAAGCGTTGTGAATCATATATGCCAGAGATAATTGAAGACGGAGTAAAGTGCAAGGGCTATTGTATAAGTCTTAGATAACAGTGCCTAAGATGGATGTACTGAATAGTGCCTTCGGTTCATCCTGTTCCTGGATGACTTGTATGGATGAATGTCTGACAGAGTAGTTCCAGAAAGGTCACGTACATTGATTTCTTCAACCGTACCAAGAGTGGAAGCGGAGAAGGAAACTTCTTTTAGCTAACACATAATGTATGGTTGAGGACGTCAAACGGTGATTTGATGGATTTGACGATGTGGCATTCGAAGTGAATCTGATGTGATGATGAAGCGTAACCTCAAGCCTCATCAACCGGTAAATGACAGAAATCGGGCAGGCAGCATGGCAAAGTCGGTCGCACCGAAGTAGGGTGTATAATCACCTGATCTAGAGTTTCATTTATTTCTAAAAATCTATTGTTGATGTTGTCCCATTAGGGAAACGGTTGCTGATCCCAACCGTTGGTGATATACATTCGATACACTCAAGCGAAATGAGTGGTCGGTCATGTGTGGTCGGGTTGCAAGATGTTCTTGTTGAACCCAGTGTATTCCTCTCTAGAGGTACACTAGCGAAAGGTGGTTCCATACCTTGTCATAGTTGGAAATCCATTACCCAATACGTGCTTGCGGTTTTGATTGTATACTATACATGTAGAACGTGAGATGAAAGTGTTTCTGCTAGATGATTATTATATTGTGTTGATAGACATTATTATAATATCAAAAGGTTTTTGATATAAAGATATTTGGATTCTCATAAGGGAAAAACCCGTTCCGTTATACAGCGTGGTCTTATGAGATATCGATTACTTGTTCGAACTGTTTTAACTGTTTTACTCATACCAGTCCCATGACTGACCCAGAGTTTATTTTGTTGTTTCCCCTAAACTCTTGGGTGCCTAAATTTGTACGGGCAGTCAAGTAGTCGGGATTTACAGATATACTGGAAGAGCTTGGAGCAGAAGGCTTCAGGATTATATAGCTGTAGATATTTCCGCTGTGTTGTAAGTGTTATACTTTGATAATGATGTATATTCAAGTATAGATGTATATTTCAAGTTATGTTATATATATTGTATGTTATTCGTTCCGCTGTGAGGTTCGTGTTACTCTGATGTGTTGTTCTTCTTCTTCTATTCTAAGTTTCTATCTTATCTATCCTCACCCTCTGTTTTCTTTCTATTAATTTCCTGATTTTCAGTTTAATTTGGGGTTGGACTTGTGTTTTTGGTCAACTCAAATTGGACCGGAAATTTGGGTCATTACAGTTGGTATCAGAGTCAGGTTAAGAATTACCTTGGCTCTGTGGTGTGACTCGGTAGAGATAGGGTTAGTAATACCCTAGACTGAGTTTGAGTGTATATATACGAGTGTGTATATGTAATTTGATATAAAATGGTTTTATATTGTGGAGATTCGTTGGCTGAGTTGTTTATGAGTTCTGGTCGATCAGTTTGATCCATTGTATCGGTAGGAGTAAATAAACACTTGAATACGATGGACCGACACAGTATGGATATGTGATATATTATCATATATAGGATGTGTTGGTAGTAATTATAATTAGATAAGATTATAAAATGTGAAATGGTTATACACAACCAATCAGAATTCATATAAATGAAATATATGAAAATTAGACAAATTAAATCTGAAATTTAGATCAGAATTGAAATTCAAACTCTGGAAATTGGAATAAGTGTTTGAAAATGAATTTGGATTTAGTATATGTGAATTTTAAGATCCTGGGAGATTTAAATTGTTTACAACATTATAAAGGATATTTTGAAATAAATTTCAAAGTGGAAATGTTAGAGATGGGTTTTGAAAGTGATATAGTATTGAACTCACTTCGATAGCTGGAAAATAGATTCCGATGTTGATCATGACATCATCGATGTTCATTTACGAGTGGTAAGTGACGGATTACTACCAAAGAGTTTGTTTTTGAATTGTTTTGAGAAAACAAGTTGTTTTAATATTCCAAAATGGATATTTGATTTTCGGGAAAAGTTAAGCTATTTGAAACTCCCAGGTAAAGACTGTTTAAGATAAAAACAAATTAAATAGAAATTTTGTGAAAACAAATTGAGATTTAAATAAAGCCAGTTAAGTGGTAACTGGATTTGATTAGGATAATATCAAGTAAGTTGGATTGATAAGAATTTGAAATCAAGAATAGTGCTTGAGTTTGAAATGAAATTCGACTTAGGTATAAGAGAATGGTTGTGTTAAAGATAAATCGATTTGAGATCAAGTTGGAATTGCATTGGTATATGTTGAATTGATGACAGGTAAACTGATGAAGTTGATATACCCGACAAAGAGGTACAAGTTTATATTTGATATAAGCATGAGATTTATGAGCCGAATTGGCAAGCCGCTTGGCTGTTTGATTTTCTTTTAGGTTGGAGAAGGCCTAGAGAGGCGAGTTGTGGTTTTACCAATAGGGCTGTACAAAGGAGGTTATGGCGAAATTTTTGGAAAATTTAAAGTGTTAGAAAATTTTCAGAATTTTTGAAAATTTTAGTTAGTCGGAATGAATAAATATTTTAGTCGATATTAATTGGTTCATTTGAAATCAGAAATAAGTGGTAAACAAATCTTAGGAATTCCAATAGATAGGGCCGTCCTCTAATTTAGCAATTTCGAGGACGAAATTATTTTAAGTAAGGAAGAATGTAATGACCCGCATTGTCAGAGGTATTATAATTAATTTATTTAATTATATAAATAGTGATATAGTGAATTAAATAGTGGTTAATTAAATTATAGTGGTTATTTAATTTAAAATTAAATAATTAAATAATTAAATAATATATTTAATTCAGAAATAATCAAAAATATTGGAAATCACAATATTCTATGAACTGGGTCATCCCCAAGATTTAATTCAGCTTAGAGTTGAATTATATTGACGAATATACTAAATCGACGTCAGTTTGAAACGTAGAATTTTAATATAATTAAAATAGAGCTCGAAATGGCGCGGTAGTTCGCTATTTGGCGATTTGAACTTCAACTGGATATACATGGCCCGTTTTAAATCGGATTTCTGTGAAACAAGAAACGTATGGAGCTGGTGGAGTATATCTTTCTAGTGGAAGAGAAAAATTGGGATTTCGTCGTGTAGATTTTGATTTATGTCCAAATCAAATTCTCAGAAATGCAGCGCCCTGACCATAACGATTTAATTATAATTTATATAAGGATTTAAATAGAAATCGAACATCGATATAACTCTGACGATGTAATATCGAGTTGTAAATCCATATAGGAATATTCTGAAGCTGTATGGTATTCAACTGTGAATATAGACGATAATATTTAATTTTAAATATTTAATTTAATTATATTTATATATTTAAATAGACTATTTAGAGCTTTAAAAATAGCCACTTTTGCAAACGAAGTCGGAATTCGAAAAAACTAATTTTGTTGGATCCGCAATGTCAAATAGTTATTAGATTCCAAGTTTGGTATTTTTAGAGTCACTGTGTGGCCGCACAGATTTTTAGAGTAGAAAATAGTCAGTATTTCGACTGTTAAAAATACGCTGTGTGAGCATACGGAGTCGGAATTCGACGAAACTAGTTTCGTTGGAACCGTAATGCCAAACTCTAGCTACACGTCCTGTTTGGTGATTTTTAGGTATCGTGTGTGATCACAGGGATTTTTAGAAGGCAAAAACAAATATTTAAAATATAAATATCTAGATATTTTGTCTCCACTATAAATACACCACCCTTACCCTCTCTTAAACCTAATCCTTTATCCCACCGAAGTCAACACCATCTTCAGCCGTCATTTTCTCCTTCCAGGAATTTGTTCGATCTCTAAAAAAAATCGAAATAAAATTCAATTAATCCTAAAATAATCCGGTTGATCTTCTTATGGTAGGGGCGTCGCGCTCATGTATGTGTTGGGGAATTCGAACTCAGTAGGGTTCGTTGGTTGTCGATGGCGTCAGTAGCAGGCAGGGAGGGTCAAAGTGGGATCCAAGGTGATGAATGCAAGCGGGACAAGGAAGGTATAGGAAGGAGGGGTTTCAGGTGCTGATTCCGTCAGTGTTAGTGGCGTCATCTCAGGAGGTCCGGCAATGAAGCTCCGACGATGTACATCGGTGGCAACGGTGGTAAAACGAGGGAGAAAAGGGTTTCGAACCAGCAGTTTTTTCTGTGGAGTTCTGGAGGGTGCGAACTGAAATATGTTGTGAGGAGATTTGATTGGCAATGGCAGTGTTAGAACGTCGGTTGTGGGAGATTAGGAGGAGCAGGACGAAAGCTTTTGACGGGTAGATGGAGGTCATGTTGTTGGGTTTCTTTTGGGTACAGTGGTTTGAAATCCGGAGAGTTGAAGGATTGGGAAGTGTTTGGAGTTATAATTTGTAATTCTGGGTGGAAGACTTCATGAACTAAGTATGAAGGAACGGAGACGAAACTGATCGGCAGTATCTTGAAATGGAGGAGCGGAGGGACTACAGATCGGGGAAGAAGAGGAGTATGTCCTTAACGGATCTGGGCTTCACCGGTTTGGTGGGTTCAAGAATGTGGGCTGATGGACGAAATGGGGAGAGTCAAACTTTTGATACAGGAAAAGGATGATATTTGTGGGAGGATTGGGACGTGAGTATTAAAGGGGAGATGGGCCAAGAATTTGTGTTATAAGGCCCAAATATTTTATATGTTTGTTTGGTTTAATTTAAAAGTATGTCCTACCTGTAAATTAAATATCTCGCTTATACGCGATCCGAATTCAGAAAAATCATATCCGTCAGGATCATATGGGAGGAAGCAACACTGGAACGAAATAGGGATGATTGGGAGCTTGTTGGAAATTATGACGAGATAATACGTCTGTCTGAATCGACGATAATTATCGTTATTTAACGATGAATTACAATGTGAGTAAATCTCACCAACTCTGTTCAGTTTATACTTTTATAAACTGTACTTTATTTTGATAGATAATGATTGTTGTGTATTGATTGTATTGGACTGTTAAATATATTTGATTGAAAACGTAGATATAGTTATATATATAGAAAATCGGCAATCAACTATTGATTCTGTTTAGCAGTTTATTTCAGGTTGATGTGGAAGTAATGATATATATATATATTGTTTAACATCTGTGGATGCAGGGAAACAGGTTGGAGGAATTCAACTGGATTCCTCAACATTTATTTTTCCGTGATTTATATATTGTGATATATGATGTGATATATATAATCTGTTTGATTATGTGTGGTAGAATGATGTTGATCATTATGATTCGATATTTTTAATATCATAAAAAGACCCTGGGATGTAAAATGAATTATTTCAATGTATATTGAAATAAAGGGATTTTATAAAATCAATAGATTTTATAAAAGGAAATATTTCGAAAGTAAATAAAAGGAAAATGTTTATAAAACGAATATAGTTTTGTAAAAGGGAAAATGTTGATAAAACGAATAGAATAAAGGAATATTTATTTAGGAAATAAATAGGAATATAAAAAGAGTTAATCAAACGTTGTTTATTAAAAGGAGTTAATCAAACGTAGTTATCAAAAGGAGTAAATCAGACATAGTTATATAGGATAAGTTACCATTTTGCACGACTGCTAGCGTAATTCGCAGGG
Source organism: Allium sativum (assembly GCA_030737875.1). Taxonomy (NCBI): domain Eukaryota; kingdom Viridiplantae; phylum Streptophyta; class Magnoliopsida; order Asparagales; family Amaryllidaceae; genus Allium; species Allium sativum. Next base: position 527,484,366 of record CM060922.1, on the reverse strand, counting down.
TTGTAGATAGCCTACGGCGGTCGGATGTTTCCTGAGGGAATCAGGCATAACCATTGTGATCGCTGCGATCTAGAGTTAAGCAAATGGAGTTAAATCGAATATTAGTTATTCGAATTAGAGTTAATAGAAACAGAGTTAAACAGAAATTAGAAACTGACTAGAGATTAGTAAATTGAATGGTTTTCTAAGTGTCCATCTGATGTTGGTTTCGGCCTTCGGGGTTTATACTTAGAGAATTTGTTCTCCTACAAGTTTACAGTCAGGGACTGATAGTTGTGAAATGATAGTGATATGTAAATAACAAATGGACATGTTTTCCATTGTTAATAACGTATATTTTCTAAACATAGAAAATCAGGAAATATGAATATATATATATAGATATATATATATGATTGATGATTGATTGATAGAATTTCCATCTGGAAATAATATCGTTGTTTGCACACTGTTTTTCTTTGATGGTTAAATCGCAGACTATCAAGTTTTGACCATTTTAACGTTATTAATATAGAGAGACCGGTTGGATTATTATCCAAAGAACCACTCTGTATTGGCATAAGCGTTGCGAATCATATATGCCAAAGATAATTGAAGACGGAGTAAAGTGCAAGGGCTATTGTATAAGTCTTAGATAACAGTGCCTAAGATGGATGTACTGAATAGTGCCTTCGGTTTATCCTGTTCCTGGATGACTTGTATGGATGAATGTCTGACAGAGTAGTTCCAGAAAGGTCACGTACATTGATTTCTTCAACCGTACCAAGAGTGGAAGTGGAGAAGGAAACTTCTTTTAGCTAACGCATAATGTATGGTTGAGGACGTCAAACGGTGATTTGATGAATTTGACGATGTGGCATTCGAAGTGAATCTGATGTGATGATGAAGCGTAACCTCAAGCCTCATCAACCGGTAAATGACAGAAATCGGGCAGGCAGCATGGCAAAGTCGGTCGCACCGAAGTAGGGTGTATAATCACCTGATCTAGAGTTTCATTTATTTCTAAAAATCTATTGTTGATGCTGTCCCATTAGGGAAACGGTTGCTGATCCCAACCGTTGGTGATATACATTCGATACACTCAAGCGAAATGAGTGGTCGGTCATGTGTGGCCGGGTTGCAAGATGTTCTTGTTGAACCCAGTGTATTCCTCTCTAGAGGTACACTAGCGAAAGGTGGTTCCATACCTTGTCATAGTTGGAAATCCATTACCCAATACGTGCTTGCGGTTTTGATTGTATACTATATATGTAGAACGTGAGATGAAAGCGTTTCTGCTAGATGATTATTATATTGTGTTGATAGACATTATTATAATATCAAAAGGTTTTTGATATAAAGATATTTGGATTCTCATAAGGGAAAAACCCGTTCCGTTATACGGCGTGGTCTTATGAGATATCGATTACTTGTTCGAACTGTTTTGACTGTTTTACTCATACCAGTCCCATAACCGACCCGGAGTTTATTTTGTTGTTTCCCTTAAACTCTTGGGTGCCTAAATTTGTACGGGCAGTCAAGTAGTCGGGATTTGCAGATATACTAGAAGGGCTTGGAGCAGAAGGCTTCAGGATTATATAGCTATAGTTATTTCCACTGTGTTGTAAGTGTTGTACTTTGATAATGATGTATATTCAAGTACAGATGTATATTTCAAGTTATGTTACATATATTGTATGTTATTCGTTTCGCTGTGAGGTCCGTGTTACTCTGATGTGTTGTTCTTCTTCTTCTATTCTAAGTTTCTATCTTATCTATCCTCACCCTCTGTTTTCTTTCTATTAATTTCCTGATTTTCAGTTTAATTTGGGGTTGGACTTGTGTTTTTGGTCAGCTCAAATTGGACCGGAATTTTGGGTCATTACATTACGCTTTTATATATTTCATTTCAGCTGTTTTTGGTTTCTCGGAAGCCATTTTAGAAAGCTTCGAAATATTAATTTTGTGAGGAAAAAATTCCAGTGGAGACAGCGTCTATATTTATATTATGAAGTTACTTAGCAGTGAAGTACCGGAGTACACGCATAGGTGCTAAAGTCTCCCATAGGCCTGCACTATTCACTGATGGGAAAATACACTGTTTGTAAATTTAATAGATTAGATTGAAGGAGAGCTTTATACAATTATGATTTGATCTTATTATTATTCTAAGTTAGGAAGCTTAATGTTGAAGTAACCAAGCTACCACATACGAGTTGTTACGGACAAAACTAAAGATACTGTTGCAATCATCAATGTGCCATGATCCCAAAAATATAATAATATAGGTAAGTTAACTTATTTTGAGAAACCCTAAATGTACTGATATAGGGTGTAAAATACTCTAAATAAAAAGTGGCTATTTTTTTCCAAATTAAAAATCACAGTAAAATTCTAAAAGTTAAATTATACCTATGCCTCAAAGATCTTGTCCAAATTCGAAACCAATATTTAATTATAATTAAATATATCATTATGGTTATAAACGATTCCATAGCGACTTTTTAGGAATTTGATTTGGACATAACTACAATCTATAAAGCGAAATATCCATTTTTCTCTTCCATTAGAAAAATATAGTTCAATAGATTCCAACGTTTCTTGTTTCGAAGAAAGCTGACTTATAGCAGATCCTTTATACTCAGTTGAAGTTCAAATCGAAATATTACGAACTACCATGACATTTCGAGCTCGATCTTAATTATATTATAATTAATACATTCAACTGTCATATATTAATATATTCGTTAATGTAATTCAATTATAAACTGAATTAAATCTCATATATTATCCAATTCACACACTATTGCGAATTCAACTTATTTCCGACCATTCGAAAATTAAAATTATCATTCCATTATTAATATTAATTAAGTATTCAATATTATTTAATTAAACAACCATTTAAATCTCTAAATCACTATTTAAATAATAAATTAATTAATTAATTATTATACCGTAAAAATACGGGACGTTACAGAGTGTTTTCCATTTCTCGTTCTTACATTTTAATTACTCTCTTAAGACTTTTATGATTACCACTCAAGTTTTAAGGTTTGCTTACATACCAAATTAATTCCTCATATCTTTACCAATTGTTCAAACACGCTACTGGAACCATTCTTACTAAATCATCGTTAACTTAATAATTTTTTTATATTCTCAAGACCTTTCTCAAAAATTAAAAACTAGGGAAGATAGGATTATTCACTTTTACTCAATTGGTGCTCTCATTTATTCTAGTACACATTTCTTTTCCAAGAGGAATTAATAAGATCAAGTTCCTATAAATCTTTTCTAAAGAGGACTTATGTGATCTATGTAAAATAAAGAGGAAACTTCATTATTTTAATATTTTTCATTTCTTTATTGAAATAGATAGTACAAAATATGGTGTTTCACCTATATTTTGTACACCTCTTTCGCTGCACCTTTTCTTACTACTGTAACAAATCACGTTTACTTACAAACTTATTGATTTACAAAAACTTATCTTATAATTCTTCTTGTTCCAATAAGTTAAAGTGTGTCACGATCCATTTTTTATGAAAAACTTTTATATTTTCTTTCACTCATGATCACTTATGCACTATATATGTCTAATTCATTTATATTCGTGCTTTCTCTTAACCACTTATATCGCTTGACCCCATAACTTGCTTACACACTTTATTCTTTTGAAAACAAATTTGCATAATTTGCTCAAAAATTATTTTAATGCAACTCTTAATATTACAAACTTGTAAATTTCTAAAACTGTAAACTTTTAAACTTGAATCGTAAATTTTCTAGAACTCTTCTTCTATATTTATATATTTTCAAATTCTTTTTTAAAGGTTTAACTATAGGGCTAAGTGCAATGTGGTTTCTTAACTGTCGTTCCCATATTCTTTGCACTAAATTATATTTCTTTGCCCATATTCTTTTCCCATTAATTTCCCCAAAGCTGTCTAAACTGAAATCTGAGTCTTGAGGCACATTTGCCCTAATTATATATATATATATATATGTTAATTCCTAATTCATTTTCCTTCTTATTATTTCTCAATTTACAAAGCTCTACTGCTCAACCTACTAATCTGAAGTACTGAAATTTTAGATATTAACACATGGAATTCTCCCTTTTATTACAAAATGTAACAACCTGGAATTATGATGATAATTAATTTAGTTATTAGATTTCCAAAAATGAAATTTTCACAAACCATGGAATTTTCGCAAATAGTGAAATTTGACCATGAAACTTGCACTGTTGCAATTTGACAGAATTCTAGTCAACTTTCATGTTTGGAATTTCTTGAATGGAGTTTGTATGAAAAAGTTATGGATGAAATACGAAAGTGGACGGAAAATAAATATATAAAAATCTTTAATTATATAATACCATTTATACCCCACCTTTACTCGGCATTTTCTACCTAGCACAATCAACCCCTTTGGTCAAAAATAACCAGTGATGGCTAGATTTTGAGGGGTATTTTTATTACAGTGTTTTATATAAGCGGATGGATCTTTATAAATTAAATTTTACGGTCTAGGGTCATTTATGTGCCTATAAATAAAGGCTAGACCCCCACTCTACTATTCATATTTTCAGGAGTCAATGGCAAATCTCTACCGTTTCCAATCCTCCAATTTCTTCTAAAACATAAATTATGAACATATACAAATCAGATTAACAAGAATTCGAGAGATTAGATTTAGATCTATGAAAAGAAGGCAGTTCTTTGCTTAGGTAATACTTTTATCAAAATCTCCTTTTGTTTTCCTATTCATCTTTCAAATCTACAAACTTAAATCTATGTTTATAAATCCTCTATGGAAATAAATTGTAGATCTATTGGACTTTGGAATTGTAAGCCTAAAAGCAGTGTTAGATTCAGATTTGGATAGCTTTCAGGTGAGTGGGAAATTATATACATCATTTGTAATAACTTATATAGTTTGTTTATGTTAAATCTGAATAATATGCCTAAAAGTTTATCAGATTTGTTTGTTTTTATCAAATCTGAAATAATATGTTTAAAGTTTAGATATGAATTTGTAGGCCTTTTTGCTTAATAAGATTTTGATAACCTACAATTGTTCTTAAATTTGTTTTGGTTACTGCAAGCACCTCGGATCCGGAAATCAGTCCCAAAACCATTGCTATATTTGTAGTTTTATCCCAGATTCATATAATTTGGATGTCAATTTGTAATTGTGCAGTTTTGATTAAAATAATAACAATATTAATCCTATTTTGTTTGACATTGTTTGGGGCTTTACTTAGTTATTATAATTTTGTCCTCTTTTCTCTTTTTGCATTAAAAGGCGTCGTTTGAAATCTATAAGGAACATAAATAAATCAAATAAGAAGAGATGTACAAATTCACCTATTTTGTACGTAGTTTGCAACATCTATTCTAAATAAATTATTAACTTATTTCCATGGAATTTGAAATATGCCAATTTTCCTTTTTTTAATAGTTTGGGAAATATATACAATAACTATAGTAAATAACCTTTTATAAGATTTTGAATCTTAAAACAAGATTAAACACTAAAAGGGTTATTTTGGTTGTTAATTTAGACCAGAACATAAATAATGAATCTTAGTAAAATAAAATTAGTAACTAAGTTAATTATGCATTTAAAATAAATAATGAATATATATATTATAACCTTATCCATCCAAATCTACGTAAGTAACATTATTACATTACATGTTTGTTTGTTGTTATGTATTTGTCCGTTTTATGGGAATGTATATGGAAATATAACCCTCATTGAATGGAAACAATATCATGACCGTTATAGCCATAAATGTAATTGATTTTCTATAAATAAAAAAGGTCATAAGTAAGGTAATAAATATTGCAACCTTGTTTGTTTGGCAAAATGGATTTAAAAAGATAATTATGCCTAAATGGTTACAATTAAATTGGTGTTTAGGAATAGAGATTGTAACTCTAACTAAGGAAATAAATAAATAAATAACTTATATATATGCATTCAAATAAGAATTAAATGAAATTAATTTCATAGTAATATTTGGGAATTACAATAATTAGATTAGAATTTAAATGAGACCGATATAAATGGCATTAAATAGCTTAATTGATGCCTTAGGAAATATGATCGTTAAGGTCATTAATGGCAGATAACCTAATTAACAGTAATAAATAGAATTAAAAGGGATTAATGAGAATTGACTGGCGAAGTAAATGATAAGTCTAACAAATGAATAGATAATTAAACATCCTAGGATAGGAAGTTACAGGTTTTCCTTATTTTATTCTAGTTAATCTAGACACTACAACAAAAACTCCCTGTTACAACGCTATTTTTACAATGGGCATTAGCTGCCCGACCATTGTAATAGAAAGCTATTACAGCAGTCATTTCTGGACCATTGTAATAAATATTTTGTACAACGACCATTTTACAATAGGCAAGGTCTGTCTGTTGTAATAGAGGTCTATTACAATGGTCATTTCAGGACCGTTGTAATATATATCAATTTACAACATTTACAAAATGTCCGTTGTAATAGACGCCTATTTTACAACGGTCACAAAATGCCCCTCGTAAAATGTGCTAATTTTACAACAGGTAATGCCCATTTTAATAGATGCCAATTTTACAACGGCAATAAAATACTCATTTTAACTGATACCAATTTTAAAATGATCATAAAATGTCCGTTGTAATAAATGTCTATTACCAAATTTCGACAACCAATAATTAATAATTACAATACTTTCTTAAAATTAATATTAATTATTTTTTACTATTCAATAATAAATCATTAATAAAATTATATTAGTCAATGTTACTAATTACTAACTATAATTTTATATTACTAATTACTAATCAATGATAATATTATATTATTTATTAATATTTAATAATAATATTGTATTAATCATTTATAACTTGCAATAATTAATGATTATAAATAAATAATCACTAACTACTAATTATTATATAAATCAGTATTCCAACAGGCTTAATTTTACTTTCCAGTTATTAGTAAGTAATATCGAGTAATTAATATTAAATATATAATAATTTATGATCAACAATAAATACTAATAATTTTTTATTATTAATATTACCATTAAAAATTAAAAATTAATGTTGAAATTAAAATCAATAACGCATACATATTAATTGTTAACAGTTAATAATTAACATTAAATTATAATTGATAAATATTAATTAATAATTAATTTTTACTAATTAATAATTATGATTAAATAATTAATTTTCCCGATTTGAGTTTAAAGCCAGTGTGTGTCGGTTTGAGCTTTAAGCGAGTGATGTGTAAAAGTTATAGTGATCGTTTGTGTCATTGGTAGAAATTATGCAAGTGACGAGTGGAAACCCGTGCGATGCACGGAAGCATAAACTTTCGAGTGTTGTAGTTTGCATTTATGAATAATGTATGAGAACGTGTTGTATGGTAGTGAGAAATATAATGTAAATGATACATGTATTTGTTAGGATTCAACTGTAGACATTAAATTTTCCAGAAGTAAATGATTCATGTATAGCTAGTGGCTACAGTTTGGACATGGTGTAAACTGTGTCAAATTTCATGTATCTCTATTCAATTGATGAAAAGATGTATATATGAAATAATGAATTAAGCAACCATGTATGTGTTAATTTGCATTGATTGAACACAGTGAGCATAGAAATATGAGTACGGAACTGAAAAAAGCATATGCATAAAAATAAAAGATTATGTCATACGAAATTAACCACACCATAACAAAGTGAACAGTAGTTACCAACCAAAATGATTGAAACAAAAGAGCTATAAGTAGTAAAAAATAGCATTCTTAAGATGAAGATAAAAAACTGTAGCAGTTAAAAAGTTAGCATAGTTCAAGATGGTCTATGGTGGCACCATTACATGCAACGTGCAACAGTATAAATATCAGTGTGCATTAAATACGTCTATTTGCAAATCAAATAGTAAATATCCTCTTATAAGAAAATACCAACGTTACTACATGAGCAAAAGTATGAATATCGATGTGCATTAAATATGTCTTAAATAAATCTTTCTGGAAAACGAAAGATATGTTGGAACTATGATTGAAAAAAATAACAGTTCATAACAATTATTCTAAAACTAAGGTGAAAAAGTTAATCTTATAAACCATGCAATAATCATATATAATGCCTAATTAATAATGTTGACAAAATAAAATCAGCTTCAACAAAATTAGATTTGTTGGCAAATATAAATAACAGGTCAATTGAAGCTGTTCTCATATAAACTTCCCATTAGAGGAGAAGTAAACATATTTGAATGTGCATACATAAACAGGACAATATATGATAACGGATGAATAGCTAGCTTCACATTAAAGAAGAAACACACATAGTTTATTGTTCCATATATCTGCCCGTTCGGAGCTCAAGTATTCGTGTCTTACTATGCCATCTTGCCTTTGCAATCTCTTGCTTTGTATGGTCCAGAGAAGTTGCCAAAAAACTCTTAAACCATAATTTTGCGATGTCTTTTACAGGCCTATACATAAGCACTGGATTAAGTGACTTATCTCTTTCATATCATACATGTCAAAAAATAAATCAAACCTTCAATTACATTAGGAAAAAGTCTCCAATCAGGTGTGAAGTATAAGTTCTTTGGCAAATTAGACCAACAAAAAGCAGAATTTTTTTTTGTTGAAGGCTTGATGGATATAAAGACTTTAAGCTTCATATAAAAATACAAAAATAAAATTCAGTGCAAGATCAAAAAACATCAAAAGGATTGTCAACTCTGCATTTGTGATATAATATTATCTTTACTGCTAATGCTTTTAGGTTAAAAAATAGTCTGGTCACCATTGCAAAAAGCAAGCATAATAGTAATGGAAGCAACAACTTTAACTTTAGTCCCCACATGTGATGCGTCAATATGATACTGTGGATGAAGGTACACAACAGAACATGAATTAAATTTACATTTTCCAGTTTCAACATCCACCTATGTACAATATAGTGTATTGGCATTAATCTGATATGTATTCCAGCACACACAGCAGGTGGTGGGACTGCAAACCAACGTTTGAAAGAGGTCAAGTGGGTGAAGGTTTGATGTAGAAATACATATTTGAATGCATGACATATTCTTCATCTTGTTTGTTTATAGTTTTATGTGTATATATGAAGAAAGTAAATATGGAAAGTATTTACGGTGAAAAAGAAATTGTTATACTGGAAAATAACTTGCTTACCATTTTTGTAAATATGACAATTACCATAAAGATTAAAAAAGGGCATTCTGATGAGAACAATGTTCACATTTATGCACCTACCACTTTAACAACACAGAGTATACAAAAGAAAAATCATGGATAATTAGCTTTTATTTCTTTGATTAAAATAATACATGATATAGAAAAAGAGTAAACTTCAGCAAAATAAAAAAAAGGCCACAATAATTTTCGGACGAAGTTATAGTTTTAGTAGTAAATAAATCTTTGGTGCAAAACAAAAAATATAACAGCTTAAATTTGTAGGATGTTCCAAACAGTCCTATTTATATGAGTTTTCGATGACAAATAATCAAATAGTCATTTAAACTGACATATATTACATAATATAGGAATGACAACTACAATTGAGCATAGTTTATGAATACTATAGCCAACAAACAACAATAGGTTACTAATAAATCAACTATAATTGGCATAGATTTTCACTCATAAGGATCATAAAATTTATTATGGACATAAATCTACTGGCGTCAAAATTCTAATTTGTCTTGTTAACATCATATTAAGTTTTATTCAATTAAATTCAAAAGTGACCAGTCCAAAAACAGGTACAATCTGCAGTAGACATGACAATTGATTTTACTACATTTTGATATGAAGAGAATTCTACTAATCAATGTTGCCTGAAGTGCAAAACGAAAATGGATTTTAACATGGTAAACCCCAAAAGTCAATGTGAAAACATATTTGTTTTTGGTCAGCAACAGATAATAGTCAGAAAAAAATTGTCAATAGATAGTAATTAAAATAAATGAGAATAAAATTATTGATTGAAATTGAAACACATGTTGAAAAATGGAGAAGTGAACACAAATGAGAATCAATTAAAGGTGATTTGAGATTTATTACATTTATTTATCTATAAAACTCTTGTTAGCAGTTTTAGAAGTTGCCAAAATGAGCGCATAAATTCAACGAAAGTGCAAAGTTATTAAAGGAAAAAAATCATTGTTAATTAGCTTTTATTTCTTTGATTAACATAATAATTACATGATATAGAAAAAGAGTAAACTTCAACAAAATACAAAAAAAAGCCACAATAATTTTCGGATGAACTTATAGTTTTAGAAGTAAATAAATCTTTGTTGCAAAACAAAAAATATAACATCTTAAATTTGTAGGATATTCCAAATAGTAATCTATTTGTATGAGTTTTCGATGACTATTAATAAATACAGTCATTTAAACTGACATATATTACATAATATAGGAATGGCAGCTACAATTGAGCATAGTTTATGAATATTACGGCTAACAAACAACAATAGGTTATTAATAAATGAACTATAATGGGCATAGATTTTCCTTCATAGGGATCATAAAATTTAATCTACTGGCGTCAAAATTCTAATTTGTCTTGTTAACATCATATTAAGTTCTATTCAGTAAAATTCAAAAGTGATTAGTCCTAAAATCAGGTATAATCTGCAGTGGACATGATAATTGACTTTACTGCATTTTGATTTGAAGAGAATTATACTAATCAATGTTGCCTGAAGTGCAAAACGAAAATGGATTTTAACATGGTAAACCCCAAAAGTCAATGTGAAAACATATTTGTTTTTGGTTATCAACAGATAATAGTTGAAATTTTTGTCAATGGATAGTAACTGAAATAAATGGGAATAAAATTATTGATTGAATCTGAAACACTTGTTGAAAAAATGGAGAACAACACAAATGAGAATCAATTAAAGGACTAATTTGATATTTATTACGTTTATTTACCCAAAAACATTTTGTTAGCAGTTTTGGAAGTTGCCAAAATGAGCGCATAAATTCAACCAAAGTGCAAAGTTATTGAAGGAAATTATTTAATTTAATTTTCATAATCGAGGCTAGTATAATTACATATGTTGTAATTAACATTATATGGCACCTAAAGCTTTAATATAAGTAATTATTATTAAACGAAAAATATGTAAAAACTAATAAACACAATTTGATTTGTATATGGAGAAATTAACCTTTCCATTAAGCGATATAATATTTGAAGAGCTAATTATTTAACTTATGAGAAGAAGGAAGATGAAGTACGTAGAGAGGCATAAAGATGAAGCAACTCTAAATCCATTTCCTCTCGCTGTAGTAATTAGCGTGTTGAAAATTTAAAAGGCGTGTTACACGAAACAAATTTACATAACATGTATACATAATCATTCTGTTTGATTATATGTCAATTTAAAGGTGAGTATACGACAAAATCGATAACACAATTAACCGGTGGTTTGGAGTAATTTTTTTATTTGATGCAAGCAGTGAATATAATAATTAAATCAAGCTATGACAAAGTAAATGAGTTACCTTTCATATAAGTGTGCATGTTTTTCCTATTTGACAATTAGTCTGCAATTATTTAATTTACAGTAATAACTTCACACAGTTTATATTAAATAAAAGATGAAATACATTTTAGGTTAGGAGAAGTAGAAAGATAATGGAGAGAAATGCAATTCCAGCATTTTCGTCCTATTAAATACGCAGTAGGAAAAAAAATTAGTTCATCCTTCTTTATATGCTTAATGCTCCTTTATTCATGTGCCTCTGCCAATAATACATATTTAAATATGCCATATTTATGTAGTTCGTTTGTTATTATGCATTTCAAAAGTGGGCAAATATTCTTAATACAATATAAATTTAATATTAACGTGTTAATAAATGAAGAAATTCTTTGTAAATTTGACTATTGGCATAGCAAATATGGTTAGCAGCAAGAATTACATCAATCAATGTAAAGCAAATGCGGATGAGGTGACAATCAAAATATCAGGGGATGTGTTTAAATTAGGACGGTGGATTTGCTTTTGCGGGATTAAATTTGAACCACTCTTTGTCTTGTTGTTTGTCCAAGGGGGGAATTTTATTACATAGATATTACTATCAATTAGTTTTCGCTATTAGATGTTTTAACGGTTTTTCTATGAAACGACCCTTTTGTAGAATGAATAATTATGCTTGCGGTTTTTTTAAGAAAATTTGTGTATATTTTATTGTCTTTTCGAATTTGGTCTCAAAAATTTTAAAAGTCATTTTTAAAAAGAAGGGTAATAGCAAACCCTAGAAGACACAGTGAGGCCCAACTAGAAAATTAAACCAAAAGAACATTGTAGGACTTAATTAATGGCCAAATCCTGTTAATTACATTTGAGAAGCCTGCAAACCCTAACTTTCCTTTCAGTAGCCGCCTCCAACTATTCTCCAACTAATATAGCTTTGCCAAAAATTTCCCATAATTTAAAAGCCTAACATTAGCCGTGCTTGCCGAACCTTAAAGATATCAATATAGAAAAAAGTGCTCTCTCCTAATCTAAAATGATTAGCAATGGCTCCAAAATTGATTTTAGGGAGCTCTTCCTAGCAAGGAGCAGTTGAGAGGGGTAGCGCCCAAATCGATTTTAGCGAGCGCTTTCCAGGAAGCGACGACTATGAGGGAGCAATTGGAAGGGACAACTTCGTTTGTGTATGTGGGAGATCTAGCGAAACTCGTCCGATGAGGCTTTGGGGGAAGTCATGGTCGCAAGTCGGATTTTGGTCAGTTTCCCCTTTTCTCAGTATCTAATTTTAAATTAAGTTTAGACATATACTAAGTTTAGACACATATGAAACCTGCTTGCTTAAATCTGCTAAGTCTGATTCTAGTATGCCACAAAACACACACCTAAATAGATCAAACTTTTATGAAATATCACTAAAATAAAACAGAATAGTATTACCTGATTGTTTCATTGTAAGTCCAAATACCAGCTTTATCCATTAACAAGCACGCATATTCTGTAAACATTGTTCTGTTTGCAAGTTATATATCACACCGAACATAATCCCATTTGTTGCAGTATCTTATTGAGTTTGTCATCCAATTTGGAAATGATTGATGAAAAGAATTACTCGCGAATGAGTACTTGAATGCAACAAATGACGGTCGGTCTTCCTCGTTGCATGTTAGGGCGTTTATGCAAAAATATTTTTTTACTAATGTGATTATCTATATATAATAGGAATACATCCAAATGAAGCTTTTGAAATGTCTAAAATAACCCTCAACTATTCTCTTATGTACTAAGAATGATTTCGGCAATTTGGTTACCCATGTTCATGTAATAACGGAGAAGTCTCCTCTCCACTATCTTATTTCATCAACCATCTCTTTTCTCGGTGAATGCTGTGTTAAATTACTTCATTGATCCATCCCCAAAACTATAGTAACTTATTCCATAATCAAGCATGTGTTACTGCTTTGACTTTTAGCCAAAAAGGGAGAAATGGAAGAAGCATTCCTTTAAAATTCCCTTGAGCTCAAGTTTTTTTTAATTTTGTTTTCTCATGTTTCTATAACGACCCGTATTTTCTGCCTATTTATTTGAATTATTTAAATTATTTAAAATATTGGCTTGAATTTAAATAATCGAATTTAACGATTTGTTTGGAATATATTATTTAAATAAATAATAAAATAATATTTTATTTCCTGAATATGGGGAATATGTTGAATTTGCTGTATAACATGTATCGGCTAAATATAGAGGGTCAATATTGTCTGTATTGAAAATATATCGAAAATATCGTTTATTTAACGACCGTTGAGCGTATAGTTTATAATTTAATTAAATAACGAGCTGCAGCGGCGTGGCAGTTCGTAAATTTGAGTTTTGAACTTCAATTGGCCATACAGGATTCGAAATAAGTCGGATTTCCTCGAAACAAGAAACGTTGGAATCTATTTGACAATATCTTTCTAATGGCAGAGAAAAATCCAGTTTTCATCACGTAGATTTTATTTTATGCCCAAATCAAATTTTAAAAAGGTCGCTGTGGAATTTCCTTTATATATTATATCGTTATTTATATAAATAAAGGGGGTTTTTAAATTTTTGTAATATCGATTTGGCTTCAAACTCAACCCGGGCTATTTTATCTTGGTAATATACGATATTCTAGTCAGGTATGGCCAATTTCAATATTTTAATAAAATTATATTGAGGTATTTTAAAATTGGTTTATTTTATTTGAATTGGCCTGTTATAAAAGGGCATTTATTCAAACGACCTCAGTTTTTGACGAAATAAATTTTATTGGGACCGCAACAGCAAATTATTGCTAGGTTTCAATTGGCGTGCAAATTGGGGTTAATTTGTCAGCGTGCCAAAATAAAAACGACCATTTAGACGTGAACAAGGGCCATTCGAGAAAACGAACTCGGAATTTGACGAAACAACTTTCATTAGGACCGTATCGTCAAATTATACTATGCCATCCATTCGAATCACGAACGAGGTTCGTATGTGAGCGCAGCAGCAAATAAACAATGTTCGAAAACGCGATAGGTACGAAATAAAATATCGTTAGTCAACGTCGCTCGTCACGTCGACTTAAAATATATTTTTCCCACCTTATATAAACCCCCTCCATCAACATTTCCAGCCAAACACCTATTTCCATTTTGCAATTTTACAAAAAAGTCCTCAAACACAAAATCATTTATTTCTTCCAATCCGTGATGAATTCGAGGGGGGTTCCAAAGTGAAAGTGGTAGATCGGGGTGTTGTCTAGCTACTGAGAAAAGTTGGAGGTGATCGGGCGACTGTGGTGGCCGGAATTTGCGATGAACAACGAAGAACAGTTTTCGTTTTTGGCCCAAATTACAAGGATTGGGTTTATTTGGGAGGCCGGGACCTTAGGGGTTTTGTAGAGGAGAAATCAGGCTTTCATTTGGCTGTGGTCTCGGGGTCTCTGGTGGTCCGTGGTGGCGCTTAGGTCGAGATGATCGAAGTTGGTGAGTTTGGATTTAATTTTGAAAGCACAGTTCGGGTTTTGGGTGTTTCCGGCGATTCTGGTTGTCGAGGGGCCAGGGGCTGGGGGTTCGATGAAGCGTGGTGGCAAGGGGCGTCGAACGGCGGTGGTGGCGGCGCCTGAAGTGGTCGGACGGCGGAGGATTTCTGGGATGAACGAAATTGGGGAAAACCAGAAATCAAGGCGTTCGGAGACGCTGGTGGGTCAGAGGCTTCTGGTGGCAGTGATTGGTAGAAGTGCGGTTCAATTGAGGTGGTCGAGGGTCGGTCCGGAGGCCCACGTTGGCGGTGGTGGAGGGGTGATGGTACCGTGGTTATCAAAGTCGAAGTGAAGAAATGGGATAATCGGGTTCGTGACTGGGAAGTACGGGACAACGCATGAACTAGAAATGGCCAAGCTGACGTGGCAAGGGACTTGGTCAAAGGTATTAATATAGGTAATTAATTAAACAATTAGTTTAATTTATTTTCGTATATTTTATACAAACTTTATTCAACGTATCTTCTTCATACGTTAACGAAACTTAACGATACTAGATCCGCTGGGATCGTAGGGACGAGACCTAGACGATGGCACTGACTAGGCTCCGATCTGACGCAGTTAAAAATTCAGCTAATTTTGAATGTCCGTTCCAGATTAAATGCAACAAACGCGTCCACCGTTAACAGAAATGAACTGGTGAGCTAATTCTCACACCTTCTAGAATTCTGTGATGTGGTAAATTCATATTAAAATATAATCTACCTTTAAAAAAAAATTGGTTAATTGGTTGTTGTTGACTGTTATGGTTGATTTGACGCTGTTATTTAGATTTAATCGATCATATGGAATTTATTTCATATATTATCATGGAATGTTATAACGAGCTGTGATGTAGAGAAGAACAGGTTGGAGGGATCCGACCGGATTCCTCAAATATTATATGTTGTTTGTTTGTTTTATATTGTTGATATTTGAACTGGTTGAACCCCATATGATAACAAAACCTGTTTGAGCGTGATGGTTGAACCTGTGTTGTGTTTAAAATCAACCGACAGTGTTGATTTGGTAATTGGCAGTGAATGGCCTAAAATGTTTTGTTTTAGACGTCGGTTTTACCGTTCGGTGAAACGACGCAGTTTTAAAGTTATAAATTATTTTATAACTAAATTGAAGCTTTGCAGTTATTTTATTTATGTAATTAAATAAGAAGTTTATAAATATATATTTTAATCGAGATCATAAAAGAGAGTATTTAAAAGGTTGATGTAAATTAAATCGTATGATGTACACGAGTTCTAAAAGTGGAAAGCCAAAGAAACTACCTACGTGTGGGTAAATTGGGATAATTGTTTTTTTTAAAACAATTAAATAGTAAGTTTAAAATTAATTAAGCTATTTAATTAATTTAAAAAGGGGAAGTGACAAATGATAATCAGTTAACTGCTAAGTGAGGTGTACGGTCGATGAAAAATCAACCATCTTTAGTTGAAATTGATAATTGAAGTAATTTGATTTAAATATTTTGAATATTCGTTAAAGTTTAACGAATGGTGTTAAATAAATAGTTAATCTTCGATTAACTATAAATTAAGGAAATTCTTGAAATATGAAGTTGACTTTATTTTGTGAGCTTTCAAAAGTGATAATTACACTATTTTTAGTTAGTAGTAAAGTTAATAACTATATTTTGATATAGTTAATACTAAAGTCAAATTGTTGTTTTAATTAAACGACGACACTAAACATTAAAGAATTGAAGTGAGTGAAACGTTGTAATTTGACTAAGATTTCAAAACGTAAAAGAAAAAATCCATACTATTGGGTTGTGTTAAATTTTGGGAAATGGATTTTGAAATTTAAAACCCAAGTAATGAGGTCTTATTATAAAGGAAGGTAGTAAGCGGATTTTAGTTGTAAACCCAAGATTTAGTGGTTATAAGAAATGCTCAAACAAATGGAAAAGGATTAGTGGACGCGGGATTTTATTAAAATCAAAAGGTTATAAGCGAAATTTTGGTTTAAGTAAAAAGTGGTATTATTAGTAAAGACTTACTTAATTAAAAAAATTAAGTAAAGAGATTTATCGAACGAGGATTTCAAATGTAAGAAATGGTTTTGTAAAACCAGGTTTGAAATCGAAATGGTAAATAAGATTTTGGTGAAATGGTTAAGTTACAAACTGGTATTTATTCTGAGAGAAGAACGTTGTCGATCAAGGTCTGAGAGGTAAATAAATTTCCCAACTTGAGCGGCTTCATTATTGTCGAGGAATGGTATTGGTTTGAAACGAGTGAAAAGGTGGTGAATTTAGTGTGGTAGTCCATACGGGATGTAATGAACGTAAGTGCGAGATTTTGAATTATAAATACTACTACGATAGTGGTTTTAATAAATATGAAAGTTTGGTTTTAAATTATATGAGTCGACCTTTGCTTTAACCAAATTAGAACTAGTAATTGGGTTATACCATTAAGTAAAATATATGTATATATATATCGAGATGCTAAATAAGGAAGAAAAAGGGAAAAGGGTTTCAATAAATATATCGATATTTCCAAAGGGAATGGAAAGCGGGGTATATACTTATATATGCTCGAAATTATTTAAAATAGTTTTTGTTATAATCGAGGCTAAATATAAGGTTTAAATATATTGAAGAATAAGAAGTTGATTAACCATTTTGGTAAAAATATTTTAAAGAGGCCAAGTAATCCCAAGTACCAAATCAGCAAGATCATTTTATGAACACCTTTGTTATTTGATAGTTAAATCACCGACTATCAAAACTTGACCAATACGATTGTTGGTATGGAAAGACCGGGATCGAATTTATATTCGAAAATCATCCCGACCAACAAATACGTGAAGACGTCGATTGAAGACGGAGCAAGTGAAGACCGTGGATCTTCTTAAGCGAAAGGACTACGTGTCGAATTTCTCTGGTTTTCAACCAGAGTTCTTTGATTTGTGATTCTGTCGTGGTTGAAATCCACGGATTTGCAAGGACTGCTCGCTACTGATCCATGGGGTGATTCCTATATGAGATGCAGTTGGAAAGTACCTTCGGTTCATCTTGTTCCTGGATGAATTGTATGGACGGATGTCTGACGGAGTATTTCCAAAGGAATTACATAAGTTGATTTCTCCAAACGTACCATAGTTGATGGCGGAGAAATAGTTATTCTCTAGCCAATATACTAGAGTATTTTTGTGGACGTCAATCAGTGTGATCTGGCGGATCTGACGATGTGGCATTCAAAGTGAATGATGACCAGATGTTTTAAAGTTAAGTTCTGGCCTCAAGCCTCATCAACCGGGAAATGACAAAAATCTGGCAGGCAGCATGGCTATGTGGGTCGCTCCCATTAGGGTGTATGATCACCTATCTAGAGAAATTCCATTTGCTTCTTTAATCTATATTTCGATGCTGTCCCTTTTCGGGAGGCGGTTGCTGATCCCAACCGTCGGTGATATACATTTGATACACTCAAGCGAAATAAGTGGATGGTCATGTGAGGGTCAGGTTGCAAGACGTTCTTGTTGAACCCAGTGTATTCGCCTCTAGAGATACACGTTCGGAAGGTGGTCCTATACCTTGTCAAGGTTGGAATCCAATATCCAATAAGCGCCCGCGGTTTTGGTTTGTATACTATATATATGGAGCGTGAGATGCAAGCATTCAGCTATATTCTAAATTACTTGTATTTAGACACTATGATAATATCAGAACAAGTTATGAATTCAAAAACGTTTTGGGTTATAGTAAGGTAAAAAACGTCTGTGTTTATGTGTGGGCTGGTCTTACTATTATCCTTTGATTTCAGAAAGAATTTTCCAAAGTTAAACAAGTGTGTGTTCTGTGAATTTATCACTGATAGTATTCCAGACTAACCCGGTGTATTTTTCTTTTCTTCAAATGTGCTCGGGTCGGACCGAGTGTATTTACAGGTTATATTCGCTTGGAGTTTCAGGAGCTAAAAGCAGGCGGCCTCACCGTTAGTTATATACAGATATTTTTCCGCTGTGACTGATATATGTTGTACTCATATGATTGGTATGTATATAAAGTTCTTTTGTATAAAGAGATTTGATATTATATTTTATTCGTTCCGCTGTGAGATTCTGATGTGTGGTTCTTCTTCTTTCTTCTATTCTAATATTTCTTCCTTTCTTTTCTTACCCTCTAACTTCTTTCTATTTACAATCCAGTGTTTTAGATGCTTGAATAGTCGACATGGTGATCTTATGTTGATTTTCGGGGTCGAAAATCCTTGGGTCGTTACAGTGGTGTCAGAGCTGTTAGTTTAGTGATAACCTTGGCTCTGTGGCGTGACTCAATAGAGATGGGGTTAGTAATGCCCTAGATTGAGTTTGTGTATATAAACGAGAGCGCGTATTTGTGATTTGATATAAAAAATTATTTTTGAAATTTGTTTTGCCCAATTTTTTTTATAAAAGAATAAAAGTAATGATTTTTCAAACTATTATAAAATGGACAAATTATTTGGATTTGTTAATGTTGATGTGTGTGATATGTTTGGATGGTGTGCTTGATCTCATGGATATGAACTGAACATGAATCACCTTGGTTAAAACCAATATTCGAATAAATCAATCCAGATAATTAAATCTGAATGGGTAATTATAGAAATAAATGAAGTGCTTATAAATAATTATAACTTTGTATGGATTGAACTGTGTGTCGAATTAGTTGATATGAATGATATTGATGTTTTTGAACAAAACTGACATTGTTCTGGAGACTAATGAAACTTGTTTGAGTTGAGAACAGGTGCATGAATGCCAATTCAGCTTTAAAACCCAACCAGAGAAAATTCTGGAGCTAATCGAATCCAGAGCTGCACAATAGTTGAGCAAGCTCGAATAAAATATATCGCTTATCGCATAATAACGCTCGCAAAAAGGTACGCCTACGCCAAATATAAATTTTGGTTTTGTTTGGTTTTTGATTTTTCCGACCATGAGAGTCGATGTATACATATTTCTTGATCCTGCGATCTTGCAGACGTCCCTCCGTATAGGGGAGACTCTGCCGAAATTTTTCCAAATTTAAGGAGTTAGAAATTTTTTGAAGATTTTTGGAAATTCTTTTATTTGAAATACATTGGTTTTAAAACCAATTGGGTCAGTTTTAAAATAAATTCGAGTTTTGAAATTAATTATTTTTGAAAAGATAAAGGGATTTAACGTTCTTTCTACCTTAGCAATTTCGAGGACGAAATTATTTTAAGGGGGAAGGAATGTAACGACCCATATTTTCTACCTATTTATTTGGATTATTTTAATTATTTTAATTATTTAAAATATTGGTTTGAATTTAAATAGTCGAATTTAACGATTTATTTGGAATATATAATTTAAATAAATAATAAAATAATATTTTATTTCCTGAATATGGGGAATATGTTGAATTTGTTGTATAATGTGTATCGGCTAAATATAGAGGGTCAATATTGTCTGTATTGAAAATATATCGACAATATCGTTTATTTAACGATTGTTGAGCGTATAGTTTATAATTTAATTAAATAACGAGTTGCAGCGGCGCGACAGTTCGTAAATTTGAGTTTTGAACTTCAATTGGCCATACAAGATTCAAAATATTTTCCTCGAAACAAGAAACGTTGGAATCTATTTGACGATATCTTTCTAATGGCAGAGAAAAATCCAATTTTCATCGCGTAGATTAATTTCATGTCCAAATCAAATTTTGAAAAGGTCGTTGTGGAATTTCCATTATATATTATATCGTTATTTATATAAATAAAGGGGTTTTTAAATTTTTATAATATCGATTTGGCTTCAAACTCAACCCGGGCTATTTTATCTTGGTAATATACGATATTCTGGTTAGGTATAGCCAATTTCAATATTTTAATAATATTATATTGAGTTATTTTAAAATTGGTTTATTTTATTTGAATTGGCCAGTTATAAAAGGGCGTTTGTTCAAACGACCTCAGTTTTCGACGAAATAAATTTTATTAGGACCGCAACAACAAATTATTGCTAGATTTCAAGTGGTGCGTCAATTGGGGTTAATTTGTGAGCGTGGAAAAATAAAATACAAATAAAAACGTCCACTTAGACATGAACAAGGGCCATTCGAGCAAATGAACTCGGAATTAAACGAAACAAGTTTCATTAGGACCGTATCGTCAAATTAAACTATGTCATCCATTCGCATGACGAACGGGGTTCGTATGTGAGCGCAGTAGCGAATAAACAACGTTCGAAAGCGTGATAGGTACGAAATAAAATATCGTTAGTCAACGTCGCTCGTCAAGTCGACTTATAATATATTTTTCCCACCTTATATTGACCCCCTCCATCAACATTTCTAGCCAAACACCTGTTTCCATTTTGCAATTTTACAAAAAAGTCCTCAAACACAAAATCTTTTATTTCTTCCAATTCGTGATGAATTCGAGGGGGGTTCCAAAGTGAAAGTGGTAGATCGGGGTGTTGTCTAGCTACTGAGAAAAGTTGGGGGTGATCGGGAAACTGTGGTGGGCAGAATTCGCGATGAACAGCGAAGAACAGTTTTCGTTTTTGGCCCAAATTACAAGGATTGGGTTGATTTGGGAGGCCGGGACCTTAGGGGTTTTGTAGAGGAGAGATCAGGCTTTCATTTGGCTGTGGTCTCAGGGTCTCTGGTGGTCCGTGGTGGCGTGGAGGTCGAGATGATCGGAGTTGGTCAGTTTGGGTTTAATTTTGAAAGCACAGTTCGAGTTTTGGGTGTTTCCGGCGATTCTTGTTGTCGAGGGGCCAGGGGCTGGGGGTTCGATGAAGCGTGGTGCTAAGGGGCGTCGAACGGCGGTGGTGGCGGCGCCTGAAGTGGTCGGACGGCGGAGGATTTCTGGGATGAACGAAATTGGGGAAAACCAAAAATCAAGGCATTCAGAGACGCTGGGGGGTCAGAGGCTTCTGGTGGCGGTGATTGGTGGAAGAGCGGTTCAATTGAGGTGGTCGAGGGTCGGTCCGGAGGCCCACATTGGCGGTGGTGGAGGGGTGATGGTACCGTGGTTATCAAAGTAGAAGTGAAGAAATGGGATAATCGGGTTCGTGACTGGGAAGTACGGGATAACGCATGAACTAGAAATGGCCAAGCTGACGTGGCAAGGGACTTGGTCAAAGGTATTAATATAGGTAATTAATTAAACAATTAGTTTAATTTATTTTCTTATATTTTATACAAACTTTACTTCAATGTATCTTCTTCATACGTTAACGAAACTTAATGAAACTAGATCCGCTGGGATCGTAGGGACGAGACCTAGACGATGGCACTGACTAGGCTCCGATCCGACGCAGTTAAAAATTCAGCTAATTTTTAATGTCCGTTCCAGATTAAATGCAACAAACGCATCCACCGTTAACAGAATTGAACTGGTGAGCTAATTCTCACACCTTCTGGAATTCTGTGATGTGGTAAATTCATATTAAAATATAATCTACCTTTAAAAAAATAAATTGGTTAATTGGTTGCTGTTGACTGTTATGGTTGATTTGACTCTGTTATTTAGATTTAATCGATCATATGGAATTTATTTCATATATTATCATGGAATGTTATAACGAGCTGTGATGTAGAGAAGAACAGGTTGGAGGGATCCGACCGGATTCCTCAAATATTATATGTTGTTTGTTTGTTTTATATTGTTGATATTTGAACTAGTTGAACCCCATATGATAATAAAACCTGTTTGAGCGTGATGGTTGAACCTGTGTTGTGTTTAAAATCAACCGACAGTGTTGATTTGGTAATTGGCAGTGAATGGCCTAAAATATGTTGTTTTAGACGTCGGTTTTACCGTTCGGTGAAACGACGCAGTTTTAAAGTTATAAATTATTTTATAACTAAATTGAAGCTTTGCAGTTATTTTATTTATGTAATTAAATAAGAAGTTTATAAATATATATTTTAATCGAGATCATAAAAGAGAGTATTTAAAAGGTTGATGTAAATTAAATCGTATGATGTACACGAGTTCTAAAAGTGGAAAGCCAAAGAAACTACCTACGTGTGGGTAAATTGGGATAATTGTTTTTTTTAAACAATTAAATAGTAAGTTTAAAATTAATTAAGCTATTTAATTAATTTAAAATGGGGAAGTGACAAATGATAATCAGTTAACTGCTAAGTGAAGTGTACGGTCGATGAAAAATCAACCATCTTTAGTTGAAATTGATAATTGAAGTAATTTGATTTAAATATTTTGAATATTCGTTAAAGTTTAACGAATGGTGTTAAATAAATAGTTAATCTTCGATTAACTATAAATTAAGAAAATTCTTGAAATATGAAGTTGATTCTATTTTGTGAGCTTTCAAAAGTGATAATTACACTATTTTTAGTTAGTAGTAATGTTAATAACTATATTTTGATATAGTTAATATTAAAGTCAAATTTTTGTTTTAATTAAACGATGACATTAAACATTAAAGAATTGAAGTGAGTGAAACGTTGTAATTTGACTAAGATTTTCAAAACGTAAAAGGAAAAATCCATACCATTGGGTTGTGTTAAATTTTGGGAAATGGATTTTGAAATTTAAAACCCAAGTAATGAGGTCTTATTATAAAGGAAGGTACTAAGCGGATTTTAGTTGTAAGCCCAAGATTAAGTGGTTATAATAAATGCTCTAATAAATGGAAAAGGATTAGTAGACGCGGGATTTTATTAAAATCAAAAGGTTATAAGCAAAATTTTGGTTCAAGTAAAAAGTGGTATTATTAGTAAAGACTTACTTAATTAAACAAATTAAGTAAAGAGATTTATCGAACGAGGATTTCAAATGTAAGAAATGGTTTTGTAAAACCAGGTTTGAAATCGAAATGGTAAATAAGATTTTGGTGAAATGGTTAAGTTACAAACTGGTATTTATTCTGAGAGAAGAACGTTGTCGATCAAGGTCTGAGAGGTAAATAAATACCCCAATTTGAGCGGCTTCATTATTGTCGAGGAATGGTATTGGTTTGAAACGAGTGAAAATGTGGTGAATTTAGTGTGGTAGTCCATACGGGATGCAATGAACGTAAGTGCGAGATTTTGAATTATAAATACTACTATGATAGTGGTTTTAATAAATATGAAAGTTTGGTTTTAAATTATATGAGTCGGCCTTTGCTTTAACCAAATTAGAATTGGTAATTGGGTTATACCATTAAGTAAAATATATGTATATATATATATATATATATATATCAAGATGCTAAATAAGGAAGAAAAAGGGAAAAGGGTTTAAAGAAATATATCGATATTTCCAAAGGGAATGGAAAGCGCGGTATATACTTATATACGCTCGAAAGTATTTAAAATAGTTTTTGTTATAATCGAGACTAAATATAAGGTTTAAATATATTGAAGAATAAGAAGTTGATTAACCATTTGGGTAAAAATATTTTAAAGAGGCCAAGTAATGCCAAATACTGAATCAGCAAGATCATTTTATGAACACTTTTGTTATTTGATAGTTAAATCAACGACTATCAAAACCTGACCAATACGATTGTTGGTATGGAAAGACCGGGATCAAATTTATATTCGAAAACCATCCCGATCAACAAATATGTGAAGACGTCGATTGAAGACGGAGCAGGTGAAGACCGTGGATCTTCATAAGCGGAAGGACTACATGTCGAATTTCTCTGGCTTGCAAACAGAGTTCTTTGATTTGTGATTCTGTCGTGGTTGAAATACACGGATTTGCAAGGACTGCTCGCTACTGATCCATGGGGTGATTCCTATATGAGATGCAGTAGGAGAGTACCTTCGGTTCATCCTGTTCCTGGATGACTTGTATGGATGGATGTCTGACAGAGTATTTCCAAAGGAATTACATGAGTTGATTTCTCCAAACGTACCATAGTTGATGGTGGAGAAATGGTTATTCTCTAGCCAATATATTAGAGTATTTTTGTGGACGTCAATCAGTGTGATCTGGCGGATCTGACGATGTGGCATTCAAAGTGAATGATGACCAGATGTTTTAAAGATAAGTTCGGGCCTCAAGCCTCATCAACCGAGAAATGACAAAAATTGAGCAGGCAGCATGGCTATGTGGGTCGCTCCCATTAGGGTGTATGATCACCTATCTAGAGAAATTCCATTTGCTTCTTTAATCTATATTTCGATGCTGTCCCTTTTCGGGAGGCGGTTGCTGATCCCAACCGTCAGTGATATACATTCGATACACTCAAGTGAAATGAGTGGTTGGTCATGTGAGGGCCGGGTTGCAAGACTTTCTTGTTGAACCCAGTGTATTCGCCTCTAGAGATACACGTTCGGAAGGTGGTCCCATACCTTGTTAAGGTTGGAATCCAATATCCAATAAGCGCCCGCGGTTTTGGTTTGTATACTATATATGTGGAGCGTGAGATGCAAGCGTTCCGCTAGATTCTAAATTACTTGTATTTAGACACTATGATAATATCAGAATAAGTTATGATTTCAAAAACGTTTTGGGTTAGAGTAAGGTAAAAACCGTTCGTGTTTATGTGTGGGCTGGTGTTACTATTATCCTTTGATTTTAGAAAGAATTTTCCAAAGTTAAACAAGTGTGTGTTCTGTGAATTTATCACTGATAGTATTCCAGACTGACTCGGTGTATTTTTCTTTGCTTCAAATGTGCTCGGGTCAGACCGAGTGTATTTACAGGTTATATTCACTTGGAGTTTCAGGAGCTAGAAGCAGGCGGCCTCACCGCTAGTTATATACAGATATTTTTCCGTTGTGACTGATATATGTTGTACTCTGATGATTAGTATGTATATACAGTTCTTTTGTATAAAGAGATTTGATATTATATTTTATTCGTTCCGCTGTGAGATTCTAATGTGTGCTTCTTCTTCTTTCATCTATTCTAATATTTCTTCCTTTCTTTTCTCACCCTCTAACTTCTTTCTATTGACAATCCAGTGTTTTCGATGCTTGAATAGTCGACATGGTGATTTTATGTTGATTTTTGGGGTCGAAAATCCTTGGGTCGTTACAGTTTCTGTCCGCAACCATAACCGTAATCATCTATTTCCTTCCTTCACTCTCCAACTGTAGATCTCAACATCTTTCTCTTGGCCTAACAAAGTCCCTACCAACTTACCATAAAAAGAAAATAATTGCCTCTATCATGGCATCTATCAATTTAACGTAATGCACCCCTATGGCTGCCACCATCTCAGTGAAATGCAAATATGTCAAGCTAGAAAAGCGTTTGAAACTGGGAAGAAATAGAAGTGCCTATAATAATTTGGCTTGCAAATTCAACTTCTTAAGGAGGAGAATATGCTACTCCAGAGGTAAATTTATAATTTTCTTTTCCTTTTCTATGCTAATTCATCTGTTTATTTCTAGTAAAGATGTCATCTTCAAATATCCAGCAATCCTTAATAATAATTTTGTTTTTAAAATAATTTTGGTTAGTTTTTGTTATTAACTTTGGCAATTGACTAACAAATTCATACTAAGAGCATGAACTACGTACAAGGGTCAATTTTATACTGGAAAAGCTAAATAGTAATCTATTAGCTAAAATAGAAAAAAGTAGCTTAACTTTGATACTGTGCACTAATTAAAAAACCTATTTTGCATTATATATATCCAGCTATTTGCTAAACCATTGATTTATGACATAATCAGAGTTAGAAACAAGAAAGTCTCCTTCAAGTTGGTTAGGTGGAGCAATTTAGGTGCAAATGAATCAAACGAAATCATTTTTATCTGTTGTACATATTTAAGGTTCTTCGTTGTTCTTTTCGGTCTATGTAGCATCTTTTACTAGGTCTAATATTGCTACTCAGGCATAAAATTACATATGTTAGTTCACTTGTTGGTTTTCTTATGATTTATATATAGATAACCTTTGTTAATTTAAATAAATCGGACAAAGTTTGTAGTTAGATAAAAAATTATGGTACCAACCTCGGGTTAGTTTCATATGTACTGTATTTTGGTATGGAGCTATCATCTCTATTTCGATGTGTCTGTGCAAGCTAACGACATGTCTATTTTTGTCCATACTTATGTCTCTATGTATCTAGGTATTTTTTGCTTTACTAAACATATTTTCAACCATCTTCTCAGTTTGTGAAATTTAGTTAAGGTAAGAAGAGATATATTGCTGAAGTGATCACATATTCATGTCAAACGGTTATCATTGTGCAAATTTTGTTTGAATGTTATATCAGCATTTCCAATTTTCTTCAAAGTTGCTCGGATATTAATACGTCTGATAGATATTATCTAACAATCAAAAACTCACACAAAATTGTAAACCAATTATGTAAAAGAATATTGACTTTGTGCATGTCATCATTTTATGTTATTGGTATTTGTTTTGCACATATGACTTGGAGTCTTTATGTTCATTGTGTACCTTACTGCTTAACGAATTGTAACTTTATTTACTTATTGATCATTTCAAAACAAACAACAAGCTTGACTTCTGCTCTGTATTCTGATTTCTCCTATAGTGCTTAACAATTAGGATCCAAATGAATTTCCTACTATAACAATTACTATTTAATTCTTTTGGTCATCATACTAAGCTTTACAAATTACAACTATCTACTTCTCCTGAACTAAAGCATTTTTGTTTGCCCTTTTATTCTGTCATGTGATGTTTTTACCATTGGAATTGATTTTTGATTATAGTAAAAGTTAAGAGAAAAAATGTTGACATAATTTAGATTATAATGTTTAATTATGGGTCGTACCGATATCAAATTGTCTTACTTATGTACATACAGAGCTTACAATTTTCTAATGCAGGTATAGTTACGCAAATTTGGACAATTTAGTAAATGTTTACATTAAGCATCCTGTTTAAGTCTCAATTATTATTTTTGTAATTATACTCAAATTTTTCATTCATTTATACTTAACATATTCGCCTTATCTCTTAATTTATTTGAGATTAATAAAGTACCCTCTTCTCTTTTCTTGATTCAAAAGTAATTACATGGCCATTTTATATGATTCAAGCATAATTTTTCATAAATGCAATTTTTTGACCCACTATGATCTGTATTTAATTCATAACTAAAAATTATTCAGATATTTAATTAAAAATCTAGTAATCGCCTATTTTTGGTATCTTAAGTACTATATTTGTTTCCATACATGCCAATTCATTCAACTTTTTTTTGAGTTTATTTTGATTCTCACATTAGTTTGAACTTTTAAAGTTTACATTTCAATGAAATTTGATACAAAGCTATCAGCAAATGCATAAAAATTATTGGTTTAAAAAATGTACATGTTCAAAAGCATGAAAATTGACCATAAAAGCTCAAACGTTCTTTTTAAATATTTACATATGCACACACTTTATTCTATTTTTATACATTATTCAGCAAATTCTAATTTGGTCATTTGTGTAGATAAGTCGTCGCGACAAAGAAGACTTATAAATACACATTTAAGCCGGGTATAACTACAGGCCAATTCTATGAATCTTAGGTCAAGTTCATAACTGATTATTTATTTTGGTGATAATTCTGCAATTCATGGATGCTACTATTGGCTTTAATACAACTCGGTATTCATGGATGCTTAGTTTTCCGATGATGCAGATATACCATACACCTTATGACATCTAACCAGGTCTATCATGTTCAGGTCAAGCCATATCACAACTTTTTCCAGCATTCTACCTTAAGGTTCAATCTGCATTTATATTCGTTTTTTGATTCAATCATCTTGAAATGTGTTTAGTGGTTTTTTTATGGCGCATGAACTTTATGAAGTAATTTCCACAACATGTGCTCTCTCCTGCAACGTGAACTTTGAGCAACCAAATAATTATCCATCATCTCATTATTGCTTCTATTCAAGCACTTCATATAAGGATTACTCTAATACACATGTTTTAGCGCTTAAACATTGGATTGATAGTTGACAAATGGAAGGTTGGATTGAGTTGGAAGATGGATAATATTTATCATGATGACGTGGTTAAGTGGAATGAGGTTACTTCCATTATCGACCAATTTTATGGATTTGGATTGTGGGGAGAGCAATGAAACGAGGAGGGGATGGATGGATCTAAAGATTTCAGTGGAGGAGCTGTTATTGGTGGTTCTCCATACCATAATATAGAACCTTTTATTCAAGAAATATTAATTTCTTACTATGGGCCATAGAAGAGTGGTTCAATGATACTAAAATGAAAATTTTGTGGAAGGACTACAGTTGTTGGGTTTTAGCGCTTTTCAGTTTTTCATTTGTTTGTTATTTATATATCATGGTTTATTTATACCCATGCTAGGATTACGGAAATTTTTGTATTAGCATGAATTATCGTAGAGAACAAAACCTTTGTATGAGTTAATACACAATATGCAGAACAAACTACACGAGGCACTACATTATTTCAAGAAACATTATACACTTTATCAACTGAAACGATTTTGTAACTAGTCCCAGGTATTTCACCTGGAATGCATTATCTACATTCACAGAGAGTAATTCACATAGGCTTGAAATCTCATAGTTTACTACTTAATAACGAAATAAGAGTCAAAGTTGCTGATTTTTGGTAATTATTGCCTTGAAAATTTATGTCAGCCTTTGAAAGGAAACGTGGGAACTTATAGATGAGTGGCCTAATATCAACTGAATTTATGTATATAGTTTTATAATTGTTTTATGGGAATTCATTAATGCTTCTATTGCTTTTCAGGGAATGAATTCTGTCCAAACTGTTTGTGCTTCTTCTGAGAAGGTGAGGTTTATGTTTCTTCATTTATTTAGAAAGTGTTTACTCTTGGTAACTATATTTGGCAACCAAAAGAAAAGGTTTTCTTTCTTCTATCCAAACTGGTTGTTGATTTAGAAAGTTGACATGTGAAAAACAAGTTTACCAAATCATTCCTTGGTTTATTAAAAAGTTTAGCTGGTACTTATACATGAAATCATAAATAACATTATAATTCTTTTGCTTTTTTGCATCAAGTTTTTCTTCTTCTCTATTTTGAAAAGCAAAATCTCGCTTAAATGCTATGTCAATGTACCCTTAATTCTTTCTACATCTGTAAATTTTATAACCATCAAACATTGTGAGCAATCTTATTGCCTGGAATTCTTACACTGTAAATACACTTAATAGTGATAAGTTGTGCTCTTGAACGAACACACAAACTGACCAATAATAATCTAATAGTCTTCCTATTAAGAACAATATAAATACCTGTATATGGACATGAAATTAAGCTAAAACTAGGCTGCATTATAAGTCCAGTTACAGCTGGCAAAGATGTATCAATGCTAGTCAATTTCATGTGCTACTAGATACATATATATATGAGAACAACATCTTCATTCAATAATCAACAAGCAATAAGTTAAACATGTGTCGCTAACATTGGAATTTTCCAAGTTCTAACAATATATGAGCATAAATATAATTTTGAGTATATTTTGCAGTATTATTCTACCATGAAACTGTTAATTAGAAAGAGTTACTGTGGCGCTGTATATGTATTGAGGAAGCAATCAGAGAAGTTGTAGGTCATTATGCTTGGTTGCATGTGATCGGCATTCAGTAGCAATTCTCCTGGTGGAAGCTGCGATTTTACCAAGTGGAGCTAATTTATCTTTCTTTTGTATAGGTAATTTTTAATGCAGTAAGCAAACAAGAGATTTTAGTATAGGTAATTTTGAAACTGAAAATTATGTTTCATCTTTTGCTCCCTTCTAATTTCTTTTATCTTTTCTTCTCATTTTTCTCTCACAAGAAACAAAATTTAATTTTAGTACATGCGACTTCTGGTAGACGGGGTGACAAAAATAAAATCTGACGGTAACTAGTAAAAATATATGTATATGTTATTATTTTTATCATAGTTCAAACTTTCAAAGTATAACCAGTTGAAGTAAAATCATTGAACATCATTTATTTAGTATTAACATTAATTGAATTAATCAAGCTAGCAAATTTTTAGGTATGTTCAATTCAGTTTCCTCGTGGTATTGCATTTGTTAGTATAAAATTATTATAAGCATTTGCGATGCTGGAATGCTAATTATGTTCTTATTTTGGCTTACAATTTTTATACCTTAATATATGTACATACATAGGTTTATGTTTTAAAATCAAACCAAGAATCCAACTGGAATCAAGCAAGTTCAAACAGAACCAAATGAAAGTAGATATTTTGATCTTCGGTAATCAGGGATGTTCTCTTATTTTGTGGTGTAGATGCCAAGTTAATTATTAGTTAAAGAGTATGTTCTATTGTTTATATCTTGTATAAACTCTGAAGCAAGAACCCGAAGACTAAAACTATAGTGAGAGTGTGAGTGACTGTGTACGTGTATATGAGTGATTAAGTGTGAAGTGAGGAGTCAATGTACATGAGTAAAATGTAATGAGGAAGTGTATGTACAAGCGATTGTGTAAATAAAGGGGAAACAGTATGTGTACTATTTGAAAGTGTAATAAATATTTGTTTAAAAATAATTTTTGAATTAAATATTCAATTCTTGTAAATACTATTAATATTATGTGTAGTATTCAAATCCATTGCAACTTTCAGTATTTTACAACGGACATTAATTGTTGTTATAGAAGTTATTACAACGGTCAATACTTGTTGCAAAAAATATTACAACGGGCTATTATTCTATTGAAGAAACATACAACAACAACATAAGACTATTGTAAAAAGTCTATTACAACCATCTGTTACCACGTTCATTGCCCGTTGTAAAAGATGACATATTACGACATGACCTAATACAGCAAGCGGGTCGGTCGCTGTAAAAGCCCTATTACAACGGGCATTGCCCATTGTAATAGATTTTTTTTGTTTAATATAATTAGAAATAAGAGATAGATTTAGTAGGTTAATGATGCGAGGTCAGTTGCTTTATTCGAAAGAAGTCTGCACTTTCCAGAAGTTGGATATATGTACAACTAATGTAAGATTTCATTAACCATAGGAACCCGTCATGATAATTAATTTTATAGCGGGAATTATTTCCTAAAGTAGTTACTCGAAAAAGAGAAATCATCAAAAAAAACAATTCGTAAGCGTAGCCTTCTTCGGGATCAGAGGTATTACGTAGTTAGATCCACCCATAAAAGGATAACAAGTGATCATGTAGCTCGCCACTCCATAGGTAAGAAGTATTAAATGGCTATTGGGTATGATTTTGGTAATCCCAACGTAGGCCTGCTTCCTCTAGGTATTAAGTGAGGGGGGTAAGAGTCAGCCTTGGGATCAGGTATTACGTGATAGTAAAGGAGGTACTATGAGTCTGTATCATGCGGGAAGTATTAAGCGGCAAGGGGATTAGCCAATAAGGTCAGCTAGATAGTAACATAGGGGTCTTCCTGGAGGGTCCTAAATGGTGTAGCGCTCCTTATAATTACATGATATAGAAAAAGAGTAAACTTTAGCAAAATACAAAAAAAAAAACCACAATAACTTTCGGATGAACTTATAGTTTTAGTAGTAAATAAATATTTGGTGCAAAACAAAAAATATAACAGCTTAAATTTGTAGGATATTCCAAATAGTAATCATATTTGTATGAGTTTTCGATGACTATTAATCAATACAGTCATTTAAACTGACATATATTACATAATATAGGAATGACAACTACAATTGAGCATAGTTTATGAATATTACGGCTAACAAACAATAATAAGTTACTAATAAATGAACTATAATTGGCATAGATTTTCCTTCATAAGGACCGTAAAATTTATTATAGACATGAATCTACTGGCGTTAAAATTCTAATTTGTCTTGTTAACATCATATTAAGTTCTATTCAGTAAAATTCAAAAGTGATCAGTCCTAAAATCAGGTACAATCTGCAGTGGACATGATAATTAATTTTACTGCATTTTGATTTGAAGAGAATTTTACTAATCAATGTTGCCTGAAGTGCAAAATGAAAATGGATTTTAACATGGTAAACCCCAAATGTCAATGTGAAAACATATTTGTTTTTGGTTATCAACAGATAATAGTTGAAATTTTTGTCAATGGATAGTAACTGAAATAAATGGGAATAAAATTATTGATTGAATCTGAAACACTTGTTGAAAAAATGGAGAACAACACAAATGAGAATCAATTAAAGGACTAATTTGATATTTATTACGTTTATTTACCCAAAAACATTTTGTTAGCAGTTTTGGAAGTTGCCAAAATGAGCGCATAAATTCAACCAAAGTGCAAAGTTATTGAAGGAAATTATTTAATTTAATTTTCATAATCGAGGCTATTATAATTACATATGTTGTAATTAGCATTATATGGTATCTAAAGCTTTAATATAAGTAATTATTATTAAACTAAAAATATGTAAAAACTAATCAACACAATTTGATTTGTATATGGAGAAATTAACCTTTCCATTACGATATAATATTTGAAGAGCTAATTATTTAACTTGTGAGAAGAAGGAAGATGAAGTACTTAGAGAGGCATAAAGAGGAGGCAACTCTAAATCCATTTCCTCTCGCTGTAGTAATTAGCGTGTTGAAAATTTAAAAGGTGTGTTACACGAAAGAAATTTACATAACATGTATACATAATCATTTTGTTTGATTATATGTCAATTTAAAGGTGAGTATAAGACAAATCGATAAAACAATTTACCGGTGGTTTGGAGTAATTTTTTAATTTGAAGCAAGCAGTGAATAGAATAATTAAATCAAGCTATGACACAGTAAATTAGTTACCTTTCATATAAGTGTGCATGTTTTTCCTATTTTACAATTAGTCTTCAATTATTTAATTTACAGTAATAACTTCACACAGTTTATATTAAATAAAAGATGAAATACATTTTAGGTTAGGAGAAGTAGAAAGACAATGGAAAGAAATGCAATTCCAATATCTTCGTCATATTAAATACGCAGTAGGAAAAAATTTGTTCATCCTTCTTTATATGCTTAATGCTCCTTTATTCATGTGCCTCTGCCAATAATACATATTTAAATATGCCATATTTATATAGTTCGTTCGTTATTATGCATTTCAAAAGTGGGCAAATTTTCTTAATATAATATAAATTTAATATTAATGTCTTAATAAATGGAGAAATGCTTTGTAAATTTGACTACTGGCATAGCAAATATGGTTAGCAGCAAGAATTACATCAATCAATATAAGGCAAATGCGGATGAGGTGACAATCAAAATATCAGGGGATGTGTTTAAATTAGGTTGGTGGATTTGTTTTTGCGGGATTAAATCTGAACCACTCTTTGTCTTGTTGTTTGTCCAAGGGGGGAATTTTATTATATATATATTACTATCAATTAGTTTTCACTATTAGATGTTTTAACGGTTTTTCTATGAAACGACACTTTTGTAGAACGAATAATTATGGTTGTGGTTTTTTTTAAGAAAATTTGTGTACATTTTATTATCTTTTCGAATTTGTTCTCAAAATTTTTAAAAGTCATTTTTAAAAAGAAGGGTAATAGCAAACGCTAGAAGACACAATGAGGCCCAACTAGAAAATTAAACCAAAAGAACGTTGTAGGACTTAATTAATGGCCAAATCCTGTTAGTTACATTTGAGAAGCCTGGAAACCTTAGCTTTCCTTTCAGTAACCGCCTCCAACTATTCTCCAACTAATATAGCTTTGCCAAAAATTTCCCATATTTTAAATGCCTAACATTAGTTGTTCCTGCTGAACCTCAAAGAAATCCATATTGAAAAAAGCGCTCTCCCCTAATCCAAAATGATTAGCAATGGCTCCCAAATTGATTTTAGGGTGCTCTTCCTGGCAAGGAGCGGTTGAGAGGGTAGCGCCCGAATCGATTTTAGCAAGCTCTTTCCAGGAAGCGACGGCTATGAGGGAGCATTGGGAAGGGACAACTTCGTTTGTGTATGTTGGAGATCTAGCAAAACGCGTCTGATGAGGGTTTGGGGGATGTAATGACCCAGATTTCTGTCGAGTTAATTTTTAAAATATTTAATATGGATTTAAATATTGACTAGATAACAAATGAATTTTTATATTCATTTATCGATTAAATAATCGATATACAGATTATTTTGAATATATATAATCATCGAAATATGAGAATCGAGAATAATTCAATTCGAATTTAAAACGAAGTCAAATTAATTCAAATAATTAATTAGAATTCTATTTGACTATAAATGATAAATAATATTAAATTATTATCGAAGAATTTATTGGTTTGAAATTTAATTTAAATCGTTTTAAATTAATATCTGTTCCGGATGATCAAATGGGGTTTCGATACCTGTTCCAGTGTGTTCAGAATAGCAGCTTTACCCTACGAATGTCAGTGGTTGGGTTCAGAAAGGAGTTCGAAACATGTGGGATAATTTAATTATATCGGTTAATTAAAACTAAAATAAATAAATAAAAATTAAATAGCATCCCTTCTGCCAACAAGCCATATAACGTGGCCTTCTCTCCTCTTCAAAAATCCACCATGTTCTCCCCTTCAACCCCCAAATTACTGACCTTGCTGTTCATTTATAAACCATAAGAACAAGAAAAGAAATCGTGGCCTCTTTTTCTTCCATCCGTTCACCTCTATTTAAATCACGTCTCCTTATTAGTTTGGCCATTTTCCTTCATTCGCAGATTATCCCAAATCGGAAAGAATGAAACCGTAACCCTCCACTTGTTTTAAATCTTCTGAAATTAATATTAAATCGGATTCTTTATAAAATCAAATGATTTAAAATTCGATGTGTTCTAGTTCGCAAAGGGCTTCACTACCTTTTCTCAGTTCCCGTCGCGATGAAGTCTGGGGGTTTGATAGTCGACGGTAGCAGCTAGGTCTCGACTTGGGTTCGCGATCAATAATATGGTTCGAAATGGGTGTTCGAAGTAGCGTTGGAAATAAGGGTTTGTGGTTGGTGATTTATGGTGGAATGTGTTCTGTCATTGGGAGTTGGGGTGTCGAGAGGTGCGTTGGTGGAAGTGGCGAGCTAGGGCAGTTGAGTTTGACATTTCGAACTGGTTGAAGTAGAGTTCGATCTGGTCTCGTTTGTTGATGAGGGTAGGGATCGAGTGGTAGAAAGCTAGTATGATGGTAATGCTGCTAGGAGAGATCAAAGTAATGAGGTTCGGTTGCGAGTTTTGTTGCGATTTGTAGCATGGATTTCTGGGAATTGCAGTGGCTTACGAAGTCGGATGATGACCAAGGGTTGAGGGACTGTCGCGATCAAATGGAGATGAGTTGGTATGTCGCGATGGGTTTATCTATGTCGAGGAAGATGCGATGGAATTTTGGTGAGAGTTCGGGCTGAATAGTGAAGGAACAGGCATTGCGATCTTGATTTTGGGGATGGGTCTGTAAATGTATGTGACGAGGAGGCGATTCCCTGATGCTTAGGTAATCGGAAAGCATGTGCGACGGGGGTCATTACTAGTGAAGCCAACAGTTGTCGAAGTGAGAACTTTGGGTTTTGCTGATGGAATAAGCGTTGTTTGACTTTGGTGATTTCAGGAGTCGGGTGCTTGTTGTTCAAAATCACGATTCGGGCTAGGAAGAACTAAAGCAGAGAAATCAAATTTACAGAAGACGTATATAGGAATCATGGTGGAAATTATATAATATGCTTCAGTGGATATTCATCGGAAAAAAAATACCAGTGAATAAATCTCACTCATCTGTTATTTAGA
This sequence comes from Allium sativum, assembly GCA_030737875.1. NCBI lineage: Eukaryota > Viridiplantae > Streptophyta > Magnoliopsida > Asparagales > Amaryllidaceae > Allium > Allium sativum. The sequence goes on along the minus strand of CM060922.1, from coordinate 527,447,673 downwards.
ATTATATTTATTTGTTAAAAATAATTGTTGTTGCTTGTTGAATGCTTTTTGATTGTTTGAAATATGATAGTTATTTAGGGTTGACTATTATGTATATATATATATATTGGGTTGATGGTTGGATTGATTCTCGCAGTCTCATTAGCGGATGCCCGGGGTACCATAGCGGATGATTTCCCTATGCGCCCCAAATATATATTAGTGGATGACCTTCATACCGCGATATCCTGCCTCGAAGCAGAATGGGTATTACTATGTTGACCAACGTCTGTGGATGCAGGAAAACAGGTTGGAGGAATCCGACTGGATTCCTCAAAAAAAATTATCTGTTTGTTTATTTGTTTGCATATATACTGTCATATATGATGTGTTAGAAACCCTGAAATAAATAATTGGTTGTTTGGTGTTTAAATATCACTAGGCCTGAGGGTTGATTTATAAAATATCATGGAAAGGATATTTGAGATTTTAAAGGGAAATTCTATTTTTTTCTAAATAGAATTTGAAATTCGAATAAAATAAAAATATTAACTTGTTTTGAATATTTAAAACAAGTAGTTCGTTCGTATCAAAGTTTAAAAAGGAGGTGAAATGAATTATCATTTGATAAATTCAGGAAATATAAATACAAGTGGAATTTAAATAAAGGGAATTTTATTTTTCCAAAGTAAAACATTTATTTCAAATGAAGTTGAAGTCGGGACTTGTTTTAATATATATAAACAAGTAATACAAGGCGATGTTTACAAAGAAAAGTGAAAAACCATAAATTGGATAATATGGATATTTTAAAATCAAACGGAATTTAAATAAAGGTAATTAAATTTAGAATTTGAATATAGAAATTTAAATGGAATTTGTTTATAGAAATTGAATGGAGTTTGGATATAGAAAATTCAAATATGAATTCAAATATAGAATTTGAATATAGAAATTCAAATGGAGTTTGAATATATAATTTAAATATAGAAATTCAAATGGAGTTTGAATATAGAATTTGAATATAGAAATTCAAATGGAGTTTGAATATAGAATTCAAATAGAATTGAAAATGGAATTTGAATATATGAAATGTAAGTGAAATGGAATTCAATTAGTTTATAAGAAGGTTGGAAATATATTTGAACATGTCATGTTCAAATATACAAGTGAAGTAGGCAAAGAATTAATTAACGAGTTGAGTTAAAACCAGTGTAGTAAGTTGAAATGAATTAAAAATGACAGATATACATGAGACATGTTTGGAATGAAGTGTTAGAAGAGTATAAATATAATGCTCGACAAAAAAGTATGTATTTAAATTGAATATGAGATTTTATGCGCCGTATCGGCTAGCCGCTTGGCTTTTTGATTTTCTTTTTGAATGGAGAGGCCTGTGTGGCAGTTTGGGGATTTTCCCGATGCTCCCGGTACAAAGGAGGTTATGGCGAATTTTTCTGGGAATTTAAGGAGTTAGAATATTTTTAAGAAGATTTGGTAAACTAGAAATCGATATATCGATATATACAGAATTCAATAATGAAACGAACTTAAAATAGAATATTATAAATGAAAAGGAATTTTATAAATAAAATCCTGGGAGATATACGTTTTAAAGTGAACGATGATTTAAAAGCAAATGATTTGCAGATTTAAAATGATCGTGTTGACAAGAAGTTAATCAAATGGAGTTAAAGAAATAGAGTTAACAAAAAATTAGAAACTGACTAGAGATTAGTTAAGCTGAATAGTTTTCTGAGTATCGATCTGATGTTGGTTTCGGCCTTCGGGGTTTATACTTAGAGAATTGTTCTCTTACTAGTTTATGGTTAGGGACTAATAGTTGTGAAATGATAATGATGCGTGAATGAGGATTGGAAATGTTTTCCAATATTAATAACGTATATTTTCTAATCAGAGAAAATAAGGAAATATGAATAAATGTATATATATACGTTGGATGAATTGATCGATAATTCCATTTGGGAATAAGATCGTTGTTTGTACACCGACATGTTTTCATTTGATAGTTAAATCACAGACTATCAAGTTTTGACCATATTTACGTTGTTAATATGGAGAGACCGGTTGGATTTTTGTCCAAAGAACCACTCCGTATTGGCATGAGCATTGCGAATCATATATGCCAAAGAAAATTGAAGACGGAGTAAAGTGCAAGGGCTGTTGTATAAGTCTTAGGTAGAGATTGCCTAGGATGGATGTACTGAATAGTGCCTTCGGTTTCGTTCAGTCCCAGAACGAATGTAAATGGACGAATGTTTGACAAAGTATTTCCAATAATCGAATGGGTTGGTCTGTATAAATATATATGGTTGCAACGGATTTATTCCCTTAACATAACATACAGAATATTTGTGCAAACCAATTAGTGATTAACGGATCTGATAATGTGGCATTCAAAGTGACTGTGTTATCAATGAATGGAAAGTAATCGTAGCCTCTGGCCTCAACAACCGGGAAATGACAAAAATCGGGCAGGCAGCATGGCTATGTAAGTCGCACCTATTAGGGTGTATAATCGCCTGATCTAGAGTTTCATTTACTTCTAAAAATCTATTGTCGATGCTGTCCCATTCGGGAAACGGTTGCTGATCCCAACCATTGGTGATGTACATTCGATACACTCAAGAGAAATGAGTGGTCGGTCATGTGTGGCTGAGTTGCAAGACGTTCTTGTTGAACTAGGTGTATTCTCCTCTAGAGATACACCAGCGGCAGGTGGTTCCATACCTTGTCATAGTTGGAAATCCATTACCCAATACGTGCTTGCGGTTCTGATTGTATAATATATATGTAGAATGTGAGATGAAAGCGTTTCTACTAGATGATTGTTATATTGCGGTTGATAGGCATTATTATAATATCAAAAGGTTTTTGATATAAAGATACTTTGGATTCTCATAAGGGAAAAACCCGTTCCGTTATACGGCGTGGTCTTATGAGATATCGTTTACTCGTTCAAGCTGTTTTAAACTGTTTACTCATACCAGTCCCATGACTGACCCGGAGTTTATTTTGTTTTACCTAAACTCTTGGGTGCCTAAATTTGTACGGGCAGTCAAGTAGTTCAGGTGTTTACAAATATTTGGAGGAGCTTGGAGCAGGAGGCTTCAGCGTTAGTTATATAGAGTTTTGTTCCACTGTGTTGTAAGTTGTACTCTAATAGTGATACTCTGATAAGTGTATGTTATACAGTCAAATTTTGTATTTCAAAAGCTGTTACATATTATATTTTATTCCGCTACGACGTGAGAATATGTGTTGTGTTTCTGTTCTTCTTCTATTCTAAGTTTCTTTCTTTCTATTTCTCATCCTCTAACTTCTTTCTATTAATGATTTGTATTTTCGTGATATTTGGGGTTGGATGTATGATGTATGTAGTCAACTCTGATATTACGGATTTGCGGGCCATTACAGGGGAAGTCATAGTCGCAAGTCAGATTTTGGTCAGTTTCCCCTTTTCTCAGTATCTAATTTTAAATTAAGTTTAGACATATACTAAGTTTAGAAACATATGAAACCTGCTTGCTTAAATCTGCTAAGTCTGATTCTAGTATGCCACAAAACACACATCTAAATAGATCAAACTGTTATGAAATATCACTAAAATAAAACAGAATAGTATTACCTCATTGTTTCATTGTAAGTTCAAATACCAGCTTTATCCATTAACAAGCACGCATATTCTATATTTTAAACATTGTTCTGTTTACAAGTTATATATCACACTGAACATAATCCCATTTGTTGCAGTATCTTATTGAGTTTGTCATCCAATTTGGAAATGATTGATGAAAAGAATTACTCGCGAATGAGTTCTTGAATGCAACAAATGACGGTCGGTCTTCCTCGTTGCATGTTAGGGCGTTTATGCAAAAATATTTTTTTACTAATATGATTATCTATATATAATAGGAATACATCCAAATGAAGCTCTTGAAATGTCTAAAATAACCCTCAACCTTTCTCTTATGTACTAAGAATGATTTTGGCAATTTGGTTACCCATGTTCATGTAATAACGGAGAAGTCTCCTCTCCACTATCTTATTTCATCAACCATCTCTTTTCTCGGTGAATGCTGTATTAAATTACTTCAATGATCCATCCCCAAAACTATAGTAAATCATTCCATAATCAAGCATGTGTTACTGCTTTGACTTTTAGCTAAAAAGGGAGAAATCAAAGAAGCGTTCCTTTAAAATTCCGTTGAGCTCAAGTATTTTTTTTAATTTCGTTTTCTCACGTTTCCGTCCGCAACCATAACTGCAATTCATCTATTTCCTTCCTTCACTCTCCGACTGTAGATCTCAACATCTTTCTCTTGGCCTAACAAAGTCCCTACCAACTTACCATAAAAAGGAAAATAATTGCCTCTACCATGGCATCGATCAATTTAACGTAACGAACCCCTATGGCTGCCACCATCTCAGTGAAATGCAAATCTGTCAAGCTAGAAAAGCGTTTGAAACTGGGAAGGAATAGAAGCGCCTATAATAATTTGGCTTGCAAATTCAACTTCTTAAGGGGGAGAATATGCTACTCCAGAGGTAAATTTATAATTTCCTTTTCCCCTTTCTATGCTAATTCATCTGTTTATTTCCAGTAAAGATGTCATCTTCAAATATCCAGCCATCCTTAATAATAATTTTGTTTTTAAAATAATTTTGGTTTGTTTTTGTTATTAACTTTGGCAATTGACTAAGAAATTCATACTAAGAGCATGAACTACGTACAAGGGGTCAATTTTATAATGTAAAATCTAAATAGTAATCTATTAGCTAAAATAGAAAAAAGTAACTTAACTTTGATACTGTGCACTAATTAATAAACCTATTTTGCATTATATATATCCAGCTATTTGCTAAACCATTGATTTATGACATAATCAGAGTTAGCAACAAGAAAGTCTCATTCAAGTAGGTTAGATGGAGTAATTTAGGTGTAAATGAATCAAACTAAATCATTTTTATCTGTTGTACAAATTTAAGGTTCTTCATTGTTCTTTTCGGTCTATGTAGCTTCTATTACTAGGTCGGATATTGCTACGCAGGCATAAAATTACATATGTTAGTTCACTTGCTGGTTTTCTTACGATTTATATATAGATAACCTTTGTTAATTTAAATAAATCGGACAAAGTTTGTAGTTAGATAAAATATTATGGTACCAACCTCAAGTTAGTTTCATATGTACTGTATTTTGGTATGGAGCTATCATCTCTATTTCGATGTGTCTGTGCAAGCTAACGACATGTCTATTTTTGTCCATACTTATGTCTCTATGTATCTAGGTATTTTTTGCTTTACTAAATATTTTTTTAACCATCTTCTCAGTTTGTGAAATTTAGTTAAGGTTAGAAGAGATATATTGCTGAAGTTATCACATATTCATGTCAAACGGTTATCATTGTGAAAATTTTGTTTGAATGTTATATTAGCATTTCAAATTTCTTTAAAGTTGCTCGGATATTAATACGTGTGATAGATATTATCTAACAATCAAAAACTCACACAAAATTGTAAACCAATTATGTAAAAGAATATTGACTTTGTGCATGTCATCATTTTAGGTCATTGGTATTTGTTTCTGCACATATGACTTGGAGTCTTTATGTTCATTGTGTACCTTACTGCTTAACGAATTGTAACTTTATTTACTTATTGATCATTTCAAAACAAACAACAAGCTTGACTTCTGCTCTGTATTCTGATTTCTCCTATAGTGCTTAACAATTAGGATCCAAATGAATTTCCTACTATAACAATTACTATTTAATTCTTTTGGTCACCGTACTAAGCTTTACAAATTACAACTATCTACTTCTCCTGAACTAAAGCATTTTTGTTTGCTCTTTTATTCTGTCATGTGATGTTTTTAACATTGGAATTGATTTTTGATTATTGTAAAAGTTAAGAGAAATAAATGTTGACATAATTTAGATTATACTGTTTAATTATGTGTTGTACCGATATCAAATTGTCTTACTTATGTACATACAAAGCTTACAATTTTCTAATGTAGGTATAGTTACGCAAATTTAGATAATTTAGTAAATGTTTACATTAAACATCCTGTTTAAGTTTCAATTATTATTTTTGTAATTATGCTCAAATTTTTCATTCATTTATACTTAACATATTCGCCTTATCCCTTAATTTATTTGAGATTAATAAAGTACCCTCTTCTCTTTTCATGATTCAAAAGTAATTACATGGTCATTTTATATGATACAAGCATAATTTTTCGTAAATGCAATTTTTTGACCCACTATGATCTGTATTTAATTCATAACTAAAAATTACGCAGACATTTAATTAAAAATCTAATAATCGCCTATTTTTGGTATCTTAAGTACTATATTTGTTTCCATACATGCCAATTCATTCAACTTTTGTTTTGAGTTTATTTTGATTCTCACATTAGTTTGAACTTTTAAAGTTTACATTTCAATGAAATTTGATACAAAGCTATCAGCAAATGCATAAAAATTATTGGTTTAAAAATGTACATGTTCAAAAGCATGAAAATTGACCATAAAAGCTCAAACATTTTTTTTAAATATTTACAAATGCACACACTTTATTCTATTTTAATACATTATTCAGAAAATTCTAATTTGGTCATTTGTGTAGATAAGCCGTCGCGACACAGAAGACTTATAAATACACATTTAAGCCGGGTATAACTACAGGCCAATTCTACGAATGTTAGGTCAAGTTCATAACTAATTATTTATTTTGGAGATAATTTTGCAATTCATGGATGCTAATATTGGCTTTAGTACAACTCGGTATTCATGGATGCTTAGTATTCCGATGATGCAGATATACCATACACCTTATGACATCTAACCAGGTCTATCATGTTCAGGTCAAGCCATATCACAACTTTTTCCTGCATTCTACCTTAAGGTTCAATCTGCATTTATATTCGTTTTTTGATTCAATCATCTTGAAATGTGTTTAGTGTTTTTTTATGGCGCGTGAACTTTATGAAGTAATTTCCACAACATGTGCTCTCTCTTGCAACATGAACTTTGAGCAACCAAATAATTATCCATTATCTCATTATTGCTTCTATTCAAGCACTTCATATAAGGACTACTCTGATACACATGTTTTAGCGCTTAAACATTGGATTGATAGTTGACAAACGGATGGATGGATTGAGTTCGAAGACGGATAATATTTATCATGATGACATGGTTAAGTGGAATGAGGTTACTTCCATTGTCGGCCAATTTTATGGATTTGGATTGTGGGGAGAGCAATGAAACGAGGAGGGGACGGATGGATCTGAAGACTTCAGTGGAGGAGCTGTTATTGGTGGTTCTCCATACCATAATATAGAACCTTTTATCCAAGAATTATTAATTTCTTTCTATGGGCCATAAAAGGGTGTTCGATGATACTAAAATGAAAATTTTGTGGAAGGACTACAGTTGTTGGGTTTTAGCGCTTTTCAGTTTTTCATTTGTTTGTTATTTATATATCATGGTTTATTTATACCCATGCTAAGATTATGGAAATTTTTGTATTAGCACGAATTATCGCAGAGAACAAAACCTTTGTATGAGTTAATACACAATATGCATAACAAACTACACGAGGCACTACATTATTTCAAGAAACATTACACTCTATCAACTGAAAAGATTTTGTAACTATCCAAGGTAGTTCACCTGGAATGCATTATCTACATTCACAGAGAGTAATTCACATAGGCTTGAAATCTCATAGTTTACTACTTAATAACGAAATGAGAGTAAAAGTTGCTGACTTTTGGTAATTATTGCCTTGAAAATTTATGTCAGCCTTTGAAAGGAAACATGGGAACTTATAGATGAGTGGCCTAATATCAACTGAATTTATGTATATAGTTTTAAAATTGTTTTATGGGAATTCATTAATGCTTCTATTGCTTTTCAGGGAATGAATTCTGTTCATACTGTTTGTGCTTCTTCTGAGAAGGTGAGGTTTATGTTTCTTCATTTATTTAGAAAGTGTTTACTCTTGGTAACTATATTTGGCAACCAAAAGAAAAGGTTTTCTTTCTCCTATTCAAATTGGTTGTTGATTTAGAAAGTTGACATGTGAAAAACAAGTTTACCAAATCATTCCTTGGTTTATTAAAAAGTTTAGTTGGTACTTATACATGAAGTCATAAATAACATTATAATTCTTTTGCTTTTTTGCATCAAGTTTTTCTTCTTCTCTATTTTGAAAAGCAAAATCTCGCTTAAATGTTATGTCAATGTACCCTTAGTTCTTTCTACATCTGTAAATTTTATAACCATCAAACATTGTGAGCAATCTTAATGTCTGAAATTCTTACACTGTAAATACACTTAATAGTGATAAGTTGAGCTCCTGAACGAACACATAAACTGAACAATAATCATCTAATAGTCTTCCTATTAAGAACAATATAAATACCTGTATATGGACATGAATACCTGTATATGGACATGAAATTAAGCTAAAACTAGGTTGCATTATAAGTCCAGTTACAGATGGCATAAATGTATCAATGCTGGTCAATTTCATGTGCTACTAGACACACACACACACACACACACACACACACACACATATATATATATATATATATATATATATATGAGAACAACATCTTCATTTAATGATCAACAAACAATAAGTTAAACATGTGTCGCTAACATTGGAATTTTCCAAGTTATAACAATATATGAGCATAAATTTAATTTTGAGTATATTTTGCAGTTTTATTCTACCATGAAATTGTTAATTACAAAGAGTTACTGTGGCGCTATATATGTACTGAGGAAGCAATTAGAGAAGTTGTAAGTCATTATGCTTGGTTGCATGTGATCGGCATTCAGTAGCAATTCTCCTGGTGGAAGTTGTGACTTTACCAAGTGGAGGTAATTTATCTTTCTTTTGTATAGGTAATTTTTAATGCAGTAAGCAAACATGAGATTTTAGTATAGGTAATTTTTCAAACTGAAAATTATGTTTCATCTTTTGCTCCCTTCTAATTTTTGTTATCTTTTCTTCTCATTTTTCTCTCACAAGAAACAAAATTTAATTTTAGTACATGCAACTTCTGGTAGACAGAGTTACAAAAATAAAATCTGACAGTAACTAGTAAAAATATTTGTATATGTTATTATTTTTATCATAGTTCAAACTTTCAAAGCATAACCAGTTGAAGTAAAATCATTGAACATCATTTACTTAGTATTAACATTAATTGAATTAATCAAGCTAGCAAAATTTAAGGTATGTTCAATTCTGTTTCCTCATGGTATTGCATTTGTTAGTATAAAATTATTGTAAGCATTTGCAATGCTAGAATGCTAATTATGTTCTTATTTTGGCTTACAATTTTTATCCTTAATATATGTACATACATAGGTTTATGTTTTAAAATCAAACCAAGAATCCAACTGGAATCAAGCAAGTTCAAACAGAACCGAATGAAAGTAGATATTTTGATCTTCGGTAATCAGGGATGTTCTCTTATTTTGTGGTGTAGATGCCAAGTTAATTATTAGTTAAAGAGTATGTTTTATTGTTTATATCTTGTATAAACTCTGAATCAAGAACCCGATGACTAAAACTATAGTTGGAGTGTGAGTGACTGTGTACGTGTATATGAGTGATTAAGTGTGTAGTGAGGAGTTAATGTATACGAGTAAAATGTAATGAGGAAGTGTATGTACAAGCTATTGTGTAAATAAAGGGGAAACGGTATGTGTACTATTTGAAAGTGTAATAAATATTTGTTTAAAAATAATTTTTGAATTAAATATTCAATTCTTGTAAATATTATTAATATTATGTGCAGTATTCAAATCCATTGCAACTTTCAGTATTTTACAACGGACATTAATTGTTGTTATAGAAGTTATTACAATGGTCAATACTTGTTGCAAAAAATATTACAATGGGTTGCTATTCTATTGAAGAAACATATAACAACAACATAAGACCATTGTAAAAAGTCTATTACAACCATCTGTTACCACGTTCATTGTCCGTTGTAAAAGATGACATATTACGACATGACCTAATACAGCAAGCGGGTCGGCCGCTGTAAAAGCCCTATTACAACGGGCATTGCCCATTGTAATAGATTTGTTTTGTTGTAGTGAGAATTAATATAATTAGAAATAAGAGTTAGATTTAGTAGGTTAATGATGCGAGGTCAGTTGCTTTATTCGAAAGAAGTCTGCACTTTCCAGAAGTTGGATATATGTACAACTAATGTAAGATTTCATTAACCATAGGAACCCATCATGATAATTAATTTTATAGCGGGAATTATTTCCTAAAATAGTTTCTCGAAAAAGAGAAATCATCAAAAAAACAATTCGTAAGCGTAGCCTGCTTCGGGATCAGAGGTATTACGTAGTTAGATCCACCCATAAAAGGATAGCAAGTGATCATGTAGCTCATCACTCCATAGGTAAGAAGTATTAAATGGCTATTGGGTATGATTTTGGTAATCCCAACATAGGTCTGCTTCCTCTAGGTATTAAGTGAGGGGGGTGAGAATCGGCCTTGGGATTAGGTATTACGTGACAGTTAAGGAGGTACTATGAGTCTGTATCATGCGGGAAGTATTAAGCGGCTAGGGGATTAGCCAATAAGGTCAGCTAGATAGTAACATAGGGGTCTTCCAGGAGGGTCCTAAATGGTGTCGAGCTCCTACCTAAATCTGGTATTAAGTGGCTAGTTACTATCTCTCGCCTTATGCGGGGATTGGGTATATGCGTGAATGACAGAAGCCTTAAATTAATATGACTTAGCAGCTAGCGTCCTCTAATTTATATTAGTGTAGTATAAACCACCAAGTAAGGTATTAAACGATCGATAGGTCTGTCTTAGATATTAAGTGATCAAAAAGATCCACCCTTATCTTATATTGATAGTGAGGTCTTAGCTATATAGAAATAATTTCCTCATTATGGAATAATGAGTAGTTGGGTTCCCACATCTTAGTATCTAGTAATTAGTTGAACGATGGTATAAAGGATTCATATTTATGCGTAAACGTTCTATCTCAGTATTGTGATATTGTTATCTTTGGGGATGCTACCTTGGGTATGGTATTTAGTCGTCGTGCGTAAATCTTTACCAGGTTAGGTTAGAATTATTAACCTTGTTAGACATATGTTTTGGTTCTGACCAAACAAGATACATTTGTGTATTATATACAGTGTTATACATTTTCTACTCACTAGGATATGTTGTTCTGACCCCCTTCCTCATAATAACTCTCAGGTTTATCTCGGGGAAGACAGGTCTTAAGAGGTGTTCAGTTTGGGTTTCGGTTCTTATTCTCTCATGCTCGATATCGATGTGGTGATATGCTTTAAGGTAGTCACCCTAGTTGGTATTATTTATCTTATTTTGTTTCCGCTGTGAGTTAGCTTTATTTTGCTCTAATTATGATCATAATCGTTATTTGAAGGTATCAGATTCATTCTCTCCATGCTTTGATGAGTTTGATTTTCGATATTTGTTGAAATTCGGGCTTAGAAAAGTGTGGGGTATTACATAAACATATTATAACACTTTACATTCTAGCCACTCATGGCTTACTTTTTCTCAAATTTCAACAACCATTGCTTAAGTATACAAAATTGATATTTCTGACTCTTTTTCTTATGTTGCTCCTCTTATTTAGTGGGCTACTATATGGATCTAGGTGTGTGTGTGTGTGTATATATATATAATATACTTATATTTTGAAAATACAAATACATACACTCACTATCTATACAAAGATCCTAAACCTAAGCTCTGATACTAGATGTAACAACCCAAATTTCAACGGGTCCGATTTTTTTTACAAAATGTTTAAATCCAAGTTCACTGAAATCCAAGTTGGTTTGTATGTCATCCTGTAGAAACGCAAAGATAAACTATCAGAGCTTACAATAAAATATCTCACAATGGAACGAATAAAATATAATAGTAAGTCATTACTTACCTGATAATGACATTGTCTAGCAAGTGTTTCTAAGTTGTAAAATCCCTGCCATCTTTCTAACCTGTGAGTTTGTTATGAGGAGGACTCAGAGCAAAAGTCTGGTGAATGGACAAATTATACTTTCTATAAATAACAATACATATATTATTCTATCACTGACCTACTTTTATTAAATTATTTGGCTTTATTGCACATTACACGTCCGATTGTTCGCATAAATCGTACCCATCAACTTCCAAATAGATTAACCTACTAAATTATATATATGTAGATATATGCCCCTCATATCAAGGTACTTCCCATAATACCTTCCTCGAAAGATCTCCATTGTCATGCTACGAAAGCATACTAGATTTACATTGTGCCACTATAAAAGCGTACTAGGCCATGCTACGAAAGCATATTAAGCCCTCATCGCCATGCTACAAAAGCGTACTATCCACCATCTGAGTTCCACCATGGAACTCGGTCGGAGGATTTCTATATCCGTAGCAGACAGCTTCATTAGGCCTACAATAAAAGTATCCATAGATTGACCTATCTCTTTTCTCGGTGGCTATGGCCCTACTCGACCACCCTTAATTAATGAAAGACCATCTCAAGAGCTAAGTGATCGTGCCTCTAACAAACAATCTAAGCATCCAAATTAGGGTTGTCCCTCATCTAACGTCTCGATAGTGAAAGATCATTAGCCTATTGGTTTAGTTTTAGTCTTTTTCGTACACTCTGACTGATTATGATAGGTATCCGACAACTTACCATCCTTATTGGGTCCTAACCACGAAGCCTGATCTCGGAACCGAGGTAACCGCCGACTCCTAAAATTCATCCCATCGTCTTCTGAATGCCCTCAACATAAATGCAACCAAGACATACTCCATGGATGGAACCATACAAACTTTCCTCTGTGGGTGCAACTTCATCAGACCTACTCCAGAGGGACATTTCAAAGTATCTTAACGCCCCGAAACTTCTTTTTAGTCGCATTGAATACTATGTTATACGTGCTTGCAAAGTATCTTTGAACACTTGCGATGATTTTCCTCGTTGGCCTCTTCATTCCTTTGAACTAGTCCAAACGCATATCGTTCGTTATTTTATTAAATAATATGTCAAATTTACCGTTATGCATTCAACACACTTTTCTTTCACACTTTTCTTTTCGTTGATTTACAATATTATTCAGTCCATTTAATCTGAATTTTAATTACTTATTTATCAACTTTATTGGTTATCATAGAACCATCGAATAACCATAAAATTCCTATTATGAGGCTACCATAGAATATCATAGAATTGCCTAATTACAAGGTTACCATAGAACCGTAGAATTGCCTAATCACAACGCCACCATAGAGTCGTATAACTGCCTAATCACAAGGCCACCATAGAACCAACCATCAAATTGCACATCATTGTTATTGAATAATCACAAGGCCACCATAGAAACAGCCATCAAACTGCATACCATTGTTATTGAATTGCGCTTATAAAACTAAATTTACAATTATAAGTTTACAACAAGTTGTTTTTTATTTCTTTTCTCTACATAGCATCTTTCAGTTTTGTTATCCTTTCTCTTTCTATCTTTGCAATTCATTCTTTAGGAAGTTAGGCATTGTAGCGGACCCGGATTTCGCCCGACTCGATCGATCGCAGGATCGACCAAGACCGTTCAAAACCCGAATATGTTAACTTTGGTAATACAACAACATCAGAACAACAACAGCAGACTTTTATAAACATCATAATAATGTTACATCAGAGTACAGAATATCAGAGTACATCAAATAAAATTACAGCGGAAGATAAATTACAATATATTAAATATAATAAACAGCGGAAGACTTCTATGCTCCGGACACAGCTTTAGGCTTCAATCTAGAATCCTGCTCAAGAGATAAATATCTGCAAAAAGCTACTCGACTGCCCGTATGGAAAAGAGGGCACCCGAGTTTGCAAAGTGAAACAAACTACAAGTCATTCATGGGACTGGTGTGAGAATTCTTAACTAATATAACTAATAATAATAAGGCAAATCCAAGGACCACGCCGCTAACGCAGAACGGGTTTTATTCCAATGGATTGCCGGTGCATAAATTAAGGAAATCGTTTAAACAATACAATGTTTTTTTTAGAAAAATGGAGTCATCATAAGACTCAAGTCCCATCACACAATGCAACGCAAACCAGAGGATAGAGTTTTACCTTATGATGATTAAACATGCTTAGTACGATAAAAACCAATTTGATATTATTATTATTAGTGTATATATGTTTTAAAAACATTTCAAAGTAAATGTATCAATCCTAGGAAGCATAGCTACCATATATTATGCCTCCATACTAGTAATACAATCAAAACCGCATGAGGTCGTATTGGAAATTGGGTTTCCATCATGAGTCAAGGCTAGGGAGGAGCTCCTTACCGATTCGAGACAATCTAGCTAATGTCTCAGGATTCCCCGCAGTCAACCCTTGGATCCTGCAGGGCCGGTCCACACATACAGCTTCGTGGATTAGTTATTCCTGAACACACGTTTCCCGATCCTATAGGACCTATCATCCGAGGCGTGCCTCAATCCATCATCCACATAAGTAAAATATCAGCCAGTTTAAGCACTGACACTACCCCTAGCTAGAAAGAAACGTGATGCTCTCCCTGCGTTCCCTTCTCCCGTTTTAGACTCAACCGGGTTGTGAGGCTCGTGAAGCTACGTAATACACAAAGCTATGCTTATTCAAGTTGTTCTTTGATCATCATCCACAAGGCCTACTTTTCAACAAAACCTTGATCCATGCATCTTAGCATGCCACATTGTCAATCCATACCATACCATTGATTCCTACCAATATATAACCTCTAAGCTCGTACGTCTTAGAGAAGGGTGTTAAACACCAAACAGATATATATTTAGCAGAGATCAACGAATACCGTATAAAGGAATACAACGTCAGACATACAATCCATTTTCAAGTCCGTTCTGGGTCTGAACGAAACCGGAGGCACCTTATACCTTGCATATCCGAACAATCAACAAGTAGTCTGGACGACCTCCATTGCAGCCCCTTCAAGGTAGCTACTCCAATCATGGGCGTCAATGGTAACTCATCCATTCGACGTGAAGATCGTCGGTCTTCAATCACAATCTTCAACTCTTCGACTTAGGTCGACGAATAATCATTTGAAATGAGATTGAACCCGGACATTCCAAATGATCCTCGTATATATATAATTTAAAATCATTTCTTATCGTTAATATTAATTTATAACGATTAATCTCTATTTTTATTTATATAAAAATAATTGAATTTTATTTAACAACGCTTCAAGTCAATAGACGACCTTGGCGCTGTTTACCCAAATTTGTTTTACATGTTTCTCTAAATCTAACCGTTGGATTTTAACACAATTCATATCGTCGGATCATTCGGTATAATAATTTAAAGACACGATTCCAAATTGCGAACTATAACGCTCGATTCGTTTGATTTTAATTTCTATATATAATTATATATAATTCCTTCATCCATATATTTTTCTAACAACAAATATCCCTATTTGTATATATAATATCAAGGTATAACATGACACAAAATAGTGTTTTATTTTTATTTTAATTTACATACACATCCTAAACATAACAATGTATATTTTTCTTTTATCTTTCAAATTACACAAAATGTATATTTGGTTCATTATTCTTTCTAATGAAAATCCATTCATTAAAATGTACATTTCATCGTTATGATCTTTACTGAAAATCTCTTTACATAAATATGTAAATTTCATACTGTTGTTCTTTTACATGAAAAATGTAATTTCACTTTAATTCAATTACATGAAAAATGTAACTTTTACTTTTATTCAATTACTATCTTTTCATCGGAGTCAACTTATATTAAATTGAAGTCCTTAAACGTTTAATTCTTTCCAATGAAAATGACACTAAAATTATGCCTCATTTTAATATATGAACATGACACTAAAAACATGTTTCATCTTCAATATATGAACATGATCTTAAAAATATATTTATTTTTAAGATAATAACATAACACTGAAATATGTTTTAAATTTCATATATTAACATAACATTAAAAATAGGATTATATTTCATATAATTTACATGACTTTAAAATATGAAGCTATTTCATATGCATTCACATGATTCCAACTATAATCTAAAAATTGATTATTCTATGTGTTATCCTTTTATAATAATATTATTTTCCAAAATATTAATTTTGAAATTTCTCTTTTTAATATTCATTATAAAATGGATAAAATAAATCGATAAACTCGTTCGGGTTTTTAAAAATGCGTTGCTATTTTTAAAACGGATTAAATAACCCAACTCATTTTCTTATCCATTTGTATTTTATAATGGGCTGGACCTCTCACATTAAGCCTACGACTTGTGGATGATGGATGTGCCGGTCGGTTCCGGGCAGACTTACTCCACAAGTTGGGCTTAACCTCGTGTCATGGCCCGTTTCGTATTTGTGCACTTGGACCTCTCACATTAGGTTCAACATTAGTGGCTGCTGGATATGCCAATCGGGTCCGGGCAAACTTCCACCACAAATGTAACCTAACCTCGTGTCCAAGCACAATTATAATTTATAATTATAATTATTTTTTTTCCAAAACATATTTAAAATTATCCTTTCCATTAAGGAATCTTAATTTTAAGATATTCTTTATTTCTAAATATCTTGATTTCAAGTATCTTAATATAAATTGTAACTTTCCATATTATTATCATTTTATAATAACAACCCTTTCAAGATGTTCAATTTCGAAACCATATATGTTTTTTTTTACTTTAACATATTGACACCAAAGATGTAGTCTTTTTAATTGAATCCTTTTATTGTAACTTTTAGACAATAAAGACGTAATCTTTCTAAATCAACATCAATTAATTCCATTAATTGAATATAAAATAAAAACATTCCTTTAATTCAAAATTGATAACGTTTTGGAAACAAATCTTCTTAATTTAACATATTGACAATTAAAAAGGTAATCTTTTTAAATTCTAACTTTTTTTTTATTGTAACCTCATCCTACTATGTTTCTACTATTACATTAAAATGTATTTTTAATGTAAAACGTATTCCTTAATGAAAATATGATTCTTTCTAAGTTTTCTAATATTACATTAAAGATATGTTTTTAATGTAAAACATATTTCACAATGAAATATGATTTTTTTTCCTAAGTCCCTAATATTAACATTAAAGATGTGTTTTGATGCAAATCATATTTCATAATGAAATATGATTCTTTTCTCAGTTTTCTAATATTACATTAAGAAAATGTAAACTCTTCTATTTACATTAAAAATGTAAATTTTCCTTTTTAATCTTATTTACATTAAAAATGTAAGCTTTAATTCTTCTCTTATTTACATTAAGAAAAATGTAACTTTACTTCTTTTCTATCTTATTTACATGAAAATGTAAACTTCCTACTTTTTAATCTCATCACATGAATATGTAATTTTCATTTTTTAACTAATGAAATCAATGACCTATTTTTCATTTCTAATAAAATGGTGGCGGAAGTAATGTTCTTCTTCTAACTTAACACATAACAGTGTAAGTAATGTTCATTTCATTTCTAACAAATGACGGTGCAAAATAATGTCAATTTCATTTTAACAAATGACAGTGGAAATCATTCTCTTCTTTTTAACAAAAATGATATCTTTTTACATTTTCAAAACAAAGATAAAAATGATGTCTTTCTATATTAACAAAACAAAGACAAAAATGATGTCTTTTTACATTTTTCAACTAAAATCAATGTTAATGTCATTGCTTTATTTTAAACAAAAACTAATGTTAATAACATTACTTTCTTTTTAACAAAACATGACGGTGTATTTTTAACAAAACATGACGGTGAAAATTATCTTTTTAACAAAAGTAAATTTCATTTTATTTACCAACAAAAGTGGTTCTGTTCATTTACAAACGAAAGTGATTCTTTTTCATTTCTAAACACAAATGATTTTTTTCATTTTCAAACACAATCGATTATTTTCATTTTCAAACAATGAAAATAAAGTTTCTTTTGATAAAATAAAGTAAACAATGTTATTTTTCATTTTTACAAAACAATGTAAGTACTGTTAGAAATCTTTTGTTTGTGTTCTTGCATTAACAACATAATGAAATCTTTTTAATTTACACAACAAAGTTAATTTTTTTCTTTTTATTAACAAAGTTACAATCTTTTTATTTCTTTTTGACAAAAAAAAATGACGGTGTAAAATCCATCTTTTTAATTTGACAAAATGACGGTGAAAATATCACTTTTGTACTTTGACAAAAGTGACGGTGGAAATTCCTTCCTTTTTAATTAAAAACAAAAGTAAATTCTTTTTAAATTAAAAACAAAAGTAATTCCTTATTTTACAACAAAAGTGAATTCTACTAATTTACAAACACAACGAATATTTTACATACATGGATTCAGAATAGAATTCCGATCTACACCTTAGATTAAATTAAAAAGGGAATTTTGGTTTTTACAAACCAGATCTATCACACATGAGTAGTACAAACAGTCACCATCAACAAACAATAAAATTTTAAGTACAACAACCACAGATTCAATTAAATAAATACATACATATAAGATTCAAGCATAAAGGAATAAAATAGAAATTTTAAAATAGAAATCTCACATCGTTATTGGGTTCTGCGCTGTTCAGATCCAAAATTTGTCAAAAATTCAACTTGCTTAGAATCAGGTCTAGTTAGTGTCATCGCGTAGATCTCGTTCTCACGATCGTGGCGCACCTGAAATCGTTCAATTTCGAGTTCGTACACATTAGTTATGATTAAATTAAGATCGGTCAAATGTGAATTTAAGTAATTAAATAATTAAAGGTTGAAAAAGTCAACCTTCCTCCTTCTTCCTCCTCCACGTTCAAAGCCTAAAATGAACCCATAACCTTCAAAACTAGGTCTCCACTTATCTCTAAATTGGTAAAGTTTGAATACGATCGGAAGGTGGCATATCGGAGAGGGAGGAGAGGGCTACGTGCGCCGGGAGGGGTGGAGGTCGCGGTGGGGTCCATAAGGGGCGGTGGGGCTGTTTTGGCCGCGGGTTGGGGAGCAATTTATGGCCAAATTACTTCATTAAATCTCATCATCTCTGTATAGAATTGTAGCTAAGAAGAATCTCTTCGATTTGGTCTATGGATTGCTAGAAGTTATAGTTTGGATTGAGAGAAAATGAAGATCAAAGTTGGGACATTTCTGGCCATTAAAAAATAGGTTGGTGGCTGGTCATTTAGATTAGGGTTTATGGTTTGTCATTTAGCATATTATTTATATTATTATATTCATTAATTACCCACTAATGGCCCGATTTGGAACTTTGTCATATTTCAGCCCAACGACTGTCGTTCCTGCCAATTGACCCCTATTCCGGACTCATCTAGCTATGTCCCGCAGGCCCAAATGACTGTCTTGACCCAGTTTTCTTTATTTTAAAATATATTTTTATTTTTAATTCAACCGTACGAATAAATTCATCGGGGCCACAAATTAACTTCAAAAAATCCCAAAATATATATTTAGCTATGTTTTGATGCTGAGGACCTAGAAAAATTAATTTCATTCAATTTTAAGCCCGTCTGGAAAATGTCCTTTTTCAAGTCGATTACAATTGACCGAAATTGACAAAACACATATCTTTTTGCCACGGTCACGAATTAATTCGAAAAATTATGAAAAATTAAACTTAGCAATAATTTGACATTCCGAATCCAACAAAAGTGGTTTCGTTGAAAACAGAGGTCGTTTGAAAAATGTCTATTTTCAAGCCGTATAAATTACATATTAAAAATACATTTTTAAACAAATAATTTTCGAAACTTGAAATATATAAGTGTTTATGCTTTTTAAATACAGAAACGTCATTCTGAACTCAATGGAAGTGGTTTCGAGTCCAAACTCCTTCGTATGCAAAAAGTAGCATTTTTGACCTTTATATATTATATATAAATTTCATAGCGACCTTCCTAAATTTTAAACTGGGCATAACTTTTTATTCCTGCTATGAACTTTCAAATTTTCAGATTCGTTAGAAATATATTTTTAAATAGATTCTAATATTTTTGGTTTCACTAAAATCCGTTAAATTTTGCATCCTGTACGGTCAGTCAAAGTTCAAGTTTGACTTTTCAAACCACCGCGCTATTTCTAACTTCTTTTATAATTAAAAATTAAATTATTCATCCTAACTTCGATTTAAATAAATTTTTAATCATTATTATTTTAAATAAATTATTTTAAATATCAAAACCCATTAAAATTAGTTAAAATAGATTTTTAAATTTACCTCAAAATTCAGGGTTGTTACAGTCTCCCCCACTTAAAAACTTTTCGTCCTCGAAAAGGAACGAAGCTAAAGTTGTTTAATTAACTAACTCATCTTTCATTCTTTTATTGATTTCAAATATTTTATTTGTTGGTTAACTTTTAAAATATATAACTTTATATATTCAAAAATCATATTTTCAAAGATCGGGTTATATATAATCAAAAATACGTTAATTATAAAGTGGGCACTCTCAACTCATTCTAGGGCATTACTAACCACATCTATAATGAGTTTTCTCATTCTAGGATACTGGTGATCCTATCCCTAATGAGTATTCTTATTGGATATTACTAACCCAATCTCTGATGAGCATTTTGTTCAGTTCTAACGAGTTGTACCCCAAAGATTTTGAGCTAACCAGAGCTTTGATACCAGACATGTGGGGGTAAGAGTCTCCCGTTCGCCACCAAACCGCGAAGCGAGATCCCCCCCATCATGTTGCATCCTATTACCAGGCATGCCAAACAAGGACTGGTGTGAGAATTCTTAACTAATATAACTAATAATAATAAGGCAAATCCAAGGACCACGCCGCTAACGCGGAACGGGTTTTATTCCAATGGATTGTCGGTGCATAAATTAAGGTAAATCGTTTAAACAACGCAATGTTTTTTTAGAAAAATGGAATCATCATAAGACTCAATTCCCGTCACATAATGCAACGCAAACCAGAGGATAGATTTTTACCTTATGATGATTAAACATGCTTGGTACGATAAAAATGAATTTGATATTATTATTAGTGTATATATGTTTTAAAAACATTTCAAAGTAAATGTATCAATCCTAGGAAGCATAGCTACCATATACTATGCCTCCATACTAGTAATACAATCAAAACTGCATGAGGTCATATTGGAAATTGGGTTTCCATCATGAGTCAAGGCTAGGGAGGAGCTCCTTGTCGATTCGAGACACTCTAGGTAATGTCTCATGATTCCCCG
Organism: Allium sativum; assembly: GCA_030737875.1. Lineage (NCBI taxonomy): Eukaryota > Viridiplantae > Streptophyta > Magnoliopsida > Asparagales > Amaryllidaceae > Allium > Allium sativum. The sequence continues at coordinate 527,426,342 of CM060922.1, read as the reverse complement.
CAGTTAACCCTTGGATCCTGCAGGGTCGGTCCACACATACAGCTTCGTGGATTAGTTATTCCTGAACACACGTTTCCCGATCCTATAGGACCTATCTTCCGGGGCGCGCCTCAATCCATCATCCACATAAGTAAATTATCAACCAGTTTAAGCACTGACACTACCCCTAGTTAGAAAGAAACGTGCTGCTCTCCCTGCGTTCCCTTCTCCCGTTTTACACTCAACCGGGTTTGAGGCTCGTGAAGCTACGTAATACACAAATCTATGCTTATTCAAGCTGTGCTTTGATCATCATCCACAAGGCCTGCTTTTCAACAAAACCTTGATCCATGCATCTTAGCATGCCACATTGTCAATCCATATCATACCATTGATTCCTACCAATATATAACCTCTAAGCTCGTACGTCTTAGAGAAGGGTGTTAAACACCAAACATATATATATTTAGCAGAGATCAACGAATACCGTATAAAGGAATACAACGTCAGACATATAATCCATTTTCAAGTCCGTTCTGGGTCTGAATGAAACCGGAGGTACCTTATACCTCGCATATCCGAACAATCAACAAGTAGTCTGGACGGCCACCATTGTAGCCCCTTCAAGGTAGCTACTCCAATCATGGGCGTCAATGGTAACTCATCCATTCGACGTGAAGATCGTCGATCTTCAATCACCGTCTTCAACTCTTCAACTTAGGTCGACGAATAATCATTTGAAATGAGATTGAACTCGGACTTTCCAAATGATCCTCGTATATATATATAATTTAAAATCATTTCTTATCGTTAATATTAATTTATAACGATTAATCTCTATTTTTATTTATATAAAAATAATTGAATTTTATTTAACAACGCTTCAAGTCAATAGATGACCTTGGCGCTGTTTACCCAAATTTGTTTTACATGTTTCTCTAAATCTAACCGTTGGATTTTAACACAATTCATATTGTCGGATCTTTCGGTATACTAATTTAAAGACACGATTCCAAAATGCGAACTACCACGCTCGATTCGTTTGATTTTAAGTTCTATATATATAATTATATATAATTCCTTCATCCATATATTTTGCTAAAAACAAATATCCCTATTTGTATATATAATATCAAGGTATAACATGACACACAATAGTGTTTTATTTTTATTTTTATTTACATACACATCCTAAACATAACAATGTATATTTTTCTTTTATCTTTCAAATTACATAAAATGTATATTTGGTTCATTATTCTTTCTAATGAAAATCCATTCATTAAAATGTACATTTCATCGTTATGATCTTTACTGAAAATCTTTTTACATAAATATGTAAATTTCATACTGTTGTTCTTTTACATGAAAATGTAATTTCATTTTAATTCAATTACATGAAAAATGTAACTTTTACTTTTATTCAATTACTATCTTCTCATTGGAGTCAACTTAGATTAAATTAAAGTCCTTAAACGTTTAATTCTTTCCAATGAAAATGACACTAAAATTATGCCTCATTTTAATATATGAACATGACACTAAAAACATGTTTCATCTTCAATATATGAACATGATCTTAATAATATATTTATTTTTAAGATAATAACATAACACTGAAATATGTTTTAAATTTCATATATTAACATAACATTAAAAATACGATTATATTTCATATAATTTACATGACTTTAAAATATGAAGCTATTTCATATGCATTCACATGATTCCAACTATAATTTAAAAATTGATTATTCTATATGTTATCCTTTTATAATAATATTATTTTCCAAAATATTAATTTTGAAATTTCTCTTTTTAATATTCATTATAAAATGGATAAAATAAATCGATAAACTCATTCGGGTTTTTAAAAATGCGTTGCTATCTTTAAAACGGATTAAATAGCCCAACTCATTTTCTTATCCATTTGTATTTTATAATGGGCTGGACCTCTCACATTAAGCCTACGACTTGTGGATGCTGGATGTGCTGGTCGGTTCCGGGCAGACTTACTTCACAAGTTGGGCTTAACCTCGTGTCATGGCCCATTTCGTATTTGTGCACTTGGACCTCTCACATTAGGTTCAACATTAGTGGCTGCTGGATATGCTGATCGGGTACGGGCAGACTTCCACCACAAATGTAACCTAACCTCGTGTCCAAGCACAATTATAATTTATAATTATAATTAATATTTTTTCCAAAACATATTATTTGAAATTCTCCTTTCCATTAAGGAATCTTAATTTTAAGATATTCTTTATTTCTAAATATCTTGATTTCAAGTATCTTAATATAAATTGAAACTTTTCATATTATTATCATTTTATAATAACAACCCTTTCAAGATGTTCAATTTCGAAACCATATATGTTTTTTTTAACATATTGACACCAAAGATGTAGTCTTTTTAATTGAATCCTTTTATTGTAACTTTTAGACAATAAAGACGTAATCTTTCTAAATCAACGTCAATTAATTCCATTAATTGAATATAAAATAAAAACATTCCTTTAATTCAAAATTGATAATGTTTTGGAAACAACTCTTCTTAATTTAACATATTGACAATTAAAAAGGTAATCTTTTTAAATTCTAACTTTTTCTTTTTATTGTAACCTCATCCTACTATGTTTGTACTATTACATTAAAATGTATTTTTAATGTAAAACGTATTCCTTAATGAAAATATGATTCTTTCTAAGTTTTCTAATATTACATTAAAGATACGTTTTTATTGTAAAACATATTTCACAATGAAATATGATTTTTTTCCTAAGTCCCTAATATTAACATTAAAGATGTGTTTTTAATGCAAATCATATTTCATAATGAAATATGATTCTTTTCTCAGTTTTCTAATATTACATTAAGAAAATGTAAACTCTTCTATTTACATTAAAAATGTAAATTTTCCTTTTTAATCTTATTTACATTAAAAATGTAAGCTTTACTTCTTCTCTTATTTACATTAGGAAAAATGTAACTTTACTTCTTTTCTATCTTATTTACATGAAAATGTAAACTTCCTACTTTTTAATCTCATCACATGAATATGTAATTTTCATTTTTTAACTAATGAAATCAATGACCTATTTTTCATTTCTAATAAAATGGTGGCGGAAGTAATGTTCTTCTTCTAACTTAACACATAACAGTGTAAGTAATGTTCATTTCATTTCTAACAAATGACGGTGCAAAATAATGTCAATTTCATTTTAACAAATGACAGTGAAAATCATTCTCTTCTTTTTAACAAAAATGATATCTTTTTACATTTTCAAAACAAAGATAAAAATGATGTCTTTTTATATTAACAAAACAAAGACAAAAATGATGTCTTTGTACATTTTTCAACTAAAATCAATGTTAATGTCATTACTTTATTTTAAACAAAAACTAATGTTAATGACATTACTTTCTTTTTAACAAAACATGACGGTGAAAATTATCTTTTATTTTTAACAAAACATGACGGTGAAAATTATCTTTTTAACAAAAGTAAATTTCATTTTATTTACCAACAAAAGTGGTTCTGTTCATTTACAAATGAAAGTGATTCTTTTTCATTTCTAAACACAAATGATTTTTTTCATTTTCAAACACAATCGATTCTTTTCATTTTCAAACACAATCGATTCTTTTCATTTTCAAACAATGAAAATAAAATTTCTTTTGATAAAATAAAGTAAACAATGTTATTTTTCATTTTTACAAAACAATGTAAATACTGTTAGAAATCTTTTGTTTGTGTTCTTGCATTAACAACATAATGAAGTCTTTTTAATTTACACAACAAAATTAATTTTCTTTTTTTTCTTTTTATTAACAAAGTTAATATCTTTTTATTTCTTTTTGACAAAAAAAATGACGGTGTAAAATCCATCTTTTTAATTTGACAAAATGACGGTGAAAATATCACTTTTGTACTTTGACAAAAGTGACGGTGGAAATTCCTTCCTTTTTAATTAAAAACAAAAGTAAATTCTTTTTAAATTAAAAACAAAAGTAATTCCTTAGTTTACAACAAAAGTGAATTCTACTAATTTACAAACACAACGAATATTTTACATACATGGATTCAGAATAGAATTCCGATCTACAACTTCGATTAAATTAAAAAGGGAATTCTGGTTTTTACAAACCAGATCTATCACACATGAGTAGTACAAACAGTCACCATCAACAAACAATAAAATTTTAAGTACAACAATCACAGATTTAATTAAATAAATACATACATATGAGATTCAAGCATAAAGGAATAAAATAGAAATTTTAAAATAGAAATCTCACATCGTTATTGGGTTCTGCGCTGTTCAGATCCAAAATTTGTCAAAAATTCAACTTGCTCAGAATCAGGTCTAGTTAGTGTCATCCCGTAGATCTCGTTCTCACGATCGTGGCGCACCTGAAATCATTCAATTTCGAGTTCGTACGCATTAGTTATAATTAAATTAAGATCGGTCAAATTTGAATTTAAGTAATTAAATAATTAAAGGTTGAAAAAGTCAACCTTCCTCCTTCTTCCTCCTCCACGTTCAAAGCCTAAAATGAACTCATAACCTTCAAAACTAGGTCTCCACTTATCTCTAAATTGGTAAAGCTTGAAGACGATCGAATGGTGGCATATAGGAGAGGGAGGAGTGGGCTACGTGCGCCGGGAGGGGTGGAGGTCGCGGTGGGGTCCATAAGGGGCGGTGGGGCTGTTTTGGCCGTGGGTTGGGGAGCAATTTATGGCCAAATTACTTCATTAAATCTCATCATCTCCGTACATAATTGTAGCTAAAAAGAATCTCTTCGATTTGGTCTACGGATTGCTAGAAGTTATAGTTTGGATTAGGAGAAAATGAAGATCAAAGTTGGGACATTTCTGACCATTAAAGAATAGGGTGGCGGCTGGTCATTTAGATTAGGGTTTGGGGTTTGTCATTTAGCATATTATTTATATTATTATATTCACTAATTACACATTAATGGCCCGATTTGGAACTTTGTCAGATTTCAGCCCAACGACTGTCGTTCCTACCCATTAACCCCTATTCCGGACTCATCTAGCTATGTCCCGCAGGCCCAAATGATTGTCTTGACCCAGTTTTCTTTATTTTAAAATATTTTCTTTTATTTTTTAATTCAACCGTACGAATAAATTCACTGGGGCCACAAATTAACTTCAAAAATTCCCAAAAAATATATTTAGCTATGTTTTGACGCTGAGGACCTAGGAAAATTAATTTCATTCAATTTTGAGCCCGTTTGAAAAATGTCCTTTTTCAAGTCGATTATAATTGACCGAAATTGATAAAACACATATCTTTTTGCCCCGGTCACAAATTAATTCGAAAAATTATGAAAATTAAATTTAGCAATAATTTGACATTCCGAATCCAACAAAAGTGGTTTCGACGAAAACAGAGGTCGTTTGAAAAATGTCTATTTTCAAGGCGTATAAATTACATATTAAAAATACATTTTTAAACAAATAATTTCCGAAACTTGAAATATATAAGTGTTTATACTTTTTAAATGCAGAAACATCTTTCTGAACTCAATGGAAGTGGTTTCGAGTCCAAACTCCTTCGTATGCAAAAAGTAGCATTTTTGACCTTTATATATTATATATAAATTTCATAACGACCTTCCTAAATTTTAAACTGGGCATAACTTTTGATTCCTGCTATGAAATTTCAATTTTTCAGTTTCTTAGAAAGATATTTTTAAATAGATGATAATATTTTTGGTTTCACTAAAATCTGTTAAATTTTGCATCCTGTACGGTCAGTCAAAGTTCAAGTTTGACTTTTCAAACTACCGCGCTATTTCTAACTTCTTTTATAATTAAAATTAAATTATTCATCCTAACTTCGATTTATATAAATTTTTAATCATTATTATTTTAAATAAATTATTTTAAATATCAAAACCCATTAAAATTAGTTAAAATAGATTTTTAAATTTACCCCAAAATTCAGGGTTGTTACAGTCTCCCCCACTTAAAAACTTTTCGTCCTCGAAAAGGAACGAAGCTAAAGTTGTTTAATTAACTAACTCATCTTTCATTCTTTTATTGATTTCAATGATTTTATTTGTTGATTAACTTTTAAAATATACAACTTTATATATTCAAAAATCATATTTTCAAAGATCGGGTTATATATAATCAAAAATACGTTAATTATAAACTAGGCACTCTCAACTCATTCTACGGCATTACTAACCCCATCTCTAATGAGTTTTCTCATTCTAGGATACTGCTGATCCTATCTCTAATGAGTATTCTTATTGGATATTAGTAATCCAATCTCTGGTGAGCCTTTTGTTCAATTCTAACGAGTTGTACCCCAAAGATTTTGAGCTAACCAGAGCTCTGATACCAGACATGTGGGGGTAAGAGTCTCCCATTCGCCACCAAAACGCGAAGCGAGAACCCCCTATCATGGTGCATCTTATTACCAGGCATGCCAAACAAGGACTGGTGTGAGAATTCTTAACTAATATAACTAATAGTAATAAGGCAAATCCAAGGACCGCGCCGCTAACGCGGAACGGGTTTTATTCCAATGGATTGCCGGTGCATAAATTAAGGTAAATCGTTTAAACAACGCAATGTTTTTTTTAGAAAAATGGAATCATCATAAGACTCAAGTCCCATCACACAATGCAACGCAAACCAGAGGATAGAGTTTTACCTTATCATGATTAAACATGCTTGGTACGATAAAAACGAATTTGATAGTATTATTAGTGTATATATGTTTTAAAAACATTTCAAAGTAAATGTATCAATCCTAGGAAGCGTAAAATTATCAAATCCTCTTTTATTCATAATTCAAATTGAGTTATATTTTCCAATGCATGCAAAAAAAAGGTTTATAATCAATCGCATAAAATTAGGTGCACAGCTTAGTCGTATACATATGCCGATATTGCAGATTTATGCATATTTTGCGCATAATCAAAATTCAACATAAAACTGTAAAATCCGATGCAGAAAGGATGAAAAGAGGATTAAGGGGGGTATCTGATTAATTTTAACATGAATCGAACGATAATATATGCTGTTATTAAAAAGAATAATTTAAATCCACTCATTTGGGATTTGCGCTCCAAATTCTTAATCTGATTTGGATTTATATTTGTTTTATGTGGACTTTCCTCTTGAGTCTATAAACTATATTTTTCACGGATATACAAATCAGAATCCAAGAGGAATAAAAGAAATTATTTAAATTCAAATTTGAAGAACTTACCTCGTACGGACAAAAAAATTGGATATATAAACCTTAAATCTATAACACCTACCTCTAAATCTTGTATTAGATATTCTAAATCTAATATTTTGTGCTTCTAAAGAAGTGAAGGAAAAAAGGAATGGCAGGGTCTCCACGTCCTCTCAGAAAAATATAAGTTTGACGGCTAGCCACAAAGATTTATTTATAGACATCCAAATAGATCATGCTCGTTCTATTTTAAAACAATAAAATCTAACCGTTGAAACGAAAACACCCTGTTTAAATGTGGCTTAGGTCAACCCATACTTTGCTTAGGTCGACGCATGGGTCGATCCAACACATGTGGGTCGACACATGGGTTGACCCAAATGCATTTTAGCTGTAACAACCCGCATTTTACGTATCGGAGGATCGTAAAATATTTTTATTTAATTACCTGAGGGTTGGATCATTCTCATATTTTGGTATGTTGTTTATAGGGATATAAGACATGTCGATAATTCTTACTAATTTTATTTGTGACCATTTTACTCCTATCAGTTTTGTATAGAGGGTAACTTTTGAATGGGATTGATCCAAGTGTTGAGATCGATTTTATTAGAAATGAAATGGTGTTGCCAATTCCGTTGAGTGGTCACATTAAAGATTTGGCTCAGCGGTTTGGGATAAATCGTTGTTTTAGTATTTCACAATTTCTGTTCAGGTTTTGTAAGCCATTGATGGGCTGATTTGAGGAGGCCCATTAGTGGGCTGGTAGGAGGCTATAAATAGGGGGATAGAGGCATCGAGAGATGGTTACTTTACTTCTTTCTCTTATTTGGTTGAGCTCGTGATCCTCCTTGCTCAATCAAATACACCTTTCTACCATTAAAATTCTAGATCTACATAAGAGAATCGAAGATCACATTGTTTAAAGATAGATCTATGTCAAGAGAAGAGAGATCACATCATATCAAGAGGTTTAAAGCATATTCTTTGCTGTTCGGATTAAGAATTTAGCGATTTCGAGTTAATTCGAAGAATTAATGAATGATAAGCATATCTCACAGGGATTCAATCAAGTCTATGGGTTGTTTGATCTTATTTTCATCATTTTCAAGTTGTTTTCACCTAGATCTACATCATGGTAAGTATATTTTCATTTGAATCACTATAGGATCTAATCTAGCAACTTAAAACTGGTAATTCTTATGTTAATTCACATGTTTATTTAAGTCATTATTTTAGTTTATTCATTCATTTATCATGATTTGGTGGATTTTATATGATTATTGATGAAATTATTGTTCTTATGATATTGATGATTTAATTAAGGGTTTATGGTTGAATCGGGTGATTTGGATGAATAGCGTGCATCATTCTTGTCATTTGGCGATGATTTGGTTAAGATTGGAGGTTGGTTGGTCAGATCTGGAGTTGGGTCATTTTTGGGTTTCAGGTAGGTTGTGACAGATGGGTCGTGGGAGTTGGGTCGTGGCTTGGGAAGTAAGACACGAGTCGGGTCAATCCGAATGGATTATTTTGGGTTGGTTGGAGATGTTTAGGCTTCGGGTCGTGGAAGTGCTTCAGGCCGTAGGATGGACAACGACGTAATTAGGTCGTTGTATATATAAAAGGGAATGGGTTGGTATTTTTGTTGAAGCAAGTCGATGAAAGATGGATGGCATCAGGTCGTCATGGGTCAGGTCGTGGCTCTTAGGTCAGGCCGGCCTGAATGACCAGATCGTTGGAGCTCCTCAAACACCAGTCGTGGAAGCTTTGGAGGCATAGGTGCATGGAAATACCGAAGAGGTCAGGTCGTTGGTGAAGTGGTTCGTGCTGCAAGAAGATGGGTCGACCAGAACTGATGGAGTTAGGTCGTGAGGGTATAGGTCGGTCGCAACCTGAAGAAAACGATCTTACTTATGATGGACCATAAATGATGATATTTTGGTTTGGAAATGAACATGGCTTCAGCATGAGTTCAAGATGGAATGTTTGAAGTGATGTGATATGTTCATTAATAGATGAAATGCAACAAAGTAGAATATGACTCAAAGATGTTGAGTTTGTGATGTGGTGTATTCGTTGATCGATGAAAAGCAACAAACATGAAGATGACTCAAAGATGTTAAGTCAGTAGATAATGGGTTCTCAAAAGATGTTTGAGCTTGTAGATGGTCATTGTCGATAACGACTAGAGATATTGAAGGCCGAGAGATTGTCGTTAGTCGTAGGTTCTAGCGGACTCAAAGCAGGGGTATAATGGGGACGCCTAAAAGACCGGATGGGTTGAATACCCTGGGAAAAAACTCGATGGGCCTAGTTGTCTTCCTCGAGTAAGACAAACATACAATGCAGATGGCGTATGGAGTTTGTCTAGAACCGGGGTTACCATTAGCCCTTGACGAATGACCAGATGGATCGGTCATACAGTTAACGATGGTTACAAAGCAGAATTAGCAGTGATAGCGAGAGCCGTGGATGTTGATTGTTTTTCCTGTATCGTCTTGTGTAGATTATTCGAAGTCGAATGAGATATCTCTTGGGTGCTTGTTTGATATTGGTTTAGGCCTCTAGGGCTTGTGCGTGGGAGATGTCAACATCGATTAGAATGGTCTACGCTTGATAATTGATTGTTATGAATGTACTGTTGTTCCTACTTGGTTGTTGTAAAGGCTATCACTGTCGGATGTGCGGAAGATGGGCTGGGTTTCTTCTCTGATGATATGATTTGTAGATTAAATGATTTATATACCTATTCTCATATACTTTATTGATGATGGTAGATAGCTATTTTATCGCTCACTAAGACTATTGTCTGACTCAAGATTTTATGTTTCCCTCTTATTGCCTTGGGTTGTTCATCCATGTGTTGGATGGGCAGACTGAGTAGCAGGTGACAGGTGATACCTTGGTGAGACGGTGTTGCTGTACGAAGACAAGAAGGAGTCTTCCGTACTATTTCTACTCTACATATCTGGATGTTTTCCACTGTTATCTTTGAGTGTTGTAGTGAGGACTTTTGTACAGTGTTATTGATGTAATCCAAAGATGTTATGGGTATTCCTGGATGTTATGGAAGTTTTAAAATTCTGTGCAAATATGCTTCACTATTATTATCTATTGTATATGTCCTATAATATTCTATCCATGCGTTGTGAGTTATACGACAGATGTCGCGTTGTGTTATCTTACCTAGATGATCATCCACAGCTGTCTGGCATACCTTTTAGCGTATTATTCCTCTTGTTAAGTGCAAGATTTATGGGAGTTCGTCACATTTGGTATCAAAGCTCTGGTTATCGATTTTAGCCAAAGTTCAAAGATGTAATTACGTATGAGAGATGTATTTATAGATTTCTGATGGATGTGTACTATATAATAGTATATAGTATAGTAGCATTTGAACACCATTAGCAACTTTTCTCATAAGTGGCTAATCATTATATAGTGCAGATTTAGAATGAGTCGTCGTGCATCGAGACACGCTGCTAGGGAGGGGATTGTGCCTGGAGGGGGAAATGATGGCATACCAGACTACCCAGCTATGATCGAGGCCATGGCGGCAACGATCATGAGGAGGGCCCTCGCTCCAGAGACAAACGCGGTAGATGTAAGGTGTAACATCACAAAATATAATACACTATAACCATGATAAATATTCAGAATTAACTGAAACCGTTGCATATCGGAATCCTGGTTCAGATAAACCCCAAGTTTGCATAAAATAGACAATTTATGAAGAAATTAGGGGCTCTAGAAGTTAGTATACATATATGAAGCTTATGTTTAAACAAATTAAACCAGAACAAGTCAAAACAATTCAAACGAACGAGCGGGCAAAAGAAGTGGTAGAGAGACCCGTTATAGGTCGACACCCACAGGCCTAGGTCGACCCATGGGTCAAACCAATAGGGGTCGGGTCAAACCAGTGGTAGGTGAGTCGACCCATAATAGATCCGGCCGAGTTTTGAGCTCTATACCTGGATGATTTTGTGTCTCTATTCATGCTGACTCAGCATGACATGTGCGGCTCAGATTTAAAAGCTAGATCTAAAGGTTGGTGTTGAATATGTAACTTTATAAATAGACAACCTTCTCCATAGCCAATTCACACAAATTCTTCACCTCTTACTTTGCCTCTAAATTATTCTAAAAAATATATGCATAACAAGGGAACGCTGCTAAAGACTGAATTAAACAGAAGTAACATCAATCGAGACTTGCATAAAACTTAGATCTAATTTGGACTAGAATTGTTGTGTGCTTGTGTTATATACATATTTATCTTCATCGAGACTCACTGTGAGTTACAGTTATTTACAGATTTGATTTCGTTAGGTCTTGAACACGATAATTAAATGAAACTGGCTAGGATTTATAGCAAAATAAATATACCTAATTCCTTGTCATCACCTATGTCGTTGTAATCTATTATACGTCTGTATTATTGTTAGTTGAACAAACTATGCATATGCCTGTGGTGTTAATAACACAAGTCATACATGCCTATGATGTTGCAAGTTAATACATGCATGTGATGTTTAAACAAGTTATATACATGCATGTAATGTTAATTAGACAAGTTATATAATTGCCTGTGATATTGGATAAATAACAAGTAAGATGTATCTATCTTCCTTTTACTATTTTCTATGATTATTTCTAGTATTCTATGCCTATGTGGTTCGACTCCTTCTCCCTCTGTTTCCTTTTTTGTTTTTCGCCAAGCATAGGCTTTAAGAAGCCTAGGCTATACCCAAAAAGGGTATACGTATAATTGGGGCAATAATGAGATGACATAAGAAGGAATTTAAGCATATTGATTAATAGGGACTGATTGAATATACACATGTTTAGACTATAGTAATGTGTATACGCTATACATTGGTAAACCTGTGTATGTTTTAAATTGGAAAAAAAGGATAAGTATACATGTGTAGACTCGTTACAGACACTTGTTGTAAATAGACCTTATGCCCGAACCTATAACTTAGGAATATAGTTAATAAATAGTATGCATAAGGAATAGACATGTTAACTTTAATTTAAGTCACTACACCATATCAGCGAATTTGGCACACAAGGATGCAGGTAAAAAATTCGGCTAAAAGTCGTATTAAACTTGATAATGCTCAGATCCGTATCAAATAACAGTTTGCGATCCGCACCACCCCAAACACCCTAAGATTTGACTGTCCATCGCGAATGCTCCGGATCGGTTAATTTGATACGGCTTAGGGCTAAATTGAATGTGTATCATATTGTGCATCCCATCAGACACATAGTCCATTTACAAGTTCGTTCTGGGTCTGAACGAAACCGGAGGCACCATATACCTTGCATATCCATCGATCTCCACGTACGTCTGGACGATCACCACTTATTATCTATATTTTGGGATGCCTCCCAATCAAGACAACAGTTATCATCCAACCGAGGTGAAGATCTCCGGTCTTCAACCACCGTCTTCATCATCGACCCCTTATCGCCGATCAATTATTTGAAATGAGATTTAACTCGGCCTTTTCAAATAATTCACGTATATTTAGAATTTAAATCAATTCATTTCAATGGTTAAATTATTCGACAACAATTCACGCCAAACACATTCAACCATCAAATATCCACTAAACCGGGTAAATTCAGTTTATTTCCATTCCATATCATTTATAATATTTTATAATGATTTATCGCTATTTTTATTTATTTAAAAATAGCCATTTCATTCAAACGACGCTTCAGGCCATAACATGGCTGTGGCGCTGTTTTTCTTCAGATTTGATTTACACATATCTGAAAATCTAACCGTTGGATCTTCACAAAATTTATATCATTAGAAAGATCTTTTTGAAACGAATCCAACGGTTTCAGTTTTGGGAAAATCCGATAGTCGGATCTCCCGGTACACTCGTTTAAAGTTTCGATTACAAAATACGAACTGCAGCGTCGTTATTCGATTTAATTTAATTATATATATATATAAATATAAATATAATCGATTCTGGCACTGTTTTTCTTCATATTTGAATTAAACATTCCAGACAATCCAACCGTTGGATCTTCACAAAGTGGGTGTCGTTGGAAAGATATTTCCAAGGCGAATCCAACGGTTTCGGTTTCCGAAAAATCCGATGGTCGGATCTCCCGCACTAATCGTTTGAAATCACGGTTTCAAAACATAAACTGCAACTTCGTTACTCGATGTATTTTAATTATATATATATAAATAAATATAATCGATTCTTCGACTTCAAAACCATTTTCACTTCACATATTTGATAAAAACGATATTTTTATCCAACAGATATTTATTTCAACACATGAATTTTGTTTATTTTATTTCCACACAGGAATTTCTATTCAACACATGAATTTTATTTATTTTATTTCCACACAAGATTTTCTATTCAACACATGAATTTTATTTCAACATTCAACACATGAATATTTTCTATAGTTTATATATATATAAAATAAAAATGTGATTTTTATTGCAAAACAATTTATTTCAAAACACGATTATTTTATATATAAGGTAAAAATGTTATTTTTGGTGTCAAAACAATTTATTTAAACCACTAATATTTTATATAGTCTATATATATGATAAAAATGTTATTTTTATCTTTCAAAGAATTTATTCAATACACGAACTCCATTCAACACATGAATTTATTTCAACACATGAATTTCTATTCAACACATGAATTTTATTTCAACATTCAACACATGACTTTAATTTGAACTTTCAACACATGACTTTAATTTCAACTTTCAACACATGACTTTAAATCAAACACAGAAATATTTCAGAAAATTTCGGCAGCATAACGGCAGGGGTAGTTAAAACTGGGACCGTCCCTAGTACGGCTCCTTGCTCTACCTTAAAGCCTCGCAGCTTTTGACAATGGGGATTTTCAATATCTAGTTCGTACGTAGACGAATTTTCCCATATACCAATCCTATTGGGATTTCAACCACAATCAATCATTTCAAATCAACCATTCATGATATTCACCAAATTTTCACATCAACCAATAATCCAAACAATATCACAACCAATATATATCGTCCATGGTCTGTGGACGAGGGGAGTATATATATATAGATATATGTATATAACTATATTTCGGTTTCATTTCAATATCATTTCAATTTATTTCAATGCACATATCACTTCTACAACACATATATAACTTATACATCGAACATACAACTTATACAATGCTTATACATGAGGTGTACAACGCGTATATAACTCATACTTCGAATATATAATTTATACATCGTCATTTCCATATCATTTATAATTCAGAAATCTCACATTGGGTTCCACTCCACCGAAAATTGCAGAAGGCTCAGAAAAATATCTGGTCTCTTCTAGAATGTAGAAGACGTCCGCACGAGTCCATTGTCTCTTGTTTCACTGAATTTAGTCAACAAACGAAAAAGATGTGATTTTTATTGTGAAATCAAAAACCGTAGAGCTTTAAAGTGCTATTAAACAGTTTTAAAAATAATCAGTCGTACCTTTGTAAAGTTGTTCAAAACTAGGTTTTCGATTTGCGACCAAACCGTGCAGCGATTCGTCGATCGGTCTTCACCACGACGAAGAGGGAGGAGAGGCGCACGGATCGAGGGTGGTGCGGTTCTGATCGATGGCGGATCTTGGACGTGGCAGCGCTCCAAACAGCAGGACTTCACGATCCTCAATCGATCTCAATACACCACGATAAATACCAAATCAGGTATGGATTTGAAGCCCGAGCTGAGATCCACAAATTACTCCAAAGGAGCTTTGGATTTCGTTGAGTGGTTTGAAGGGAATCGGAGATGGAAGGTTGGAACGCGTTTCCGTTGCTCGCGAGAGAGGGAGAGTCGGGTTTGAGAGAGAATGACCTGGTCAACGCCTAATTCTGATTGGCCAACCTTATATTTAAATATTTAATTTATTTTAAATCCGAAAATACCCCTTGCTTCATACGAACTCCAATCCAAACCCAACAACTGTCGCCTTTAGCTAAATACCCCCATTCCGAACACAATGGGATATGTTTCATAGGCCCATTTGACTATTTGAGTCAGTTTCTCTTCAAATTAAAATATAAAACATTCAATATTTGTTTTGAACGTACATTTCAATTTGCCAGGGCCACATACTGATCCCAAAAATTCCAGAAAAATTAATCTAGCTATGTTTTGACGGTACGGTCCCAACAAAACTAGTTTCATCGAATTTTGAGACCGTTTGGAAAATGGCCCTTTTTTGGCCAATCCAATTTAACTGTAATTGACTAGAACACATTTTCCTTCGCCACGCTCATATATTAACTTCAAAAATTATGAAATTTGAAACCTAGCAATAATTTGACATCCCAGATCCAACAAAAGTGGTTTCGTCGAATTCTGAGGTCGTTTGCAAAATGTCTATTTTCAAGGGCTATATATATTCTATAGCGACCTTTCTGAAAATTCATTTGGCCATAACTTTTGACTCTCGCTATGAAACTTCGATTTTTCAGATTCGTTAGAAAGATCTCCACTAACAGATTTAAATATTTTTGGTTTCACTGAAATTCGTTTTGTTTTGCACACGGTACAGTCAGTCAAAGTTTGAATTGAAATTTTGAAACTGCCGCGCCATTTCAGGCCTTGTTTATAATTTAAAATAATTATATTTATTTTCAAACATCGATTCAAACACACTTTTCGTCGTTATTATTTAAAATATTTTATTTTAAATAGCTAAAATTCAATTAAATAGCCAAATTAAAAACTTTAAATTGGCTCAGATTTTCCGGGTTGTTACAAATTGCCTTTTTGGTTGTTTGGCTATTTTGATTGTTTGTTTTATGCTGAATTGTATCAAACACATTATTCTCATCTCTTAGTCTTCCTCTAAGTTCGGGGGTAAATAGCTCAGTAAGTGTATTACTATATTAAATTGGGTTGTCTTAGGTTTTTAATTTGTATGTATTACTGTTACAAATGATACCGGTTTTAATTGGTATGTCTTAGTGTAATTGTGTATTAGTGTACTAGTAATTGCTACTCTGTTTGAGAGATAACAAGTTTGCTGAAAATATATTACCAGATTTGCTAAAAAAATTGGTAGATGGATGATTATTCGACTTTTTGGTTAACATTTTAACGGGCGATCCACCAGGTTGACGCATTTTAGCTCAAGCGTAGGGTCAGGTATCCATGCTTATAGCTTTATCCAAATTTCTGTTGCTGCTGCACTTAACCTTAGTAAAAAGTTGCTTTCACTAGCAACTTTCCCCTACTTTGTAGCAGAGACTGTAGTGTAAGTTGCATTACATAGTCTGAATCAAAGAAACTGAAAGTTGCAAGTCAATGCAGCTTTTTCCAAAGGTTAAGTGAACCGACATTCGACATTTGTATAAAGCTAATAAGCATGGATTATTGACCCTGCGCGTGAGCTAAAATGCTTCCACCTGGTAGATCGCCCAGTAAATTCTTAATCAGAAACTGGAGTATGTGTGTCACCCGAAGATGATAATTCGATATCTTCAGACGTTGGAGCAGGTATATATTATTTTACACTTAACTCTACGTAGTATCATACATAGGAATTGAATGTACATGTTGTGTGCACATCTTGAATATTCTTTTGGTTTATTTATTCCTTTTTGTGTGTATAGGTGGATGTTTTGTCTAGGGTGCGAATTACCGGAGTTGCAAATCGGCTACAGTTCAGCTGATTCTTCTTTTGGGTTTGCATTCTTAATGACTATCAATTTTCCACTCCTATGTACGGTTAATTTCATTTATAAGCCTATGGTCATAGTAAAACCAGTTTACAATGTGTACTCATTCATTTTTGAGACATATACTGATCGACTAACAAACATATGGATAGGGCTTAAAGTAGAAAACTTGTTTTCAAACCGAATGCTATTTTAGTTTTTCTATATTCATCTGTACAATGTCGATCTCCTATATACGATGTTGGAGGTCATGTTAAATCGCAAAGCATGTGAGATGCTGGTATGTTTCTAGGTTGTCTACGCAAGTTCATGAAATCATATCAGTAGCAGCATAAACATGTTAAGATATATATAATTGACTAATATGCACACACGAACACAAAGACATGATATGCCTTACACTATTATCAGTACGATGCTCGACTACTCGCGACTAGTCTACTAATCGAGATCAAACCATTGACATGAAATCTTGACTTGCTTTTTGTATGAATTTCGGGTGCACGAGTAGAAATTTAGTCGACTAATCGACTAGTCGATTCAACTAGATTGTTATTGGTGTCAACTGGTTTGGTATTGGCCCATTTTAGAAAAGAAAAAAAATGCGAACCCCTTACAACGATCGACTACCGCACAAACGCACTGATCAACACACACTTATCTCTGTATTCATGTTTGCATCTCTATCGCAGTGAGTTACAATGTCGATCTCCTGTCCAGTGAAGTATTTGTAACTTGTTTCTCGTATTTTAATAGCAGTCTTGTTGGAGAAAACAGAAAACAGAAAAACTTACTTTTTTCTTGTAGATTTTGGTGCTTTTGTGCTGTTGGAACTCAGGCTGGCTATAACGATTCAGTTTTGCTGCCAATCGAAGAAACTTGAACTCATGCTGGCGATCACGCTCAATCTTCCCGGCCTTGACTGGAGTTTTATCAGGCGGATATGTTTTTACCTTTTTTTGTTAGTTCGTAATGCGATAAAAATCTTTGATAGTTTCCTTTTATTGTATATGTTTGTATGACATTGTGTTCGTGTTATGAAAAATCTTGTAATGCTTTAAGTGTGTGTGTGTGTGTATATATATAGTTTATTCCTGTGTATCAATTGTGGTATATATGCTCTGTGTTATGAAAAATATGTGCTACAGTTTCTGTTTATATATATATATATATATATATATATATATGTATGTATGTATGCCCGTGTTTTCAAGAAAAAGAATAGATATGTATCAGTTAATTCAACCATAATTAACAGAGAGATCGCTGTAGTAATTGGAAGAATTAACACGAAGCTTCTAACCAGTGCAATGAAACGAGAACGATTGCTATTAGAGAGGTGGAGCTGGAAGGAAGCGGTTGGAGGAAGGAGACGAGAGAATTTACGTCCACCATGAAGGATTTCTATGTAGCCCTAATTTATCTTTTCGTTTTCCTTTTTCAGAGTATGTAGAGGATGAACAAAAAGTGGTGAGTTGGATGTATCTGTAATGTACCCATAGTTATAAACGGGTTTGTATTTGCGGGCCGAGCTGGCTTTTGTGCTTTAACAAATTAATTAACCCAGTTTCAATTTTTATATATATATATATATGTAACACCCCACCTCCGCTAGGGTCACTCACAAGGGGAATGCACTAGCTTTGGTGGAGCATTATCTAGGTAAACATACACAGAAATATTACAAGACAGAACATATATAAGACAGCGGAAGAAAAACCAAATTTCATTTCTTTAAAATCTAGTAAGGTCTAAAGCTTTTTACATCAAAATGCCATTAAATCCATTACATCGAAATCTGTCTTGCAATAGTAAAGAAGCATAAAGCCATAGTCATAAATCATTCCCCAGTAAAGCAGCCATAGCCAAGAAAGGTCCAAGCCATATATGATGATCTTGAAGCAGAAAGAAGTCCAAACTAAGTAGTAGTGCTTCCTCCCTGAGAACCTGGGGGGACGGAAGAAAATGAGGCGAAACAAAACGGGTCAGTCATACATACTAGTAAGTCCTAGTGACTTTCAGCATAGAAACAAGTAAAGGTAACATGACATGTATAAACTGAAAGTAAACATAAGGATGATGACAAGATAGGCCAGTTGAACTACGGTAACAAGATAAACTACGGTAACAAGATAAACTACGTATAGCATCGCATGTTTAACGTTCTCTGCACCAACTGTACTAGTACCCCAACCCGTATCATCCTTTCCATGTATATGTACAGTCCCTTGCCGTATATCGTACGGGTTTCATCACGTAATTCTATACTACTTCAACGTAGTGCCATCATTCTTGAAATCGTTTGGACTGCCACCCTTGTTCTGGCTAGGTTTCCTTATCATGAACTATCGCGTGTTCAACTAGGATTTATGCCACCAAGGACCACTAGGGATTATGCTACCTATTGAACGTTTTCTAGATTCGATTAGGGTTTATGCCACCTAGGACCACTAGGGATTATGCTACCTAACGAACAACACCCTTTTTCCACGTAACGATCAATTAATCGATCGGCTCCCTACAAGTCCTAGCTCGTTCATATGTCTGTGTCATACGGCCCAATCATGAAATGTAGTCACCTGTGCTAGGTACACCATAGGGTGTATCAAGCCCTAGGGTGCCAACCACCGACACAAATCTAGCACGCACAGTGTAAACCTACTGGTGCCCAATGCCTGCTTTTTCAACTTCGGACTACGTGCATGACCATAGTCCGCCTGAACCTACAATGGCGCACCAACTCAGCCGTCGTTCTGGTCGCTTACAATCAGCCCAGCAATCGTGCCCCACCCTGCCTAGTTCCAGGGTACCATGATACATCTAGTGGGTTACTACTGAAAAGGACCGCGTAACTAGGGTTTTCGTCTAGTAGGTTAAGTGTTGTCATTTAAATTCGAGACTTAACCCCATCATTCTAGCATATCAAGTTGGTTAAGTGTTGTCATTCAAGTTCGTGACTTAACCCGCCTACGTGTCATGTCAAATTTGCTAAGTGTTGTCGTTCAAGTTCATGACTTAGCCCTACGAATCATGTGTCACATTGGTTAAGTATACTCAAGCGGTTCATGACTTAACCCTATCAAATCATCGTGTCAAATTGGTTAAGTATATTCAAGCGGTTCATGACTTAACCCTATCAAATCATCATGTCAAATTGGTTACGTATATTCAAGCGGTTCATGACTTAACCCTATCAAATCATCGTGCCAAATTGGTTAAGTATATTCAAGCGGTTCATGACTTAACCCTATCAAATCATCGTGCCAAATTGGTTAAGTATATTCAAGCGGTTCATGACTTAACCCTATCATGTGGCATTAATTCATTAATGCACCCCAACCTCTCACATCAGACCTGTTGTTGTGGTCACTGGATATGTCGAACGGTTCTGGGCAGAATTACACCACAACTCAGTCTGACCTCGGGTTTTCAAGTGCGATATGACCAACTACCCATATTGGATCCTATTGTTTGCAGTAACTGGATTTACCGGGCGGTTCCGGGCAGAATTACATTGCAAACTCAACCCAACCTCGAGTTGGCCATTTTCAAGTTCATTCTAAGTGTCATGTCCATGTTCAAGTTTTATGTCAAGTTCGTGTCAAGTTTCATGGCGAGTTTCATGTCCATATCCAGGTTCAGGTTATAACAGCGTTCATGTTTCAAGTTTTGCCTTTTCTCAAGTTCATAATTCATGTTCATAACCAATTCATGTTTTTCCTATTCTACCCAAATCGTGTTCCCATCGCATGTAAACGTGATCAATCCATACTACAAATAAATCCAAATCTCATAATAACATCAAAACTATGATAGGCAAGAGGGACGAGCATAAAGCGATAAAAGGGGTTACAAGACTAGCATGACATAAATTGGTTACAACATCACTGGCATATAGGATTCCAAATCTAGCAAGATAAGGCGATAGTCATGGTAAACGCTGACATAAAAGAATAGGCATGCAAAAGCAAGCTAAATACAAGGATAATGGATCCAATGGTTTTGGTGTACATAATAGCGAATAAACTAAGCAAGTCACACCCTAGGTATACGATCCAACAAAATGCCAATTCGGCGCACAACATGGTTTTCAACCATAGTGCTATGGGCATGAACAATCAACTATAATAGTCTTAGGCAATTAACCCCAATAGTCATAGGTAGAAATCTCCTAGTTATGAATCATAAGCGACTCATCACAATAATCATGGATAATTATCAAAAATAGTTCTAGGCAAATAGTCATAGGCAATTAACAGTAATAGTTTCAAAGTCACGGTCATAGATAATGGCCTTATGTTCATAATCATAGGTAATAATTCTCATAGTCAAGAGTCATAGGTGATTAGCCACAATTGTCCTCTTCATAGTCATAGGCATAGTCTTATGTTCATAGTCATAGGCATAGTCTTATGTTCTTTAGTCATAGGCATAGGCATAGTCTTATGTTCATCGTCATAGTCATAGGCATATTAAGGTTATAGACATGAAAGAATTTGATTTACAACATGAATAGGCCCAAATAGAAATATTCCCACAAGTCAAGATCTAAGAATTTATGTTACAATCTAGCGTTTGAATAATAAACTAGGTCCAACAACATGAATGGGCATGATTCAGTCGATAAGAAATAATCCCAAAATCATAGATTCAAGAAGAGACAAGGACAGATCCAAATAGATAATCAAGCTTAGGTCCAATTTCATTTTATTCCATGTCCATATAAAATTTAACAAGTTTCAATCTCAAAGTAACTAGAACTTACAGAGCGCAGATCGAGAATTAGAGTGCAGAGATTTGATTCTAGAAACGGTTGTTGCCGTTGTTGAATCTCTATTTGTTTAGCCTTGTTCTAGTTGAAAACCCCCAATTTGCAATTCCCAGATATTGTCTTGACGAAGAAGAAGTAGTCATTCTCTCTTTAATTTAATTATTTCAGAAGCAGCATAAGGACAGAATGAAATGGTGTGGAGAGAATGAGGCTAGGGGTGAGTTTATATACGATTAGAGTCACGTATCTGGTCACAAAACAAGTCTAAATACATCAGAATGCATCTGGTTCAGGAAATAGGTTCGGGAGGCAGGTCGACCCCCAGGTCGACTCCCCAGTCGACCTGGTCATAGGGAGGTCGACACCCCAGTCGACTCCCTAGTCGACCTGGTTAGGGGGAGGTCGACTCCCCAGTCGACCTGGGTATATGGGCGGGAATTTTCCCGCCAGCCTTCTCTGGGTTTGAATTACGAATTTTATGGCTTTATTTTCGAGCTGTTTTACTTTATTCAAATTCCTGAAACTTCTGAAGGTCATAACTTGGTCATACGAACTCCGATTTTCGAAACTTGGACTCGATTCCATGCATAATTTCGAGACGAACGCAATGGCGCAACCCGTTTCCCTTGGTTCTTATTTTAAAATTTAATTCTGCCTTGATTTATGGTTATAACATGTTATTAAAATACAGGTTGTTACATTCTCCCCTTCTTAAAGGATTTCGTCCCCGAAATCTCTAAGTTAGGAAGGATGTATCCTACCATCCATCATCCATCTACTCAAAACATCATCCACAAGCAATCATTGTCCTTAACAGATTCCTAATGTTGTATGTATATATGCGGAAAGTGTGTGTATATGTACTTATCTAATGCAAAAGATCAGGCGGTTACTGGTTCAGTAAACCTCCTTAATGCAAAGTATGCTAGTGCAATGAGTCCAACATGTATGCAAATTCCTATTACATTTTACAATTTCTACATGAGTGCTCAAACATTCATTCATATGCAACATCCAAATGATAGCATATCAAGTTTCCATCCATGTACAAGTATAAACATTCATGCATATGCAATATGAAAATGTGACTGAGCCGATCTAGTGCCTAATGTGTGTTATGCAACCACGAGCAACCACTTGCAACCATTTGCAAACATCAACCATAACATGTCTCAAACACTTGTTTACACCCAGTTGTTCCTACCTAAAGATAAAGTCGAACAATAGGAGCAAGTAAAAAATTTGTGCCCATTAGGCAATGTCAAAACTGGAAATCTATGTCACATATATACTGATTAGGAGAAGAACTCCCTAAGCACCAGCCCGAAGACCGAAATCAACATCAGGCTGACACCCAAAGAATTACTCAACCCAGTGGACACCCTCAAGCCCCAACATGTATTACTAACAGATGATCCCTATGGGGTTTTGCAACAGAAATAAGATTGAGAATAGGACCGAGAGGTTATACTTAAAAGATAGCATGCAAATAAGCTCTACAGGAAAAGAGGGATCAAGGATATACTCTTAAAAAGAGATATGATGCGCGTGTCTAGTCTTCAATCTTCTAAGTTGCATTTACTTGAGCTTAACTCCATTGTGCTTTGATTGTATTTAACTTCACATTTCATAGCTTCTTAATTCCTATTTCCAAAATATGAGTTGGAACTCATTTCACTGTCGCCTCTCGTTCCACTTTCACTTATTCTTTTTCTAGTACACTCAGCTTAAACATAACTGCGTACTCATGGTTTCGTGCAAGCTCTCCAAAATTCACTAGTGAATCTTGGATCTCATTCACTTACTAGAAGGTATTCCAAAATGAATTATCTCTTGAAAATAAACAAATGCCAACCATGTTGCCGAATGTACTTACTAAGGTAATTTTCTATAACTCATGCATAAGCGAAATGAACCATCTGCCTTAGTGGCGAACACTACTCGAGCAGATCAACAAATGTATCAAGAGATTCTAAGTAACTAAGCATGGCAGAACCCTAAGGGTAACACTAGACTTCGATGGCATTACCGAGGCGAGTCAAGAGCCTAACTACCCTCTTTTCATACTCGAGAATGGTACCATTTCTGGATAACCACTCCATCCCTAGAATTAACCAATAGCCCAAAGACATAAGCTTTACTTCAATACTTAGCATAGACTTTCTCAAATCCAAACAAGTCATTAATAAATGAGTCGATTTCTCAACAGGATTTGAGACAAAAACGGGATCCTCTACTACGCTAGTACTAAGGTGCAGAGACTCAACTATCGAAGCAGAATTAAGGATGCGATGTACAAAAACAAAGTTCTAACGGGATGATAGAAAAGAAATCTACACCTTCAACAGAAACATTACCAACTCCCTTAGGTATGCTAGTAATGAGAGCATACAATTGCCCTCTCGACGATCTTGTTCTTTTCCCTTGTCCTTGTCCTATAACACTTAACTACATGTCCCTTTTTACCATACTAACGATGCTCTTTCTTGTCATGGGTTTTATTATTCTTCCACTTTGGCCTCTTCCTTTTCATTTTTTCCTCTTTCGTGGATTAAGCCATATCAACAAGTTTCTTATCCTTAGACTTGTGTTCTTTTATCCTCGTTCTTACTATCCTTGTATAGCTTGTTGATAAGTTTCTCGAAATCTACCTCCATCGCACGGCAACCCTACAAAGCTTGAAATAATATTAGGCGCAGATGGAACTACTGCGGCTACTGATGGAGGTTGGGAACTCCTTTGCCCTCTGAAAAGTGTCGTATGCCTACAAACTATGATGAAAAAGAAAGAGAGAAGAGACTCAAGGAGAGAATCAAAAGATAGTGCATATGGCTTTGGGGAATATGCCTTTAAAATAAACAAAACTTTTCTTGAAAAATGCTTCTTTGTAAATGATTTTGAAAATAATTTCAAAAGGCTTTTAAAAACTTTTGCCCAGTCTGGTAACCTTCTGCTCTGATACCAAATGTAACACCCCACCTCCGCTAGGGTAACTCACAAGGAAATGCACTAGCTTTGGTGGAGCATTATCTAGGTAAACATACACAGAAATATTACAAGACGGAACATATATAAGACAGCGGAAGAAAAACCAAATTTCATTTCTTTAAATCTAGTAAGGTCTAAAGCCTTTTACATCAAAATGCCATTAAATCCATTACATCGAAATCTGTCTTGCAATAGTAAAGAAGCATAAAACCATAGTCATAAATCATTCCCCAAGTAAAACAGTAAAGCAGCCATAGCCAAGAAAGGTCCAAGCCATATATGATGATCTTGAAGCAGAAAGAAGTCCAAACTAAGTAGTAGTGCTTCCTCCCTGAGAACCTGGGGGGGAAGGGAAGAAAAAGAGGCGAAACAAAACGGGTCAGTCATACAAACCGGTAAGTCCTAGTGACTTTCTGCATAGAAATAAGTAAAGGTAACATGACATGTATAAACTGAAAGTAAACATAAGGATGATGACAAGATAGGCCAGTTGAACTAAGATAACAAGATAAACTACGGTAACAAGATAAACTATGTATAGCATCACATGTTTAACATTCTCTGCACCAACTGTACTAGCTCCCCAACCCGTATCATCCTTTCCATGTATATGTACAGTCCCTTGTCGTATATCGTACGGGTTTCATCACGTAATTCTATACTACTTCAACGTAGTGCCATCGTTCTTGAAATCGTTTGGACTGCCACCCTTGTTCTGGCTAGGTTTCCTTATCATGAACTATCGTGTGTTCTACTAGGATTTATGCCACCAAGGACCACTAGGGATTATGCTACCTATTGAACGTTTTCTAGATTCGATTAGGGTTTATGCCACCTAGGACCACTAGGGATTATGCTACCTAACGAACAACACCCTTTTTCCACGTAACGATCTATTAATCGATCGGCTCCCTACAAGTCCTAGCTCGTTCAAATGTCTGTGTCATACGGCCCAATCACGAAATGTAGTCACCTGTGCTAGGTACACAATAGGGTGTATCAAGCCCTAGGGTGCCAACCACCGACACGAATCAAGCACGCACAGTGTAAACCTAACGGTGCCCAATGCCTGCTTTTT
Organism: Allium sativum; assembly: GCA_030737875.1. Taxonomy (NCBI): domain Eukaryota; kingdom Viridiplantae; phylum Streptophyta; class Magnoliopsida; order Asparagales; family Amaryllidaceae; genus Allium; species Allium sativum. The sequence goes on along the minus strand of CM060922.1, from coordinate 527,400,575 downwards.
CAACTCCGGACTACGTGCACGACCATAGTCCGCCTGAACCTACAATGGCGCACCAACTAAGCCGTCGTTCTGGTCGCTTACAATCAGCCCAGCAATCGTGCCCCACCCTGCCTAGTTCCAGGGTACCATGATACATCTAGTGGGTTACTACTGAAAAGGACCGCGTAACTAGGATTTCCGTCCAGTAGGTTAAGTGTTGTCATTTAAATTCGAGACTTAACCCCATCAGTCTAGCGTATCAAGTTGGTTAAGTGTTGTCATTCAAGTTCGTGACTTAACCCGCCTACGTGTCATGTCAAATTGGCTAAGTGTTGTCATTCAAGTTCATGACTTAGCCCTACGAATCATGTGTCAAGTTGGCTAAGTATATTCAAGCGGTTCATGACTTAACCCTATCAAATCATCGTGTCAAATTGGTTAAGTCTATTCAAGCGGTTCATGACTTAACCCTATCAAATCATCGTGTCTAATTGGTTAAGTATATTCAAGCGGTTCATGACTTAACCCTATCAAATCATCGTGTCAAATTGGTTAAGTATATTCAAGCGGTTCATGACTTAACCCTATCAAATCATCGTGCCAAATTGGTTAAGTATATTCAAGCGGTTCATGACTTAACCCTATCAAATCATCGTGTCAAATTGGTTAAGTATATTCAAGCGGTTCATGACTTAACCCTATCATGTGGCATTAATTCATTAATGCACCCCAACCTCTCACATCAGACCTGTTGTTGTGGTCACTGGATATGCCGGACGGTTCCGGGCAGAATTACACCACAACTCAGTCTGACCTCGGGTTTTCAAGTGCGATATGACCAACTACCCAATTGGATCCTATTGTTTGCAGTGACTGGATTTGTCGGGCGATTCCGGGCAGAATTACATTGCAAACTCAACCCAACCTCGAGTTGGCCATTTTCAAGTTCATTCTAAGTGTCATGTCCATGTTCAAGTTTTATGTCAAGTTCGTGTCAAGTTTCATGGCGAGTTTCATGTCCATATCCAGGTTCAGGTTATAACAGCGTTCATGTTTCAAGTTTTGCCTTTTCTCAATTTCATAATTCATGTTCATAACCAATTCATGTTTTTCCTATTCTACCCAAATCGTGTTCCCATCGCATGTAAACGTGATCAATCCATACTACAAATAAATCCAAATCTCATAATAACATCAAAACTATGATAGGCAAGAGGGACGAGCATAAAGCGATAAAAGAGGTTACAAGACTAGCATGACATAAATTGGTTACAACATCACTGGCATATAGGATTCCAAATCTAGCAAGATAAGGCGATAGTCATGGTAAACGCTGACATAAAAGAATAGGCATGCAAAAGCAAGATAAATACAAGGATAAGGATCCAATGGTTTTGGTGTAAATAATAGAGAATAAACAAAGCAAGTCACACCCTAGGTATACGATCCAACAAAATGCCAATTCGGTGCACAACATGGTTTTCAACCATAGTGCTATGGGCATGAACAATCAACTATAATAGTCTTAGGCAATTAACCACAATAGTCATAGGTAGAAATCTCCTAGTTATGAATCATAAGCGATTCATCACAATAATCATGGATAATTATCAAAAATAGTTCTAGGCAAATAGTCATAGGCAATTAAGGTAATAGTTTCAAAGTCATGGTCATAGATAATGGCCTTATGTTCATAATCATAGGTAATAATTCTCAGAGTCAAGAGTCATAGGTGATTAGCCACAATTGTCCTCGTCATAGTCATAGGCATAGTCTTATGTTCACAGTCATAGGCATAGTCTTATGCTCTTTAGTCATAGGCATAGGCATAGTCTTATGTTAATCATCATAGTCATAGGCATTTTAAGGTTATAGACATGAAAGAATTTGATTTACAACATGAATAGGCCCAAATAGAAATATTCCCACAAGTAAAGATCCAAGAATTTATGTTACAATCTAGCGTTTGAATAACAAACTAGGTCCAACAACATGAATGGGCATGATTCAGTCGATAAGAAATAATCCCAAAATCATAGATTCAAGAAGAGACAAGGACTGTCCAAATAGATAATCAAGCTTAGGTCCAATTTCATTTTATTCCATGTCCATATCAAATTTAACAAGTTTCAATCTCAAAGTAACTAGAACTTACAGAGCGCAGATCGAGAATTAGAGTGCAGAGATTTGATTCTAGAAACGGTTGTTGTCGTTGTTGAATCTCTTTTTGTTTAGCCTTGTTCTAGTTGAAAACCCCCAATTTGCAATTCCTAGATATTGTTTTGACGAAGAAGAAGTTGCCATTCTCTCTTTAATTTAATTATTTCAGAAGCAGCATAAGGACAGAATGAAATGGTGTGGAGAGAATGAGGCTAGGGGTGAGTTTATATAGGATTTGAGTCACGAATCTGGTCATGAAACAAGTCTAAATACATCAGAATGCATCTGGTTCAGGAAATAGGTTCGGGAGGTAGGTTGACCCCCAGGTCGACTCCCCAGTCGACCTGGGCATGGGGTGGTCGACACCCCAATCGACCTGGTTGGGGGGAGGTCGACTCCCCAGTCGACCTGGGTATATGGGCGGGAATTTTCCCGCCAGCCTTCTCTGGGTTTGAATTTCGAATTTTCTGGCTTTATTTTCGAGCTGTTTTATTTTATTCAAATTCCTGAAACTTCTGAAGGTCATAACTTGGTCATACGAACTCCGATTTTCGAAAACTCAGACTCGATTTCATGCAGAATTTCGAGACGAACGCAATGGCGCAACCCGTTTCCCTAGGTTCTTATTTTAAAATTTAATTTTGCCTTGATTTATGGTTGTAACATGTTATTAAAATACGGGTTGTTACAATATATATACTCATACACCTCTATAATAAGATACGGTCAAAGGTCGTGTCTGGTTACAATTTAGATACGGCAAAGAGCCGTATGTTATTTCTAGTGAGATACGGTTTATAACCGTATCTAATAATTTAGCATGTCATTTTTTGATACGGCTTTTTGACGTGCCAAACTGCTTTAGATATGGCTAAAACCACAGCCTAATCAGCATATATGGTGTAGTGTTTAAGTCAAATTTAACATGTCTATTCCTTATGCATACTATTTATTAACTATGTTCCCAAGTTATAGGTTTGTGCATAAGGTCCATTTACAGCAAGTATCTATAACGAGTCCACACATGTATACTTATCCTTTTTTCCCAATTTGAAACATACATAGGTTTACCAATTTATAGCATATACACATTAATACAAGCTAAACATGTGTATATTCAACCGGTCCCTACTAAGCAATATGCCTAACTTCCTTCTTATGTCATCTCATTATTGCCCCAATTATACCTATACAATATTTGGGTATAACATAGGCTTCTAAAGGCCTAGGCTTGGCGAAAAACAAAAAAGGAAATAGAGAGAGAAGGAGTAGAACCACATAGGCATAGAAGACTGGAAATAATCATAGAAAATTGTAAAAGGAAGATAGATACATTTTACTTGTTATTTATCCAATATCACACGCATGTAAGTAACTTGTCTAGTTAACATTACAGGCATGAATATAACTTGTTTAAACATCACATGCATGTATATAACTTGCAACATCACAGGCATGTATGAATTGTGTTATTAACACCACATGCATATGCATAGTTTGTTTAACTAACAGTAATACAAACGTATAATAGATTACAATGACATAGGTGATGACAGGAAAATAAGTATATTTATTTTACTATAAATCCTACCCAGTTTCATTTAACTGTCATGTTCAAGGCCTAACGAAATCAGATCTGTAAATAATTGTAACTCACAGTGAGTCTTGGTGAAGATAAATATGTATATAACACAAGGACACAACAACTCTAGTCCAAATTAGATCCAAGTTGCATGCAAGTCTCGATTAATGTTGCTTCTGTTTAATCCAGTCTTTAGCAATATTCTCTCATTATGTATATATTTTTCAGAATAATTTAGAGGTAAAGTAAGAGGTGAAGAATTTGTGTGAATTGGCTATATAGGAGACTGACTATTTATAAAGTTACAGAATCAACACCAACCTTTAGATCTAGATTTTAAATCTGAACCGCACATGTCATGCTGAGTCAGCATGAACAGAGACACAAAATCATCTAGGTATAGAGCTCAGAATTCGACCGGATCTATTATGGATCGACCCACCTACCACTGGATTTACCAGAACCCTATTGGTTTTGCTATGTCCATAGGATTTTAAATGAAATTAACTGTACATAGGAGTGGAAAATTGATAGTCATTAAAAATGCAAACCCAAAAGAAGAAGAATCTGAACTGTAGTCGATTTGCAACACCGGTAGTTCGTACCCTAGAAAGAACATCCTCCTATACACACAAAAAGGAACAAATAAACCAAAAGAATATTCAATACGTGCACACATGTCCATTCAATTCTTATGTAAGATACAACGTAGAGTTAAGTGTAAAATAATATATACCTGCTCCAACATCTAAATATATCGAATCATCATCTTCGGGCGACACACATACTCGACTTTATAATTAAGAATTTACTGGGCGATCCACCAGGTGGATGTATTTTAGCTCACATGCAAGGTCAGTAATCCATGCTTATTAGCTTTATACAAATGTCGAATGTCGCTTCACTTAACCTTTGGAAAAAGCTACTTTCACTTGCAACTTTCAGTTTCTTTGAAGCAGACTGTGTAGTGCAACTTACACTATAGTCTCTGCTACAAAGTAGGGGAAAGTTTCTAGTGAAAGCGGCTTTTTAATAAGGTTAAGTGCAGCAGCATCCGACATTTGGATAAAGTATGAGCCTCTAAAATGTCTTTAAGGCCATGACCAATAACCCAGTTGGTCCAATTCATATGCCCCGCGATCAAGAAAATAATTGTAATAGCTAAATGATGATGAGCAATATCGCTCAACCACAGACCTCTTGTTATTGGATCTAATCCTCTACGAAAACTCAAAAAATCCGCGTATTTTGACCAATTCAAGCCGTTATGCTCATTACTAAACTTGTTGAAGAGATAAAATAGAACCAAGGTCTATCTTTTTGATCAGAAGTTGAATCGATCATCAGAAGAAGAATTAGGCCAAAAATTAGGATACATTCTGGGAAAATAAAACTTCCATCGAAGAGAAGAAAATGAAACACTTTCATAAAAATTCTCATATAATTGAGAATGAAGTTTTCATTCTGTACATGCCAGATCATAAATTAGTAACTGCATCTAATCTCCAAAAAAGCTAATAAGCATGGATACCCGGCCCTACGCGTGAGCTAAAATGCATCTACCTGGTGGATCACCCATTAAAATAATAACCATAAAGTGAAGTAATCATCCATCTACCAAAATTTTCAGCAAACCTGCTAATATATTTTTTAGTAAACTTGTTATCTCTCAAAACATAGTAGCAATCACTAGTACACTAATACACAATTACATAAAGACATACCAATTAAAACCAGTATCATTTGTAACAGTAATACACTAAGATAACTGAGCTATTTGTTCTAAATTAAGAGGAAGTCTAGGAGATGAGAATAATGTTTTTGATACAATTCAGCATAAAACAAGCATTCAAAACAGCCAAACAACCAAACAGGGAATTTCTACCTACAAAAAAAACCTATCTACAAACAAAATTCACAAGATAGCTGAGCTACTTGTTCTAAATTCAGAGGAAGACTAGGAGATGAGAATAATGTCTTTGATACAATTCAACATAAAACAAATAATCAAAACAGCCAAATAAACAAATAAGGAATTTCTACCTACAAACAAAACCCTATCTACAAACAAAATTCACACAAATACAATTTAGATCAGCAAATTCAAACAGGCAAATTCATACAAATAAACTTAGCGGAAAACAAAATTCACTGCAAATATAAATCGGTGAAAACAAAACCTTGAATTAAAACTTCGGCTGATTGATGATTGAAAGAGGAAGCAAGACGGCAGGAATCCTGTGTTTAGGATGCAAGAGGAGGTTATTCCAGAGAAAGGTGGAGGCACCTTTTGGTGACTGAAAACCCTAATTTGGGTTTTCGGTCACCATTGAAGTAAAACATAGGGAATGAGGAGCGGCCAAAAATTTAATTCCAAGTGCCTAGTGGGATGCACAATATGATACGCATCCAATTTAGCCCTAAGCTATATCAAATCAACTGATCCGGAGCATTCGCGATGGACGGTTAGATTTGGGGTGTTTAGGGTGGTGCGGATCGCAAATTGTTGTTTGATACGGATCTGAGCATTATCAAATTTGATACGGCTTTTAGCCGAATTTTATACCTGCAACCTTGTGTAACAAATTCGTTGATATAGTGTAGTGAAACAGACATTAAGTAAATGACATGTTAAGAATCGGGTTACATATACATGACATTACAACCCTGCTCATTAACAAAGCCTGAACCTGTTTAGTTGAATATTGATAAGCAAAAAGGTCCCCCGTCTTCTATTGTATCGGGTTTTAGGGACTCTTAAATCCTAAATTTTTGGGGACATATGCTTAAGGGGTTTTGGCTTATGTCAATCTGCTGTTTTGAACCCATATCAGTCAGTATCCTTGTTTGATATCTTATTAGAAGGAGTCTCACACTAGGTAGGGGCCAGGGCACTCTTTACCGAACTTGATAGTAAGAGGTTCACATGGGGTCAGTGGCGTAGCCAGGAACTTTTGTTGGCAAGGGCACACTGTAACATTTTAGGCTTTGAAGACTGCAAATTAAAATCTTTTTTCTTACTATTTGCAAAATTTTGTACAATTAATCATGTTCATCTGGGTATATTTGGAACATTTGAGATGTATTCACGTAGAGAAATTATGTTCCATGTCCATCCTGGTACATTTGGAACATTTTACATGTACTGAAACATTTGACAAGTAGAGAAATTATGTTCTAAAATATGGACATTTTGACAGACTTGCATTGTACACAAATCCTGGGGAGGGCATGTGCCCTCCTCATGTAACGACCCAAAAATTTGCGATCTTGGTTATCCGATATACAACACATATCGAACATCCAAGGATCCAAAATACCGGTAGTTAATGAAAGAAAACAGAGGGTGAGGATAGATAAAATAGAAACTTAGAATAGAAGAAGAAGAAGAAGAACACAACATCAGAGTAACACGAATCTCACAACGGAATGAATAACATATAATATATATAACATAACTTTGAAATATACATCTGTACTTGAATATACATCATTAACAAAGTACAGCACTTACAACACGGTGGAAATAACTATAACTATATAATCCTGAAGCCTCCTGCTCCAGCTCTTCAAGTATCTGTAAATCCTGACTACTTGACTGCTCGTACAAAATTGGGCACCCAAGAGTTTAGGGAAAACAAAACAAAATAAACTCCGGGTCAGACATGGGACTGGTATGAGTAAAACAGTTTAAAACAGTTCGAACAAGTAAACGATATCTCATAAGACCACGCCGTATAACGGAACGGGTTTATCCCTTATGAGAATCCAAAATATCTTTATATCAAAAACCTTTTGATATTATAATAATTTCTATCAACCACAATATAATAATCATCTAGCAGAAACGCTTTCATCTCATGTTCTACGTATATAGTATACAATCAAAACCGCAAACACGTATTGGGTAATGGATTTCCAACTATGACAAGGTATGGAACCACCTTTCGCTAGTGTACCTCTAGAAAGGAATACACTGGGTTCAACAAAAGCATATTGCAACCCGACCACACATGACTGACCACTTATTTCGCTTGAGTGTATCGAATGTATATCACCAACGGTTGGGATCAGCAACCGTTTCCCCGAATGGGACAGCATCAACAATAGATTTTTAGAAGTAAATGAAACTCTAGATCAGGTGATTATACACCCTACTTCAGAGCGACCAACTTAGCCATGTTGCCTACCCGATTTCTGTCATTTACCGGTTGATGAGGCTTGAGGTTACGCTTTATCATCACATTAGATTCGCTTCGAATGCCACATTGTCAGATCCATCAAAAATCACTAATTTGACGTCTACAACCATACATTACGTGTCAGCTAAAAGAAGTTTCCTTCTCCGCTTCCACTCTTGGTACGGTTGGAGAAATCAATGTACGTGACCTTTCTGGAAATACTCTGTCAGACATTCATCCATACAAGTCATCCAGGAACAGGATGAACCGAAGGTATTATTCAGTATATCCATCTTAGGCACTATTATATAAGATTTATACAATAGCCCTTGCACTTTACTCCATCTTCAATTATCTTTGGCATATATGATTCGCAATGCTTATGCCAATACAGAGTGGTTCTTTGGATAATAATCCAACCGGTCTCTTCATATTAACAAACGTTAAAATGGTCAAAACTTCGATAGCCTGTGATTTAACCATCAAAGAAAAACAGGTGTGCAAACAACGATATTATTTCCAGATGGAAATTCTATCAATCAATCATCAATCATATATATATATTCATATTTTCCTTATTTTCTATGTTTAGAAAATATACGTTAACGCTGGAAAACATTTCCATTTCTAATTCCGACTCTGTATGCTCACACAACGTATTTTTAAAGGTCAATTTATCGACTGTATTTCACATTAAAATCTCGTACGGCCACGTACTGACTTCAAAAATCATGGAAATTGAAATCTAACAATAATTTGATGTTGTGGATCCAACAAAATTAGTTTCGTCGAATTCTGAGGTCGTTTGCAAAATTGGCTATTTCTAAAGCTGTGAATGACCCATTTAATTATATAAATATATTTAAATATAATTAATTTAAATATTTATAAATAAATATTAATGTCTATATTCACAGTGGAATATCATACAGCTCAGAAAAATCCTATATGGGTTTCTAACTCGATATTTCAATCTGGGTCAACCCGATACTCGATTTATATTGAAATTCCTTTTCAAAATATAAATAATTCCTTTATAAATTATAAAGGAATTCCACAGCGACTTTTCTAAAATTTGATTTGGACATAAATCAAAATCTACACGATGAAATCCTAATTTTTCTCTTCCACTAGAAAGATATACTCCACTAGCTCCACACGTTTCTTGTTTCACAGAAATCCGGCTTAAAACGAATCTTGTACATTCAGTTGAAGTTCAAATCGCCAAATTACGAACTACAGCGCCATTTCAAGCTCGTTTTTAATTATAATATAATTAAACGTTCAAACTGTCGTTCAAATAATATATTCGTTATTCAAATTCAATTCTGAACTGAATTAAATATCACAGATGATCCAGTTCACACCATATCGCCATTTCAGCCAATTCTGATTATTTCATAATTAAGTATATTATTTAATTTATTATTTTAATTAAATATTCTCCATTATTTAATTCCACGACCATTAAATTCACTATATCACTATTTATATAATTAAATAAATTAATTATAATACCTCTGCAAATGCGGGTCATTACAATCTTCCCCACTTAAAATAATTTCGTCCTTGAAATTGCTAAGGTAGAGAACGACCCTATCGTCTGGTTAGAACATATTTGTTCACTTCTTAACTTCAGTTTCAACTAAACCAATTTAATTTTAATTAAATTATTAATTAATTCTTATCAACGAAAATTTTCAAAAATCCTGAAAATTTTCTAACGCCTTAATTTTTCAAAAAAATTCGCCAGCACCTCCTTTGTACTGGTCAATAGGTCAAACTCCAACTCGCCTCTCTGGGCCATCTCCAACCCAAAAGAAAATCTAACAGCCAAGCGGCTTGCCAATTCGGCTCACAAATCTTATATCCAATAGAAATATAAACTTGTACCTTTTTGTCGGCATATCATTATATCATTTCCACCTGTTATCAATTCAGCGGATACAAGGGTCATCCCAATCAAATTCCAATTTGCTTTTATCAACAACACAACCATTCGCTTATATCCCAGCCAAATATCATTTCAACTCGAGTTTCTTCTCGATTCCCAACTCTTAACTTGATTATCACATTACACTTCAAATTTGAATCTCACAATCCAATTTGTCTTGATATCATTCTAATTCAATCTCAGTTACCACTTTACTGGCTTTACTTTAATTCAAATTTGCTTTCACAAATTTCTGTTAAATTTGTTTTTGATTCAAACAGTCTTTCCCTGAGATTTTTTAAACAGTTTACTCTTTTCAAAAATCAAATTTTTCTATTTGAAATTCAACACAACTTGTCTTTCCCAAAACAAATTCAAAACAGTATCTCTGGTAGTAATTCGTCACTTACAACTCGAAAGTGAATACTGGTGATGCAGCTGTCATCATCAGAATCTATTTTCCGGCGATCGAAGTGAGTTCAATACTATAAAACCATTTCTAAACATTTCCACTTTGAAATTCATTTCAAAATATAATTCACACTGCTTGTAAAACAATTTAAAATATCCCAGGATCTTAAATTTTCCTTATTTTTAATCCAAATCCATTTACAAACACTTATCCAATTTTTCCAGAATTTTAATTCAGTTCCTGTTTTAAATTTTAGATTTAACTCATCTGATTCCACGTATTTCACTTATATGAATTCTGATTGGTTATTTACATAACCATTTAATTTATAATCTTACTCAATTATAATAACAACCAATATATATCCTTTATATCAAAATATAAATTTGGGTAAATTATTTCATTTACCCTCTTTTCAAAACATACCATGACGGTTCATCATATTCAAGTGTTTATAAACTCCTATCGATACAGTGGATCAACTGATCGACCAGAACCCATAAACAACTCAACCAATAAATCTCTACAATATAAAACAAATTTTTATATTGAATAACAAATACGCTCACTCGTATATATACACTCAACTCAATCTAGGGTATTACTAACCCCATCTCTACGGAGTCACACCACAGAGCCAAGGTAATTCTCTTAACCTTAAGCTCTGATACCAACAGTAACAACCCGAAAATTTGCGATCTTGGTTATCCGATATACAACGCATATCGAACATCCAAGGATCGAAAATACCGGTAGTTAATGAAAGAAAACAGAGGGTGAGGATATATAAGATAGAAACTTAGAATAGAAGAAGAAAAAGAACACAACATCAGAGTAACACGAATCTCACAGCGGAACGAATAACATATAATATATATAACATAACTTTGAAATATACATCTGTACTTGAATATACATCATTATCAAAGTACAGCACTTACAACACGGTGGAAATAACTATAGCTATATAATCCTGAAGCCTCTTGCTCCAGCTCTTCAAGTATCTGTAAATCCCGACTACTTGACTGCCCGTACAAAATTGGGCACCCAAGAGTTTAGGGAAAACAAAACAAAATAAACTCCGGGTCAGTCATGGGACTGGTACGAGTAAAACAGTTTAAAACAGTTCGAACAAGTAAACGGCATCTCATAAGACCATGCCGTATAACGGAATGGGTTTTTCCCTTATGAGAATCCAAAATATCTTTATATCAAAAACCTTTTGATATTATAATAATGTCTATCAACCACAATATAATAATCATCTAGCAGAAACGCTTTCATCTCACGTTCTACATATATAGTATACAATCAAAACCGCAAATACGTATTGGGTAATGGATTTCCAACTATGACAAGGTATGGGACCACCTTTCGCTAGTGTACCTCTAGAAAGGAATACACTGGGTTCAACAAGAACATCTTGCAATCCGGCCACACATGACTGACCACTCATTTCGCTTGAGTGTATCGAATGTATATCACCAACGGTTGGGATCAGCAACCGTTTCCCCGAATGGGACAGCATCAACAATAGATTTTTAGAAGTAAATGAAACTCTAGATCAGGTGATTATACACCCTACTTCGGAGCGACCAACTTAGCCATGCTGCCTGCCCGATTTCGGTCATTTACCGGTAATTGAGGCTTGAGGTTACGCTTTATCATCACATCAGATTCACTTCAAATGCCACATTGTCAGATCCATCAAAAATACTAATTTGACGTCTACAACCATACATTACGTGTCAGCTAAAAGAAGTTTCCTTCTCCGCTTCCACTCTTGGTACGGTTGGAGAAATCAATGTACGTGACCTTTCTGGAAATACTCTGTCAGACATTCATCCATACAAGTCATCTAGGAACAGGATGAACCGAAGGTACTATTCAGTATATCCATCTTAGGCACTGTTATATAAGATTTATACAATAGACCTTGCACTTTACTCCGTCTTCAATTATCTTTGGCATATATAATTCGCAACGCTTATGCCAATACAGAGTGGTTCTTTGGATAATAATCCAACCGGTCTCTCCATATTAACAACGTTAAAATGGTCAAAACTTCGATAGTCTGTGATTTAACCATCAAAGAAAAACAGGTGTGCAAACAACGATGTTATTTCCAGATGGAAATTCTATCAATCAATCATCAATCATATATCTATATATATATTCATATTTTCCTTATTTCTATGTTTAGAAAATATACGTTAACGCTGGAAAACATTTCCATTTCTAATCTATATTTCCAATTTCAATATTTGATTATGTTTCTGATTTTATTTGGAAAACATTTCCAAATCTTATTTACTTGGATTTAAATAGATGTTTAAATCAACATCGCGACGACAACTCAAACCACTATACTTATTTACTAAAATCACTTAACCACTTTCACTCTCGAACCTTAACCATTTCTAAATTAAAATCGAAGTCAATCAAGTTGGGGTACAATTACCTCTCAGACCTTAACTGAACAACATTTCAAATCTCGAAATAGGGTAAGTTCATCTTTAACCCTTTAACACTTCCTTACGAACCCTCGGATTCTAGTTATGAACCCCCTTCTTTTACAAGTTTACGTGATTATAACAATGGTGTTATAAATCTCCTACATCCGAAATATTTTATCTTTAATATGACTTTTATTTCCTAACTCGAATAATATAACGACAACTAATTTATTTACTCCTATTCGGTTAACTCTAATCTATAACTCTTATTTCGATTTAACTCTATCGATTAACTCTTTTCAGTTAACTCTTTTCAAATAAACTATATTCGATAACTCCTTTAAATCTATTCGAATAAACTAAATTCGATTAACTCCATTTGAATAACTAATTCGATAACTCCTTATTCGACCAACTCTAATCGATTTATTCCAATTCGATTAACTCTATTTAAATTCTCTATTGGTTAGTTCTAACTCTAACTGATTAACTCTAACTGATCAACTCTAACTGGTCAACTATAATTGATTAACTCTGACTGATCAACCCTAACTGATTAACTCTGACTGGTCAACCCTAATTGATTAACTCTGACTGGTCAACCCTAACTTGTTTACTCTAATTGATTAACTCGACTTGGCTAACTCCTTTGATTTATCTGGTTGAACCAATTCGATCAACTTGGTTTGATTAACTCATTTGACATGGTTTGACTGACTCATTTGATTTATCCCTTTTGTTAACTCATTTTGATTAACTCCATTTGAATAACTCTATTTGATTAATTCAAATCGATTAGTTCTATTTGATTAACTCTATTTGATTAACTCTATTCTGGTTAACTCTAACTAATTTATTCCTTTTCTATTAACTCCTTTGATAAATTCCTTTTCTATTTGTTTACTTAACAAATAACTATTTCCTTTATCTTTCCTATTTATTTAACAAATAAAGATTTCCTTTATCGTATCTTATTTATTTCACAAATAAAGATTTCCTTTATCGTAACTTATTTATTTTCTAAGTAAATAGTCCATTTTATAACATCTTATTTGTTTATCCTAAATAAATAATTCACTTTATAAATATTCCATTTTATAAAGATTACCCTTCAGTTATAATCCCACTTAACAATATTCCCTATTTATAAACATTCCACTTTATAAATATCCCCTATTTATAAATATTCCACCTTATAAATATTCTCTATTTATAAATATTCCACTTTATAAATATTCTCTATTTTATAAAATCCTATGATTTTATAAACAAATTCATTTTCAATAACACTTTGAAAATTCCCTTTCCATATTCCGGCATGTTATGGTTTTTCCACATATCAACCCACGATAACCAATATCGTCCAAACACACAAAGTCCACCACAGGTTATAGATCACATCATATATCACGATATATGAAAGACAATAAAATAACTGTTGAGGAATCCAGTCGGATTCCTCCAACCTGTTTCCCTGCATCCACAGATGTTACACAATAAAATCAACATCACTTTCAGTTCCATATGATATGTTCTGCTAACCAGAATCAATATAGAAATTCAACTAAATGACTAGCAGTTTAATCAAACAGTCAACACATAGTCAATCAGCCAATATTTAACAGTTCTAAAAATACAACATGAAAATATAAACTATTCAGAGTTAGTGAGATTTACTCACTTTGGCAGTTCATCGTTAAAGAACGATAAACTGTTGTTTGATCTGAATCAAACAATTTATTTCGCCATAAATTGTAACTAGCCCCAATTCACTTTCCGTCAGTTCCATGGTGTAGCCACCGTCCATACGATCCCAACGGATCTTGGTTTACTGAATTTCGATATCATACGAGAGAGTTACGCATTTTTAAAGTTAACATACATATTTAAATAGATTAAAGCATATATTTAAATTCAATGGGCTTTACCCAATCTCTAGGCCCAACAACCACCTTCAAAAACCCAACCCGCTTACAAACTCTTCTTCCCCAAATTCACAAATAACGCTGCTCATCATTTTCAGGCTTCAGGAAAGGCCGCACCTTTCTTCCAACTCCCCCCTTCTCTACTCCACCGAATCAGCCGAGACAACCACCAATGTCATCTCCTTTGCAACCTCTATCCACCTGTACCCCCAGCACAAAGCTCGACGTTCTCCCTTGAATCCCGTCGAACAACATTTCCAGGCAAATGCACTAAATTGCCCCAGTATTTCACCAAAACTTCACAAATCCTACTGCTTATCTCCCTCAACCCAAAACCGAACTCAAAAACTCAAAACAAAGCTTAAGAACCCAAATCGCCAAAGCCCTAGGTACCGCGTGATTAAAACCCATCGAACAAAAGTTGTCGATCCCCAACAAATGCACCTTAGGTTGAAGAGAATGCTATGGAGATTTCAATTAAAACAGTTTGGAGATTTATATGATTTTATTTCTATTTGATACGAATTTTAGAAATAGGATTTTTTTCCTGTAAATGAAGAACGGCGGAAAAAAAATCTGTTGACCAGAAATGAAGAGAGGACTTAGGTTTTAGGAGAAGTAGATGATATTTATAGGGAAAATAAATATCTAGATATTTTATAGAAAGAATATTCCCGGTATATTCTCTTTTATATATTCATTTTGTTTTTCTAAAAATTCTCGTGATTACATACGGTACCCAAAAATCATGGAAATTGACATGCAGCTACTGCTCGACATTACGGTCCCAAGGAAACTGGTTTCGTCGAATTCCGACTCTGTATGCTCACACAACGTATTTTTAAAGGTCAATTTATCGACTGTATTTCACATTAAAATCTCGTACGGCCACGTACTGACTTCAAAAATCATGGAAATTGAAATCTAATAATAATTTGATGTTGCGGATCCAACAAAATTAGTTTCGTCGAATTCTGAGGTCGTTTGCAAAACTGGCTATTTTTAAAGCTGTGAATGACCCATTTAAATATATAAATATATTTAAATATAACTAAATTAAATATTTATAAATAAATATTAACGTCTATATTCACAGTGGAATACCATACAACTCAGAAAAATCCTATATGGGTTTCTAACTCGATATTTCAATCTGGGTCAACCCGATATTCGATTTATATTGAAATTCCTTTTTAAAATATAAATAATTCCTTTATAAATTATAAAGGAATTCCACAACGACTTTTCTAAAATTTGATTTGGACATAAATCAAAATCTACACGATGAAATCCTGATTTTTCTCTTCCACTAGAAAGATATACTCCACCAGCTCCACACGTTTCTTGTTTCACGGAAATCCAGCTTAAAACGAATCCTGTACATTCAGTTGAAGTTCAAATCACCAAATTACGAACTGCAACGCCATTTCAAGCTCATTTTTAATTATAATATAATTATACGTTCAAACTGTCGTTCAAATAATATATTCGTTATTCAAATTCAATTCTAAACTGAATTAAATATCACAGATGATCCAGTTCACACCATATCGCCATTTCAGCCAATTCTGATTATTTCAGAATTAAGTGTATTAATTAATTTATTATTTTAATTAAATATTCGCCATTATTTAATTCCACGACCATTAAATTCACTATATCACTATTTATATAATTAAATAAATTAATTATAATACCTCTGCAAATGCGGGTCATTACACCTCATCCTCAATGTGGCTCCGCCACTACATGGGGTGGTTATGGGAGCGTTCCGGCGAAGTCATGAATGTGCATGAGTCCGACTATGGAAAATAAGACGCTATAACACCTACGAATATTGTTGTGTTCTATAATTCGCTTGGTTAGGGTGTGATACACCCGACTGTCCGGGATGACACACGATATTCGAGTAATAGGGAGCCAATCGCTTGGGTAGTAATTAGGGTACATCTAATCCTACTGTTATGTAATTGGGTTTACACCTAATCCTATTATGTAATTAGGATACACCTAATCCTGTTGTTATTCCTGATGTTATTATTCTTGTTGTTAATCCTAAAATACATAATCATGTTGAACTTGTATTCTAGTATTGATGCAGTCTGGGATTTAAAATATGAAACGTGTATGTTAGACATACATGGTTTTAGATATAAAAGTGAAGCCTTTACTGATCATAAGTTTATTTCTGTTATCATGTATGTCCTGCTATTCTGTTTAGATTATCTGTTGTAAAACTATACCGTTGTTATCCAGTTTTATTTGCATGTCATGTCATTTCTAATTCGTACATATTTATAAATCACAGAAACTCGCCAGGCTTTATGTTTCTCCTTTTTCATTCGCCTTTCTTTTGCTTCCTTCCCTCCCTAGGTTCCCAGGGGTAGTGGTACTCAGCAGTAACTAGGATATTGCTTTAGCTTGGACTTGACTTGAAATGTATCGCTTTAATCTGCATTCCACTTTAGTTTGGCTTAAGTTATGGGATATGACTTTATGTACTTTGGTATTTTATTTTCAGTATTGGATTGAAAGACATATTTGAAATAATTTGTTGGTTGTAACTGGTTTTAACATATTTCTAAGACTATGGTTTACTTCTGTTATAATAAAGTTTAAAATTTTATCGCTGCTTTTTTATCTGTCTTGTATATTCTCTGTAATGATTACCTGTTGCGCTTCACAGAACTTAACGCATTCTCATATGAGTGACGCTAACAGATGTGGGTTGTCACATTTGGTATCAGAGCTGAATGTTACAAGATCAGAAAAAGAATGTTTAAAAGTTCGTTTTAAAAGCAAAGCATTTTCAAGGAAAAATCTGTTTTTGAAAAACATAACCCCTCATGCTATAGTCAATAATCTCTCGATCTCTTGTGGAATCCTTTTTCCTTTCTTTTCAGCATGTCTGGGGGAACCAATCTTCCCGAGGGCATTCGGATATCGGCTTGGTTCTATAGATATCTTGAGGCTACGAAACTTGTCCGAGGCCAAGGAGGTTCCCTTCCCCCCGCTGCAGCCGATGATCCTCCACCTCCACGTGTAAATAATTTCTCTAAGATATGAAAGGACTTAGGTGCTATGGGAGGAAAACCATTCTGTGGAACTAAAAGCTTTGTAGAAGCATGGAATTGGCTACTAGAGACATAGAACTTGTTTGGAATTTTTGAGGTTGACGACCGAAGGAAAATACAAGTGGTTGCATGGCAACTTAAATATGAGGCTTCCTACCAGTGGGAAGTAACGCAATCTGGACAACTAGTGGTGACATGGGATGATTTCAGGCAAAGGTTCGAGATGAAATTCTTATCTCAGGCTAAGGAGGGACAACAATTGGAAAGGTTCTTAGCTTTAAAACAAGGATACATGCCAGTAAAGGAATATGTGAATAAGTTCAATCAACTAGCAAGGTTCGGACTGGAGTTGGTGAATACGCCCCCAAGAAGGCGCTTAGGTTTGCGGGAGGATTGAATCGGACTCTCCAAGGACTTGCTTTGTCTCACATACTAATAGGGGAAAATTTTGAAAGGCTAGTTGATATGGCACTCTCGCATGAAGATGGCAAGGAAGAAAAGAAAGAAAACAAGATTGAGGAAACTCAAGCAAAGGGCGAAAAACATAAATAGTGGCCCAAGAAATGAAAGCAACAAAAGAAAGGTGGAAAACCCGACAAAGCCTAAATCAAAAAGGAGGTAAAGTGTCATGGTTGCGGTGGTATGGGTCATTTTGTAAAAGACTGCAGAAAGACTAAAGGAGCTGGCTTTAATTATGGATAGATGGGACATTTCACCAAGAAATGCCCTAATAAGCAAGGGAAATAGGCAGGGACATCTGGACAAATGCATTCTTTCGATGGAAGTAGACCTGATCGAGGTAGGAAAGTCATAGTTGAAGGCCCGATTTCCCTTTTTTGACAATCATGTTGGAACCCTGTTTGATTCTAGTGCTCCACAATAATTTATATCCAGTTCTTTAGTTGATTGTTTGCACCTACATACTAGTATAGTCTTTGAACCTGTAATAGTCTCAAACCCCATAAGAGGATCGGCTCATTTACTATGATATGTAGGGGTCTGAGAATTTCTATATTGGGCGTCGAATTTGAATGCGACACATATGTACTGGGCTTTATGGGCTATGTATGGTGTCATCCTTGATTGAGGAAAGAGAGTGGTTAGGCTTCTTTCCTGTCGTGGTAGGACTCTTGAAATTTCCTGTGATCCACGGGGGTCGGTAATGCTCAGCTTTCTGAGTCACTTGATACTTCTATTGATGACTTGCGATCTGTGCTGATAGTTAGGGACTTTACGGATGTGTTCGAGGAGGTTAAGGGACTACCTCCAAAGCATGAGATAGACTTCCGAATTTACTTGGTAGAAAACACAAAGCCAGTTACTCTACCAGTGCACCACATGGCTCCAAGGGAAAGGAGGGAAATCAGTATGCAAGTAGGGGAGCTATTCAAAAAGGGTTTTATTAGGCGATGCATTTCAGAATGGGGAGCTCCAGTCATCTTCGCAACTAAGGCGGATGGCTCACTTTGTCTATGTATGGATTACAGGGAGCTGAATAAGCTTACTAAGAAGAATAGGCACCCACTACCAAGGATCGATGACCTGTTTGGTCAACCGGTTGACGCGTCAGTTTTATCGCAGATGGATCTGGCCAAAGAGTTTCATTAGTTAAGAGTGGCAGAAGAAAAAATTGATTAGTACATTCAGAACTCTAAATGGCTTCTTCGAATGGTTGGTTACGCCTTTTGGGTTGACCAATGCACCCGCCTATTTTGTAGACTTGATGAGTAGGGTGTTTAGGGAGTTTCTGAACAAGTTTGTAGTGGTCTTTGTGGATGACATCCAGATCTTCTCAAAGAACGAGAAGGAGCATGCCCAACACTTAGGGGAAGTTCTATGTACCCTCAGATCACATTAACTCAAGGCAAAGTTTTCTAAGTGTCACTTTTGTAGAAAGGAAGTAAGGTTCCTAGGGAATGTGGTCTCCAAGGACAGGATAGCTGTGAATCCCATGAAATTCATTGCAGTAAAGATTGGAGATCTCTAAAGAATGCAACGGAAGTGAGAAGTTTCCTAGGGTTGGCGGGCTACTATAGGAAGTTTATCAAAGATTTCAAAAGAGTATCAGCCCCACTTACTCGGTTGACGAAGAAGAACTTGGCTTTTCCATGGAGTGTTGATTGTGAGGATACTTTTCAGAGGTTAACGATTGCTCTGACAACAGCCCCAGTTCTGACTCTCCCAGACGGAAGCAAGATGTAACCGTTTTACACCGATGCTTATGGCACAGGATTTGGTGCCGTATTGATGCAAGAGGAAAGGGTAGTGTGCTATGGAAGCAGACAGTTGAGGGTCCATGAAAAGAACTACCCAACCTATGATGTAGAGTTGGATGTTATAGTGTTCGCATTGGCGACACTATCTACTTAGAGAAAATTTTGAGCTATATATAGATCATAAGTCGCTCAAATACTTGTTCTCACATAAGAACTCAACTTGAGGCATCAAAGATAGATGTAGTTCCTAGCGTGCTATGACTTCGAGATAGCTTATACCACTGGCAAGGATAATGTAGTAGCGGACGCACTGAGAAGGTAGAGGATGACTTTAAGTCCTCTATTTGTAGAAAGGCGGAGCTTGGAGTACATCTTGGCTTTTGATTTTAAGCCTTCGATGGATTTCACAGAGGGATTATTGTATCATTAGAGGTGCAACCTACTCTATTGGAGTGAGTTGGATCCATGTAGCAAGAGGACCCGCAGATTTCATACATCTTGGACAAGCTTGATAGAGGAGAGACTTCCAGTCACCTTGCTAGGTATACCATGGACGAAAGCGAGATGGAAGGTTATGTGTTCCTAAGATTGGGAAATTGCTTAAGGCAATACTGGAGGAAGCTCATCATTCTCGGATGACTATCCATCGGGGCGGTGACAAAATGTATCGAGACATGAAGAGGGTTTTCTTTTATACCGGCATGAAGAAAGATGTAGCGGAGTTTGTAGCTCGATGCATGACTTGCCAAAGAGTAGAGGCTGAACAAAAGAAACTGGCAGGTTGCTTCAGCCTTTGGATATCCTGCAATGGAAGTGGGAGAGCATCTCTATGGATTTCTTCGATGGATTTCCATGATCAAGTAAAGGCAATACGAGCATTTGGGTGATAGTAGATAGACTTAAAAAGAGCGCTCATTTCATACTCGTAAAGAGCAAGAGGACGATGTCTTGGTTGGCATCAGTTTATCTCCAAGAGAAAGTTCAGTTGCATGGGATACCTTCTGCTGAGACAAGATTTTTGATCGATGCCAACATATAAATGTGCAATGAAGATCATTTCATATAGATAAAGTTTTTACTTTGAGTCGTGTTAGAAATATGTTAAAATCTATCTTAAAAGTATAACACGAATGCACAAAACAATATCATATCTTTGTTGCTGAAATCTGTATATTTGAGGAATTGAAAAGTCACAGAAAAAGCCCAAACGGTCCAGGCTCCGACCGGGAAAGAGTGCAGAGTGATCTAGACTGTGGACCGAGGATCTCCGGTCCAAAGCCATAAAACGATCGACCGCCCAAAAAACCACCAGTCGACCGGTTATGTTTCTGTTTGGAAACAAAAACATTTCTCAGATCAACCAGTCGACCGGTTGAAAATCACCAGTCGACCGGTTTGTGTGTTTTTGCACATAACGGCTATTTTTCTGGAATTTTAAATTAAATTCAACCAGTCGACCGGTGATTTTTGACCTATCAACCGTTTGTGAACAACAAGTGTTTTATGAAAGGTTGCTTCTATTTGTGAAGAGATTTCTATTCAATAATCAAAGGAAATGGACATAACTTTTTATAGAAACTCTTCATGAAGAATTACGACCTTTCTTCTATTATATAAACAACTTCAAACTTGTTTTACAAACAACCGAATCATTCTATATTCTCTCTAATTTCTGAATTGCATTTTCATACTCTTTGCAAAACAAAAGCTCTCCAAATTCAAATACTTTTTGAATCCTTGAATAAATTTAATATCATTTGATTCAACAAGCATTCTACTTCCTTAAATCAATGCATTCAAAGTATATACTTGAGGATCAGATTATAGGAAGATTGTACTCAAACTGTTGACTATCCGTGTTGAATCAAGAACACAAAGCAGAAGTCAAAACCATTGTACTAGTTGAAGTCCTGTGTGTGATCAGGCAAGTGTTGAAGTCCTATGTGTGATCAGGCAAGTATTGAAGTCCTCGTGTTGTTAGAGGCATGAAATCCTGTTCGACTGCTTGGGTGTTATAAACCTGTTTCCTTCAGGTGAAGTGAGGTTGTTGATTAGTGAAAATCCAGATAGAAGTCTGGGACTGGACGTAAGATGGTGCTCTGAACCAGTATAAAAATCTCTGGTGTGATTTTTCCTTTTTATTGCATTTACTATTATATTGTTCTATGATTAGCTATTACTTTATACTTGAATATTGTTTGTCATATTACACGATCCTTGTGAGTGTATTATACTCGGCATAAGTACACGTACACACTTTCACCTTCCAGTGTAGTAAGTGATCACAACCCCATCTTTACTAGCGAGTTTTGGAAAAGCTTGCAAGAGGCAATAGGTACATAGCTACGTTTGAGCACTGCATATCATCCTCAAACCGATGGACAGACTGAGAGGGTAACTAGGGTTCCTAAGGATCTTCTAAGATTGTGTATCATAGACTTTGGAGGGACTTGGGAAGAGCGCCTTCCTTTGGTGGAGTTTGCCTACAACAACAGTTACCAATCTAGTATAGGCATTGCACCCTTCGAAGCATTATATAGACGACCTTGTAGATCGCCGACTTGTTGGTGGAAGCCTACCGATAGACTTCAGCCAGACATGATTAGAGATACTTCAGAAAAGATTGATCTCATCCGACGAAGGATGAAAGTTGCTCAAGACAAACAGAAATCTTATGCTGATAAAAGGGGGACCGATTTGGAATATGAAATGGGAGATATGGTCTTCACTAAAGTGTCACCGCTAAGGAATGTAGTTCGCTTTGGCTCAGTGGGGAAGTTGGCACCAAGATTTGTAGGACCTTTCCCTAAGAAGAGAGGATAAGACATATGGCTTATTGGATTAAGCTACCAGACAGACTGGCACGTGTACACGACATGTTTCACGTTTCTCGTCTGAGGAAATGTCTCCATGATTTAGCAGATATAGTAGAGCCAAGCACTCTTGAGGATATAGAAGTTGAAAAGGAAGCATCAGTGAGACGAGTTCCTACTCATACCCATGGATCAGAAATCAAGAAGCTTCGTAATAAGGAGATCAAATTGGTTAAAGTGCAATGGGGAGAAGACCGCGAAAATGCTACGTGGGAAGCCAAAGATAGGATTCACGCTTCTTACCCTTTTCTCTTTGAGAGTACGTTCTTGACTTATTTTCCAAGCTTTTACTTTGCATTTACTTCTATCATTCAAATTTACATCCTATCATTCGAACCTTTCGATCCTTAGGTAGAATCCAATGGTTGGAAACATGTGTTTGAAGCATGCTATGTTTAATGGTTGCAAGTGGATGCAAGTGTTTGCTAGTGGTTTCTCGTGGATGCGTAACACACACTAGGCACTAGATCGTCTCAAATTACTTACATGTTGCATATGGATATGTGTGCATTTTAGATTTTCTATGGATGGTAATAGATGTATTATCATATGGACATTGCATTTGAATGGATGATTGTGCACACATATAGAGTCTACATGATATATAGACTATTTGCATACATTTTGGACTCATGGCACAAACATACATTGCATTAAGGAGGTCAACTGAATCAGTCGATCGCCTGATTTTCGCATTAGGGTAAGGACATATACACATAACGCTTTGCATAAGTTCAAACAAGTATTATAAATCTCATAAGGACAATGGATGTCTGTGAATGATGGATGAGCAGATGATTGTTAAGTGGATGTTAGGATAGTAACATTCTCCTAGACTTGGAGATTTCGGGGATGAAATCCTTTAAGTAAGGGAGAATGTAACAACCTAAAATATAATACACCATAACCATGATGAATATTCAGAATTAACTGAAATCATCATTATCGTTGCATTCGTCTCGTAATCCTAGTTCAGATAGACCCCATTTTCCTTAAAACGGACAGTGTATGAAGAAGTTAGGGGCTCTAGAAGTTGGTATACATATGTGAAGCTTATGTATAAACAAATTAAACTAGAACAAGTCAAAACAATTCAAACGAATGAGCGGGAAAAAGAAGCGGTAGAGAGACCCATTATGGGTCGACCCTCACTGGCCTGGGTCGACCCAGTGGTAGGTGGGTCGACCCATAATAGATCCGGCCGAATTCTGATCTTTGTACCTGGATGATTTTGTGTCTCTGTTCATGCTGACTCAGCATGACATGTATGGTTCAGATTTAAAACCTAGATATAAAGGTTAGTGTTGATTCCATAACTCTATAAATAGACAGCCTCCTACATAGCCAATTCAAACAAATTCTTCACCTCTTACCCTGCCTCTAAATTATTCTGAAAAATATATGCATAATGGGGGAATGCTGCTAGAGACTGGATTTGACAGAAGCAACATCAATCGAGATTTTCATACAACTTGGATCTGATTTGGACTAGAATTGTTGTGGCCATGTGTCATATACATATTTATCTTCACCAAGGCTCATTGTGAGTTATAGTTATTTACAGATCTGATTTCGTTAGGCCTTGAACATGACAGTAAATGAAACTGACTAGGATTTATAGTAAAATAAATATACCTAATTCATTGTAATGAACCGCGAAATTCGACGCCCGAATTCCAACAATAATACATAACCTGTATTACTTGCCCAAACTCAAGTATCGAAAACATCAGATAGTTATTAGAAAGAAATTAGAGGATGAGATAAGAAAGAAAGAAATATTAGAATAGAAGAAGAATAACAACACTACAACATCAGAGTCTCACGTCGTAGCGGAACAAAATATAATATAGAAATAAAACTTTATTGAAAGCTTTGAAATAAATACTTACAATCATCAGAGTACATCAACACATCTGGACAGTTATAAATAATCTGTCGTCTTATACAACACACAACGGAACAGATATATATCATACATCTGAACTCCTCCAGCACATCTTCTTGAAATTCATAGCAACCAAACCTAAATATGTACAACCCGGGCTAAGCCGAGCATTTTAAATGTCGGATTAGTCTGGTGAACCAAAGTGAGAAAACTCGCTATGTTTATAATATCATCCAACTTGATTTTAAAGTCAAAACCTTTCTTTTCAAAGAAAAGGATAATCGTAAGACCAATCCACACATAAACACAGACGGTTTTTACCTTACGATAAAGCAAAATAATCTTTGTAATCAATATCTTATTCTGATATTATAATAGTGTTTAAATACAAATAAATAGAATCTAGCGGAACGCTTGCATCTCATGCTCCACATAAATAGTATACAATCAAAACTGCGGGCGCATATTGGAGATTGGATTTCCAACTATGACAAGGTATGAAACCATCTTCTGATAGTGTAACTCTAGAGGGGAATACACTGGGTTCAATAAGAACGTCTTGCAACCCGACCATGCATGACCGATCACTCTTTTCGATTAAGCGTACCGAATGTATACCACCAACGGTTGGGAGCTATCCACTGTTTCCTAAAAAGGGACAGCATAGAAAATTGATTAAAGAATGAAATGAGTTTTCTTTAGATAGGTGATTATACACCCTAAAGGGAGCGACCCACATAGCCATGCTGCATGCCCGATTTTTGTCATTTCCCGGTTGAAGATGCTTGAGGTTTAACACTACCTTTTTAAGAACATCACAATCACTTTGAATGCTAAATCGTCAAATCTTCCAAATCACTAATTGACATTCACAAAAATACTCTGGGTGTTTATGCTAAGAGAAGGTGTCTTCTCTGCCACCTATAGAGATATGTTTGTAAAAATCAACATACGTGATTCTTAAGAATTACTCTGTCAGACATTCGTCCATACAAGTCATCCAGGAACAGGATGAACCGAAGGTACCCTCCTACCACATCCTAGGAGTTACCATATAGATCAGTAGCAAGTAGTCCTTGTAAATCCGTAGATTTCAACCATGACAGAACTACAGTACATCTCTGGTTATAGATTATAAATTTATTTAATATATAGTAGACTTTGAAAACTATAGAAGTTAACCAGAGATTTACGTAATCCTTCCGTTTCATGAAGATCAATGGTCTTCAATGGCTCCATCTTGATCAACATCTAATATCTTCTCAATTTCGTACTTGCTGGTCGGAATGGTTTTCGAATATAATTCAATCCCGGTCCTTCCGTTCCAACAATCGTATAGATCAGATTTGATAGTCAGTTATTTAACTATTAAATACCATTCAACCATAAAAATAAAATGAATTTACTGGTTCAGTACTCAGCATCACTTGGCCTTTTTAATTTAAAAACAAATTAAAGCTTTTTAATTTTCCAATATTTTAAAACACGATATTACTTCTTATCTTATTATAAGAATATTCGCAGAACCATTTTATATACTTTAGAATTAAATCCTATACATATATATATACACAAACACTTCAAACATTTGGGTTCAATCATATCGCACGTAAAAACATTGTTATTAAATCTCTTTGATTTTCATTTCTGGGAGACAAAATCAAACACTTATCCCCTTTTTAATAAACCCATACAACTTATCTGATTAATTCTTTTACTTCATAAATATCATTATATTTTTACCAAATCTCTTTTATTTCCTTTACATTGGAAATATTATTTTATATTCTCAACTTCATTTTAATTTCTTTTATTTAACTCCACACTGATCCATACTATTACCCTCGACCATTTCCTGCTTTGAAAATCCTATTTTCAATCCCATTTATTTAACTTAATCTCATTATTAAGTGTCGTCAACTTAAAATACACGTTTCAGCCTCACGCCCTTTTTTAAACCTTGTTTATAAAACTCAATTTAATATAAACCCCTTTCTATCTCAATTCCCTTTCTTTGATTCAAATATTAAATAAAACGTTTACTTAAGCCATCGCATTAGTTCAAATCTCTTTGTTATAAAAATTTGGGCTTTACCATGAAATCCGATCATCACTCCTTTCTAATTCAATTAGATTCATTCCAAACTCGATTATTGACATAAATGGATTCCCTTTAAGTAACAATCACATGGATCCTTATTAATTAAGATAATAACTTATTTCATTATTAACTACTGTATAAGTAGTTAAATTCTTTATTATAAAAATAAATAATAATTTTTCTTATTTAAAAACCTTATTAACATTTACAAATATTCATTAAACACTTTCATTAGATTTATTTAATAATAAACTAATTTGATTTAATACTCACAACTAGCAAAAACATTTGATTCAAACATGGCTATCTCATTAACCAATCCAATTAATCCTTCCTTTAAATTTACTAATAATATAATTAATTTAAATACTCCATTTAATTGCTACTTAGAACAATAAAATCAACTCTTAACTATTACACGGATTCTGCTCATTTGCTTATAATTCTCATTAAATAAGAATTTTCTTTATAAAACAATTTAATAATTACTTATAACTTAATAAATAATAAATATTTATTTTATTTTCAAATAACTTTAATTCCAATTAATAGATTTAAAATATATTTTTAGTTATAAAATAAATTTTATAACTTCATTATCGTCGATTCACTTGACGGTAAATCAGCATTTATAAAATGATTTATTTATAGGCCATATGTTGCTAATTACCCAACCAATATTGTCCATTGGTTAATAATAAAACAAACGTTGAATTTAGATTCAACGTCCAATAATCAAAATAATCAGCCAATCGTATTGGATACAATTCATATAATTGTGATATGAAATAAACAATAAATTTGAGGAATCTTGTTGGATCCCTCCAACCTGTTTTCCCTGCATCCAAATATATTACCTCAAATTCAATTCAGTAATAGATATAGTATTCAACAATAAATAAATAATAGTAAACCAAGATGCCATATTTTTATTTAATACGTTTATACTATTATAAACGTAACCAACAAGGTAAGTTACTTCATTTGGAATTAATCATTAAAATAACGTTTATATTTTATTTAAATTAACAAATGTTTTAAATCAACCAATTCAACTAGTAAATAAATAACCAGCATACCACAAACAATTATAAACCATAGCACACAAAATAAAACCCGACTTATATAAAATATTAGTGGGTAAAAACTGAGTGAGTTATACTCACTTGATTTGTTCGTTGAATGGTCCGGTTACGGTTAAATTAAACAATGTTTAATTTAACTGAAATTTCCAGCTATCTCCGTTCTTGTCCAAAACAGTTCCATAATGTTTTGTTCGCCAATACGATTCCGGTGCATTTCGTTCCATTAATTTTCTGTCAATGTAACAAAAATGTATGTGATTATAAGTATATGCGATTATTAATTTATAATCTTAAATTAAATTCTTACGTCGACCGATTAAGTTTGTTTGTAATGGACAAACCCCTTTTGAACCCAAACCGACATTTCCTTTCCATGTATACTGTCGCTTCTCTCTTCTTCCTTCTACACAATCGTCTGCCCGACTATTTCATTCTACTGGCGAAATCCCTCCTTCACGCATGCTTCATTCTTCTATTTCTTCTCTTCTTCTTTTTTTTCTTCTAAAAAAGCCCAACAGACCATTGGAAAGAAAATAGCCCATTGTTTCCATACCCATGCAAATGTGCATCCCCACCTAATTCCTCCTCCATCACGCAATTGGCCACTTCCCACATTTTGCCCAACCATTCTTCATAAATTCACTTCTTCGTTCCCATCCTCTTTGATCTTCACATAACTATTCTTTTTTTATGTTTGTGGAACAGCATGTCCTTGCATGAAATTTTGAAACCATGCACCACACACTCCACAGTGCTGATCTTCAACACACGCCACCGCCTCCAATATTCATCAGCATGGACTGCACCCATGCAAACCTTCGCGGTAGTACCTCATTTTATTTTAATTACTATTGCTCTTCATTTGTTCCATTTGCAACAAGCCGAGTTCCACTGCTTTACTCTCGTTCTTCAAATTTAAATGCCTAACTTTTACTTCCATTCCACTCTAAAACACTGATCAACTTATATACTTCCACTATGTTGCCTTTTATTCTTCACATATGAATAAAATTCGAACCCAGCTTCATTTGAACTGCTATAATACATGTACACACAGGTCTTTCTTCCCGTTCAAACTTCTACTCCTTTGAAGACCACGAATCCAACTTATATAATTTTCCCATCTCCAGTCCTCACAAAGTTCTCCACCACCGAGACGCTAGACACCGCAGCATGCATCTCTTACACGTATTATATTTCTTTTTCATTTTATATACAGAAAGCGTGGGTAAAGAATGAGGCAGGTAGATAAAAAACAAAGGTGTAGCGCATATATATTTATAAGTGGAAATCTCGTGGGTAAGAACAACGTCCATCACGCAACAATACAATATAGGTGCAGTTAGGTTTTCACTTCATAAGATAGAGATATTACTATACGAGGGGTAGAGTAGCTGAAATGGGTGATAAGTTTTTAGTTGCAATCTATTTTCTTTTCTTTATTGTTGATGGAGACACATGAGCCGACAGACTATGTGCAAAAGAATACGGTAGGCAAAGAATAGGTGCAACTCATTTTTACTTAAGGGTCAAGTTTATTATATTTATTATTTAGGATAGATGGGGTGCAAGTTTGCACGTGTTCAGTGTAGAACTATGTAGTTGAAAAGACAGGTTGTGCCAGTACTTCAATTCTTAGTGGTTAAGTTTGTCTTTTTATTTATTGTATACGGTATTTAATTTTACCGATAATCGTTCTTTATTGGTAACCATAAAATTCGTATCATCATACACAAACTTCAAACAAAATGAAAATGGATACACCACTACGTCTCAATGTTCCGGTCCCAATAAAATTAATTCCATTGAAAACGGACTCCTTTTGCACAACGTCGTCATTTTAATTTATCGGTTCACCTATAAAATACACGTATAGATAAAATAACTTTAATTGGCTCCAAACTGGAAATTTAGCAATAACTAGCTACATATTTTCCAATAGAATTTATTTCGTCAAAAACAGAGGTCGTTTGAAAATAAAGCTATTTCTACAGCCTATATACTATCGATATAATATAAATTAATTCCACTGCATTTAAATTAAATAATAATAAATTATTGTTATCGTATATGCCCGAATAAAATATTACTGAGCTTTAGAATAAACCAAAATATATATTAAACTCAATATATACAGTTCGGGCTAAATGATATTCAAATTATAAAGAAAAACCTTTTATATTTATTAAATAAACGTTATCGTTTATTAACAAATTCCATAACGACTATTTCAAAATTTGAATTGGACATAACTAACAATCTATAACATGAAATCCCCATTTTTTTTCTTTCATTAGAAAAGTATAATCAAATAGACTCGGACGATTCTTGTTTTCAAAGAATTCCGACTTAAAATGGATTATTTGTATTCAATTGAAATTCGAATCGTAAACTACGAACTACCGCGGCATTTCGAGCTTGATTTATAATTATATATAAATTATACGTTCAAACTCGTTTTAAATAATGAATTATATATTATAAACCCATATAAAATTCCAAAACAATATTTAAAATAATAAAATATATTAAATATCTAATCACCAAAAATACGGGATGTTACATTCCTTCCCCCTTAAAAGAATTACGTCCCCGAAATTACTAAGATAGAAGAAATGCTACAACCCATTAACTTTTCAAAACTCCAATTCATTATAAATCAAAACCCATTTATTAAATAAAAATTTCAAAAATACCAAAAATGTCTAACATGTCAAATTCCCAAAAAAAAATCGATAGTGTTTCCCCTGTACAGAGGGACTTCTGCGACATCGCAGGAACAACAAATATATGTACATCGACCTACATGGTCGAAAAACAAAATTCAAAAACCCAAAAATTTATATTTTCGCATAAGCGTACCTTATGCGAGCACTATTGCGCAAACTGGCTTGATTTATTTCGATATACTTAACCAAAATCGACCATAAAGCCTTCAGCTATATGTGCTCAACTCAATTCACCAAGTAAGTATGAAATTCTTAAATAACATTTCAATTATTAACTAGTATAAATATTCAAATTCCCCAAAATCAAACAAATAACATTCATTCATTTTCAAATTCAGGGTTAAATCATTAAATTTCAATTCATATTCGATTCATTCAATTTATTATATAGGAATTTAGTTTTAATTTGTTCAACTCTTTTTAAACTGTTGATGAATATATACACATCCAATCTAACAAATAACAAACAATCAACCTAATCAAATCATTCAATTGAATTCGTATCCAACCTCAATCTTTACTTTATTATATTCACTTGGGTTTTCATATTTAAATATCAATCGATAATACACGATTGATTTTGATTGAATTATATCAATTCAAATTTCCAAATTCTAAATCATTCTGATTTAATTCCAATATCCATATCCATTCTTGGTTTAACTTCACTTGACCAAGCTAACTTCCAATTCATATTCAACCAATTAATTAATTCTTTTAATTAGTTCGCTTCCTTTTCAGAATCCAAATTCTTAGTTCATTTTAATTCCAAATTAAAATTCTGATATACCAATTCACATTGAAATCACTTTAGCTATATTAAACCAATTCAAATTTCTTAATCCAATTTGAATTCTACTCAAATCAACCAAACACGCCAAAATATCAATAATTTGATAAATTATTCCCTTTTTATACAAAAATATAATTTGGGCAAAATTATTTCATTTGCCCTTCTTTTCAAAACAATACCGTGTTAGTTGCTTGTTCAAAATTGAACCAATCAAATAACACAATATAAAACATTTCTTTTATAAAATCTACGAATACAAGCTCTCATATAAACACTCAAAGTCAACCTAGAGTATTACGAACTCCATCACTATCGTGTTACGCTACAAAGCCCAGGTTATTACTAAACCTTATGCTCTGATACCATTGTAACGACCCAGGGGATTCGACGCCCGAATTCCAACAATAATACATAACTTGTATTACTTGCCAGAACTCAAGTATCGAAAACACTAGATAGTTATTAGAAAGAAATTAGAGGGTAAGATAAGAAAGAATGAAATATTAGAATAGGAGAAGAAGGACAACACAACAACTCAGAGTCTCACGTCGTAGCGGAACAAAATATAATATAGAAATAAAACTTTATTGAGAGCTTTGAAATAAATACTTACAATCATCAGAGTACATCAACACATTTGGACAGTTATAATAATCTGTCCTCATATACAACACACAGCGAAATAAATATATATCGTATGTCTGAACTCCTCCAGCACGTCTTCTTGAAATTCATAGCATCCAAACCTAAATTTGTACAACCCGGGCTAACCCGAGCATTTCAAATTAACGTTAGATCAGTTTGGTGAACCAAAGTAAGAAAACTCGCTATGTTTATAATATCGCCAACTTGAATGAAAGTCAAAACCTTTCTTTCCAAAGAAAAGGATATTCATAAGACCAATCCACACATAAACACAGACAGTTTTTACCTTACGATAAACCAAAATAATCTTTGAAATCAATATCATATTATGATATTATAATAGTGTCTAAATACAAATAAATAGAATCTAGCATAATGCTTGCATCTCACGCTTCACATAAATAGTATACAATCAAAACCGCGGGCGCTTATTGGAGATTGGATTTCCAACTATGACAAGGTATGGAACCACCTTCTAATAGTATATCTCTAGAGGGGAATACACTTGGTTCAACAAGAACATCTTGCAACCCGGCCACACATGACCGACCACTCATTCCGCTTGAGTGTATCGAATGTATATCACCAACGGTTGGGAGCTACCCACCGTTTCTCGAAAAGGGACAACATTGAAAATAGATTAAAGAATGAAATGGATTTTCTCTAGATAGGTGATTATACACCCTAATGGGAGCGACCCACATTGCCATGCTACCTGCCCAAATTTTGTCATTTCCCGTTTGAAGAGGTTTGAGGTTTAACACTACCTTTTTAAGAACGTCACAATCACTTTGAATGCTACATCGTCAAATCCTCCAAATCACTAATTGACATTCCCAAAAATATTGTGGGTGTTTATGCTAAGAGAAGGTGTCTTCTCTGCCACCTATTGAGATACATTTGTGAAAATCAACGTACGTGATTATTAAGAATTACTCTGGCAAACATTCGTCCGTACAAGTCGTCCAGGAACAGGATGAACCGAAGGTACCCATCCTACCACATCCTAGGAGTCACCATATAGATCAGTAGCGAGTAGTCCTTGTAAATCCGTAGATTTCAACCATGATAGAACTACAGTACATCTCTAGTTATAGATTATAAATTTATTTAATATATAGTAGACTTTAAAAACCATAGGAGTCAACCAGAGATTTAAGTAATCCTTCCGTTTCATGAAGATCTATGGTCTTCAATGGCTCCGTCTTGATCAGCATCTGATATCTTCTCAATTTCGTATTTGCTGGTCGGAATGGTTTTTGAATATAATTCGATCCCGGTCTTTCCTTTCCAACAATCGTATAGGTCAGATTTGATAGTCAGTTATTTAACTATCAAATACCATTCAACCATAAAAATAAAATTATTTTACGGGTTCAGTATTCAGCATCACTTGGCCTTTTAAAACAAATTAAAGCTTTTTAATTTTCCAATATTTTAAAACATAATATTACTTCTTATCTTATAATAAGAATATTCACAAAACCATTTTATATACTTTAGAATTAAATCCTATATATATATACACACACTCCAAACATTTGGGTTCAGTCATATCCCACGTAAAAATGTCGTTACGAAATCACTTTGATTTTCATTGCTGGGAAAAAAAATCAAACACTTATACCATTTTTAATAAACCCATTCAACTTATCCCATTAGTTCTTTTACTTCATAAATATCGTTATATTTCTACCAAACCTCCTTTTATTTCCTTTACGTTGGTAATATTATTTTATATTCTCAACTTCTTTTTAATTTCCTTTATTTAACTCCTTATCGATCCATACTATTCCATTCGACCATTTCCTGCTGAAAATTCCATTTTCAATCCTATTTATTTCACTTGATCTCATTATTAAGTATCGTCAACTTAAAATCCATGTTTTAGCCTCACGCCCTTTTTTAAACCATATTTATAAAACTTTGTTTAATATAAACCCCTTTCTATCTCAATTCCCTTTCCTTAATTCAAATATTAAATAAAACATTTACGTAAGCCATCACATTGGTTCAAATCTCTTTTATAATTTTGTTATAAAAATTTGGGCTTTATCATGAAATCCGAACATCACTCTTTTATAATTCAATTAGATTAATTCAAACACGATTATTGACATAATTGGATTCCCTTTAAGTACTAATCACTTGGATCCTTATTAATTAAGATAATAACTTACTTCATTATTAACTACTGTATAAGTAGTTAAATTCTTTATTATAAAAATAAATAATAATTTCTTTTATTTAAAAACCTTATTAACATTTACAAATATTCGTTAAACACTTTCATTAGATTTATTTAATAATAAACTAATTTGATTTAATACTCACAACTAGCAAAAACATTTGATTCAAACATGGTTATCTCATTAACCAATCCAATAAATCCTTCCTTTAAATTTACTAATAATATAATTAATTTAAATACTCCATTTAATTGCTACTTAGAACAATTAAATCAACTCTTAACTATTACAATGATTCTACTTATTTGCTTATAATTCTCATTAAATAAGAATTTTCTTTATAAAACAATTTAATAATTAATTATAACTTAATAAATAATAAATATTTATTTTCTTTTCAAATAACTTTAATTCCAATTAATAGATTTAAAATCTATTTTTAGTTATAAAAGAAATGTTATGACTTCATTACTGTCAATTCACTTGATGGTAAATCAACATTTATAAAATGATTTACTTGTAGGCCATATGCTGCCAATTACCCAACCAATATTGTCCATTGGTTAATAACAAAACAAACATTGAATTTAGATTCAACGTCCAATAATCAAAACAATCAGCTAATCGTATTGGATAAACAATTCATATAATTGTGATATGAAATAAACAATAAATTTGAGGAATCATGTTGGATCCCTCCAACCTATTTTCCCTACGTCCAAATATGTTGCCTCAAGTTCAATTCAGTAATAGATATAGTATTCAACAATAAATAAATAATAGTAAACCAAGCAGCCATATTTTTATTTAATATGTTTATATAATTATAAATGTAACCAACAAGGTACGTTACTTCGTTTGGAATTAATCATTAAAATAAAAATTATGTTTTATTGAAATTAAACAAATGTTTTAAATCAACCAATTCAATCAATAAATAAATAACCAGCATACCACAAACAATTATCAACCATAGCACACAAAATAAAACCCGATTTATATAAAATATAAGTGGGAAAAAACTGAGTGAGTTATACTCACTTGATTTATTCGTTGAATGGTCCGGTTACAGTTAAATTAAATAGTGTTTAATTTAATTGAAATTTCCAGCTATCTATGTTCTTGTCCAGAGCAATTCCACAATGTTTTGTTCGCCAATATGATTCCAGTGCATTTCGTTCCGTTAATTTTCTGTCAGCGTAACAAAAATGTATAGGTTATAAATATATGCGATTATTAATTTATAATTAACTATTCTTAAATCAAATTCTTATGTCGACCAATTAAGTTTGTTTGTAACGGACGAACCCCTTTTGGACCTAAACCGACATTTCCTTTCCATGTATACTGTTTCTTCTTACTTCTTCCTTGTACACAATCATCTGCCCGACTATTTGATTCTGCTGGCCAAATCCCTCCTTCAAGCATGCTTTATTCTTCCATTTCTTCTCTAGAAAATATCAACAGTCTATTGGAAAGAAAATAGCCAATTGTTTCCATACCCACGCAAATGCACATCCCCACCTGATGCCTCCTCCATCACGCAACTGGCCACTCCCCAGATTTTGTCCAACCATTCTTCATAAATTCACTGCTTCGTTCCCATCCTCCTTGATCTTCACGCAACTATTCCTTTTTTCTGTTTGTGGAACGGCATGTCCTCGCGTGAAACTTTGAAACCATGCACCACCACTATACTGCGCTGACCTTCAACACACGCCACCGCCTCCAATATTCAGGAGCATGGACTGAACCCATGCAAACCTCTGCGGTACTCCCCATTTTCTTTTAATTACTATTGCTCTTCATTTGTTCCTTTTGCAATAGGCCGAGTTCCACTGCTTTACTCTCATTCTTCAAATTTAAATGCCCAACTTTTACTTCCGTTTCACTCCAAAAAACTGCTCAACTTATATACTTCCACCACGTCGCCTTTTATTCTTCACGTATGAATAAAATTCGAACCCAGCTTCATTTAAACTACTGTTATACTTCATGTACATGCAGATCTTTCTTCCCATTTAAACTTCTGCTGCCTTTAAAGACCACGAACCCAACTTATATAATTTTCCCATCTCCAGTCCTCACAAAGTTCTCCGCCACCGAGACGCTGGATACCTCAGCGTGCATCTCTTACACGTATTATTTTTCTTTTTCGTTTTATATACAGAAAAAGTGGGTAAAGAATGCGGCAGGTAGAGAAAAAAAATGGAGGCGTAGCGCATATATATTTATAAGTGGAAATCTCGTGGGTAAGAACAATGTCCATCACGCAATAATACAATATAGGTGCAGTTGTGTTTTCACTTCGTAAGACAGAGATGTTACTGCACGAGGGGTAGAGTAGCTAAAATGGATGGTAAGTTTTTAGCTGCAATGTATTTTCTTGATTTTTGATGGAGACACATGAAACCGACAGACTGTGTGCAAAAGTTTAGGGTAGGCAAAGAATAGGTGCAGCTCATTTTTACTTAAGGGTTAAGCTTAGTATATTTATTATTTAGGATAAATGGGTGTATGTTTGCACGTGTTCAGTGTACAGCTATGTTGTTGAAAAGATAGAAAGGTTGTGCCGGTACTTTAATTCTTAATGGTTAAGTTTGTCTTTTTATTTATTGTATACGATATTTAATTTTACCGTTAACCGTTCTTTATCGGTAACCGTAAAATTTGTATTGTCATACACAAACTTCAAACAAAATAAAAATGGATACATCTCTACGTCTCAATGTTCCGGTCCCAATAAAATTAATTTTGCTGAAAACGGACCCCGTTTGCACAACGTCGTTAATTTACTTTATCGGTTCACCTATAAATTGCACGCACAGATAAAATTACTCTGATTAGCTCCAAACTGGAAATTTAGCAATAACTAGCTATACGTTTACCAATAGAATTTGTTTCATCGAAAACGGAGGTCATTTGAAAGGAAAGCTATTTCTACAGCCTATATATTATCTATATAATATAAATTAATTCCAGTGCATTTAAATTAAATAATAATAAATTACTATTATCGTATATATCCAAATAAAATATTACCCAGCCTTAGAATAAACCAATATATATTTTAAACTCAATATATATAGTTCAGGCTAAACAATATTCAAATTACATAGAAAAACCCTTTATATTTATTAAATAAACGTTATCGTTTATTAACGAATTCCACATCGACTATTTCAAAATTTGAATTAGACATAACTAACAATCTACAGCATGAAATCTCTATTTTTCTCTTTCATTAGAAAAATATAATCAAATAGACTCAAACGATTCTTGTTTCAAAAAATTCTGACTTAAAATGGATTATGTATATTCAATTGAAATTCGAATCGTAAATTACGAACTACCGCGGCATTTCGAGCTCGTTTATAATTATATATAAATTATACGTTCAAATTCGTTTTAAATAACGAATTATATATTATAAATCCATATAAAATTCCAAAACAATATTTAAAATAATAAAATATATTAAATATTTGATCACCAAAAATACGGGATGTTACATTCATTGTCATCACATATGCAATTGTAATCTATTATACGCCTGTATATTGTTAGTTAAACAAACTATGCATATGCCTGTGAT
The DNA here is from genome assembly GCA_030737875.1 of Allium sativum. Taxonomy (NCBI): domain Eukaryota; kingdom Viridiplantae; phylum Streptophyta; class Magnoliopsida; order Asparagales; family Amaryllidaceae; genus Allium; species Allium sativum. The sequence goes on along the minus strand of CM060922.1, from coordinate 527,362,759 downwards.
GTCAATAACACAAGTCATACATGCATGTGATGTTGCAAGTTATATACATGCCCGTGATGTTTAAACAAGTTATATACATGCATGTAATGTTAATTAAACAAGTAATATACATGCCTGTGATATTGGATAAATAACAAGTAAAATGTATCTATCTTCCTTTTCTCATTTTCTATGATTATTTCAAGTCTTATATGCCTATGTGGTTCTACTCCTTCTCCCTTTGTTTCCTTTTTTATTTTATGGCAAACCTAGGCCTTTAGAAGCCTAGGCTATACCCAAATAGGGTATACATATAATTGGGGCAATAATGAGATGACATAAAAAGGAAGTTAGGCATATTGATTAATTGGACTGATTGTATATACACATGTTAGGCTTGCAGTAATGTGTATACGCTATAAACTGGTAAACCTATATATGTTATAAATTGGGGAAAATGATAAGTATACATGTGTAGACTTGTTATAGACACTTGTTGTAAATGGACCTTATGCATGAACCTATATCTTGGGGGTATAGTTAATAAATAGTATGCATAAGGAATGTACATGTTAACTTTGACTTAAATGGACATTAAGTAAATGACACGTTAAGAATAGGGTTGTATATACATGACATTACAACCATGCTTATTGACAAAACCTGAAACTGTTTAGTTGAATATTAATAAGCAAAGAGGTTCCCCCGTATGCTGTTGTATTGGGTTTTAGGGACTCTTAAATCCTAGACTTTTGGAGACACAAGCTTAGGGGTTTTTGGCTTGTGTCAATCTGCTATTTGGAATTCATATCAGTCAGTATCCTTATTTGGTACCTTATTAGAAGGGGTCTCGCACTAGGTATGGGCTAGGACACGCTTTACCGAACTTGATAGTAAGAGGTTCACATGGGGGTGGAAATGGGAGCATTCTGGCGGAGTCATGAGCATGCATGAGTCCGACTAGGGAAAATAAGACGCTATAACACCTGCGAATATTGTTGTGTTCTATAAGTCGCTAGGTTAGGAAGTGATACACCTTACTGCTGGGGATGACACAGGATATTCGGGTAATAGTGAGCCGATCACTTGGGTAGTAATTAGGGTACACCTAATCATGCCGTTATGTAATTAGGTTAATACCTAATCCTATTATGTAATTAGGGTACACCTAATCCTGTTGTTATTCCTGCTGTTATTATTCCTGTTGTTAATCCTGAAATACATAATCCTGTTGAACTTATATGCTAGTATTGGTGCAGACTAGGATTTGAAATATGAAACGTACATGTTCAGATATATATGGTTTTAGATATAAAAGTGAAACCTTAACCGATCATAAGTTTATTTCTGTTATCGTATCCGTCTTGCTATTCTGTTTAGATTATCTGTTGTAAAACTATACCGTTCTTATCCAGTTTTATTTACACATCTTGTCATTTCTAATTCATGCATATTTATAAGTCACGGAAACTCACCAGACTTTATGTTTGTCCTTTTTCTTTCACCTCTTTCTTCCTTCCTCCCCTCCCCAGGTTCCTAGGGTGGTGGTACTTAGCACTAACTAGGATATCGCTTCATCTTGGAATTGACTTGAAATTTATCTCTTTGATTTGCTTTCCACTTTAGTTTGGCTTATGCTACGGGATATGACTTCATGTACTTTGGTATTTTATTTTCTGTATTGGCTTGAAAGACAGATTTGAAATAGTTTGTTAGTTGTAATTGGTTTTAACATATTTCTGAAACTATGCTTTACTTCTATTATAATAAAGTTAAAATTTTACCACTGCTTATTTTATCTGTCTAATGATTGCATGTTGCGCTTCACGGAACTTAACGCATTCTCATATGAGTGACGTTAACAGATGTGGAGGTGTCACATAGGAGTTCAGGTGCCTAAGGCTGTGGATTTTGCGAAGTTGTTTAAAGATTTCACATTTCTAGGAGAAAACAGTTTAAAGGGACAGAGCCGACCGAAGAGGTTCAAAGATGGTTGGATGCTTGTATTCGTATATTTGGAGACTTGGGTATAGATGATGCAATGAAGAGGAAGCTTGCATTTGCAAGGCAGAGCCATAGGGTGGTGGAACTTTTTTACGCTTGAAACTCAAAAGATGAGATAACATGGGAATAGTTCCAAGTCAAGTTTGAAATGAAGTTTATCTCCACTGCTCAGAAGTCAGTTCTATTCAAGAAGTTTGTGGAGCTAAAACAGAATGGTCGGCCTATGCTTGATTATGTTTCTGATTTCGAGTCCTTGTCAAAGTATTCTCGTTCGTACATTGATTCTCCGTATCAGAAGAACGAGAAGTTTGTAATGGGTTTGGATACCTATATCGGAAGGCCACTGGTGGATCATCTTGATCCAAAGGCTAACGATAAGTTTGTAATGATCCAAAGGCGAAGAGGAAGTGCTGCAACTATGGCAAACCTGGGCATGATAAGAAGGATTGTCCATAAATAGCTTAGGGGAAGCAGGTTGTGAAGGCGTATGCCTTGGAAGCCATCGTCTTCAAGAGCTCCTACCGTTGAGTAGAAGGGAAAGGGTATCATCGTCCAAGGTACTAGTGCGTGTGTTGTCTGATACTGAAGCATCGCATTCATTCATTTGTAATGAGTTTGTTTGTCGCATGGGTTTGGAGCCCGAGATTTGTGATAGGATATTGATCGTGACTAACCCAGTTGGGGGTTCATCCACTTTGTGTATGATCTATCGTAGTCTAGTGTTATCGAGTCATGGTTGCTCCTTTGTACGTGATTGCTTTGTTTTGAACTTCGCTGGGTTTAGGATTATTTTGGGTATGGACTGGCTCTAGATATGTGGAAAGAGTGAATTGTGAAAAGCTAGAGGTGAGAGTCAGGGATGTGGAAGGGCGGAAGGTTTTGACTCGTTGTATGCCCGAAGATGGTGTCTTCGTGAGATTTTTATATTCTCTTATGATTCCACAGGAAGACTTGTCATCTGTGCTGATTGTTGATGAGTTTGAGCATGTATTTGAAGAGGTCAAAGGGTTGAGGCTGCATCGCGAAATTGAATTAAGAATTGATTTGGTCGAAAGTGTTAGAGCTATCGTTATGCCTCTTAGGCGGATGACGCCAAAGGAACAACGAGAGTTAGAGGTGCAAGTTCGTGACCTTTTGGGAAAAGGGTTTATTAGGAGAAGTGTATTCGAATGGGGTGCACCAGTTGTGTTTGAACCAAGGATGATGGTTTGTTGAGATTATATGTGGATTATCGTGAGCTGAATAAGGTAACCAAGAAGAATAAGAATCTATTGCTGAGGATAGATGATTTGTTCGATCAACTTCACGAAGTCAAAGTGTTTTCTCAGATGGATTTGGCAACGGGATTCCACCAGTTGAGGGTGGAAAAAGATAATGTGTCGGGGCTTCTTTTAGGACACCATTCGGGTTCTTCGAATGGTTGGGATGCCATTCGGGTTGGCTAACACTCCAGCTTATTTTGTGGATCTTATAAATAAGGTGTTCAGAGATCAGTTGAACAAGTTCATGCTTTTGTTCGTGGATGATATTCTGGTTTACTCTCAGAATAACGAAGAACATAAGACGCACTTGAGAGTTGTTTTGGAAATCTTGCGAAAGCACCAGCTGAAGGCCAAGTTTCAAAATGTCACTTCTGGAAGAGTGAAATGAGGTTTTTAGGCCATGTTGTTTCTAGTAATAGAATAGCGGTTGACCCCGCTAAGATTGCAGCAATCCAGGACAGGGATAGACCAAAGAATGCGACGGATGTTCGGAGTTTCCTTGGGTTAGCAGGATATTATCGTCGTTTTATAAAGGATTTTTCCAAGAAAACTGCACCCTTAACAGGATTGACGAAGAAGAACCAAGGATTCACATAGGACGCAAAGTGTGAGCAAGCGTTTGGAATCCTGAAAGAGAGACTGACAAGCGCTCCTGTGTTGATCATTCCAAGTGGGAATGAAGAGATGGTGGTATACACCGATGCATGTAGTACTGGACTTGGAGCAGTGTTGATGCAGAAGGATAAGGTAGTCGCCTACGCTAGTAGACAGCTGAAGACGCATGAGAGGAATTATCGAACTCATGATTTGGAGTTGGCAGCGATTGTGTTTTCTCTGAAGATGTGGAGACATTACCTGTTGGTAGTACGGTTCGAGTTGTTACAGATCACAAGTCGCTGAAGTATCTTTTATTCCAAAGGGATTTGAATCTTCGGCGGTAACAGTGGTTAGAGTTTCTAACATCATATGATTTTGGTATAGCCTATACTCTTGGTAAATGTAATGCAGTTGCAGATGCATTAAGTGTAACACCCCGCATTTTATAATAATATAATAATATAATAATGCATATGTGTGTATACATATACATATATATATGCATAGGAATAAACATTTAAAAGAAGAAAACATTAATGCGAATAAAAATGTAATACATGCATTAAAATAAATAAAGGATTGGTTCCATGCAGTGTAAACATGTAGCATGCACTAATTATACATTAATAATAAAAGAGAAAAAAAAGATTCATGCAATGGTTTAAATGAGACATTGTAACAAATATGAAAAAAAGAAATAAGAAGAGAACAATAACTACCATTGTTCTAAGCCTTGTTAACAATAGCCTTAGTAGCCCAGTTTGTTAGAACATGTGACTTGCATACAAAAGGTGCAGAGTTCAATCCCCGCCGCTGTCATATTTTTGTTTTAAGGAAACGACTGAAATAACACATGTTCATGAGAGGAAATATGTATAAATGCACATATAAGGAAAAATATACATATAAGGAAGTAAAGAAAATATATGTATATACGTATATGAGAATGTACGCGTATATATGTATAGGAATATTTATATATATATATATATATATATATATATATATATATATATATATATATAACGACCCACATTCTACGCATCGGAGGATCGTAGAATATTTATTTCATTTTCATACGAAGTCGTATGGTCGTGTAACTTTGGGGAACGACTATTGGGTCATTTCCCATATTCACAATTTTTGCCGATTTTTAAATGACCATTTTGCCCCTAGCGGATCTTGTTTCACCTATAACTTTTGATTAGTAAGGAGTTTTGACCTGAAACTACTTCCATTGGATCCGGATGATGGTTTGGCTTTCCGTGGAGTGGTCATATTTGTCAAACGGACTTACCGTTTGGGAGATATGGCTGAATTAAGGTTCAGAAGGTAAAAAATAGCTTAATCGGGCCAAACAGGGTGATTAGCAGTCAGGTCCATTGGGGGATTTCGGGATTAGGGGTATTTAAGGACTGAAAGAGACTAGAGAAACCCTTCTTTGTCATTTTTGCAGCTGCCACTTTCATTCCTTCAACCCTAGTAATGGCTTCTACCTTTTAAAAACACCTCTAATCACCTTCTAATCGAGGATCAAGCTAATCAACATCAAATCAAGTTAAAGTAGCATCAAATCAGAGTTGGAGCTGCAGTATTGCATAGAGATTCGACCCAAATTAGAGATATTTTCAGATCTAAGATTAATTTGAGGCTAAGGTGAGTGATTTGCATTGTTTTTCACTAATTACGGCTAATTAGGGGTGATTAGTGTTAATTAGCTAAATTATAACTCAGAAAAATTTAGAAAAATGTGTAGAAATTCTTAAATATTATTTTAGGGCTCTGATAAGAATATGGGTTAATTTTGACATGTTTTATTAATCGTATGGTTAAATTATGACAAAGGGGATAAGGGGAAAACATGGGTTTTGGGTAGGTTTGATCCATATTAACATGGTAAAATTGTTATTTTGGTGTTTATGGTTGGTCATACATGTTGCTATGACTGTTTGAAATGTTTTATGATTATTTAGTGAAGTTAGATTGGTCGAAAACGCCGCCGTATGGCGTAAATAGCTTGCTGGAAGTAGTTGCAGGAAATTGGTTAGACCGGTTCGTGACTAGGGTACCACGACCCGAACCCGTTTGTAACACCCCACCTCCGTTAAGGTCACTCACAAAGGGAATGCCTTAACTTTGGTGGAACGTTTTAGGTAAAAGATGCAGATATATTACAGATAGACAAATAAAGCAGTGGAAAATAAAGTCATTTTATAAACAATGTGGTTCAGTCAAGCTTTTACAACAATTTGTCTCAATCATACTTAAAAATAATACATAGAACTTCTGTCTTGATTCAAAAACTTCCAAGTATAAAAGAAGTATAAAAATAGCAATGATATTCCCCAATAAAGCATGAACCAGCCATAGCAGTGGAAGAGAGAGTCCAAAGCAATACATCGACTATCTTCGAGCTTGGAAAGAAAACTGAGCTAAGTGGTAACATTTCCTCCCTGTGAACCTGGGGGGGGGGGGGGAACGGAAGAAAAGAGGCGAAACAAACTAGGTTAGACATAAGTCTGGCAAGTCCGGTGACTTTCAGCATGTAAATAGGCAAAAACATTCATGACATGAATAAACTGAATATAAGACAATACCGTGATAACAAGGATAACAAGATAACATACGATTAGCATAGATATGATAAGACAAGATAAACTGAGTGTACTTCTACTCTTTCTCTACTTCACTACTACCCGTCTATTCTGATTTCTATATCTCTGCACCGCGTAACTAGTGTCCCAACTAGTAATCTGTGTCAAATGATAATGTTACAACGTGATCCCAATCCCCGCAATTATGGTAGCCTTCAGGTGTACATCTAGTATGAGGATCTTACCTCAATCAGCCTAATTGCCATGAAGATGTTAGATGTACCCTTACAACCCTATCGATCGGCTCCTTACTCGTATTAATTTTCCTCGTGTCTATGTCAATCGGCCCTCTCTTGCGTGTAGATACCCTGTGCTGGTCCCACCATAAGGTGTATCAATCCTTATGATAGCAACCCAACACGATTCAAGATGCACAGTGTATAACTACTGGTGCACAGTGCCAGCATTTTTCCACTTTGAAGTACGCGCAAACCCGTAATCCATTGGAACCTACACTGACGTACCCCTTGTCGCTATTTTGATCGCTTATAATCAGCCCAGTAATCGTGCCCCACCCTTCCTAGTTTCAGGGTACCCTGATACATCTATATGTGGGTTACTACTGAAATGGGTCCCCGTTACTAGGGTTTCTTACAGGTTAAGTTTGTGTGCCTATATTTATTAATATTACCCACCAACCCGATATGTACTTAACCCTCCCACTGATTCAAACATGTTTACTTAATGGTTGAGTTTGTGGGCCTATATTTACTAATATTACCCACCAACCCGATATGTACTTGACCCTCCCACACATTATGTCATATTGGTTAAGTGTTGTCCATTCATGTTAACTTAACCCACCCACTCATCATGTCATGTTGGTTAAGTGTTTCTTATTAACCCTTCTCACTCATCATGTTAGATTGGTTAAGTGTTTCCTATTACCTTAACCCTGTTCATTCATCATGTTATATTGGTTAAGTATTTCCCATTAACTTAACCCCATTCGTTCATCAAGTTACATTGGTTAAGTGTATCTTATTAACTTAACCCCACGCGTTCATCATGCTGTATTAGTTAAGTGTCATCAATCAATTCAAGTTAACTTAACCCACCAACTTGTCGTGTTACATTGGTTAAGTGTTGCCTTCTTGTGTTAACTTAACCCTTCCACGCATCCTGTTATATTGGTTAAGTGTTGCTCTCTTGTTTTAACTTAATCCTACCCATTCATCCTGTCATATTGGTTAAGTGTTTCGTATTAACTTAACCCTTCTCACTTTTCTAATTAACATGTTACAATGGTTAAGTGTTCTAAATTTAGTTAACCCCGCCTTCTTGTCTAATTAACATGTTATAACGGTTAAGTGTTGCCTTAGTTAACTTAACCCTACCATTCTTATCATGTCTTGTTCATTAGCATTAATTGATTTATTAATGCACCAACCTCTCACAATAGATCTATGTTGTTGCGGTTACTGGATGTGCCGGGCGGTTCCGGGAAGTTTTACACCACAACTCAATCTAACCTCGGGTTTTTCTAGAGCATGATGCACTAACCTCTCACATTAGATAGGTGTTGTTGCAGTTACTGGATGTGTCGGGCGGTTCCGGGCAGTTTTACACCACAACTCAATCTAAGCTCGGGTTAGGTATGTTTATCTTTTAGCATATTTACCATACATGTCCAAGTCTAGATTTTATATGCTAATTATCCCAAATTCACAAAAACTAGTCATGTTACAATTATCAAGTTATACCTCAACAAAGCTAACTACAAGTTATGCCCCACAAATTCAAATTCAAGTTATTACTCAACATAGGTTACACCCAATCTTCCCAAATGTGCAATAATAGTCATGCCCCAAAAATCACGATATAACACATGCCCTAAGGTTTTGTGATACTGCACCGTACAAAATATTCTCCAAAACCCCCCAGTCATGATTCAGAGTATAAACTATGCCAAATTATAGCCTTTAATTACAGTGCATGCCAATTACCCAAAATCCCAATTCAGACGTGTTTACATTTAGCAGTTACCCCTATCTTAATATAGGTTTTCATGCTAAGCCATATATCACTATACATAATAATCTTCTTTTTCCAAGTCATATCATATGTACATGCCCCAATTTTTGGTCTTAAACCACAGCATGTACTATGCCTTACATGTTTACAGTTCAATTTACACCCCAAATTCCAAGTCATATGTCCAATATAATTTATGCCTCAAATCTCAGTCATATGTTCGATACACTTTATGTTTTAAATACAACATGTGTTATGTCCTCAAATCAGTTACAAATCAGTTATGCCCAATTATACGTAATTTAATACTTTTCCCAATTTTAGCGCTGGCCATGTCCAAATCATATATTATGCCCAATTTTTAGCGTTGGTCATGTCCAAATCATATATTATGCCCAATTTTATTTCCAACGTACGTTCATCTCTTGTGAGATTTTGCTCAGGCTCGCACTAGCCTGGCTATAAAGACAAAAAGGGAAGAAGGAAAGAAGAGACAAAGAATGTACACAATAATATTAATGAAATAGATCCAATGGATATAGAAAGACAGATATAAATAGGAATGATCTCATATTTAGATTTATTACAATGTCAGAATCACAATTTAATTTTATTTTTGAAAGTAACATGAACTTACAAATTACATAACGGTCTTGAATTCTAGGATCTGATTTCTGAATTTGATTAGCTATTCCTTTGATGTAGACTTTGATTGTTAACTTGAAAACTCTATTTTGATTGATTAAGGTGGAGGCTAGGTCACTTCAGGTTTTAGTAGCATATAAGCGCTTATGAATCCGTGTGTAGAAAACAATAGGTTTAGGGGTCTTTTTATGGGTGTATAGGGAGATTTAGAGCCTTCAGATCAGTCTAGAAGTCATCAGAATCGTCCAGAGCAGAATACCACGTCACACAGCGAATCAGAAAGCGACACGTGGCAAAACACGTCATCGGCCAGATCTGGGCCGAAAGGGGTCGACTCCCCTATAGGGGGTCGACACCTATGTCGACTCCCCTATAGGGGGTCGACTCCTATGTCGACTCCCCTTAAGGGGGGTCGACACCTGTTGAGCGGGAATTTTCCCGCCCACTTCCCTTTGGCTGATTTCGAATTTTAAACTTGATTTGAGATGTTTAATTATTATTTATATTTTCTGTTTAAACATGAAATCTTCTGAACTCCATAACTTCTTCATACGGAGTCCGATTCACGTAAACTCGGACTCTATCTCAAGCAGAATTCCGAGACGAATGCAATGGCGTAACCCATTTACCTTAATTCTCACTTTTAAAATTAAGTATTCTTTAATTCGTTACTTTAAAATTCACAGGAAATACGAGGTGTTACATTCTCCCCTCCTTTAAAGGACTTCGTCCCCTCAATTTCCAAGTCAAGGAGAATGTATCCTCACATCCAACATCCATCTACTCAGCCATTCAATTACAGACATCCATTGTCCTTATAATGTATCTAATGCTTTTCATGAACATATGCATAGTGTGTGTATATGTCCTTATCTAATGCAAAATCAGGCGGTCTACTAATTCAGCTGACCTCCTTAATGCGAATTATGTCAGTGCCATGAGTCCATCATGTATGAAATTATTCCTAATCGTACTTTATAACTTCTAAATGAGTGCACAATCATTCATACAAATGCAACATCCATAAGATAACATGTCAAGTTTCAATTCATATATATAAAAATTCACTCGTGCATATGCAATATGAAAGTGACTGAGTCGATCTAGTGCCTAATGTGTGTATATGCATCCACGAGCAACCACTAGCAAACACTTACATCCACTTGCATCCACCAATCATAACATGTCTCAAACACATGTTTACATCCATTGGCTTCTACCTAAGGATCGAGGATAGGATCGAGAGGATATACTTAAAAGATAAAGACTAGTAAATAAACTTTACAGAAAAAGAGAGATCAAGGATATACCCTCAAAAAGGGTATGATGTGCATATGTAGTCTTCAATCTTCTAGGTCGCATCTTCTTGAGCTTCATTCCATATTGCTCTGATTTTCTTAACTTCACAATTTGCGTAGCTTCTTAATTTCTGTTTCTATAATATGCATTGGAACTCTTTTCACTGTTGCCTCTCGTTCCACCTTTTCTTCTTATAGTATACTTGGCACTACAACCTCTGCCGTGTCATGCTAACATTTCCAGAACTATCTCTTGAAAATAAATAGATGCTAACCATGTTACCAAGTGTATATACGAAGATGATTAGATTCTTCTCTGTCAGTCTTGTAAGTGAGGCTAATACCTTTGCAAAGTCCTTAATGAACTTCCTATATTATCCTGCTAGTCCAAGTAAGCTTCTTACTTCTGTTGCATTCCTTGGGACCTTCCAGTCTTGCACCGCAACTACTTTTGCAGGATCTACTGCTATCCCTTCTTTGGGAGCCACATGTCCTAGAAACTTTACTTCTTTCTCCAAAAATGACATTTTTGGAGAACTTTGCCTTAAGTTGATGCGCTTGGAGGGTATCCGAGACTTCCTTTAGATGCAAAGCATGTTCTTCCTCATTCCAAAATATCATCTATGCACAAGCGAAGTGAACCATCCGCCTTTGTAATGAAAATGACTGGAGCACCCCATTCAGAAATACTTCGCATTATGAACCCTTTTTCAAGTAACTCTTTTACTTGTTTACTGAGCCCTTCCTTTCCCTTGGATTCATGTGTCGTACGGGTAGTGCAACTGGTTTTGCATTATCAACTAGATATATGTGGAAGCCCATCTCGCGTTTTAGGGGATAAACCCCTAACCTGATCAAAAACGTCTGCGTACTCATGGACTGCTCCAACGGATCGCAAATCATCGATAGATGCATCAAGTGATTCTAGGTAGCTAAGAAAAATGATCCCTTAGGATCGCACGAAATCTTCAGGGTATCCCCGAAGCAAGTCAAAAGTCTAACTACCCTCCTTTCACAATTACTAGCTAACCAATCCATGCCTAGAATCAACCCATAGCCCATGAAGCCAAAAACATAAGCATTACACTTAGACTCAATACTTAATATAGGTATTCTCAAATACTTACAAACCAAAGATAAATGAGCGGAACCATCAATTGGATTGAGACAATAATGGGATCATCTACTATACAAGCACTACGGTGAAGAGACTCAACTATGGAAGCAGATATAAACGAATGTGAAGCGCTAAAATCCAAAAGAGTACTAACAGTATGATCAAAAAGAAAAACTAGATTTTACTATCTCTCTCTTAGGTACACTGGCGGTGAAAGCATGCTCTTGCCTTCCTGAAAATCATGTCCTTTGTTCTTGCCCTTTTCCTTAATTATCATAATAATGACACTTCCTCTTGTATTTGATTTTCCTATTCTTTCCTCCTTCATGAACAAAATCCATATCCATGAGTTTCTCATCCTTGGGTTGTGTTCCTCAGCCAAACTCCCTTATTCTCATCTTTTCCATCTTTGTGTGACTTGTTGACAAGTCTCTTGAAAGTTGCCTCCATCGCATGGAAATCCCTACAAAGCTTGAAAGAAAATTAGCTGCAGGTGGAACTATTGCGGCTATAGATGGAAGTTGGGCACTTCTTCGCCCTTTGATAGGTGTCGTAGTCTCATCAAGCATACAGAACCATGCCGCGATGAGGTTACCTCCCAGAAAGCCAGGAGCCCCGGAGACTCAAAAAAGAAGGAAACAATGATTCAAACAGAGGATCAAAATATAGTGCATATGGCTTTGGGGAATATGCCTTTAAAACAAAACTTTTCTTTTGAAAATGCTTCTTCTAAAACCGTTTCGAAAATAATTTTTTTCAAATCTATTATCTGATCCGGTAACCTTCAGCTCTGATACTAAGTGTAACACCCCACCTCCGTTAAGGTCACTCATAAATGGAATGCCTTAACTTTGGTGGAGCGTTTTAGGTAAAAGATGCAGAGAAATTAAAGACAGACAAACAAAGCAGCGGAAAATAAAGTCATTTTATAAACAATGTGGTTCAGTCAAGCTTTTACAACAATTTGTCTCAATCATACTTAAAAATAATACATAAAACTTCTGTCTTGATTCAAAAACTTCCAAGTATAAAAGAAGCATAAAAATAACAATGATATTTACCAATAAAGCATGAACCAGCCACAGCAGTGGAAGAGAGAGTCCAAAGTAATACATCGATAATCTTCGAGCTTGGAAAGAAAACTGAGCTAAGTGGTAACATTTCCTCCCTATGAACCTTGGGGGGGAACGGAAGAAAAGAGGCGAAACAAACTAGGTCAGACATAAGCCTGGTAAGTCCAGCGACTTTCAGCATGTAAATAAGCAAAAGCATTCATGACATGAATAAATTGAATATAAGACAATACCGTGATAACAAGGATAATAATATAACATGCGATTAGCATAGATATGGTAAGACAAGATAAACTGAGTGCACTTCTACTCTTTCTCTGCATCGCTACTACCCAGTTATTCTGATTTCTATATCTCTGCACCGCCTAACTAGTGTCCCAACTAGTAATTTGTGTCAAATGATAATGTTACAACGTGATCCCAATCCCCGCAATTATGGTAGCCTTCAGGTGTACATCTAGTATGAGGATCTTACCTCAATCATCCTAATTGCCATGAAGATGTTAGATGTACCCTTACTACCCTATCGATCGGCTCCTTACTGGTATTAGTTTTCCTCGTGTTTATGTCAATCGGCTCTCTCTTGCTTGTAGATACCCTGTGTTGGTCCCACCATAAGGTGTATCAATCCTTATGATAGCAACCCGACACGATTCAAAATGCAGTGTATAATTACTGGTACCCAGTGCCTGCTTTTTCCCACTCGGGAGTACATGCACGCCCGTAATCCGTCGGAACCTACACTGACGTACCCCCTGCCGCTATTTTGACCGCTTATAATCAGCCCTGTAATCGTTCCCCACCCTGCCTAGTTTCAGGGTACCTTGATACATCTATGTGGGTTACTGCTGAAATGAGTCTCCTTTACTAGGGTTTCTTACTGGTTAAGTTTGTGGGCCTATATTTACTAATATTACCCACCAACCTGATATGTACTTAACCCTCCCACTGATTCAAACATGTTTACTTAATGGTTAAGTTTGTGGGCCTATATTTACTAATATTACCTAACAACCCGATATGTACTTAACCCTCCCACACATTATGTCATATTGGTTAAGTGTTGTCCATTCATAGTAACTTAACCCATCCACTCATCATGTCATGTTGATTTAGTGTTTCTTATTAACCCTTCTCACTCGTCATGTTGGATTGGTTAAGTGTTTCCTATTACCTTAACCCTGTTCATTCATCATGTTATATTGGTTAAGTATTTCCCATTAACTTAACCTCATTCGTTCATCAAGTTACATTGGTTAAGTGTATCTTATTCACTTAACCCCATGCGTTCATCATGTTGTATAGGTTAAGTGTCATCAATCAATTCAAGTTAACTTAACCCACCCACTTGTCGTGTTACATTGGTTAAATGTTGCCTTCTTGTGTTAACTTAACCCTTCCACGCATCCTGTTATATTGGTTAAGTGTTGCTCTCTTGTTTTAACTTAACCCTACCCATTCATCATGTCATATTGGTTAAGTGTTTCTTATTAACTTAACCCTTCTCACTTTTCTAATTAACATGTTATAATGGTTAAGTGTCCTAAATTTACTTAACCCCACCTTCTTGTCTAATTAACATGTTATAACGGTTAAGTGTTGCCTTAGTTAACTTAACCCTACCATTCTTATCATGTCTTGTTCATTAACATTAATTGATTTATTAATGCACCAACCTCTCACATTAGATCTATGTTGTTGCGGTTACTGGATGAGTCGGGCGGTTCCGGGCAGTTGTACACCACAACTCAATCTGACCTCGGGTTTTTCTTGGGCATGATGCACTAACCTCTCACATTAGATAGGTGTTGTTGCGGTTACCAGATGTGTCGGGCGGTTCCGGGCAGTTTTACACCGCAACTCTAACCTCGGGTTAGGCATGTTTATCTTTTAGCATATTTACTATACATGTCCAAGTCTAGATTTTATATGCTAATTATCCCAAATTCACAAAAACTAGTCATGTTCCAATTATCAAGTTATACCTCAACAAAGCTAATTACAAGTTATGCCCCACAAATTCAAATTCAAGTTATTACTCAACATAGTTTACACCCAATCTTCCCAAATTTGCAATAATAGTCATGCCCCCAAAAATCACGATATAACACATGCCCTAAAGGTTTTGTCATATTGCACCGTACAAAATATTCTCCAAAAACCCCCAGTCATGATTCAGAGTATAAACTATGCCAAATTATAGCCTTTAATTACAGTGCATGCCAATTACCCAAAATCCCAATTTAGGCGTGTTTACATTTAGTAGTTATCCCTATCTTACTTTAGGTTTTCATGCCTAAGCCATATATCACTATACACAATAATCTCCTTTTTCCAAGTCATATATGCCCCAATTTTTGGTCTTAAACCACAACATGTACTATGCCTTACATGTTTACAGTTCAATTTACGCCCCAAATCCCAATTCATATGTCCAATATAATTTATGCCTCAAATCTCAAGTCATATGTTTGATACACTTTATGTCTTAAATACAACATGTGTTATGTCCTCAAATCAGTTACAAATCAGTTATGCCCAATTATACGTAATTTAATACTTTTCCCAATTTTAGCGCTGGCCATGTCCAAATCATATATTATGCCCAATTTTTAGCGTTGGTCATGTCCAAATCATATATTATGCCCAATTTTATTTCCAACGTACGTTCATCTCTCCTGAGATTTTGCTCAGGCTCGCAGTAGCCTGGCTATAAAGACAAAAAGGGAAGAAGGAAAGAAGAGACAAAGAATGGACATAATAATATTAATGAAATAGATCCAATGGATATAGAAAGATAGATAGAAATAGGCATAATCTCAGATTCAAATTTATTACAATGTCAGAATCACAATTAAATTTTATTTCTGAAAGTAACATGAACTTACAAATTATAGAGCGGTCTTGAATTCTAGGATCTGATTTCTGAATTTGATTAGCTATTCCTTTTATGTAGACTTTGATTGTTAACTTGAAAACTCTAATTTGATTGATTAAGGTGGTGGCTAGGCCACTTCAGGTTTTAGCAGCATATAAGCGCTTATGAATTCATGTGTAGAAAACAATTGGTTTAGGGGTCTTTTTATAGGTGTATAGGGAGGTTTAAAGCTTTCAGATCTGTCTAGAAGTCATCAGAATCGTCCTGAGCAGAATACCACGTCACATAGCAAATTAGAAAGCGACACGTGGCAAAACACGTCCTTGGCCAGATCTGGGCCAAAAGAGGTCGACTCCCCTATAGGAGGGGTCGACACCTATGTCGACTTCCCTATGGGGGGTCGACTCCTATGTCGACTCTCCTTACGGGGGGTCGACACCTATCTCGACTCCCCCTAGGGGGGTCGACACCTGTTGAGCGGGAATTATCCCGCCAACTTCCCTTCAGCCGATTTCGAATTTTAAACTTGTTTTGAGATGTTTAATTATTATTTATATTTTCTGTTTAAACATGAAATCTTCTGAACTCCATAACTTCTTCATACGGAGTCTGATTCACGCATACTCGGACTCTATCTCAAGCAGAATTCCGAGACGAACGCAATGGTGTAACCCGTTTCTCTTAATTATCACTTTTAAAATTAAGTTTTCTTTAATTTGTTACTTTAATATTCACATGAAATACGGGGTGTTACACCGTTCGTGACAGGGGATCACGACCCAGCTTGAAGCACCACGAGTCGGTCATCCAAGTGATCCACGAACCGCCTTCACAAGCCAGAGCACCTCTTGAACCATGAATCAGTGGCACGAGCTAATGCTAGGAGATGAACCACGAACCAGAAAACCACGACCATGGGTCATGACCCGAATGTGGTCCACGAGCCGAACCTTGGCCTCCACCACAAGCCGGGTCCACATGAAGATCGCGAGCCGTCCCTCACGAGCCGGGTTGGACCATTACGAGCTGGGCCAAGGAGGATGCCACGAGCCAGCCTTCGAGCTGGACAACGAATGGACTGAATGGAAACTGGAGTGTCACGAATCGGGGAAGAGATTAAAACCTGAGATGCAAAGGTAATCCAAATAGGAAGTAGAACTTAGGATCCAGTTAGGAACCAACAAGTTAACTTCATGAGTTGGGCTTTGCTGCAGGACATGTGCCAAGGGGTTATCGACGTCCATAACTTTGATTCACCACCCAGACGGATGTTAGGCCGGATCAGTGCGGTGGGGTGGTTATTACTCCATGGGGCAGAGTGATCGTAGCATGGCTATGAGCTAGTGCAGTGGAGTTATCATGACTTCATAGGGAAGAGTGGACATAGCAAGGGATTAGTGGCTATGGATTAGTGCAGTGGAGCCATCATGACTCCATGGGGCAGAGTGATCATAGCAAAAGATTTGGGTGGCCAAAGCGGTGGATATAGTATGCTTTACGCACTGAGTGAGAGATGTGAGGATGGTTGTTATGCTTGATTTTTTTCCATCACTATGACATGCACACCCCCTCCCCCGTATCTTTACATCATGTATTAGTGTCATCTTCGAGTATTGTACATCTTGTTGTGCTAACTCTTTGGTTGCAGGTCCAGGTTCAGGTATGGTTAGTTATACATGTTGTTTTGTTCTGTTTTGTTGCTTATCGCTCATACCAAACTTTTGTCTGACCCATTGTTTTATGTCTCTTCTTATTACTCTAGGTGCTCTTAAACGGGCAGACTAGAGACAGGTCAGGTGATTATGCACGAGTAGCTATACCGGAGACGAGCAGGACGCTTCCACGTATGATACATATATAATCTCCCTATGTTGTTGCTGGTCACTACTTTGGGCATTAGTAGTGTACCTCTTTCTTTTGCTTTAGAGACAGTATTTCAAAGTTGTAATAATGTTGGTTTGGATGATAAGCTGTACTTTGGATTTTCGCTGCTATGATGGTTTAGTTTTCAGTTTATGCATTGTCTCGCCTGTTTTATGTCAAAGTTATGTTATTATTATATTTTATCCCATGCACTGTGAGACATTCTACAGGTTCCTTGTTAGTTCAAATTCCTTTCTTATGTTTCTTTTCTTCTAACGACCGTCCCGTGCTGGTTGGATATCGGCACAGCGCGTTTCTTTGGAAATGTTGGCTGGTGTGGGGCGGGCCGTCACATTTGGTATCAGAGCTCTAGGTTGAGTAGTTAACCTAGGGGAAGACATTAGGAGAGATAGTATACGTATATGAGAATGCGTACTTGTGATATTTTGGATTTCAAAAGCTATATATATACTATTAGTACATCTAAGGATGGAGTCGTACTGCACTGACACCATTAAAGGAATGGTTAATCGTTTTCTCCTTACAGATTGAACAATGAGCCGATATACGAGGAATACTGGTTCAGGGGCTAATAATAGGAATGTCCCTGATATGAGGACGATGTTCACTACTTTCATGCGAGAGATGCTTAGGGATGCTCGGGGAGCAGTTCCTGATGCTGCTAACGGTGGTGGTGTAGTAGTGTAGGCGCCTAGGGCCAATTTCGCCAAGCTTAACAAGGATTATACTAGTCTTGGCGGGAAGCCGTTCCACGAAACAGAGTCGGCCACGGATGTTTAAGATTGGTTTGATAGTTGTGAACGCATCTTCGAGTACTTGGGAATCGATGATGCCATGAAGAGAAAGTTAGCATCGCGTCAGCTTCAAGCACAAGCTATGAATTGGTGGAATGCTATAAAAGCAGTTACTCTTGAAGATCAAGTTACTTGGGATCAGTTTATGGCCCAATTCAGTGATAAGTTT
The DNA here is from genome assembly GCA_030737875.1 of Allium sativum. Taxonomy (NCBI): domain Eukaryota; kingdom Viridiplantae; phylum Streptophyta; class Magnoliopsida; order Asparagales; family Amaryllidaceae; genus Allium; species Allium sativum. Next base: position 527,344,431 of record CM060922.1, on the reverse strand, counting down.
ATCCCAGCTGCCCAGAAATCAGAATTGTTTAGGAAGTTCTTGGAGCTTAAGCAGAATGGTAGGCAGTCTCAGAGTATATTGCTGAGTTCGATACTTTATCGAAGTATGGATTATCCCTTATTGACAGTCCCGAGAAGAAGAATGAGAAGTTCATAACAGGCTTAGATCAGTACTTGAGGGAAAGGCTGATAAACCATATTGATGAGACTTTTGAATCGATTGTTGGGAAAGCATTAAGATCTGAGAGCCTTTATCCTAAGCCCAAGTCTGAGGTTGCTGTTACATCTGCTGGGGAGCCAAAGCCGCAAGCAAGCGGTAGAGGCAAGAATAATTCTCAGAATAAGAGGAAACAAAGCCAAGCTAAGGATGGTCAGAAAAAGAATAAGAAAGAAGTTGAGTGCTTTAACTGTGGCAAGAAGGGCCACTATGCCAAAGAATGTCGAGATAAGCCAGCGGACACGAAGTGCTTTAACTGCGGCCAAGTGGGACATCACAAGGATAAATGTCCACAACCCTCCAAAGAGAAGCAGATTGTGAAAGCATATGCTATTAATGTTGTTCCTTCTTCGTCGAATGCCCCAACTGTGGCGGAAAAAGGAAAGAATGTCGTCAGTCAAAGTATGCTTTCTGTTTATGATCTTCCTATTCGAGTACTATTTGATACTGGGGCTTCCCGTTCCTACATATCTAGTGACCTGGTAGATAGGTTGGGATTGGAATCCGAGATAGTCAATAGACCTTTAGTTGTGATGAACCCGATCGGTGGTTCGACTAGCATTTGCATGATTTGTTGTAATGTGGTCTTATCGAGTCATGAATGTATGTTTGCTTGTGGTTGCTTAGTTGCTTTGCTAGTATCATCTCACGTAGATTATCTGAATTCGGAGGAGATGTTCCTTGAGTGCTTGTCTGCTATTGGTTTAGGCCTTTGGGTCTTGTGCTTAGGGAATGTCGAGTTCGACTAGGATGGTTTGTGTGAGATATAAATAGTTGTTGTGATTTCCATTGAATGATATCTTGGCTTACTCAAGGAGTGATGTGCATTCGTGACATGATAAGACTGTTCAATGGTATGGAGTGTCGCGAGTTGGATTTGATAGGGCTATAAGACAACTCAAGTGGGACTCGAGAAAGTTGCAAAATAATGAGTTTTTTAGGACCCGATGTTGATGTTTTCGTTGATTCAAGAATGGTAGAACTTCGAAGGGATAAGATGTGCTCGTTGATCGTAGAGATACAACAAAGGTTAGGACGATTCAAGTTGGACTTGAACTCGTAAAAGAGAAATGGTTGTTCGTTGATCTTGGAGATGCAACGAATAGAGAGACGACTCATGTTGGACTTGAGATTTGTCAGTAATGGATACTCAAGACTGGGTCAGAGTATGTGGGTAGCTCTTCTGATGAGAGTACCAAGAAATCGTCGATACTTAGAGTGTTCTAGGCAGACTCGAAGCAGGGGTATCTGGTGACGCCCGTTACCTTGGATCCGTCGGACGTGATCTAGTTATCCTTGGAGGATAAACGTACGTTGGACGTACGGTAGTCCGTATGGAGGCGGGGCTTCCATTAGCCTTGGGACTGGTTGGACCAGTCAAGTAGGCATCGATGTATGTATGGAGGCGGGGCTTCCATTAGCCCTGGGATTGGTTGGACAAGTCAAGTAGGTATTGACGTATGTATGGCTTTGGCATATGATAGATATGACATGTTTGATGGATGCTATGGTTGCTATGTTTGTTCCTATTTTTATTCCCTTGAGTAGACTATCACCTGTAGGATTCTGGTAATAGAGAACAATGAGATGACGGCATACATGGACGCCTGTGCTACCAGACTAGGTGCGGTAGGTGATGCATCGAATATGAGACATGACAGTTTAGATGATATGTTTCTTGAATGGAAGCAACTGGAGTATAACGTGGGATATGATCTCGGACGTAAGTATGGATTGGATCCAGAAATGTTAGCAAGTTTGATGGTTAGACCGACTTTGATTGAGCGGATTGATTCCAGTCAGAGGAACGATCCTAACCTATTGGAAATCATCTCCAAGGTAGAAATAGATATCGATAGCAAGGAGATGAGCAAGTATGGACTTGATAGAGAAGGATGGCTTTGAAAGAATGGGAGACTGGTTGTACCCAATGTTAATGGATTGAGAGATGAAGTACATGAATTGCCAGTTAGTTAAAACTGAGCAAAAGGAGCCTAGTGGTTGTTACAACAGTTGGAAATTCTCGAATGGAAATGGGTACAAGTCTCAATGGATTTCATTGACGGTTTACCAAGGACTAGATTGGATCATGATAGTATTTGAGTGAATCGTGTATTAAAGGATCTCTTGAGGGCTTGTATACTAGATTTTGGTGGGTCATGGGATAAACATTTGCATCTAGTTGAGCTTGCATATAATAACAGTTATCAATCCAGTACTGGTATGGCTCCATTTGAAGCTTCGTACGGAAGACCGTGCAACTCACTGTCATGTTGGTTAGAGACCAGTGAGAAATATGTGCTTGGACCAGAAGTAATAAGAGAAACTTATGACAAGATCAAGGTTATTCGACATCGAATGAAGGCCGCTCAAGATAGGCAGAAGAGTTATGCTGATAGGAGACGAAGAGAATTGAAATTCTCCGTTGGTAACTTGGTATTTCTCAAGATTTCTCCATTAAAGAGTGTGATTCGATTTGATAGGAAAGGCAAGTTAGCACCAAGATTTGTTGGTCCATTCCCGGTTCTCGAACAAGTTGGGAATTTGGCATATAAAGTTGAGTTACCTGACAAGATGGCTCCGTATTTCATGTTTCCCAGTTAAGGAAGTTTGTGCACCACCCTAATGTGACTATTTCACCAGACCAGTTAGATGATATCGAGGTAGAACCTGAGGTGGTTGGGAACCGCCGACCAATGCATATTGTTGAGTATGATACGAAGCAGCTTCGGAGGAAGACGGTGAAACTAGTCAAAGTCTAGTGGTGTGAGAATGAGAAATACTGTACTTGGGGAACAGAGGAGAACATAAGGAAGTTGTATCCAGAACTCTTTACCTGGTAAGATTTTAATAGCAATAGTTACTCCCTTATTAGTAAATCATATGCTAGGATAGGCTTGTTGTATTGTTATGTATCTTTTATTATTGCAAATGATTGATAGGCATGAGGGATCTTTTGTATGTTTTGGTTAAGGAATTTCGGAGGCGAAATTCCTTAAGGGGGGAGAATGTAACGACCCGCATTCTACGCATCGGAGGATCGTAGAATGTTTATTTCATTTTCATACGAAGTCGTATGGTCGTGTAACTTTGGGGAACGACTATTGGGGTCATTTCCCATATTCACGATTTTTGCCGATTTTTAAATGACCGTTTTGCCCCTAGCAAATCTTATTTCGCCTATAACTTTTGATTGGTAAGGAGTTTTGACTTGAAACCACTTCCGTTGGATCCGAATGATAGTTTACCTTTTCGTAGAGTGGTCATATTTGTCAAACGGACATACCATTTGGGAGATATGGCTGAATTAAGGTTTAGAAGGTGAAAAACAGCTTAATCGGGCCAAATAGGTGATTAGCAGCTAGGCCCATTGGGGGATTTTGGGATTAGGGGTATTTAAGGACTGAAAGGGACTAGAGAAACCCTTCTTTGTCATTTTTGCAGCCGCCACTTTCATTCCTTCGACCCTAGTAATGGCTTCTACCTCCTAAAAGCACCACTAATCACCTTCTAATCAAGGATTGAGCTAATCAACATCAAATCAAGTTAAAATAGCATCAAATCAGAGTTGGAGTTGCTGTGTTGCATAGAGATTCGACCCAAATCAGAGATATTTTCATATCTAAGATTAATTTGTGGCTAAGGTGAGTGATTTGCATTATTTTTCACTAATTACGGCTAATTAGGAATGATTAATGTTAATTAGCTAAATTATAACTCAGAAAAATTTGGAAAAATGTTTAGAAATTCTTAAATATTATTTTAGGGCTCAGATAAAAATTTGGGTTAATTTGGACATGTTGTGTTAGTCGTCTGGTTAAATCATGATTAAGGGGATTAAGGGGAAAACATGGGTTTTGGGTAGGTTTGATCCATATTAACATGGTAAAATTGTTGTTTTGGTGTTTATGGTTGATCATACATGTTGCTATGACTATTTGAAATGTTTTATGATTGTTTAGTGAAGTTAGATTGGTCGAAAACGCCGTCGTATGGCGTAAATAGCTTGCTGGAAGTAGTTGTAGGAAATTGGTTAGACCAGTTCGTGACTAGGGTACCAAGACTCGAACCTGTTCGTTACAGGGGATCACGACCCATCTTGAAGCACCACGAGTCGGCCATCCAAGCGAGCCACGAACCGCCCTTCATGAGCCGAAGCACCTCTTGAACCATGAATCAGTGGGCTTTATGAGATGAACCACAAACCAGAAAACCACGACCATGGGTCACGACCCGAATGTGGTCCACGAGCCGGACCTAGGCCTCCACCACGAGCCGGGTCAACATGAAGATCGCGTGCCGACCCCCACGAGCCGGATTGGACCATCACGAGCCGAGCCAAGGAGGATGCCACGCGCCAGCCTTCGAGCATAGACAACGAATGGACTTAATGGAAACTGGAGGGTCACGAATCGGGGAAGAGACCAAAACCCGAGATGCAAAGTTAGTCCAAATAGGAAGTAGAACTCAGGATCTAGTTGGGAACCAACGAGTTAACTTCATGAGTTGGGCTTTGCTGCAGGACATGTGCTAAGGGGTTATCGATGTCCATAGCTTTGATTCACCACCAAGACGAATGTTAGGCTACAGATCAGTGTAGTGGGGTGGTTATTACTCCATGGGGCAGAGTGATCGTAGCATGGCTATGAGCTAGTGCAGTGGAGTCGTCATGACTTCATGGGTCAGAGTGGACATAGCAAGGGATTAGTGGCTATAGATTAGTGCAGTGAAACCATCATGACTCCATGGGGCAGAGTGATCATAGTAAAGGATTTGGGTGGTCAAAGCGGTGGATATCGTATGCTTTACGCATTGAGTGAGAGATGTGAGGATGGTTGCTATGCTTGATTGTTTTCCATCACTATGACATGCACACCCCCTCCCCGTATCTTTACATCATGTGTTAGTGTCACCTTAGAGTATTTTACATCTTGTTGTGCTAACTCTTTGGTTGTAGGTCCAGGTTCAGGTATGGTTAGTTATACCTGTTGTTTTGTTTTGCTGCTTATCGCTCATACCAGATTTTGTCTGACCCAGAGTTTTATGTCTCTTCTTATTACTTTGGGTGCTCTTAAACGGGCATACTAGAGACAAGTCAGGTGATTATGCACGAGTAGCTATACCAGAGACGAGCAGGAGGCTTCCACGTATGATATATATAATCTCCCTGTGTTGTTGTTGGTCACTACTTTGGGCATTAGTAGTGTACCTCTTTCTTTTGCTTTAGAGACAGTATTTCGAAGTTGAAATAATATTGGTTTGGATGATAAGCTGTACTTTAGATTTCCGTTGGTATGATGGTTTAGTTTTTAGCTTATGCACTGTCTCGCCTGTTTTATGTCAAAGTTATGTTATTATTATATTTTATCCCATGCGCTGTGAGACATTCTACAGGTTCCTTGTTAGTTCAAATTCCTTTCTTATGTTTCTTTTCTTCTGACGACCTAGTTGGACATCGGCACAGCGCATTTCTTTGGAAACGTCGGATGGTGCGGGGCGGGCCGTCACAATATACAAGAGATAAAATTCAAGATAAGGCTGAAATTATAGAAATATGGCAAGAATGAAATAACGGTACAATACCGTTTGAATTTTGAAAACGGAACGAAAGTTGTGCGTATATATATATATATATATACACACACACACGTAAAATGGTCATTACAAGTTTTGTATGCATATAAGGACCTTACATATGAACATATTCAAACCAATTCAAAATTGAAGACCATATGTAGTAAAAGAAGAAGAAATTTATAGTCGGGGTCGATCCAGGCATGGGGGTCGACGTACCCGAAGGGGGGTCGACCCCAGGGTCGACCCACCCTAGATCCAGTCATGTTCATTAGCATATCTAGACTGTTTTCTTAACTAAGTCCAATGCTGACTCAACGCTCCGTGTATGATAAGATCCTGAACACCTATAAATTGGCTAGCAGAGCCTAACTAATTCTCACATTTCTGAGACGACATCTATACTCTGCCATTCTTCCTCCTCCTCAAATCTCTTCAGAAAAATAAGATAATTAGTTTAGGAAAATTCCGAATCAAGATCTAGAGGAAAAGAATGAGTATTTATTAGAAGGTGTTCAGAATCATATTCAAAGTGAGGTAATTTTCTAGATCTGGTCTATTTCAATTTTCTCCTTTTTCTTCATTTTTCTTTTCTTTTAGTAAGAATTGTGGATCCATGGTTGCTAGGTTCTAAATTCAGTTAGGAGGACCATGGAATACTATATTTGGACCAGATCCAAGATTTGGAAAGCAAATTAGGTGAGTAGATATAAGCTATATCATTTTTTATAATGATATATTATCATTTGACATTCCCCGTTAAAATGACATGATGAAATATGATATGTTGAAATGTTTAAACATATGTTAGAATGATTAAAGTGACAAAATGCTAATATGACATGTTGGAATATTAATATGTTAAGATATTAATATGTTGGGAAAATTCATATTTGGAAATGTTTAATGTGCTAAAATGTTCATATGTTGAAATATAAACTTGTCAAAATATGTGTAGCAATTACTGTTGTTCCAATTTCATGTTAACTTGTGACATTCATATACTTGGACCATTAACTGTAAAAATTGAGAAAGTTACATATTAATTTGTTTGATTTGAATGATTACATGATTAAATGATTACATGTAAGAATAGAATTTATTGTATGTTAGAAAGAACATGCGACATAAAACGGGCTTAATATGATGACATGTAAAATATAGGAAATTTACATTAAATAGGAAACCGTAACTGCGCTTAGACACGAGGTTAGATTGCAGTTGTGGTAGAAGTCTACCTGGAAGCGTCTGGCATATCCAGCATCCACAAGTGGTAAATCTAATGTGAAGGGTCTAAGTAGATAAATAAAACATATAATGGTTCTAAGACACGAGGTTAAGCCAACTTGTGGTAGAAGTATGCCTGGAACTGCCCGACAAATCCAACATCCACAAGTATAAGCTTAATGTGGGAGGTCTAATGCATATATAAATATATGTAAATAGCAGGACTAATAAACGACATTAGTTGTAATTAATGGAAATAAATGGAATTGAATGAAAGATAATTACAACGGTAAAGGAAATTGAATGAACGGGGAATGATAATAACCTATTATAATTAATTACATTAATGAGAATGTTATATAATAGGTAGACTTGTCCTAGGGACAAGTGGATATTATAACTTAGGTTATAATAAACTAGTAAGAAAATGAGATAACTTATGTAATAAGATGAGTGGTACTTAATTTTAAATTAAGTAATCAGTAAATGGGAAAAACTAGAACCAGTTGTTTATAATAATTAGAGAAAAGGGAGAAATTTATGAAATGTAAGAAGTTGTACTTAATTATAAATTAAGTAATCTGTAAACATGGAAATCTAAAATATGCTGATAAGAATAACATGTTAAGGCTTGTCCTAGGGACAAGAGGAAATTATAACATAGGTTATAATAAATGGAAAGGAGACTTATTAGTGAACCTTAGTTAATAGAACTAAGTTAATAAGTAAATAACAATAAGTTGTAGTGACAATGTAAGATGGAATTATGATTAAATAAGAAAGAGTGAGGCAAACTTATGAAATGAAATAAGTTATATTTTATCATAAATAATGACTGACATGTTAAACAGAAAACATGCGAATTGAGATATACTTAATTACATATTAAGTAGAACATGTTATTGTGACTATGAAATCAAACGAGAATATAAAGGGATTGTGTATTACAGACCTTGGATCACAATCTAGGGAATAACATGTTATGGGCTTATCAATAAACTTAAATGGGTTAAGTTACATGACCGAAATTAATAAACAAGAGGAACTTGGTAACTTGAATAAGAAGTCAATGTGAATGGGAATAACCAAGTTAAATGAAAACCTGATGAGGTAAAGCAAGCGCGTAAAAAAATGTTTAGACATAGGGTCTAATAACAAATTTAAAATGAGGCGCGTGGACCAGTCTGCACGTTTGAGGGTGAATAACCCAACGGGTTAGATCATCATGGTGTCATGAGGCACGAAGGGAGCGCACGTTCATCTGATTATTCTGTAGGCTCCGAAGGACTGGAAGGGGGAAGCATGCGGCTTCATAAGATGCGTAAGGTGCTCTTGGTAGTCCTTTGTGCAGTGGCAGATGTTTAGGCTATGCTTGTAGAGGTTGGGTCTGTGACGAGGTGACACTAAGGTGATTCGGCGATCGCCTCAACAGGAGGCGAGGTCAGGACCAATAAGGATAGTAGATCGCCGGGTACCTGTTATCGGCAGCCAGTAGGATGCGAAAAGACTAGAGCTAAACCCAATAGACCATTCACTTTCACTATCGAGGTACGGTGGTTGAGGGGAGACGTTAACTGGATGTTTAGATTGTTTGTTAGGGGCAAGTCGCATAGCTCTTGTAGTCTTTACTAGTTGAGGGAAGGGCCAGGTGGGGCCATAGCCATCATGAAAAACAGACCCGGGGGATATCTGTATTTTGAGGCCCTTAAAGGCGGGCCTATACAGATATGGAAAAGCTCTCGAATGAGTTCCGTGTTTCTTGTATAGCCCTACCACGGAACTCGATGCACATTAGAGGTTATGTGCAGTTAAGGCATCAAATACGACTGACGATACGTACGTGGGAAAGTCTGGATACATGCATGTCTGCTCTGGGTGGTGTATCGTAGACTTGAGGGCATTACTCTGGGATGGAATCTGATTCGATCAAAGGTGGCAGTTCGTATGCTTACGTAGCATAGTAATGACAAATATATGAGGAACGTAACAATGTTATGTAGAGATCCGTACGTCACTCCCACGTAGGATGAGGGACTGCGTTCATTTCTATGGCATTAAGGTGGAGACCGTGCGAGTGGGGTACCATGGGGTGTACCTCAATATTGGGGAGTAGCTACATATATACTATATTAGGTTAATCCACTTGGAAGCAAATGGTACGACGTGTGTGTAAGCCTCGAATGTTGTTAACCCAAGTAACCTAATAAATAAGGAAATGTGATTGAACGGTATATGTAGGGTTATCCAAAATGTATAGTTTAAATCCAGTCACCAGAACTTGTTTTCTGACCCCCCCTCCTCATAACATACTCGCAGGTTAGATTTGTGGCAGAGATATGATAGCTTTGGATACTGGCTATGCAGTATTATTAATACGGTAAGGCTATACTTTGATTATATTATACTTTATCCATTTCGTTGTGAGACATTTTCTGAGCTCTGGTATATTTTATATCTTTGTCTTTTCTGCAGGATACCAGAGCAAACAACAAGGGTTTCGATGGATTAGAATTTTGAAAAAAAAAACGGTCTGTAGGAATTCAGGTTGTTACGTTAAGTCAAAGACATGCAAGTTTAAGAGTGATGTTTTCAAAATGGAAGAGCCTTGAGTATTTGGCGGGATTTGATTTTAGACCACGGTGTGATTTGGAACCTAAAATGTTGACAAGTTTATTGATAAGACCTACTATCATTGAAAGGAATGGCAAGAGCCAAAAGCGAGATGCAAAGTTTGTCGAGTTTATCCAGAAGTTGGAACCAGAGGATAAAGAATTCGAGGTCGATCAAGTAGGTTGGCTTCGAAAGCAAGGACGATTGGTTGTTCCTGATATCGACGGATTGAGGGATGAGGTTCTGAGGGAATGTCATCACTCGAAGTTGACGATTCATCCTGGTGGTAATAAGATGTATCAGGACATGAAGCGATCTTATTACTGGGAAGGGATGAAAAGGGATATTGGAAAGTTTATTTCCAAGTACATGAACTGTCAGTTGGTGAAAGATGAATAGAAGAAGCCGAGTGGTTCGCTTCAGCCATTGGAAGTTCCTACATGGAAGTGGGAACATATATCAATGGATTTTATCAATGGACTACCTAGAACTAGGTTAGGAAATGAAGGGATTTTTGTCATTGTGGATCGCTTGACCAAAAGTGCAAGGTTTATTCCTGTCAGATCGACTATGACACCATCGAAGTTGGCTGAGCTATATATAAAATGAATAGTTCGATTCCATGGTATCCTAAAGAGCATAGTAAGTGACCGAGATCCATTGTTCACGAGTGGATTTTGGAAGAGTTTTCAAGAAGCTTTGGGAACCGAGTTGTGTATGAGGACGGCTTATCATCCCCAAACCAATGGTCAAACCAAGAGGGTTAACCGAGTTTTGGAAGATCTCCTTAGGGCTTGTGTATTGGACTTCGGAGGATCATGGGAAGACCATCTACATTTAGTTGAGTTTACATATAATAACAGTTACCAGTCGAGCATTGGGATGGCACTATATGAGGCGTTGTATGGAAGACCTTGTAATTCTCCGGCCTGTTGGTTAGAGACTGGAGATAAGTTGATACTTGGGCCTGAGATGATAAGAGAAACATCAGATTGTATCGATATCGTTCGAAAACAAATGAAGGTAGCCTAAGACCGTTAGAAGAGTTATGCCATTAAACGTCGAAAAGATTTGGAATTCGATGTTGGTGACATGGTTTTCGTGAAAATTTCACCGTTAAAGCATGTTGTTCGATTCGAAAGTAAAGGAAAGTTGGTTCCAAGATTTGTTTGACTATTTCCGATAGTCGAGCAGATTAGAAAGCTCGCGTATAGATTGGATTTACCTGAGAAGATGTCAGGTGTGCACAATGTTTTCCATGTGTCCTTTCTTCGGAAGTGTGTGCATGATTCGAATGTGGTGGTATCTCCAGGACAGTACGAAGACCGAGAAGTCGAGACCATAGTTACGAAACCTCGTAAGCCGCTTCGTATAGTGGGGAATAACATAATATAGCTTAGGAGGAAGACGGTTAGGCTAGTCGAGGTACAGTGGAGTGAAGATGATGATGAGTGAATGTGGGAGATATAAGAGAGTATGAAGATGACCCATTACAGAACTCTTCGTCGGTATGACCCGTATATATCGTGTTATCATTACGTCATTGTAACTTGTACTATTGTGGTTGCTGTTATGAATAAAATTCCTCATGCCAAAGGCTATGGATGTGTGGTTTGATGACTGCTAGTTTGGATGATAGATTGGCTGCTTATGAATGATAGGCATGCGAAATTGTTGTGGCTGCTTGTGTTATTGGGATTTCAGTGGCGAAAATCCTAAAGGGGGAGAATGTAACAGCCCGCATTTTACATATTGGAGGATCGTAAAATATTTTTATTTATTTCCTTGAGGGTTGGATCATTCTCATATTTTGGTATGTTGTTTATGGGGATGTGAGTTATGTCCATACTTTTTACCAATTTTATTTGTCCCCTGTCAGTTTTGTATAGGAAATAACTTTTGACTGGGATCGAATCAGTGCTGAAATTGATTTCATTGGAAAGGAAATCGTGTTGCCAATTCCGTAGAGTGGTCATATTAAAGAGTTGGTTCAGCGGTTTGGGAGAAATCGTTGTTTTACTGTTTCACAATTTCAGTTCAGGTTTTGTAAGCCATTGATGGGACCATTTGAGGAGGCCCATTAGTGGGATGGTGGGAGGCTATAAGTAGGGGGTTAGAGGCATGGAGATAAGGTCACTTTTCTTCATTCTCTTATTTGGTTGAGCTCATGATCCTTCTTGCTCAATCAAATACACCTTTCCACCATTAAAATTCTATATCTACATAAGAGAATCGAAGATCTACATCGTTTGAAGCTAGATCTACGTCAAGTGAAGAGAGATCACATCAAATCAAGAGGTTTGGAGTATATTCTTTGCTATCCGGATTGAGAATTTAGCGATTTCGAGCAAACTCGAAGAATTGATGAGTTATAAGTATCTCTTACATGGATTCAATCAAGTATATGGGTTATTTGATCTTATTTTCATCATTTTCAAGTTGTTTTCACCTAGATATACATCATGGTAAGTATATTTTCATTTGAATCAACATAAGATCTAATCTAGCAACTTAAAACTGGTAATTCTTATGTTAATTCATATGTTTATGCAGGTTAGATCCATCATTTTAGTTTATTCATTCACTTACATGATTTGGTGAATTTTATATGATTATTGATGAAATTATCGTTTTGATGATATTGATGATTTCATTAAGTGTTTATGGTTGATTTAGGTGATTTGGATGAATAGCGTGCATCGTCGTTGTCATTTGGCGAACATTTGGTTAAGATTGGAGGTTGGTTGGTCAGATCTGGAGTTAGGTCATTCTTAGGCTTTAGGTCGTTGGTGACAGGATGGGTCATGGGAGTTGGGTTGTGCCTTGGGAAGTAAGACACGAGTCAGGTCGATCCGAATGGATTATTTTGGGTCGGCTAGAGACATTGAGGCTTCGGGTCATGGAAGTGCTTCGGGCCGTAGGATGGACAATGACCTAGTTAGGTCATGTATGTATAAATGGGAATGGGTCGGTCATGTTGTTGAAGTAAGTCGATGAAAGATGGATGACACTCGGTCGCCATGGGTCAAGTCATGGATCTTAAGTCGGGTCGGCCTGAGTGACTTGATCGTTAGAGCTCCTCAAATACCAGGTCGTGGAAGCTTTGGAGGCATAGGGGCATGGGAAGACCTAAGAAGTTAGGTCGTTGGGACGACCTAAGCGTCAGGTCGTTGGTGAAGTGGTTTGACCTGCAAGATGATGGGTCAGCCAGAACTGATGGGGTCGGGTCGTAAGGGTATAGGTCAGTCGCATCCTAAAGAAAACGACCTGACTTATGATGGACCATAAATGATGATATTTTGGTTCAGAAATGAACGTGGCTTCAACATGGGTTCAAGATGGATTGTTTGAAGTGATGTGATATGTTGTTGATAGATGAAACGCAACAAAGTAGAATATGACTCAAAGTTGTTGAGTTGGTGATGTGGCGTATTCATTGATCGATGAAAAACAAAGAATATGAAAATGACTCAAAGATGTTAAGTCAGTGGATAATGGGTTCTCAAAAGATGTTTAAGCTTGTAGATGGTCGTTGTCGATAACAGCTAGAGATATTGAAGGTCGAGAGATTACAGTTAATCGGAGGTTCTAGCGGACTCAAAGCAGGGGTATAATGGGGAAGCATAAAAGACCGTATGGGTTGAATACATTGAGAAAAAACTTGATGGGTCTAGTTGTCTTCGTCGAGTAAGATAAACATACAATGCAGATGGCGTATGGAGTTTGGCTAGAACCGGGGTTACCATTAGCCCTTGACAAATGCCATGATGGGTCGGTCATATGATTAACGATGGTTTCAAAGCAGAATTGGCGGTGATAGCCAAAGTCGTGGATGTTGATTGTTTTTCCTGTATCGTCTTGTGTAGATTTTTCAAAGTCGAAGGAGATATCTCTTGGGTGCTTGTCTGATATTGGTTGAGGCCTCTGGGCTTGTGCGGGGGTGATCGTTAATGCCGAATAGAATGGTCTACACTTGATAATTAATTGCTATGAATGTACTATTGTGCCTACTTGGTTGTTGGAAAGGCTATCACTGTCGGATGTGGGGAAGATGAGCTAGCTTTCTTCTCTGATGATGTGACAGGTAGATTAGATGATTTATCTACCTATTTACATATACTTTATTGATGATGGTAGATAGTTGTTTTATCGCTCTCTAAGACTGTTGTCTGACTCAAGGTTTTATGTTTCCCTCTTTTTACCTTGGGTTGTCCATCCATGTGTTGGATGGGCAGACTGAGTAGCAAGTGACAGGTGATACCTTGGTGGGACGGTGTTGCTGGACGAAGACGAGTAGGAGGCTTGCATACTATTTCTACTATACATATCTGGATGTTTTCCACTGTTATCTTTGAGGTTTGTAGTGAGAACTTTTGTACAGAGTTATTGATGTAATCCAGAGATGTTATGGATATTCCTGGATGCTACGGAAGTTTTAACATTCTATGCAAATATGCTTTACTATTATTGTCTGTTGTATATGTTCTATTATATTTTATCCTTGCGCTGTTAGTTATACAACAGATGTCGCGTTGTGTTATCTTACCTAGATGATCGTCCATAGCTGCCTGGCACACCTTTTAGCGCATTATTCCTCTTGTTAAGTGCAGGACTTATGGGCGGTCGTCACATTAGCCCCCCACCCCCATGTTTAATTTGCCTTGATTTAAAGAACGTTAATTTTAACTTTATATTTAGTTCTTCTTTTATTCCTTGCACATTAATTTTCTTCCATTTTTAACATATGCTTAATTTTAAATTCAAACATGTACCATTTGTAGAATTAATACATGCATACTCATTTTAAATTATAACGTTACTTAGCCAACGTCATTAAATTCCCCTTTATTATGTGATTTAATTCCATTTGTGATGCACGTTTATTTTCAAATTTAAATGCACTTTACTTCTGAAATTTATGCCTATATATATTTTTACATGAAGTCAATATATATGTGTGTTCACATGACCTTATAGAATTAGTTCTCTGCTTTCAACTTCGATGTTATTTCCATTAATTTCTCTTTTTACGTCATTAATGATGCGCATTGTCGATTAAAAAAACATTGCATTTTAATGTTAATTACTTTCCCTTTTATGATTTCATTATTTTTATCACACACGTTTGTTTTTGAATCTCAAACGCGCATTACTCCTATAAATATTTTGATTTTATTATTAAAAAAATTGGGGTGTTACATTTTCCATGGGCCACGCTTGTGCAGAGGGTCGGTTGTGATTGATGATTTACTTGTATATAGTTTTATATACAACATTTTGAGATAGTTTCCCTCTCATCGAGCTTTATGTTTGACCTGCGATTTGTCTATGCCTTCTTATATCTCGACAACTCACGGTTGAATAGTTCGAGAGTCATGTGTTTTTGGAGTGCGCAACTGAAGCATTTGAAGCTTGACTCGGTTTTTTGATATTTATATTTGTTGTATTTACTGTACATCACAAACATGTTATATATACACACACATATATGAGACTGTTATATCAAATATTGTTCATAACTTTGTGTATTTTGAAATTGATGCATTCTTACTATTATGTACTAATATTCATTTGTAAGTTTTTTCGCAAGTGCAATCTCTTATAAGTCGTTATTCCGTCTTTTTTCATGTATTTTATGTATATTATATGTTGTCATTCCATTATGAGATCTTGTTGATGTCTTGGCTTAGTGTTTATTCTAATTTAACCCTGGTAATATGTCTTTTACAGTGTTTAAAAGTAAAATGATGTTTTAAGATGTCGACTTTTAGGTATCATGAAGGACAGGTCGCTATAGGAGTGATCATATTCGGTCATATCCAATTAAAGGTAGAGTCGATCCCGAGTAACTGAGATGCAATGGGTTGCAGTCACCTATATATTTTATTTAGAGATGTATGAATTTGGTGGTAGGAACTTACCCTTTCATAGTTGGAATCCACTCTTTAATACAAACTTTCGGATTTGATACACACACACACACACACACACATATATATATATACACACACACACACATAAATATATATATATATATATATGTATATGCTTGAACGTGAGATGCAAGCGTTGTGGTTATGTTAATATATTTATTTTGAATTCTAGACATTATCATAATATCACTGGATACATAAAAAAAATGTTTCGGTAATCATAAGGTAAAATTTCGTTTGTGTTTATGTGAGATGTGGCTTTACGAGATACCTTTGATTTCAAAGGGTTATAGATATAAAATAAATTTCCTATGATTTGAGTGCTCGTTAGACTGATTCAGGTATTATTTAATATAATATACTATCATATCAGATCGAGTATAGTTTCAGGTTAATTTAGATTTTTTTTGAAGCTTCAAAAAAGCAGTCGGAATTCTACGGTGTATTCTTTTATATTCTTCTATATTTTCCACTATTTTTATTTGTTGCATGTATCATCATTTATAAGGAAAGATTGTTACAAATGTACAAACTGATTATAGATCAGTTCTCTTATGTATGTATTAAGTTTACAGTTTTTATTTAGCGTAAAGATTAATTGCTATACTATAGATTATTCATTCCACTGTGACATTCTGCTATATATCTTCTTTCTTCCCTCAACAATATATCTTCTCAATAGTCAAACGTTCAACACATGAATATCATGAATGCATTAATATCAACTTTTGAGCATCAAAAGGGCATGTTGTTAAATATTATGCATACGAATATGACAGTTGCTTCTTTGATGTTAATTTCTTTCATTATAGCCATATCATAATTTTGCAACTGCTGACCCGCCTTTTGGAAAGGCCGTCACCCTATGAGCTGCCACTGATAGAGCCAACTAGGGATCAGACATGGGTCTAGACAAGCTTGAACATCACTGACTCAACCCTCGGTTCGATCACCTTTGGGTTCATCTAAGCCCAGCAACATCAGGAGCATGCCGGGGCTAAAGAAGAGGGTACACGAAGCTTCGAATCGAAGGAGATTCTTCCTTCTTACCTTAGTTGAATAGGGCTCCATCTCAGATCGAATGAAGCCCTAGCTCGAGTCGAAGAGCACACTTTAGTATAAATAGGCTCTGGGTCGAACAACTTAGATCGAAAATATTCAACTCGATCCCACTAGAGTCGTTACCCATGTTTCAACCCACTTGCTCCACTCACCTACAAGCCCGGATCGATTGACATCTTGAAGGTACGACCTGTAGAGGACCTCTACTTTCCCCACTTCGGCTCCAAGGTCTTCTCCACATCTGCCACGTTTCCATTCGACCTGGACCGAAGTTGTGCCTATAAATACATGAAGCGAAGGCATTTCAAAGGATTTTTGCCCATAAGAAGTTATGTACATTTCGGCTATGCTTCCAGCATCTATTCTCGAAATATTTGCTACTTTCATGATTGTAATTCGAGAAAAACAACATAAAGAGTATTGTATTAGAGATTCTGATAATATCATTCATTGTAAATCCAATTTTGTGATGTTATTTGAAGATTATGAAGTGGATGTAGGCTCGTTAATGTCGAACCACAGTAAAAATGTTGTTGTCTTGCTTTTTCTTACTTTTCCAGTTATTTCTTCATATTTCATGATCTAAATATGACATTTTTGGTGTTAGTGCCATTTTTTATTCTAACATTTTGGTGCTTTCACTGAGAAATGAAGATTCTCAACGTCTAATGATTTTCCACGCTACTTGTTGGATCACCAAGTCTAAAGAGGGTATCATGCAGTTTCACGCCTTCTAGCAGCAACATTCAACAAAGACTAGAAAAGAGCGTGTCTCCGGGTCGAACATGCCTCTGCATCGAATATGCTCTCGTTTCAAACTTACTCCGGAAGCAGTGGAGACATGTCCCAAATTTGGAGAATTCCGGTTCGAAACAGATGGGCTGAAGAATATGATTCTCACCCCTTCTCAGCTCCGGGTCGAATAGAGTTATGCCCATGGACTAAAGGATTTCAGTTCGAACAAACCCTAGGTCGAATATTTCGACCTGAATTCTATTAGATCCAGAAAGAATAACACATTGCTCCCACCGAACCGACTTTTCCGATCCGACATGTGACAGGGTCATTTTCATAAAAAGTACATTTTTCGGGTACGATCTGAATTTAATGAAAAGGTTTAATTTTTTTCTTCCGGGGGTGATGCCTCGGAACCCGTGTTGCGATGCAGTGGCCAGCAATAATCGTCAAGACTTGATAACCAAGATTCAATGGCCAGTCTGAGAATATCAATAACAAAATGGCAACGATTGGGATGCTTCCTAGAACCATGTCCCCTATTTACTTATATTATCCAATCTGAGGAATTCCTTAGTAGATTTAGCATGCTAACCATGATAGTATACGAGGGAAAAATTGTTTCCTGGCAGCCTCCATTTTAAGGATTCCGATGGTGTACAGATTCCACCAATGCAATTGATGTTGTTCCTAAACGAGTAGTGACCACCTGGTTTACATGGCTTAAACCTGTCCAAGTAGCTAAATCTCAAATGACATTCATGTGATGCAGTCCGGATCCTGTTCCGAAGATAACTCGGATGATCTTAGTGATGATAATTTTCAATGATGGGAGGCTAGAAAGCGACCAAGGATCCCCAACATTACAAAGATACCCTTCACTTATGTGACATGATGAAGGACATATGTCTTGCGACTCACTACCTGAGGAGTTTAGCTAACCTTTGCAATGACCATTTGCTATCAGTTGCACCGTTGGCGATCAGTTTCCACCTGGTAAGTGTTAAAGCAACATATTTAGGTGCCCAGAGTCAGGTACCAATTAAACCTCCATTAGCCATGATCGGGCCTATGGATCCTCGTAAAGATGATGGCAACATGGATGAGCAGTCATCTTCCCTCAACTTCATACTATTGTTATGATAAAACACACGATCAATATTCAAAGCCTAGCAAGCCATGGTTGTGCTTACTCAATCAAAGTCTAGGCCAGCTGCTACGATAGGTCTTGCAACAACCTGAAGCTAAGGAAGACTAACTGAATGGAACATCAAACTGGAATAATCCGATATTACCCTTTCTCCTATGAAGACCATTGGGATAAACGTCGACAAATCTCATTGTTAAGTCCATTACACTGGATAATGCTTCAAAAGTAGTAGTCAGCCGATATCTAATGGAAGATACATACGAATGAGACTTCTAACGACTAACGTTTTGACAATAGAATGTGAAGGTTCACAATTCGACCCCCTTCATGGACCATTTGTCAATTGTCTCATGCCTCAAGCGTACGGGGAAAACTCGGAAACCCTAGCATGAATTGCTCATGATTCAATTATTTGATCCAAAGTTGATACATCATTGCCACGCCTGACCGTATATGTATTTGAAGTATGGCCGACTACCCTAGTCTTTCCCAAAGCTTGGCAAGATAAAGGTTGAAACACTTAAGCCTGGATGCTGATTGATTGTCTACACATCAACTCTTATTCCCGACGTAGGATCGAAGATTTAACTGTGGATGAACGAGGCACGTCTATCTTCCTTGCACTTGTATCCCATTTCATGACATGGAGAGGGCAAAGCTTCTATAAGCATGGATCCATTATTCTACCTATGATTATCATCCTAGCATCGACAAGATGAGATGCAAACATTAACGGTCTTGATCTGACTATCTGACCCTCGTCCCTTGCTCCTGACGTGGAAGCAAGAAAGTAATTCAAAGGAAACACAATCTCATCCTTCGCCACCAGAGTCTGCCTAATTTTCTTTGTCAATCCAGGACCCCAATCAAGGTCCATTCATTCTTGGGACTTCTGCCCTATGATAATCTTAAAAGATGTCCTCTATCAGCTTAAAACTTTTGCAGTCATTTACTAGCAGAGATAAGACAAAGGAAAATTGACCTGCAAAGAACATGCAATGCCATTTTCGCTTATAATGATATTCATTCCTTTAACATG
Source organism: Allium sativum (assembly GCA_030737875.1). Lineage (NCBI taxonomy): Eukaryota > Viridiplantae > Streptophyta > Magnoliopsida > Asparagales > Amaryllidaceae > Allium > Allium sativum. Next base: position 527,324,885 of record CM060922.1, on the reverse strand, counting down.
ATTATTTCTTAACCATGTATCTTATATTTGCATGCTTTATGGGTTTATAGTATGGCTAACTCATATGAATTTATGTCTGAATAGCGTAGGTACCCAGAGTCTGGTACCGATCAGGCTTCTAACACCCGCGTGTAGAATTACAGAGCACTGCCATAATGAGCCCGACTGAACTGTTTGTTTACAAAACCATGCCCTCCGACTAAGAGAAGTTGTATAGCTCAAGGTGGATCTGATAAGACCATCTACTCCTTGGCTTATGCATGGTAGACTTCAAGACAATTGTGCATCGATCTATGCATTTCAAAGTTGATATTCGACTCTAGAAGGACGTGGTTCGACCGTCCATGTGGCTAGATCGTATGCTCGACGCCATCAGACTACATAAATCCAAATAGAGGAGGTAGCACCGCCCATCAACATATTTACTCTCTAATCATGCATCTTACCTTTATATGCTTCCTAGGTTATTGACGTGACTAACTCGTGTAAATTTATATATGAATGATGCAGGTACACAAAGTTTGGTATCAATCAGTCCTCTTATAGTTTGATTGGAGGAACGTAGAGCTTTGGTGAACATGATTCGATTGTTCACCTACTTACTCTAGGCCCGACGCTAATAATCTTACATAGATGGAGTTCAATCATACCATTCAACTAGTGACTTTTTGCCCTTGATGCAAGGGGTAAGAGAATAAACGCACATGAGTTCGTCATGTGTTATCTATACACGGGCATACTTATGAGTCCTTTGCCTCTAGCCTTTAATTCGCCAGACAAGACAAAGAGATGTATTTGGGTGTGACATGACAACCCAGTAGATCGACGACTCCATCCCTTGATTCGATGGGAAGAGCACAATGGTGACAGTGGCACGATCCTATGAACTGCACAACGACTTTTTGCCCTTGACGTGAGGGAAAGAGAATGACATCAGGACAAGTGTGATAGGCGCGCCAAGATCAACAACCACTCGATACCTAACTCTAACCCAGACTGACGAAGGGAGAGTATAAAGGACGAACCACAACGTCCACAAACTCTAACCCTGAATGACGAAGGGAGAGTATAAAGGGTGGACACGACACCTACAAACTTCAACTCTCATGACATGGGAGAGAGTATAAAGGACGAATCATGACGTCCACGAACTCTATCCCTGACTGACGAAGGAAGAGTATAAAGGACGGACCACAACATCCACAAACTCTAACTCTCATGACTTGGGAGAGAGTATAAAGGACGGACCACGACGTCCACAAACTCTAACCTTGACTGACAAATGGAGAGTATAATGGACATACCACGATGTCCACAAACTCTAACCCTGACTAACAAAAGGAGAGTATAAAGGATGGACCATGACATCCATAAACTCCAACTCTCATGACTTATAAGAGGGCGGACCACGACGTCCACAAACTCTAACCCGAACCGATGAAGGGAGAGTATATAGGATGGACCACGACGTCCACAAACTCTAACTTTTATAAATTGGGAGAGTATAAAGGATGATACTATGACGTTCACACAAACTCCATCGTCCTCCGGCCGAGGATAGGAGTAAAAAAGACTTATGGACCGGACGTCCAAATGGCTTAGCCTGGTTCCCACCAACGCTGGGGCTATAGATATAAACTTCCCAGTTAACATCAAACAAGTTTCAGACGCAACTCGTGATTCAAATGAGGCTATAGACATTATACCTCCAAACTATGACATTTAATTATTCTAAGCTAGATAGCTTAGCACTTAACACATTTTCATTTCAAGATAGGCTTGCTTGTGACATAAAAGTTGACTTAGTAACTTGCAAACTAAGCAAATCATTCTATTCAATTTACAGGTTCATGTACAGATGCAAAGCGAAGATGCAAGGGCTGCACTTGCATACACCAATAAAGGGTCGCATTCAGAGGGTTGATGCCGACGCCTAATGCTAAACTTCCCCCATGACTTAGGGCAACGATCGAAAGGAGGCCTTGAGAGTGGGATGTTCAATAACATATCACACGACTTAAGGAAACGACCGAAAGGAGGCCTCAAGAATGATATCTCAAATTGACATAAATACCCATGTGTATGAACTATAACTCAAGTACAACAACGAGTATCACCTTGCAAGTACACTGAAGGGAAAATGCAATGACTAGAGCACTTGGATAACCCAACCACTTAAGCTTTGAAAGAAATGCCTCATTTTTATGCATGCATGTCTAAATTCGAAAGGGGTGTGATCCGACCACCTATCTTTTGTCGTTACCCGCGGACGGGGGAATAACTATTGTATTTATAAATGCATAACTTATGCCTATATCTAACTTATGCTTTGATCCTGAAAAGCTGCTTGAGGACCATGAAACGGATGTAGAGTGACCATCCATTTGCTGTTCCCAACCTACTTCCCGACTGGAAGGCTCACATAAAACCAAACATAGATTGGTTGTCTTCTCTCATATACTTACTGGATGTCACGCAACCACTTTGTCTTTGACATTTCCCTTGATGCAGGGGGGCAAGCGAGAGCAATCGAGGCGACTACAGTCTGACCTTTTGCCACTTAACTACGATCCTGAGAGCCTGGATAAGAGACTTGAGATTAGCATGGGTTGAGTACCAACAAAACATTTTGCATCCAACTCTGATTCATGACTTGATGAGGGGGTATGAATTTAGTAAAGTCATGGATTTGAATTCTACTACTCAACCAAGCCCTAATGACAAGGGACAAGGAATGCGAGCCATGAAAAGCATGATTTGATTACCCGTTGTTACTATGCACATTTATTATCCTCTGTGTTCCGCAAGATCCCAGACTATAGTCAAAAGGACGACTCCTCAAGATTAACGCACATACATCTGAGCAGCGGATCATCATCCATAATTAAATGGTAGAAGCTAGATTGACTGCTATTGCATATGCGGAACCAGGAGCCCAAAAGCAGCTTCCACCCACTTTAGGACTTCATGCTGGGGGCACCAACGCTGAACTGGACAACTGGCAACAACTTCTCGGAGACAGAGGTCAGATTTCCAACATTATTCGATGCTTCACCAGAGGTGACACATTTCAAGACAACGTGAATAACATCAATCATAACCCTTTCACATGGGACATTAGGAATTTCTGCAATCCACCGAATTTCAAAATCTCTATACAAGGAGATTCATCCAAAAATCTTGGTGAATTTTACTCTGAAGCAAACAGATTCCTATGACAAAAGGATGCTAACATCGAGATGGATGATCTTGATGTTTTCATGACAAAGGATGGAGGACGATCCAACTATGAAACAGTAAGGGGAAGGGAAGAACCCTAGGAAAGAATGATAGGAATGTGCGATTCTGGAGTGAACTAGTTTAGCGACCAACTCTGCAATCTTGTTTGTTAAGCTTAATGGGACCGAGCATGAGGAATAAACTCAACAAGAGTGTGATGACCACATTCATTGCACTATAATGCTTTCCAGAGTGATCATGGATTTCTTTGAAGAAGGTTTGACGCAACCATGTGCTCGACTTGTGCAAGAAGACGACATTATTTAACAACGTCCTGTTGCATGTGCAATCATACATGGGAGCCAATGATCCAACATGACTTATTGTGAAAGAATTTGACCTCTTGATTTGACGAGGCTTAAATGGGTACTTGATCATCTCGATTACTCCGGCCATAGGCTTTGGCCCGATAAGCACCAATGAAAGCAGTGCGATACATGACAAGCTATTCATGTAGGAAAAGTCCAAGTGACAGGACTACTCAAGAAGACACAACAATTCGATAATGCCTTCTCAAGGATGAATGCCATTCAAGAGAAATGCAAATTGACTTATTCAAAGCACATCCCGTTTGATACGCGATGTACTTTGGAGGAAAAAATGTTGACCCGCCTTTTGGTAAGGCCGTCACCCTATGAGCTACCGTCGATAGAGCCAACTAGGGCTCAGACATGGATCTAGACAAGCTTGAACACTACTGACTCGACCCCCGGTTCGATCACCTTTGGGATCGTCTAAGCTCAATAACATCAGGAACATACCGGGGTCGAAGAAAAGGGTACATGAAGTCTTGAATCGAAGAAGATTCTTCCTGCTTACCTTAGCTTGAAAAGGGTTCCATCTCGGATCGAATAAAGTCCCAGCTTGAGTCGAAGACCACACTTTAGTAAAAAGAGGGCTCTGGATCGAAAATATTCGACCCGACCCCACCTGAGCAGTTACCTACGTTTCAACCCACTCGCTCCACTCACATACAACCCCAGATCCGGTGACATCTGGAAGGCACGATCTGGAGAGGACTTCTCCACTTTCCCCATTTCGGCTCCGAGATCTTCTCCACGGCTGCCACGTGTATATTCGACCCGGACCGAAGCTTTGCCTATAAATACATGAAGCAAAGGCATTTCAAAGGACTTTTGGCCATAAGAAGTTCTGCACAATTCAGCCATGGCTGCCAACCATCTATTCTCGAAATATTTGCTACTTTCATGATTGTAATTCGAGAAAAACAACAGAAAAATTGTTGTATTAGAGATTTTGACAATCTCATTCATTGTAAATCTAATTTTCTGATGTTATTTAAACATTATGAAGTGGATATAGGCTCATTAACGCCGTACCACTATAAAAATACCGTTGTCTTATTTTTTCCAGTTATTTCTTCATATTTCATTCTCTAAACATGACATTTTGGATGTTAGTGCTATTTTTTGGTCTAACAGCAGCATATCCCATAACGAGCGAAAACATAGTCCTTCATTCGAAAATTTCATTAACAACATTAATGTTGTCCATTTAATATGTCATCCATCCAAAACTAAACCGCTATATAGTCTGACATATGAATTCAAATGATATCACCTTCTTCCTTGTAGATATATTGACATAAGTAAAGACTAGATAGTAGAATAGAGAAAAATAACAATGTGAAAGAGAAGTAGGGGATGAGGTAGAAGAAAGAAGAATAATGATGTCAAGCACCTTCATAACTAGAATTTCTTTTTAAATTAGACATTGGTGGAAAAGGAGAGTTGACATGTGACGACCCGCCCCGCACCAACCGACATTTACTCCAAAAGTGCGATGTACACATGTCCAGTTAGCACGGGACAGATCGTCAGAAGAAAAGGGAAGAAGGAAATGAACTAACAAGGAACCTGTAGAATGTCTCACAGCGCATAGAACAAAATATAATAGTAACATACTTGACATAAAACAGGTGAGACAGTGCATAAGCTGAAACAACTAACATAGCAGCGGAAAATCCAAGTACAGCTTATGATCCAAAGTTAACATTATTACAACTTTTCAAACTGTCTCAAAAAGCAAAGCAAAATAAGGGAGGTACACTACTAATGCCCAAGTAGCGACCACCAACGACACAGGGAGAATATATATATATATATATATATATCATACGTGGAAGCCTCCTGCTAGCCTCCGAATCAGCTACTCGCGCATCACCAGCTAACCTATCTCTAGTCTGCTCGTGTGAGCACCCAGAGTAATAAGAGGAGACATAAAACTCTGGGTCAGACATAAAGCCTGGTATGAGCGATAAGCATCTAAACAGAACAATAACAGGTAGACTAAAACATACCTGAACCTAGACCTGCAACCAAAAAGTTAGCACTACATACTGTACAACACTCTAAGGTGCCATTTCAAACGGTGTAAAGATAACGGGGGTGGGGGTGTGCATGTCATAGTGATGGCAAACAATCAAACATAGCAACCATCCTCACATCTCTTACTCAGTGCGTAAAGCATACGATATCCACCACTTCGATCACCCAACATACCTTGCTATGATCACTTTGCCCCATGAAGTCATAAATGGCTTCACTGCACTGATACATAGCCACTAATCCTTTGCTATGTCCACTTTGCCCCATGGAGTCACAATGACCCCACTGCACTGGCTCATAGCCTCACTAATCCTTTACTATGTCCACTCTGCCCCATGGAGTCACAATGACCCCACTGCACTAGCTCATAGTCTTACTACGCATCACTTTGCCCCTCGAGTCATAATGACTCTACTGCACTGATAACGTAGTCTTGCTACCATCACCTTGCCCCTCGAGTCATAGTGACTCTACTGCACTGATAAGTAGCCCATCATCCTTTCTCAATGGTGAATCGAAGTTATGAACGTCGACAACTCCTTAGCACACGTCTCGCAGCAAAAGTCCAACCATGAAGTGAACTCATTGGTTCCCAACTGGATCCTGAGCTCTAACTTCCATTTGGACTACCTTTGCATCTCGGGTTATTGGTCATCACCGGATCGGTTCGGATCTCCCCCTAGTCATCAGTTCGGCTCGGATCGGAATGCTCCTCTTCACTGGATCAGATCGGATACATCAAGCTCCCTCACAGCACGTCGGTTCAGATCGACAGACGTCACCCCTAGTCGGGTCGGGTTCTTCAAGCTCGATTGTTACGGATCGGTTCAGAGGTGGCTAAATGGATCGGGTCGGGGTGGCACATCGGCTCGGTTCGGAGCACGGGCTTCACCCTTAGTCCCCCAACGTTGGATCGGTCTCCATCTCCACGCGGATCGGGTCGGGGAGCTACTGGCGGTTCGGATCAGAGAGGCTAATCACGATCGGGTCGTTAAGTCCGATCCGGTCCGGTTCCTGCAACTTCCAGCAACTTGTTTATACGCCACTCGACGGCATTTTCGACCAATCTAACACTTCTAATCAATCACAAAGCATACCATACAGTCATAGCAACATAGGGAATCAACCATAAACACCAAAACAACAATATGATAGGTTAAAATGGATCAAACCTAGCCAAAACCCCATATTTTCCCTTAAGCATGGTTAGGTGAAACTAATGGTATGATTAGCAAAACTTAACCAAATTAACCTAAATTCATATCAGAGGTCTAAAACATCATTTCGAATTTTATAAATATTTTTCCAGAATTTTATCATGTTTTAATTCGCTAATTAACACTAACTACCCTTAATTAGCCATAATTAGTGAGGAACTATGCAAATCACTCACCTTAGCCACAAATAAGACTTAGATCTGAAGTAAATCTCAGATTTGGTGTGAATCCCGATGCTAAACAAAAGCTCTAACATTGATTTGGTGTAGTTCTCCCTTGATTTGATGTTGCTAAGCTTAATCCTTGATTAGAAGATGATTTTGAGGTGATTTAGAGTTTGGAGGTCATTTTTAGGGTTTCTAAGAGGTAAGTGGAGGCTAGAAAACTGAAATGGAATAATTCTCTAACCCTTTTCAGTCTTCCCATAACCCTAATCCCGAAATGGGTTATGGGCCCATTCACTAATCACCCTATTTGGCTCGGTTAAGCAGTTTTTCACCTTCCAAACCTTATTTCAGCCATATCTCCCAAATGGTGAGTCCGTTTTTCACGTGTGACCACTCTACGGAAAGGTAAACCATCAAACGAATCTAATGGAAGTGGTTTCAGGTCAAAATTCCTTTCCAATCAAAAACTATGGCCAAAACAAGATCAGCTAGGGGCAAAACGGTCATTTAAAAATCGACAAAAATCATGAACATGGGAAATGACTCTATTGGTTGTTTCCCAAAGTTACATGACCATACGACTTCATATGGGAAAGAAATAAATATTCTACGATCCTCCGATGCGTAGAATGCGGGTTGTTACATTCTCCCCCCCTTAAGAAATTTCGCCCCCGAAATTTCCTAACCAAAACACACAAAGGGTCCCGCATGCCTATCAACCATAAAACAACAATCAAACATGCAAAACAAGCAAAACAAGTTTATCCTAGCATGCGGAATAACTAAATTGTAAAATAAATCTTACCAGGCAAAGAGTTCTGGATACGACTTTCTAATGCTCTCCTCTGTCTCCCAAGTACAGTCATTCTCATTCTCACCCCACTGAACCTTGACTAGCCTCACCGCCTTCCTTCGAAGTTGCTTCGTATCGTGCTCGACAATACGAATCGGCTTGCGGTTCCCAACCGCCTCGGGTTCTACTTCGAAGTCCTCTAACTGATCAGGTGAAATAGTCATATCTGGGTCATGAACGAACTTCCTTAGTTGGGAAACATGAAATACATTGTGAACTCCCGCCATCTTCTCTGGTGAGTTAACTCTATACGCCAAATTCCCAACTTGTTCGAGAACTGGGAATGGGCCAACAAATCTTGGTGCCAACTTGCCTCTCCTGCCAAATCGTATCACGCTCTTCAACGGAGAAATCTTGACAAACACCAAGTCACCAACGGAGAATTTTAAATCTCTTCTCCTCTAATCAGCATAACTCTTCTGCCTATCTTGGGCAGCTTTCATTCGTTGTTGAATGATCTTAATCTTATCTGAAGTTTCCCTCACCACATCTGGTCCAAGCATAAACTTCTCGCCAGTCTCTATCCAACATGATGGTGAGTTGCACGGTCTTCCGTACAAAGCTTCATATGGAGCCATACCGATACTGGATTGGTAGCTATTATTATAGGCAAAATCTACTAGATGCAAATGGTCATCCCATGATCCACCAAAATCCAATATACATGCTCTCAAGAGATCTTCCAATATACGATTCACCCTCTCCGTCTGACCGTCGGTCTGAGGATGATATGCGATACTGAGATCTAATTCTGACCCTAGAGCCTCTTGTAAGCTCTTCCAAAACCCACTAGTAAACAACGGGTCTCGGTCACTCACAATGCTTTTAGGTACTCCATGAAATCTCACTACCCACTTCATATACAATTCTGCTAACTTAGCTGCCATTCTGGTCGATTTGACTGGTATAAATCTTGCACTCTTAGTCAATCGATCCACAATTACCCAAATGCTATCATATCCCGATCTAGTCCTCGGTAAACCATCGATGAAATCCATCGAGACTTGCTCCCATTTCCATTCGGGAATTTCTAATGGTTGCAACAAACCACTAGGCTTCTTTTGCTCGGCTTTAACTAGCTGGCAATTCATGCATTTGGATATAAACTTCCCAACGTCTCTTTTCATCCCTTCCCAGTAGTAAGTCTGTCTCATGTCTCGATACATCCTATAACCACCGGGGTGTATAGTCAGTTTTGAGTGATGACATTCTCTAAGCACTTCATCTCTCAAACCATTCACGTTGGGTACAACTAGTTTTCCATTCCTTCTAAGCCATCCATCTCAATCAAGCCCATACAAATTCATCTCCTCACTGTCGATGTTCATCTCTAACTTGGAGATGATTTCCAATAGATTAGGATCGTCCCTCTGGCTGGAACCAATCCGCTCTATCAAAGTGAGTCTGATCGCCAAACTAGCTAGCATGTCTGGATCCAATTCGCATTTTGGTCTGAAATCAAACCCCGCGATATACTCCAGTTGCTTCCATTCAAGAAACATAGCCCCCAAACTGGCATGTCTCCTACTCAAGGCATCGGCTACCGCATTACCTTTCCTAGGTGTGTATGCGATATCAAAATCATACGAAGCCAAGAACTCTAACCATCTCTGCTGACGGAGATTCAGATCTTTCTGAGAGAAGAGATACTTTAACGATTTATGATCAGTAAACAACTCAAATCTCTCTCCTAAGAGATAATGTCTCCACATCTTTAATGCGAACACAATCGCTGCCAGTTCCAAATCATGGGTAGGATACTTCTTCTCATGCGGCTTTAGCTGCCGACTAGCATAAGCTACAACCCTACCCCCTTGCATCAATACAACACCTAGTCTGGTACCACAAGCATCCGTGTATACCGTCATCTCTTCATTCCCTTTCGGAATGACTAATACTGGCGCACGCGTCAACTTTTCCTTTAGACTCTTGAATGCATTCTCACACACTCCGTCCCAGACGAAGGCCTGATTCTTCATAGTCAACTGAGTCAACGGTGCTGCTATCTTGGAGAAGTCTTGGATAAACTTACGATAATATCCAGCTAACCCCAAGAAACTTCTTACATCTGTTGCATTCTTGGGCGTAGGCCAATCCTGTACCGTAGCCACCTTCGCAGGGTCCACGGCAATACCATTCTCTGAAACAACATGACCCAAGAATCTCATCTCCCTTCTCCAAAAGTGACACTTAGAGAATTTCTCTTTCAATTGGTGTTTCCTCAACACCTCCATCACTATCCTCAAGTGTCCCTTGTGTTCCTCCTCTGTCCTCGAGTAAACAAGGATATCGTCTATGAACACAATACAAACTTATTCAAATGATCTCTGAATACTCGATTCATAAGATCCACAAAGTAGGCTGGTGCATTAGTCAACCCAAATGGCATGACCAACCACTCATAGAATCCAGACGGCGTCCTAAATGCCGTTTTCGGAGCACTCTCATCCGCCACTCGAAGCTGATGAAATCCTGTCGCGAGGTCCAACTGGGAGAACACTCTTGCTCCTTCCAGTTGATCAAACAAATCATCTATCCGCGGTAGAGGATACTTATTCTTCCTCGTTACCTTATTCAACTCGCGATAGTCCACACACAAACGAAGGGAACCATCTGCCTTAGTGGCAAACACAACTGGTGCTCCCCACTCGGAGACACTTCTTCTAATAAATCCCTTCTTCAAAAGATTACTGACTTGCACCCCGAGCTCTCGCTGCTCCCTTGGTGCCATACGACGAAGTGGCATCACTATAGGTCTGGCATCTTTCACTAAATTAATACGGAACTCAATCTCTCGGTGTGGTGGAAGCCCGGTCACCTCCTCGAAGACGTCCGGATACTGGCCAACCACGGGCACATCTGTAATAACCCGGAAATCTGGGCCAGTTTAAAATTTTTATTTTGGCAATTTTAACGAATTTTGATTATTTAAAATGAACTATTTTAAATAATATCGACGAGAAATTTATTTTGAATAGAATTCGAACGAATATATTTATATAGATCGTCGTTAGAATATAAATATTTATATATATAAAAGGAATTGAAAATGGCGCGGTAGTTCGATAATTCGATTTCAAACTTCAATTGAATGTACCGGATGCAAAATAAACCGGATTTTAGTGAAACCAAAAATATTTGAATCTATTTGAGAATATCTTTCCAACGGATCCGAAAAATCAAAATTTCATAGCGGGAATCAAAAGATATGTCCAGTTGAAAATTCAGAATAGTCGCTATGGAATTCTGGCCCTTAAAAATAGCCATTTTGCAAACGGCCTCGGATTTTGACGAAACCACTTTTGTTGGATCCGTGATGTCAAGTTATTGCTAGATTCCAATTTCCATAATTTTTCGAATCAATATGTGAGCGTGGTGAAGGAAAACGCGTTTGACCAGTTTTAGTTGATTTTAATCGACTTGAAAATGGCCATTTTTCAAACGGTCTCGGAATTCGACGAAACTAGTTTTGTTAGGACCGTATCGTCGATACGAAGCTAGAAAATATTTTTCTGGAATTTTTTGAGTCAGTATGTGACCCCTGTAAATTGAAATGCGCGTTTAAATTCAATATATAGAGTTATATGTTGATTTTGACGAAAATTGATCGTAACGATCGAATCAGCCTACGATACATATCCCATTGTGTTCGACATGGGGGTAATTAGGTAGGGGCGACAGTCGTTGGGTTCAATTTGGAGTTCGAGATTTTAACAAGTAAATTAGCGAATTAAAAATATTATTTAATTAATTATAAAGCCTCTAATTAGTCCAAAACCCTAGCCTCATCTTCGTTATTTCCTGAGCCGCCATCGTTTGTGATAAACGATTAAAATCGGTCCAAAAATCACTCCAAAATTTTCTCCCAAACTGTAAAGAAAAATCAAAGAGACCAGCTGCAATTCCGTTCATCTCCTCGAGCTTTCTCTCCCCGACGGTGGTGATTGGATTTCGCTCGACGTGGAGGCTGGAATCGACGCTCAAAGTCGTCGTCTTCTTGGTGGTTTTCCGGGCGCGGATGAAGTGCGAGTGGGCCCCAGCTCACGGCGCAGGGAGGTGGCGACGACGACTATCACGAGGAGCACTCCGATCATCTTCTAGGGCATGGTGGGGCCCGCAATTTCAAACCCTAGCTCTGATACCACAATGAAGCGACCCGAACTTCCCCGGTCTCCGAAGAGAAGAGAAAGAACGAATTACTGTGAGGACAAGACAAATCAGAACGCAGACGGAAGAACATTTCATTGTATATTACAACAATTCCATCAGATTACAAAAATATACAGAGCATAAATAAATATTACACAGAAATATCAGAGATTACAATACATTACATAGCAGCGGAAAATAATACAATACACAACTAGAAGAGATATACGGATACAAAGCTTTCCGGATATCGTTCCAGCTGTAAACCAGGATCCTGTGAATATAAATCTGCAAAACCAAAACTACTAGCTGCCCGTGTCAAAATAAGGGCACCCTGGAGTTTATTGTTTTAACCTAAACTCTGGGTGCCCTTATTTTGACACGGGCAGCTAGTAGTTTTGGTTTTGCAGATTTATATTCACAGGATCCTGGTTTACAGCTGGAACGATATCCGGAAAGCTTTGTATCCGTATATCTCTTCTAGTTGTGTATTGTAGTATTTTCCGCTGCTATGTAATGTATTGTAATCTCTGATATTTCTGTGTAATATTTATTTATGCTCTGTATATTCTTGTAATCTGATGGAATTGTTGTAATATACAATGAAATGTTCTTCCGTCTGCGTTCTGATTTGTCTTGTCCTCACAGTAATTCGTTCTTTCTCTTCTCTTCGGAGACCGGGGAAGTTCGGGTCGCTTCAACATCTGATAACTCATCCTGCGGGATGTCGAGGGAATTTATAAAACTAGCCATTACCCCATCACTAGGTAGACTACCAAACACTACCCTCCGCCCATCATCCGCCCTAACTGTCACCAAAAAGCCCTCACAGTCTACCACCACCCCGTATCTTTGGAGCCAATCGACCCCCAATATAATGCCATACCCAGTAAAGCCCAAAACAAAGCAGTCACAAACAAACATACATCCATGACTCGATAAGACCAAATTCCTGCAAATCATACTAAGGCTAGTCGAACCACCAATCGGGTTCGTCACAACCAATGGTCTATCTACTATCTCGGGTTCCAGTCCCAACCTATCTACCAGGTCACTAGATATGAAGGAACGGGAAGCCCCAGTATCAAACAAAACTCGAACTGGTACATCATAAATAGAAAGCATACCTTGAATAACAACATTCTTTCCTTTCTCCGCCGCAGTTGGGGTATTCGACGAAGAAGGAACAACATCAATAGCATATGCTTTCACAATCTGCTTCTCCTTAAGAGGTTGCAGACACTTATCCTTATGATGTCCCACTTGGCCACAGTTATAGCACTTCCTATCCGCTGGCTTGGCCCGACATTCTTTAGCATAATGGCCCTTCTTACCACAGCTGAAGCACTCAACTTCTTTCTTGTTCTTTTGCTGGCCATCCTTAGATTGGCTTTGCTTCCTCTTATTCTGAGAGTTATTCTTGCCTCCACCGCCTGCTTGCGGCTTCGGCCCTTCTGCAGATGCAGCCTCAGTCTTTGACTTAGGGTAAAGACTCTCTGATCTCAAAGCTTTCCCCACAATCGATTCAAAAGTCTCATCGATCTGGTTGATAAGCCTTTCCCCCAAGTATCCATCCAACCCAGTAATGAACTTCTCATTCTTCTTCTCAGGAGTATCGATAAGAGATAGTCCATACTTCGACAAAGTGTCGAACTCAGCAATATAGTCCGAGAATGCCCTACCATTCTTCTTGAGTTCTAAGAATCTCTTAAACAACACTGACTTCTGGGCAGCTGGAACGAACTTCTCGCTAAAGCGAGCCTTGAACTGATCCCAAGCAACCTGATCTTCTGGAGTAGCTGTTCTAATGGCATTCCACCAATTCATCGCTCGCCCTTGCAGCTGACGAGACGCTAGCCTTCTCTTCATCGCATCCTCGATACTAAGTCGTCGAATATACGATCACAACTATCCAACCAATCCTGAACATATGTAGCCAACTCCGTTCCGTGGAACGACTTCCTACCAAGGTTAGTATAATCCTTGCACAACTTGGTGAAACCGACCCTAGGCGCCTGCACTACTGGACCACCACCATTTCCGGGATTGGGAACTGCCCCTTGAACATCCCTAAGCATGTCTCTCATGAGGTCAGTAAACATCGCCCTCATGTCAGCAGCATTCCCATTATTGGCTCCCCTACCAGCACCTCTTGCATATCGGCTCATCGTCAATCTGTAAAAGGGGAAACGATTAACGACCCCATAGTGGTGCTAGTGCAGTACGACTTCATTCTTATACTACTAATAGTATATATATATAGCTTTTGAAAACCAAAGTAATCACAAATACGTTCTCTCATACACGTACTATCTCTCCCTTGTGTCTTTCCCTAGGTTAACTACGCAACCTAGAGCTCTGATACCAAATGTGACGGACCGCCCCGCACCAACCGACATTTACTCCAAAAGTGCGCTGACACATGTCCAGTTAGCACATGACGGATCGTCAGAAGAAAAGGGAAGAAGGAAATGAACTAACAAGGAACTTGTAGAATGTCTCACAGCGCATAGAACAAAATATAATAGTAACATACTTGACATAAAACAGGTGAGACAGTGCATAAGCTGAAACAACTAACATAGCAGCGGAAAATCCAAGTACAGCTTATGATCCAAAGTTAACATCATTACAACTTTTCAAACTGTCTCAAAAAGCAAAAAAAAATAAGGGAGGTACACTACTAATGCCCAAGTAGCGACCACCAACGACACAGGGAGAATATATATATCATACGTGGAAGCCTCCTGCTCGCCTCCGAATCAGCTACTCGCGCATCACCAGCTAACCTGTCTCTAGTCTGCTCGTGTGAGCACCCAGAGTAATAAGAGGAGACATAAAACTCTGGGTCAGACATAAAGCCTGGTATGAGCGATAAGCATCTAAACAGAACAATAACAGGTAGACTAAAACATAACTGAACCTGGACCTGCAACCAAAAAGTTAGCACTACATACTGTACAACACTCTAAGGTGCCATTTCAAACAGTGTAAAGATAACGGGGGTGGGGGTGTGCATGTCATAGTGATGGCAAACAATAAAACATAGCAACCATCCTCACATCTCTTACTCAGTGCGTAAAGCATACGATATCCACCACTTCGATCACCCAACATACCTTGCTATGATCACTTTGCCCTATGAAGTCATAAATGGCTTCACTGCACTGATACATAGCCACTAATCCTTTGCTATGTCCACTTTGCCCCATGGAGTCACAATGACCCCACTGCACTGGCTCATAGCCTCACTAATCCTTTACTATGTCCACTCTGCCCCATGGAGTCACAATGACCCCACTGCACTGGCTCATAGTCTTACTACGCATCACTTTGCCCCTCGAGTCATAATGACTCTACTGCACTGATAACGTAGTCTTGCTACCATCACCTTGCCCCTCGAGTCATAGTGACTCTACTGCACTGATAAGTAGCCCATCATCCCTTCTCAATGGTGAATCGAAGTTATGAACGTCGACAACTCCTTAGCACACGTCCCGCAGCAAAGTCCAAGCATGAAGTGAACTCATTGGTTCCCAACTGGATCCTGAGCTCTAACTTCCATTTGGATTACCTTTGCATCTCGGGTTATTGGTCATCACCGGATCGGTTCGGATCTCCCCCTAGTCATCAGTTCGGTTCGGATCGGAATGCTCCTCTTCACTGGATCGGATCGGATACATCAGGCTCCCTCACAGCACGTCGGTTTGGATTGGCAGACGTCACCCCTAGTCGGGTCGGGTTCTTCAAGCTCGATCGTTACGGATCGGTTCAGAGGTGGCTAAACGGATCGGGTCGGGGTGGCACATCGGATCGGTTCGGAGCACGGGGCTTCACCCTTTTTCCCCCAACGTTGGATCGGTCTCCATCTCCACGCGGATCGGGTTGGGGAGCTACTGGCGGTTCGGATCAAAGAGACTAATCACGATCGGGTCGTTAAGTCTGATCCGATCCGGTTCCTGCAACATTCCTGCAACTTCCAGCAACTTGTTTATACGCCACTCGATGGCGTTTTTGACCAATCTAACACTTCTAATCAATCACAAAGCATACCATACAGTCATAGCAACATAGGGAATCAACCACAAACACCAAAACAACAATATGATAGGTTAAAATGGATCAAACCTAGCCAAAACCCCATATTTTCCCTTAAGCATGTTTAGGTGAAACTAATGGTATGATTAGCAAAACTTAACCAAATTAACCCAAATTCATATCAGAGGTCTAAAACATCATTTCGAATTTTATAAATATTTTTCCAGAATTTTATCATGTTTAAATTCGCTAATTAACACTAATTACCCTTAATTAGCCATAATTAGTGAGGAACTATGCAAATCACTCACCTTAGCCACAAATAAGACTTAGATCTGAAGTAAATCTCTGATTTGGTGCGAATCCCGATGCTAAATAACAGCTCTAATGTTGATTTGGTATAGATCTCCCTTGATTTGATGTTGCTAATCTTAATCCTTGATTAGAAGATGAGTTGGAGGTGATTTAGAGTTTGGAGGCCATTTTTAGGGTTTCTAAGAGGTAAGTGGAGGCTAGAAAACTGAAATGGAATGATTCTCTAACCCTTTTCAGCCTCCCCATAACCCTAATCCCGAAATGGGTTATGGGCCCATTCACTAATCACCCTATTTGACCTGGTTAAGCAGTTTTTCACCTTCCAAACCTTATTTCAGCCATATCTCCCAAATGGTGAGTCTGTTTTTCACATGTGACCACTCTACGGAAAGGTAAACCATCAAACGAATCTAATGGAAGTGGTTTCAGGTCAAAATTCCTTTCCAATCAAAAGTTATGGCCAAAACAAGATCAGCTAGGGGCAAAACGGTCATTTAAAAATCAACAAAAATCATGAACATGGGAAATGACTCTAATTGTTGTTTCCTAAAGTTACATGACCATACGACTTCATATGGGAAAGAAATAAATATTCTACGATCCTCCGATGCGTAGAATGCGGGTTGTTACATGATATAACTATATGATAAAACTAGAAGAGAGAAGAATAACGAAGTGAAGGTGATAAAAAACGATGAGACAATTTTATGGCTGTTGGATTGACAATAAGTTACGCTATCTCATACGATGTTCAACAAACGAAGGTAGGAAGGGGTATTCTACGTTGGAGCATTGCATGCATCACAGTCGTTGTAGGGCAAAACTGCTAGATGCCCTAAATATTTGTGCATAGACTTAGAGCCAACGTAGAGCTATGTTAGCCAGACAGTCGTCCAGGGCAACCCCTATATGAGGGCAAAGAAGATGGAAATGCCAAAAAGTTGCGATAGTTTAATATTTTAATGATTATTGTGTTTTAAGTTCACCAAATTATGGACTAATTCTATTTACGCTCCACTTTCCTCCTTCCACACCTCACTTTCCTTCTTTTACACCCCACTTCCTTTTCGGTTTTAGATTTTCCTAGATTATCCCTAACTTTAACACAACATATTATATTTAAAAAGAAACAATCACGTCCGTATCTCTAATGAAGGGATATTTCTATAAAAATGTAACTCGATTGAAGCGAGGTTCATGTACTAACTTAGTTTGGATCAGTGAGGTTCGTACAACAACCTAGTTCAGCTCAAGCGAGGTTTGTATAATATTCTAGTTTGATACGAGCGTGGTTCCGTGTACTAACCATGTTCCAGTTGAACGTGTTTTTAAAAACATGAGGATATTTTCAGAAAAATTGGGGTGAGAGAAAAAAAAAGGATGTGGTCAATTTTTTTAACTAGAAGGGGTGTGAAAGAAGGCTGGAAATAGAGCTAGTCCAAATTGCAAGTTTGTCTCCTGATTTGGCAACGATTTTCTGAACAGAAATTCCACTTCAAATCTATACACGGACCAAACTTTTCCCCACTAAACATTTTGACTTGCCTCTGAGCAACCCACGGGCCGGACCTGTATTGACTGTCAATGAGCACGCACGAGTTTTGAACTCTGGAACAAACCAGCAGAGCCGTGCTTGAATTTAATTCTTCCTCCTTCCGAAAATACTGCACTGTCCTCGCATGTAAATGCAGCAAACGAAAATTTAGAGCCTCTATAGTCCGTACCCCTCCTTTCTCGTTTTCTCATCTTCTTCTCACTTTTTCTTTTCCACGATAAGAAATTCAATAGACTTCAACTTCTCCCACATTTCGCTGCCCGAAAAGAGCGATAGGGCTGAAGCTTTAAAATAGCGACGGTGCGCACCGATATAAGTCAGACTGCTCTATTGATTTGACTTAGGAAGCGTGATCGGTTAACTCTCTAACCCGAAACAATGGCCGCAACATCGGAAAAAGCCGCTCTTTGCTGTATCCCCTGTAGCTCGAATACGAAGAGTATTATTAGCAGTGACAGTATCAATGGGCGGAAAGGAACGGAAGTTGCTAGAGCTTCCGCAGCCTTGAATTCTTTGATTGCGGACGCTGATGGTTCTCCTGCTAATGTTACCAAGAGTGCAGGTTGATTTTATTACAAAATTTTGAATTTATGTGTTTTAGTGACTCTTTTTATTCTACTGCGACCATATGTGATGACTATGAGTACGGTATACGGGCAACGATGTGATTATATTTTTTTAATGTGCCGCTTAGTTGCGCTGACATTAGTTGAATTAATCTTTTAATCCTGTATCCATGATTAATATTGTTGCACCACTAAATATGATCAGTGTCGGAACAAGTTGATGATAATGCCTGCTGCCAAACTCTTTCATTTTTCATAGTCTATAATTATCACAAATAATATAGTTGGTAATTTTTTTGCCAAGTGAACTTTCCCATTTTTGCTTATTAGGTGTATGACATGACCAGCTGAATCAAATAAGTAAATGTCAGTATTTTTTTTCTGATCGAATATTTGGTCAGGCCAGCCTTTCTGCCAAGAGTGTTATCGAGTCTTTCTGTTAAGAGTAGTCCACCAGGGAATGCAACATGACTTGCTTGAATAAAGAGACTCTACTCACACAATTAAGTAGTTTTATAACGATATAAGTGTTTTCTTAATTGTGGCAACTGGGAGCAACCTCCTGAGGTCAAACCTACTTAGTACACACCCTGTAGATAAGAACTTTTGGATAGTTAAAAAACACAGGAGAGAGTATTTGTGTATTAGTTTTGATTGCGAGCCAAAATATCGCTGGTTAACGTTGTACAATGCTAAAACTCCTTTTGTGCTTAACTGCCACATGTGCTTCTCATCATCTAGACCTGTATATAAATATTAATAGGCTATTTGTCATTCAGCATAGATTGCAATTAGAGTTTTGGTTGGGAGACAGTTTTGTTATTTTCAACTTTTGCAAGTTCATGGATCACAAATTAGCATAACTGTATATCAGGCAAAAGAACCTTAGCTTTCCCATATTGCAGGAATTCCAGTAATGATGAGAGCTCAGTCAAGCCACCCTTTAGATCCATTGTCCGCTGCTGAAATATCTGTTGCTGTTGCAACAGTGAGAGCTGCTGGAAAAACACCAGAGGTCGATATCACATACGCGTAAACACTGATAACAAAATAAGTCTACTTGCTATCATCCTTAAAGTTCTTATTTTCTATCAGGTAAGGGATAGCATGCGATTTATTGAAGTTGTTCTATCAGAACCTGAGAAGAGCATCGTGGCATTAGCAGATGCGTATTTCTTCCCTCCCTTTCAACCTTCTTTAGTCCCCCGAACAAAAGGTGGGCCCATCATTCCTAGCAAGCTTCCTCCCAGACGGGCCAGGCTTGTTGTTTACAACAAACAGTCGAATGAAACAAGTATCTGGATTGTAGAGCTAACTGAAGTACATGCGGCAACTCGTGGAGGCCACCATAGAGGGAAGGTCATTTCATCAGAAGTTGTCCCTGATGTACAGCCTCCTATGGTATGGTGGTTCTTATTTAATGCATGCTTACATTTATGTACACAAACTCTTAAATATAAAATGTGAAAATTATTTTTGTTATGGTATATAGGATGCTGTGGAGTATGCAGAGTGCGAAGCTGTTGTGAAAGATTATCATCCTTTTCAAGAGGCAATGAAAAGACGAGGTATAGAAGATATGGATCTGGTCATGGTAGATGCTTGGTAAGCTTTGCAACATAGTATTAATCAGGCTTTCAATTTATGATTGTTATTGTCATATTGTTGAGTTTTTGGTTTGAAATACTATTATCTCGACTCCTAAGGACTATGATCACCTGCTAAAAAAAGGTCAATTGTTCAGAACCATTAAACCTTGGATCTGAAGATGAAAAATTGGACGAGCTGCTGCTTTGGTTTCCAACCAAATCAGTAGATACCACTTTGTCATCCGGCCTTTTGGCCCAGCTATCAGAAGCAATCCAGATCAACACGACTCGACCGTCACGTGGCTAAACGACTCGGAAGTGTCATTCGAACACCTAGAGACCAAGCTCAGACGGAGTCATGAAAGTATGACCATCTTTGCTCATCAAAGCCACTCTTAGACGCACAAGCGTTTGGGTATCGGTATAAATCATACTTGGGGATCGGTATGAATCCTCACATCCCAAACAACTCAACAAATAAGTCTAAGACAACGAGGGTCGGTACGACCCCCCATTTCTTAGAATTTTCTCCCAACCATCCAGGGTTGGTAGGAATCCCCCAACCATCCAGGGTTGGCAGGAATCCCCGGACCATCTGGGGTCGGTACGAATCCCCAAAATATCAAGGGTCGGTGCAACTCCCAAAATCACTGAAAACACTAAATGTCGGAGGATCGGTATTGCTCATGAAAGTTTCCAGGATTGGTGCTTCATCACGAAGACTCCAGGGTCAGCGTGTCGACATTTCACTCAA
The DNA here is from genome assembly GCA_030737875.1 of Allium sativum. NCBI lineage: Eukaryota > Viridiplantae > Streptophyta > Magnoliopsida > Asparagales > Amaryllidaceae > Allium > Allium sativum. The sequence continues at coordinate 527,304,055 of CM060922.1, read as the reverse complement.
CTTCAAGTCATCGTACTTCCCAATCCACCAAGCAACTTTCAACCAAACTTGGCCAGAAGACAAAGCAAAGCTAGAAGAAGAGCTCGCACACCCAAATCCCGAAAATCAACCAAGTGTTTCGGGATCGATACCAACCCCAGTGCATAAGGATTTGAGCCTTCTTAGGCTCTTTCCCGCGCACTTGCCTAGGTTTCCTCCAAGATTTCACATATAAATACCCCTCTACGATATGAGAAATGGACCCTCTTTTGGCTTCTTGACTTCTTGGCTTGGCTTCTTGGACTTTGAGAGCTTCCTGTCAATTTTGGCATTTTGGATCCTCACGGCTTTTGTATTTTCGGGAGAAATACGGATCCCACCTTTGTAATTAATGAAAGTTAATCAATAGAGTTTTAAATTACCGGAGTGGACGTAGGCTTCGACAAGTCGAACCACTATAAACACTACATTGTCTTTTTCTTGCGTCTTGCATATTTACCTTATTTACACTTATTTTCACTGTTGTGGAAATCTTTGGATGTTGTGCCAACTTTTGAACATTAACATTTTGGCGCATCAGAAATGGGAGGATAAGAAAGCTAATTTTTTTCCCGTCGCTTTTCCATTCAAGCTTGATACTAATGGTGAAAAAAGGGAAAACCACTATTGTTGGACCTTCCAGTGCCAACCAAAAGACGTCCATCCAGCAACAACCTTCCAATGCTATGACCACCATCGATGTGGCAACATCGCTTGATCCCAAGGCTCCGATCACTCATGCCCAGCTGCTGAACTCACAAGAAAGCTGGAGGAAACTCAAAGGAAGCTTAACGAGCAAATCAAGCAAAACTTTGAACTGATGCAACAGGATGTTCAAAGAGACATCACTCGCCATCAGGCAAATAGGAGCACTCAACCTTCTCCAGATTACGTCTCTGCGAGCTCTACATCTCGTTGCGTCCATAGAAACCAAAGCTAATGTAGAAGAACCAATTGTGATGGCGTTGAAACCACCATCAGAGGAATGCGTCAATATCACCGTTCCCGGAATGTGCCTAGTCTTGACCAAGGGACTAGTGCTCAACTCATCACTCTACAAAACTTGTTGCCTATGCTTCAAGCAACAAATCAGACCCAAGTTACTTATCAGCCTCCGTGCAATCGAAGAATGGATGCCGGTAAATCTCATGACAATGAAGATGTCCATCCAAGGAGATATCCCAAACTGCACATCCTGAAGTTAGATCACGACTGCTGGAATCCAGTGGAGATGCAAACTCCGGTACTCACCAACATAGTCCGTAGGATCATAAAAGAACTAGCGGTCACATCAACGACGATTGAAAAACCAGTGCGAGACATAACCCATTTACTGAGCATGTCCTGAACGTCGAACGACCTTAACGCTTCAACATGCCACAGATAGCGGTTTACTCGGGGAAGACAAATCCTTGGAACTTCCTGAACCATTATTAGTGGCACATGGATTCCGTCTGCGCCACAGACGCCGTGAAGTGCAAGTGCTTCCCCACCTTTTTCGAAGGCATGACTTTGTCGTGGTTCTCTCGACACCCACCGAGAACCATTTCAACCTTTGATCAACTTGCGAGAAGATTGGTCAAACAATTCAGGATGCACATGACCAGACCAAAAAACATCCTGGCTATTTCGAACATCTACCAAGAGATAGACAGAATCTTGGAAAATTACTTAGAGAGGTTCAACAATGCCTTGACAGAAGTTGAAGATCCAGAGCCCCATATCATCCTTATCCACTTTGCAAAGGGCGTACTTCCTGATTTAGACTTCGGAGCATGGATCGACCGGAAACACCGAAAAGCCTGGAAACTTTCTACGAGATGGCCAACCAATCCCTACGCTAAGAGGAGGCGTGTAGGAATCGTGCTACTCACAGTGGCCATCCTAACAATCCACATCAGGGCATTGTGCCAGTCAAAGTCCTTGCTAAACAAGCTGGAGGAAGCTCCGACGACTCTGGTTCTGATACTCGAAACAAACCTGCTCAAGGCGGAAGCAATGGGGATAATCATGTTTCACTTAGCAATTACACTCCGCTCAATGACTCTCTCGACCGCATTTACCATGAAGTGTATGACCACGACACAATCAACTATCACCGTTCGAGGAATGCTTTTGATAATCCACTCCGCTAGAGAGGGCTTAAGCAACTACAAACAGGGCCCTCTAAATGAAGTTCCTGAGCCATCCAACGCTCTCCAAGAATTACAACCAACAAGTCCCCCCGATCATAGACTAGATCCTCAGGGATCAACTTCTTCACTCAACAAGGTTGCAACAAAGATAAGCGACTCAGATCCACATCGCCATAATGGTTATTTCGTTCCGCTTGAATTTACTTTCATGTAAATCTTGTTGTACACTTTCAAAGATTAGTTTGATTGTAGGATTTTACTTCGACATGTCTAGCCTAAATGCAACTCTTGCTTGAAGTGCTAAAGTTCTAACCTAAACCTTCGTGATTCATCCGTGGATCGTTGGAGTACTACTACAACAAACACAATCAAACTTTTGCAACCATCACTGACCTCCTAAACTGAGGGAAAGTGACTCAAGTCCAATGGACTTGACAAGACTTATTTACGCTCAAGCGTACTTAGGAGTGCGTCCATTGGTACAACCTTACTTCCTCCTAAAGTGGGGGAAAGGGACTCAAGACCGATAGACTTAACACGACTTATTTGCACTCAGACGTACTTAGGAGTCCGTCTATTGGTACTACCTCACTTACCTCTAAAACCAGGGGAAAGTACTATATATACTCAGACATATTTGGGAGTCTATCCATTAGCATCGGCCAAGTGAGTGTGATACCGACCGCTGACTCGACCAACTCCGTACTTTAGTCTTTGGATTTGGGGGCAACCTTTAGTTACCTGCCAAATGAGTGTGATACCGACCGCGCTTGGCTAACCCCAATTCTTAGAGTTTGGATTTGAGTATAAACTGGTGAACCAATGACGCCTTCAACCCTAAACCGAACAAAACGACGGAAGAGTATAAAAGATGAACCAACGACATCCACCACTTAGCTCCTCACGATTTGGGATCAACAACCGAAAGGAGGCACCGAGAGTGAATCCACTAGACGCTTCTCAAGACTTGGGATCAACAGTCGAAAGAAGGTCCTAAGAGTGGAGTTACTAAACTCAACGCGACTCGGACTAGTGACAAAAAGGAAGTCTTGAGAGTGAAGTCAACACACTCGAACTTCACATGACTTGAGTTCATCAAGGGCGGAGTCTCAAACAACTTGGACCTAACTATAACGATGAGCTATATTACATGAGTACAACTGCTGGGAAATATAAAAAACTTTCAAGCACTTAAAACAAACTCCTCCATCGACGCAGTGGTATCCCAGGTCGTCGATGGAGAAACTGGTTTGGAAGCCTTTCCTAACCTCTTCTCCTTCGTCGGAGATGGAACATGAATATAAAGCAAACCCTCTTCTCCATCGAGCGCCTACTCACCACCGCAGTCATGACCTTCTACTTCCTTCTGAGTTCTCGCCGCATGTTGGGAAGCACGACATGGGGCACATCTGGAAGCGGACTCGGGGGCATATCTCCATCAGCTTCCGCATCATCATCTTCACTGCCATCTTTACCGCCCGCGAGCGACATTCAGAAAGCAAATTCGCCACGTGGAAAAGATGGTCTGAGAACAAGACCTTTGCGTTACAGAAGTCACTACAAATGTCTTCTAAGGCCAAGACTCTCTCTAGACAAAATACTTTGGAACATGATGACAATGTTTAGTCTATAACTAAAACCTTCGTCATCTCTGAACATCGACGTGATACTTGGGCCAAGTCGCGATTACGTCGTGGTTGGGTTCAGAACCAAATGCTGAAGTTGATGGTTCAACCATATGTCAACATCCTATGTGCATATCCAAATTATCCGTTCAAACAAGTTCGTTTTTTCGAGCGTTAAGTCTCTAGGCTGCGACACATTTGGTTTAAATCTCAATCCAGTCAAACGTCGTGAAACAATTCAAGTTTGTGAGCTTGAGTTCAAAGTCAATTTTTTTTGAAACTTCGAACTCTCGGAAAATCTAGAAAAATTTGCCTGAGTTTTCGGAATACGAAATCTCGTATCCCCACACACTTGTAAGTTTTCTCCATCTCCAATTTCGTATCTCCAAAGTCTCCATATCTTCCATCCCGTTGTACTGATTCGCAACTCCAACTTTGTGTCCCCAAACTACTAAACCCTGTAACCTTCCTCAACTTCGTACCCTCGAAACACTCCCACTTTTCTTCTCCCGGAACCCCTAGGGAAATTCTAAGTTTTTGGGATACAAAAATTCATTTCGTATCCCTGAAAACGATCTAGTATCCAAGATACAAAATGTCATATTCCCTCTTACTTGGTTTATTTTTTCTTCCAGGGAGAAAACGCAAGTCCGGGGGATTTGAAATTCAAAGATCGGTATTTTTAGGACCAGAATTTTGGGAATCGGTATTCTAGAGTCCAAGCATGACTATGATCGTATTTACTTGTTTTCGAAGTCTTGATTGCTAAGTCAAACTCGAATCGATGACCACACATGTACTCACCAAATCCAAGTGTACATGTTTGGCACATGAGCTCAATTACGCTTTGAAAACAAACCTATGCGATCGTACGTTCAACATATCAACTCTATTGTGTTTCACATTTAAAACTCGATCATATCGCACGAAACCACATGCCTACGTGCGAATGCATGCGTGACTCTATGCGACAACGACTCGTTTACGCTCCGGTGTATGCGAGAGTCGGCGACTAATGTTTAATTTCTTGAATTGACAGAGATTAGACGTCCACCTGAGAAATTAGATAGGTTTCCAGTCCGAGCAACGAAGTTCAAACTTACCGGAACTCTCAACAGTGCTGGAACTGCACACTTATACTAATAAGCTTCAACAAAGCATCGCAACCACTCTGAAGCAGTACACTTCCTGGTATTCACTTATCAATGGAAAGGTCACGATCATTTGCTAAATATGGCTTGGAGATCTTTTCCGACATCCGATGCTTGTCTCGATTCAAAGCACGTCATGTTCACACAAGACATACTTTCGAGGGCAAGTATTACCCACTCTTTTGATCTGGCTATCAAAAGCAATCCAGACCAACACGACTTGACCATCGCGTTGTTAAATGAATCAAAAGTGTCATTCAAACACCTAGAGACCTAGCCTAGATGGAGTCGTGCAAGTACGGTCATCTCTGCTAATCAAAGCCACTCTTAGACGCACAAGTGTTTGGGGATCGGTATAAATCATACTTATGGATCAATATGAATCCCCACATCCCAACAACTCAACAAATAAGTCTAAGGCATCGGGGGGTTCAGTACGACTTCCCGCTTCTCAAATTTTTCTCTAAGTCATCTAGGATCGGTAGGAATCCCCTAACCATCCAGGGTCGGTAGGATTCCCCGAACCATCTAGGGTCGGTACGAATTCCTAAAACATCAGCGGTCGGTGCACATAATCACTGATAACACTAAATGTCAGAGGATTGGTATTCTCATGAAAGCTTCCAGGATCAGTGTTTCATCGTGAAGACTCTAGGGTCGGTGTGAATCCCAAACTTCAACATTTCACTTAATTTCAAGTCATCGTACTTCCCGATTTTCCAAGCAACTTCCAACCAAACTTTGCCAGAAGACGAAGCAAAGCCAGAAGAAGAGCTTGCCTCGCCCAAATTCCGAAAATCAACTAAGTGTTTCGGGTTCGATACCGATCCCGATGCATAAGGATTTGGGCCTTGGGCCTTTTTGGGCTCCTTTCTGGGCACCTGTATGGTTTCCTTCCAAGATCTCATCTATAAAATATCCCTTCAGGGTACGAGAAATGTATCCTGGTTTGGTTTCTTGACTTCTTGGCTTGGCTTCATGGACTTTGGGAGCTTCCTTTTACTTTTGGCACTTGGGATCCTCATCTCTATTGTAATTTCGGGAGAAATGCCAATCCCACCTTTGTAATTATTTAAAGTTGATCGATAAAGTGCTTAATTACCGGAGTGGACGTAGGCTATGACAAGCCGAACCATTATAAACACCGTGTTGCCTTTTTCTTGTGTTTTCCCCAGCATATTTACCTCATCCACGCTTATTTTCACTGTCGTGGTAATCTTTGGGTGTTGTGCCATCCTTTGAACATCAACATTAGTATAATGACAACCTAATCACTTTATAGGCACTTAACATACTTGTGTATCTATAAGTGAGAATGTTGGTATTATTAGTTCTACATTAAGCATTATTACTTTGCATCAGCAGTTCATATTCATCGACTTTTTTATTTCTCAAACTTGTTGCCTATTATTGGTTGTTTGCTGCTTTGATATTCATAAAGTCAATCTAAAATTTGTATATTGTAGGTGTGTTGGTTATCACAGTGAAGCTGATGCTCCAAGTAGGAGACTAGCTAAACCACTGATATTTTGTCGGACAGAAAGTGATTGTCCTATGGAAAACGGGTATGCACGACCTGTTGAAGGCATATATGTGCTTGTGGATATTCAAAATGTAGAAGTAATCGAGTTTGTAGACAAGAAGCTGGTTCCATTGCCTCCTGCAGACCCTTTAAGAAATTACACATCAGGAGAAACACGAGGTGGCGTTGATCGTAGTGATGTGAAACCTCTTCAAATCATTCAGCCTGAAGGCCCAAGTTTTCGTGTTAGAGGTCACTTTGTTGAATGGCAGAAGGTATTCTTTTGAACTAAAAATAGCTATATGCTGCCTTATATTAATTTGGTCATCTTCACAAGCATGATGCAATACCTTAGTGATAGGTGGTGGTGAAATTTCTCTGCTAGTATTTTCTTTGACTATATATTGCCAGGTAAAATTTATCAGTTGTATAATTTTACTCTAAGTAGAATTATTATTCAGGCTACACAATATAATTGAGTTTTACACACAAGCATGTGCGCACACGCACACTGAACGTGCACATGCATACAGAGAGACCCACTGCTGTAAATATCTTTCTAGTTATCCGCATTAGGCTACCACCTTGGCTAATCATATAGATAGTTATTTTCGTAATACATCATTATTCATTGCAATTAAATTCTAACTAATATGAAATATTCTTTGTTTTTCTTTTTATAATTGAAAATTGAACTTTAGCTATTAAAAATACGGGTTTATTTTGTACAATACTTTCTTTTTGAGTAAAGTTCTAAAATTTTATCTTAAATATACGAGTTTATCAAATACGTTTAGCTTCAATTAATCATCGCATAGACAAATGATTTTGAAATGTCCAAATCTAATGCTTAGAGATTTTTTACAATTTTGGCTACACTTCGCCTTACGCCAATCCCCTTCTACATCTAGGTGTTTTCATATTTAAAAAATTAAATTACATTATAAATAGGTCCGTTGATGGATACTTTTGAATGCAAGTATTGTCATGAAGTACCCATAGTAGAAATTATTTTCAGCTAGTAGATATTTGTATCCGAAGCAGTACCAAGTTTTCATTTTTTTGTAATATAATTGACGAATTTGGAAATGTAGATAAATAAATATGATTTAATGTAGAGTCAGCTCAATGTTAATTCTAAAAAATAAATAATAATATGATAATACAAATAATATTTGACAATAAATTTGTACCTAAAACATAGTAAACCTATACAGATCTTAATATATGTTTCACTAATATACCATTATTATCTTGGTAATAGCCGGAAGTAATCAAGGATCACTAACTCAAGTGGTTAGCGATATAACGCTCTAGACCGAAGTTTTAGAAGTTGCTGGTTCAAACCCCGTAGACATGGAGCTGGGTGCTCATCTTAAATATCAATTGTATTCAATCAACAAAACCACCGAAAGTATATTTTTTTTGGAAGAGGTTATATTCATGTAGGAATACATTTCCAGCATATCAATTTTTTCCTCAATCATTTGATATGGGTGCAGACAATGTTAGTTGAATTTCTGGGTACTCATTGATAACCCTATGTATAATCATCTACTCCATAAGATCCAGATCATTTTGAAATTTCCAATATGTTCGAAATGTCAAGTTCTGAAATATTTATTGTAAACTATGAATTTAAAACATTATTTTGAGTAAGATATGATCATCCAAATGAACCAAACTTTTTAAGTTAATATTGAGTGATATAAGCATATATATGATGTTTAGGGTGCGTTTGCGATGAACATAAACATGACATCTGAGCGGGGAAGATTGATGAACGAGAAATACGTTTGCAGCTACGAACGTGTCATTTGAGTGAAACATTTAAGTTGTGATTTTTAATCTAATTACTTAATTGTTTTATTGTGTAATTAAAATGAAATAACAATATATAAATCGAAAAACTTGCAAATTAATTATACAATACTAGTAAATACAAATAAAATGACACAATCAATTGGTCCAGCCTTGTTGAAACAACTTTATCTCTTATGGTATTTTAAATTGTTAATGTTACACCACACTCTAAAGAAGCATGCCTGTTGCTTCTGTGGATTCAAGGAACAAAGGAAGCAAATGTATTGCTTTTGTAGGGCTTAAAAGATTAGATCGTGGAAGCAAGTATGTCGTCTATGACCTATGCCTTTGATTGAACGCACAAAAGTACAAAGCAACCTATAAGGGCCTAATCCCTATCTTCGTCATCTATAATAAGAAATAGGGATATCACACTACTGCCTTGATCATCATAAACCTATCATCGTAGTCAGCCTTAACGCTTTGTCGTCTTGCTAAACTCAGAAGGGTGAACCAAAGGAAATGTGTTGTCCATGTTGGATTATAAACCAAGTCACCGTGATATCGTATTGCCTTCGTCAGAAGCAAACTATGTCACCTTTATCACTTGAAACCTTATCAGATCCAAGGAAGCCTATTGTAACGCCCCACCCCGAGGTCCACCATAATAAAAAGCGTTACTGGGTAACACTGTCTATCAGGGCGGAGAATAGGGTTGGTTAATGGCGACCATCCGTATTCGTATTAGACGAGTATCAAATGTGTCGATTGGATGTATAAAATTTTCTTTCCTACCTGAAGAGGGTCGACGTACTCAATTCATATCTAATATAAACTACTGTGGTTAAGGATCGCATTCAGAACAGAGTACATGTACAACACATAAAATAGATCATAAAACATATCATATATAATTACAAACATTGGAATTATAACAATACGTGTGTACCATACCCAAATGGTTCAAAAGACCATAAATAAATACGAGTCAATAAATATGTATAACGAGTGACTCCAATATTCTAACATAAACTCAAAAATTATCCATAGTTGTCTAGGCGCGCGCTTAAATGCGTCTAGGTGCCCCTAAGGCTCAAGCGCAAGCTTTGCGCCTAGCTGGCCTTCAAGGCGCCTCAGCTTACCAAGGAGCAAATAAAGCACGCCTTTGGCGCTTTTCTCGAGGTGTTGATGCTCAAATAAGCGCATCTCGAGAAATAGTTGATTTTATGCCGAGCCCACTTTTGTTTAGACCCGATCCGACTCTCAGCTATCAAATTCAAACAGTTTTGCTTGATTTTTAAGGTTCCCTTTCGTTTTAGCACATTTGACACTAAAAAAACTACTGCTGCCACCGTTAGGTATGTATATGTATGTATACATATACATACACACACATACATATAATAAATATCAGCAGCAGTTTTTTTAACTGTTTTCATTTAAATTAATTAGTTTAAAGGTTTAAACTTTAATCTAAACTTGTTAGTTAATTTACTGAGTTATGTTTTAAACTTTAAATTTAAATTTAGATATGTTTTAATTTTAAAGTTTAAAGAGTTATTATGTTTTAAATAATTAATTTTGTTGAATTTGTGATCATTTTAATTTTGAAATTGCATTTGTGACTTCGTACCTACTAATCTATGTTTTTTAATTACTAAATTTATCATTTTTAGTAACATTTTGTAGTGCAGTCTTTTTTCTAGCAAAAAGTCCATATTTGTGTAAAAGTTGCACAAAAAAGCCCAAGGCTTAAAAAAGCTCAGGGCTCAAGCCTTGCGCCATTGCGCCTTAACTACTATGGAATTATCTCCAGATAGATTAAGCCAAAGTGTTAGGGGAACAAGCTCGAATCTTCAGGTTTACCTGAAACAACTCGCCTGGCTTGAGTATAAATACACGGATCGGTCTTGCTTAAACATATCAATATAACAAGATAAGTGAAATATACAGTCATTGAGATAACATTTCTTTTCACAAGAAAAGGAATCTCTTACTCACGAATAAACTCAAGATACAGAAGAGATGATTACTTTCCGTCGGAAAGGAATAATATAACTCTAAATAACAGATTCCACAAAAGAATAAATTCATGAATTTATACCTTTAAATAACAAATTCCACAAAAGAATAAATTGATGAACAAGAAATATGTTTGCAGCTACGAACAAGTCATTTGAGTGAAACATTTAAGTTGTGATTTTTATCTAATTAATTAATTGTTTTATTGTGTAATGTACGCTTAATTAAAATGAAATAACGATATATAAATCGGAAAACATGCAAATTAATTATACAATACTAGTAAGTACAAATAAAATGATACAATCAAGTGGTCCAGCCTTGTTGAAAACAACTTTATCTCTTATGGTATTTTAAATTGTTAATGTTACACCACACTCGTATCGACCTAAAGAAGCAAGCCTGTTCCTTCTGTGGATTCAAGGAATAAAGGAAGCAAATATATTGCTTCTGTGGGGCTTAAAAGATTAGATTGTGGAAGCAAGTATGTCGCCTATGACCCCATGCCTTTGATTGAACGCACAAAAGTATGAAACAACCTATAAGGGTCTAATCCCTATCTTCGTCATCTACAATAAGAAACAGGGATATCACACTACTGCCTTGATCATCATAAACCTATCGTTGTTGTCAGCCTTAAGGCTTTGTCGCCTTGCTAAACTCAGAAGGGTGAACCAAAGGAAATGTGTTGTTCATGTTGGATTATAAACCAAGTCACCGTGATATCGTATCGCCTTCGTCAGAAGCAAACTATGTCGTCTTGATCACTTGAAACCTTATCAGATCCAAGGAAGCCTATTGTAACGCCCCCACCCCGAGACCCACCATAACAAAAAGCGTTACTAGGTGACACTGTCTATTAGGGCGGAGAATAGGGTTGGTTAAGGGCGACCATCCGTATTCGTATTAGACGAGTATCAAATATGTCAACTGGATGTATAAAATTTTCTTTCCTATCTGAAGAGGGTCGACGTACTCAATTCATGTGTAATATAAACTACGGTAGTTAAGGATCGTATTTAGAACAGAGTACAGATACAACACATAAAATAGATCATAAAACATATCATATATAATTACAAACATTGGAATTATAACAATACATGTGTACCATACCCAAATGGTTCAAAAGACCATAAATAAATACGAGTCAATAAATATGTATAACGAGTGACTCCAATATTCTAACAAAAACTCAAGAATTATCCATAGTTGTCTAGGCGTGCGCTTAAATGCGTCTAGGCGCGCCTAAGGCTCAAGCGCAGGCTTTGCGCGTAGCTGGCCTTCAAGGCGCCTCAACTAACCAAGGCGCAAATAAAGCACGCCTTTGGCTCTTCTCGCGAGGTGCTGATGCTCAAATAAGTGCGTTTCGAGAAATAGTTGATTTTATGCCAAGCCCACTTTCGTTTAGACCCGATCCGACTCTCAGCTATCAAATTCAAACAGTTTTGTTTGATTTTTAAGGTTTTCCCTTTCGTTTTAACACATTTGACACTAAAAAAGTACTGCTGCCACCGTCAGGTATGTATATGTATATATATATATATAATAAATATCAGCAGCAGTTTTTTTTAACTGTTTTCATTTAAATTAATTAGTTTAAAGGTTTAAACTTTAATCTAAACTTGTTAGTTAATTTATTGAGTTATGTTTTAAACTTTAAATTTAAATTTAGATGTGTTTTAATTTTAAAGTTTAAAGAGTTATTATGTTTTAAATAATTAAATTTATTGAATTTGTGATCGTTTTAATTCTGAAATTGTATTTGTGACTTCGTACCTACTAATCTATGTTTTTTAATCACTAAATTTATCATTTTTAGTAGCATTTTGTAGTGCAGTCTTTTTTCTAGCAAAAAGTCCATACTTGTGTAAAAGTCGCACAAAAAAGCCCAAGGCTCAAAAACGCTCAGGGCTCAAGCCTTGCGCCATTGCACCTTAACTACCATGGAATTATCTCCAGATAGATTAAGCCAAAGTGTTAGGGGAACAAGCTCGAATCTTCAGGTTTACCTGAAACAACTCGCCTGGCTCGAGTATAAATACACGGATCGGTCTTGCTTAAACATATCAATATAACAAGATAAGTGAAATATACAGTCATTGAGATAACATTTCTTTTCACAAGAAAAGGAATCTCTTACTCACGAATAAACTCAAGATACAGAAGAGATGATTACTTTCCGTCGGAAAGGAATAATATAACTTTAGATAACAGATTCCACAAAAGAATAAATTCATGAATTTATACCTCGTGAATACCTAGAACACAAACTCAGATGTTTCCATCGATACAGATTACCTAAATTCCAAATTGGAGTAATTAAAATTTAAAGCCATATGGCATAGGATCAACACGAGAAAATTTACTACAATCAACAAGTGTTAGCTTTGAGCTAAACACATGTATCTTCTTTTAAACCCCAAAAGTCATCAAACATATGCACCAAAAATATCATAAAAAAAACTCCAATATCTGCATAATAAACTCATGAGAGTTTAAACAACTCGAAAGTGGTAACCATTTAAAGTTCAACAAATTAGCCATAAGGCTATAATGAAATTTATCATCAATATATATCACCAAAAAATGGATCCAAAGCATCATTGGAACCAAAATCACCATAATTAAAATTGGATCAAAAACATCAAATTATGCCAAGTACTATACACGTATTGAAGCGTCAATCACTACAACACCCTCGGCCGAGTGTATCTTGACCCCTGGTTAAATGAATACACATATAAGACTCCCTTTGAGTATAGATTCCCCCGAAGCAAGTACTGACATAATAACAAACAACAAAGAATGTGTCATAGACTTTCCAACAGTAACCCGAAAAGTGAAAACGATACAACGCATACCGTATGTTTCACTAATCGATTTATTACAAATCAGCATACTTCACACCAGAAAAACAACAAATAACTTTATTCGACGAGTCAAGAATTAACCAATATAATTAGGTGGAAATTAGGGAGGCATCCCTTCAAAGATCATTCAAAGCGGCTCCCTGTGTAACTTTACATTTAAATCGGGTCCCTGTTTTACTGTAGCATTATACTTTCGTGTTTTTTTTGTACCGTTGTATAATTTTTTTTTCAAAACATTCTAAATATCCACGCAAGGATTATGCACAAAAAATTTGCTGAAATATCAACATTTTCTGTGAATAATTGCAGACATTTCTGCAATTATTCACACAATACATGCATATTATTGAAAGATGGATGAATAGTTGCAGCAAAGTCTACAATTATTTATATATCTGCAATTGTTTTACAGTGCAGTGTAAAATTATGTTACTACATGAAAAAGTTGCAGAAATATCTGCAAATTTGCAAATAGTCGTATCATTTGCAGCAATTTACCTGAGATGAAATAATTTTCATTTGTATACAATTTTTATCATTGTTGTACTGATTTTTCTGCAATACATGAATGTTTGAATAATTATAAGCTTTGAATTTGAATTTTTCACGCAAATCAGCAAAAGTTGTATGAAATTCTGCAATTTTTTTTATATAATTGCTGCGATGTCAACAATTTTTCAAAAAATTGCTGAAATTCGCTGGAACTTACATATTTTTTATTTTTTTAGTTTTTGTAGTTTCTTGCATGAATATGATGATGATTATGTGTTGAATTAAATTATGAAGTTTGATAAATTTTTATGTTTTTTTTTTTTTTTTTTTGCTGATTTTCGAAAAACAGAGAACTAATTTATAAAGTTTTAAGACAGAGAGTTGTTGCTAGAGCCAAACTGTACCTATAACTAGTTTATGTGTCCCTTGCCACGTGATTGATTATATCTTTTAAATCACGTTGTCGCTTTCGCGAAGTGTGCAAAAACGTATAGTTTTATATATAGAAAGTGCTTGATTTAAAGGGAAAACGGGTTTATAAATCAATTTTGAAAATGCTTGGAATTTATTTCTTTGGAAACCGTTTATATTAGGAAAATATAATTTATTATAGCTTTGAAATACTTTTTATTTAGAAGACAAAAACATTGGAAAAATATATCTCAAAGCGTACTTATATATATGAGAAAGCCTATATGAACACAAAATTATGACACGAAATTGGACACAACAAATGTTAGTCATTAGATCCTCCTTTGAATTCCACTTTCCACATAAAGAAACAAATCTAATGGCTCACAATTTATGTCTTTAGTTTTGTGTACTAATAGCCTCTCCCTATAAATAAAATAAATAAATGAATATATATATATATATATATATATTTGGAAAATCTTTTCAAAAATTCATTTGGCAAGTACGTGTACGTATCCATAGGATCACCAAAAACACAAGAAGAATAACTCATAAATACAACACATGAAAAGTGCTAAAGTTTTCACTAATCAAGAAATAAATGGATACATGAATTGGCTCATCATTGACATGATTATGCCTTAAATTACACACGATATGCTTCAGGGAACATTAAAACCAAGCTAAGAATTATAGCAAACACTCAGGCACAACACACATGCAAAACTATTGCCTGGATGCAATCACTCACCTATATCGACACACTCCAACGAGAATCCAAAACCAAATGCACATGATTCCGGCGCAATGTCAAATATTTGGATACACACAAGGATAGACATAGGCAAGAAATTTACTATAACTTAAGTTTGCATTCTACTGTAAACTCAGATTGTTGCTCACAGGAAAAAACTGGAACATATCATTATGCATTAGCTAAAAAGTGTGAGTTGAAAGTTACATGCATCAACACATCAACGGATCTCTGAAAAATCTGCATTTTCGTCCTTCGTGCAGCAAAAATTTGAGATAGCAAATATGAGTATTTTCCTATGAAATTTTTACAGAAGGTGTATTCATGAGTTAAGAACAAAATATTCAAATATAATATTTTTATGATTTTTCTACAATTACTTATGAATTTTATACCTACCTTCGTTTTCAGCTCAGATCTAACCCAAAAACCATTCGAGAAAAGAAGATGTTTGACTCACCAAAACTAAACCAAATGCCACAAAATTTGGAGTAGGGGTGATGGAACATATCAGTAACAACATACCAAAATTCGAGAATTTTTGAAAATTTATTTGTTTATTTTGATTTTTAGAATAGACTAGGGTTTAGGATGATGTCTCAATACTTATAAACTATTTTAGAGACATGCAAAGCAAAACAATATAAATTCACAAGCTTGATGAAAATCTAAAAATTTAAAGAAATATAAACTCGTAGAGATGTTTAAATTACCTGCAATTTCTCTTTAGCTTGCTATCTTGAATTTTATTTTGAGTTTTAGAAGGGAAAATTGTGTTTGATGAGGGAGATATTCACTGGGAGAAGGGAAAGAGAGCTCTTCCTTCTCTTGTAAACTGAACATATTGGAAGAATATGGTTTCCAGATTTATTTTTTCCCTTGTGTTAATTATCACAAATGGACCCTATAAGCCCATTTAGCCTAAAACTTAGTTAGGTTAATTGTTGCCATTTTAAGCTTAATTGGTCTTAAAACACCTTTATTTGTGCATTTCAAGCCTAATCCTATCTAAATGTCTACAACTTTACATATTTTACACTTTATACAATTGCATACCCATGGTTTAAATTCTTTTTAATTAAACTTAACACAATTCCTAACACGCTAGCACAAAAATTACACTGCCAATTAAGTGCTCAATTTACACAACTTTTGCTCGAACCAACATTTTCAAGTTTAAAATTTTGCAAACTTAATTATCTTAACCAAAATGAATCTACTACCTTGTTATAATATTTTAACACATTTAAATATTGATTTTCAATCAATATTTACACTTTATATTAAACGCTTGACTTATGTTTTAATAGCACGTCAAATAATTTACAATTGCTGTTTTATAAACCAAAATTACATCGTTCATCCATAATTCACTTATTTGCATAAGAATTGTAATTTAATATTTCTATCTCAACTTATAAAATTGTAATGAGCAAGTATAAATTCATAGTCACACTAATTCTAATTTATCACTTAAAAGTTCATATTATCCCAAAACACTTGATTTCCCCCCTTATTTATATAAAGCACTTTTTTTCGACAAAATAAAAACACTCCCATTTTAAATTTATTTCACCACTCAAATATTTATTTTCTCAATCAAAATTCCACCTCTTTATATTTATTTACTTAGCATCTTCGATTGCAATGTAAGTAATTTTACAAACAATGCTTTTACTAACAAAATTCACTGTTTAACTTATATTTCACAAAATTGTTTCACTTTAATCCAATAACTATCATATAGTCATTAAATGAGTTAACTTAATCAATATCAAACATGGCTTTTCATTACAGACTCAATTTTTCATTTTCCGCTTTCAATTATTTACAAGTTTCAACAAAATTACCTAAGAATTCATTTAAGTATTTTAACCAACTTATTAACTTATAGTAAGAATATTTAACACTTAAATATTGATTGCAAATCAATATTTTATGAAAATGAGAAATATGATTCTTAGTATTACAATATGGGGATAAATAAACAGTTTGAAGTGCATATCACGAATCAAATACATAATATTGTTCAGGCAGATAGTGAGAGAAGTTGGATTGTATCATTCATAACGACGCAATACCTTCCTAAGCAATCACAACATAAATGTAAATAAATGAACATGTTGCTAAGATATTGTGTGTAGCTTAATCGTTGGTCGTATATATGGAACTACCTGAACTACAGATAGATGTACCATTACATGTGTACCGGCTATAACACCAACACAATTTTGAAAATAGGGATAGTAGCGGTTCAAAGTTCTAACATAATCTAAATGGTATTAAATTAAGAGTATTTTTTATATTATACGTAGCTAGTATTTGTACGACATCTAAAACAACATGAAAATAAGCTGAAAGTGTGCTACTCAACCTTTAAATTTTTTCGTTCATTTGTCTTTTTAAGTGTGTTGCATCTACAGTATATATGAATATGACAACCCTTTTTTTGATACTGCCGTTTTCCGTTGTAGTTAGACAATAATTTTGTAGTTTATCGCATAATGAGAGGAAAACAAAATCTTTTTATTTGAAAATTTCGTTACATCGTTCTTGATACCCAATCTTATGTATAAGTAGAACTTTTTTATAAGGAAGATAAAATGCTAGGTTATAGAAAAAACAAGTGGAAAAAAGATGAAAACCTAATTATAGGTATTTTTTTTGGATAAAATATCTCCTTATGTTATATTATTTAATTCTCAACGAGAAATTGTTTTGATAGATCAAATATTTTTATTCATAATATTGATTTGATTAGTATAATCAAGATATAATTTATCCCGTTGAATTCGCATGAATCAAATTTATCATCTCTATGTGATTAGATCGTAAATTATAATATTTTAATGTTATTTAAAAAAAATAAGATACTAGTCGCAAGGAAAATGGAATTTCCACAATAATGCGGGATTA
The DNA here is from genome assembly GCA_030737875.1 of Allium sativum. Classification (NCBI taxonomy): domain Eukaryota; kingdom Viridiplantae; phylum Streptophyta; class Magnoliopsida; order Asparagales; family Amaryllidaceae; genus Allium; species Allium sativum. The sequence continues at coordinate 527,286,330 of CM060922.1, read as the reverse complement.
TTTGTAACTGCGTATGTTCAGTACAGACGCGGTGGTCACTTGGACCTTTGAGTAAATAACATATATTGAAATCATATTTTAAAACAATTTTGTTATGCTACATATATTGAAATCATATTTTTATCCATGCTATGTATATATAAAAACCATATTTTTATTATAATGCTTTATATATAAAAATAACACATTTTTGTTTCAATGTTTTATATTTAAAAATGTCACGTTTTTATTTCAATGCGATGTATATGAAAATCATATTTTTATTTCAAAGCTATTTAAATAAAAATCACATTTTTATTTGATGTTATTTATATTTAAAGCAATGCCATATTATATTTTCAAAAACAGTGGGCTTTATATTTTCTAAAACCAAATTTAAAACAATGCTTATTTATATTTATAAAACAATGCTTATTTATATTTATAAAACAATGCTTATTTATATTTATAAAACAATGCTTATTTATATTTATAAAACAATGCTTATTTTATTTTAAAACAATGTAAATTTTCTATTTTAAAACAATGTAAATTTTCTATTTTAAAACAATGTAAAATTTTCTATTTTAAAAACAATGATATTTTTGAAATAAAATCATATTTTTAAGCAATGTTGTATATGGTAAGAATCCGGTTTTTTTAACAATGCATTCATATTCTAGTTAACATGTAAATTAAATTTAAAATCAAATTAATTACCTTTTAGAATTTAATAATATAGTTAACTAATTAAGTATTACAAATTAAAAGAATTAACCTTAATCACTAATTAACAATATTTATTTCGTTATTAACAAACGTTGCCCTTCCTGGAAAATACCCGTCGTTCTTCCTCTTCTAGTTTGCGTTACCAGTCGTCTTCCTGAAACCTACATCATCTTCTAGGGTTCGCCACTGCTGACACATCAAGGCGCCGGAGTCGAATCGGGCACCACACCACAATGCGCCATCGACCCCTCCACCATCTCCCAAGACGCCTCGAGATCCGATTCTCCCCCTACGCCTAAATTTGAGTGTGAGCGCCGCCCCTTGGAGTAACAATTCCGACCACATCTTCAGTCAACAACCGATCACCACCGTTGATCTCGGAGTTCGTGACGAGCTCTATCGATTTTGTTTTGAAAGTGGTTCGAATTAGTGGTAGGATTGATAGTAATTGAAGAATCAAAATGGGAGCTTTCTGGCCCTCTATTTTCTTTGTGGCGGCGGCCATGTATTAGAGAAGTAGGGTTTACCGTATTCCTATCGTATATTCTATATTATTTAACTATTTAATTATTTAATTCAAAAATAGCTTGTTAAACCATCCGAACTCCAAACGAGACCCAACGACTGTCATCCCCAGCTAAACACCCCCATTCTGACACAATGGGATATGTCCTGTAAGCCAATTCGACTGTTTCGAACAGTTTTTATCAAATTTAAAATATAAATCAATATATATTGAATTTAAACGTGCCTTTTAATTTACCGAAGCCACGTACTGACTCAAAAAATTACAGAAAAAATTATTTCTAGCTATGTTTTGACGATACGGTCCTAACAAAACTAATTTCGTCGAATTTGGAGACCGTTTGAAAAATGGTCATTTTCTGGTCGATCCAATTTGATTGAAATTGACAAATCATATTTTCTTTTGTCACGCTCACATATTAATTCCAAAAATCATTGAATTTGGAATCTTGCAATAATTTGACATTCCGGATCCAACCGAAGTGGTTTCGCCGAAAACGGAGGTCGTTTGCAAAATGGCTATTATTATATTAAAAAATATATAGAAATTTCATAGCGACTATTCTGAATATTTAACTGGCCATAACTTCTTATTTCCGCTATGAAATCTGGATTTTTCACATTTGTTAGAAAGATATAATTAAACAGATTTAAATATTTCTGATTTCACCAAAATCCGATTTATTTTGAATCCTGTACAATCAGTCAAAGTTCAAAATCAAAATTTCAAACTATCGTGCCATTTCAGGCTCGTTATATAATTAAAATAAAATTATTCGTTCTAACTTTGATTTAAATAAATTTTTCGTCGTTATTATTTATAGTAAACTATTTTAAATATTGAAGTCCATCAAAATTTGCTAAAATAAACTTTTTAAATTGGTTTAGAATTTCTGGGTTGTTACAATCTCTCCCACTTAAAATCTTTTCGTCATCGAAAAGGAACGGAGTTGAAATTTGTTTTACTAATCAACTCAACTTTCAATTCTAATCAATTTTCAATTCAGTTCAATATTAAATTCGATTTAACTAAATTTATCATTCTTTTTCATATTGGTTATATAAATTATCATTCCAATATTTTAATTAGTTAGACTAATTATCAAACATCACAACCAACAATCAATTAGTTGATTAACTTTTAAAATATATACAACTTTTATGTATAGTCAAGAATCATATTTTTAGTGCAAATCACAGCAATAAATCCTAGCTAGTTTTGGTTCTCACACCAGTCAGTTGGAAATATATAGACATCTCACTTTCGAAACTCGAACATAAACACTGATGACACTAGTAATCATCAGTATCATCCCCGGACGACTAGAGTGTGATTCTATATCTATCTAGTATATTGGAGGCTTCGTATATACGCTATCTAGGCGTATATGCAAATCTTTATATACTTGACTGTCCAAATTCAAAATAAAATATATATTCAAATACGAATAATATGATATAATTTTCAAAACTAAATTTTTCATTTTTAAATTAAAAATAACACTCTTTGAACTCATTCTAGGATACTACTGATCCCATCTCTAACGAGTCATTCTCATTGGATATTACTAATCCAATCTTTGATGAATTCTTTCGTTCGGTTCTAATATGTCTTGTTCTCGATCTCTGTAAACCAAAGCTTTGATACCAACTGAAACGACCCAAACTTCCCCGTAAAGGAAAGTACGGATTGAATTGAGAACACGACAAATTAGAATACAAACAGAAGAACATTTTATTGCTTATTACAACAATTTACATCAGAGTACAAGAATATAACAGTATGAATAAATAATTTACATTGGAAAATATCAGAGATTTAAATTACATTTAAATAGCAACGTAAAAATAATACAAAATACAACTGGAAGAAATATACGGATACAGAGCTTTTCGAATATCGCTTCAGCTGTAAACCAGGATCCTGTGAATATAATATCTGCAAAACCAAAACTACTAGCTGTCCATGTGGAAAATATTGACACCCAGAGTTAGGTTAAAACAATAAACTCCAGGTCAGTCATGGGACTGGTGTAAGAACTAAAACAGTTGTTAATCTTAAATTTTAAAGTGGGATTATCATGGGACCACGCCGTATAATACGGAAAGGGTTTACTCCACATGAATCTTGGTTTAAAATAAAACAACACAATGCTTTTTGGAAAAAATGAAGCTATTATAAGACTCAGGTCTTATCACACAATGCAACGCAAGCCGGGTGATAGAGTTTTCCCTTATAATAGCCAAACATGCTTGATACGTATAAAACAAAATTATTTTGATATTACTATAAGTGCATAGTGTGGAAACAATTTCAAATATAAATGTATCAATCATAGACGACATGAGTACCATATATCATGTCGCCATACTAGTTCTACAATCAAAACTGCATGATGCCGTATTGGAAGTTGGATTTCCATCTATGAACCAAGGCAAGGAATCGTCCTTACCGGATTCGAGACAATCTAGTGCATGTCTCAGACTCAGAGCTCGAGTGCGCTTTAGGTAACGTGCAAGGCTGATCCACACTAAGTGCGATGGTGGATTCATAATTCCTGAGCAATGCGTTTCCCTGGGGCGTAAAATCTGATCAGTAATATCGACCATAACAATATCCGATGCGCCTCCATCAAGTAATAATAAGCAACATCCACATGAGTAAAATGTCTGGGCGTGCAAAACCCTGATACCCCTCCTAACTAGAAAGAAACGCACTGCCCTCCCTGCCGTCGTCTCCCGTTTTTGGTTCATACTGGGGTGTGAGGCTCGCGAATTAACGCTACACAAAGCTATGCTATATTAAAGCCGTGTTTTGATCATCAAACACAAGACTTTGCTTTTCAACAAATGTCTTGATCATTTGCATCTTAGCATGCCACATTGTCAATCCATACCATACTATTGATTTTTGCAAATATATAACTTCTAAGCTCGTACGTCTCAGAGAAGGGTGTTAAGCAAGAGAATAAATTCTCTGCCACCAAACAGATATATATTTAGTAGAGATCAACAAATACAACATAAAAGAATACAACGTTAGACATACTATCCATTTACAAGTTCGTTCTGGGTTTGAACGAAACTGAAGGCACCTTATTCCTCGTCCCACATGTCCAATACAGGAGAGAGGTCCTCGCATATCCGTCGATCTTCAAGTACGTTTGGACAATCACCACTTATTACCTTGAATTGGGTGTACGGCCCAATCAAGACATCAGTAATCACCTAAACGATGTGAAAAACTACGGTCTTCAATCACCGTATTCATCTTCGACTCTTGGTCGTCGTAGTAAATATTTAGAATGGGTTAAACCTGATCTTTCTGAATAATTCGCGTATTTTATAATCAAGTGCTATAAAACACAACATATGCCTCATTACAATTCAGAATATTCTTTTAATAAAAAATATTCGCATTATTAGGGAAAGGTTCTCATAAATTTTACAAAAAATAAATTCTTTTAAATTTATTCTCTAATCTTCCTATGAATCTTATTTCAATAGATTTTATTTTATCTTTTCACAATTTTAAACCATATTACGATTTATTCACTAGTCGGATTAATGAATCTTACCGAAGTAATAATTTATTATTTATTATCCCAATTCCAACCTATTCATCCCATGGAGCAAAACTGGTAGCACCCCATATCTAACACCCACTGTGTTATTAGTAAAATTAATTACCATTTCATGTTCAAATCAGATTAAAGATTTTACTATCGTCTGGAGTAAAACTGGTGATACTCCATTCTCGATTATTTCAAGAATTCGATAAATTTAATTATCTCCTTCGCATTTTGATCTAATTAAGGATTCGTTAAAACTCTAGTTTAGTTTTAATGTCAAAAATCATTACTTAGTGATTATTCAAATTTAAGAAATTAATCTTATCTTTAACCGGGTTAAAGAACAAATGTTATTTAAAAACATTGTTCACGATAAACCCAAAATCATCTTCCCTCAAAAATGGAATCTTCAGAGAAATCAGATCAATATATAATCGATATAAATTCTCATATCAGTCTGATAATATAAATGGAATAATGGCAAAGCCTTTTAAATTCCATGTATAATAATGGTCTTCATTTACAGAAGCTCATCTCGATTATTATTAAATCGAATTCTATTCAATTCCAATTTAATATATTAAATTGGAAAACTTTACTTTGGAAAATTTCCATTTAAATCTTAATAAAAGATTTATAGATTCCAAGTTATATTTTCTGTAACACCCCACCTCCGCTAGGGTCACTCGCAAAGGGAATGCACTAGCTTTGATGGAGCATTATCTAGGTAAACATACACAGAAATATTACAAGACAGAACATATAAAACAGCAGAAGAAGAACCAAGTTCATTGCTTTAAAATCTAGAAAGGTCTAAAGTCTTTTACATCAAAACGCTATTAAATCCATTACATCGAAATCTGTCTTGCAATAGTAAAGAAGCATAAAACCATAGTCATAAATCATTCCCCAATAAAGCAGCAAAGCAAGCCATAGGCAAGAGAAATCCAAGCAGTACATGAAAGAGCCTTGGAGCTTGGTAAGATCCGAACTAAGCTGTATTCCCACCCTGCGAACCTGGGGGGGGGGGGGGGGACGAAAGAAAAAGAGGCGAAACAAACTGGGTCAGTCATAAAGACTGAGTAAGTCCTAGTGGCTTTCAGCATAAAAACAGGTGATGATAATATGGCATGAATAAACTGAAAGTAAACATAAGCATGATGACAAAGTAAGCTACGATGAATCAAGTATAACATCTCATGCTTCCTATTGAGAGTATCAAGGTTCCTACCAAGTATCACATTTCAAGGTTTCTACTAAGTATAACATCGCCAGATTTCTAAGCCTCACCGTTCCACTATTTTCTTTGATTTCGTAAATTCTCTGCACCAACTGTACTAGTATCTCAACCCGTATCATCTTTTCCATGTATATGTACAGTCCCCTGCCGTATATCGTATGGGTTTCATCACATATTTCTATACTACTTCAACGTAGTGCCACCATTCTTGAAATCGTTTGGACCGCCACCCTTGTTCTGGCTAGGTTTCCTTATCATGAGCTATCGCGTGTTCAACTAGGATTTATGCCACCTAGGACCACTAGAGATTATGCTACCTATTGAACATTTTCTAGATTCGATTAGGGTTTATGCCACCTAGGACCACTAGGATTATGCTACCTAACGAATTCCACGTAACGATCTATTAATCGATCGGCTCCCTACAAGTCCTAGCTCGTTCATGTGTGTGTCATACGGCCCAATCACGAAATGTAGTCACCTGTGCTAGGTCCACCATAGAGTGCATCAAGCCCTATGGTGCCAACCACCGACACGAATCAAGAATGCACAGATAATCCTACTGATGTCCAATGCCTGCTTTTTCTGCTCCGGAGTGTGTGCACGTCCGCACTCCTTTAGAACCTACACTGGCGCACCCACACAGCCGTCGTTCTGGTCGTTTACAATCAGCTCAGTAATCGTGCCCACCCTGCCTAGTTCCAGGGTACCATGATACATCTAGTGGGTTACTGCTGAAACGAACCGCGTAATTAGGGTTTCCGTCTAGTAGGTTAAGTGTTGTCATTTAAATTCGAGACTTAACCCCATCAGTCTAGTATATCAAGTTGGTTAAGTGTTGTCATTCAAGTTTGTGACTTAATCCGCCTACGTGTCATGTCAAATTGGCTATGTGTTGTCGTTCAAGTTCATGACTTAGCCCTACGAATCATGTGTCAAGTTGGTTAAGTATATTCAAGCGGTTCATGACTTAACCCTATCAAATCATCGTGTTAAATTGGTTAAGTATATTCAGACGGTTCATGACTTAACCCTATCAAGTCATCGTGTTAAATTTGTTAAGTATATTCAAGCGGTTCATGACTTAACCCTATCATGTGGCATTAATTCATTAATGCACCCCAACCTCTCACATCAGACCTGTTGTTATGGTCACTGGATATGCCGGGCGGTTCCGGACAGATTTACACCACAACTCAGTCTGACCTCGGGTTTCAAGCGCGATATGACCAACTATCCACATTGGATCCTATTATTTGCAGTATTGGATTTGCCGGACGGTTCCTGGCAGATTTACACTGCAAACTCAACCTAACCTCGAGTTGGCCATTTTCATGTTTATTCTAATGTCATGTCCCTGTTCAAGTTTCATGTCGAGTTCGTGTCAAGTTTCAAGGATAAGTTTCATGCCCACATCCAGATTCAGGTTATAACAATGTTCATGTTTCAAGTTTTGCCTATTATCGAGTTCATAATTCATGTTCATAACCAATTCATGGTTTGCCTAATCTATCCAAATCGTATTCCAATCGCACGTGAACGTGAATCGATCTATACTACAAATAAATCCAAATCTCAAAATAGAGGGAATAGCATCAAAACTATGATAGGCAAAATGGACTAGCATAAAGCGATAAAAGGGTTACAAGACTAGTATGATATAACTTGAGATAATTGGTTACAACATCACTGGCATATAGGATTTCAAATAAGGCGATGGTCATGATAAACGCTGACATAAAAGAATAGGCATGCAAAAGCAAGCCAAATACAAGGATAATGGATCTAGTGGTTTTGGTGTACATAATTGCGAATAAACTAAGCAAGTCACACCCTAGGTATACGATCCAACAAAATGCCAGTTCGTTGTACAACATGGTTTTCAACTATAGTGTTATGGGCATGAACAATCAATTATAATAATCTTAGGCAATTAACCCCAGTAGTCATAGTCATGGTCATAGGTAAAAATCTCATAGTTGTGAATCATAAGCGATTAATCACAATAGTCATGGATAATTATCCAAAATAGTTCTAGGCAAATAGCCATAGGCAATTAACAGTAATAGTTTCAAAGTCATGGTAATAGATAATAGCCTTATGTTCATAATCATAGGTAATAATTCTCATAGTCAAGAGTCATAGGTGATTAGCCACAATTGTCCTTGTCATAGTCATAGGCAATAGCCTTATGTTCACTGTCATAGGCATAGTCTTATGTTCACAGTCGTAGTCATAGGCAAAATCTTATGTCCACAGTCATAGTCTTATGTCATTAACAATAGTTTCAACGTCGTAGACAATATCCCCAATAGTCAAGATCTAAGAATTTATGTTACAACCTAGCGTTTGAATAATAAACTAAGTCCAACAACATGAATAGGCATGATTCAATCGATAAGAAATAACCCAAAATCATAGATTCAAGAAGAGACGAGAACAGATCTAAATAGATAATCAAGCTTAGGTCCAATTTCATTTCATTCCATGCCCACATTAAATTTAACAAGTTTAAATCTCAAAGTAACTAGAACTTACAGAGCGTGGATCGAGAATTAGAGTGCAGAGATTTGATTCTGGAAACGGTTATTGCAGTTGTTGAATCTCTATTTGTTTAGTTTTGTTTTAGTTGAAAACCCCCAATTTGCAATTCCTAGCTGTTGTCTTGACGAAGAAGAAGTAGTCTCTTTTAATTTAAATATTATCATTTTGATTTTCACAGAGGTAGCATAAGGACAGAATGAAATGGTGTAGAGAGAACGAGGCTAGGGGCTGTTTAAATAGGATTAGGCAGACGAATATGGACAGAAAACGAGTCTAAATACATCAATGCATCAGGTTCAGAAAAGGGGTTGGGAGGCAGGTCGACTCCTAGGTCGACACTATGGTCGACCTAGCCCCTGGTCGACACTATGGTCGACCCCCAGGTCGACCTGGTCTATGGGCGAGAGTTTTCCCGCCCTGCCTGCTGCGGGGTTTGAATTCGAATTTCGAGCTGTTTTTGATTCTGAAAATTCCTGAAAATTCGGAAGGTCATATCTCCCTCATACGGACTCCGATTCTCGCAAACTCGGACTCGTTTCCAAGCAGAATTTCGAGAAGAACGCAATGGCGCAACCCGTTTCCCTTGATTCTTGTTTTAAAAATTAATTCTGCCTTGATTTCTAGTTTCAACATGTTATAAAAATTCGGGTTGATACATTTTCACTGTTAATTGGGTTAAAGAACAAATGTCGTTAAAAACACAGTTCGCAATAAACCCAATTCACATTTCATTTTATTCCAACTACTAAATATAAATGGAAACTTAATAGCCTTAATTAAAAGATTTATAAATTTCAAAATTATATTCTATTTAATTTCAATTTAATATTAATTGGAAAACTTCATCAAATCTTATTTAAAAAATTTATTCTTTTCTAATCGGGGTTTAAGAACAATGTTATTAAAGACACCGTTCACGACAACCCAAAATCCAATTTATTATCTTTAATTCCAATTAAATATTCATTAATTGGATTTTTATTCTAGTTAATAACTAGTTCATTTCGATAAAAATATATTTTTATTTTTTCAAATATGGAATTTTTCATCCAAAAACTTTCCAAATCACTTATTATGATTTTACATAATTTTTCAATATTTTTAATAATTTTATCAAGGCCCGTACAGTCGGTTTCCAATAACGGCCACCGAACTGCATCCATAGCGACCTTTTCAAATTTGATTTGGACATAATTCCATATCCAACTGTTAGATTTTAAACTTCTTATATTCATTGGAAATCTCTTTTCGATACGAACCCAACTGTTCCGGTTTTAGGAGAATCCGATGGTCGGATCTCCTGTTACGTCAATTTGAAGTTAATGGTCGAAATTCGCGAACGGTCGCTGCGCGGTGCGTTCTGTTCAGGCTATTAAATATATATAATATATATATTTTGTCGATTTCCTTAAAAATGTATTTTATAAATCGTTTATATATTTATTTTAAAACGATTTCAATTTCATTTTCAAATTTAAATCAAAATTGAATATTCTGTATCTTTATCATATTAAAATGATAATATTTCCAAAATATTATATTTTAAAATCACTTTGTTTCGATATTCATTATAAAATGAATAAAAGCGTTCGATAAAAAGGGCGTTTTACCACATAAATATTTTTATTGTTCAAAAATATTATTCAACACATGAATATTTTATATGGTTTATACATTCAATAAGAATGATATTTTTATTGTTCAAAAGTTTTTATTCAATACATAAATATTTTATCCACTTCATTAACATGTTAAAAATAATATTTTTATCTAACAAAAATATTTTAACATATGATTCTTTTCGTTGTCATTAACATATTAAAGATGACATTTTTAATGTACAAAAATTTAATTCAATAAATGATTATTTTATTTCTTTATTCATATAATAAAAATGTCATTTTTATTGTTAAAACATTTTATTTTAAAAGATTCTTTTTTATAAAACATTCTTTATTATAAAATGTCCTTTATTATAAAACGTTCTTTATTATATTACATTCTTCACATGAAATTGTTTCTTTACATTGAAATGTTTCTTTTGCATTGCAATGTTCTTTTAGATAAAAATGGTTCTTATACATAAAAAATGTTTCTTTTATCTTGATATGTTCTTTTATATAAAAATGACTTTTATATTAAAAATGTCTTTTATATTCTAAAATGTCTTTTATATTCTAACATGTTATTTTATATTCTAACATGTTATTTTATATAAAATGTTATTTTATTCAAAATGTTATTTATTATAAAATGTTATTTATTATAAAATGTTGTTTATTTTTCTGAATCGGAATGCGGCTCAATCAATTTCCATATAATTTCAGTTATATGGATTTCATGCATCGCATGTATGTAACAATAATGATAAATAATCAATAAACAGTCCATTCACATCCAGAGTGAAATTTATAACTATGTGAGCATTAAATTAAATAAATTACGCTCATCACAGACTGTCAATCCATCGATTGACATATAACTAAATATTGGTAATAGTGTATGTCAAATATCATCTCGATACCCGTGTGGCGTTTTCAAACAACAACAGTTTATTTAAACAAATTATTGGTTAATAAATTTAACCAAATTTCACTGTTCAAATTATAAATGAATATTTATAATTTAATTTCACTATCCTATTAATACTAACATTATTTTTAATATGTTAAACATTTTACATCACAACCAACATGCAATACAGTCAATTTAAATCCTCCATGGTTTGTGGACGAGGGAAGTGATCTAACAAGCACTGTACATTGTTTATAATGATTAAAACCGGTATAAATCTACACTGGCAATTTTATATATTTTTCAGTTATGAAAGTAAATAAATAACTGTGCTGAAATTTTAGTGAGGAGTTCCCACCTTTGGTTTTCACTCCGTCATTCTTTAGCGGACGATTTGGATTCCGTTTTGCTTTCCGTCAGTTCCATCGCAATCTGTTTCACGCGGCATATGTATTAAAAATCACTTTTTTAAATAACGATCTTTATAAATAGAAATCACATTTTTGTTATGCTATATATATTGAAATCATTTTTTTATCCATGCTATGTATATATAAAAACCATATTTTTATTATAATGCTTTATATATAAAAATAACACATTTTTGTTTCAATGTTTTATATTTAAAAATGACACATTTTTATTTCAATGCGATGTATATGAAAATAATTTTTTTATTTCAAAGCTATTTAAATAAAAATCACATTTTTATTTGATGTTATTTATATTTAAAACAATGCCATATTATATTTTCATAAACAATGGTCTTTATATTTTCTAAACCAAATTTAAAACAATGCTTATTTATATTTATAAAACAATGCTTATTTATATTTATAAAACAATGCTTGTTTATATTTATAAAACAATGCTTATTTTATTTTAAAACAATGTAAATTTTCTATTTTAAAACAATGTAAATTTTTCTATTTTAAAAACAATGATATTTTTAAAATAAAATCATATTTTTAAGCAATGGTGTATATAATAAAAATCTGGTTTTTTTGTAAACAATGCATTCATATTCTAGTTAACATGTAAATTAAATTTAAAATCAAGTTAATTACCTTTTAGAATTTAATAATATAGTTAACTAATTAATTATTACAAATTAAAAGAATTAACCTTAATCACCAATTAACAACATTTATTTCGTTATCAACAAACGTTGACCTTCCTGGAAAATACCCGTCGTTCTTCCTCTTCTAGTTTGCGTTACCAGTCATCTTCCTGAAACCTACATCATCTTCTAGGGTTCGCCACTGCTGACACATCAGGGCGCCGGAGTCGAATTGGGCACCACACCACGATGCGCCATCCACCCCTCCACCGTCGCCCATGACGCCTCGAGATCCGATTCCCCCCCTACGCCTAAATTTGAGTGCGAGCGCCGCCCCTTGGGGTAGCAATTCCGACCACATCTTCAATCAACAACCGATCACCACCGTTGATCTCGGAGTTCGTGATGAGCTCTATCGATTTTGTTTTGAAAGTGGTTCGAATTAGTGGTAGGATTGGAAGTAATTGAAGAATCAAAATGGGAGCTTTCTGGCCCACTATTTTCTTTGTGGCAGCGACCATGTATTAGAGAAGTAGGGGTTTGAATATATATATATATAGTATATTCTATATTATTTAATTATTTAATTCAAAAATAGCTTGTTAAACCATCCGAACTCCAAACGAGACCCAACGACTGTCGTCCCTAGCTAAACACCCCCATTTCAGACACAATGAGATATGTCCGGTAAGCCAATTCGACCGTTTCAAAAAGTTTTTATCAAATTTAAAATATAAATCAATATATATTGAATTTAAACGTATCTTTTAATTTACCGGGGCCACATACTGACTCCAAAAATTACAGAAAAATTATTTCTAGCTATGTTTTGACGATACGGTCCTAATAAAACCAATTTCGTTGAATTTGGAGACCATTTGAAAATGGTCATTTTCTGCTCGATCCAATTTGACTGGAATTAACAAAACACATTTTCTTTTGCCACGCTCACATATTAATTCCAAAAATTATGGAATTTGGAATCTTGCAATAATTTGACATTCCGGATCCAACCGAAGTGGTTTCATCGAAAACGGAGGTCGTTTGCAAAATGACTATATATTATATTAAAGTATATATAGAAATTCCATAGCAACTATGCTGAATATTTAACTGGCCATAACTTTTTATTTCCGCTATGAAATCTGGATTTTTCACATTCATTAGAAAGATATAATTAAACAGATTTAAATATTTCTGGTTTCACCAAAATCCGATTTATTTTCGAGTCCTGTACATTCAGTCAAAGTTCAAAAATCAAATTTTCAAACTACCGCGCCATTTTAGGCTCGTTATATAATTAAAATAAAATTATTCGTTCTAACTTCGATTCAAATAAATTTTTCGTTGTTATTATTTAAAATAAATTATTTTAAATATTAAAATCCATCAAAATTGCTAAAATAAAAATTTTAAATTGGTTCAGAATTTCCGGATTGTTACAACACACACACACATATATATACACACACACACATATATATATATATACATATATATATATACACACACCACTGTTATTACGGCGCTCGACTAGTCGTCGACTAGTCGGCTAGTCGAGATGGGGACCTCGACATGAAACGTCGACTGGAATTGAAACCCTAGAAATCGGAACCCTAAATCGAAGTCTCGATGTCGATTTGGAACCCTAACTCGAACTCGAACTCGATTTGGAACCCTAACTCGAACTCGAACTCGATTTGGAACCCTAAATCGAAGTCTCGATCAAGGTTCGAACTTCCGTTTCAGGATCTAGGGCACACAAAAAATGAAGCAGAAGAAAATGAAGGAGAAGAAGAAGAAAACGAAGGATAAGGTTCGAACTCGATTTGGCCTGATGTTTTGTAAGTTAATAACAATGGACTTCAAAGTTTTGTTACTGTAATTAACTAATTATGTAATTATGGACCATATAAATTTGAAATTATTGGTCATATAAATTTTGTTTACATTTACCAACTACTTAAAAATACAAAATTTGACTACATAAATATATATATTTATTTATCGACTAGTCCGACTAGTCTACGACTAGTCCACTAGTCGACTAATTGAACCTCCATCGACTCGACTCGTCTTGCCGCCGTGATAACCATGATACACACACACACATCATAAAGTGAAAGCACGCTCATTTCAAAAGATCATGCTCTCCGATTCTTTGGTGGATACTACAAATCCATTTCTCTTCTTCTTATTTTCAGTTAAATAAATATAGATTTTTGTGAACTTTTTATGTTTGGTTTCATTTTAGGATCCTATTTCTTGTTGTTTAATATCATATTTGGAAGATTCCCTACTTACATCGGTTTATGTCACCATTGGTTTCTTAAATCCTTATAACATTATGAATTACAGGGCTATTCTGGCTAAAATTATATATATTATAAAGTGAAAGCACACTCATTTCAAAAGATCATGCTCTCTGAATCTTTGGTGGGTACAATAAGTCCAATTTTTTATTTGAATAAATATTTGATTAACAGTATGTTGTCTTCTCCAATAATTGGTACTCGAGAGAGTCCACACACCATGTTTTGAAAAGCGGACGAGTAGCATTTCAAATATTATTGTAAAAACAATGCCACACGTCAATTGCATCATTTTGTCCTTCCATCCACCTTTTTTCGAGCTATGCCTTCTTTGAATGTAGCAACTAGCAACAAAGATTTATCTTAAATTTTTATCGTTTAATTATGTCTATAGCCATTATTTAAGTATTTGTTATATGAAAAGTAGGTAAGCATCAATGATCTCAAGTTCGATTGGTTTTGAGTATGATGCTGTAGACATATGTTTTATGGATTCGACATCCAAGACATAAAAAAGAATGCTCTGCTTGAGTAAAATATCCCTCATGAAAAAAGGATAGGTAAGCACACCGTCTCTTCCTTTGATGGGTATTTAGGCTATCAGATACCAATATAAGGTCTGTCAATCCGAAAATCCAAAATCTGTTTGGATCCCTTATTAAAAATTGAAAAAATATTAGAAATCCAAAAGTAATAGTGCAAATACGGTTGTAAACATATCGATATGTGCATTTGTAAATTATCCGTTCAACTTTTATCAAAAAGTAATAAATTGTGTCACATGTATTCTAGTACATTAGCACAGAGTTTTCAAAATGGGACAAATTGTTAATTGTAAAACCCAAATTTTATCGAAATAGGAATTAAATAGATTCATAGTGTCCATATTTTAGGGTTTGTACACATTTTGAAATTTTTTATGATTTTCAAATCTCTACATGTAAACCCAAAATTCAGTTTTCTCTCTTTTTCCAGTTTTATTTTGTTTTCAAAAAACTAGATTATTGAAATTGTGGATTCAAATAGACATAGTGAACATATATTATGAATTTGATGATTTTCCTCAATTGCAAATTTAGCCGAGTTTGAATGAGAATGTTGATCGAAACGGAATGGGGGAGATCCGATCCGAAACGGGCTTTAAATTATATAACCTCAAGATTTTAGATAATATTGGTATGTAGATGATTAGAATTCACCATATCATCAAGGTAATATTTTATATTGTGCTTATAAATAAGAATCCAGTGCTCAAAACAATTTTTTATTGTCATCGAAAAGCCGTGAGAATAGTACTAGGACGAGAGACTGCCTGGGAAGCCCTCTCGCGCTTGAGTACGGGAGCCTTTGGCACTGGGTATTTTTATAAGCATCAATACTGAGATAGTTTATGTTAGGACCAAAATTATCAATTTTGCTTTTTGATCTATCACTTATGAGCGTATGAACAATGGTCTGATTTATATTTGTTATCTTCATCTACAAATATATGATACCGTAAAATAATTTCGGATACCGATAAGGATATGACACTATTCATTCCCATATTCAGCAGTCTAGTGGTCTTCCCAATATGGAGCACCAAGTTTTTCATTTTTTGTCATACCTTTGTAATTTAATTTGCTGGATAGAAAAAAATATGCATATTTCTAAACTTGTTCCTTGTGACCAAACAGTGGAATTTTCGAGTGGGTTTTACACCAAGGGAAGGATTGGTATTATATTCAGTAGCGTATGTTGATGGTAGCCACGGTCGTAGACCTGTGGCTCACAGGCTAAGTTTTGTTGAAATGGTGGTGCCTTATGGTGATCCAAATGAGCCACATTATCGTAAGAATGCATTTGATGCCGGTGAGGACGGGCTTGGAAAAAATGCACATTCTCTTAAAAAGGTTAAATACTTCTTACTTCTAGTCTTCGTCATTTTATCTTTCAACATACAGTGTAAGTGATTGTTAACTTCAAGTATTAGTATGTATACAGGGATGTGACTGTCTGGGTTACATCAAATATTTTGATGCACATTTTACCAACTATACTGGTGGTGTGGAGACCATTGAAAATTGTGTTTGCTTACATGAAGAGGATCATGGAATTCTGTGGAAGCATCAAGATTGGAGAACTGGATTAGCTGAAGTAAGGCGTTCCAGAAGACTTACTGTCTCATTTATTTGTACCATAGCTAACTATGAATACGGTTTTTTCTGGCATTTCTACCAGGTTTGTGATTCAAATTTTTTTTTTGGCCAAGGCCATTATATTAATTTCTCTTAATTCTTGAAAATTATCTAGCAATTCAGGTATCATAGATATGTAGTTTTTTATGCCCGTTTTGCCAAAACTTTCCTATATTATCATTTTAAACGATCCGAAATCAAATAATAAGTAGTAAATGGTATTTGCGTATTTCACCTTTTATCTCATTCTAATCTCATAAATTCAACTTTTTGCAATGACAGAGTAAAGGAAGATTCACTTCACCTGTTTATCGTCTTAACTAAAAAAAAGAAATAAAATCAAATTTAAAATAAATGCAATGTTGCAATACTGACACACATAAGTTATGACTTTCTAATGCTATACGAGCTGCATATTATATATATATATATATATATATATATATATATATATATATATATATATATATGGAAAGTCTAAAAGGACACAAAATATTGACACAAAATTAAACACACAAAATCTGAACCATTGGATCTATCCATGAATTACACCTCACACATAAAGACAAACGAATCTTGCGGTCCAGATTTTGTGTACATAAATTTGTGTGTAATTTTGTGTCTCAATAGCCGCTCCTATATATATATATATGTGTGTGTGTGTGTGTGTGTGTGTGTGTGTGCGCGCGCGCCCGTGGTTTCACATGCAACACATTTGGAGGTTTCACATGCAACACATTTGGATAATACCAGATCGTAGACATTGTCTTATCTTGCTTTTGTTACACTATATAAGACTACAGATTATTTATTTGATCATTGTTCGCATGTGAATGTAGGATGGTAAAATTGAAGCAGAAGTGAAGCTTACTGGGATTCTAAGTTTGGGAGCCTTAGCTCCTGGAGAAACAAGGAAGTATGGCACCAGTATTGCACCAGGTTTATATGCGCCTGTCCATCAACATTTCTTTGTTGCACGCATGGACATGGCTGTTGACTGTAAGCCTAATGAAACATATAATCAGGTACACTGCTCCTGTATTGAAACTGCTCTTTCCTTCTTGTTGACTACAACTCTCTTCATCTGTTAGTTTTTCAACAGTAACTTTTTGATAGGATTAAAGATTGTCTGAATTTTATTTGACAATCAGGTGGTTGAGGTAAATGTAAAGGTTGAAGAACCAGGGCAGAATAATGTCCACCACAACGCATTCTATGCAGAAGAACAACTTCTAAAAACAGAACTGCAAGCTATGCGTGATTGTGATCCTCTCACAGCACGCCATTGGATTGTAAGTGTCTATTAAAAGTATAAATAAGCCATAAATTGATCGTCTTTATTTCTGCACTTAGTATTATCGGGCTTTCATTGAACAGGTAAGAAATACAAGAAGTGTGAACAGAACTGGACAGCCAACTGGTTACAAACTTGTGCCTGGTTCAAATTGTTTACCTTTTGCTGGAAATGAAGCAATGTTTTTAAGGAGGGCAGCGTTTTTGAAGCACAACCTTTGGGTCACACCATATAAGAGTGATGAAATGTATCCTGGAGGAGAGTTCCCTAATCAAAATCCTCGCTTAAATGAGGGTTTAGCTACTTGGGTTAAACAGAACAGATCACTTGAGGAGACTAATATTGTACTCTGGTTGGTGTAACCATCTTTTCATTAGATGCACTAAATTTTCAATCCCTTTCTTAGTAGGAGGGAGTCTTTTGTAAGTAGTATATATGAAGTCTGTTTAGCATGAATCTACGAGGTTGGAATTACGCTAGTCCTTGTAGACATCAGTCGTCTAATATTGTTATTTGCTACTTAACGACATGCATTTTCTTTTTATTGATATATGTAGGTATGTGTTTGGAGTTACTCACATTCCTCGTCTTGAAGATTGGCCCGTAATGCCTGTGGAGCGTATTGGTTTCATGCTTATGGTATTTTCATGACTCTTGTGTATCTTTATTATTTATGTGTTTGCCTCTTCTTCTTCTTCCTTTTTTGGGGGGGGGGGGGGGGGGGGGTGGATGGTTTAGGCATAAGGACAAAATTTGAGAATTTCTTTTGCATAAGGACTGGATGCCAAAAATTTAGCCACAGTCACACTTTTTAGTTTAAATCAAGGAATTCAGGGCCCACCCTTAGGGCTGTCAATGGGTCGGGTTGAGTCGGATTTGGGTCGGGTCAAGTCGTGTTCGAGTTGAGTTCGGGTCGAGTCAGCTCAACCCGTTTATTAAACGGCCGGGTTGATCCATTTATAATCGTGCGGCTATCGGGTTTGATTCGTGTAACCCATTAAGAAAAATATTTGTATAAAAAGATGTGAGTGAACATGAAAACATGAAAGAAGGGTATTGTCGTCATTCACTTGTTGCAAGCTAAGATGAGAATAAAAATGTGAAAAATTGTTAATGTGGTAATAAACATGAAAACGTGAAAATTTGTTAAGTGTTAGTGTGAATGAGTAATTGAGTAATGACAACATCCTTTA
Source organism: Allium sativum (assembly GCA_030737875.1). Taxonomy (NCBI): domain Eukaryota; kingdom Viridiplantae; phylum Streptophyta; class Magnoliopsida; order Asparagales; family Amaryllidaceae; genus Allium; species Allium sativum. The sequence continues at coordinate 527,267,191 of CM060922.1, read as the reverse complement.
TTTTCAAGCTAAAATGAGGATTTTACAATAATATAGAGCCCATAAACGGGTTAGTCGGGTCAAATTCGGGTTTCGCGGGTCAACCCTAACCCCATCCGTTTATAAACGGGTCAAAGTCGGGTTAACCCTAAAATGACCCGTTATTAAATGGGTCGGGTCAACCCGTTAATTTCCTGTGCGGGTTTCTGTTCGTGTTGGAATTTGACAGCCCTACCCAGCATCATTTCCAATTCAGGGGGCTTTTTGATTGGGGTTTTTTAGGCACACCAACAAAATTTGAGAATTTTTTTGGTATAAAGACGGAAAACAAAAAATTCAGGCATAAAGACACTTTTTAGTGTAAATCAAGGATTTCAGGAGTCCACCATCATTTTCAATTTTACGCTAAAAAATGTTCTTCTCACTAAACTTTTGTTCTTAATGTCTAAATTTTTGTTTAGTTTTGTCCTTAACGCTAATTTTCTGCGCAAATTGGTGATTGTTAAAACGGAAAAAGAATTGGATAAATGGCATGATATTTTTTAGGGGGAAACTGCCAAAATAGCATTTTGAACAAGGGGGAAAGGTATTTTGATCCAAATATCCTTTCAATATTCGTGTTTACATTATTAAATGATGATGAAAACATATAAAATTGAAATTAAAATCTCATAATTTTAGAATTTGTATTTCTACAAAGAACTAAAATTTAATATTCAAATTTATATCCAGTTCTTTATTTAATTTTTATACATTAAAGGGCAAATTTTAAACAGTTGTCCAGGAAAATAACCATATGCAAAAGAACTACTATGAAGGAACACCAGCATTTCATAATTTGCATTTGTACACCAAACTTCAGTTTTGACGTGAATCCTAAATAACTTAGTTAACTATTGATTTATTGTTTGCTAGCATTATTATGTGCATGTAGTTATGTATACATAAGTTTTGGAAGTTAATTGAACTGTAAATTCTTAATTTTCAGCCTCATGGTTTCTTCAACTGCTCTCCAGCGGTGGATGTTCCACCCAGCAGTACCGAAGTGGAAATGAAGGACAGTGATGGGTTGAAATCCATTCCGGGTAGTTTACTGGCAAAGCTTTGAGTTAATTTAATTTATTATTGTGTATTAACCAATGATGCGGATTTTGTCAGTCAAATATATGTAGCAGCATACGTTTTGAATAAATTATAAATAGTCTATTATAATCATGCATTTTGATATGCATGGAACGTCAATAAATTTAATCAATTCATCTTCTGTATGTAATTTTGGATATGATATTTATACACATATATATGTATGTATTACGCACACGTGGGAATGAGTCGAAATGTTATATATTGACGAAAATATGTATGTACTTACACATGCACGCATCTGTATAGTGTACGTACATGAACACATGTATGTACATATGCTGTAGTGAACCATAAATTTACCATTTAGAAATATATGTATTAACCATAATTTATTATTATGTATTATCCAATGATGTTGGTTTTGTCAATCAAGTATATGCAGAGAAACTCAGAAACTCTAAATCGTTGATTATGATATGCATGGAATGTCAATAAATTTAACTCCTCAATTCATCTTCTGTATGCATTACACACACGTGGAAATGAGTCAAAATGTTATGTATGTAATTTGTATTTTATATATAATCCTACATCTGTATAGTATACATACCTGCACATGCATATAATGATATATACACATTATGATGAATCATAAATTTGCTGTTTAGAACTATATGAAATTCGATTTATTTTGAATTATAAGGAATTCATGGATTCAATTTTTGAATGTAAATTTTGAATACATACATTAATTTGAATATAAGAATCAAAACAGTATTTTTTTTTTTTTTTTCCTTTTGCTTTTCGCTAGAAAATGGCGACAAGTTCTCCTCTATTTCACTTCTTTCTATTTCTTCCTCCTTCCTCATTGAATCATTCTTTCCTCTGCATACCTTCTCTTCCTCATATAGAACTTGTTTTCCTCTTGCCTGGTGCTTCGCAAAAGCAATCCACTCGAATCGCTAACCCTATTTCACAGCCCTGCCTCGAAATGTTTTGCTTTTTGTTTTGGTTTTCTGCTGGGTTTCTATGCCTTTGTGGCCATGGCTTTGCTATAATGCTATGCTTCCTTGTCTTTTGTTTCTTCCTTTGCCGAAACAGATCCTCACCTTTGTTCATGGTTACAATAGTGGTGGGCCTTCGAGTAGAGTCATTCTCAATCAGGTCAATATGCTATGAAATTCGACTGGTTTTTCCAGTTCTTTCCCTGTGTTGTTTGGCAGAAGCTGTGTAGGTCGTGATGCGAAATCCTTAGGAAACTCTGTGCTTGCCTTCATGGAGTAATTTCTAGGTTTTGGTACACTGTTCTGTTATAGTACGGTCGTAGTTAGAGAGATGTTTTGTCATATATTTTGGTTGTGAGTTGTTTTGTAACCCTTTGTAATTTGACTTCGCGGAGTATGAAATTGTATGTGTATGAGCAAGTGTAGTCCAGTCTGATTGATTAGCTCATGTCCTCTAAGCTAGTATAATTATAGTGGGCGACCACTCTAAAAATCGATAGTAGTGGACGATCTACCCTAAAAACCGATAGTAGCAGATTTACAATCTGCCAATCTCTTGTTCTATTTGTAATTATTATTTGTTATATTAATAAGTGTTATATTGATCACTATAAAAACCTATCGATCTTGCAAAAAAAATAAAATCAAAACGATTATTTAAACCTAAATCTATTTATTTTGGAATTTGACGTGAAATAAATAAATTAATTAATGTTGGGATATTGATTCTTAAAATATAAATATTTTGTATGGAATTAATTTAGAGAATTTAATAACGTGGAAGTCGACGTTCGTTTTGTTGAATTTCGATTTCGCTAGCTTTGTTTAAATTGATTTATGCGATTGATTTACGGTAGCGACAACCGATATAACGTAAATAATGAAATTTCACGTGAAAATTAAGGTATCAGTTTCGGTGTGCAATTCCGTTCGTACCGGCGCATTGAACACAACAGTTTTTTGTTCCTTGTGTTTGTCCATTCAATTTGGTTTGTACGTTGATTTGAATTTTAAAATTTATGGTAAGTGCGTACCGGGCTAGTCGGTAATATACGCTTGTATTTAATATTTTGAATTCGAACTAGTGCATATGAATGCGAAAACCCTTTTACTTGGTAAAGGGTCTTTTTTAGGGAACCGTGATGATATCATTCACAATTTCGAACCCCACGTAAGCTGCGCCCATTTGTATTAGCTGAAACACTCCCTCTCCAAAGCTTTATCTTCATATTCTCCATTGTGTGTGTGTGTGTGTTTATATATATATATATATATATATATATATATATATATATATATATATATATATATAAGTGTGTGTGTAACATAGGATTAAGCGTATCCCAAACAGTGCAGCACATCTTTAGCTTTCCTGATTTCCACTACACATTCCCATTTTCTCTCTTCCCACCGACTTATTTAATTATAAACAAGTAGCTATAAATCGGGTGCTGTTGGAACATTTTGTGAATTTATTAAAAAAAAAAAGAGAATTAATTGCATTACCAAAATTTTATTATTGAGCAATTAATATAATAGAGCCATTGAAAATTATAACGATAATATGTTTACATATATTGTGATGCAATTAATGCAAAGAGCTGTTTGAAAAATATAACAGAAATTATACTTATATAATATAAATATTAATGAGCCATTATTGATTGAACAGTAACGGTCATATATGCATGTGACCTTTTATTTTTGGAGCTGTTGCAAAAGAATAAATATATGGTATTTAATCTTGCAATGAATGATAATCAATTAAAATTGATTACCATTTATCTCTTTTGAAACATGCAAATTTACATGTTAAAGACTGCAAGTTTTTTGTACGTTTCTCTGATTTAATAAAGGTATTTATTACATCCAACTTTCCTCCCACTAAACCAACGTATGTTATTCTTTATCTTTTCTATATAAAGAACGAGACAGAAAGAGCAACCTACAGAACTTTTCTTCTCCTGGCTCTCCAACAAAAAAAAAAAAAAAAAAAAAAAAAAAAAAAACTCTCTCTCTCTTCCTCCTGAAAAGGAAGAAGATAAACTTGAGCAGTATTATTTTTTTGAGTGCAAACAGAATCGACTTCATATGTGCAAATGATCCGATATAGAATAAAAAACAAGGAAGAGGCTGTTTTATCCCAGAGGCGGCGGCGAACAGTACGAACTACTTTGCACCTTTGAGTAGATCGCCGAAACGTCTTCAAGAAAGTGACCTAGTCCACGACTCAGCAGAACCATTGTTTTCAATAAATTGAAGACGTGTTTTTTTTATAACAATGGCTTCAACGCTGATCCTTCTCTGCTCCTAAAGCCTTAATATTTTTGTACTGTACGCGCTTGTCATGAGAGGATCGGTAGTGCTTGCGGAGTTTCTCACTGTCGCCCAATCCAACGCTGGCACTATCGCAAGACAGATTATGGACAAGATTCGAGGTACGGACGTGATCACTGTTTTGTGTTTGCGGGTATGAGACTATTGGTATTTTCAAGAGAGAGTTTGGACAAAACGCTAAGTTATGTAAAGATATTTCTGTCATGGGAAAAATGCTAAGGTACTATTTTCATTATCATATTGTTACTGTTTACATATATTTAGATGTGTAAATAAGTGATAAACTATTTGTTTAGTTTAAGATCAGTTTGGTTTGGTAGATCTGCTTGCGTCACTTGTTAAATAACATTGCTTGGACTAGGATCTCTAATGAAAAAATTGAGAGAAACAGTCATTATTTGATCTGTATACAATTAGGTCAGTGCCTAATGGTCCAAAATTGAATATTGTCATTACCCTTGTAGATACAAAATCACGAATTTTGTGTTCAAATGGTAAAATCAAAATGCAAACCATTTCTTTATTTAGTGAAGAAGGAGATCCTCATTTAGATAGCTTGTTGACAAACAAAATAATGAATGACATTATGATGCATGTAAGCAAGACTTTGTACGGTGGTCGTTGGTTATGAGAGCCACTGTTAATTTGTTGTTTTTTTTTTGGTTTTTTTTTTTGGTTGCTTATGGTAATGCATATATTATTTGAAAATGTCATTAAAAATTGACATTAATAGAACGCATATATTATTTGGAAATGTCACAAAATATTTGATATTAATAGAATGCGTACATTATTTGATAATGTCATTGAGAATTGACATTAATTGGATGAATACGTTTTGCATCAAAATAAATTGACAAAGTTTATATGCATAAATTTAGGGAATGTCGCTAAAATTGAGATTAATTGAATGCAAATTTGGAAATGCCTTCATTATAAATGGGCATTAATTACATGCATAATATTTTTTTGAAATGTCATTAAGAAACGACAATGGTGTAGATTTAATTATCAATGGGTGTATTTTATGTTAAAATGAATAACATTGATTAGATATGGACACCACTATTTTATCACTTTTATTAACGGTTGTTCTGATTTCACATACGTATTTCTCATGAAAAATAAAAGTGATGCTTTTGATATGATTAAGACATTCAAAATGAAGTTGAAAATTAGTCAAACAAGAAAAATAAAGGACTTCGTAGTAATAGAAGAACATAATATGAATCTAGTTCTATTCTGAACTATTATAAACTACATGACTTTATACATGGGAGAACTGCACCTTATTCACATGATATGAACAGTAAAGAGAAAAAAAATAAGACCTTTACCGAATTAGTAGTTGCCATTTTATTAATTTCTGGTGCAGCAAAACAATGGTGGGGGATATATTATTAACCGTTTGCTATGTTTTGAATAGAATCCGTAGATCTAAGAATAAAATTTCATCTTATGAAATTTCAAAGAATTATAAACTCAATGTGTCGTACTTTAGAACTTGGGGGTATTTAGCATATGTTCGCATTCTATACCCTAAGAGAATAAAATTGGCAAGTAGAGCAGATGAATGTGTATTTATAGGCTATGCCATTAATAGCAAAGCATACAGTTTTTATGACCTAAATACACATAATATAATTGAATCAAATGATGTTAAATTTTTTTGAAACCAAATTTCCTTTTAAATTAAGCAATAGTGGGGGCACTTCAAGTATGCCTATTTGAACAGAACTTAATGAAAATTCTGAAACTGAACCTAGAAGAAGTAAAAGAGCAAGAACCGTAAAAGATTTAGGATCGGATTTTTGTGCTTTTACTGTAGAGGAGGATCCTTTAAACCTCTAAGAGGTCTTATCTTCTTTGGATGCCGACTTTTGGCAAGATGCTATAAATGATGAGATGTATTCCTTGAAATCCAATAAGATTTGGCACTTGGTAGATTTACCCCTTGGTTGTAAATCTATAGGCTGTAAATGGGTACTTAAAAGAAATTAAAACCTGATGGCGCTATTGATAAATATAAAACACGACTAGCAGCTAAAGGTTTTAAGTAAAAAGAAAATATAGATTTCTTCGACACTTTTTCACCCGTAACTAGAATTACATCCATTCGGGTATTAATCTCACTTGCTTTCATTCATAATTTATTAATACACCAAATGGATGTTAAACCCGCATTTTTGAATGGTGAATTAGAAGAGAAATTTATATGGACCAGCCTGAAGGATTTTTAGTACATGGTCAAGAACATAAAGTATGCAAATGAGATAAACCATTATATGGTTTAAAACTAGTGCCTAAACAAAGCATGTAAAAAAACAAAAAACAAAAAATTGATAACTTAATCATTTCACATGATTTCAAAGTTAATGAAAATGACAAATGCATTTATTACAAATTTGAAAATGATATTTGTACTATTATACGTCTTTATGTTAATGACCTACTCAGTTTTTTGGATCAAATATTCATGCCATAAAAAAAAATGTCAAATCTTTATTAAGTGCCAACTTTGATATGAAAGATCTAGGTGAAGCGAATGTAATCCTTGGTATTAAAAATTACTAGGTCCAAAAAAAGGGGACTTTCTTTGGATCAATCTCATTATATTGAGAAGTTTCTAAAGAAAGACAATCACTTTGATTGTAAACCTGTATGTACACCATATGATCCCAGTGTAAAGACATTTAAGAAAACCGGTGAAGGTGTAAGACAGTCAAAGTAAGCGAGCATCATTGGCAGCCTTCGGATGTCACTGATTGTACTAAACCCGACATTTCCTATGTTGTGGGATTATTATGCAAGTTTACTTGTAGACCTAGTATATAGCATTAATATGTTATTGAGAGGGTTATGAGATACCTATAATAAACCTTGAACCTTGGATTACAATATGAAAAGTTTCCAACTGTTGTAGAAGCAGACTGAAATACTTTATATGATGATTTAAAAGCAACCAGTGGCTATATATTTAGCATTACTAGAGAAGTTGTTTCTTGAAAAATTCAGGAAGCATACTATTTTGACTCAGTTTATTATAGAAACTGAGATAATGGCACTAGCCACAGCTAGTGAAGAAGCAGAGAACTAAAGAAATCTGCTAGTTGAGATCCCTATATAGAAGAAAAAAAAAATCGACACCAGTGGTGTAATCGATTGCGATAGTACCGCGGCTATTGCAAAAAGTATAGAACCATTATTACAACGGTAGAAAACAGTTGTAAGTATAATACTGTAAAAGAACATCACATGTATAGTGATGAAAAATTTGACGACTATTGAAAAAAAGAACATAACCGATATTACAACGGTAAGAAATGACAGTCATATGCAAAGTATTATTAGAGAACATCACATATAAAGTGATGACAATTTGGCAGATCCTTTGACGAAAGGACTGATCAGAAAGAAACTCCTAAATGAATCTAAAAGAATGGGACTATTGCCCTTAGATTGACGAGTCACGCACAATGGTAACCCGACCTAAATGACCGGAGATCCCAAGAACTAGGTTCAATGGGTAAGAACAAGTTGTGTAGTGATAGTAGTTGAACATGCTATTTAATAAACCAAGAAGCATGTATTCCTGAAGTGATTAGAGGATGAGTTAATAGAAACTCTTAATGAGATCTGTACTCTATTTGCAGTGGACCTACCTTCAGGAGTACTCTTGACAGACCCACCTTTGTGAATGTGGAAATGTGGCCGTTTCCTATGGAGTTCTGGGCAAGATTCCTAGAGTGTTCACTAAACTGGGATAGACGTGCATGGTCATAAATACACGGGCTTATTTGATTGCACTCTAGAAAGGTTGTGTGTGGTTTGATGTCAGAAATAGAGTTCACGACTACATGTCACTCTAGCAAAAACTGAATCTTATTCACTATGCAAAGGTTCAAGTCGGATGACACCTTTGTTTATGCACAATCTTATGTATTTTTAATGAACTGCTCAAAAATATTTTTTAAGAAATTCAAGTGGGTAATTGTTGGAACATTTTGTGAATTTATTAAAAAAAAAAGAGAATTAATTGCATTACCAAAATTTTATTATTGAGCAATTAGTACAATAGAGCCGTTGAAAATTATAACGGTAATATGTTTACATATATTGCGATGCAGTTAATGCAAAAAGCTGTTTGAAAAATATAACAGAAATTATACTTACATATATGTAAATAATAATGAGCCATTAATTATTGAACCGTAACGGTCATACATGCATGTGACCTTTTAGTTTTTGGAGCTGTTACAAAAGAATAAATATATGCTATTTAATCTTGCAATGAATGATAATCAATTAAAATTGATTACCATTATCTCTTTTGAAACATGCAAATTTACATGTTAAAGACTGCAAGCGTTTCTCTGATTTAATAAAGGTATTTATTACATCCAACTTTCCTTCCACTAAACCAGCATATGTTATTCTTTATCTTTTCTATATAAAGAACGAGACAGAAAGAGCAACCTACAGAACTTTTCTTCTCCTGGCTCTCTTTCCAAAAAAAAAAAAAAAAAACTCTCTCTCTCTCTTCCTCCTGAAAAGAAAGAAGATAAACTTGAGCAGTATTATTTTTTTGAGTGCAAACAGAATCGGCCTCATATGTGCAAATGATCCGATATAGAAAGAAAAATAAGGGAGAGGCTGTTTTATCCCAGAGGCAGCGGTGAACAGTACGAACTACTTTGCACCTTTGAGTAGATCGCCGAAACGTCTTCAAGAAAGTGACCTAGTCCACGACTCAGCCGAACCATTGTTTTCAATAGGTGCAAATGAGGTGCTAGAAAATACGAGAAACTTGAAATCCATCAACGTTCTCCATGGTCGCAATCTCTTGCTTTGACCACCGTTCCTTGCCTCAGCCTCCACGCCGTGTGAGTACCCTCCCTCTGTCCATCGCCTCAAAACTCCAACATCGCCTCCATCTAAGAATGAGCCACCTACACCTTGTATACGCACATTAGGCCGGGCCACCTGATGAACTGCTTGCCACCCACCTCTGTGCAACTCGACGTACCCGATGTGACAACCCAAATTTTTAATGCTTGAACATTTGATTTATCTTAAATATTAAAATTTAGATCAATGACAAATTTAGATAGATGAATGATGAATTTATTTGGATTATCGGTTTGAATATTAAAATATCTTTAATTTTTTAATCTTGAGTTTATTATTAATTTTAATTGATTTCGAAGTTTATTTAAAATCCTATTTGAGTAAGAATGTTGATAACAAATTATCGCGGTATTGAAGCAAATTTAAAATCGATAATAATAACAACTCGTTTTAATTAGCGTGTGAGAATAACTTTTTTGCAAATTTTCTTGGATTTCGATGAAATCATTTTCACGGATTATGAATAGTGAATCATTGTAAGATGTCAAGTTTTGTGACAATCAAACTTATTGTTTAATCGTACGCGCATAAAACGTGTAGCGTCTAATTTACAGAATTTTGATTAATATAATTTCATTTCAAATAGTAGTGTTTTTGTGATTTTTAGAATTAAACAACTAATGTGTATTATTTTTATTTTGACACCCTGCTGAAATTTGAGCATAGCCATATTTTTATTTTATCGACTCTAGTCCATACGTGATTAAAAAGTTATGCGATGCGATACTCGAAATTGTATTTTAAAACCTAATTAATAGCTCTCTCAACACATCGATTTTTGAACAAGTCAAGCATATTTAGGTACTGTTTGCAGGTAGGAATATCATTTATACCATTGCATTGGCATCCTACGCGTCGGATACCCCAGTGGTTAAAACCCACATATTAAACGTTGAGCCCAATGGCCTGAAAAATAGCATTGGGGTCTGACGCCAATAGCTACTTCCAATCATGGCCTCCTTATACCTCCACCTCTCTTCTCCTCCTCACTCGGAACTCATCTCTACCTGACAAGCAATTCCAAATTCAGAATTTTTACTATTTTTCTACTCAAATCTGTCACCCAATTCATGTAGTGAAAGCCAAATTCGTTTATATTACTGCATTTTGTATAACATATGTAACGTCCCGCATTTTTATCAATTTGTATTTGAATATTTAAATCAGTTTAAATATTGAATTCATAATATAAGTGGATTTATATATTAATTAAAAACGAAGTTGAACGTATAAAAATATATATTAAATATAATCGAGCCCGTAATATCGCGGCAGTTCGTAATTTAACGTTTTGAACTTCAACGGAGTGTACTGGATCTGTTATTAGTCGGATTTCTTCGAAACAAGAAACATTCAAATCTGTTAGATCATATTTTTCTAATGGAAGGGAAAAATCAAGATTTTGGATTATATATTGCAATTTATGTCTAAATTAAATATTCAGAAAAACAACGGTATATTCGTTTGTGGCCATAACGGTTATTTAAATATCGGATTCGAATTCGGACAAGATTCTTTTGAGACATAGTGATAATTTCATTTTTAGAATTTTACTATAATTTTTAATTAATTAAATAGGCAACTTTTTATTTGGAGTATTTTGCACCCTATATCAATATTTTGGGATTTCACAATATAAGTTAACCTACCGATATTATATTTTTAGTATTTCGCATTCTTTTTCCCTTAATACAACACAAAAGATCAATAGCATCAAACTGAAATATTATTTGTCTAAAATCAACTTCAGTTTTGGAGCATCTTAATCATCATCAGTTATACAGTAACATGAGTACCAAAGTTTCACATTCCATGTTTTAAAGGACTAGTATTCATCTCTGTATCAGTGTGATAGGGCGAATGGATAACCAGAGTAGATTGGTAACCGTAAATGTGAAACTGATCTTACAGACTTAAGTCCAACAAAGGCAGTAAGAAGTAGTCGGTAAATAAGCTATTGTTTCTTCCTCATACTTGCAGCCTTAGCCAAATGTATTTTTAAATAATGTCAATAAACGGCTAAAAAATAAAATGAATAAATTATATAATGGATACCCACGAATACCCGTCAATACCCGCACCTGTTTAAAACCCGTTTAATGGATTCCCGTCCGGGTATGGGGCAGGCACGGGGCAAAAAATCATCCAACGGGGCGGGTGATGGGGAGGTACTACCCGCGCCCGCCCTGCCCCATTGCCATCCCTATTTTCAATTAATCTAATGCTAATGACTTAGTGAGAAATTGATCAAAATTAATAAGATTTCTTATTAATTACTTTTCAATTAATGAAGTGTAAATGATTATGGAACTAAGTACAAATAGTTATTATTTATTTAAGCAACCAATCTGTATGAAGTAAACTGTTTATTTCAGTAATGATGAAGTTAATTACTATTTAATTATTTTAATTAAAGCAATTATTTCTTAAATGGAATTCATTTAAGATGGTATTAAGTTGGTATTGTTTTACTTGAATTAAATAATTCGAATGAAAGAGAATTAACAAAAGACAAAGAGTGTTAAAGAGTTTTGGGAAAGGAGTTATAAATGGAGTTGTATAACGAGATTGAAGTGAAGGGTTAATATTTAATAAAAATAGCCATAAACAACAGATATTTCAAAGTAAGTATATGCGTTATATTGAAAAGGGAAACAAGAAATACAGTTTGATTAAGATTAGAAATAATAAGGGGTTAGAGTTACGGACTTATATCTATTCTAAGATAAGAATGTTGTCGATCAAGGTTTGAGAGGTAAATAAAATACCCCAACTTGAACGGCTTCACTATTATCGAGGAATGGTATCAGTTTGTAACGAAAAGAGATGTCAATATTAGTTATAAAAGGTATATTACAGCTTATAGTAAGTCTTTGAACTATAACGATAAAATAACGTTGTTGACTAGACTTAAGCGTGACTATTATGTCGAGATTAGTTATAAAGGGGATATCACGGCGCATTGCGAGTTTTGAACTGTAACGATAAATTAACGTTGTTGACCAAGCTTAAGCGTAATTTTTATATATAACACTATTAGGAATTGGAACTATAATCCGACGATGTTGAATGTATTAAAGTAAATTACTTTTAGGAATTATAATCTGATAGGATAAGTTAATATGTAGTTTTGAACCAATAGATTAGAATAAGGATATGTAATCAATATTTAGTTATAAACTTGATATTGATTTAGCAAGAAGTCGATTTAGAAACAGAGTTTTTAAAGTGGAATGGGAATATAAGATTATGAAAGAGTTTTTGATAAACAAGATAAGGGTGTTTATTACTTGAATAAAGAGTTATTTGATAAAGGGGTTCAGATTTCTATAATAGGGATGATATTCACATTTAAAGTGAATAATGTTTTAAAAGTGAACGTTTGGCAGATTAAAATGTTTATAATGAAATGTGAAATATTTCTCCAATATAGATAGGGTATATTATCCAAGTGTAGAAAATAAAGAATGTGAAAAGAATGGAAATATTTTGAACGTTAATAACGTATATTTTCTAGAACATGGGAGAATAAGAGTCTATAATAACTGGGAATGTTTTCCAAGAAATGTGAAAGGCTAAACGGGTTTTGGGAAATATCTGGGAAGATATGGAAAATTGGGAAAGTAATGTTAAATAAAAGGGCCAGTGATTTGGTTGATGCTTAGTGTAAATTTAAATGGATGTTTGTTTTACTTCGATAGTTAAATAACCGAACATCGAAGTGTTTTGACCATCGTTGTCAATACGGAGAGAACGGTTGGATATATTATCCAAAAACCACTTCGTATAGGCATAAGCGCTGCGGATTTGATTATGCTGAAGGCAATTGAAGACAGAGTGAAGTGCAAGGGTCGTTCTGTTCCATAACGGTGCTTTCTGTTTGTCCAGACCCAGGATAACTTGTATGGACGAGTGTCTGACAGAGATACCTAACAAATCACATATGATTGATCTCTTAAAGGTATTACGTCTGGTGGCGGAGGAATTCGTTCCTCTTAGCTTTTTATACCCGTGATATTTTTGGAAATCAATTAGTGAATTGGCGGGTTTGACGATGTGGCATTCAAAGTGAATGGTGATCAGATGTTCTGAAAGATAGACGTAGCCTCTAGCCTCACATCCAGGAAATGACAGAAATCGGGCAGGCATCATGGCTAGTTGGGTCATTCCCAAGCAGGGTATATTTGTCACCAATCTAGAGAAAATTCATTATTTATTCTTCTTTCGATTCCGTATCTTACAGATTATGGTTGGAGGGCCAACAACCGTGGGTGACAATATATTCGATACATTTAAGCTAAATGAGTGGTCGGTCATGTGTGGGCCGGGTTGCAAGATGTTCTTGTTGAACCCCAGTGTATCCCCTCTAGAGTACACTGATCGGGAGGTGGTCCCATACCTTGTCATAGTTGGAATCCAATCTCCAATAAGCGCCATGCGGTTTTTGATTTTATACCATGTATGTGGAGCGTGAGATGCAAGCGTTCTGCTATTTGGTTATTTATTTGATTAGACATTATTATAATATCACTGGATTTAGATATTAAAATGTTTTGGTTATAGTAAGGTAAAAACCGTCCATGTTTATGTGTGGGTTGGTCTTACTATTGTCCTTTCTTTCAAAAGGATTTTTAAAGTTAAACAATATGGTTGGAGTTTACTCACACCAGTCCCATGACTGACCCAGAGTTTATTTTGTTTGTTTTCCCTAAACTCTTGGGTGCCCAAATTTGTACGGGCAGTCAAGTGTTCAGGCTTTGCAGATTCACTTGGAGGAGTTCAAAGCAGGAAGCTTCACCGCTAGTTATTAGAGATTATTTCCGCTGTGATGTATATTCTGATATGGTATGTATATACAAATTCAGATTTGTATTTCAAAGTGTTATATAATATATTTTATTCGTTCCACTGTGAGATTCGTGTTTACTCTGATATTGCTTAGATTCTGATGTTCTTCTTCTCCTATTCTATTAGTTCTATCTTATCTTTCTCATCCTCTTATTTCTTTCTATTAAAGATTTGTATTTTCGTGCACTTTGAGTTGAATGTGTAGGATATTAGTCAGCTCAAATTGGTACGGATTTACGGGCCTTTACAACATATTTTTGTTTTTGAACCTTTTTACAAAGTCCAATTTTAACGTTATTTTCAGCATATACAAATGTCTTCGAGCAGTCGAAAGTAAACTTATCAGTAGAATTTTGAATATACATCATTGTTTTTCAACTGTTCTATTGCAGTGTATGAGACTTGCTGTAAACAAAGAAAATAATCCGTAAGACAATAATGCTCAACTTCAATGCTGTTGTAGAAACCATGTCAAATGCAGTTTCGGTTGATGAAGAAAAAGTTAGGCAAAAGCACGATAGTCTAAAAAGAAAGTGTTAACCGACCTTTTGGTCTGGTTCCCAAAAGTACACCAGCCACGCTCGGCTCAACATATTGCGTGACATTCAAATCCGGAGTGCCGCCAAAAAGCCCAGGATACGAGTTTACAGGAAGTCGTACAAGCAGGAGTTTCACAAGCCACAAAACCATGCTACAACAATAATTTCGTATCCCTCATTTAAGGAATTGCGAGCCTCCGTACACCACGAGCTTCGTATCCCTCTGCTCCATAAGTTTCGAATACCTCAAGTAGCAGTATGTTCGTATCCCTTGGTGTAACGCCCCACCTCTATATTCGCGTTAGCCAAGGTCATTGCAAGAAATGGTGTCAACTAACCCGAAGAATAAGGCTATTGAGGAGCGACCATCTGTATATTAGCTTTAAACGAGTGTTAAATATTGTTGGAGCATGGAGTATTGATGACAATAACCTTATTTCAGTTATCATTGATTATAAAATATATACTAACACTTTTTGTATAGATTATATATATATATATGCAGGAATTATATACAGGAAATATTACTGAAGACTGTACAGTTATAAGTTCAAGAATAATATAGTTATAGAGTCTAGATTTTGTAAGACTCTAAATAGCTCTCCAGGTTCAAATTCAAATTTTCAAATTTTGATTCTCAATTCTATCCTCAATCCTCTCTATTTTATTTTCTATCTTTTCTTATTCTTCTTTGTTTTTCAAACTTAAATTTTATATATTTATATTCTTATACTTTATATATTCATATAGTTTAAAACCTTATAGTGTTATAATTTTATAAATATATTTATATTGTTTAAATTTATGTTTTCATATGTTTTTCTACCATATAATATTAATTTACAACACTAGATTTTTACTCAAGAATTTCAAGAATTATTTTTATATAAAAACACTTGAAAAATGATTTAAAATTCAAAAATACATTAGGGTATGTCGACATACCAAAAATACCATGTCGACATATAATTGTCACTTTTTCCAATTTTGAAAGGAAGTGTCTTTTCACTATTTGAAACGATTCAGAACCGTTGCAACCTTTCATACTCTATAAAAAGGGGTTAAAACAAAAGTTTTATCTTCTCTAACTTCATTCTCTTTCTCTACACCATTATTCTTAATCATTTTTATGGTTTCTACACTTATACTGTGCCAAATTCAATTCCGTTTTGATCAAACTTCTTCTCTCTACACTCTACTCTCTGAATCAAGTGCTATTGAAGAGTTCTAGGGCTGTTTGTAATTGTTTGGGTTGAGTAAAGGATAGAATCGATGGTATCCCTTATAGTCGTTAAATCAAGGAGGTTGGAATCGGTGGTATCCCTTGTAGCCGTGAAATCAAGGAGGTTGTAATTGAATTTGGATATAGTAAAAAAAAAATGTGCAATCCAACATTGCGTGGAACTGGACGTAGGAGCAATCCGAACCAGTATAAAATCCAGTGTGTTCTTTCCTTTTTTGCATCTTTATTTCTGTTTGAATCTGTGTCTGTAATTGTGTTTGTGGTGATTGATTCATCCCGTAGTTCACATTAGTTTTAAATTTTGTTTAAATTCTCACAAATACTATTCACCCCCCTCTAGTGTCTGTTTTGCCTTAACGATCAATTCCGCATTCCCTAATAATTGGTATCAAAGCAAGGTCTTTCAAAAAGTTTATAATCTGATTTTGGAAAATAGTGATAATGGAAACTAACATTGGTAGCAATAATAGTTACTACAAGAAAAGCTGTAAATAGTGGCAGATTTTTAGCAGCAGAAAATTCCATCGCAAATTAGCGCCGGATTTTCGTGGACTTCGTAAGGGATAATTTTTTGGATTTTTTATGTCAAATTATTTTAAATTATTACCGTCGAATCTAATTTCTGTCGCTAAATCATTGGAAAATGCAGTACTTTACAGCCATAAAAAATTTAACGCTAAATTCTGTTGCAAATAGAGGCTGTTTACCGTCGTCAAAATTTTGACGCTATTTTTGCAGCAGTTTTTCAAGAGTTTTGAAAAGGATTTTAATATTTATTATTTATAAAATGTTTTACATTTATGTTTTACTTAGTAATTACTAAGTAAATAAAATTTTTAAATAATTAATGTTAATAATTTTTTAATAATAAATGATTACTATTAAAAGTAAATAACATTCAATAATTAGTACTGATTAATTATTAATTACTATAAAATATAAATAAGAGGTAATAATAATTAATAATATAGATTAATTAATAATTAATAATAAATAAATAACAAAAAAGCAAATAACTGCTACTAATAGTAAATAAAATTCAATAGTTGGTATTGATTAATTAAAAACTACCGAATAATTAAGAGGTAACAATAATTAATAACATAGATAAGTAATCTTTAATAATCAATGATTAATAAGTAATTTCTAATAATTAAGAAGTAAAATTTATTATCTAGTATCTAAAATTTAATAATTAAAATAAATAAGAAGTAATTTTCTTTCTTATTTATGTTTTTAATAAACTAACACTGATGGTAAAGACTAAATAATTCCAGACATATTTAACTAATAATAAGTAGTTTATGATAAATAAAAATAAGTAATTAAAAATTAACATTAAAGACTAAATAATTCCAGGCATATTTAACAAATAATAAGTAGTTTTATAATAATTAATATTTTGTAATTTAATGTTAAAGAATTTCTATTGGATAATTAATAATTAGTAACTAAGCATAATATTTAATAGCCAATTATTAATAAATAATCAATATTTAATAATTAAGAAGCGATATTATTTAATATTATAATTATCTAAAATTATAATTATTTAATTATATTTGATATTTACTATTTAAAAAAATAAAATTTAAAATTTTCTAAAATGAATTTGGAAAAATTCATAATATGTAGAGACAAAATGTTGAAAATTTTCTAAAATTGAAAAATAAAAGTTTATAATAATGTTTGTTGTAGATTCTCACTGATAGTCAACTTTTCGTTCCTTCCGCCTTTTTTTTCGTGGAATTTCATTTTCCGCTTCTCATCTTTACACAGACTAAAATCTCACCACACGATCCTAAAACAAAATCATTTTCCCTTTCTCCAGTTTCTCCATTACAACACCCTAATCTCAGTCCACCTGCAAATTCCCATCCCAAAATCCCCTTTCTCCGCTATCTTAATGTTCAACCATAGTCGCCGTCCATGCTCTATGTCACGTTGCGATTAAAATGGCATGAAGTAGGGACTGAGAATTTTCCTTTCCGCGGCCACCTCTTTAACCTAATTCTTTTATTCTAATTCGTCTGATTCTTCCTTCTTTTTGTTCATCGATTACCTTTTCTCCATTCCCAGCTTTTTCCTTGCTGGTTTTATCTTGTTTTCTCCTTATTAGTGACCCCTTAATTGTTGTTTGTGCCTCAGATCTAGATCTATCCTATGACGTTGATGTTGATTTTCGTTGCATCCTCCTGCAATCGCGTTATTGTTCCTTAGCGCGTTACCTCCTGCTAGTTGAGTCTTGCCAGCACGCTTAACTTTCCCATAGCCGACCTATTTAGTGAATTCATTTCACCAGCTCATTGCAATTACAATTAGAGATTTGGTATTGGATGGATCGATTTATTGATGGGCTTATTTTGGTTGTGGTATTTGTGTTTCATAGGTGTTTGTCTACATTGTAGCAGGTCCAGAATTGGATTGGTGGTGCTTTTTGTTCGTGGCTTGGCTTGTTTCCTGGTGCGACCATCTGCTTAGTATTTCTGATGTTGTGGCAGCCACAATTGGGTTGCTAGTAATGTTTCAGTAAGGTTTATGTTATTTTAGATTGATAAATTTTTGTTTCAGTAAGGTTTTAGTAGGATGAATTGGTGAGCAAAAAATATATACTATAATTCTTGTTAATCTCATATATATTATAATTCTTGTTAATCTCGGTTTGAAGAAATACATGTAAAAAGAAACATGATACTAGGCATGATGCTTGGGTTCAAAATTAATTAAAGATATCAATCTGTTGTGACCAAATATGTATGATGAGTGACCAAATATTATCGTATGAAAAATGGATCATATTAGAAAGATTATGGTGCTCATATGAAGTGTTTTTCTTGAATGGTTTGCATGACAGTGATTTGTTGGTAATTTGATCCCCGTAATTTGTTTAGTTAAATTTCAAGAAGACAACAAATTTATTTAGTTATTTGTTGCTCATATATGTTGTGTTAGCCACTTATAATCTTTCTTCTATAACAGTGATGAAGTCCACATTTGTAATGATATTTTTAATCCTAGGATATTTATATTTGGTCATCTTTATTTGTTTTTAATCAAGAGAAACTCTCATATGAGCACTGGTCATAACAAACTTGTTTTGAAGTCATCCTTCTCAATCGTCCACAACATCTTTCTAATATTTCATTCATATTGACAACTATCTGCAACATTATTCCACAAATTTATTTTAAACTTATACGCTTTTCCTTCTAGTTACATCATTATTTTGCCGTTTCTTATGCAGCTTCGTTGTCTTGAATTTGTTTACATTATTTACAGAAATGTTGTTACTAAATCCAAAAAGTCATAACCTATGTGAAACTAGGATCAGATGTATGAAATAAACCTTAGATATTATTAAAAACAAGTGTATGAACTAAAGCTTAGATATTAAAGTTAATCATTCAACTTTTCTCTGTTGCTTTTCACAGGGACAAAAGAGTGGAGCTTGTGCTTCTACAGTTCTATTAAAGAACAGATAGCTTCATGTTACAAGTTTAGGAGATTGGAGAGTAGTTTTATGCAAAGACAAAAACGCTTATACGCCAGCAAAAAAGGCAATGTGCGGCCGTTCGGTGGTGGACAGAAGCGGATGGAGTAGCTGTTTATACATTGCAACTTACATTATCAACAATTAGTTAAGAAACCAGGTACGTTTATTTTTTCTTAAGATTAGTAATTATATCGTGAGGAGAAGCTTAGCTTGGGTTACATTCTGTTTGTTGATCTGTTTGTGTATTGCAATCTTCATTGTTTATTTTTCAACAAAAAAGGAAAAAAAATACATTTGAATTTGTTTTCTTTACTTAGTCATTTCTAAATGTGGATCACTGGATATATTATTTATCTTTATCTTGCTCTCTTGTGTTATTTCTTTGCACTCGTATACGTGATCAGAAATCAGATATTTTGGCGGAAATGACAGATCATTTAGTCTATATGTGAATTACTAATAATATGATGATTTTTACATTGCTATGATTCTAACGTCTGACATGATTTATATGCAGTGATTAGGATTAATTGGACATAAAGCACATTTATTTAGAACGTGAGAATGGAGTGATTTTAGGGGCATTTGTTTGTAGAAGTTATCTATTTTACATTCCCCTAAACTATTTTATGCATCTTTCTTTATATATTATGTTTTCTCTCCATTGCTTCTTTTGTTTATACATTTAAAACTGTTGGCCAAGGTCTATTTTACTACATGATTAAATGTTATTGAAAATAATATTTCAAACTAAACATGGAACGAATGGATATTTCAGTTCCTAATCTTTTAAGATTATTTATTCCGTGGGAAAGACAAGACGTGGAAGATAGAAACGTCAGACAAGGTTGCATATAAATCATGTCATACGTTAGAATAATATAAATTGATCTAATACGATCAATTTCCCTACTTGTTTTTAATAAAAAAAATCATTTCTAAATACTTGGGTACATTGCTATATTACATGGATAGTTTTTACAGGAAGTGTTGATAATTTCTATCTAAAAGCTTTGAAAAAGCTTTTCAAGTTGTGCATGATGTCTAATAGTGCTGTAATCCCTAAGTAGTTCATCAAAAATTTGAACAGTATGATTTCTACCTTTTGCTTGCTAATTAATATAAGTTGGTTTTTCGGTGATGTACGCTATTTGTTGTAGAATTCAGTTGTGTGAATTCATTGTGAATTTAGCTTTAGTTGACATGATACTGCCTATTTATAGGTGATATAAAGCAATGCTTCAAGAACTTGGAACCGAAAAAGGGAGACAGCCAGCTTTACATGATGATGGGGGCACGAAAACACAAAATGAAAAAGCTGCTGCACTTGTTGCTTTTTTAGAAGCAATATCCCGAGTCAAAGAACAACTTCTTTGGATGGTAATAGAGCAGTTTCTTGTAATGTTAAGTGTAATGTTAGGTGATTACCGATCAAACTACTTTTGCATAAAAGTATATTATCAGTGTATGCTTGGATGTATTAAAAAGTTCAAGACAATGCGTAGTTATTAAAGTTGAATGTATTGAGCGAAGAAATAAATCATAACTGCAAACTTATCTTTGTTTTTTTGGATATGCAATTTATTTCTGTATTCATAGTTGATTGATATTAGTTCGATAATTGTGTGTATATATATATATATGTGTGTGTGTGTGTGTATATACATATGTAAATATATATTGGTAGATCAGAAGAAATATATATATATATATATATATATATATATACACACACACATACACACACACACGTATATTGACAAATCAGAAGAGGAATAGTGGCGGATTACCAACAAAAAGCGAGGTTAAGTTTACTTCAATTTAATTTCCATCGCTAATCCTTTGGCAATTAGTAAGGGTTTACCAACGTTTTTTATAAATAATAATTTATTATAACTTGCTTATCCATCGGTAAATAGTCGTTAAATAAATTAAAATTAAATTAATAAATAAAATTTTATTTTTATTATATAATTAGAAAAATGGCGGAAAACTATCGGAAAACTCATGCTAAATTCCGTCGCAAAATCTGACATAATTACCGTCATGGTTTTTACCGACCATAGTGTTATGCAGGAAATCCGTCGCTATGGCCAATTTAGCAACGGATTAGAAGCGGATTCCGCCACTTCTATATGCGGTTTTTCTTGTATTGAGTTCTTTTGTAGGGGGTTAATCCACTGTTAGACAACCATTGTTTAATGGTAGTAATTATTCATTTTGGGCATGTAGAATGAAAATTTATTTACAATCACTAAGATTAGACACATGGAATATTACACAAAATGAATATGTTGAACCCACAACTGCATTTGCACAATGGACAAATGAACAAAAGGCTGCTGCACAATGCAATTCTAAAGCCGTGAATATGTTATTTTGTTCATTAGATAGGAATGTGTTTAATAGAGTAACAATATGTAAGATTACTTATGAAATCTGGAGAACTTTACAAATTACTCATGAAGGAACTAGTAAAGTTAAACAAACTAAGATAGGCATGTTAGTTAATCAGTTTGAATTATTCAAAATGAACGAGAATGAGTCTATTTCAGATACGTATTGCAGATTTCAAGAGATAGTGCATTCACTAACATCACTTGGAAAAACTTATTCAGAAGTAGATTAAGTCAAAAAAATATTAAATTCATTAACTTAACAATGGGATCAGAAGACTTTGGCTATTGAAGAAGCCAATGATGTCAATGAAATGAAGATCGAAGAGTTAATTGGAAATTTGATGTCATATGAAGTTCAATTACAGAAAAGTAAAGAAAATCGATCAACTAAAAAGAAATCTATTGCACTGAAAGCGACAATAAATGATTCTGACTCGAGTAGTGAAGATGATGAAGAAACAACACTTATGACAAATCATTTTAGAAGATTTCTAAGATATAGAAGGAAGGGTTATAATCAAGCAATTTCAAAAATGAATGATGGACGATGTTTTAACTGCAACACACCAGGTCATATAAAGAAAATATGTCCATATCCAGACAAATTGACTCAACAAACGGACAACAACAAATCGTCAAGGAAAAGAAAGAAAGCATACGCAGCAACATTAGATGATTCAGATTCGTCATTAAGTGATGAAGAACCAGAAACTGGAAATACAAATATATGCTTTACGGCAATTCAGAGTTCAGAAAATCATGAAGAAAAAGATAAAAAAACCAGGCACACATTAATTAAATTTTAATTCTATTTGGTTGAATGGTTTCTTTGTTTCTTTCTTTTGGTTTGAATTTAAAACTTTAAAAACAAAATTTTGAAACTAGAAATTCAAATTTGAATTTTGAAATTCAAAATTATAATATAATATTAAATAGCCAATAAATTAATAAAATAAAATTGTTCGAGTTTTTATTAAGATTAGAATTATTTCAGGAAAGCGTTAAACCTGAAATATAAATTGATAATATATTTTCAAAAATTGAAAATCCAATTTCCTTTGAAATAAGTCTAGTATGTCGGACATACAGAAAAATACATGTCGACATATCTAACCAGTTTTGAAATTTAAATTTTGAATTTAAAAAGTTCAAACTTTCAAACTTCCCTCCAATCTTTTCACCAACTCTCAAGGTCTGAAAAAGGGGAAGATTGTTGGAGAATAGAGTTTTGATGACAACAACCTTATTTCAATTTTCATTGATTATAAAATATATACTAACACTTTTTTTATAGAATATATATATAATATGCAGGAATTATATACAGGAAATATTACTGAAGACTGTAAAATTATAAAGATGATAGAGATTCAAAGATCAAAGAAATTTCAAGACTCATGAGTAATCAAATTTCAAGAGTTCAAGAATAATATAGTTATAGAGTCTAGATTTTGTAAGACTCTAAATAGCACTCCAGGTTCAAATTCTAATTTTCAAATTTTGATTTTCAATTCTATCCTCAATCCTCTCTATTTTATTTTCTATCTTTTCTATTTTTATCTTTTCTTATTCTTCTTTGTTTTCCAAACTTAAACTTTATATATTTATATTCTTATACTTTATATATTCGTATAGTTTAAAACCTTATAATGTTATAATTTAATAATATATTTATATAGTTTAAATTTTTGTATACATATGTTTTTCTACCATATAATATGAATTTACAACACCAGATTTTTACTAAGGAATTTCCAGAATTATTTTTATATCAAAACACTTGAAAAATAATTTAAAATTCAAAAGTACACTAGGGTATGTCGACATACCATAAACACCATGTCGACATATAACTGTCACTTTTTCCAATTTTGAAAGGAAGCGTCTTTTCACTATTTGAAATGATTCAGAGCCGTTGCAACCTTTCATACTCTATAAAAAGGGGTTAAAATCGAATTTTTTATCACCTCTTCTTCTCTAACTTCATCCTCGTTCTCCACACCATTATTCTTAATCATTTTTATGGTTTCTACACTTGTACTCTGCCAAATTCAATTCTGTTTTGATCAAGCTTCTTCTCTCTACACTCTCTGCTCTCTACTCTCTGAATCAAGTGCTATTGAAGAGTTCTAGGGCTGTTTGTGATTGTTTGGGTTGAGTAAAAGATAGAATCGGTGGTATCCCTTGTAGCCGTTAAATCAAGGAGGATAGAACGGGTGGTATCCCTTGTAGCCGTTAAATCAAGGAGGTTGGAATCGGTGGTATCCCATGTAGTCGTGAAATCAGGGAGGTTGTAATTAAATTTGGATATAGCAATAAAACTCTGCGCAATCCAGCATTGCTTGGGACTGGACGTAGGAGCAATCTGAACCAGTATAAAATCCGTTGTGTTCTTTCCTTTTCTGCATCTTTATTTCTGTTTATTTTGTATTTGTGTTTGAATCTGTGTCTTTGATTGTGTTTGTGGTGATTGATTCATCCCGTAGTTCACATAAGTTTTAAATTTTGTTTAAATTCTCACAAACACTATTCACCTCCCTCTAGTGTTTGTTTTGCCTTAATGACCCATTCTGCATTCCGTAACAAATATGTCAGATAATGTATTCGTACTTTTTAAGTCTCATGAGGAAATCCGACACATCTAAATAAAGTTTAAGTCTACTACACAGTGGCTATATATAATTCGGAATCAATATAAAATACATAACAATAAAATCAGAGTCAGACACAAATATTCACATAACTAAGGCAGAAATAGTTATGAATATAACACATAGT
The DNA here is from genome assembly GCA_030737875.1 of Allium sativum. NCBI lineage: Eukaryota > Viridiplantae > Streptophyta > Magnoliopsida > Asparagales > Amaryllidaceae > Allium > Allium sativum. The sequence continues at coordinate 527,242,577 of CM060922.1, read as the reverse complement.
ATAAATACAAGTTAGTGGTCATAGTCGATCCACTATACAAAGTAAGAATAGGTACAAGCTCTAGCCAAGAGAATATGTATACTTCAGAGTCACTGTCTCACATACATATATAGTCAAAAATTACAACTCTAATGTAGATAGCAAAAACCCAAGAATAGTCCCCGCTAGAAGTTTTGAAGAAGCATTTGTAATACCTCGGTCTGACCCGAGTATTATTTATAAGAAAATAAACAATAAACGGATCAACCTAGCTGTAATTATCATAATAAACTGAGATAAAGATATAGGTAGGTAATGACATATAAGCAATGACAATCATGTTCATGCATAAGTATGCAACCTCAAAAATGTCTAGCCCACATCTCTAAGAGATACCCACTACATAGCCCACACACCATACACACCACATACAAATTGAAGTAAGTTCCTCGCGAATACGAAGATCGCCACACATCATACAAGTTGAACCGAAGTTCCTCGCGAATCCGAAGATCGCCAATCAACATGAACCAAAATTCCCCGCAAATCCGAAGATCACCAATCAAAATGAACTGAAGTTCCTCGCAAATCCGAATATCGCCAAACAACATGAACCGAATCCGAAGATCGCCAAACAGCATGAACCGAAGTTCCCAACGAATCTGAAGATCGCCAAACAGTATGAACCGAAGTTCCCTGCAAATCCGAAGATCGCCAAACAACATGAACCGAAGTTCCTCGCGAATTTGAGGATTGCTGTTAGTGTAAATTATGCCAAGTTAGTAAATATACGAGCTAAGCTACATGTACCATAACCACTTTCTCTACTCGAATACTTACAAACAAGTTGTATTTTCCATTAGAAATATGAAACGATCATTGCCACGGTGTTCAATTGAACGAGTTCAAGAATTAACCGTCAAAGCAAACACAAGTGGTCATAATCCTTGTTTTTACTAAGGCGTTTAATTAGATTTCTCATACGAACGAGAAAAAGGTTTATCAAATATATACCGGTAGATTGGAAAATGATTTATAAAACGATTGGGTAAAATAACTTCGTATAATGAAGTACGGTTAGAAACCATTTTAGTAAAAGATTTGGTATCTACTAATAATTTTGAAACCCTTTTATTTAATTTGAAGGTGGAAATCTCGTGTAATAACGATCGAAATGACGACCGATCTAAGAATTCACGTTTTTATATTGAAAATAAAGTCTCACGACTATCGATTATAATTTCGTTCACCACGAATAAACCAAAAGTTCATGAAATCGAACCTTAGAAACCTATGAACCAGATAAACTAAAAAGTCACAGAAAAAGGCCGAACGGGCCGAAACTCGACCGTGAAAGAGCCTGAAACAATCTAAACTGTTGACCATGGTATCCACCGGTCAACAACAGAAAAACATGATTAAGACGTATGAAACACAAATTCAGACATCTGAATTGGGTTTCCCCAGACATATGTCTCTGTCTTCAAACTTATGAATTGGAAAATTCAGACGTCTGAATGGAAATTTCAGACATCTAAAATGCTCTCTATTTGTTTTTATAATTATTCATTGCAGGTCAGGCGTATGACTTATAATATTCAGACGTCTGAATCTGGGATTGAGCATAATTTTGCCTTGATAATAAAGGTTATAAAGGTGCAAATGATCTCGGACGAGCTCGGACTAATGGTGATGGTTTATGACAATTCTCAAGTGACAAGTGCTCGCCAAATCCACTCACAAACTCCAAACTCAATTCACTGCAAAGATTCACTCTTTTAATTCATATAATTGAATTCAAACACTCATAAACCAGAATTTCATACTCAAATATACCAATCATACAATGCACACAATGCATACACAACAAAAACGTGTCATAAGAACACTGGACAAGCATATAGCTTGAGACAATAGATGTGAGTTCTAAAGAACACACCTTTGATCTCGATAAGGAACGAGAGACTCCAAAACAAGGAAAAATCAACCTCTTTTCAACAAGAACTATAGAATCTTCAACCTAAACACATATGAACGAATTTCCCGAGAGTTAGGTTTAGGGAACTCTCAGAAATTGAAGAGAGAACAAGATGGAGATGGACTTATCCAAGCTTCTCCCTTGATTTTTGCACTTGATTTCTACAAGAATTGGATTCCTAATAGCAACTCTAGGTTTAGGAATTTTAATTTTTCATTCCACTCCCTATTTCTATTTTCTTCTAAGTGTTAGAGTGAATGGGAGAGAAGGGGGCTGGTTTGGTTATAAGAAAGTAGGCTAGGTTTAGCCATCCAAGTACCCAACTAAAGTGCCAATTTTCACGAACTTGAAATATATCGAACTTTATTGTTTTCGACCACATAAACGATATTTTAAACTCAATGGAAGTGGTTTCAAGTTCAAATTCATTTGTAGCAAAATGTAACATTTTGGACACATACTCAATTAATGATTAATGGCATTATATTTAAATAAAATATTCAAATATATTACCGTGAAATATGCGGGTTGTTAAACTTGGCCATAAAAAACTTCGGCTCCCACAAAACTTCGAACCCCTGGTTCGATTCCACACCTCATACTTGGATCTCTCGCCATCCAGAAGTCTTGACTCCCCGTATCACCGTACCCCAGAGAGATACGAACTCGTATCCTCAAGGTGATACAAAATACTCGTTTCCCCTGGAGATACGTAGTGAATATACCCTTTAGGGGGTACGTTATTTCGTATTTCCTACATGGGATACGAATTTCGTACCCCTTGGAGTACGAAATGTTGCATGCGTCATAATAGGGAGTCGACTTCGACGCGCTTTAGGTTTCTTCCATAACCTTCTACCGAGTCAGCTTATGATGGTTAAGCGAACAAAGAATCAGATGCTTGTTTCCTCTGCCCCAGGTAACGCCGATACTTCTCAGCAACCTCAATCGGCAGAAGACCCGGCTGAGACATAACTTCTTCCCCCTGTGGATCGCGAAGCCCTGCGACTCAAGCGCAGATCTTTGTACTTAAATAAGAAGTATGAAAATGCGAATCTTAAATTCAACCAAGCATTGAAGAACAACATCGATCTTATATGTTAACTTCAGGACAGTCAACGCATCGTCGCTCAACTTTAGCTTACTCAGAACAACGCTCGATCGCGGTACAATGTATCAAAAACCTTTTCTTCTAAATCAAGGGCCCACGTTAAAGAAAGAGGTTCAGCCTCAACAATAACGTTACGATCCTCTCTGATGCTCATACTAACGACAATGGAAATGGAAACAGTGATAAAAACAATCGTCACTTACAGTGGGGGAGCACAGTACCGTTATCTCTCCCGGTTGGTTATCAACAACGAACCGGGTCCGAATAACCGACCCCCTACTCAACATAACCCAACGTCGTCACTCAGAAATTGGGGACTATGCTCCCGACTACCCCACAGGCCCAAGTCTCTCCGGATCAGAATGCATACCAGCGTGCTCAACCTCACCAGCCATACCAAAACCAGGCCATCGATGTCAACGATATGGAAGAGGATGAGCCCGATGTGCACCATAGAAGGCGTCAACAGAACAGAACTCCCGAAGTTCGCCAAAACTAGTGGATCCCTCCATAGGATGTCCAACCAGCATATCTCTCCGACATGGTCCGAAGGATCATGAGCGATATGCGAGGGAACGCTAATGACTCGTGGGAAACCCACTTGAGGTGTTACCCCTTCACTAGGATCGTGAACGAAGCCGCGTGTCCCCGACACTTCAACATGCCACAATTGGCATTCTATAGTGGAACGACTAATTCCTGTTCTTTCTTAAATTGCTATGAGTGGAAAATGGACTCCAGTTGGGATACTAATATAGTCAAATGCAAGTGTTTCTTAGTTTTCTTATCAGGCACAACTATGCTTTGGTTCTCTCACCTTCCTCTCTGATCTGTCCACTGACCGCTAAAAGAATCCTGGCAAATATTGCAGATTCCACAACATGTATGGGCACAACACTAATGACTGTAATCGCCTCAAGGATGCAATTGAAAAACTCATCCGTGAGAAACGCCTGGAATAACATGTTTAGGATCCTGCTCCTCCCAAAGCATCTATGGGCCCTCCAACGTCCACACTTCCAACACCTACAAACGCGTCCCCAAGGCCGTCCAACCAAAGGTTACGTGGCATCGTGATCAATACTATATGTGGCAGACCTCACCCCATACACGACAGCTTTCGCAAGATGGGGTATGCCAAATCTATAAAGCATGCCACCTACGAAGCTTGCTCTACTTTGGACGAGTCTATTCCCGCCAAGCTCCCGAAGACAACGCGGGATGATATTGTCTTCCATGAGAGAGATTCCATGGGAATCAATATCCCAACCATTGACCCTCTCGTCATCTCTTCCCAGATCTGATCAGATTTCGTCTGAAGAATCCTTATTGACTCAGGAAGCTCAGTCAACATCATCTTCAAGGCGGCCTACGACCATATGAAACTTGAAGCCAAAGACTTGAAGCCTGCCATGCCATGATCCACGACTTCAATGGATCTTCCAATCACCCAGTAGGCATGTTCGACCTTCCTGTAGAACTCGAAGCCGGGTCTGAATCCTCACCTTCGTGGTCATCGACGTCATCTCTCCGTACAACATCTTCTTTGGGCATCCTTTCCTTCTAGAGTTCCGAGTCTACATGCACCATGGTCCCTTCCAATGAATTTCCCGACTGAAAATGGGATCGACATCGTAAAAGGCTCTAAGCAATAGCTAGAGATTACTACCTCATAGAGTAGAGGAATGCGCGCAATAAGGACAAATGCAAGACCGAGCCTCCACTTTCTTGCACCAAGATTGTCTCCTCTTATAAATCAAAGGAGTATGAGTCTTATCTCAGGCACCACTGTCGTCTTTCCCACGATCCCTATCAAGGGAAGATAAAGAGCCTGATTTCAAAAGGGCTATCCTTGTTGAACCTACAGTAGATGTTCCGGTCAACCTCGACGACCCGAAAAAGGTCTTGAAAGTTGGATCGCAACTCCACCCCGCAATAAAGGAAGATCTTGTGGAATTGTTAAAGGCTAACCTTGATGTATTCGCTTGGACCCACTCCGATATATGTGGCATTGACCCTGTAGTCGCTTGTCACAAGCTAACTATCAACCTCTTGCAACCTCTGGTCAAACAATAACCTCGAATATTGGGAATCGAAAGATCGAATGCACTCAAGGAACAGTTGGAGAGGATAATCAATAACGATTTCATCTGAGACGCTTACTACCTCGAATGGGTCCCCAATAAAGTCCTGGTCAAGAAAGAAAATGACAAGTGGCGAACGTGTGTCGACTTCTCCGGCTTGAACAAGGCATGTCCTAAAGACAGCTTACCAATTCCGAAGAATGACCACCTTGTTGATTCAGCCACTGGATACCATCTTTTGTCCTTCATGGATGCCTATTCAGACTACAATTAGATTTTGATGTAACTCCCAGGCCAGAATCATACTTATTTAATAACCAACCTCGGGCTCTATTGCTATCTCCTCGTGCCCTTTGGTCTTAAGAACGCGGGAGCCACTTACCAAAGACTGGTCAACTTCATTTTCAAGGACCAGATTGGAAGATCCATGGAGCTATACGTGGGCGAAATGCTCGTAAAATCGAGAGTATCGAATGACCACGTTTGGGACCTCTCTGAAATGTTCGGTGTCCTCCGCTGATATAGCTTGAAACTCAATCCTTTAAAATGATCTTTTAGCATTGCATCGGGAATATTCTTAGGTTTGGTTGTCAATTTGTGAGGCATCGAAGCCAATCTAGATAAGATTAAAGCTATCTGGGATATTCAGGCCTCTAACATCAAGGATGTTCAAAGTTTAAACGGGAAGGTCGCCGAAAGACGATCCATCACTAATGCCACTGATAAGTTCGTTCCCTTTTACGACTTGCTCAGAAAAAGGAAGCACAACTTCCTGTGGACACCGGTGTGCATCGCCGCATTCATGGACCTTCTGAATCACTAAGAGCGACTGCTTGTCTTATTCAAACCCATGGATCACGAGGACTTATATGTTTATTGGTTGTTTCCATGCAAGCAATCAGCTTAGCTCTCGTGCGCATTGAAGACCGTGTCAACGACCCGTTTACTACATCAATAAGAGATTAACAGGAGCGAAAAAGAAATATAAGAGGCTCGAAAAGCTTGCCTTCTGTCTCTTGATTAACTCCCAGAAGCTACGACCATACATTCAGTCTCACCCCATCAAAGTCTACACTAACTAGCCACTACGACAGGTCCTGTAGCGACCTGAGGTGTCTGGACAACTGCTGAAGTGGAATATAGAGCTGAGACAGCTCGAGATCACAATCATTCCTCGCCGAACCATCCTCGGACAACCCCTCGCTGAGTTCATAGTGGAATTCACCAATCCGGAAGAGCCTCCTACGAAAGACATCGAAACTCCAGACATTCAATGGAAACTATTCGTGGATGGATCCTCCAACAATCAGTGTTTTGGCATCGGAATTATGCTCATCACTTCAGAGGAGTGCTCAATATGCTATGCTTTAAATCTCTACTTTCCCATTACCAACAACGATGCTGAATAAGAAGTCTTGATCGTTGGACTCAGAATTGCAATCGAACTTAATATCAAGGCCATTCAGATTTACTCCGATTCACAACTCATCGTGCGTCAGGTACAGGGAGAGTACCAAGCTAAGGGGACACTCCCTACCTCGCTCACATTCGTGAAATTCTCACCAACTTCGAGCACTATATCATCACGCATATCCCTCGAGAACAAAACAAAAAAGCTGACTCATTAGCCAAACTGGCAAGCTCTGAGGATGCGCAGCTTATAGAATTTGCCTCAGTCGAAGTACTCGATTCTCCGAGCTTCTATTAGACGTAGACTAATTCAGTAGCAACAACGGAGACTGAAGCCAATTCCAAGTCTTGGATGACACCAATCAGGAACTACTTGCAACATTGAACCCTATCTGGATACCACAAAGAAAGATGGGCACTCACTCGCCAATCGTCTCGTAATATCATCTTGGATGGAGTGCTCTACCGAAGAGGTTTCTTTATTCCATTACTTCAATGTGTAGCCCACAACTAGGGCCGTCAATTTCTAACACGACCCGAAACACTACTCGTAACCTCCACGGTAAAAACCCACTCGACCCGACCCATTTATAAACGGGTCAATTTTGGGTCAACCCGCTTTGACCCGTTTAATAAACGGGTGGGTTGCGGGTTGACCTGTTAACCCGTTTTTGACCCGCCAAGACCCACTTAATATAAAATATATTTTTATTCATCATATCGCTTATGCAATTATGCATACATGGACTGGGCTGAGTCTGTTAAACTTAGTGTTGTTACTTTTATTTACAATCTTTGTGAATTCTGCGTACAAACACAATTAGGATTCTTGTAGTTTACACTTTACACCAAGCCGTCACTGCTTTCAGACTTCATAGTTTCCACTTTTCTTTTCTAAACGGGTTACACGGGTCGGGTTGGGTCAACCCGTTTGTAAACGGGTTGGGTTCGAGTTGAGAAAATATGACCCGTTTAATAAACGAGTTGACCGACCCGTTTAAGTTTTGACCCGAACCCAAGTTAACCCAACCCGAACCCAACCCAACACGACCCATTGACAGCCCTACCCACAACGACGTCGATCGTGTTTTGCTAGACGTGCATGAAGGCGAGTTCGATGACCACACTGGGAAGCAAGCTCTAGCAAGGAAAATCATAAGATATGGTTATTTTTGGCCTACACTCGATCAAGATGCCGTAAACTATGCCCCCAAGTGTGACAAATGCCAGAGGTTCTTCAAGATCTCAAGAGCCCCGCCTACCGATCTAACATAAATGGTCAATCCTTGGCCATTCGCCATGTGGGGGATAGATGTCATCGGAACTCTACCAATGGCTAGAGGTAGGGCATGCTACATCATCGTCGCAGTAGATTACTTCACCAAATAGGCAGAAGCTGAAGCCCTCGCTACAATCACTACCAAAAAAGTAATCAACTTCGTCGTCCACAATATAATTACCCATTACGGAGTCCCCCAAGCCATCATCTCTAACAATGGGACCCAGTTTGAGAGCGTAGAGTTCAAAACTTTCTACCGACTGCACAACATCGAAAAGAGATTCTCGGCAGTGGCTCATCCTCAGGCCAATGGGCAAGTCGAAGTTGTCAACAAAGTGATTAAATCCATTATCAAGAAGCATTTGGAAAAGGCAGGAGGCTTATGGGCAGACGAGCTCCCTCTGGCCCTATGGGACTACCAGACCACCCACTAGTCAGTGACTGGCCACACTCCATTCTCCCTTGCCTATGGATATGAAGTTGTCATTCCCATTGAGCTAAAGCTTCAATCTCATCGAGTTACCTATTATGATCCTAAGACCAACCAAAACTTACTTTTAGAGTCACTCGACTTACTTGAAGACACAAGTAATGAAGTTGAGCTCAGAGCTGCCACTCAACGCTACCTAGTATCTTGATACTTCAGTTCTAAAGTCTGCCATAAGGAACTCAATATTGGTGACCTCGTCCTAAAATGGATCCTTCCCACACCGACTAGTTTCAATCCTCGTTAGGAGGGTCCATACGTCATACAACGATGTCTCGGAGATGGAACCTTCAAGCTAGCGACTGTAGATGACACCGAACTCCCGAGGGCATTGAACGACGAACATATTCGCCGCTACTTCACATAGCTTAGCGTACATATTTTCCACTTTCCAACAGTGTTTTGTTTTCTTTAAATTAAAGGCATTGTAAAGGTTGTTACTTCCAAAGTTATTAGTAGTGATAGTGTTCAGTTCACTATGCTCTTGATGTGTTTACTTTCTACTTGATATGTTTGATTAACAATCATAACTAGCTTGCACACACAAAACACACGAACACCGGTCGGCACCCCGAGCACGGGGCTAGTACCTCCCCTCGAGTCTCGAATCACCAAAGATACTAAGTATAAATAACCCTACTCGAGTCTCGAATCAACAACGAGACCGAGTATAAATAATCCCACTCTAGTCTCGAACCAACGACAAGACCGAGTATAAATAACACCACTCGAATCTTGAATCAATGATGAGACCGAGTATAATTTGTTCTGTTCCTAAATATCTGGACTTGGGGCAACCCATCAGCCAAGAAAGTGTGACAGGGACCACTCCTGCGGCTCCATCCAATCCATCGGGTCCAGATCCGGGTACGGTTTGGTGAATCAATGATGTCCTCGAGCTCTAGACTCGACGAATGATGGAAGAGCCGAAAGGTTGAATTTACAACGTCCATTCCATCTCACGGTTTAGGACCAACGACTTCCGGGAGGACCAAGAGAGAGGGCAGCTGACCTGTATTCCATGCGACTCGGGACTCCTGACAAAGGAATACCCGAGAGTGGAGTCAGCGCACGACCTCTGCATGACTAGGGGCACCCCTAGAGTGGAGTCTCTAATCACGTTTACTTAAGTGTAACAACAAGTACGCTTGTGCAAGTACAAGAAACTGGAAAGCGCAAGACGAACATTCGAACACTTAACAAGTAAATGCAATGTAAGAAAAGTTAACTAATTCTTTCACTCACATTACAAAAACAAACTACATATTTAAATATCTTTCTTTCTAATGACATGGTGTACATGGAAAGCACACCGTGCCTCCAAAAACCAAAAATGAGGGTTGAACTCACGTATACTATCGGCCTACATAACCAAAATGCCTATAATATCTATGACAACCGCTGATATTACTCATCCTTCTTCCTTTTCCTTTTCTTTTTCTGAACAGATTTAGCACTAGGCAGGTCACCACCAGTTATGGACCTCTTCCTTCTAGAGCTGCTCTCTCCTTTCCTCCTCTACTCTTCACAGGACTGACGGACGCGTGAGATACCGACGTGCTCTTTCCACCATTATCCTCGCCACTTGTAATTTGTGTGACCTATTCGGGGATAATACACTGCTGCGGTTTAGGGGAAATGTTGAAAGCAAGGGCTAGCATAGTCTCAGTCTCTCCTTGAGCCTTCGTGGCCTCTAACTCCATTTTCTTCTTAGCATCTTTGGTGGCCTTCTGATCAGCCATCTTCTTGGCCTTGAGTTGTTTACCTTCATCCTCCTGGAGCTTCTTAAAAGCCTCCTCAACCCTTTTGTTAGCGTCATCAACGGATTTCATCTTTCGGACTCTTCAGCGCCCTCTCCTTCTCTTCCTCAGCGTCAGCCTTCTTCTCCGCCACTACAGCAGTAGCTTTCTCCTTGGCATCCTGCCTAGTCTTTGCATGTGCTTCCTACATGTCAGCCTCATCCTGCTTCCTCTTCTCCTCATGTTACTCATGCTTCACCAACATGCAAGCTTTCCATGACTACAACAAATCATGCATTGTGTGCACACTCGCATCAACTGCACACCTCACCTGTGCACTTTGACCATCAACTACTCTCCCTCCTTAAGAAGATTCTTATAAACATTGGATGCCAAGTCGACGTCTTTAAACGTATCCATATGTTCTCCTACCTCTCCAAACTGTATTTCCTATAACCCCAATCCAGACTCAGACGTTTGAGGAAGCATGGGGGCAAGGCCTGATGTCACTTCTACTCCAAGAGGGGATGCACAGCAAGAACACAACTATTTAGTTTATAAGGATTTACTGCTCTCATCCTCTTCGGGTATTCATGGTGATGAAACTTTACCTCTAAACATATATGTTGTGGGTATTATAGGAAGGGTACTCGCTATCATGGTAAAGGTGGATTCCGCCAATCCCAACCCTGGATGTTTGGGGTCATACTCAGCTGAGACATGAGCTGGGACTTAGGGACCGCTAGTCATGAAAGGTGGTGGAACCGGCGGCCGGTAAAAGCATCCTTTTGAAAATTCCTAAGTGAATCTCACTCCCAGTAGGAACAAACTTTCCTATTTTAGCGGAATGCTTCTTCAATCTCTCCCTCTCGGCATCCTCCCGTAACAATGTCCTCCCTTCCTCCGGAATCTTACGCTCGGCCTTGGTCAAGAGCTCCACTATGAGTTTGTTTTCGTCCACTGCCTTCACATTCCACAACCGAGCCTCGAACGGCACCAACCTCTCCCATGTCCGAGCCAACTCTCTAGGATAATCACTAACCCACGAAATTCCGTGGAACCTTAATACCTTGACATACATACCCCTGATAGGGACCTCCAGTGATTCCTCCATCCTAGCCTCGGTGTTCTAAATCTCTTCCTTAGGTATGTCTACCTCTCTTTGGTGCTCGACCCTTGTCCCATTTAGTGAGCTCAGTTATCCTTATTGCTGGCCTTGGCCTCCTTTTTCTCCTTCCTAACCACCTCCAACTGCCTCCTTAGCTCATCATTCTCCCTCTACAACCTTTGACCCCTTCATTCTCGGTTTTCAAGCTCTCATTCTCCAATATTAATGTCTCATTGTCCTTCTAGAGTGGTGTACTCTCTCATTTTCTGTAGACAAGTGAATGTTCACCTCCTCCAGCTCCGATTTTTCCTTCTTTTGCAATGCATTCCCTGTTGAAACCGAGGCTATAATGTCCTTAAAAGAGGGAGCGACACGCTCTGACTCCTTCACCAGCTTGTCGTACTTTTCCTCTAGTTCGCCTGTTTTGACAAACAAAGAGTTAGAACATAAATATGTAGCTCGAACACAGAGAAAACAGATCCACATGAAAATTTAACTTACGCAATGACTTTTCTCGGTCTTGGACAACCAGCTGCTCATCCTTGACCTCCTGCTTAAGATTCGCAATCTCCACATTCTTTTGGAAAATAAGCACCGAGAGATGACCCGAGTACTTTAGTACTCATAACACTGATAATAAGCGGAGTACACCTATTGCCACAACATCTCTCTGTCCTCCTGAGGAATCGGATTAAAATACGGAAGTCACATGAGTTCGTCAAAATATTATCTGGGAAATTTCTCTTTCAGCAGGGCTTTCCTCTCTTCTACACTAAGTTCTGGAGCTTTGGGAAGCATGAGCATTAGCCCTTTTTCCCTCGGGAATACTTTCTTCTTCCTTCCATCATGTGCCATCTCTTTCTCCTTAGATGAAGCGACAGGCGAAGCAGGCAGAATGTAATGGGCAGTTGTTGAAGAAGGATGTCCAGCGCTAGTGGAAGATTGCCTTGTATCTATCCCCGATGACCGAGTGTACAGAGAAGGAGACTCAGAGCGCCGAGATCGCTCCTTGCGATGGAACTCGCTACCATAGTCACGAGGGGGCATGGGCTCATCAGATAAACTGGTACTTTTCCTAAATTCCGAGATGAATCCTCTCCTTGAGGGGCGGCGGCTCCCATATCCATAACCTTGTCCTCTTCCTCCTCGAGTGATGTCACCTTCCAAAGAAACAGATTCAAAGTCAGCATCAATCACACTATGTGCACAAAAAAGTGTCATGTCATGCAGTGCTTATGAATGTGTATCCTAATTGTTTGCTCAACATACCAGTTAGTGGTATGCTCGAAGAAGTAATCTCCCCCGCAGCTAAAGCTAGTTCCTCCATGCTTGTGGCGCTAGACCAGGGAAACATTTCAAGTGGGAGTTTGTTCAGCTCGTCAAAATGGTCCTCTTTCTCAAGCGAGATGGCGATCTCAGAGGGAGTTACTGGAGACTACGGCCTAGTCGACGTTCCTACCCTTGCCTCACCTATCGCGGGCAAGACAAGAGCAATTGATGGGCTGTAGTCCCTAGCAACTGCCTCCTCATCGTCGGTCCTGCCCGACTAGCTTCCTCCTGAATCTTTGCAGCCTTGTGCGGGTTAGAGCCATCGAGGAATGCCTTCTGTTTTCATCTCGGAGAGCCTACTAATTTCCTAGGCTCCACTTTCTTTCCACCTCCGACAACGGCCAGTCTAATTATCGCTCGATTGGAAGGAAGTAATCCTGCACGAGGAAGTCGGTCCTGATCCATAACGTTATCGCTGGAGCGAGCCTTAGCCGGGATGGCCAACAAAGACTCAAGACGTTGTTGGTACATGATGTTTGTAGGCGCATCAGGATTTCCTTTCATACAAGAACAAAATTAGACTTAAGTTATCAAACCCACAATTTTCAAACTCAAAATAAGGGGGAATGCTTGCTTCCTTCCAACCATCTCCTCGCAAATCCAGGAGGACAGCGCATGAAGAACCAGTCATGCTTATACATGGTAAACTCAGGCCACTTCCCATCAAAGAACTTGATGCTGGGTAGAGCTTCTAAGAAATACAGGGATGGTGAAATATTGGCTCTCCTCTTCAACTGAAACAAGTACCGGATGTCTTATCCAGTGGGTTCTAATTGCAGGTACTCTCTATAGAGAATGTAGGTACCTAAAAGGGAAGCATAGCATTCAGATGAAGCTGCGACGGCGTAAGGCGAAAGTAGTGCAGCGTGTTCCGAATAAAGTTGTTAGCCGGGCGCACGCAACTAGAAATACACACCTACCTATTCCAGGAAGTACACATTGTCGGTGGTGCATGAGCCCTGTCATCCTTCCCGGGAGCGTAAACATATTTCTAGGGAATATTGAACCGTTGTCGCTATGTGCCTCACCGCCGTCTCATCCATATGCGATGGCACCGAATCCGGTAAGTTCTCAAGTATGAACGCGCCCACCATCATATCCGACGCCACCAATGTGCTTCGCCCACGATATCTACGTGCTCTTCCTCTTCGTGCTCACCCCAGTCGGCCCAAGCCTTCCCGGCGCTAGTATCTCTGTCAAATTCTTGACCGGCGGTTGTTGTCCTTCCAACTACACCCCGCGATCGGACACTTACGATAAACCTATCGTCTGAGAAGGAATGGATTCTATGGAGGTATGAAGCTCGCTTCTATTCGAGCTAGCACTGCTAGTTGAACCAGATGGGGACAATGAATGTTGCGAAGCCTTGGCTTCCGGAATCTGTCATGTTTTCGATCTCGTGTCCATTGCTAGCTATATTTTCAACATACTTGCGTTGGACATCACATAAGATAAGCTGTACCCCTTATGTCGGTGTAAACTAACTCTTGCGTGCGATGTAGTGCAGTGCCATGCTAATATGGTTATGACATAAAAATTTGGGACATGACGACAATTACAAGTCCCTGGGAATGTAACCATCGCCGTTGTCAACTAACACTACCAGATTCACATCGAGTCGCAAGCCCAAAATGAAACATATTTAATAGTCTGATAGTTCAGTCAAAGTCCAATAGTATTCTCTAGCCTATGTGTTAGGCCGGACTGTTGGTCTTATAACGATTAACATAAGCGTCGGCTCTATCGTACCGACATTATGAAAACAATGCGAATCCTAAGTCAGGGAGTCAGAGATTCGAAGCCTCAAAAAGGAAAAGAAACATAGAAACAGATCCCGAAATCTCTGGGTCAGCAGAGTAGATTCGTATCCCACTATGGGATATGAAATTTCATATCCCATAGGGGAACGAAATTTCGTTTCCTTGGGATACGAGATCTCATGTCCATAACTAACGGGATACTAGTCTCACCTCCTCAAACCCCCAAATTTGGACATTCCATTTCACTATCTCGTGCCCCTACGAACTCTCGACTACCATCTCCTTCTTCTCCTTCAAACTCTACTCTCCCTTCTTCTACGAACCTCCCTACCCGTCGTGTAACACCCCACCTCCGCTAGGGTCACTCACAAAGTATATGCACTAATTTTGGAGGAGCATTATCGAGGTAAACAAACACAGAAATATTACAAGACAGAACATAAATAAAATAGTGGAAGAATCAGAAGATAAATTTCACTACTTTCAAGAAGAGTCAAAACCCTTTACATCCAAAGTACCAAATAGCCAAAGTCATTATTTTCCATTAAAACAAATTTTGTCTTGCATAAATAAAGAAGCATAAACTTAAAACAATAAAAGTAACTTAATTCCCCAAAGTAAGCAGAAATGTAGCCATAGCATAGCTCAAGATCAAACCGTACATGAGCTGAACCGAAAGCAAGTGAAATCCAAGCTAAGTGCTAGAGTATCCTCCCTGAGAACCTTGGGGGGGGGGGGAGGGAACGAAAGAAAAAGAGGCGAAATAAAACGGGTCAGTCATAAAGACTGGTAAGTCCTAGTGACTTTCAGCATAAAAACAGGTAAAGGTAACATGACATGTATAAACTGAAAGTAAACATAAGGATGATGACAAGATGGGCAAGGTAGACTAAGATGACATGATAGTTCAAGTATAAATCAAGTATAGCATCGCATGTTCAAGGTTCGCTGCACCAATTGTACTAGTATCCCAAACCCATGTCATATATTAACCATGAAATGATCCCTTGGCCCAATATCATGAAAAGACCCATTTCGAGGTCCTACAGAACGATCCATTAATCGATCGGCTCCCTACAAGTTCTATCTCGTCATGTGTCTGTGTCATACGGCCCTATCACGAATGTAATTACCTATGTTAGGTCCATCATAGGGTGTATCAAGCAATAGGGTGCCAACCACCGACACAAATCAAGCATGCACAATGTAAACCTACTGATGCCCAATGCCTGCTTTTTCAACTCCGGACTACGTGCACGACCACAGTCCGCCTGAACCTACACTGGCGCACCAACTCAGCCATCGTTCTAGTCGCTTACAATTCAGCCCAGTAATTGTGCCCCATCCTGCCCAGTTTAAGGGTACCATGATACATCTAAGTGGGTTACTGCTGAAATGGACCACGTAACTAGGGTTTCCGTTCAGTAGGTTAAGTGTTGTCATTTAAATTCGTGACTTAACCCTTATCAGTCTAGCGTGTCAAGTTGGTTAAGTATTGTCTCTCAATTTCATGACTTAACCCCACTAATCCTGTGTCAAGTTGGTTAAGTGTTGTCTTTCATGTTCATGACTTAACCCTATCAAGTGGCACTAATTCATTAATGCACCCTAACCTCTCACATCAGACCTGTTGTTGTGGTCACTGGATATGCCGGGCGGTTCTAGGTAGAATTACACCACAACTCAGTCTGACCTCGGGTTTTCAAGCGCGATATGACCAACTACCCACATTTGATCCTATTGTTTATAGTCACTGGATTTGCCGGGCGTTTCCGAGCAGAATTACACTGCAAACTCAACCCAACCTCGAGTTGGCCATTTTCAAGTGCATTCTAGTGTCATGTCCATGTTCAAATTTCATGTCAAGTTTCATGGCAAGTTTCATGTCAAATTTCAACTTATGCCTATTATCAAGTTCATGATTCATGTTCATAACCAATTCATGTTTTGCCTAATCTACCCAAATCGTATTCCCATCGCACATAAATGTGAAGCGATCTAAATCACAAGCAAATCCAAATCTAGAAATAAAGGGAATAACATCAAAACTATGTTAGGCAAAAAGGATGAACTTAAGGTGATTAAATGGAATTACAAGTCTAGCATGACATAACTTGAGATAATTGGTTACAACATCACTGGCATATAGAAAATGATAGGATTTCAAATCTAGCATAATAAGGTGATAGTCATGATAAAGGTGATAGTCCCAAACTTGTAAATAATAGACTGATTCAACATTACAGGCATGATAATGTTATGGACATGAAAGAGTTTGATTTACAACATGAATAGGTCCAAACTGATTTCATAGCAATATTCCCAAAAGTCAAGATCCAAGATGGAAACTAGAATAGATGTGAATCGATTATCATACTGAAGTCCAATTTCACTTTATCTCATGTCTAAATTACAATTAACAAGTTTAAATCTCAAAGTAACTAGAACTTACAGATCGTGGAATAAGAAATTGAGATGCAGAAGTCAAGTCTAGAAACTAGTCGTCGAATTGTTGAATCTTGATTTGATTGTAGAAGCAAATCCCCAATATGCAATTCCTAGCCGTAGTCTTCAAGAAACAGTCTTCGTGTTTTATATTATTTTAATTTAATTTAAAAGAAGCCATGTCCATCAAGAATTTGTGCAGCATAAGGTTAGAGAAGAATGGTGTAAAGAGAATGCGGCTAGGCGGCTGTTTATATAGGATTAGGCGGACGAATCTAGACTGAAAACTAGACCAGATACATCAGATTGAATACAGGCTCAAAACTGGGCTCTGGCACCAGGTCGACCCCCAGGTCGACCATAGGGTCGACCTGGTCCCTGGGAGGTCGACCATAGTGTCGACCCCCACGTCGACCTGGTCCTGGGCGGGAGAATTCCCGCCCAGTCTGAACTGGGGTTTGAATTTGAATTTCGAATTCAAATTCGAGCTGTTTTTCTATTCTGAAAATTCCTGAAACTTCGGAGGGTCATATCTCCCTCATACGAACTCCGTTTCTCGAAAACTCGGACTCGTTTCCAAGCAGAATTTTGAGACGAACGCAATGGCGCAACCTATTTCCCTTGATTCTTATTTTAAAAATTAATTCTGCCTTGATTTATGGTTTTAACATGTTATAAAAATACGGATTGTTACATTCTCCCCTCCTTAAAGGATTTCGTCCCTGAAATCTTCAAGTTAAGAAGAATGCATTCTATCATCCAATCATCCATCTACTCAACCATCATCCATAAGCAACCATTGTCGTTAAAAAATTTGTAATGCTGTATGAACGTATGCAAGAGTGTGTGTGTATATACTTATCTAATGCAAAAGATCAGGCGGTTATTGATTCAGTAAACCTCCTTAGTGCAAAATATGTTAGTGTAATGAGTCCAAAATGTATGCAAATTTCTAACATATTTTATAATCTCTACATGAGTGCACAAACATTCATTCATATGCAACATCCAAATGATAACATATCAAGTTTCCATCCATATACAAGTATAAGCACCCATGCATATGCAATATGAGATATGTGAATGAGCCGATCTAGTGCCTAATGTGTGTTATGAAACCACGAGCAACCACTTGCAATTATCAACCATAACATGTTTCAATTACATGTTTACATCCAAAAGGATTCTACCTAAGGTCCTCAAGATAGGATCGAGAAGATAACAAGACAAACACGGATAGCAAAAGCATGTACATGATACGAAGGTATGTAAACTTATAGGAAAAAGAGATCGAGAATGTACCCTAAAAAAGAAATGGGTATAGCGAGTGTATCTTCTCTTTGGTTTCCCAAGTTGCGTCTTCTTGGGCTTCACTCCACTGTACTTTAACTAGCTTGACCTCTCGATTCCTTAGCTTCTTGATCTCCATTCCTAAGATACGAATCGGAACTCGCCTCAATGTTGCTTCTTTTTCCACTTCTACGCCTTCAAGGATGCTTGGCTCAACCACTTCGGCAGACTCATGTAAGCACTGGCGGAGATGCGAAACGTGAAAGACATTGTGTACTCCAACCAGCTTCTCGGGCAACTCTACCTTATAGGCCATCTGTCCAATCCTGTCGATGATAGGGAACGGTCCTACGAACCTCGGTGATAACTTTCCAACCGCTCCAAAGCGAACCACATTGCGTAAAGGGGAAACTTTTATAAAGACCATATCTCTGACTTCGTAATTTAGGTCTGTCCTTCTCTTGTCCGCGTAGGATTTCTGTCTATCTTGGGCCGTTTTCATCCATCTTCATATCAACTCAACCTTCTCGGAAGTGTACCTTATCACGTCGGGTCCAAGTATGAGCTTGTTTGTCGACTCCCACCAACAAGTTGGTGACTTGCACGGTCTTCCATATAAAGCTTCGAATGGTGCCATTCCAATGCTAGCTTGGTAACTATTATTATACACGAACTCAACGAGAGGTAGGTGATCTTCCCAAGTACCACCAAAGTCAAGAATGAATAGTCTCAAAAGATCCTCTAGTACCTTATTTACCCTTTCGGTTTGTCCATCCGTCTGGGGGTGATAGGCTGTGCTTAAACTTAGTCGTGTACCCATTGCTTCTTGTAAACTATTCCAAAATTCGCTAGTGAAAATCGGGTCACGATCGCTAACTATACTAGAAGGAACTCCGTGCAACCGTACTATCTCTCGAAGGTATATAGACGCTAGCCATGATGCGGTCCTCTTGCTCTTCACAAGAATGAAGTGAGCGCTCTTCGTGAGTCTATCTACTATAACCCATATGCTAGTATTGCCCTTCCTTGACCTA
Organism: Allium sativum; assembly: GCA_030737875.1. Lineage (NCBI taxonomy): Eukaryota > Viridiplantae > Streptophyta > Magnoliopsida > Asparagales > Amaryllidaceae > Allium > Allium sativum. The sequence goes on along the minus strand of CM060922.1, from coordinate 527,223,544 downwards.
GGCAATCCATCCACGAGATCCATCGAGACACTCTCCCATTTCCATAGCGGAACCTCCAAAGGATGCAATAGCCCACCGGGCTTTTTTGACTCGGCCTTTACTTGTTGGCACACAATGCACTTAGAAACGAATTCCGCCACGTCCTTTTTTATCCCATTCCAAAAGAAAATGCGCTTCATATCCTTGTACATTTTATCCCCTCCGGGATGTATAGTCATCTTCGAGTGATGTGCCTCTTCGAGAACTCTCTTTACTAAGTCTTCCACTTGTGGGACACATAGTCTACCATCACGCCTTTGACATCCCTTGTCATCTATGGCATACCTACTGAGGTGACTTGACATCTCACCTCTAATCAACTTGTCCATGATCTCGAATATCTGTGGGTCTTCCTTCTGTGAAGTCCCTACTTGGTCTAGAAGCGTAGGCCTTAACTAGAGAGATGCTAACGTGCTAGCCAACGACTCAACAACAGGTGTGAAATCAAAGGTTGCTATAAACTCTGGACTTTTCCTTTCAACAAACAAAGGACTCAAAGTCAACCTTTTCCTACTTAGCGCATCCGCCACCACGTTACCCTTGGTAGGGGTATAAGCTATATAGAAGTCATACGATGCCAAGAATTCCATCCACCTTTGCTGCCTTAGATTTAATTTTTTTGCGAAAAGAGGTACTTAAGTGACTTGTGATCGGTGTACAAATCGAACTTTTCACCTAGAATATAGTGGCGCTAAGACTTAAGCGCAAAAACAATCGTGGCCAATTCCAAGTCATGTGTGGGATAGTTTTTCTCGTGAACTTTAAGTTGTCTACCCTCGTAGCATATCACTTTCCCTTATTGCATTAGGACAACGCCTAATCCCATGCCACACGCATCTGTGTACACCGTAAACATCTTACCTCCGTCGGGTAATGCCAAAACTGGAGTTGTGGTAAGGGCTCTCTTAAGCCTTTGAAAAGCAACGTCACACTCTATGTCCCATGCAAAAGCTAGGTTCTTCTTCGTTAACCTAGTAAGAGGGGCTAAAATTTAAGCGAAGTCCTTAATGAACTTCCTATAGTAGCCCGCCAAACCGAGAAAGCTTCTCACTTCCGTTGCGTTCTTAGGGACTTTCCAGTCTTGCACCGCAGCTACCTTTGCGAGGTCCATAGCTATACCTTGCTTAGAAACTACATGTCCAAGAAATCGAACTTCTTTTCTACAAAAATGACACTTGGAGAATTTAGCCTTTAGCTCGTGTGCTCTAAGCGTATCCATGACTTCCTTGAGATGTCTAGCATGTTCCTCCTCATCCTTTGAGAGGACCAAAATATCGTCCACGAAGACCACCACAAACTTATTAAGGAACTCTCAGAACACCCTGCTCATTAAATCAACGAAGTACGCGGGTACATTCGTCAAACCAAACGGAATGACGAGCCATTCGAAGAAACCATCCGGAGTCCTAAACGCAGTCTTGTCAATGCTATCCTCAGCCACTCTAAGCTGATGGAATCCTGTAGCTAAATCGAGTTGAGAGAAAACAGACGCTCCTACAAGCTGGTCGAACAAGTCGTCGATTCTCCGTAGTGGGTGCCTATTCTTCTTAGTTAGCTTGTTTAACTAACGATAATCTACGCATAGACGAAGCAAACCATCCGCCTTAGTAGCGAATACCACCGGAGCACCCCATTCAGAAATGCTTCGCCTAATGAAATTTTTCTCAAGAAACTCCTTAACTTGCTTACTAAGTTCTTTTCTCTCTCGCGGGGCCGTGTGTCTAATGGGAAATGCAACTGGCTTAGCATTATCAACAAGATATATATGGAAATCTATCTCGCGTTTAGGGGGTAACCCCTTAACCTCATCAAAGACATCGGGATATTCTCGGACTACCCATACTGATTGCAAATCATTGATAGACGAGTCAAGAGATTCTAGATAACATAACATGACAGGACCTATAGGGTTACAAGAAATTTCAAGGGTATTACCAAGGCGAGTCACGATCCTAACAACCCTTCGTTCACAATCGAGAATGGCTCCATTATTGGACAGCCAATCCATGCCTAGAATCAAACCGTATCCCATAAATCCGAGAACATAAGCACTACACGTGAATTCTACGCTTAAGATAGAAATCCTCAGATCTACACAAATCATAGATAAATGAGCAGAGCCACCAATTGGATTTGAAACAACAACGAGATCCTCAACTAGACTAGTACTTAGGTGCAGAGTTTCAACAATATCAGAAGAAATAAAAGTATGCGATGCGCCAGAATCAAACAAGGTTCGAACAGGATGATCAAAAAGATAGACTAAACTTTCGACCGAAATATTTCTACCTCGTTCTTGCGGAGGTACCGTAAGAGCATGGACTTGCCCTCCAGAAGAAGGTCCAGCTCCCTGCCCTTGCTTCCTTCGGCAGACCTTAGCCATGTGTCCTGTCTCACCACAGTGGAAACAGTCACCCATCTTCCTTTTCTTCTTCCTGCAGTCTTTGACCAAATGTCCAGGAATGCCATAGAAATGACACTTTCTCTTTTCATGGGATTTGTTTTTCTTCCTGCGTTTCTTTGGATCAGTCTTCTTGTTCTGTGACCCTTCCCCCTTCTTATCTTGTGGCCCTTCTTCTTTTATCTCATTCTTGCCCTTGTCTTCCTCACTTAAGAGTTCCATGTCTACTAACCTTTCGTAAGTAGCCCCCATAGGTATGTGGGTCATAGCCAAGCTGTGGAGTGGCTCATTCATCCCCTTGACAAAACGGAGAGCCTTCTTATGAGGAGTATTCACTAAGTCCAGTCCAAACCAGGCCAGCTGATTGAATTGATTGACGTACTCCTTGACTGTCATACTCCCTTGCTTAAGAGATAAGAACTTTTCCAGCTGTAGACTTCGTTCAGCTTGTGAGAGGAATTTCATCTCAAACCTTATCCTGAAATCCATCCATGTGTTAATAAGTCTTTCAGCGTTAGTGACTTCCCACCAATAGGAAGCTTCGTCTTTGAGCAACCATACTGCCAACTGTACCTTCTGCCTATCGTCCACCTCGAAGATAACGAACAGATCCTCAGTTTCTTTGAGCCAGTTCCTCGCTTCTACGAATGATTCAGTTCCTTTGAAATCCTTTCCACCCATGGCCCTAAAATCTCTATAGATATTTGAGAAAGAATTTGCACGAGGAGGAGGCGGAGGAGGAGGAACTGCTGCAGCTGGGGGAGGAATATCTGCTGGGCCTGCATCGTTGGCCCTAACATCTAAGTACCTCCTGAACCAACTGGGTATTAGCACGCCCTCTGGAAGGTTAAGATTCCCATACATGCTGAAATGAAAAAAAGAGATTCAAAACGAGGAAACAAAGGATAGTGCTAATGGCTTTTGGGGAATAGCCTTTAAATAAACCAAGACTTTTCTTGAAAAATGCTTCTTTGTAAACAGTTTTAGAAGGTTTTAAAAACTTTTGCACAGTCTGGTAACCTTCTGCTCTGATACCAAGTGTAACACCCCACCTCCGCTAGGGTCACTCACAAAGGGAATGCACTAGTTTTGGAGGAGCGTTATCGAGGTAAACAAACACAGAAATATTACAAGAAAGAACAAAAATAAAACAGCGGAAGAATCAGAAGATAAATTTCATTACTTCCAAGAAGAGTCAAAACCTTTTACATCCAAAGTACCAAATAGCCAAAGTCATTATTTTCCATTACAACAAATTCTTTCTTGCATAAATAAAGAAGCATAAACTTAAAACAACAAAAGTAGCTTAATTCCCCAAAGGTAGCAGAAATGTAGCCATAGCATAGCTCAAGATCAAACCATACATGAGCTTAACCGAAAGCAAACGAAATCCAAGCTAAGTGCTAGAGTTTCCTCCCTGAGAACCTAGGGGGGAACGAAAGAAAAAGAGGCGAAAGAAAACGAGTCAGTCATAAAGACTGGTAAGTCCTAGTGACTTTCAGCATAAAAACAGGTAAACGTAACATGACATGTATAAACTGAAAGTAAACATAAGGATGATGACAAGATGGGCAAGGTAGACTAAGATGGTATGATAATTCAAGTATAAATCAAGTATAGCATCGCATGTTCAAGGTTCGCTGCACCAACTGTACTAGTATCCCAAACCCATGTCATATATTAACCATGAAATGATCCCTTGGCCCAATATCATGAAACGACCCATTTTGGGGTCCTATGGAACGATCCATTAATCGATCGGCTCCCGACAAGTTCTAGCTCGTCATGTGTCTGTGTCATACGGCCCTATCACGAATGTTATTACCTATGCTAGGTCCACCATAGGGTGTATCAAGCCCTAGTGTGCCAACCACCGACACGAATCAAGCATGCACAGTGTAAACCTACTGATGCCCAATGCCTGCTTTTTCAACACCGGACTACGTGCACGACCATAGTCCGCCTGAACCTACACTGGCGCACCAACTCAGCCATCATTCTGCTCGCTTACAATTCAGCCAAGTAATCGTGCCCCACCCTGCCTAGTTTAAGGGTGCCATGATACATCTAAGTGGGTTACTGCTGAAATGGACCGCGTAACTAGGGTTTCCATCCAGCAGGTTAAGTGTTGTCATTTAAATTCGTGACTTAACCCTTATCAGTCCAGCATGTCAAGTTGGTTAAATATTGTCTCTCAATTTCACGACTTAACCCCACTAATCCTGTGTCAAGTTGGTTAAGTGTTGTCTTTCATGTTCATGACTTAACCCTATCATGTGGCATTAATTCATTAATGCACCCCAACCTCTCATATCAGACCTGTTGTTGTGGTCACTGGATATACCGGGCGGTTCCGGGCAGAATTACACCACAACTTAGCCTGACCTCGGGTTTTCAAGTGCGATATGACCAATTACCCACATTTGATCCTATTTTTTGCAGTCACTGGATTTGCCGGGCGGTTTCGGGCATAATTACACTGCAAACTCAACCCAACCTCGAGTTGGCCATTTTCAAGTTCATTCTAGTTTCATGTCCATGTTCAAATTTCATGTCAAGTTCGTGTCAAGTTTCACGGCAAGTTTCATGTCAAATTTCAACTTATGCCTATTATCAAGTTCATGATTCATGTTCATAACCAATTCATGTTTTGCCTAATCTACCCAAATCATATTCCCATCACACATAAACGTGAATTGATCTAAATCACAAGAAAATCCAAATCTAGAAATAAAGGGAATAACATCAAAACTATGATAGGCAAAAAGGATAAACTTAAGGTGATTAAAAGGAATTACAAGTCTAGCATGTCATAACTTGAGATAATTGGTTACAACATCACTGGCATATAGAAAATGATAGGATTTCAAATCTAGCATAATAAGGTGATAGTCATGATAAAGGTGATAGTCCCAAACTTGTAAATAATAGTCCGATTCAACATCACAGGCATGATAATGTTATGGACATGAAAGAGTTTGATTTACAACATGAATATGTCCAAACTGATTTCATAGCAATATTCCCAAAAGTCAAGATCCAAGATGGAAACTAGAATAGATGTGAATCGATTATCATACTTAAGTCCAATTTCACTTTATCTCATGTCCAAATTACAATTAACAAGTTTAAATCTCAATGTAACTAGAACTTATAGATCGTGGAATAAGAAATTGAGATGCAGAAGTCAGGTCTAAAAACTAGTCGTTGAATTGTTGAATCGTTGAATCTTGATTTGATTGTAGAAGCAAATCCCCAATATGCAATTCCTAGCCGTAGTCTACAAGAAACAGTCTTTGTGTTTTATATTAGTTTAATTTAATTTAAAAGAAGCCATGTCCATCAAGAATTTGTGCAGCATAAGGTTAGAGAAGAATGGTGTAAAGGGAATGAGGCTAGGTGGCTGTTTATATCGAATTAGGCGGACGAATCTAGACTGAAAACGTGGCCAGATACATCAGAATGAACCCAGACTCAAAACTGGGCTCTGGCACCAGGTCGACCATAGGGCCGACCTGGTCCCTGGGAGGTCGACCACGGTGTCGACCCCCAGGTCGACCTGGTCCTGGGCGGGAGAATTCCCGCCCAGTCTGCACTGGGGTTTGAATTTGAATTTCGAATTCAAATTCGAGCTGTTTTTCTGTTCTGAAAATTCCTGAAACTTCGGAGGGTCATATCTCCCTCATACGGACTCCGTTTCTCGAAAAGTAGGACTCGTTTCCAAGAAGAATTTCGAGATGAACGCAATGGCACAACCCGTTTCCCTTGATTCTTATTTTAAAAATTAATTCTGCCTTGATTTATGGTTTTAACATGTTATAAAAATATGGGTTGTCACACGTCGATTTCCGTGTTTTAACCCACCCCTTCACCACAAAACGCCGCATCGAGGGTCGACCTCGAGTTCAACCGGAAGTTCAACCCCTAATCCCTCGAAGTCCAATGTGAAGTTCAAGAGAGCGATCGTGTAACACCCCACGTCCATTAATGTCACTCACAAAGGGAATCCATTAACTTCCATGGAGGTTTTAAGTGAATATAGAACAGAAAAATTACAACAAGACAGAAAATAAGTAGTACTTGGAAATCTAAAACTTTATTTCATTGCAGCGGAAATTAAACATGTTTGTTACATCATAAAACCATAAATCATAGTCAAGTACAATATCCATCTTGATAAAACAAAATACATAATCCCATTACATAAATAGCCATTAAAGGAGATAATAAGCTGGACTTTACTTCAGCGGTCCAAGCTTTCCAAAAGAGAGAATAAGCAATTCAATCAGACTCCACTAGAGTTGGGTCCACCCTGAGGACCTGGAGGGGGAAAAAGATAGAAATAGAGGGGGGTCAGACATAAAGTCTGGCGAGTATGATAATTCTAACAATACTATTATCAAAATAACTAGACTAAGGCATAAGCTGGAAAACAAGGAAATGTCTATGAACTATTGGGTATGGAAGAGCAGATAAAGATAACGTTAAAGGCACACCTAATACTAACGAATAATTACTACACTGCACCACACCAGTCACCCTAAAGATTGATCCCACTTGCTTCACTTAGAAATTTTATAAATAACTTCGTGTACCCCTAGCTGACTACATAGGTGACGCCTGCCCCTATCTCCGCTAGGTGTACCCCACTACCCACTTTCGATCGGCTCCCTACTCGTAGATACCCGTGCTGGTCCCACAGTGGGGTGTATCACTCCCCTAAAGTGGCAACCCGATACAACTTAAGAATGCACGGCTTATACCTACACGATGCAACAACGTCTTACCTACCAGCCCGGGTCCACACACGCATATGAAACCCGTTGGACTTGTGTTGCCACCGCTAACCCGTTTGGCCTCTTATAGTCAAGCCCAGTATGCGTGTCCCGTCCTCGACTTGGGTCGAGCCCACAAAGATACGTTTGGGTTAATGGTTGAAATATGCCCCCTTTACTTACCACAAGCTATTCACCTAAGCTTGCCCCCACTAGTACATCCCACTTAACCCTTTTAGTCATGTTCATTTACATGTGTGTTTGGTTAAGTCTTACTAATCGTATTTCAAATGCCACTAAAGGCACCCACTAGATTCCTCATGCCACCAAAGGCACCTACTTAACCTCCATGTCCCACCTCACATGTTTATCTGGTTAAGTATTTCTTAATTCATTAAGGCCATAACCTTATAAAGACCTATCACATTAGACTGGCATTTATGGCAGCTGGATTTGTCGGGCGGGTCCGGGCAGTCTTACACCATAAAAGAGTCTAACCTTGTGTCTTTACAACTGTTATGCTTTAATTTGGGCCTAGGATCTCTCACATTGGACTGACATTTGTGACTACTGGATTTGTCGGTCGGGTCCGGGCAAGTTTACGTCACAAACGAGTCCAACCTCGTGTCCTAAGCATTGATTATTACTTATAATCTTTTACCCCAGTTTTAATAATTTCCCTATTCAAATTATTAATTAATTCCAATTTTAATGATGTCCATAATTGACTCAATTATGGCCATCCACTTACGGTATGCAAAATCATATCAATTGCACCCCAATTTCTTAATATTAAATCCTTAATATTACCCCTACCCCACGTTATACGTTCGCTTATTCAACGCAAAATATATGTTAGACTCGAATAGTCTAACTCATAGCACAAAGATAAATTATCACAACATATAGACAAATAAAATAGATCTAATCATAATAGGGGTGAAACTTGCATAAAACTACACATGTCATGGATCTAAAGGTGTCAACTTGTTTGGTTAAATGTCACAACTTACATAATATGATCATAACCCAAGTTCATGTATAAACTTGCATATGTGGTTTATGCAACATAATGATGGTGTGAACTAGCATCTAACACATAGAACTCACACATGTCATAGCATAATTCTAGATCTAAATAGATGTCATAATTCTAGATCTAAATAGATGTCATACAATATGTGAGATTATACATACTAATAAATCTAAACTTACATAGGTACATGTGATTTATCTTGTGAATCATCATAGCCCAAATATATATAATCAACATCATGATTCATAAGCTAACTACAACATAATAACATCATGGCTCTGTAACATCGCAACTTAGCATAGAAACTTGCAACATATATAATATCATCATAGCATGATTTACAGCATATAGTATATCATCATCACATAACATAGGATTTACAACATACATGATAGCATAAGGTTTACAACAACATATATGACAATTCACATCATTTTCTTATGATCCATATCACATCTTAATCTAATTAGTTTGCTAATAATCTTATTAAGATCATCATACTCACAATTAGAAAAGAAAGCGAGTCTTGATTTGCTTTAGAGTTGAGTAGAATTAGAGTTTTGATTAGCTTTCTTCCTTCTTAGTTGGCGGCGACTACACTGAGTTCCATGGCGATGGCATGACGGCGACTATTCTATTTTTCATGTGAATTTAGAGTGAGAGACTACCAAGGTATATATAGAGTTTAGGATTTATTTAGACCGTCAGTTCAATTCAGAACTAACCTGAACCGTTAAATTAGCCAACTCAGCCCCATTGACACATCAGCAGCTCAAAATTGGGCTCTGCCAAAACCTGGCTGACTGGACCAGGTCGACACCCAAGTCGACTGCGCAGTCGAACTGGTCCTGGGGGTGTCGACTGCCCAGTCGACTCCCCAGTCGACCTGGGTGCTGGGCGGGAAATTTCTCGCCTGGCCTGTTTGACTTCGAATTTTGAATTTTGAATTTTCTGAAACTTCCGATGGCCATATCTCCTTCATACGAAGTCCAAATCACGCAAACTCGGACTCTATTTTAACCAGAATTCTGAGACGAACACAATGGCGCAACCCGTTTCCCACAATTCTCACGTCTGAGATTAGTTATTCTTTAATTTGTGAATATTTATATTAACAGAATTACGGGGTGTTACATTCTCCCCTCCTTAAAGGATTTCGACCCCGAAATCTTCAAGTCAAGAAGAATGTATATCCTAACATCCAATCGTCCATCTACTTAACCATCAAACACATGCATCCATTGTCCTTATAGACTTCTAATGCTTTCACGTTTAAATGCACAGTGTGTGTATATGTCCATATCTAATGCAAAATCAGGCGGTCCACTGATTCAGTTGACCTCCTTAATGCAAATCATGATAGTGCCATGCATCCATTATGTATGCAAAAGTTCCTTAATGCTACATATTATCTCTATATGCGTGCACAATCATCATCTGAATGCAGCATCCATATGATAAAAAAAATCCTCATACATTCATTTTACTAAATACATCCATGTATATGCAATATGCAATATGAAATGACTGAGCCGATCTAGTGCCTAATAGTGTGTGTATATGCGTCCACGAGCAACCACTAGCAAACACTTGCATCCACTTTGCATCCATCATACATAACATGTCTCAAACACATGTTTCAACCATAGGATTATCCTAACTAAAGGTCAAAGATACTAGCGAGAGGACATACTAAAAATAAGATAAGTACAAGCTAAGCAATAAAGGAGAAATTAAAAGACATATCCTCAAAAAGAAAAGGGTACAACGAACGCATCTTCGCTTCTGTCTCCCAAGTAGTGTTGCTCTCATCATCTCCCCATTGCACTTTGACTAGTCTGACCTCTCGATTCCTCAACTTCTTGATCTCCGACCCAAGAATGCATGTAGGAGCTCGTCGAATCGTCGCATCACGCTCTATCTCCACCTCTCTAAGCAAGCTCGGCTCTACCACTTCCACGGTCTCGTGCAAGCACTTCCTCAAATGTGACACATGAAATACGTCGTGTACACCACTAAGTCTCTCAGGCAACTCCACTCTATATGCCATCTGTCCAATCTTCTCCTTAATAGGAAACGACCCTACAAACCTTGGTGCTAATTTCCCAACGGACCCAAAGCGAACAACGTTCCGTAATGGAGACACTTTGATAAAGACCATGTCCCCAACATCAAACACAAGATCTGTCCTCCTCTTATCTGCATAAGATTTCTGCCTATCTTGCGCTGTCTTCATCCTCCTTCGAATCAAGTCGATCTTTTCCGAAGTCTCTCTAATCATATCGGGCCCAAGTAAGATCTTATCCGTAGATTCCCACCAACATGTAGGTGAACGACAAGGTCGTCCATAAAGAGCTTCGAAAGTTGCCATGCCAATGCTAGATTGAAAGCTGTTATTATATGCGAACTCTACCAATAGAAGATGCTCTTCCCATGTACCCCCAAAGTCTAAGATACATAGCCTCAAAAGATCCTCTAGAATACGATTCACCCTCTCGGTTTGGCCGTCCGTCTGAGGATGATATGCGGTGCTCAAACATAACTGAGTCCCTACTGCTTCTTGTAAGCTCCTCCAAAATTCGCTAGTGAAGATAGGATCGCGGTCGCTTACTATGCTAGAAGGAACACCATGCAAACGAACTATCTCTCGGACGTATACAGAAGCTAACCATGGAGCAGTCCTCTTACTCTTCACGGGAATAAAATGGGCACTTTTAGTAAGTCTGTCTACTATAACCCAAATCCCCATATTACCCTTCCTTGATCTTGGTAATCCATCCACAAAGTCCATCGAGACACTTTCCCACTTCCATAGTGGAACCTCCAATGGGTGAAGCAACCCACCGGGTTTCTTTTGCTCTGATTTTACTTGTTGGCACACCAAGCGTCTAGCAACAAACTCGGCCACATCCCTCTTCATACCGGCCAAAAAGAAAACTCGCTTCATGTCTTTGTACATCTTGTCCCCGCCGGGATGAATGGTCATCTTCGAATGAAGTGCTTCGTCAAGAATAGCCTTCCACAAACCTTCGTCTCGAGGTACACAAAGTCTATTATCCCTACGTAACCATCCCTTATCATCCAGGGTATACCTACGGAGATGGCTTGATGACTTCCCTCTTTTGAGCTTTTCTACTAACTCAACCAACTATGGGTCGTCTCATTGTGCCTCACCAATCCGTCCCAAAAGTGTAGGTCTGACCTCTAAGGATGATAACAAACCGGGTATAAAGTCAACGGAAGGTCTAAAGTCAAACATCGAAATGAATTCTAAGCTTCGCCGCTCAACAAACAACGGACTCAAGGACAACCTTTTTCTACTTAAGGCATCTGCCACCACGTTACCCTTGCCAGGGGTATATGCTATTTCGAAATCGTAGGACGCTAAGAACTCCATCCACCTTTGCTGTCTTAAGTTCAAGTCCTTCTGAGAGAACAAGTATTTTAGCGATTTGTGGTCAGTGAACAATTCGAATTTCTCCCCAAGAAGATAATGGCGCCAAGACTTAAGTGCGAAAACAATAGCGGCCAACTCTAGGTCATATGTAGGGTAATTTTTCTCATGCGCTCTCAACTGTCTTCCCCCATAGGCTATTACCCTTCCCTCTTGCATTAAGACTGCGCCTAGACCTATCCCACAAGCATCGGAATAAACAGTAAATGGCTTACTCCCATCAGGCAACACTAAGACTGGGGCTGTGGTCAAAGCTCTCTTTAAACGTTGGAACGCATCATCACAATCTACGTCCCATGTGAAAACTAGGTTCTTCTTCGTCAAACGTGTCAATGGAGCTGATATTTTTGTGAAGTCTTTGATAAACTTCCTATAGTAGCCAGCCAACCCCAAGAAACTCCTTACTTCGGTAGCATTTTTAGGGACCTTCCAATCTTGGATGGCCACCACCTTCGCGGGATCAACAGCTATCCCTTCTTTGGAAACCACGTGCCCTAAGAATCGCACTTCCTCTCTCCAGAAGTGACACTTAGTAAATTTAGCTTTAAGGTTATGCGCTCGTAGAGTCTCTAACACTTCCCTAAGATGTAGGGCATGCTCTTCTTCATTCTTAGAAAAGATCAAGATGTCGTCTACAAAGACCACCACGAATTTATTAAGGTACTCCCTAAACACCCTACTCATCAAATCAACAAAGTATGCGGGGGCGTTTGTCAAACCGAAGGGCATCACTAGCCATTCATAGAAACCGTCCGGAGTCCTAAAGATAATTTTGTCTATGCTATCCTCAGCCACTCTCAACTGATGGAATCCAGTGGCTAAGTCCAACTGCCAAAACATTGAGGCGCCAACTAACTGATCGAAGAGATCGTCAATCCTCGGCAGTGGGTGTCTGTTTTTCTTAGTAAGCTTATTAAGTTCTCTATAGTCCACACAAAGTCTAAGGGACCCATCCGCCTTCGTGGCAAACACTACTGGAGCACCCCACTCCGATATACTACGTCTTATGAACCCCTTCTCAAGCAACTCCTTCACTTGCTTATTGAGTTCCCTCCTTTCACGAGGAGCCATGTGGCGTACTGGCAAAGATACTGGTTTTGCATTATCCACAAGATATATTCGAAAATCTATCTCCCGCTTCGAAGGCAAGCCCTTCACCTCCTCAAACACATCCGAGTATTCACGGACCACTCTAACAGATCGTATATTTTCCACCGACGCGTCAAGCGATTCTAGATAACTTAGCATAACGCGATTTATGGGATTACAAAAGATTTCAAGAGTGTTGCCAAGGCGAGTCATGAGTCTAACTACTCTCCTTTCACAATCAAGAACGGCCCCATTTCTAGATAACAATCCATTCCTAAAATTAGCCCATGTCCCATGAAGCCCAAAACATAAGCATCACATCTAAACTCAATGCTAAGTATAGAAATTTTCAACTCCAAACACATCATGGATAAATAAGCTGAGCCCCCAATTGGATTCGAAACAACTAAGGGATCCTCTACTAAACTGGTGTTTAAGTGCAGTGATTCAACTAATGAGGTAGAGATAAACGAATGCGATGCGCCCGAATCGAATAAGGTACGGACAGGATGATCAAACAGAAAAACTAAGCTTTCAACAGAAATGGTTCTACCTCGTTCTTGCAGCGGTGGGACCGCGAGAGCCTGAACTTGTCCCCTTGCCTGCCCTGGTGCCATAAGAGCCTGCACCTGTCCTCCCGAGGTAGACCCTGCCCTCTGTCGCTTCTTTGGGAAATCCTTCACTAGATGTCCCGCTTCACCACAGTGAAAACAGCCAGTCTTCTTTTTCTTTCTGCAATCCTTGCTGAGATGGCCTGGTGTCCCACAGTTAAAGCATCTTTTCTTTCCTTTACCATTATTGTCTTTACCACCCTTCTTGTTTTGCTGTTGTGGTTTCTTCTGATCCCCTTTCTTCTCGGGTGCCTTATTAGCATTAGCGCCTTTCTCCTCGTGCATGAGTGCCATGTCTACTATTTTCTCAAAGGTGGCCCCCATAGGGATGTGGGTCATAACCAACCCCTGCAGTGGCTCATTCAAGCCATTAACGAACCTCAGAGCCTTCTTCTCCTGCGTGTTCACCAAATCTAAGCCAAACCTTGCCAATTGTTAAATTTGTTGACGTACTCTTTCACTGATAGATTTCCCTGCTTCAATGTTAAGAACCTTTCCATGTATAGATTCTCTTATGTCCTTGAGTGAAACTTTGCCTCAAACCTACGTCTGAAATCCGCCCAAGAATCAACAGTACGCTCCCCATTAGTGACCTCCCACCAAAACGAGGCCTCTCCCTTCATTAACCAAGCCGCTAATTTGACTTTCCTCCCTTCTTCTACTTCAAAGATTCCTAGCAATTCTTCCACCTCCTTAAGCCAATCTATAGCTTCCACAAACATTTCTGACCCTTGAAAAGGTTTTCCACCCATAGCCTTAAATTCCTTGCATGTCTTTGCAAAAGTATCAGCGTGAGGAGAGGGAGGAGGAGGAGGAGCGGGTGTAACTGGGGGTGGAGGAACATTTACTGGACCTGGGATGGTGGCCCTAAACTCCAAGTATCTCCTAAACCATACTGGTATTGTTACACCCTCCAGAAGATTCAAATCTTCAGCCATGCTGAAACGAAAAAGGAAAGATTCAAAATGGAGAATTCGAAAGATAAAGATATATGACTATGGGGGATTATGTTTTTCATAAAAACTATCCTCTCAAAATAACTCATTAAGCCATGTTTTTGAAAACACTTCTTCCAAAAATACTATAGAAAAATAGTTTTTCTAAAAAAATTATCTGTTCTAGTAACCTTAAGCTCTGATACCACGTGTAACACCCCACGTCCATTAATGTCACTCACAAAGGGAATGCATTAACTTCCATGGAGGTTTTAAGTGAATATAGAACAGAAAAATTACAACAAGACAGATAATAAGTAGTACTTGGAAATCTAAAACTTTATTTCATTGCAGCGGAAATTAAACATGTTTGTTACATCATAAAACCATAAATCAGAGTCAAGTACAATATCCATCTTGATAAAATAAAATACATAATCCCATTACATACATAGCCATTAAAGGAGATAACAAGCTGGACTTTACTTCAGCGGTCCAAGCTTTCTAAAAGAGAGAATAAGCAATTCAATCAGACTCCACTAGAGCTGGGTCCACCCTGAGGACCTGGAGGGGGAAAAAGATAGAAATAGAGGGGGGTCAGACATAAAGTCTGGCGAGTATGATAATTCTAACAATACTATTATCAAAATAACTAGACTAAGGCATAAGCTGGAAAACAAGGAAATGTCTATGAACTATTGGGTATGGAAGAGCAGATAAAGATAACGTTAAAGGCACACCTAATACTAACGAATAATTACTACACTGAACCACACCAGTCACCCTAAAGGTTGATCCCACTTGCTTCACTTAGAAATTTTATAAATAACTTCGTGTACCCCTAGCTGACTACATAGGTGTCGCCTGCCCCTATCTCCGCTAGGTGTACCCCACTACCCACTTTCGATCGGCTCCCTAGTTGTAGATACCCGTGCTGGTCCCACAGTGGGGTGTATCACTCCCCCAAAGTGGCAACCCTATACAACTTAAGAATGCACGGCTTATACCTACACGATGCAACAACGTCTTACCTACCAGCCTGGGTCCACACACGCATATGAAACCCGTTGGACTTGCGTTGCCACCGCTAACCCGTTTGGCCTCTTATAGTCAAGCCCAGTATGCGTGTCCCGTCCTCGACTTGGGTCGAGCCCACAAAGATACGTTTGGGTTACTGGTTGAAATGGGCCCCCTTTACTTACCACAAGCAATTCACCTAAGCTTGCCCCCACTAGTACATCCCACTTAACCCTTTTAGTCATGTTCATTTACATGTGTGTTTGGTTAAGTCTTACTAATCGTATTTCAAATGCCACTAAAGGCACCCACTAGATTCCTCATGCCACCAAAGGCACCTACTTAACCCCCATGTCCCACCTCACATGTTTATCTGGTTAAGTATTTCTTAATTCATTAAGGCCATAACCTTATAAAGACCTCTCACATTAGACTGGCATTTATGGCAGTTGGATTTGTCGGGCGGGTCCGGGCAGTCTTACACCATAAAAGAGTCTAACCTTGTGTCTTTACAACTGTTATGCTTTAATTTGGGCCTAGGATCTCTCACATTGGACTGACATTTGTGACTACTGGATTTGTCGGTCGGGTTCGGGCAGGTTTACGTCACAAACGAGTTCAACCTCATGTCCTAAGCATTGATTATTACTTATAATCTTTTACCCCAGTTTTAATAATTTCCCTATTCAAATTATTAATTAATTCCAATTTTAATGATGTCCATAATTGACTCAATTATGGCCATCCACTTACGGTATGCAAAATCATATCAATTGCACCCCAATTTCTTAATATTAAATCCTTAATATTACCCCTACCCCACGTTATACGTTCGCTTATTCAACGCAAAATATATGTTAGACTCGAATAGTCTAACTCATAGCACAAAGATAAATTATCACAACATATAGACAAATAAAATAGATCTAATCATAATAGGGGTGAAACTTGCATAAAACTACACATGTCATGGATCTAAAGGTGTCAACTTGTTTGGTTAAATGTCACAACTTACATAATATGATCATAACCCAAGTTCATGTATAAACTTGCATATGTGGTTTATGCAACATAATGATGGTGTGAACTAGCATCTAACACATAGAACTCACACATGTCATAGCATAATTCTAGATCTAAATAGATGTCATAATTCTATATCTAAATAGATGTCATACAATATGTGAGATTATACATACTAATA
Organism: Allium sativum; assembly: GCA_030737875.1. Classification (NCBI taxonomy): domain Eukaryota; kingdom Viridiplantae; phylum Streptophyta; class Magnoliopsida; order Asparagales; family Amaryllidaceae; genus Allium; species Allium sativum. The sequence goes on along the minus strand of CM060922.1, from coordinate 527,206,983 downwards.
AATCTAAACTTACATAGGTACATGTGATTTATCATGTGAATCATCATAGCCCAAATATATATAATTAACATCATGATTCATAAGCTAACTACAACATAATAACATCATGGCTTTGTAACATCACAACTTAGCATAGAAACTTGCAACATATATAATATCATCATAGCATGATTTACAACATATAGTATATCATCATCACATAACATAGGATTTACAACATACATGATAGCATAAGGTTTACAACAACATATATGACAATTCACATCATTTTCTTATGATCCATATCACATCTTAATCTAATTAGTTTGCTAATAATCTTATTAAGATCATCATACTCACAATTAGAAAAGAAAGAGAGTCTTGATTTTCTTTAGAGTTGAGTAGAATTAGAGTTTTGATTAGCTTTCTTCCTTCTTAGTTGCCGGCGGCTACACTGATTTCCATGGCGATGGCATGACGGCGGCTATTCTATTTTTCATGTGAATTTAGAGTGAGAGACTACCTAGGTATATATAGAGTTTAGGATTTATTTAGACCGTCAGATCAAATCAGAACTAACCTGAACCATTAAATTAGCCAACTCAGCCCTAAAGACACATCAGCAGCTCAAAATTGGGCTCTGCCAAAACCTGGCCGACTGGACCAGGTCGACACCCAAGTCGACTGCGCAGTCGACCTGGTCCTGGGGTTGTCGACTGCCCAGTCGACTCCCCAGTCGACCTGGGTGCTGGGCGGGAAATTTCCCGCCTGGCTTGTTTGACTTCGAATTTTGAATTTTGAATTTTCTGAAACTTCCGATGGCCATATCTCCTTCATACGAAGTCCAAATCACGCAAACTCGGACTCTATTTCAACCAGAATTCCGAGACGAACACAATGGCACAACCCGTTTCCCACAATTCTCACGTCTGAGATTAGTTATTCTTTAATTTGTGAATATTTATATTAACAGAATTACGGGGTGTTACAGATCACCTTTGGCTAGCCTCGAGATCCACCCACGTAGTCGTTTCATGTGTCGGCACTGGGCCCACCTCAAAAATCACCGTCGTTCAAACAAACCCATCGGCTCTCAACCTAACCTTTTTTTCAAAGAATTCAAAGTACTCAGGTTTATTTTTTTAGGGTCTGACTTTAATGGGTCAATCAATCAAGCAAAGTAAAGAAAGAAGAGAAAGTGTGGAGGATAGTTCGAATTTATAAGGAGGGGGGATTCGGGCTTTGACCCAATGGACGTTTGGTATCCTGCCTAGGGATATGAATTTTCGTTTCCCATTGGGATACGCAAATTTCATATCCTACCAGGACATAAAATTTCATATTCCCACATGGAATATGAAAAAATTGTGCCCCATATGCGGGATACGAACCTACGTTCAAAATTTTATATATATATATATATATATAATATGTATATATAATGTATGTACTACATGATGCAATACTATGTGTGTAAATATTTACATGTGAATGTGAACAACGTACGTGCAAACTTCTCACGCACAGCTTTCCATGTCTCAAAAGGTCAAACACTTGTAAACATACATTCACGTACATTCTCATTCACACCTACATGTATTGCTTTTTCATTTCCACTTCCCATCGTGTCGCACAAGACCATCCAAAAAGTATGAGGCATGTACGCTACATCAGGCCGACAACAACTTGTTTACGTTACGATGTAAACAAGGGTCGAGAACTAACGCTTACATTTATGAGTCAATAGGAATTCAACAATCCAATAAGAGCAACTCTATCAACTCAAAGCACATCATGTTAAGACAAGACGTACTTTTGGGGGAAAATGTTTACCGGCCTTTTGGTCTAATTCCCAAAAGTACACCAGCCACACTCGACTCAACATATCGTGTGATGTTCAAGTCCGGAATGTCGCAAAAGGCCTAGGTACGTGTTTACAAGAAGTTGTACGAGCAAGAGTTTCAAACCCTTAAAACCATGTTACAACAATAATTTTGTATACCTCATTTAAGGGATTTCGAGTCCTCCTGCACCGTGAGCTTTGTATCCCTCAGCTCCATAAATTTCGGATCCCTCGAGTGGCAGTATGTCCATATCCTTTGGCCATAAAAAATATTGGCTCCCATAATACTTCAAACCCCTCTGGTTCGACTACCCCACCTCATACTCGAATCCCTCATCGTCCAGAAGTCTCAACTCCCCGTATCACCGTACCCCAAAGGGATACGAACTCGTATCAACCAAGGGATACGAAAGACTCGTATCTCCTGGAGATAGTTAATGACCATACCCCTTATGGGTATATTATTTTGTATCTCTCGTAAGGGGTACGAGTTTCATACCCCTTGGAGTATGAAATTCATATCCCCCATATGGCATACGAAATTCATATCCCCCACATGGGGTACGAAATGTTGCATGCTTCACAATAGGGAGTCGAATTTCCAGATGCTGCCTCCCAGGTATACGAAAATCTGCAATATAGTCCCTAAATCCTACCTACTCCCACCTAACCACACTACTATAAATACCCCCAAGCTTGCACTTCAAAGTGGTTGGAAATTGACTGATTTGAAACCTTGAGAGCTCCAAGAACTAGAGATGGAAATTTAATCCACGGGGATGGTTACCTGCGGAGACCCGCGCCTAATCGGGTGGGGATTCCCCGACTTAGCGGGTAATGGGGTGTGGGCGAAGGATGATATCAGTAACCGAAGCGGGTACGAAGCGGGTATGGAGGTAATATTATTCGCCCCATATCCGACTCAATATATATTTCCTATTAAAGTACATGTGATAAAACACTACTTTTTCTGATTTTTATTTTTTTATAACACACGAATATCGATAAACATACATGCATGGCATAAATATACATCTTTTTACCATTTTTTCTAAGTTGTTGACGTGATTGTGACATTGACTATACCATTTATTTAGCTTTTAAGTGTACAGTTATACATTTGAGTTAATGGTTATTGGTTACCCGATGGGTTCTCCATAACCGTTGGGTATTCCCCTACCCGAATCCGTTGGATATTAAACGGGGATGTGGTGGGTACGGAGGATATAAATTCATAGTAGGGATGGAGGCGGAGGATGTATTTCCCGCATATTATCTGGCCCATTTCCAACCTTACCAAAACTCATGAATGACATCTATGCTTGAGGAAGAAGAAGCATAAAAGTTACTTTTTCCTAATACTCATATATGACAATTATGGCTCCAAATTATGTAGAAATACTTGCAATCAAATGCCTAGATAATGCTTGTAGCTTGTAATCCCTTCTTGGGTCACCATTTTTCTCATCCTTGGGCTGTGATCCTTAGCCCTAACTCACTTATTCTCCTTTGTACCGTCCTTGTGTAACATGTTAACAAGCCTCTCGAAAGCTGCCTCCATCGCACAAAAATCCTTTCTAAGCTTGAGAGGAAATTGGCCGTAGGTGAAACTACTGTTGCTAAGATGGAGATTAGGCACTTCTTTGCCCTTCGACGTATGTCGTATTTTTAACATGCCTCCAGAACCATGCCGCAATGGGGACACCCTTCGGGAAGAATCAGTTCCCCAGACATGCAGAAAAGAAAAGGAAAAGGGATTCAAGCGGAGAATCGAGAGATATTTTATATGGCTTTGGAGAATATTTTTTTCAAAACATAGTTTTCTTTTGAAAATGCTTTCATTTTAAACCTTTTTGAAAACAATTTTCAAAATCTTTAATCCGATCTGGTAACCCTCTGCTCTGATACCAACTGTGACACTCCACATCTGTTAATGTCACTCTTTATCAGAATGCATTAAGTTTCGTGAAGCGTTATAGGTAAATAGAAATAGAAAGCCTTTGACTGTTGAATGGTTATGCAAGTAAAAATGTTACCCCAAGAGCTATGTTAAACTAGACATCATGAAAGCCTTTGACATGCAACAGTGGGATTCTATAGTTAGAATATTAGGTTACATGAATTTCCCTACACATTTTGTGTCTTGGATTTATTCTTGTATCTCTACAGCTCAATTTTCTATTGTTTTTGATGGGGATGCTTTGTTTTTTTTTGTTTTTAGGAGCAAACAAGGGATAAGGCAAGGTGATCCCATCTCGGCATATCTATTTATCACTGTCATGGAGGTCCTTACACAAATGCTCAACCAAAATATTGAGAGTGATCTATTTCATATACATCCTATGTGCCAAATTCCAAGAATATCTTCTTTTATGTTCGCCAATTATAACACCCCACGTTGATTAATGTCACTCTCAAAGGGAATGCATTAACTTTCATAGAGTATTATTGGTGAATAGAATAGAATATAACAAAACAGATACATATATTGGTACTTGAAAATTTTCAAAAACAACCTTTACTGCAGCGATAATTACAAAAACATCATAAACCAATAGAAAAACCAAGTACAGTTAGTAACCATCTTGACAAATTGTTTTCTGAGTACATAAAGTAAAAAGCATAACCCCAACATAAGTAGCCATAAAAGGGATGAGCTGAACTTTACTTTCAGCAATCCAAGAACTCACAAAAGAGAGAGAAAGATCCAGATCAAGCTCTACTAGTACTAGTCCCACCTTGAGAACCTAGGGGGGAGGAGGAAGAAAAGGGGCGAAAACAAAGGGGGTCAGACATAAAGTCTGGCGAGTACCCTAACTTTAACAACATAATTATAAAAGTAATTAGGATAAGGCATAAACTGGTAAAACAAGGAATGACTGTGAAACAAGTGGGCAAGACAAAATAAACAAGAGGAATATTCTGGCGTTAATCTCGCTCCTAATCACTATAGGATAATTACTATACTGCACCTCTACTAGTCACCCGAAAAGTTGATCCTTCCTATTGAACATAATAATCATAATGGTAGCTTTGTGTACGCCTACCTGTCTCCATAGGTACCGCCTGCCCCTATCTCCACTAGTTGTACCCACTACCCCCATGCGATTGGCTCCCTAACTCGTAGATACCCGTGTTGGTCCCATAGTGGGGTGTATCACCCCCCAAAGTGGCAACCCGACACCACTAAAGATGCACGGCTTATATCTACACGATGCAATAACGTCTTACCTACCAGCCCAGGCCCACGCACGCACATGACCCCGTTAGACTTGCGTTGCCATCGTTAACCCATTTTGACCTCTTACAATCAAACCCAGTAAGCATGTCCCGTCCTCGATCTAACTCGAGCTCACAAAAATACCTAATGGGTTACTGGTTTGAAATGGGTCCCCCATGCTTGACACAAGCTTCCCACCTATGCTTGGTCCCCACTAGAATTTTCCACTTAACCCCTTCTTATTCATGTCTTCTTACATGTTTCAATTTGGTTAAGTCTTTCTAATCGTATTTCACATGTCACCCACTTAACCCCCATGTTTATTCTTGCTTAAGTGTTACTTAATTCATTATAACCGTAACCTTGTAAGACCTCCCACATTAGACTCCCGTTTGCAGTTTCTAGATTTGCGGGGCAGCTCCGGGCAGTCTTATACAACAAACGTGTCTAACCTCGTGTCTTTACAATTGTACTTTGTGGTTGCTGGATTTGTCGGGCGGGTCCGGGAAGTCTTACACCACAAACGAGTCTAACCTCGTGTCTTAGGTGTTTATTATTACAAATTATTTCACACCAATTTGAATTAATTATCCCTATTCAAATTGTCAAAAATTTCCAAATTAATTATGTCCATAATTGTCACCTAAATTATGTCCATACTTTTTAGGTATAAAAATTATACCAATCAATGTATCAATTTAATTATATGCTTTTAAAGCCATTTTATGCCAATTCACAATTTACATAATTAATATTTTCCCATTGTCCCCACGCTATTCGTACGTTCAAATGTGAAGTATGTTAGACTCGCAAATAGTCTAACTTATAAAAAAAGAAACATCACAACTTGCATAACACATAAAAATAGATCTAATTTGTAAATAGGAATTATAACATAAATTTGCATAGACAATGGTCATATAGAATCATATATTTTCATAAACTACCATGGATCTAAATATCGATCTAAACATGAAATTATGAACTTACATATATGAATTATGGGTATCACCTAAACTTGCATATGTGAATATAATTTTCACCTAAAAATGTGAATATAGTTTTCACCTGAACTTGAATATGGATTCCTACAACTTGCATATGAATTTACCACATGTTTTTGCATATAAAGCAACATATGTATATACTTGATTCACATATAAACTTGTGTACAATTCACATATAGACTTGCAGAAGATTCATATTCAAACTAACATACAATTTAACATCCCAAACTTGCACAAAATTCACATAGGAATTGACATATGATTTAACATCCCAAACTTGCATAAGATTCACATACGAATTAACATATGTAAAAACGGACTTGCATAAGATTCATACTCAAACTAGTATATGATTTAACATCCCAAACTTGCATAAGATTTCACATACGAACTAGCATAAAATAAATCAAGTTAAACATGTATAATTGGACATATGAAATAGATCTACCAACATAAGATAACAAAGTTAAAGAACACCACGCGATTCAACAGACATGTTCTCATAATCCAATTATAACTCGTCACAATTAATTTATTAATTATATTATGAAAGAAATAGTACTCACAAAGATAGGTTAGAGAAGAGAATGATTCGTTCGTCTTTTGAATTAGAATTCTGACTTGCTAAATCCTAAGCTTTAGGAAGGAGAACTATCCTAGCAGCAGCATGGTGGCCAAGAGACAAATTTTGTTTAGGTTTAGGGTTTGAGTCTAGGCACTCTTTTATAGAAGTTTGAATTAACCTAAGCCGTTAGATTATCATAGGAGAAAATCCAACCATCCAGATAGAGTTATCTAGAATAGCCACATCAGCCCTTATGACTCAGCAGAGAGTCGTAAATCATCGCATTTCAGATCTTCTTGGGGGGCTAGGTCGACCCCCGGTCGACCCCCTGGTCGACCTGTATAGGGTAGGTCGACCCCAAGGTCGACCCCCCTGTCGACCTGGCCCTTGGGCGGGATAATTCCCGCCTAGCCTCTTCCCTGTTTGAATTTGAATTTTGAATTTATTATTCTAAACTGTTTTAATTTATATAAAATTACTGAAACTTCCGAGGGCCATAACTTCCTCATACGAAGTCCGATTTACGAAAACTTGGACTCTATTCCAAGCAAAATTTCGAAACTAATGCAACGGCATAACCCATTTCCCTTAGTTCTCACTTTAGTTATTAAGTATTCTTAGGATTGTTAATTTTAATATTCACAGAAAATTCAGGGTGTTACATTCTCCCCTCTTTAAAGGATTTCGCCCCCGAAATCTCCAAGTTAAGGAGAATGTATATCTTAACATCCAATCGTCCATCTACTCAACCATCAACCACAGGCATCCATTGTCCTTACAGGATTTCTAATGCCGTATGAACATATGCAAAAAGTGTGTGTATATGTTCTTTATCTAATGCAAAATCAGGCGGTCTACTGATTCAGTTGACCTCCTTAATGCAAATCATGATAGTGCCATGCGTCCATTATGCATGCAAAAGAATCCTAACGATACATATTGCTTCAACATGTGTGCACAACCATTCATCAAAATGCAGCATCCATATGATAACCCAACCATTATACGTCCACTAATTTAAATATGCACACACATTTATATGCAACATGGAAGTGACTGAGCCGATCTAGTGCCTAATGTGTGTGTTCACGCATCCATGAGCAACCACTAACAACCACTCGCAACCATCAATCATAACATGTTTCAAATACATGTTTACATCCATTGGGTTTGACCTAAGGATAAAGAGTAGGACTGAGGAGATATACTTAAAAGATAGATATAAGCATGAATAAACTTATGGAAAAAGAGATCAAGGAGGTATCCTGAAAGAGAAAAGGGTAGGCTGCGCGTATTTTCCTCTCAGTTTCCCAAGTCTCGTCTTCCTCAGCGTCACTCCATTGAAATTTAACAAGCTTGACTTCACGATTGCGTAGCTTTTTGACTTCCGTACCCAAGATACGAGTTGGAACTCTTCTCACCGTCGCTTCTCGTTCCACTTCAACTTCCTCTAGTATACTTGGCTCCACCACTTCTGCAGATTTATGTAAGCACTTTCGTAATTGAGAAACATGAATAAGATTATGAACTCCAGGCAGGCCCTCGGGTAGCTCTACTCTGGAAGCCATCGTCCCAATCCTTTCAATGATAGAAAATGGTCCTACAAATCTTGGTGCTAGCTTTCCTATGGACCCAAAGCGAATGACATTCCTCAAAGGAGATACTTTGAGGAACACCCTGTCTCCAACCTCAAATTCAAGGTCGGTCTTTCTTTTTTTTGCGTAGGACTTCTGCCTATCTTGTGCAGCCTTCATCCGTCTTCTTATCAAGTCCACCTTTTCTGAGGTCTCTCTAATCATGTCTGGCCCAAGTACGAGCTTGTCTGTAGACTCCCACCAACAAGTTGGTGATCGACGTGGTCTTCCATATAAAGCTTCGAAGGGCGCCATACCTATGGTAGCTTGGTAGCTATTGTTGTAGGCGAATTCCACCAGAGGAAGATGACCCTCCCATGTCCCTCCAAAGTCTAGAATGCACAATCTCAAGAGGGATTCCAATACTCTGTTCACCCTTTCTGTCTGACCATTGGTTTGGGGGTGATAGGCCGTGCTTAAGCATAATTGTGTGCCTACTGCCTCTTGCAAACTCTTCCAAAACTCGCTCGTAAAGATAGGATCTCGATCACTCACTATGCTGGAGGGTATCCCATGGAGTCAAACTATTTCTTTAAGATAAATGGATGCTAGGGGCGAGGCAGTCCTTATACTTTTAACAGGCATAAAGTGAGCGCTTTTAGTGAGCCTGCCCACTATTACCCAAATACTGGTATTGCCCCTTCTTGACCTAGGCAACCCATCAACAAAATCCATCGAAATGCTTTCCCACTTCCACTGTGGGACCTCTAGGGGATGAAGCAGACCACCAGGCTTCTTCTGCTCTGCTTTGACTTGCTAGCATATCAAAGATAAGTTATTAATCTTTATTTCAATCATAAGAGAGCTGCAATCAATTGTTAATGACATCCCCTCTTCCTTCTTCTCCCCTTCATCTTTCGTATTATCCTTCTAAGTACAAACCTTTTCTTTTTCCTTGATCCGTTCCTTCTTCGTCTCCTTCCTCTCACCGTCCTCGTTCTTTTCCTCCTCCTAATCCTTCTTCCTCCATTCTTTACCCTTCGTCTAAAAATGATCGCTCTACTCCATCCCGTTCAGTTCATTTTAATATTTCTCACTCTTCTTCTCGTGCCTCTTCTTCTCATAATCCTTCTAATTGTCCTTCCATTCAAATAGATAAGAGTTAGGTTCAGTCTCGCTCTTTTTCTCATCAATCTCGTTCTTCTTTGAATTATTCTTTTTAATCGTTTTGCTATTCTTTCTGATCATCAACCGGTAGTTCCTCCTAAGTCTTATGCTCAAGTGGTTACAACAAAACCGTCAATGCCATCAAACCCACCACCTAAGAAGGGAATTAAACCACCTTTGCCGGAGTTTGTTTCAGTTCATCAAATATCACCCAACTGAAGAAGGAGAAAAGATGTTTGAAATGTGCATGTAAAGGTCATGTGAGTTGCACGTGCAAAGACCCAACAATTTGTTTCAAATGTGGTTCAATAGGTCACTCAGTGCAAAGATGTTTACAAAAAATTACTTCGTTGGAAGCTCCTCGTCTTCTGCAATTACAGCCAATAGTAACAAGAGTAATAATCATGCTCATTGGGTCTCGAAACAACTCAATTTCTCTGCCAACTCAGCGCATCAACAGTCACTTCGTAATGCCAGCTGTCAATTTACCCACCAGCGAAATTACAATTTTTTGAAACCATCTAATTATAATTCACTTCACTCTTCCCCTCCTAATTCACATTCATCTCCAAAAAAATAAGATTTTCCATAAAATGGATTCCTCAAAATGCATTGCTGCAAAAACACTCTCAGGAAAATGGAGCATAGAAACTCTACGTCAGGCCTTAGAAGTCAACCTTGAATATGATAATTGGCCGATGTCGATTATCACTAACAATTCATTCTTGGTCCATTGTCCTACTTATGGTAAAAGAGATCATGCACTTTTACTTAAAATCCTTACTAAGCTTGGAGCTACGATTAGTTTGGAAGCATGGGATGAGGAAGCAATGGAACCGGAATTGCATTGGAAAACGAATCATAGGCTAGGGTAGAAGGATTCCCTGAATTTTTAAAGTATAACGATGAAGCGGCGAAAGAAATCCTTAAGCCGATGGGTAGAGTCTTAGAAGTTGATGATTGTGACTGGTGCCCCTTTGACCATAGAGAATTCTTGGTAAAATTACAATTTTTCAAAGGCATTGGCTCAAAAAATGAATTTGCAGCTCGTTTTAACAACAAAACTCATATCATTAAAGTCCAGCGCTGTAATCATGAACATCCAGGCACAAGACCTGAACTCATATTCGTAGGGAATGACGATGATCAAGTGGTTCCGTGTATCCACAATGAACAAGATACAAATTCGGAGAACAGATTTGATGCAATGATAGAGGAGGCGATGATGTTACCATCTTTTCCCTCGATTTGTAGAGAGATTAACATGAACCCTAACTTCCCAGAATTTGATGATCAAGAGATGGAACACGATGATCAAGAAGAAGTGAATCAGGAAGTAAAAGATGATCAGAACCAGAATGTGCAAAATGTTGATGATCCACCTATTAACCAGATTATCCCTTATGGTAACGATTTTCCAATGCTCCCTATTCAAGCCATTCCTTTTGACGTCAGTTCTATTCCTCCACCATAATCTCCTCCTCATCAACCATGGTCTGATGACAATGATTAGCCTCAATTTCTCTCCCCCATCTTTGTTCGTCGCAGTGGGAGACGCAACAATCCTGATGTAACAGGTAGTTTTCTTACTCTTGTTGTTTTTTCTACTTCAAATAAACGTTTGAATAAAAAATAGCAAACTGCATGGGTGTAAATTTATGTGACTTACACTATAAAGCCATGCAGGCATTAGAACATGAGCGTATTAATAGACATCAATGAAAGTGGTCACATGGAATGTACGTGGTTTGGGGGACCATTCGAAATGTCATGCTATAAATTTAGTTTTGTCCCCACTTAAAATTGATATCCTCTTCCTTCAAGAAACAAAACTCGTTGATCCATCTAATTATCATTTTAGATTAATTGGAGGTTCCTTCTTGGGAGGTTGGACCTATGTTAATGCTATTGATACAAGAGGTGGACTTATTACCGCATGGAATGATTCTGAGTGGTCTCTGTATCAATCTTTTTCTTCCCAATTTGCTCTTCATGTTGCTCTCAAAAATATTGCTACTAATTTAATATATCTTTGTTCCAATGTTTATGGTCCTCAGGATTATCATGAAAGAATTGCTATTTGGGAGCATTTTAAACAAATGTCAAATAATGTTTTAGGACCTTGGGTGATAGGGGGTGATTTCAATACTGTGAGATATCCTGATGAGAGAAAATCTTTTTCTTTATCAGCTGATTCTGAGGCTTTTAACTCTTTTATCTTTGATTGTTGTCTTTTTGATCCTCCTATTTGCAATAGATCTTTTACATGGTCAAACAACAGAATGAATCCATCCCTTGCCAAATTGGACAGATTTCTTTTCAATGAAGCTTGGGAAGAATCTCACCCATTATCCTTTGCTTCTGGCCTTGCTACCATTATTTCTGATCATTGCCCTGTTGTACTTGATTCGGGTTCACTATCTAATTTCAAACGCCATTTAGATTTGAGAGATTATGGTTACTTGAACCATCTTTTAAAGAATTTGTTCAGAAAGTTTGGGATAATCCTATTCAATCCCAATCAGCCACTCACAGAATTGTTCTTATATTAAGATCTTTGAGAAAACTGATAAAACCTTGGGCTAAAACAATCTGGGGCTCAATTCGAACTCGTATTTCTAATATCCAAGATGCTATCTTAGATCTCAATATATTGGAGGAATCTCGTTCCCTCAATGATGTTGAACTAAACTCTCTTAATAATCTGGAATCTGAGTTAGACAGACTGTTTAAACAAAATGAAATTGGTTGGAAGCAGAGATCCAAAGCCAAATGGCTAAATGAAGGAGATAGAAATTCAACTTACTTTCATAGAATAACTAATGGAATAAGACGAGAATCACACATTCTCGAAATAACCCGTGAGGGTCAAGTTTATTCAAACCCTGATGATATACTTTCTTTTTTTTATAACTATTATCGCTCCATTCTAGGTTGTTCATCCTCTGAAATTTCTCTTATTGATTGGTGTACTCACTATCCTTTACCTGCTTCTATTTGTATAGATCAACCGTTCACTGAAAATGAGGTATGGGCTGCGTTAAGAGACATGAATGATGATAAAGCCCCTGGGCCTGATGGGTTTGGGCCTTCCTTCTTTAAATCGTTTTGGGCTATTGTGAAAAATGATATAATGAATATGTGCAATGAGTTTTATGAAAACCCTAATCTCATTTCTCGTATCAATTATGCAAATATTGTGCTTCTTCCCAAATTTGCCGGCGCAAACACTTTATCTGATTTTCGTCCTATCAGTTTGCTTAATACCACTTTCAAAATTGTGACTAAAACTCTCGCAAATCAGCTTCAATCTGTGATCTCTAATCTCGTAGGTGCTGAACAATCAACATTTATTCTTGGACAAAACATTTCCGATTGCATTGCAGCTACCCAAGAGGTAATCTCTTATTGTCACAATATGAAAATACCAGGTGTTCTCCTCAAATTAGACTTTTCAAAAGCATTTGACTCTGTTAATTGGGAATTTGTTCTGCAAATGTTTTAACATAGGGTATTTTCTCAATGTTGGTGTAATTGGATCGAGGGTATTCTTACAACAAGTCATTCTTCAGTTTCAATTAATGGTGATATTGGGGGTTTATTTAAATCAAGTAGAGGTTTGAGGCAAGGAGATCCCTTATCCCCTCTGATTTTTGTATTAGTTGCTGATGTTTTTAACCAAATGGTTAAAAGAGTTATAGCCAACAATTACTTTGAAGGGATTCATCTGCATAATTCCTCTCTGTCCATTTCTAACCTTCAATTTGCAGATGATACAATCATCTTTTCCTCTCCCAATTTAAACCACATTTTTTGTCTCAAAGTTGTTCTCTATACTTTTGAGATTATCTTTGGCTTGTAAATCAATTTCTCCAAGAGCTCGATAATAATGTTAGGTGAGGCTGATTATCTTGGTTCTTCTGTCTCAGCCATCTTAACTGTCCAGTCGATAAGTTCCCTATTCAACATTTGGGAATTCCTCTTAGACCCACCAAACTACACAAATTGGATTGGATGCCTCTTATTCAAAAAATTGAAAGGAGATTATCTTCATGGAAGGCTAATGCTCTTTCTTTAGCAGGTCGTTTAGTGTTGGTTAAGGCTGTCTTATCAGCATTACCAACTTATTGGATGTCTATCCATAAATTTCCTAGGTGGGTACTTTCAAAAATTGATTCTATCAGAAGCACGTTCCTATGGAATGGGAACAAGGTTAAAACACTGGTTAATTGGCAAACTTCTTGCTTACGCACTAGTCAGGGAGGTCTGGGTATCGTTAAACTTTATGATTTTAATTTGGCTCTTTTATCTAAATGGCTTTGGAGAATTGTTACTCCTGGTTCTTTCCTATGGAAGAATTGGATTCTTTCTCTCTACTATTCTAACAATCCTCATCTTGTTTTACACTCCTCTCCTCCTATCAAATTTTCTCCTTTCTTGTCTAGGGTTATTTCATGCTTAACACGCATCAAAAGCTTGTTTCAAGTCAAAGTAGGTAATGGCGACTCTTGTTTATTTTGGTATGATATTTGGCATGGTCATACTCCTCTCCATCAGGTTTTCCCTATGTTTTTCCCTCTCGTTTCTAATGGACTCTCTACTGTTGCAAATTTGTTGCATTTGGGTCCTTCTGCATTGTGTCCATCTTCTATTTTTAGTGTGCATGTTCTGGATGAACTACTTCTTGCATCCAGACTGTTAATAAACTCTCATCTTTCCTCTAATGAAGACAGTTATTTTTGGGCTTTGTCTCCATCAAAAGGTTTCTCAGTCGCTTTGGTGTATAAATTTATTAATTTCTCTGGAAGGTTATTTTCTTTTCCGAGAATCTGGAAGGTTCATCTACCTCCTAAGATTCTATTCTTCAACCGGTGTTTGATACATGGTAAAATAAACACAAGGGCTAAGTTACATAGACTTAACTTGATTGAGGACTCCCGTTGTGTTCTTTGTTCTATTCATGTTGAGACAATTGATCATCTTTTCCTGAATTGTGATGACTCATTTCCTGTCTTGGCAGCCACTAGTTCGTTTTTACTTGGCTTTACTCCTGAGATTAATTCAGTTTTTGATCACTGGGAATTTTCTGACGCAAATGCGGCTAGAGATTCATTCTTTGCAGTTTTCTGTTGGTGTTTATGGAAACAAAGAAATGCTAGGTTATTCAACAAACCACTGAAGAGCTTTAGAGGATTATGTAATCTTATAATTTATTACTTTAAATCCTGGTCAGGTCATACTGCTCCTCCAGCCAGCTTTGCACTTGCTCTTCCAGCAGCTACTAGTCCAGCGGAATCTGTGGGCTCTAATCATGGTGATTCTAGTCCAGACTTGCATTAAGAATCTTTCAGTTGCTGGGCATCTTTCGCTATATAATGATCGTAGCTTTTGGTTACTGTATGATCAATTTATTTCTTCTCTTGTGCTATGGATTGTCTCTCTTTTTGCTGTGGTAATGTGGGTTGTGGTGATGTTTATTACGCTATTACTTATTGTATAATTATTACTCTCTTGTTACAAAACTTAGCGCTACTAGTTGGGCTTGTCAACTGGGTTATATAATTATTTATATTAAGTCTAATCGGCTATGTAGTTGCGCGCTACACATCCGTCTTCCTCAAAAAAAAAAATATCCTTATACATCTTGTCTCAGCCTGGGTGTATTGTAACACCCCACGTCCATTAATGTCACTCACAAAGGGAATGTATTAACTTCCATGGAGCATTTTAAGTGTGTATAGAACAGAAACTTAACAACAAGACAGATATAAACAGTACTTAAAACTTTAAAATTTTATTCATTACAGCGGTGAACACATAAGTTTGATTACATCATCAAAAACCAGAGTCAAAGTACATAATATCCATCTTGACTAAATCAAAGTACATAAATTGAAAGACATAACCACAGTTCAAAATAGCCATAAATAAGAGAGGCTGAACTTTACTTCAGCGATCCAAGCAACTTCTAAAAGCAGAGATATAGTTGCCCAAAATCAAGCTCTACTGGTGCTAGTTCCAACCTAGGCACCTGGGGAGGGGGGGGGGTGGAAGAAAAGAGGTGGAAACAAAGGGGGTCAGACATAAAGTCTGGCGAGTGCGATAACTTTAACAATATAATTACCAAAATAACTAGGCTAAGGCATAAGTTGGAAAATAAGGAAATGACTGTGAACAATTGGGTATGACAGAGTAAACAAAGAAATAAGATTGAACAAAGATAATGTTAAAGGCGCACCTAAACCACTATAAGATAATTACTATACTGCACCACCACTAGTCACCCTAAGGTTGATCCCGCCTACAAAACTTAATAATGATAATGGTAGTTTCGTGCACCCCTAGTTGCCTTCATAAGTGCCGCCTGCCCCTATCCCCACTAGGTGTACCCACTACCCCCAAGCGATTGGCTCCCTCACTCGTAGATACCCGTGCTGGCCCCACAGTGGGGTGTATGACTCCCCAAAGTGGCAACCCGATACTACCAATAATGCACGACTTATACCTGCACGATGCAACGTCTTACTTACCAGCCCGGGACCACACACGCACATGAACCCGTTGGACTTGCGTTGCCACCGCTAACCCGTTTTGGCCTCTTACAGTCAAGCCCAGTACGCGTGTCCCGTCCTTGACTTGGGTCGAGCCCACAAAGATACTTATGGGTTACTGGTTGAAACGGGCCCCCATTACTTGACACAAGTTATCCACCTAGGCTTGGTCCTCTCTAGTACATCCCACTTAGCCCTCTTCTTATTCATGTTCACTTACATGTTTCAATTTTGGTTAAGTGCATCTAATCGTATTTCAAATGCCATCCAAGGCACCCTCTGAATTCCACATGCCACCCAAGGCACCCACTTAACCCTCTCATGTCCCACTACATTTTTATCTGGATAAGTGTTTCTTAATTCATTAACACCGTAACCTTGTAAAGACCTCCCACATTAGACTGGCATTTGTGGCAGCTGGATTTGCCGGGTGGGTCCGGGCAGTCTTACGCCACAAAAGAGCCTAACCTCGTATCTTTACAACTATCACGTATTTAATTTATGCCTAAGTCCTCCCACATTAGACTGGCATTTGTGGCAGCTGGATTTGCCGGGTGGGTCCGGGCAGTCTTACACCACAAAAGAGCCAAACCTCGTGTCTTAGACGATTAATTACACCTAGTTAATCAGTCCCCAATTTGAATTAATTTCCTTATTCAAATTATCAATCAGTTCCAAATTTAACTATGGCCATAATTGACTCAATTATGTCCATCCATTTATGGTATGCCAAATTATACCAATTATCACCATAAATTTATTTTATGCCATTTAAGGCATTTATGCCAAATTCTCAATATTAAATCTTTTAATATTATCCCATTACCCTACATTGTACATTTGTTTGTTTAACGTAAAAATATACGTTAGACTCGAATAGTCTAACTCATGGAATAAAGAGAAAACATCACAACATACATACAGATAAAACTAGATCTAAACATAAGGGGTGAACTTGCATGTGTGAATGAGGTTCTACATCTAAAACTTGCATAGGACAAAGTCACAAACTTTCATAAAACTACATATGTCATAGATCCAAATCTAAAGGTGTGAACTTGTTTAGGCAATAGTCATAAACTTGCATAAATCATGTATGTCATAGATCTACATCTAAAGGTGTAAACTTGCATAGGCAATAACCAGAAACTTACATAACATGATTCATACTCCAAACACATAATTTATATAAACTTGCATATGTGATTTATGCAACATAACGATGGTGTAAACTTACATCTAAACATATAAACTAGCATGTAAAATTTAGCATATAACTCACACATGTCATAGCCTAACTTTAGATCTAAAATAGATGTCATGAAACATGTAAAGTTATGCATAAAATTTTCACTAACTTGCATATGATCTCTGTCTCAATTAACATCCTAACTTGCATACATACATGTGATTTATCATATGAATTATTTCCAAAAGCATAACCAAACTAGCATATGAAACATCATAATGAATTGATTATACATAATCATAGAATTACAACATGGATGATAACATCACAAATTTACAACATAGATGATAACATCATAGAATTTACAACATAAATGATAACATCACAATTTTACAACATAGATGATAACATGCGATCAATGATTCACAACGTAACCATATAATCTGCATCATAGCTTAATCCAATTAAATTGTTAATTATTTTATTAAAGAAATCGAACTCACAACTCAAAGAAGGTCTTGAGTTCTGAAATCTGAGTTCTGAAGTTGAATTAGCTTTCCTTTGAAGTAGATTCGTTGTTAGAGTTGAATAGATTTGAATTTGACTAGCTTTCTTCCTCTCCAATTGGTGGCGGCTCTTCTAAGTTGCAAGGTGACGACATGGAGGCCATGGCTCTAATTTTAATTTGATTTTAGGGTTTGAGTCTACATGTCTTTTTATAGAGTTTAGGATTAGTTTAGGCCGTCAGATCAACCCAGAATTAATCCCATCCAATCAGAGCAGATCAGAAACCCTAATGATTCAGCACACAGTCATAAACCGGTCACCAAACAAATCTGCCCCAGGGGGAGGGGAGGGGCAGGTCGACCCCCAGGTCGACCTGGTCAGGGTAGGTCGACCCCCGGGCCGACCCTATGGTCGACCTGGCTCTGGCGGGAAATTTCCCGCCTGGCCCATCTGACTCTGAAATTTGAATTTTCAAAATCTGTTTTGAAATTTCTGAAACTTCCGATGGCCATAACTTCTTCATACAAAGTCCAATTCACGCAAACTCAGAATCTAACTCAACCAGAATTCCGAGACGAACACAATGGCACAACCTGTTTCCCGTAATTCTCACGTCTGAGATTAGTTATTCTTTAATTTGTTACTTTAGTGTTAACAGAAATACGGGGTGTTACATTCTCCCCTCCTTAAAGGATTTCGCCCCCGAAATCTCCAAGTTAAGGAGAATTCATATCCTAACATCCAAACAACCATCTACTCAACCATCAAACATAGTCATCCATTGTCCTTATAAAATTCCTAATGCTGTAT
Source organism: Allium sativum (assembly GCA_030737875.1). Lineage (NCBI taxonomy): Eukaryota > Viridiplantae > Streptophyta > Magnoliopsida > Asparagales > Amaryllidaceae > Allium > Allium sativum. The sequence continues at coordinate 527,188,571 of CM060922.1, read as the reverse complement.
GAACTTATGCAAGAAGTGTGTGTATATGTTCTTTATCTAATGCAAAATCAAGCGGTTACTGATTCAGTTGACCTCCTTAATGCAAATAATGATAGTGCCATGTATCCATTATGTATGCAAGGAACCCTATACATATCATTACTACATGTGTGCACAACCATTCATTCAAATGCAACATCCATATGATACACACATTTAATGTACATTCATTCTACTAAATACATCCATTTATATGCAATATGCAGTATGAAAGTGACTGAGCCGATCTAGTACCTAAAGTGTGTGTATACGGATCCACGAGCAACCACTTGCATCCACATGCATCCATCATACATAACATGACTCAAACATATGTTTCAACCATAGGACTACCCTATCTAAAGGTCAAAGATACTAGCGAGAGGACATACTAAAGATAAAACAAGAACAAGCTAAGCGATAAAGGAGAAATTAAAAGACATACCCTCAAAAAGAAAAGGATACAATGAATGCATCTTCTCTTCTATCTCCCAAGTAGCGTTGCTCTCATCATCTCCCCGTTGCACTTTGACTAGCCTGACCTCTCGATTCCTCAACTTCTTAATCTCTGACCCAAGAATGCACATAGGAGCTCGTCGAATCGTCGCATCATGCTCTATCTCCACCTCTCTAAGCAAGCTCGGCTCTACCACTTTCGCGGTCTCATGCAAGCACTTCCTCAAATGTGATACATGGAATACATCATGTACACCACTAAGTCTCTCGGGCAACTCCACTCTATACGTCATCTGTCCAATCCTCTCCTTAATAGGAAATGGCCCTATGAACCTTTGTGCTTACTTCCCAACAGACCCAAAGCAAACAACATTCCTTAATGGAGACACCTTGACAAAGACCATGTCCCCAATATCAAACTCAAGATCTGTCCTCCTCTTGTCCGCATAAGATTTCTGTCTATCTTGCGTCGTCTTCATCCTCCTTCGAATCAAATCGATCTTTTCCAAAGTCTCTCTAATCATATCAGGCCCAAGCAAGATCTTATCTGTAGTCTCCCACCAACATGTAGGCGAACGACACGGCTGTCCATAAAGACCCTCGAACGGTGCCATGCCAATGCTGGACTGAAAGCTATTATTATATGCGAACTCCACCAACGGAAGATGTTCCTCCCATGTACCTCCGAAGTCTAAGAAACACAACCTCAATAAGTCCTCTAGTATACGATTCACCCTCTCGGTCTGGCCGCCCATCTGAGGATGATATGCGATGCTCAAATATAACTGATGACTACCGCCTCTTGCAAGCTCTTCCAAAATTCGCTAGTAAAGATAGGATCGCGGTCGCTCACTATGCTAGAAGGAACACTATGTAAACGAACTATCTCTCGAATGGATATGGAGGCTAACCATGGAGCAGTCCTCTTACTCTTCACGGGAATGAAATGGGCGCTCTTAGTAAGTCTGTCTACCACGAACTAAATCCCCGTATTGCCCTTCCTTGATCTCGGTAACCCATCGATAAAGTCCATCGAGACACTTTCCCACTTCCATTGTGGGACCTCCAATGGGTGAAGCAACCCACCGGGCTTCTTTTGCTCTGCTTTTACTTGTTGGCACACCAAGCATCTAGCGACAAACTCGGCCACATCCCTCTTCATACCGGCCAAAAAGTAAACTTGTCTCATGTCCATGTACATCTTGTCCCCGCCGGGATGGATAGTCATCTTCAAACGATGTGCATCATCAAGAATGGTCTTCCTCAAATTCTAGTCCCGTGGTACACAAAGTCTACCGTCCCTACGTAACCAACCCTTATTATCTAGGGTATACCAGCTGAGATGGCTCGATGACTCCCCCCTTTTGAGCTTCTCTACTAACTCAACCAACTGTGGGTCATCTCGCTGTGCCTCACCGATTCGTCCCAAAAGCGTAGGTCTGACCTCTAAGGATGCTAGTAAACCGGGTACAAAGTCAATGGAAGGTCTAAAGTCATACGTAGAGATGAACTCTAAGCTTCTCCGCTCAACAAACAACGGACTCAAGGACAACCTTTTCCTACTTAAGGCGTCTGCCACCATGTTACCCTTGCCAGGGGTATATGCTATCTCGAAGTCATAAGGTCCTAAGAATTCCATCACCTTTGCTGCCTTAAGTTCAAGTCCTTCTGAGAGAACAAGTATTTCAGCGATTTGGGGTCAGTGTACAATTCGAATTTTTCGCCAAGAAGATAATAGTGCCAAGACTTAAGCGCGAAAACAATAGCGGCCAACTCTAGGTCATGCATAGGGTAATTTTTCTCATGCACTCTCAACTGCGTTCCACCATAGGCTATTACCCTTCCCTCTTGCATTAAGACTGCTTCTAGTCCTGTCCCACAAGCATCGGTATAAACGGTAAATGGCTTACTCCCATCTGGCAACACTAAGACTGGGGCTGTAATCAAAGCTCTCTTTAAACGTTGGAACGCATCATCACAATCTACGTCCCATGTGAAAACTAGGTTCTTCTTCGTCAAGCGTGTTAATGGGGATGATATTTTTGCAAAGTCTTTGATAAACTTCCTATAGTAGCCAGCCAACCCTAAGAAACTCCTCACCTCGGTAGCATTTTTAGGGACCTTCCAATCTCGGATGGCCACTACCTTCGCGGGATCCACAGCTATCCCTTCTTTGGAAACCACGTGCCCTAAGAATCACACTTCCGTCCTCCAAAAGTGACATTTTGAAAATTTAGCTTTGAGGCTATGCGCTCGAAGAGTCTCCAACACTTCCCTAAGATGTAGGACATGCTCTTTCTCGTTTTTAGAAAAGATCAAGATGTCGTCCACAAAGACTACTACGAATTTATTAAGGTACTCCCTAAACACCCTAGTCAACAAGTCAACAAAGTATGCGGGGGCGTTTGTCAAACCGAACGGCATCACAAGCCACTCGAAGAAGCTGTCTGGAGTCCTAAAGGCGGTCTTGTCTATGCTATCCTCAGCCACTCTCACCTGATGGAAACCCGTGGCTAAGTCCAACTACGAAAACACTGAGGCGCCAACTAACTGACCGAAGAAATCGTCAATCCTCGGCAGTGGGTGCCTATTCTTCTTCATAAGCTTATTAAGTTCTTTATATTCCACACAAAGTCTAAGGGACCCATCTGCCTTCGTGGCAAATACTACTGGAGCACCCCACTCCGATATACTACGTCTGATGAACCCCTTCTCAATCAATTATTTCACTTGCTTACTGAGTTCTTTTCTCTCCCTTGGAGCCATGTGGTGCCCTGGCAATGCAACTGGCTTTGCATTATCTACTAGATATATTCGAAAGTCTATCTCACGTTTTGGGGGTAAACCCCTCACCTCAACAAAGACATCAACATATTCACGGACTATACGAACAGAATGTAAATCCTCATCGGATGCGTCAAGGCATTCTAGGTAGCTAAGCATTATTGGACCTCTAGGGTCACAAGAAATATCGAGGGTCTTTCCACAACGAGTCAACAATCTAACTACCCTTCTTTCACAATCTAGGATGGCCCCGTATCTAGTTAGCCAATCCATACCTAGAATCAAGCCGTAGCCCATGAAGCCAAGAACAAAGGCGTTGCATTCAAACCCAACGCCCAAGATAAACACTCTTAAATCCCGACAAATCATAGAAAGATGAGCCGAACCACCAATAGGATTTGAGACTACTAAGGGATCTATAACTAGACTAGTATTTAGGAGTAGTGTTTCAACTAATTATGTAGAGATAAACGAATGTGACGCACTAGAATTGAATAAAGTATGGATAGGATGATCAAACAGATAAACTAAACTTTCAATGGAAATTGCTCAACCTCGTTCTTGCAGCGGTGGGACCACGAGAGCCTGAACTTGTCCCCTTGCCTGTCCTGGTGCCATGAGAGCCTGCACCTGTCCTCCCGAAATAGACCCTACCCTCTTCCCTTTCCTTGGGTAGTCCTTAATCAGATGTCCCGCTTTGCCATGGTGGAAACAACCAGTCTTCTTTTTCTTCCTACAATCTTTGCTTAGATGGCCTGGTGTCCCACAGTTAAAGCGTCTCTTCTTTCCCTTACCATTGTTGCCTTTACTACCTTTCTTGTTCTGTTGTTGCTGTTGTGGTTTCTTTTGATCCCCTTTCTTCTCGGGTGCCTTATTAGCATTGGCGCCCTTCTCCTCTTCATGCATAAGCGCCATGTCAACTAGTCTGTCAAAGGCAGCCCCCATGGGGATGTGGGTCATAGCTAACCCATGAAGCGGCTCGTTTAAACCCTTAACAAATCTCATGGCCTTCTTTTCTGGTGTATTCACCAAGTCCAAGCCAAATCTCGCCAACTAATTGAATTTTTGATGTATTCTTTTACTGATAGATTCCCTTGCTTCAACGCCAAAAAACTTTCCATATATAAATTCTCTTCAGCCCGTGAGAGAAACTTTGCTTCAAACCTCCGCCTGAAATCTGGCCATGTATCAACTGGACGTTCTCCATTAGTGACCTCCCACCAAAACGATGCCTCATCCTTCATTAGCCAGGCAGCTAACTGGACCTTTCTTCCATCTTCCACTTCAAAGATCCCAAACAATTCTTCCACCTCCTTTAGCCAATTTCAAGCTTCAACAGATGTCTCCGTCCCATGAAAAGGTTTTCCACCCATTGCCCGAAAGTCCTTACATATCTTCGCAAAAGTATCGACACGAGTAGGAGGAGGAGCATTTGCTGGACCTGCGGTGGCGGCCCTAGTCTCCAAATACCTCCTAAACCATCATGGTATCGGTATCCCCTCGGGTATCTCGGGAATTCCAGACATGCTGAAACGAAAAAGGAAAGATTCAATACAAAAGAATAGAAGGAAAGATATATGACTCTTGGGGTTATGCTTTCTAAAATAAGCTTTTCTCTTGAAAATACTTTCCTTAAAACGTACTTTTGAAGGTACTTCTTTATAAAAGTGCTTTTGAAAAATAGTTTTTCAAATTCATATCTGTTCTGGTAACCTTCAGCTCTGATACCACGTGTAACACCCCACGTCCATTAATGTCACTCACAAAGGGAATGCATTAACTTCCATGGAGCATTTTAAGTGTGTATAGAACAGAAACTTAACAACAAGACAGATATAAATAGTACTTAAAACTTTAAAATTTTATTCATTGCAGCGGTGAACACAAAAGTTTGATTACATCATCAAAAACCAGAGTCAAAGTACAATAATATCCATCTTGACTAAATCAAAGTACATAAATTGAATGACATAACCCTAGTACAAAATAACCATAAATAAGAGAGGCTGAACTTTACTTCAGCGATCCAAGCAACTTATAAAAGTAGAGATATAGCTGTCCAAAATCAAGCTCCACTGGTGCTAGTTCCAACCTGAGCACCTGGGGGGGAAGGAAGAAAAGAGGTGGAAATAAAGGGGGTCATACATAAAGTCTGGCGAGTGCTATAATTTTAACAATATAATTACCAAAATAACTAGGCTAAGGCATAAGTTGGAGAATAAGGAAGTGACTGTGAACAATTGGGTATGACAGAATAAACAAAGAAATAAGATTGAACAAAGATAACGTTAAAGGCGCACCTAAACCACTATAAGATAATTACTATACTGCACCACCACTAGTCACCCTAAGGTTGATCCCGCCTACAAAACTTAATAATGATAATGGTAGTCTCGTGCACCCCTAGTTGCCTTCATAGGTGCCGCTGGCCCCTGTCTCCACTAGGTGTACCCATTACCCCCAAGCGATCGGCTCCCTAACTCGTAGATACCCGTGCTGGCCCCACAGTGGAGTGTATGACTCCCCAAAATGGCAACCTGATACCACAAATAATGCACGGCTTATACCTACATGATGCAACAACGTCTTACCTACCAGCCCGGGCCCCCACACACACATGAACCCGTTGGACTTGCGTTGCCACCGCTAACCCATTTTGGCCTCTTACAGTCAAGCCCAGTACGCGTGTCCCGTCCTCGACTTGGGTCGAGCCCACAAACATACTTATGGGTTACTAGTTGAAACGGGTCCCCATTACTTGACACAAGCTATCCACTTAGGCTTGGTCCTCTCTAGTACATCCCACTTAACCCTCTTCTTATTCATGTTCACTTACATGTTTCAATTTTGGTTAAGTGCATCTAATCGTATTTCAAATGCCACCCAAGGCACCCTCTGAATTCCACATGCCACCCAAGGCACCCACTTAACCCCCTCATGTCCCACTACATGTTTATCTGGTTAAGTATTTCTTAATTCATTAACATCGTTACCTTGTAAAGACCTCCCACATTAGACTGGCATTTGTGGCAGCTAGATTTGCCGGGCGGGTCCAGGCAATCTTACACCACAAAAGAGCCTAACCTCGTGTCTTTACAACTCTCACGTATTTAATTTATGCCTAAGTCCTCCCACATTAGACTGGCATTTGTGGCAGCTGGATTTGCCGGGCAGGTCCGGGCAGTCTTACACCACAAAAGAGCCAAACCTTTTGTCTTAGACGATTAATTACACCTAATTAATCATTCCCCAATTTGAATTAATTTCCCTATTCAAATTATCAATCAATTCCAAATTTAACTATGGCCATAATTGACTCAATTATGTCCATCCATTTATGGTATGCCAAATTATACCAATTATCACCACAAATTTATTTTATGCCATTTAAGGCATTTATGCCAAATTCTCAATATTAAATCTATTAATATTATACCATTACCCCAAGTTGTACGTTTGTTCGTTTAACGTAAAATATATGTTAGACTCGAATAGTCTGACTCATGGAATAAAGAGAAAACATCACAACATACATACAGATAAAACTAGATCTAAACATAAGGGGTGAACTTGCATGTGTGAATGAGGTTCTACATCTAAAACTTGCATAGGACAAAGTCACAAACTTGCATAAAACTACATATGTCATAGATCCAAATTTAAAGGTGTGAACTTGTTTAGGCAATAGTCATAAACTTGCATAAATCATGTATGTCATAGATCTACATCTAAAGGTGTAAACTTGCATAGGCAATAACCACAAACGTACATAACATGATTCATACTCCAAACACATATATTTATATAAACTTGCATATGTGATTTATGCAACATAACGATGGTGTAAACTTACATCTAAACATATAAACTAGCATGTAAATTTTAGCATATAACTCACACATGTCATAGCCTAACTTTAGATCTAAAATAGATGTCATGAAACATGTAAGGTTATGCATAAAATTTTCACTAACTTGCATATGATCTATGTCTCAATTAACATCCTAACTTGCATACATACATGTGATTTATCATATGAATTAGTTCCAACAGCATAACCAAACTAGCATATGAAACATCATAATGAATTGATTATACATAATCATAGAAGTACAACATGGATGATAACATCACAACTTTACAACATAGATGATAACATCATGGAATTTACAACATAAATGATAACATCACAATTTTACAACATAGATGATAACATGCGGTCAATAATTCACAACATAACCATATAATCTGCATCATAGCTTAATCTAATTAAATTGTTAATTATTTTATTAAAGAAATCGAACTCACAACTCAAAAAAGGTCTTGAGTTCTGAAATCTGTGTTCTGAAGTTGAATTAGCTTTCCTTTGAAGTAGATTCGTTGTTAGAGTTAAATAGATTTGAATTTGATTAGCTTTCTTCCTCTCCAATTGGTGGCGGCTATTCTAGGTTGCAAGGTGACGGCATGGAGGCCATGGATCTAATTTTAATTTGATTTTCGGGTTTGAGTCTACATGTCTTTTTAGAGAGTTTAAGATTAGTTTAGACCGTCAGATCAATCCAGAATTAATCCCAGCCAATCAGAGCAGATTAGAAACCCTAATGAGTTAGCACACAGTCATAAACAGGTCATCAAACAAATATGCCCCGGGGAGGAGGGGCAGGTCGACCCCCAGGTCGACCCTATGGTCGACTTGGCACTGGCAGGAAATTTCCTGCCTAACCCATCTGACTCTGAAATTTGAATTTTCGAAATCTGTTTTGAAATTTCTGAAACTTCCGATGGCCATAACTTCTTCATACGAAGTCCAATTCACGCAAACTCGGACTCTATCTCAACCAGAATTCCGAGACGAACCCAATGGCGCAACCCGTTTCCTGTAATTCTCATGTATGAGATTAGTTATTCTTTAATTTGTTACTTTAGTGTTAATAGAAATACGGGGTGTTACATGTATGGTCAGCTTAGAATGGTTTGCTTCTTCGAGAACCGTCTTCACTAATTCCCTTACTTGTGGGACGCATAGCCTTCCATCCCATCTCAACCATCCCTTATCATCGATGGAGTTTCTATTGAGGTGACTAGAAGTCTCACCCCTAACTAGTTTATCCATCACATCAACTAGCTGAGGGTCTTCTCGTTGCGCGATTCGTATTGAGTCCAAAAGAGTAGGCCGTACCTCTAGCGATGCTAACAGACTAGGCAAAATTTCATAGGAGTGTCTAAAGTTAAAGTTTGCTATATACTCCAAGCTTTGCCTATCTACAAAGAGAGGACTCAAGGCCAGCTTCTTCCTACTTAAGGCGTCTGCTACAACATTACCCTTGCCAGGGGTATAGGAAATCTCGAAATCGTAGGATGCCAAGAACTCTGTAACACCCCGAATTTTCTTTTAACTGTAACTTAACAAAATTAAAGTATAATTAATTCTAAATGATGGAATTTAGGGAAATGGCTTATGACATTGCGTTCGTCTTGGAATTCTTCTTGAGATAGAATCCGAGTTTGCGAAAAATGGATACTATATGAAGAAGAAATGGACGAACGAAGTTGGGCAGAAAAACCAGAAACGGGTCAGAATGCACTGGCGCACTTGGGAAGTGCGCCCCCAAGTGCGCCAGAACAAAATTGCACTAGCGCACTTGGGAAGTGCGCCAATACAAATTTGCACTGGCGCACCTGCCAAGTGCGCCCAGGCCAGAAAACCTGCTTGGTCAGGCCCTGGCTGGCCTGGTCGGGTTTTGGTCGATTTCTAAGGCTTGGTTGAGTCATTAGGGCTTACCTGTCACTTTCTAATTGGCTTCTCTTGAGATCGATGGTCTGGATTCACTCTAGCTTCATCGACGGCTCTAATCAGTTTAAAATTCTATAAATACAACTCAAGTCTAAACCTAAATTCACACAAATAATATAGTACTAGAGCCGCCATGTTGCTGGAAAGAAACTAGGAGTGGCCGTCAGTTAGAAAGCTTAGAGACAAGCCAATACTAAAGTAAAACACGAATCAAAACAACGTTAGTCTACCCAAAGGAAAGCATATCAAATTCAGAACTCAGAATCCAGAATTCAAGTTCGTCGTTCGTTGTAAGTATAGTGATTTTTCCAATGAGAATAAAACTAAGACCTGATTCGATGTAAATTGGAAGTGGAATTGTGCTATTATGTAACGACGATGTTAATTCATATCTATGTATTGAAATGATTGTGTTGTGAATGGAATTGGGATGTTTGTGGTATAATTAAGATTGATGTTTATTCTATTGTACTTTCAGAATGACAAAAACATCACAAGCAAGTTGTATAGTTCATGTTTATGTGATTATATAGGTTGTTTGTGATTAGAACCTCATGTATATACTTTATGCTAGAACTTTTATGCCTAAATGGTTAGGTTCATATACATGCTCCTATGTTTATACAAAAGTTGCAAGTTCCTAATTGGATCCATGTCAAGATCCACTTTAGTACATGTTTCATGTTGTAATTAGATATATGATTGGATCTAGTTCACACTCTTGTCATAAAGTTATACATACTCATGAAAATGTCATATGCTAGTGATGTTCGATGTTATGCCTAGATCCTAAACATGTTTAGACTTATGTTGTCTAAATAATATGCTAATTTATGTGACACCTATTTGGTTAGATCCCTGTTTCAATGCAAGTTCACATATATGTAAGGTGAATTAGGCTATGTTGCAAATTCACATGTATGTTGATTTAGTCTAAGTTGCAAGTTCACCCCTATGACATTCATGTTGACTATTTTGCAAGTTCACACCTATGATGTTCGTATTGACTTTGCCAAAAATGCCAAGTTTACACCTATGTCATGCTTATGTTTATGAACTCCCTTATACCAATTTTGTGTGCGCTGAATTAGGCTAAGTTTTTAGCCTAATATTGTATGTTAAAAACCATGCGAACGAAAATTAGGCTAAGGTTGTTAGCATAATATTTAAACGGGGTAATGTTGGATATATTGGTAAAACTTGACATAAAAATATATGAAATTGGCATGTTTGTCACATGCCAAAATTAGTGGCATTTAAACGGTATAATTTCTTATACCAAACACGTTAAACTTGGAAAAGTGGGCCATGACATTTAATTTACATATAACCAGTAATAAAGACAAATATGTAAATTTAGAAAATATGTATATGCTTAACACGAGGTTGGATTGAGTTGTGATGTAAACCTGCCCGGACCTGCCCGGCTGTCCAGTAGTCACAACAATACCTATCCAATGTGGGTGGTTAAGCATTGAGCCCAATAAGGACCCGAGGTTAGACTGAGTTACGGTGTAAATCTGCCCGGAACCGATCGACACATCCAGTAACCGTAACAATATCTGTCTAATGTGAGTGGTCGGTGCTTTAAAAAGCTAAGGACAGACAAGTCAGGATGGTAGGGTTAAGTTAACTAAAACACTTAACCAATTCAACATGTTAATTAAACTGATGGGTGGGTTTAGGTAAATACAGACACTTAACCACTTAACATGTTTGACTAGAAAACCCTAGTGATGGGGACCCATTTCAGCAGTAACCCAATTAGGTATCATGGTACCATGAAACTAGGCAAGATGGGGCACGATAACTGGGCTGATTGTAAGCGGTCAAAGCGACAGCGGTAGTTGCAACAGTGTGGGTTCTAACGGAGTGCGGGCGTGCACACACTTCAGAGCAGACAAACAGGGCACTGGGGGCACCAGTAGTATAACCTATGCATTCTAGAATTGTGTTGGGCCGCCGCCATAGGACTTGATACACCCCATGGTGGGACCAGCATAGGTATCTACAATCTTTGGGGGCCGTAAGACACAGCTGGTTATACGAGTAGGAGCCGATCTTTAGAAAAAGGGGATCACTTCACCTCCTGCATGGGGTGCCAGTTAAGACAGTGCAAATAGGTGCAGTGATATAGTGTGGGGTGCGATAGTATATTCGTTTCAAAACCACTTTATCTTAGTTTTTGATACTTTCCTGTTTCCAGTTTATACCTATCATACCCTTATTCTTATTCTCACACTAAAGAGTCACTAGACTTACCAAGCTTTATGTCTGACCCTATTTTCTTTTGTCTTCTTTTCTTCCGTTTCCCCCCCAGTCCACAGGGAGGAAACAACCCAGCTTAGTCAGACTCTTTGCAAGCTTCGAGATAACAGATGTACGGTTTGGACTCTCTTGCTTTGGCTATGGAATTTAGACAAAATCATGGGGATTTATGCAGTTTTAATTATGTTTTTATGCTTCTTTATTTAATAACCAAGATAGAAATGATGATGTAATGTTTTGGGAGTTATTATGTGACAGTTATGGAAATGTTTTGTATGAACACGTATTTATGAAATAAAAAGTCTATTGTTTTCCGCTGCTTATATATATGTGTTTATATCTGTCTTGTGTTTTATCTATGACTTTTACTTACAAACCTCCACCAAAGTTAAGGCATTCCCTTTTTGAGTGACCTTAGTGGAGGGTGGGGTGTTTCACTTGGTATCAGAGCATAGATTTACCAGACTAGATGAAAATTTTTGAAACTATTTTCAAAAAGAAGTTTAAAGAAGCATCTTTTTCAAGAAAAAGTGTTGTTTTTAAAAGGCATAATTCCCCAGAGCCATATGCACTATCCCTCTATCCCTTTATTTTTGAATACTTTCCTTTTTGTTCCAGCATGTCTGGAGATCTTAACCTTCCAGAAGGATACCGATCCTTGGCTGGTTCCGAAGGTACCTAGAGGCTAGGGCCAATGGTACGGGCCCAGTAGACATTCCTCCTCCTACGGTGGCAGTGGTTCCTCCTCCCCCCTCCTCCTCCTCGTGGGAACACTTTCGCTAAGACGTGTAGAGACTTCAAGGCTATGGGACGAAATGACTTTTATGGAACTGAATCATTTGTGGTAGCAAGGAACTGGCTGAAGGAAACTGAAGATTTATTCGTTATCTTCGAAGTTGATGACATGCAAAAGATATAGTTGGCCTTGTGGTTGCTCAAAGATGAAGCTTCCTATTTGTGGGAAGTTACGCATGCGGAGAGGCCAGTGGAAACATGGAAAGATTTCAGGATGGGGTTTGAGATGAAATTCCTCTCCCAAGCTGAAAGAAGCCTGTAGATGGAGAAGTTCCTAACTCTTAAGCAAGGGAGTATGACGATCAGGGAGTACGTCAATCAGTTTAATCAGCTGGCCAGATTTGGGCTGGATTAGTTAAACACCCAACAAAAGAAGGCCCTTCGCTTCGTCAAAGGCCTGAATGAACCTCTACACAGCTTTGCTATGACCCATATACCCATGGGGGCGACCTATGAAAGCTTGGTGGACATGGCGCTGCTACACGAGGAAGATAAAGGCAAGAAAGAGGTAAAGGCAGAAGTGCCTCATGAAAAGAAGGAGGGTTTACAGGCTAAGAAAACAGACTTCAATAAAGGCGGTAAGAACAACAAATCCCGTGAAAAGAGAAAGTGCAATTTCTGTGGCATTATGGGACATATAGCAAAAGACTGCAGAAAGAAGAAGGCAAAAATGAATGGTGGTTGCTTCAGTTGTGGCGAGACTGGACACTTGGCTAAGGACTGCCCAAAGAAGCGGGGGCAGGGACAGAGGACTGGATCCACCTCAGGCGGACAACTTCACGCGCTGGTGGCACCTCCACAGGAACGAGGTAGAAATATTTCTGTAGAAAGCTTAGTTTATCTTTATGATCATCCAGTTCGCACTCTCTTTGATTCTGGTGCATCACACTCCTTTATTTCGTCTGCTTTAGTAGAATCTCTGCACCTAGACACTAGTATGGTAGAAGATCCCTTGGTAGTTTCAAATCTGATTGGGGGCTCGGCTTATTTGTCGATGGTTTGCTTGGATTTGAAAATCTATATTCTAAGTGTTGAATTTAGATGTAGTGCCTTTGTTTTGGGCTTCTTAGGATATGGACTGATCTTAGGCATGGACTGGTTATCCAGTAACGGTGCCATTCTTGATTGTGAGAAGAGAGTGGTTAGGATCTTGACTCGGCTCGGTAACACTCTAGAAATTTCTTGTAATCCCTTGAATGATGTTATTCTTAGTTATCTAGAGTTGCTTGACGCTTCTGTTGAGAATTTGCATTCGGTTAGAGTAGTCCGGGAATATCCGGATGTCTTTGAAGAGGTGAAAGGCTTACCTCCGAAGCGGGAAATAGACTTCCGCATATATCTTGTTGATAATGCAAAGCCCATAGCTCTGCCTGTTAGGCACATGGCCCCAAAGGAGAGAAAGGAGCTCAGTAAGCAAGTTAAGGAGCTTCTCGAGAAGGGGTTTATAAGGAGAAGTATTTCGAAATGGGGTGCTCCAGTGGTGTTCGCCACCAAAGCAGATGGTTCACTACGTCTTTGGTGGACTATAGGGAGCTAAACAAGCTGACCAAAAAGAATAGACACCCGCTTCCCAGAATAGACGATTTGTTTGATCAGCTTGTAGGTGCGTCGGTCTTCTCCCAACTTGATCTAGCTACTGGGTTCCATCAACTAAAGGTAGCTGAAGATAGTATTGATAAAACGTCGTTTAGAACCCCAGATGGTTTCTTCGAGTGGCTTGTCATGCCTTTCAGTTTGACAAACGCACCCGCTTATTTCGTGGACTTAATGAGCAGGGTATTTAGAGAATTCGTCAATAAGTTCATGGTGGTCCTCGTAGATGATATTTTGATATTCTCAAAGAATGAGGAAGAACATGCTCAGCATCTGAAAGAGATCATGGATACTCTCCGTGCACATCAGTTAAAAGCCAAATTCTCCAAGTGCCACTTTTAGAGAGAAGAAGTAAGATTTCTGGGGCATATAGTGTCCAAAGAGGGGGTTGGCTGTGGACCCCGCGAAAGTGGTTGTAACAACCCGTATTTTCAATAACCTGTAATAACATAAATCGAGGCAGAATTTAATTCTAAAATGGGAATCAAGGGAAACGGGCTATGCCATTGCGTTCGTCTCGGAAAAATACGCGAAATAGAGTCCGAGTTTTCGAAAATCGGAGTCCGTATGACCAAGATATGGCCTCGCGAAGTTTCACGAAAATTCCCAAATTAAAGTATACTTAATTAAGTGAAATGGGTTGTGTAGATATATATATATATATTGATATATATATATATATATATATAATTGAAAATTTAATAAATAAATATGCAAAAATGCTCAAAACAGCGAATTGGGAGAGGGGAATAACCGAACCGGCCGATTTTTGAAGTCGACCCGAGCCCGCTGGGTCGACTAGGGGTTAATCCAGGGTGTTTGGCTGTCAACCCGTGGGCCGATTCGCTCAAGTGCAGATTTTGCATTTGAATGGTTCTCATGGTCCATCTTTAATCTAAAGGCCCTAGATGGTTCCTACACTTGACTTCTTCCCCAAGACATGCTTTGATGGCTTGGATTGAATCTAGGGTTAATCCTATGGCCTAAAACACTTGCCTAATCTATAAATAAGACCCTAACCTACCCTAATTCATTCATAATTAAACCTAGTGACTAAACTATGGCAAAATGCTAGCTCTCATGGCCTCCACTAATTTTATGAAGAGGGTTGCATACTAATCACTCTCTAATCAACTTCTAATCCCTTCTTAGCATCTTAATCTTCTTCATTTGGTGTTCAAAGTTGCTAGTTGTGAGTTTCTATCACTTTGATGATCTTTTGGTAAACTAATTAGAGGAGATGTGATGAGATTTATGGTTTTGTATGTGGGTTAATGAGCTTTGAATCATATGATATGATGTTAGCATTAATCTTATGTTTATGCATGTTGAGTATGTAAGCTTATGCAAGTTTAATATGATGTATGTTATGTTTGCATGATGCTAAATATGCAAGTTGTGGGCTATGTAATCATATGCATGTTATGCAAGTTCATGGTAATATGCTATGCAAGTTACATGTATGTAAATATGCAAGTTACATGTTTGTTAATATGCAAGTTACATGTATGTAAATATGCAAGTTACATGTTTGTTAATATGCAAGTTACATGTTTGTTAATATGCAAGTTACATGTTTGTTAATATGCAAGTTACATGTATGTAAATATGCAAGTTACATGTTTCTTTATATGCAAGTTACATGTTTGTTAATATGCGAGTTACATGTATGTAAATATGCAAGTTACATGTTTATTAATATGCAAGTTCATGATGACACATTATGCAAGTCTATAAGCTAATATGCAAGTTTGTTATGCAAAATGAATATGTAAGTTATGTGACATATTATATGCAAGTTATGTGACATGTTATGCAAGTTCATATGCAAGTTATGTGTTTGTTAATATGCAAGATGGCACCTTTGAAACATGTTCATTCATATGCAAGTTGACACCTTTTATATGTGTTATATCATGAACGAAATTACGTGGGAACGATGGGGTAATTAAATGCATAAGTTAATAAGATTGTGTGAAATTAATATAATTATGCATAACACAAAATAAATAAACATAGTATGGGAATTTGCCTATTTGGTTAGGTGTACCCATACTATGTGTTGGGAATTTACCTATTGAGTTAGGTCTACCCCATGGGAATTTACCTATTAAGTTAGGTCTACCCATGTTAAGAAAACTTGATTAATTAGGGATAATTAATATAAAATTATGAGGGTGATTAATTAGGTGTAATTAATTGACTAAGACACGAGGTTGGACTCAGTTGTAGCGTAAAACTGCCCGGACCCAACCGGCTTAACCAGTTGCTACAAATGTTAGCCCAATGTGAGAGGTCTTAGGCACAAACTAAATACGTAATTAATGTAAAGACACGAGGTTAGACTCTGTTATGACATAAGGCTGCCCGGACCCAACCGGCTTAACCAGCGGTCATAAAAGACAGTCTAATGTGAGAGGTCTTTACAAAGGTTACGTTCTTAATTAATTAATTAAGAAACACTTAACCATATTAGCATGTAGAGGGACATGAGGGGTTAAGTGGGTGCCTCGGGTGGCATGAGAAAATCTAGTGGTTGCCTTGGGTGGCAATAGAAAATACGATTAGAATACTTAACCAAAATAGAACATGTAATTAAAACATGATTAAAGGGTTAAGTGGGATATACTAGAAAAAGGGACAAGCTTAGGTGGGTAGCTTGTGGAGGCCCATTTCAACCAGTAACCCATACGTATCTTTGTGGGCTCGACCCATGTCGAGGACGGGACACGCATACTGGGCTTGACTGTAAGAGGCAAACGGGTTAGCGGTGGCAACGCAAGTCCAACGGGCTTCATATGCGTGAGTGGGCCCGGGCTGGTAGGTAAGCCGTTGTTGCATCGAGTAGATATAAGCCGTGCACCTTTAGTTCCATCAGGTTGCCACATTGGGGAATGATACATCCCACGGTGGGGCCAGCACGGGTATCTACGTTAGGGAGCCGATCGAATGGGAAGTAGTGTGTACACCTAGTGGATTGTAGGGCCCCGTGGCGCCTACTTGGTCACCTAGGGGTACGCAGGTACTAATTAGTAAATTTTATAAGTCCTTGGGTGGGATCAACCTTTAAGTTAGGAACGACTGGTGTGGTGCAGTTTAGTAATTTACCTTAGGGAGGGTAGATGCGTCTTTATCCTTTATCTTCGTTTAGTTGACTGCTTAGGGTAGCCATTCATCCCTATATGTTACCGTATATCAGTTTATGTCTTCTCTGGTTACTTTAACGATTGTATTGTTAAAGTTATAGGACTCGCTCAGACTTATGTCTGACCCTGTTGTTTTTATCTTTTTCCCAACCCTCAGGTCCTACGGTGGATCCTAGCAGTAGTGGAGCTTGATCGGATTGCTGTTCCAGTCTTTAGGAGCTTGGATAGATGTAAAGCTCCAGTTATCCAGTTATCTTTTCTTTTGTTTGGCTATTGTATGAGAGTGGGATTATGTACTTCTTTATTTTGATGGATATTGTACTTGACCTTTATTGTGGTTTTATGATGTAACCAGACATGTTTTACTTCCGCTGTTATGAGATGATGTTTTAAAATTTCAAGTACTATTTATATCTGTCTTGTTGTAATTTTTCTGTTCTATATTCACTAAAATACTCCACCGATGCTATGGCATTCCCTTAGTGAGTGATCATAGCGGGAGTGGGGTGTTACACGTGGTATCAGAGCTTAAGGTTACCAGAACAGATAAATTTTTTGAGAAAAACTACTTTCTAAGAGTATTTTCGAAGAAAGGATTTTTAAAAGCATGTCTTCTAAGAGAAAAAGTTTTTGAAAAAGAAAAGCATAATCCCCAATAGCCATATCTTTATCTTTCGGAATCTCCTTTTTGAATCTTTCCTCTTTCGTTTCAGCACGGCTGAAGATCTTAACATCCCGGAGGGTTTAGTTATACCACTATGGTATAGGAGGTTGCAAGAGGCTAGGGCCGCGGCTGCGGGTCCGGCCAATGCTACTACACCAGAGACAACCGCTCCTCCTCCTCAGCCTAGAGTGGATAATTTTGCTAAGGTTTGCAAGGAGTTCAAGGCTATAGGAGGAAAACCTTTTCTTGGTTCAGAGACTTTCGTAGAGGCTAGAGATTGGCTTAAGGAAGTGGAAGAGTTGCTAGATATCTTTGAAGTGGAAGAGGGAAAGAAAGTCAAGTTGGCGGCTTGGTTAATGAAGGGAGAGGCCTCATTCTGGTGGGAGGTCACTAATGGAGAACGCCCTGTTGACTCTTGGGCAGATTTTAAGCAAAGGTTTGGGGCTAAGTTTCTCTCAAGGGCGGAAGAGAATCTGTTTATGGAGAAGTTCTTGAATTTGAAGCAAGGGAATCTCACGGTGAAAGAATATGTCAACAAATTCAATCAATTAGCAAGGTTTGGCATAGAGTTGGTGAATACACCGGAGAAGAAGGCTTTGAGGTTCGTTAGAGGCTTGAACGAACCATTGCAAGGAATAGCTATGACTCACATTCCTATGGGGGCCACTTTTGAGAAGCTTGTCTACATGGCACTTATGCATGAGGATGATAAGAATTCTAAGGCACCAGAGAAAAAGGGGGATCAGAAGAAACCGCAACAGCAACAACAAGGCAAGGGCGGAAAAGGCAATGGTGACAAAAAGAAGACGAAGAAGAAGTGCTTCAATTGTGGAACACCAGGACACCTCAGTAAGGATTGTCGCAAAAAGAAGAAGACCGGTTGCTTTCATTGTGGTGAAGCAGGGCATCTTGTGAAAAACTGCCCAAAGAAGGGGCAGAAGACGGGGTCTACCTCAGGAGGCCAGGTGCAAGCTCTTATAGCACCACCTCAGTCAGGGGGGCAAGTTCAGGTTCTCTCAGTTCCACCGATTCAGCAGAGAGGTAGAACTATTTCCGTTGAAAGTCTGGTTTTTCTGTTTGATCATCCAGTTCGTACTTTGTTTGACTCTGGCGCATCGCATTCTTTTATCTCATCATCGTTAGTTGAGTCACTGCACTTAGACACCAGTCTAGTTGATGATCCCTTGGTTGTCTCAAACCCAATTGGGGGCTCCATATATCTGTCTATGATATGTTTGGGTTTGAAGATTTCTATACTTAGCGTTGAGTTTAGATGTGATGCTTTTGTATTGGGCTTCACGGGCTATGGGTTGATCTTGGGCATGGACTGGTTATCCAGTAATGGTGCCGTTCTTGATTGCGAAAGGAGAGTTGTCAGGCTCATGACCCGCTTGGGTAACACTCTCGAGATCTCTTGCAATCCCATGGAATCTGTTTTGCTAAGTTATCTTGAATCGCTCGATGCTTCGGTCGAGAGTTTGTGTTCTGCCAGAGTAGTCCGGGAATATCCGGATGTGTTTGAAGAAGTAAAGGGTTTGCCTCCGAAGCGGGAGATAGATTTCCGAATTTATTTGGTGGATAATGCCAAACCAGTGTCTTTGCCAGTACGCCACATGGCTCCTCGTGAGAGAAGAGAACTTCATAAGCAAGTAGGGGAGTTGCTTGAGAAGGGGTTCATAAGGCGAAGTATATCGGAGTGGGGAGCTCCAGTAGTGTTTGCCACGAAGGCGGATGGGTCCCTCAGACTTTGTGTGGATTATAGAGAACTTAATAAGCTCACGAAGAAGAATAGACACCCATTACCGAGGATAGATGATCTCTTTGATCAGTTGGTTGGCGCGTCAGTATTTTCGCAGATGGACTTAGCTACAGGGTTTCATCAGTTAAGAGTGGCGGAGGACAGTATAGAGAAGACTGCTTTCCGGACTCCGGATGGTTTTTATGAGTGGCTAGTGATGCCATTTGGGTTGACAAACGCCCCCGCATACTTTGTTGATCTCATGAGTAGAGTGTTCAGAGAGTATCTGAATAAGTTTGTAGTAGTTTTTGTGGATGACATCTTGGTCTTTTCCAAGAATGAAGAAGAGCATGCCTTACATCTCAAGGAAGTGTTGGAGACTCTTCGAGCGCATAGTCTTAAAGCTAAATTCTCTAAATGCCATTTTTGGAGAAGAGAAGTGCGATTCTTAGGGCATGTGGTCTCTAAGGAAGGGATAGCTGTGGATCCCGCAAAGATAGTATCTATCCAGGATTGGAAAGTTCCTAGAAATGCTACCGAGGTAAGAAGTTTCTTGGGGTTGGCAGGATATTATAGGAAGTTCATCAAAGACTTCGCGAAGATATCAGCCCCATTAACCCGCTTGACGAAGAAGAATCTGGTTTTCTCATGGGATGTAGATTGTGATGATGCTTTCCGACGGTTAAAGAGAGCTTTGACCACCGCTCCAGTTTTAGTGCTTCCAGATGGGAGTAAGCCGTTTGTTGTTTATACCGATGCTTGTGGAACAGGATTAGGCGCAGTCTTGATGCAGGAGGGAAGGGTAATAGCCTATGGAGGGAGACAATTGAGAGTGCATGAGAAGAATTACCCTACCCATGATCTAGAGTTGGCCGCGATTGTTTTTGCACTTAAGTCTTGGCGCCATTATCTTCTTGGTGAGAGATTCGAGTTGTTCACCGACCATAAATCATTGAAGTACTTATTCTCTCAGAAGGATTTAAACTTAAGACAGCAAAGGTGGATGGAGTTCTTAGCATCCTATGATTTCGAGATAGCGTATACCCCTGGTAAGGGTAACGTGGTGGCAGACGCCTTAAGTAGAAAAAGGCTATCTTTGAGTCCATTGTTCGTGGAACGACGAAGCTTGGAGTTTCTTTCTTTGTTTGACTTCAGACCTTCTGTTGATTTTGTACCTGGTTTGTTGGCATCCTTGGAGGTTAGACCTACTCTTTTGAGACGGATTGGCGAGGCTCAGCGAGACGACCCACAGTTGGTTGTGTTGGTAGAGAAGCTTATAAGAGGGGAGTCGTCCAGCCATTTGGGTAGATACACCATAGATGATAAGGGATGGTTGCATAGAGACGGTAGACTTTGTGTACCGCAAGATGAGGGTTTGAAGAAGGCTATTTTGGATGATGCACATCGTTCAAGAATGACTATTCATCCCGGTGGAGACAAAATGTACCAAGACATGAAGAGAGTTTTCTTCTGGGCCGGTATGAAGAAAGATGTGGCCGAGTATGTGGCTAGATGCTTAGTGTGCCAACAAGTTAAAGTGGAGCAAAGGAAACCCGGTGGGTTGCTACACCCATTGGAAGTTCCACAGTGGAAGTGGGATAGTGTCTCGATGGATTTCATCGACGGGTTACCGAGATCGAGGAAGGGCAATACGGGAATTTGGGTTGTGGTAGACAGACTTACCAAGAGTGCCCATTTTATACCCGTAAAGAGTAAGAGGACCGCTCCATGGCTTGCTTCAGTCTATGTTAGAGAGATTGTTAGATTGCATGGCGTACCATCCAGCATTGTGAGTGATCGAGATCCTATTTTCACTAGTGAGTTTTGGAGAAGTTTGCAAGAGGCGGTAGGGACTCAGTTGTGTTTGAGCACCGCATATCATCCTCAGACGGACGGTCAGACTGAGAGGGTGAACCGTATCTTAGAAGATCTTTTGAGGCTTTGTATCTTGGATTTTGGAGGTACATGGGAAGAACATCTTCCTTTGGTGGAGTTCGCATATAATAACAGCTTTCAGTCCAGTATTGGTATGGCTCCTTTCGAAGCTCTTTATGGAAGGCCTTGTCGATCTCCTACATGTTGGTGGGAATCTACGGATAAGATCTTGCTTGGGCCGGATATGGTTAGAGAGACTTCAGAGAAGATTGATTTAATTCGAAAAAGGATGAAAGCAGCGCAAGATAGACAGAAATCTTATGCGGATCGGAGAAGGACGGATCTTGAGTTTGAGGTTGGGGACATGGTTTTTGTCAAAGTATCTCCATTGAGAAATGTTGTTCGCTTTGGGTCCGTAGGGAAGTTAGCACCGAGATTTGTTGGGCCGTTTCCTATTAAGGAAAGGATTGGACGGATGGCATATAGGGTGGAGTTGCCCGACAGACTTAGTGGTGTTCATGATGTATTCCATGTATCACATTTGAGGAAGTGCTTACATGAGACCGCGGAGGTGGTAGAGCCGAGCTTGCTTAGAGATGTAGAGGTAGAGCGTGATGCGACGATTCGACGAGCTCCTACTCGCATCCTTGGGTCAGAAACTAGGAAGTTGAGGAACAGAGAAGTTCAGCTAGTTAAAGTGCAATGGGGAGATGACGAAAGCAATGCTACTTGGGAGACGGAAGCAAAGATGCGTTCTTTGTATCCATTTCTTTTTGAGAGTATGTCTTTTAACTTCTCCTTTATTGCTTGTCTAGTACTTATCTTATCTTTAGTATATCCTCTCGCTAATACCTATGACCTTTAGATAGGGTAAAACCTATGGTTGAAACATGTGTTTGAAACATGTTATGGTTGATGGATGCATATGGATGCAATTGTTTGCTAGTGGTTGCTCGTGGATGCATATACACACACATTAGGCACTAGATCGGCTCAGTCACTTCATGTTGCATATTGCATAAATGGATGTGGTAGTTAGATTGATGGATGTATCATGGCTGTGTTATCATATGGATGATGCATTTTTGTGTATGGTTGTGCACGCATGTAGAAATTTGTATGTGTCAATAGGGTTTCGCATACATATTGGATGCATGGCACTATCATGGTTTGCATTAAGGAGGTTTACTGTATCAGTAACCGCCTGATTTTTGCATTAGGTAAGTACATATACACACACTTTTGCATATATCCATCCAGAATTTAGAATCTTGTAAGGACAATGATTGCTCGTGGATGATGCTTTGAGTAGATGGATGATTGGATGGTAGGATACGTTCTTCCTAACTTGAAGATTTCGGGGACGAAATCCTTTAAGGAGGGGAGAATGTAACAACCCGTATTTTCAATAACCTGTAATAACATAAATCGAGGCAGAATTTAATTCTAAAATGGGAATCAAGGGAAACGGGCTATGCCATTGCGTTCGTCTCGGAAAAATACGCGAAATAGAGTCCGAGTTTTCGAAAATCGGAGTCCGTATGACCAAGATATGGCCTCGCGAAGTTTCACGAAAATTCCCAAATTAAAGTATACTTAATTAAGTGAAATGGGTTGTGTAGATATATATATATATATATATATTGATATATATATATATATATATATAATTGAAAATTTAATAAATAAATATGCAAAAATGCTCAAAACAGCGAATTGGGAGAGGGGAATAACCGAACCGGCCGATTTTTGAAGTCGACCCGAGCCCGCTGGGTCGACTAGGGGTTAATCCAGGGTGTTTGGCTGTCAACCCGTGGGCCGATTCGCTCAAGTGCAGATTTTGCATTTGAATGGTTCTCATGGTCCATCTTTAATCTAAAGGCCCTAGATGGTTCCTACACTTGACTTCTTCCCCAAGACATGCTTTGATGGCTTGGATTGAATCTAGGGTTAATCCTATGGCCTAAAACACTTGCCTAATCTATAAATAAGACCCTAACCTACCCTAATTCATTCATAATTAAACCTAGTGACTAAACTATGGCAAAATGCTAGCTCTCATGGCCTCCACTAATTTTATGAAGAGGGTTGCATACTAATCACTCTCTAATCAACTTCTAATCCCTTCTTAGCATCTTAATCTTCTTCATTTGGTGTTCAAAGTTGCTAGTTGTGAGTTTCTATCACTTTGATGATCTTTTGGTAAACTAATTAGAGGAGATGTGATGAGATTTATGGTTTTGTATGTGGGTTAATGAGCTTTGAATCATATGATATGATGTTAGCATTAATCTTATGTTTATGCATGTTGAGTATGTAAGCTTATGCAAGTTTAATATGATGTATGTTATGTTTGCATGATGCTAAATATGCAAGTTGTGGGCTATGTAATCATATGCATGTTATGCAAGTTCATGGTAATATGCTATGCAAGTTACATGTATGTAAATATGCAAGTTACATGTTTGTTAATATGCAAGTTACATGTATGTAAATATGCAAGTTACATGTTTGTTAATATGCAAGTTACATGTTTGTTAATATGCAAGTTACATGTTTGTTAATATGCAAGTTACATGTATGTAAATATGCAAGTTACATGTTTCTTTATATGCAAGTTACATGTTTGTTAATATGCGAGTTACATGTATGTAAATATGCAAGTTACATGTTTATTAATATGCAAGTTCATGATGACACATTATGCAAGTCTATAAGCTAATATGCAAGTTTGTTATGCAAAATGAATATGTAAGTTATGTGACATATTATATGCAAGTTATGTGACATGTTATGCAAGTTCATATGCAAGTTATGTGTTTGTTAATATGCAAGATGGCACCTTTGAAACATGTTCATTCATATGCAAGTTGACACCTTTTATATGTGTTATATCATGAACGAAATTACGTGGGAACGATGGGGTAATTAAATGCATAAGTTAATAAGATTGTGTGAAATTAATATAATTATGCATAACACAAAATAAATAAACATAGTATGGGAATTTGCCTATTTGGTTAGGTGTACCCATACTATGTGTTGGGAATTTACCTATTGAGTTAGGTCTACCCCATGGGAATTTACCTATTAAGTTAGGTCTACCCATGTTAAGAAAACTTGATTAATTAGGGATAATTAATATAAAATTATGAGGGTGATTAATTAGGTGTAATTAATTGACTAAGACACGAGGTTGGACTCAGTTGTAGCGTAAAACTGCCCGGACCCAACCGGCTTAACCAGTTGCTACAAATGTTAGCCCAATGTGAGAGGTCTTAGGCACAAACTAAATACGTAATTAATGTAAAGACACGAGGTTAGACTCTGTTATGACATAAGGCTGCCCGGACCCAACCGGCTTAACCAGCGGTCATAAAAGACAGTCTAATGTGAGAGGTCTTTACAAAGGTTACGTTCTTAATTAATTAATTAAGAAACACTTAACCATATTAGCATGTAGAGGGACATGAGGGGTTAAGTGGGTGCCTCGGGTGGCATGAGAAAATCTAGTGGTTGCCTTGGGTGGCAATAGAAAATACGATTAGAATACTTAACCAAAATAGAACATGTAATTAAAACATGATTAAAGGGTTAAGTGGGATATACTAGAAAAAGGGACAAGCTTAGGTGGGTAGCTTGTGGAGGCCCATTTCAACCAGTAACCCATACGTATCTTTGTGGGCTCGACCCATGTCGAGGACGGGACACGCATACTGGGCTTGACTGTAAGAGGCAAACGGGTTAGCGGTGGCAACGCAAGTCCAACGGGCTTCATATGCGTGAGTGGGCCCGGGCTGGTAGGTAAGCCGTTGTTGCATCGAGTAGATATAAGCCGTGCACCTTTAGTTCCATCAGGTTGCCACATTGGGGAATGATACATCCCACGGTGGGGCCAGCACGGGTATCTACGTTAGGGAGCCGATCGAATGGGAAGTAGTGTGTACACCTAGTGGATTGTAGGGCCCCGTGGCGCCTACTTGGTCACCTAGGGGTACGCAGGTACTAATTAGTAAATTTTATAAGTCCTTGGGTGGGATCAACCTTTAAGTTAGGAACGACTGGTGTGGTGCAGTTTAGTAATTTACCTTAGGGAGGGTAGATGCGTCTTTATCCTTTATCTTCGTTTAGTTGACTGCTTAGGGTAGCCATTCATCCCTATATGTTACCGTATATCAGTTTATGTCTTCTCTGGTTACTTTAACGATTGTATTGTTAAAGTTATAGGACTCGCTCAGACTTATGTCTGACCCTGTTGTTTTTATCTTTTTCCCAACCCTCAGGTCCTACGGTGGATCCTAGCAGTAGTGGAGCTTGATCGGATTGCTGTTCCAGTCTTTAGGAGCTTGGATAGATGTAAAGCTCCAGTTATCCAGTTATCTTTTCTTTTGTTTGGCTATTGTATGAGAGTGGGATTATGTACTTCTTTATTTTGATGGATATTGTACTTGACCTTTATTGTGGTTTTATGATGTAACCAGACATGTTTTACTTCCGCTGTTATGAGATGATGTTTTAAAATTTCAAGTACTATTTATATCTGTCTTGTTGTAATTTTTCTGTTCTATATTCACTAAAATACTCCACCGATGCTATGGCATTCCCTTAGTGAGTGATCATAGCGGGAGTGGGGTGTTACAGTGGTGGTAGTGCAAGATTGGAAGACACCAAGAAATGCAACCGAAGTCCGAAGCTTTCTTAGGCTAGCCGGTTTTTACCGAAAGTTCATTAGGGATTTCGCGAAAATCTCAGCTCCACTCACAAGGCTAACAAAGAAGAATCTGGCGTTCGCTTGGGATTTGGATTGCGAGTTTGCTTTCCAACGATTAAAAAGGGCTCTCACAACAGCCCCAGTTTTGACTTTGCCGGATGGAAGCTGAATGTTCACAGTATATATGGATGCCTGTGGTACGGGCCTGGGCGCTGTTCTAATGCAAGAAGGGAGGGTAGTAGCTTATGGTGAAAGACAATTGAAAGTGCATGAAAAGAATTACCCAACCCATGATCTTGAGTTGGCCGCCATCGTCTTTGCGCTTAAGTCTTGGCGCCATTATCTCCTAGGTGAGAAGTTTGAATAATATACTGACCATAAATTGTTGAAGTATCTTTTCTCGCAGAAAGATCTTAACTTGAGGCAGCAAAGGTGGATGGAGTTCCTTGCCTCGTATGACTTTGAAATTTCCTATACTCCGGGCAAAGGCAACGTAGTAGCAGACGCGTTGAGCAGAAAGAAGCTGACCCTAAGCCCTCTCTTTGTAGAAAGGCAAAGCTTGGAGTATATAGCCAGTTTTGACTTTAGGCCCTCCTCAGATTTTATACTTGGTTTATTGGCATCCCTAGAAGTACGACCCACTATTTTAGACTCGATAGGGGCCGCACAACGTGAAGACCCGCAGCTTGTGGATGTGATTGATAAACTAATTAGGGGTGAAACTTCCAGTCACCTCAATAGGTACTCCATCGATAATAAGGGTTGGCTGAGACGGGATGGAAGGCTATGCGTCCCACAAGCTAGGGATTTAGTGAAGAAGGTTCTCGAGGAGACCCATCATTCCAAGATGACAATACACCCAGTGGAGATAAGATGTACAAGGATGTAAAGAGAGTTTTCTATTGGAGCGACATAAAGAAGGACGTGGCAGATTTCGTTTCTAAGTGCGTGACATGCCAACAGGTCAAGGCGGAACAAAAGAAGCCTGGAGGACTGCTTCATCCTCTAGAAATCCCGCAATGGAATTGGGATAGCATTTCGATGGACTTCATTGACGGGTTGCCTAGGTCAAGAAGAGGCAATACTAGCATTTGGGTGATAGTAGACAGGCTTACTAAAAGCGCCCACTTTATACCTATTAAGAGTAGAAGAACTGCCTCGTCTCTAGCTTCTCTTTATCTCAAGGAAATAGTTCGACTCCATGGAATACCCTCCAGCATAGTGAGTGACAGAGACCCCATCTTCACGAGCGAATTTTGGCAGAGTCTGCAAGAAGCTGTCGGCACACAGTTATGCTTGAGCACGGCCTATCACCCTCAAACTGATGGTCAGACAGAAAGGGTGAATAGTGTACTAGAAGATCTTCTAAGACTGTGCGTTCTTGACTTCGGAGGGACTTGGGAGGATCACCTTACTTTAGTGGAATTCGCCTATAACAACAGTTACCAAGCCACCATCGGTATGGAGCCCTTCGAAGCTTTGTATGAAAGACTGTGCCAATCACTAACTTGTTGGTGGGAGTCCACTGACAAGATTATACTTGGGCCAGACACGATTGGGGAGACTTAAAAAAAATGGACTTAATACAAAGGAGAATGAAGACTGCCCAAGACAGACAGAAATCCTACGCCGACAAAAGAAGGACCGACCTTGAGTTTGAGGTTGGGGACAGGGTTTTCCTTAAGGTATCCCCTTTAAGGAACGTCGTTCGCTTTGGATCCGCAGGAAAGCTAGCACCAAGATTTGTAGGACCGTTCCCTATCATCGAGAAGATTGGGAAAATGGATTATAAGTAGAGCTGCCTGAAAGATTGGCTGGAATTCACAACGTCTTTCATGTTTCTCATCTCCGGAAATGTCTACATGAATCTGCGGAAGTGGTGGAGCCAAGCATTCTAGAAGAAGCCGAAGTGGAACGTGAAGCAATTGTGAGGAGAGTTCCAACTCGAATCGTAGGAACTAAAGTGAAAAAGCTACGCAACCGCGAAGTCAAGCTCGTTAAGGTTCAGTGGAGCGACGTCGAGGAAGACGCGACTTGGGAAACTGAGGACAGAATACGCGTGGCCTACCCTTTTCTTTTTGAGAGTACATCCTTGACCTCTCTTTTTCCTTAACTTGTGCTTGTATCTATCTTTTTAGGTATATCTCCTCGATACGATCCTTTATCCTTAGGTAGAAACCCCTTTGGATGTAAACATGTATTTGAAACATGTTATGGTTGATGGCTGCAAGTGGTTGCCAGTGGTTGCTCGTGGATGCATATACACACACAACCCAGGTTTTAGATCGGCTCAGTCACTTCATACTGCATATGCATATATTCATTCATATTTGTATGTGGTTGAAACTTGGTATGTTGTCATATGGATGTCGCATTTGTATTGATGGTTGCACGCTCATGTAGAATTATGAGTAAGGACAAATTTGCATACATAATGGATTCATGACACTTACATGATTTGCATTAAGGAGGTCAGCTGGATCAGTAGACCGCCTGATTTTGCATTAGTTAAAGACATATACACACACTGTGCATACAATCATAAAGCATTAGAGGTCTTTTAAGGACAATGGAAGCCTGTGTTTGTTGGTTGAGTAGATGGACGATTGGATGTTAGGACTTACGTTCTCCTGGACTTGAAGATTTCGGGGACGAAATCCTTTAAGGAGGGGAGAATGTAACACCCCGAATTTTCTGTTAACTGTAACTTAACAAAATTAAAGTATAATTAATTCTAAATGATGGAATTTAGGGAAATGGGTTATGCCATTGTGTTCGTCTCGGAATTTTGCTTGAGATAGAATCCGAATTTGCGAAAAACGGATACCGTATAAAGAAGGTATGGACGAATGAAGTTGGGCAGAAAAACCAGAAACGGGTCAGAATGCACTGGCGCACCTGGGAAGTGCGCCAGAACAAAATTGCACTGGCGCATTTGGGAAGTGCGCCAGTACAAATTTGCACTGGCGCACCTGCCAATTGCGCCCAGGCCAGAAAACCTGCTTGTTCAGGCCCTGGCTGGCCTGGTCGGGTTCTGGTCGATTTCTGAGGCTTGGCTGAGTCACTAGGGCTTACATGTCACTATCTGATTGGCTTCTCTTGAGATCGATGGTCTGGATTCACTCTAGCTTCATGGACGGCTCTAATCAGTTTAAAATTCTAAAAATAAAACTCAAGTCTAAACCTAAATTCACACAAATAATATAGTACTAGAGCCGCCATGCTGCTGGAAAGAAACTAGGAGTGGCCGTCAGTTAGAAAGCTTAGAGACAAGCCAATACTAAAGTAAAACACGAATCAAAACAACGTTAGTCTACCCAAAGGAAAGCATATAAAATTCAGAATCCAGAATTCAAGTTCGTCGTTCGTTGTAAGTATAGTGAATTTTCCGACGAGAATAAAACTAAGACCTGATTCGATGTAAATTGGAAGTGGAATTGTGCTATTATGTAACGACGATGTTAATTCATATCTATGTATTGAAATGATTGTGTTGTGAATGGAATTGGGATGTTTGTGGTATAATTAAGATTGATGTTGATCCTATTGTACTTTTAGAATGACAACAACATCAAAAGCAAGTTGTATAGTTCATGTTTATGTGATTATATAGGTTGTTTGTGATTAGAACCTCGTGTATATACTTCATGCTAGAACTTTTATACCTAAATGGTTAAGTTCATATACATGCTCCTATGTTTATACAAAAGTTGCAAGTTCCTAATTGGATCCATGTCAAGATCCACTTTAGTACATGTTTCGTGTTGTAATTAGATATTTGATTGGATCTAGTTCACACCCTTGTCATAAAGTTAAACATACTTATGAAAATGTCATAAGCTAGTGATGTTCTATGTTATGCCTAGATCCTAAACATGTTTAGACTTATGTTGTCTAAATCATATGCTAATTTATGTGACACCTATTTGGTTAGATCCCTGTTTCAATGCAAGTTCACATATATGTAAGTTGAATTAGGCTATGTTGCAAATTCACATGTATGTTGATTTAGTCTAAGTTGCAAGTTCACCCCTATGACATTCATGTTGACTATTTTGCAAGTTCACACCTATGATGTTCGTATTGACTTCGCCAAAAATGCCAAGTTTACACCTATGTCATGCTAATGTTTATGAATTCCCTTTTACCAATTTTGTGTGCGCTGAATTAGGCTAAGTTTTTAGCCTAATATTATATGTTAAAAACCATGCGAACGAAAATTAGTCTAAGGTTGTTAGCATAATATTTAAATGGGGTAGCGTTGGGTATATTGGTAAAACTTGACATAAAAATATATGAAATTGGCATGTTTGTCACATGCCAAAATTAGTGGCATTTAAACGGTATAATTTCTTATACCGAAAACGTTAAACTTGGAAAAGTGGGCCATGACATTTAATTTACATATAATCAGTAATAAAGACAAATATGTAAATTTAGAAAATACGAATATGCTTAACACGAGGTTGGATTGAGTTGTGATGTAAACCTGCCCGGCTGTCCAGTAGTCACAACAATACCTATCCAATGTGGGTGGTTAAGCATTGAGCCCAATAAGGACCCGAGGTTAGACTGAGTTACGGTGTAAATCTGCCCGGAACCGACCGACACATCCAGTAACCGTAACAATATCTGTCTAATGTGAGTGGTCGGTGCTTTAAAAAGCTAAGGACAGACAAGTCAGGATGGCAGGTTTAAGTTAACTAAAACACTTAACCAATTCAACATGTTAATTAAACTGATGGGTGGGGTTAGGTAAATACAGACACTTAACCACTTAACATGTTTGACTAGAAAACCCTAGTGACGGGGACCCATTTCAGCAGTAACCCAATTAGGTATCATGGTACCCTGAAACTGGGCAGGGTGGGGCACGATTACTGGGCTGATTGTAAGCGGTCAAAGCGACGGCGGTAGGTGCAACAGTGTGGGTTCTAACGGAGTGTGGGCATGCACACACTTCGGAGTAGACAAACAGGGCACTGGGGGCACCATTAGTATAACCTATTCATTCTAGAATTGTGTCGGGCCGCCGCCATGGGACTTGATACACCCCATGGTAGGACCAGCATAGGTATCTACAATCTTTGGGGGCCGTAAGACACAGCTGATTATACGAGTAGGAACCGATCTTTAGAAAAAGGGGATCACTTCACCTCCTGCATGGGGTGCCAGTTAAGACAGTGCAAATAGGTGCAGGGATATAGTGTGGGGTGCGATAGTATATTCGTTTCAAAACCACTTTATCTTAGTTTATGATACTTTCCTGTTTCCAGTTTATACCTATCATGCCCTTATTCTTATTCTCACACTGAAGAGTCACTGGACTTACCAAGCTTTATGTCTGACCCTATTTTATTTCGTCTTCTTTTCTTACATTTCCCCCCCGGTCCACAGGGAGGAAACAACCCAGCTTAGTCAGACTCTTTGCAATCTTCGAGATAACAGATGTACGGTTTGAACTCTCTTGCTTTGGCTATGGCTGTTGGACAAAATCATGGGGATTTATGCAGTTTTAATTATGTTTTTATGCTTCTTTATTTAATAACCAAGACAGAAATGATGATGTAATGTTTTGGGAGTTATTATGTGACAGTTATGGAAATGTTTTGTATGAACACGTATTTATGAAATAAAAAGTCTGTTGTTTTCCGCTGCTTATATATATGTGTTTATATTTGTCTTGTGTTTTATCTGTGACTTTTACTTACAAACCTCCACCAAAGTCAAGGCATTCCCTTTGTGAGTGACCTTAATGGAGGGTGGGGTGTTTCAAACTCCATCCAACTTTATTGCCTCAAGTTAATATCTTTCTATGAGAAAAGGTACTTCAACGATTTATGGTTAGTATATAATTCAAACTTCTCACCTAGGAGATAATGGCGCCAAAACTTTAGCGCAAAGACGAGGGCAGCCAACTCTAAATCGTGGGTTGGGTAGTTTTTCTCATGTACTTTCAACTGTCTGCCTCCATAAGCTACTACCTTCCCTTCTTGCATCAAGACAACACCATGCATCCATGTATAATGTAAACATCTTGCTCCCATCTAGCAATGTCAGAACTGGGGCTGTTGTTAGAGCCCTTTTTAAACATTGGAAAGCAATATCGCAATCCAAATCCCAAGCAAAAGTTAGGTTCTTCTTCGTTAATCTTGTGAGTTGGGCTGATGTAACAACCCGTGTTTTTATAACATGTAATAACCATAAATCAAGGCAAAATTAATTTTTAAAATAAGAATCAAGGGAAATGGGTTAGCCATTGCGTTCGTCTCGAAATTCTGCTTGGAAACGAGTCCGAGTTTTCGAAAATCGGAGTCCGTATGACCAAGTTATGACCATTCGAAGTTTTCAGAAATTTTCAAATTCAAAACAGACTCAATTCGAATTCAAAATTCGAATTTCAAACCTCCAAATGGACTGGGCTGGAAATATCCCGCCCAGGACCAGGTCGACTATGTAGTCGACCTACCCAGGGCCAGCTCGACCATAGTGTCGACCTGGGGGTCGGCCTGGTGCCCAAGCCCATTTCTGAAGCTAGATTCACTCTGATGTATGTGGCCTTATTTCTGTCCACATTCGTTGACCTGACCCTATAAATACAGCCCCTAACACCAGTCTCTCAACACCAAATTTCTTTCTGACCTTATGCTGCTCTGATTCTGGTTGAAAAGTTTGAGAGAGGGACTGCTTCTACTATGTTGAGACTGCGTTAAAGGAATTGTTGATTAGGGGACTTCTATTAGGACTTGACTAAGCAACAAACGACTCTCTTTTTCTAATTCTCGAACCACGATCTGTAAGCCCCAGTTATTTTCAGATTTAAGCTGTAAATGTATTATGAATATGAGGTAAAATTGAAATTGGACCTATGTATGATGACTGTTTACATTCATTCTTGTTCATCTTGGATCTTGACTCTTGAATATTACTATGACATCGATTTGGCACCTATTCATGTTGTAAATCAAAAAGAGAAAACCCTCTTATTATCATGTTGAATCTGTTATTAGCCACATGTTTATGATTATCACCTTATGACAGTCGTACCATGACTATACTATCATCTTATGACAATCGTTACTATGACTCTACTATCACCTTATGACAGTCATTACCATGACTATACTATCACCTTGTGACAACTGTTATTTTGACTAGTACCTTATCTTGCTAGATTTGGAATCTTTATGTTTGAGGCCAATATTTCATATGCCAGTAATGTTTTATTTCAAGTCATATCATGCTATGCTAGTAATCACTCTTGCCACCTTATACCCATTTCTTTTTATGTCACTCCCTAATTAGATTTATTTGTATCGATTCGAACCTTCGTGCGATGGGAATACGATTTGGGTAGATTAGGTAAAATATGAATTAGCTTTAAACTTGAACATGAACATTATTATGACTTGAACCTGAATATGGACATGAACTTGACACGATTTGACATAAACATGACTTGAAAACTCGACATGAATCTAAACATGAAAACTTGAACGTGGGCATGACAGTTAGATAAACTTGAAAATGGCCAACTTGATGTTGGGTTGAGTTTGCAGTGTAAATCTGCCCGGAACCGCCCGACAAATCCAGTGGCTGCAAACAATAGGATCCAATGTGGGTAGTTGGTCATATCGCACGTAAAAACCCGAGGTTAGACTATGTTGTGGTGTAAATTTGCCCGGAACCTCCCGGCAAATCCAGTAACCACAACAGCTAGTCTAATGTGAGAGGTTGGCATGCACTAATGAATTAATGCCAAATGATAGGGTTAAGTCATGAACCACTTGAATATACTTAACCAACTTGACACGATGACTTGATAGGGTTAAGTCATGAACTGCTTGAACACACTTAACCAACTTGATACATGATCTGGATAGGGTTAAGTCACGAATTTGAATGACAACACTTAACCCATTAGAAACCCTAGTTACGCGGTCCTTTTCAGCAGTAACCCACTTAGATGTATCACGATACCCTGGGACTAGGCAGCGTGGGGCACGATTACTGGGCTGATTGTAAGCGACTAGAACGACGGCTGAGTAGGTGCGCCATTGTAGGTTCAGGCGGGCTATGGTCGTGCACGTAGTCCGGAGTTGAAAAAGCAGGCATTGGGCACCCGTAGATTTACACTGTGCATGCTTGATTCGTGTCGGTGGTTGGCACCATAGAACTTGATACACCCTATGGTGGACCTAGCACAGGTAACTACATTTCTGGATAGGGCCGTATGACACAGACACATGACGAGCTAGGACTTGTAGGGAGCCGATCGATTAGTAGATCGTACCGTAGGACCCCGTAATGGGTCACTTCATGACACTAGGCTAAGGGATCATTTCATGGTTAATACTTGATATGGGTTAGAATACTAGTACAGTTGGTGCAGCGAACCTTGAGCATGCGATGCCAGACTTGACTTATCTTGTTATCTTAATTATCCAACTAGTTCTATTGTCATCCTTATGTTTAATTCCAGTTTTCACATATCATGTTACCTTTACTAGTTTTCATACTGAAAGTCACTAGGGCTTACCAGTCTTTATGACTGACCCTTTTTCTTTCGCCCCTTTTTCTTTCGTTCCCCCCAGGTTCCCAGGGAGGAAACACTAGCTCTTAGCTTGGATTCGACTTGCTTTCTGATAGCTCATGTATGAGTTGGTCTTGGGCTATGCTATGGCTGCTTCTGCTATTTATGGGGAATAATTTACTTTTGTTTTAAAGTTTATGCTTCTTTACTATGAACTTGATGTAATGGAATAATTTGTATCTTGGATATATGAGCTTTTGACTCTTTTCTTGGAAATAATAAAAAGTTGGTTTTTAATTTCTACCGCTGCTTTATTTATGTTCTGCCTTGTGATATCTCTGTGCATGTTTCCCTAGATAATACTCCACCAAAACTAGTGCATTCCCTTTGTGAGTTACCCTAGCGGAGGTGGGGTGTTACAATTTGGTATCAGAGCAGAAGGTTACCAGATTGGGCAAAAGTTTTAAAAACCTTCTGAAGCTGTTTTCAAAACCATTTATAAAGAAGCATTTTTCATGAAAAGTTTATGTTTAAAAAAGGTTATTCCCCAAGAAGCCATTAGCACTTCCCTTTGTTTCCTCGTTTGAATCTTTTCTTTTCGTTTTTCAGCATGGCCGATCTTAACCTTCCTGAGGGAATACCCGTGCCTGGATGGTTCTGAAGGTACTTATAAGCCAGGGCAAACGACGCGGGCACGGCAGACATCCCTCCTCCTCCTCCCCCAGTGGTCGCGGTTCCTCCTCCTCCTGGTACCGCCTTTGCCAAAATATGCAAAGACTTTAAAGCGATGGGCGGCAAGAACTTCGTTGGAACTGAAACCTTCATTGAGGCACGAAACCGGCTAAAGGAAACAGAAGACTTGTTCATTATCTTTGATATGGAGGACCATAGGAAAGTTCAGTCGGCAGCATGGTTGTTGAAAGAGGATGCTGCATTTTGGTGGGAAGTCACCAACGCTACCAGGCCAGTTGAGACTTGGGCAGACTTTAGAGAAAGGTTTGGGCTCAAATTCCTATCGTCGGCAGAGGAGAACCTTCAGATGGAGAGGTTCCTAGCACTCAAGCAAGGGGATATGTCTGTGAGGGAGTACGTGAATAAGTTTAATCAACTTGCTCGGTTCGGTTTGAATTTGGTCAACACAGCCCAGAAAAAGGCTGTACGCTTTGGTCGAGGATTGAACGAGCCACTACACAGCTTGGCCCTAACTCATATACCCATGGGGGCGACCTTTGAAAGCTTGGTGGATATGGCTCTACTCCATGAGGAAGACAAGAATAGCAAGAAGAAGGTTAAGCCTAATGAGACTCAGAATAAGAAGGCTGACTTCAAGAAGGGGAAAAACAAGAATAATAAGAATAACAAGAGCAACAACAAATCACGTGAGACGAGGAAGTGCAACTTCTGTGGTATTACTGGACATCTAGCTAAAGACTGTAGAAGGAAGAAGAGGAAGTTAGGTGAATGCTTTCATTGTGGAGATACTGGACACATCAGCAAGGATTGCCCTAAGAAGCAAGGGCAGGGGCAAGGGTAGACTCAGCGAGCAGGACCTTCTAGAGGGCAGTTGCATGCTCTCAACACCGCTCCAGCTCCTGACCGAGGTAGTAATATTTCCGTAGAAAGCCTTGTTTACATTTCTGACTTTCCTGTTCGAACTTTATTTGACTATGGCGCATCGCATACTTTTATTTCTTCTGATATTGTTGAAAATCTGCACCTAAGTACTAGTCTGGTTGAGGATCCCGTTATAGTTTCAAATCCAATTGGGGGCTCCGCCCATTTATCTATGATGTGTGTAGATTTGAGGATCTCTATCTTAAGCATAGAATTCACGTGTAATGCTTATGTTCTCAGATTTATCGGATACGGTTTGATCCTAGGTATGGACTGGATGTCCCATTATGGAGCCATTCTTGATTGTGAATGAAGCGTAGTGAAGCTCGTGACTCGCCTTAATAATACCCTTGTAATTTCTTGTAACCCTAAGGGTCCGGTCATGTTATGTTATCTTGAATCCCTTGACTCGTCCGACGATAATTTGCAATCTGTAAGAGTGGTCCGAAAATATCCAGATGTCTTTGATGAAGTAAGAGGATTTCCTCCTAAATGCGAGATAGAGTTCCGAATTTATCTTGTTGATAATGCCAAGCCAGTTTCATTGCCCGTTAGGCACATGGCCCCGCGAGAAAGAAGAGAGCTCAGTAAACAAATCAACGAGTTGCTTGAGAAAAATTTCATAAGACGAAGCATTTCTGAATGGGG
The DNA here is from genome assembly GCA_030737875.1 of Allium sativum. Lineage (NCBI taxonomy): Eukaryota > Viridiplantae > Streptophyta > Magnoliopsida > Asparagales > Amaryllidaceae > Allium > Allium sativum. The sequence goes on along the minus strand of CM060922.1, from coordinate 527,151,934 downwards.
TGCTCCGGTAGTATTCGCTACTAAGGCGGATGGATCGCTTCGTCTGTGCGTAGATTATCGTGAGTTAAACAATCTGACAAAGAAGAATAGGCACCCACTACCAAGAATCGACGATCTGTTTGACTAGCTTGTGGGAGCATCTATTTTCTCTCAACTCGATCTAGCCACAGGATTCCATCAACTCATAGTGGTTGAGGATAGCATTGACAAAACTGCGTTTAGGACTCCGGATGGGTTCTTCGAATGGCTCGTTATGCCGTTTGGGTTAACGAATGCACCCGCATACTTTGTAGATTTGATGAGCAGGGTGTTTCGGGAGTTCCTTAACAAGTTTGTGGTAGTTTTCGTGGATGATATTTTGATCTTCTCAAAAGATGAAGAAGAGTATGCTAGGCATCTCAAGGAAGTCATGGAAATGCTTAGAGCACACCAGTTAAAGGCTAAGTTCTCCAAATGCCATTTTTGGAGGAAGGAAGTTTGGTTCCTTGGACATGTAGTTTCTAAGCAAGGCATAGCCGTGGACCCCGCAAAGGTAGTTGCGGTACAGGACTGGAAAATTCCTAAGAATGCAACGGAGGTGAGGAGCTTTCTCGGTTTGGCGGGCTACTACAGGAAGTTCATTAGGGACTTCACTAAGATTTCAGCCCCTCTTACTAAATTAATAAAGAAGAACCTACCTTTTGCATGGGACCTAGAATGTGATGTTGCTTTTCAGAGACTTAAGAGAGCCCTCACCACAGCTCCAGTCTTAGCATTACTCGATGGAGGTAAGATGTTTACCGTGTACACATATGCGTACGACACGGGGTTAGGCGCTGTCCTACTGCAAGAAGGAAGAGTAATATGCTACGGGGGCAGACAACTTAAAGTCCATGAGAAAAACTATCCCACGCATGACTTGGAGTTGGCCGCGATTGTTTTTGCACTTAAAGCTTGGCGCCATTATCTTTTAGGGGAGAGGTTCGAGCTGTATACCGACCACAAATCGCTTAAGTACCTCTTCTCACAGGAAGACTTGAATCTAAGACAACAACGGTGGATGGGGTTCTTGGCATCATATGACTTCGATATAGCTTATACCCCTGGCAAGGGTAATGTGGTGGCAGACGCGCTAAGTAGAAAAAGGCTGACTTTGAGCCCCTTGTTTGTTGAAATGAAAAGCCTTGATTTTATAGCAACCTTTGATTTTACACCTGCTGTTGAGTCATTGACTACTACGTTTGCATCTCTTGAGTTAAGACCTACACTTCTAGATCAAGTAGGGACTTCACAGAAGGAAGACCCACAGTTAGTTGAAATCATGGACAAGCTGATTAGGGGTGAAGCGTCAAGTCACCTCAGTAGGTATGCCATAGATGACAAGGGATGGCTAAGGCGCGATGGAAGACTATGTGTCCCACAAGTGGGAGACTTAGTAAGGAGAGTTCTCGAAGAAGCGCACCACTCGAAGATGACTATACATCCCGGAGGGGATAAGATGTACAGGGATATGAAACGCATTTTCTTTTGGGATGGAATGAAAAAGGACGTGGCAGAGTTCGTTTCGAAGTGCATGGTGTGCCAACAAGTAAAGGCCGAGTCGAAGAAGCCCAGTGGGCTATTACATCCTTTGGAGGTTCCGCAATGGAAATGGGAGAGTATCTCAATGGATTTCGTGGATGGACTGCCTAGGTCTAGGAAGGGAAATACTAGCATATGGGTCATAGTTGATAGACTCACGAAAAGCGCTCACTTCATTCCGGTGAAGAGCAAGAGGACTGCATCAGGGATAGCGTCTATCTACGTTCGAGAGATAGTACGATTGCATGGAGTTCCTTCTAGTATAGTTAGTGATCGTGACCCGATTTTCACTAGCCAGTTTTGGAATAGCCTGCAAGAAGCAATGGGAACACGACTGAACTTAAGCACGGCCTATCACCTACAGACGGATGGACAAACCGAAAGGGTAAATAGGGTACTAGAAGATCTCCAGAGGCTATGCATTCTTGACTTTGGTGGTACTTGGGAAGACCATCTTCCTCTCATGGAGTTTGCGTATAATAACAGTTACCAAGCTAACATCAGAATGGCACTGTTCGAAGCCCTATATGGAAGACCGTGCAAGTCGCCAACTTGTTGGTGGGAGACGACAGACAGACTTATACTTGGGCCCGACATGATAAGGGACACTTCTAAGAAGATTGAGTTGATACGAAGACGGATGAAAACGGCCCAAGATAGATAGAAATCTTATGCGGACCAGAGAAGGACAGACTTAGAGTTCGAAGTCGGAGATATGGTCTTTATAAAGATTTCTCCGTTACGCAATGTAGTTCGTTTTGGAGCAGTTGGAAAGCTAGCACCAAGATTTGTAGGACCGTTCCCCATCATTGAGAGGATTGGACGGATGGCCTACAAGGTAGACTTACCCGAGAAGTTGTCTGGAGTACACAATGTCTTTCACGTCTCGCATCTTCGGAAGTGTTTGCATGAGTCAGCCGAAGTGGTTGAGCCAAGCATCCTTGAAGACGTGGAAGTGGAGAAAGAAGCAACATTGAGGCGAGTTCCGATTCGTATCTTAGGAACGGAGATTAAGAAGCTAAGGAATCGAGAAGTCAAGCTAGTGAAAGTGCAGTGGAGTGAAGCCCAAGTGGACGCAACTTGGGAAACCGAAGAAAAGAAACACGCGCTCTACCCATTTCTTTTTGAGGGTACATTCTCGATCTCTTTTTCCTTGAAAACCTTTTCATATCATGCTTCTAATATCTATATCTATCTTGTTATCTTCTCGATCTTATCTTGAGAACCTTAGGTAGAACCGTATGGATGTAAACATGTGATTGAAACATGTTATGGTTGATGGGTGCAAATGGTTGCAAGTGGTTGCAAATGGTTGCTAGTGGATGCATGACACACATTAGGCACTAGATTGGCTCAGCCACATTTTCATGTTGCATATGCATGGGTGCTTATACTTGTACATGGATGGAACTTGTTATGCTATCACTTGGATGTTGCATATGGATGAATGACTGTGCACTCATGTAGAGATTATAAACTATGCTAGGAATTTGCATACATGTTGGATTCATGACATTAACATATTTTGCATTAAGGAGGTTTGCTGAATCAGTAACCCCCAGATCTTTTGCATTAGATAAAGTTCATATACACACACTTTCTGCATATGTTCATACAGCACTAGAAGTCTTTTAAGGACAATGGTTGCCTGTAGATGATGCTTTGAGTAGATGGTTGACTGGATGGTAGGACACATACTCCCTAACTTAGAGATTTCGGGGACAAAATCCTTTAAGGAGGGGAGAATGTAACAACCCATGTTTTATAACGTGTAATAACCATAAATCAAGGCAGAATTAATTTTTAAAATAAGAATCAAGGGAAACGAGTTAGCCATTGCGTTCGTCTCAAAATTCTGCTTGGAAACGAGTCCGAATTTTTGAAAATCGGAGTCCGTATGAGCAAGTTATGACCATTCGAAGTTTTCAGAAATTTTCAAATTCAAAACAGACTCAATTTGAATTCAAAATTTGAATTTCAAACCTCCAAATGGACTGGGCGGGAAAAATCCCGCCCAGGACCAGGTCGACCTGGGGGTCGACTATGTAGTCGACCTACCCAGGGCCAGGTCGACCATAGTGTTGACTTGGGGGTCGACCTGGTGCCCGAGCCCATTTCTGAAGCTAGATTCACTCTGATGTATGTGGCCTCATTTCTGTCCACATCCGTTGACCTGACCTTATAAATACAGCCCCTAACACCAGTCTCTCTACACCAAATTTCTTTCTGACCTTATGCTGCTTTGATTCTGGTTGAAAAGTTTGAGAGAGGGACTGCTTCTACTACGTTGAGACTGCGTTAAAGGAACTGTTGATTAGGGGACTTCTATTAGGACTTGACTAAGCAACAAACGACTCTCTTTTTCTAATTCTCGAACCATAAACTGTAAGCCCCAGTTATTTTCAGATTTAAACTGTAAATGTATTATGAATATGAGGTAAAATTTAAATTGGACCTATGTATGATGACTGTTTACATTCATTCTTGTTCATCTTGGATCTTGACTCTTGAATATTACTATGACATCGATTTGGGGCCTATTCATGTTGTAAATCAAAAAGAGAAACCCCTCTTATTATCATGCTGAATCTGTTATTAGCCACATGTTTATGATTATCACCTTATGACAGTCGTACCGTGACTATACTATCATCTTATGACAATCATTACTATGACTCTACTATCACCTTATGACAGCCATTACCATGACTATACTATCAACTTGTGACAACTGTTATTTTGACTAGTACCTTATCTTGCTAGATTTGGAATCTTTATGTTTGAGGCCAATATTTCATATGCCAGTAATGTTTTATTTCAAGTCATATCATGCTATGGTAGTAATCACTCTTTCCACCTTATACCAATTTCTTTTTATGTCACTCCCTAATTAGATTTATTTGTATCGATTCGAACCTTCGTGCGATGGGAATACGATTTGGGTAGATTAGGTAAAATATGAATTAGCTTTAAACTTGAACATGAACATTATTATGACTTGAACCTGAATATGGACATGAACTTGACATGATTTGACATAAAACATGACTTGAAAACTCGACATGAATCTAAACATGAAAACTTGAACGTGGGCATGACAGTTAGATAAACTTGAAAATGGCCAACTCGAGGTTGGGTTGAGTTTGCAGTGTAAATCTGCCCGGAACCGCCCGGCAAATCCAGTGGCTGCAAACAATAGGATCCAATGTGGGTAGTTGGTCATATCGCACGTAAAAAACCCGAGGTTAGACTATGTTGTGGTGTAAATCTGCCCGGAACCGCCCGACAAATCAAGTAACCACAACAGTTAGTCTAATGTGAGAGATTGGCGTGCACTAATGAATTAATGCCACATGATAGGGTTAAGTCATGAACCACTTGAATATACTTAACCAACTTGACACGATGACTTGATAGGGTTAGGGTTAAGTCATGAACTGCTTGAACACACTTAACCAACTTGATACATGATCTAGATAGGGTTAAGTCACGAATTTGAATGACAACACTTAACCCATTAGAAACCCTAGTTATGTGGTCCTTTTCAGCAGTAACCCACTTAGATGTATCACGATACCCTGGGACCAGGCAGGGTAGGGCACGATGACTGGGTTGATTGTAAGCGACCAGAACGACGGCTGAGTAGGTGCGCCATTGTAGGTTCAGGCGGGCTATGGTCGTGCACGTAGTCTGGAGTTGAAAAAGCAGGCATTGGGCACCCGTAGATTTACACTGTGCATGCTTGATTCGTGTCGGTGGTTGGCACCATAGGACTTGATACACCCTATGGTGGACCTAGCACAGGTAACTACATTTCTGGATAGGGCCGTATGACACATACACATGACGAGCTAGGACTTGCAGGGAGCCGATCGATCAGTAGATCGTACCGTAGGACCCCGTAATGGGTCACTTCATGACACTGGGCTAAGGGATCATTTCATGGTTAATACTTGATATGGGTTAGAATACTAGTACAGTTGGTGCAGCGAACCTTGAGCATGCGATGCCAGACTTGACTTATCTTGTTATCTTAATTATCCAACTAGTTCTGTTATCATCCTTATGTTTAATTCCAGTTTTCACATATCATGTTACCTTTACTAGTTTTCATACTGAAAGTCACTAGGGCTTACCAGTCTTTATGACTGACCCTTTTTCTTTCGACCCTTTTTCTTTTGTCCCCCCCAGGTTCCCAGGGAGGAAACACTAGCTCTTAGCTTGGATTCCAACTTGATTTTTGACAGCTCATGTACGAGTTGGTCTTGGGCTATGCTATGGCTGCTTCTGCTATTTATGGGGAATAATTTACTTTTATTTTAAAGTTTATGCTTCTTTACTATGAACTTGATGTAATGGAATAATTTGTATCTTGGATATATGAGCTTTTGACTCTTTTCTTGGAAATAATAAAAAGTTTGTTTTTAATTTCTACCGCTGCTTTATTTATGTTTTGCCTTGTGATATCTCTGTGCATGTTTACCTAGATAATACTCCACCAAAACTAGTGCATTCCCTTTGTGAGTGACCCTAGTGGAGGTGGGGTGTTACAGTTGAGATTTTTGCAAAGTCTTTAATGAATTTTCGGTAAAAGCCCGCTAGCCCGAGGAAGCTTCAGACTTCGGTTGCATTCCGTGTAACCTTCCAATCTTGCACCACAACTACTTTTTCGGGGTCCACAACTAACCCTTCTTTGGACACCAAATGTCCAAGAAACCTCACTTCTTCTCTCCAGAAATGGCATTTGTAGATTTTGGCTTTCAGCTGATGTGCACGAAGAGTATCCATGACTTCCCTTAAATGCAAAGCATGCTCTTCTTCATTCTTCGAGAAGATCAAAATGTCGTCTAAGAAGACCACCACAAACTTATTAAGGAATTCTCTAAACACCCTACTGATCAAGTCAATGAAATAAGTGGCTGTGTTTGTCAAGCCGAAAGGCATGACAAGCCATTCGAAGAAACCATCCGGGGTTCTGAATGCGGTTTTATCAATGTTGTCTTCAACCACTCTTAGCAGATGGAACCCGGTAGCCAAATCTAGTTGGGAGAAAACCGACGCACCTACAAGTTGATCAAACAAGTCGTCTATTCTTGGAAGTGGGTGCCTATTTTTCTTGGTCAGCTTGTTTAGCTCCTTATAATCAACGCATAGGCAAAGTGAACCATCCACTTTGGTTGCGAATACTACTGGAGCACCCCATTCAGAAATACTCCGCCTTATAAACCCCTTTTCGAGCCGCTCTTTGACTTGCTTACTGAGCTCTTTTCTCTCCCTTGGAGCCATGTGTCTAACGGGTAGAGCTATGGGTTCTGCATTATCAAAAAGGTATATGTTGAAGTCTATTTCCCGCTTCGGAGTAAGCCCTTCACCTTTTCAAATACATCTGAGTATTCACGGACTACCCTCACTGTAACGGCCCCGATTTTTCCCGACCCGATCGATCGCAAAATCGACCAAGACCGTTCAAAACCCGAATACGATAACTTTGGGAATACAAAAACATCAGAACAACAACAACAGACTTTTATAAACATTACAATAATGTTACATCAGAGCACAGAACATATCAGAGTACATTGAATAAAATTACAGCGGAAGATAAATTACAATGATTTAATACATTGCAGCGGAAACAATAAAATAGATACAGCGGAAGACAACTATGCTCTGGACACAGCTTTTAGCTTCGATCCAGAATCCTACTCAAAATATCTGCAAAATAAGCTACTCGACTGCCCGTGTAGAAAAGAGGGAACCCGAGTTTGCAAGTGAAACAAACTACAGGTCAGTCATGGGACTGGTGTGAAAATCCTTAACTAATTTAACTAATAGTAATAAGGCAAATCCAAGGACCACGCCGCTAACGCGGAACGGGTTTACTCCCATGGATTGTCGGTGCATAAATTAAAGTAAATCGTCAAAACAATGCAATGCTTTTTAGAAAAATGAAACCATTATAAGACTCAAGTCCCATCACACAATGCAACACAAACTGGAGGATAGAGTTTTACCTTATAATGGTCAAAAATGCTTGATACGATAAAAAAACGGGTTTGATATTATTGCTAATGTATATAAGTTTCAAAAACAGTTTAATCATAATGTATCAATAATAAACGGCACAGTACCCCATCCTATTATGTCGCCATACTAGTTCTACAATCAAAACCGCATGGTGTCGTATTGGAAATTGGGTTTCCATCATGAGTCAAGGCTAGGGAGGAGCTCCTTACCGATTCGAGACACTCTAGCTAATGTCTTAGGATTCCCCGCAGTGAACCCTTGGATCCTGCAGGGCCCGTCCGCACATACGATTTTGCGGATTGGCAATTCCTGAACACACGTTTCCCAGTCTTATAGGACCTATCATCCGAGGCGCCTCATTCCATCATCCACATAAGTAAAATGCCGGGCGTGTAAAACCCAAACACCACTTCTAGTTAGAAAGAAACGTGCTACTGTCCATGCATTCCCTTCTACCGTTTTAGACTCCAACCAGGTGTGAGGCTCGCAAAGCTATGTAATACACAAAGCTATGCTTATTCAAGCTGTGCTTTGATCATCAACTACAAGGCCTGCTTTTCGATAAAAGCCTTGATCATTTGCATCTTAGCATGCCACATTGTCAATCCATACCATACCATTGATTCCTACCAATATATAACCTCTAAGCTTGTATGTCTTAGAGAAGGGTGTTAAACACCAAACAAATATATATTTAGCAGAGATCAACGAGTACCGTATAAAGGAATACAACGTCAGACATACAATCCATTTTCAAGTCCGTTCTGGTCTGAACGAAACCGGAGGCACCTTATACCTCGCATATTCGAACAATCAACAAGTAGTCTGGACGGTCACCATTGTAGCCCCTTCAAGGTAGCTACTCCAATCATGGGCGTCAATGGTAACTCATCCATTCGACGTGAAGATCGTTTGTAACAACCCGTATTTTCAATAACCTGTAATAACATAAATCGAGGCAGAATTTAATTCTAAAATGGGAATCAAGGGAAACGGGCTATGCCATTGTGTTCGTCTCGGAAAAATACGCGAAATAGAGTCCGAGTTTTCGAAAATCGGAGTCCGTATGACCAAGATATGGCCTCGCGAAGTTTCACGAAAATTCCCAAATTAAAGTATACTTAATTAAGTGAAATGGGTTGTGTAGATATATATATATATATATTGATATATATATATATATATATATAATTGAAAATTTAATAAATAAATATGCAAAAATGCTCAAAACAGCGAATTGGGAGAGGGGAATAACCGAACCGGCCGATTTTTGAAGTCGACCCGAGCCCGCTGGGTCGACTAGGGGTTAATCCAGGGTGTTTGGCTGTCAACCCGTGGGCCGATTCGCTCAAGTGCAGATTTTGCATTTGAATGGTTCTCATGGTCCATCTTTAATCTAAAGGCCCTAGATGGTTCCTACACTTGACTTCTTCCCCAAGACATGCTTTGATGGCTTGGATTGAATCTAGGGTTAATCCTATGGCCTAAAACACTTGCCTAATCTATAAATAAGACCCTAACCTACCCTAATTCATTCATAATTAAACCTAGTGACTAAACTATGGCAAAATGCTAGCTCTCATGGCCTCCACTAATTTTATGAAGAGGGTTGCATACTAATCACTCTCTAATCAACTTCTAATCCCTTCTTAGCATCTTAATCTTCTTCATTTGGTGTTCAAAGTTGCTAGTTGTGAGTTTCTATCACTTTGATGATCTTTTGGTAAACTAATTAGATGAGATGTGATGAGATTTATGGTTTTGTATGTGGGTTAATGAGCTTTGAATCATATGATATGATGTTAGCATTAATCTTATGTTTATGCATGTTGAGTATGTAAGCTTATGCAAGTTTAATATGATGTATGTTATGTTTGCATGATGCCAAATATGCAAGTTGTGGGCTATGTAATCATATGCATGTTATGCAAGTTCATGGTAATATGCTATGCAAGTTACATGTTTGTTAATATGCAAGTTACATGTTTGTTAATATGCAAGTTACATGTATGTAAATATGCAAGTTACATGTTTGTTAATATGCAAGTTACATGTTTGTTAATATGCAAGTTACATGTATGTAAATATGCAAGTTACATGTTTCTTTATATGCAAGTTACATGTTTGTTAATATGCGAGTTACATGTATGTAAATATGCAAGTTACATGTTTATTAATATGCAAGTTCATGATGACACATTATGCAAGTCTATAAGCTAATATGCAAGTTTGTTATGCAAAATGAATATGTAAGTTATGTGACATATTATATGCAAGTTATGTGACATGTTATGCAAGTTCATATGCAAGTTATGTGTTTGTTAATATGCAAGATGGCACCTTTGAAACATGTTCATTCATATGCAAGTTGACACCTTTTATATGTGTTATATCATGAACGAAATTACGTGGGAACGATGGGGTAATTAAATGCATAAGTTAATAAGATTGTGTGAAATTAATATAATTATGCATAACACAAAATAAATAAACATAGTATGGGAATTTGCCTATTTGGTTAGGTGTACCCATACTATGTGTTGGGAATTTACCTATTGAGTTAGGTCTACCCCATGGGAATTTACCTATTAAGTTAGGTCTACCCATGTTAAGAAAACTTGATTAATTAGGGATAATTAATATAAAATTATGAGGGTGATTAATTAGGTGTAATTAATTGACTAAGACACGAGGTTGGACTCAGTTGTAGCGTAAAACTGCCCGGACCCAACCGGCTTAACCAGTTGCTACAAATGTTAGCCCAATGTGAGAGGTCTTAGGCACAAACTAAATACGTAATTAATGTAAAGACACGAGGTTAGACTCTGTTATGACATAAGGCTGCCCGGACCCAACCGGCTTAACCAGCGGTCATAAAAGACAGTCTAATGTGAGAGGTCTTTACAAAGGTTACGTTCTTAATTAATTAATTAAGAAACACTTAACCACATTAGCATGTAGAGGGACATGAGGGGTTAAGTGGGTGCCTCGGGTGGCATGAGAAAATCTAGTGGTTGCCTTGGGTGGCAATAGAAAATACGATTAGAATACTTAACCAAAATAGAACATGTAATTAAAACATGATTAAAGGGTTAAGTGGGATATACTAGAAAAAGGGACAAGCTTAGGTGGGTAGCTTGTGGAGGCCCATTTCAACCAGTAACCCATACGTATCTTTGTGGGCTCGACCCATGTCGAGGACGGGACACGCATACTGGGCTTGACTGTAAGAGGCAAACGGGTTAGCGGTGGCAACGCAAGTCCAACGGGCTTCATATGCGTGAGTGGGCCCGGGCTGGTAGGTAAGCCGTTGTTGCATCGAGTAGATATAAGCCGTGCACCTTTAGTTTCATCAGGTTGCCACATTGGGGAATGATACATCCCACGGTGGGGCCAGCACGGGTATCTACGTTAGGGAGCCGATCGAATGGGAAGTAGTGTGTACACCTAGTGGATTGTAGGGCCCCGTGGCGCCTACTTGGTCACCTAGGGGTACGCAGGTACTAATTAGTAAATTTTATAAGTCCTTGGGTGGGATCAACCTTTAAGTTAGGAACGACTGGTGTGGTGCAGTTTAGTAATTTACCTTAGGGAGGGTAGATGCGTCTTTATCCTTTATCTTCGTTTAGTTGACTGCTTAGGGTAGCCATTCATCCCTATATGTTACCGTATATCAGTTTATGTCTTCTCTGGTTACTTTAACGATTGTATTGTTAAAGTTATAGGACTCGCTCAGACGTATGTCTGACCCTGTTGTTTTTATCTTTTTCCCAACCCTCAGGTCCTACGGTGGATCCTAGCAGTAGTGGAGCTTGATCGGATTGCTGTTCCAGTCTTTAGGAGCTTGGATAGATGTAAAGCTCCAGTTATCCAGTTATCTTTTCTTTTGTTTGGCTATTGTATGAGAGTGGGATTATGTACTTCTTTATTTTGATGGATATTGTACTTGACCTTTATTGTGGTTTTATGATGTAACCAGACATGTTTTACTTCCGCTGTTATGAGATGATGTTTTAAAATTTCAAGTACTATTTATATCTGTCTTGTTGTAATTTTTCTGTTCTATATTCACTAAAATACTCCACCGATGCTATGGCATTCCCTTAGTGAGTGATCATAGCGGGAGTAGGGGTGTTACACGTGGTATCAGAGCTTAAGGTTACCAGAACAGATAAATTTTTTGAGAAAAACTACTTTCTAAGAGTATTTTCGAAGAAAGTATTTTTTAAAAGCATGTCTTCTAAGAGAAAAAGTTTTTGAAAAAGAAAAGCATAATCCCCAATAGCCATATCTTTATCTTTCGGAATCTCCTTTTTGAATCTTTCCTCTTTCGTTTCAGCATGGCTGAAGATCTTAACATCCCGGAGGGTTTAGTTATACCACTATGGTATAGGAGGTTGCAAGAGGCTAGGGCCGCGGCTGCGGGTCCGGCCAATGCTACTACACCAGAGACAACCGCTCCTCCTCCTCAGCCTAGAGTGGATAATTTTGCTAAGGTTTGCAAGGAGTTCAAGGCTATAGGAGGAAAACCTTTTCTTGGTTCAGAGACTTTCGTAGAGGCTAGAGATTGGCTTAAGGAAGTGGAAGAGTTGCTAGATATCTTTGAAGTGGAAGAGGGAAAGAAAGTCAAGTTGGCGGCTTGGTTAATGAAGGGAGAGGCCTCATTCTGGTGGGAGGTCACTAATGGAGAACGCCCTGTTGACTCTTGGGCAGATTTTAAGCAAAGGTTTGGGGCTAAGTTTCTCTCAAGGGCGGAAGAGAATCTGTTTATGGAGAAGTTCTTGAATTTGAAGCAAGGTAATCTCACGGTGAAAGAATATGTCAACAAATTCAATCAATTAGCAAGGTTTGGCATAGAGTTGGTGAATACACCGGAGAAGAAGGCTTTGAGGTTCGTTAGAGGCTTGAACGAACCATTGCAAGGAATAGCTATGACTCACATTCCTATGGGGGCCACTTTTGAGAAGCTTGTCTACATGGCACTTATGCATGAGGATGATAAGAATTCTAAGGCACCAGAGAAAAAGGGGGATCAGAAGAAACCGCAACAGCAACAACAAGGCAAGGGCGGAAAAGGCAATGGTGACAAAAAGAAGACGAAGAAGAAGTGCTTCAATTGTGGAACACCAGGACACCTCAGTAAGGATTGTCGCAAAAAGAAGAAGACCGGTTGCTTTCATTGTGGTGAAGCAGGGCATCTTGTGAAAAACTGCCCAAAGAAGGGGCAGAAGACGGGGTCTACCTCAGGAGGCCAGGTGCAAGCTCTTATAGCACCACCTCAGTCAGGGGGGCAAGTTCAGGTTCTCTCAGTTCCACCGATTCAGCAGAGAGGTAGAACTATTTCCGTTGAAAGTCTGGTTTTTCTGTTTGATCATCCAGTTCGTACTTTGTTTGACTCTGGCGCATCGCATTCTTTTATCTCATCATCGTTAGTTGAGTCACTGCACTTAGACACCAGTCTAGTTGATGATCCCTTGGTTGTCTCAAACCCAATTGGGGGCTCCATATATCTGTCTATGATATGTTTGGGTTTGAAGATTTCTATACTTAGCGTTGAGTTTAGATGTGATGCTTTTGTATTGGGCTTCACGGGCTATGGGTTGATCTTGGGCATGGACTGGTTATCCAGTAATGGTGCCGTTCTTGATTGCGAAAGGAGAGTTGTCAGGCTCATGACCCGCTTGGGTAACACTCTCGAGATCTCTTGCAATCCCATGGAATCTGTTTTGCTAAGTTATCTTGAATCGCTCGATGCTTCGGTCGAAAGTTTGTGTTCTGTCAGAGTAGTCCGGGAATATCCGGATGTGTTTGAAGAAGTAAAGGGTTTGCCTCCGAAGCGGGAGATAGATTTCCGAATTTATTTGGTGGATAATGCCAAACCAGTGTCTTTGCCAGTACGCCACATGGCTCCTCGTGAGAGAAGAGAACTTCATAAGCAAGTAGGGGAGTTGCTTGAGAAGGGGTTCATAAGGCGAAGTATATCGGAGTGGGGAGCTCCAGTAGTGTTTGCCACGAAGGCGGATGGGTCCCTCAGACTTTGTGTGGATTATAGGGAACTTAATAAGCTCACGAAGAAGAATAGACACCCATTACCGAGGATAGATGATCTCTTTGATCAGTTGGTTGGCGCGTCAGTATTTTCGCAGATGGACTTAGCTACAGGGTTTCATCAGTTAAGAGTGGCGGAGGACAGTATAGAGAAGACTGCTTTCCGGACTCCGGATGGTTTTTATGAGTGGCTAGTGATGCCATTTGGGTTGACAAACGCCCCCGCATACTTTGTTGATCTCATGAGTAGAGTGTTCAGAGAGTATCTGAATAAGTTTGTAGTAGTTTTTGTGGATGACATCTTGGTCTTTTCCAAGAATGAAGAAGAGCATGCCTTACATCTCAAGGAAGTGTTGGAGACTCTTCGAGCGCATAGTCTTAAAGCTAAATTCTCTAAATGCCATTTTTGGAGAAGAGAAGTGCGATTCTTAGGGCATGTGGTCTCTAAGGAAGGGATAGCTGTGGATCCCGCAAAGATAGTATCTATCCAGGATTGGAAAGTTCCTAGAAATGCTACCGAGGTAAGAAGTTTCTTGGGGTTGGCAGGATATTATAGGAAGTTCATCAAAGACTTCGCGAAGATATCAGCCCCATTAACCCGCTTGACGAAGAAGAATCTGGTTTTCTCATGGGATGTAGATTGTGATGATGCTTTCCGACGGTTAAAGAGAGCTTTGACCACCGCTCCAGTTTTAGTGCTTCCAGATGGGAGTAAGCCGTTTGTTGTTTATACCGATGCTTGTGGAACAGGATTAGGCGCAGTCTTGATGCAGGAGGGAAGGGTAATAGCCTATGGAGGGAGACAATTGAGAGTGCATGAGAAGAATTACCCTACCCATGATCTAGAGTTGGCCGCGATTGTTTTCGCACTTAAGTCTTGGCGCCATTATCTTCTTGGTGAGAGATTCGAGTTGTTCACCGACCATAAATCATTGAAGTACTTATTCTCTCAGAAGGATTTAAACTTAAGACAGCAAAGGTGGATGGAGTTCTTAGCATCCTATGATTTCGAGATAGCGTATACCCCTGGTAAGGGTAACGTGGTGGCAGACGCCTTAAGTAGAAAAAGGCTATCTTTGAGTCCATTGTTCGTGGAACGACGAAGCTTAGAGTTTCTTTCTTTGTTTGACTTCAGACCTTCTGTTGATTTTGTACCTGGTTTGTTGGCATCCTTGGAGGTTAGACCTACTCTTTTGAGACGGATTGGCGAGGCTCAGCGAGACGACCCACAGTTGGTTGTGTTGGTAGAGAAGCTTATAAGAGGGGAGTCGTCCAGCCATTTGGGTAGATACACCATAGATGATAAGGGATGGTTGCATAGAGACGGTAGACTTTGTGTACCGCAAGATGAGGGTTTGAAGAAGGCTATTTTGGATGATGCACATCGTTCAAGAATGACTATTCATCCCGGTGGAGACAAAATGTACCAAGACATGAAGAGAGTTTTCTTTTGGGCCGGTATGAAGAAAGATGTGGCCGAGTATGTGGCTAGATGCTTAGTGTGCCAACAAGTTAAAGTGGAGCAAAGGAAACCCGGTGGGTTGCTACACCCATTGGAAGTTCCACAGTGGAAGTGGGATAGTGTCTCGATGGATTTCATCGACGGGTTACCGAGATCGAGGAAGGGCAATACGGGAATTTGGGTTGTGGTAGACAGACTTACAAAGAGTGCCCATTTTATACCCGTAAAGAGTAAGAGGACCGCTCCATGGCTTGCTTCAGTCTATGTTAGAGAGATTGTTAGATTGCATGGCGTACCATCCAGCATTGTGAGTGATCGAGATCCTATTTTCACTAGTGAGTTTTGGAGAAGTTTGCAAGAGGCGGTAGGGACTCAGTTGTGTTTGAGCACCGCATATCATCCTCAGACGGACGGTCAGATCGAGAGGGTGAACCGTATCTTAGAAGATCTTTTGAGGCTTTGTATCTTGGATTTTGGAGGTACATGGGAAGAACATCTTCCTTTGGTGGAGTTCGCATATAATAACAGCTTTCAGTCCAGTATTGGTATGGCTCCTTTCGAAGCTCTTTATGGAAGGCCTTGTCGATCTCCTACATGTTGGTGGGAATCTACGGATAAGATCTTGCTTGGGCCGGATATGGTTAGAGAGACTTCAGAGAAGATTGATTTAATTCGAAAAAGGATGAAAGCAGCGCAAGATAGACAGAAATCTTATGCGGATCGGAGAAGGACGGATCTTGAGTTTGAGGTTGGGGACATGGTTTTTGTCAAAGTATCTCCATTGAGAAATGTTGTTCGCTTTGGGTCCGTAGGGAAGTTAGCACCGAGATTTGTTGGGCCGTTTCCTATTAAGGAAAGGATTGGACGGATGGCATATAGGGTGGAGTTGCCCGACAGACTTAGTGGTGTTCATGATGTATTCCATGTATCACATTTGAGGAAGTGCTTACATGAGACCGCGGAGGTGGTAGAGCCGAGCTTGCTTAGAGATGTAGAGGTAGAGCGTGATGCGACGATTCGACGAGCTCCTACTCGCATCCTTGGGTCAGAAACTAGGAAGTTGAGGAACAGAGAAGTTCAGCTAGTTAAAGTGCAATGGGGAGATGACGAAAGCAATGCTACTTGGGAGACGGAAGCAAAGATGCGTTCTTTGTATCCATTTCTTTTTGAGAGTATGTCTTTTAACTTCTCCTTTATTGCTTGTCTAGTACTTATCTTATCTTTAGTATATCCTCTCGCTAATACCTATGACCTTTAGATAGGGTAAAACCTATGGTTGAGACATGTGTTTGAAACATGTTATGGTTGATGGATGCATATGGATGCAATTGTTTGCTAGTGGTTGCTCGTGGATGCATATACACACACATTAGGCACTAGATCGGCTCAGTCACTTCATGTTGCATATTGCATAAATGGATGTGGTAGTTAGATTGATGGATGTATCATGGCTGTGTTATCATATGGATGATGCATTTTTGTGTATGGTTGTGCACGCATGTAGAAATTTGTATGTGTCAATAGGGTTTCGCATACATATTGGATGCATGGCACTATCATGGTTTGCATTAAGGAGGTTTACTGTATCAGTAACCGCCTGATTTTCGCATTAGGTAAGTACATATACACACACTTTTGCATATATCCATCCAGCATTTAGAATCTTGTAAGGACAATGATTGCTCGTGGATGATGCTTTGAGTAGATGGATGATTGGATGGTAGGATACGTTCTTCCTAACTTGAAGATTTCGGGGACGAAATCCTTTAAGGAGGGGAGAATGTAACAACCCGTATTTTCAATAACCTGTAATAACATAAATCGAGGCAGAATTTAATTCTAAAATGGGAATCAAGGGAAACGGTCTATGCCATTGTGTTCGACTCGGAAAAATACGCGAAATAGAGTCCGAGTTTTCGAAAATCGGAGTCCGTATGACCAAGATATGGCCTCGCGAAGTTTCACGAAAATTCCCAAATTAAAGTATACTTAATTAAGTGAAATGGGTTGTGTAGATATATATATATATATATATATTGATATATATATATATATATAATTGAAAATTTAATAAATAAATATGCAAAAATGCTCAAAACAGCGAATTGGGAGAGGGGAATAACCGAACCGGCCGATTTTTGAAGTCGACCCGAGCCCGCTGGGTCGACTAGGGGTTAATCCAGGGTGTTTGGCTGTCAACCCGTGGGCCGATTCGCTCAAGTGCAGATTTTGCATTTGAATGGTTCTCATGGTCCATCTTTAATCTAAAGGCCCTAGATGGTTCCTACACTTGACTTCTTCCCCAAGACATGCTTTGATGGCTTGGATTGAATCTAGGGTTAATCCTATGGCCTAAAACACTTGCCTAATCTATAAATAAGACCCTAACCTACCCTAATTCATTCATAATTAAACCTAGTGACTAAACTATGGCAAAATGCTAGCTCTCATGGCCTCCACTAATTTTATGAAGAGGGTTGCATACTAATCACTCTCTAATCAACTTCTAATCCCTTCTTAGCATCTTAATCTTCTTCATTTGGTGTTCAAAGTTGCTAGTTGTGAGTTTCTATCACTTTGATGATCTTTTGGTAAACTAATTAGATGAGATGTGATGAGATTTATGTTTTTGTATGTGGGTTAATGAGCTTTGAATCATATGATATGATGTTAGCATTAATCTTATGTTTATGCATGTTGAGTATGTAAGCTTATGCAAGTTTAATATGATGTATGTTATGTTTGCATGATGCCAAATATGCAAGTTGTGGGCTATGTAATCATATGCATGTTATGCAAGTTCATGGTAATATGCTATGCAAGTTACATGTTTGTTAATATGCAAGTTACATGTTTGTTAATATGCAAGTTACATGTATGTAAATATGCAAGTTACATGTTTGTTAATATGCAAGTTACATGTTTGTTAATATGCAAGTTACATGTATGTAAATATGCAAGTTACATGTTTCTTTATATGCAAGTTACATGTTTGTTAATATGCGAGTTACATGTATGTAAATATGCAAGTTACATGTTTATTAATATGCAAGTTCATGATGACACATTATGCAAGTCTATAAGCTAATATGCAAGTTTGTTATGCAAAATGAATATGTAAGTTATGTGACATATTATATGCAAGTTATGTGACATGTTATGCAAGTTCATATGCAAGTTATGTGTTTGTTAATATGCAAGATGGCACCTTTGAAACATGTTCATTCATATGCAAGTTGACACCTTTTATATGTGTTATATCATGAACGAAATTACGTGGGAACGATGGGGTAATTAAATGCATAAGTTAATAAGATTGTGTGAAATTAATATAATTATGCATAACACAAAATAAATAAACATAGTATGGGAATTTGCCTATTTGGTTAGGTGTACCCATACTATGTGTTGGGAATTTACCTATTGAGTTAGGTCTACCCCATGGGAATTTACCTATTAAGTTAGGTCTACCCATGTTAAGAAAACTTGATTAATTAGGGATAATTAATATAAAATTATGAGGGTGATTAATTAGGTGTAATTAATTGACTAAGACACGAGGTTGGACTCAGTTGTAGCGTAAAACTGCCCGGACCCAACCGGCTTAACCAGTTGCTACAAATGTTAGCCCAATGTGAGAGGTCTTAGGCACAAACTAAATACGTAATTAATGTAAAGACACGAGGTTAGACTCTGTTATGACATAAGGCTGCCCGGACCCAACCGGCTTAACCAGCGGTCATAAAAGACAGTCTAATGTGAGAGGTCTTTACAAAGGTTACGTTCTTAATTAATTAATTAAGAAACACTTAACCACATTAGCATGTAGAGGGACATGAGGGGTTAAGTGGGTGCCTCGGGTGGCATGAGAAAATCTAGTGGTTGCCTTGGGTGGCAATAGAAAATACGATTAGAATACTTAACCAAAATAGAACATGTAATTAAAACATGATTAAAGGGTTAAGTGGGATATACTAGAAAAAGGGACAAGCTTAGGTGGGTAGCTTGTGGAGGCCCATTTCAACCAGTAACCCATACGTATCTTTGTGGGCTCGACCCATGTCGAGGACGGGACACGCATACTGGGCTTGACTGTAAGAGGCAAACGGGTTAGCGGTGGCAACGCAAGTCCAACGGGCTTCATATGCGTGAGTGGGCCCGGGCTGGTAGGTAAGCCGTTGTTGCATCGAGTAGATATAAGCCGTGCACCTTTAGTTTCATCAGGTTGCCACATTGGGGAATGATACATCCCACGGTGGGGCCAGCACGGGTATCTACGTTAGGGAGCCGATCGAATGGGAAGTAGTGTGTACACCTAGTGGATTGTAGGGCCCCGTGGCGCCTACTTGGTCACCTAGGGGTACGCAGGTACTAATTAGTAAATTTTATAAGTCCTTGGGTGGGATCAACCTTTAAGTTAGGAACGACTGGTGTGGTGCAGTTTAGTAATTTACCTTAGGGAGGGTAGATGCGTCTTTATCCTTTATCTTCGTTTAGTTGACTGCTTAGGGTAGCCATTCATCCCTATATGTTACCGTATATCAGTTTATGTCTTCTCTGGTTACTTTAACGATTGTATTGTTAAAGTTATAGGACTCGCTCAGACGTATGTCTGACCCTGTTGTTTTTATCTTTTTCCCAACCCTCAGGTCCTACGGTGGATCCTAGCAGTAGTGGAGCTTGATCGGATTGCTGTTCCAGTCTTTAGGAGCTTGGATAGATGTAAAGCTCCAGTTATCCAGTTATCTTTTCTTTTGTTTGGCTATTGTATGAGAGTGGGATTATGTACTTCTTTATTTTGATGGATATTGTACTTGACCTTTATTGTGGTTTTATGATGTAACCAGACATGTTTTACTTCCGCTGTTATGAGATGATGTTTTAAAATTTCAAGTACTATTTATATCTGTCTTGTTGTAATTTTTCTGTTCTATATTCACTAAAATACTCCACCGATGCTATGGCATTCCCTTAGTGAGTGATCATAGCGGGAGTAGGGGTGTTACATCGTTGGTCTTCAATCACCGTCTTCAACTCTTCGACTTAGAACGACGAATAATCATTTGAAATGAGATTGAACTCGGATTTTTCAAATGATTCTCATGTATATAATTTAAAATCATTTCTTATCGTTAATATTAATTTATAATGATTAATCTCTATTTTTATTTATATAAAAATAATTGAATTTTATTTAACAACACTTCATATCAATAGGCGACCTTGGCGCTGTTTTCACCCAAATTTGTTTTACAAGTTTCTCTAAATCTAACTATTGGAATTTAACACAATTCATATTGTTGGAAAGGTCTTCCCAAGGCGAACTTAACGGATTCAGTTTTGGGAAAATCCGACGGTCGGATATTTCGGTATAACTATTTAAAGTTACGATTGACGAATCGCGAACTACCGCGCACGATTCGTTTAATTATAATTTACATATGTATACTTATATATAATTCCGTCATCCATTTCATTTCACTATATTTTGTTAACATCGAATATCCCTATTTGTGTATATAATATCGAGGTATAACATGGCACACAATAATGTTTATTTTATTTTAATTCACATACGCATGCTATATCTAACAATGTATTTTTTCTTCTTTCATCTTTCAATTTACACCAAATGTATATTTGGTTTCATTATTCCTTTTTAATGAAAACCCATTCCTTAAAATATAAATTTCTAATCCTTTTATTTACACTAAAAAATGTAAATTTCTATTTATTTGCATTGAGAAATGTAAACTTTGATTTCATTTTCTATTTACATTGGAAAATGTAAATTTCTATATTTCTTTTATTTCTTTTGTTTACATTGAAAAATGTAACTTTATATATTCATGTGTTTATTTGCAGCTAATTTACAAATGAAAATGTACCTCATTTTCTATGGGTTTTTATTTGCATATAAAAAAGGCAAATAAAATGTACTTCTTAAATTTCATGTCTTTTATTCATATTTATAATGTGAATAAAATAATCTTTTTTTAATTCATGTTCTTATTCACAACTAAAATGTGAATAAAATAATCCTTTCTAAATTCATCTTTTTATTTGCATCTACAATGCAAATTACATGTAAATTTTTCTTATTTCCTTTTGTAATCTTTTATCTACATTGTAAAATGAAATCTTTCATTTCACCTATAACTACATTGCAAAATGTAACTTTTATATTCTTTCTAATCTTAGTTTTATTTGCATCAAGAAATGCAATTAAAACTGCAACCCTTTTTACTGAATACAAAATGACAATAAAAACTGGTTTTAAAGAATCTATTCTTATAATTTTAATCAATTTGGAAATAAAAACATAATTTCCAAATCCATACTTTTTTATTGTATCCAACTTATTAACTAAAATAAAATTACACTAAGATGTAATCTTAAATTCCTAACTCTTTTCATTGAAAACAATCCTTCATTACAAATGCAAAATTTTAATCTCTAATTTTTTAAATAAAGAAAATTACAACAAAATGTAATTCTATATTTCTATTATCTAATGTGACAAGATAGAATGTAAACACAATCTTTTACGTAAAATTGTATTACATAAAATGTAATTTTAAATGTCCTATCTTTTTATACTGAACAAATTTCCAAATAAAAGGTTAAATCTTTTTATTGACATTACAAATAAGATGATATTTTTATTTAACATAACACTAGATGTATATCTTTAAGTCTAAATATATAATGACACTAAAACATTTCATTTGATTCTACAAAGTTACAACAAAAGAATAAGTTCTTTTATCATAAACTTTTATTCAAAACAGTATTACATAAAGATATAGCCTTTAATGTACAATCTTTATATTTAAACAAAAGTATAAATAAAACAAAATCTTTAATGCCCATTCTTTTTATTGTAACGAATTTACAATAAAAATACTAAATTTCATTTCTGCTCTTTTATTTACAAATGAAGTGTACATAAAAGTGATTTTACAAATTTGCCTTTTTATTTACACAAAGGATATAAATAAAAATGTATAAAATAAGTTTGTCTTTTTATTTACACATAAAATGTAAATAAAAATATGTTTTCTAAATTCACCTTTTTATTTACACAAAAAATGTAAATAAAAATATATTTTCCAATTTTACCTTTTTATTAACACATTAAATGTAAATAAAAATATGGTTTTCAAATTTTGCATTTTTTTTACACCTAAATGTAAATAAAACTTGGTTTACAAAAATGTCTTTTTAATTACACATAATATGAAAATAAAAATATGATTTTTAATTCTGCCTTTTTATTTACATATAAAATGTAAATACAATAAGTTTTCTAATTCTGACTTTTTAATTTGCAAATACAATGCAAAATAAAATACGATTTCTAACTCGTCCTTTTTATTTGCAAATATGATGCAAAATAAAATATGATTTCAACTCTTGTCTTTTTTGTTTGCACGTAGAAAAGAAAGTAAAATATATATCAAGTCTTGTCCTTTTTATTAACAAATATAATATTGATAAAAGTGTATTTTAAATCTTATCCTTTTTATTAACAAATATAATGTTAATAAAAATGTATTTTCAAAGTTGTTTCTTTTATTTGAACATGGAATGTAACTAAACATGTTAAAACAATTACGGTCTTTTTATTTAAACATAAAATCCAAATAAAAGTGTGTTTCATAATCTTGTCTTTTTTTACACATAGTATGTAAATAGAAATATGTTAAACAAGTTTGTCTATTTATTCACACATGGAATGTGAATAAACATATAATAATCAATTTCGTATTTTTATTCACATATGGAATGTGAACAAACGTATAATAATCAATTTTGTATTTTTATTCACATATGGAATGTGAACAAACATAGAATAATCAATTTCGTATTTTTATTCACATATGGAATGTAAACAAAAATATAATTTTTAAAAAAATGAATAAATAAATCTGACAATGAAATAGTTTGTCTTGATTTGGCAAATTGATTGCAACTCTGTACTCAACATGATATACCATTCTAATGTTAACTTAATTTAACGATTCTTGATTTGCTAAACATGACCATTTCAAATAAATGATATTTTAACAAATTCAATAACAAATTTGATATTGTAAATTGGATAAAAAAAATTAACCTACTCAAATTCACAAAACAAAACAATATTTTAATTAGATTAAAATTCTGGTTTAATCTAAATTACCAAACGTGATGTTTTATATCGAATCCATACATATCTAAGCGAAAAAATGACAGATCTACACAATACAACGCAATACAATTCAATACAATCCATCAAAACAATCAGCACAACACATCACAGCATAGATCACACAGATAATTATTTAACGAAATAAAATAATTAAATAAATTAAATTGTGAAAATAAGAGATTCTCACATCGGTTTGGCTGAAAATTCAACCGTCTCCATTTCAGATCTGGTCACTTCATGTTGTAGTGTTCTTCAATACGATCACAACGCATTTCGTTTCGTTGATTTCTGATTTGATTTGCAAAAGTTACAAAGGTTTGAATCTTGTATCAAAATAGTCACTTAAATAATTAATTAATTATTTTAATTATCACCTAGTCATAATCAGGTCGCATTAATCCTCTCCCTCCTTCTGAACTACAGGCCATGATAAAACCAATAACCAATGCCTCCAAACCTCCCTGTCGCACCTCCTCTCGGACCACCAGGACTCGATCAGACCTCACCACCTCGACCGTTATCACCTGCTCCACCATCAGCCGGATTAAAGCTCTCTGAATGCTCTTTAATTTGGTGTTGGAAACATTCGAAATGGTTTCGTGAATTAGGAGAATTTTAGAGATCAAAATGGGATGTTTTCAACCATAGCAAAGAAGAGGGCGGCGGCTATTAGAAAATAGGATTAGGATTTGTTTTTAAAAAGGGTATATTTATATTAAAATATTATTTAATTGAACCCTTAAGGCCCTTTAATTTGTATGTTACAAAGGAAAATGAATTGAATAATTGGAAAGGATTAATGTTTCCAAAATATTCTCTTTGATTGTTAGATGCGCAACCCTTTTCCTTAATCAAGATATAAATACCATGTTTTAATTGTATATTAACATGAAATTTCAAATTGATCAAGTTCATAGGCAATAAAGATAATTAAAATATGTAGTGTAAATGCATGATGAAAAGAAATAACGCATATTTCTGCACATATAAGTTTGCATAAAGTCTCAATATTTCTCATTAATTACATACCAAAATTTTATCCCGCTCAAAATGTAATTAAATAATTTCTTTATTAAGAATTGTAGATATTTAGCTCAAAAATAGTCAACTAACCATTTTGTAGTGAAAAGAGTCATAATGGGCATAAACTACTTACTTCATATTTTGAAATAATTAAGGATCAACACGTGAATATGTGTTATTTCTTGCAAATTAGTGGCTTTCCATATTATTTGAAAGTTGCTCCTGTTTTGATTATCTTCCATGTTAAATCATTAACTTCATAGCATACTTTATCTTCCATGTTAAATTAGGTGCTGATAAACCAAATAAAAAACTAAAAAAAAAATTCCTTTTTATTTATATTCTCTAAGTTAAGGTCAATGACAAATTAACATGTTTCTTAATTGAACATAATTTCCCAATTAATGTCAATTAACTTATTTTTTCTAATTAATGCCTATATTAACATGTTTACATATTCACGAATCAATGTTAAATATCATGTTTACTTAATAAATGTCATGTTTACAAATCAAAGCCAATTTACATATTTTTATTTTAAAGCTAAGCGTTAATTTTGCATCATATTATCTTACCATATATGTACCATTGATTACATTCACTTTTATTACTAAGGAATTCCAATACCTTTCAATATTTCCACTTTGGTACTTTTTATTTAAAACCATTTTAATTTCAATAACTAAATTAAATTACATACACTTAAATAATCGAAACAAACGGGATGTAAAAATAACAAATTTATATTCCATATTCTTCAAAATAGCTTAAATTAAAATCTAAATTTGGTTCTGAAAATCCGGATTGTTACACTCACCGACTGCAAGTTTTTAACAGACGCATCAACAGATTCTAGGTAGCTAAGCATAACAGAATGTATGGGATTACAAGAGATTTCGAGAGTGTTGCCATGACGAGTCATAAGTCTAACCACTCTCTTTTCACAATCGAGGATGGCACCATTACTGGATAACCAATCCATGCCTAGAATCAATCCATACCCCGTGAATCCAAGAACGAAGGCGTTGCATTCAAACTCAACGCTCAAGATAGACACTCTCAAATCCCGACAAATCATTAAAAGATGAGCCGAACCACCAATAGAATTTGAGACTACTATGAGATCCGTAACTAGACTAGTATTTAGGTTCAGTGTTTCAACTAACGAAACAGATATAAACAAGTGTGAAGCGCCAGAATCAAACAAAGTACGAACAGGATGATCAAACAGAAAAACCAAACTTTCAATAGAAATGTTTCTCCCTCTCTCCTGTCCTGGTCCCATGAGAGCGTGAACCTGCCCTCTTTCCTGCCCTGGTGCCATGAGAGCCTGAACCTGCCCTCTAGAAGTAGACCCTGCCCTCTGCCCTTGCCCTTGGGCAGTCTTTGATCAGATGTCCTGCCTTACCATAGTTGAAGCAGCTAGTCATCTTCTTCTTCCTACAGTCCTTGCTCAGATTGCCTGGTGTTCCACAATTAAAGCATCTTTTCTTTCCTTTGCTATTGTTGTCCTTACCACCCTTCTTAGTTTGTTGCTGTGACTTCTTTTGATACTCTTTCTTTTCTGGTGCCTTATTAGCATTAGCGCCTATCTCCTCTTCATGCATAAGCGCCATGTCAACCAGTTTCTCAAAGGTAGCCCCCATAGGAACGTGGGTCATAGATAACCCATGTAGCGGCTCATTCAAACCTTGAGCAAATCTCAGGGCCTTCTTTTGCAGGTGTGTTTACCAAGTCTAAGCCAAACCTCGCCAACTGATTGAACTTGTTGACGTACTCCTTCACTGATAAATTCCCCTGCTTCAATGCCAAGAACCTTTCCATGTATAAATTCTATTCTGCTCGTGAGAGAAATTTCATCTCGAACCTATGTCTGAAATCCATCCACGTCTCCACTGGACGCTCTCCATTCGTGATCTCCCACCAAAACGAGGCTTCGTCCTTCATTAACCAAGTGGCCAATTGAACCTTCCTTCCATCTTCTATCTCGAAGATACCAAACAAATCTTTTAACTCCTTAAGCCAGTTTCGAGCTTCAACAAACGTCTCTGATCCATGAAAAGGTTTTCTCCCATTGCTCGAAAGTCTTTGCATATCATGGAAAAAGTATCAACACGAGGAAGGGGAGGAGGAGGAGCGGCTGCAGCTGGGGGACGAGGGATGTCTGCTGGGCCTGTGGAGGTGGCCCTAGCCTCCAGATACCTTCTGAACCAGGTTGGTATCGGTATTCCCTCGGGTATCTCGGGTAACCCAGACATGCTGAAAAGAAAATGAAGAGATTCGAAATGGAGAATTCGAAAGAAAGATATATGGCTCTTGGGAGTTGTGTTTTTAAAACAAACTTTTCTCTTGAAAATACTCTCCTTAAAACATACTTTTGAAAGTATTTCTTTATAAAACGCTTTTGAAAATGGTTTTTCAAAATCTCTTATCTGTTCTTGTAACCTTCAGCTCTGATACCACGTGTAACACCCCACGTCCATTAATGTCACTCTCAAAGGGAATGCATTAACTTTCATGGAGTATTATTGGTGAATAAAACAGAATATAACAAGACAGATACATATATTGGTACTTGAAAATTTTCAAAAACAACCTTTATTGCAGTGGAGAAATAGTTTGATTACAATAACATCATAAACCAATAGAAAAACCAAGTATACTTAGTAATCATCTTGACAAATTGTTTTTTGAGTACATAAAGTAAAAAGCATAACCCCAACATAAGTAGCCATAAAAGAGATGAGCTGAACTTTACTTTCAGCAATCCAAGCACTTCCAAAAGAGGGAGAAATATCCAGATCAAGCTCTACTAGTACTAGTCCCACCCTGAGAATTGGGGGGGGGGGGGGAGGAAGGAAAGGGGCAAAAACAAAATGGGTCAGACATAAAGTCTGGAGAGTACCATAACTTTAACAATATATTTATAAAAGTAATTAGGATAAGGCATAAACTAGTAAAACAAGGAATGATTGTGAAACAAGTGGGCAGGACAAAACAAACAAGAGGAATATTCTGGCGTTAATCTCGCTCCTAATCACTATAGGATAATTACTATACTGCACCTCTACTAGTCACCCTAAAAGTTGATCCCTCCTACTGAACATAATAATCATAATGGTAGCTTCGTGTACCCTTAGCTATCTCCATAGGTGCGCCTGCCCCTATCTCCACTTGTTGTACCCACTACCCCCATGCGGTCGGCTCCCTAACTCGTAGATACCCGTGTTGGTCCCATAGTGGGGTGTATCACTCCCCAAAGTGGCAACCCGATACCACTAAAGATGCACAACTTATATCTACACGATGCAACAACGTCTTACCTACCAGCCCGGGGCCACGCACGTACATGACCCCGTTGGACTTGCGTTGCCACCGTTAACCCGTTTTGACCTCTTAAAATCAAACCCAGTAAGCGTGTCCCATCCTCGATCTAACTCGAGCTCACAAAGATACTTAATGGGTTACTGGTTTGAAATGGATCCCCCATGCTTGACACAGGCTTTCCACCTATGCCTGGTCCCCACAAGAATTTTCCACTTAACCCCTTCTTATTCATGCCTTCTTACATGTTTCAATTTGGTTAAGTGTTTCTAATCGTATTTCACATGTCACCTATGTCACCCACGTAACCCCCATGTCCCACCACATGTTTATTCTTGGTTAAGTGTTACTTAATTCATTATAACTGTAACCTTGTAAGACCTCCCACATTAGACTCCCGTTTGCGGTTGCCGAATTTACCGGGCGGGTCCGGGCAGTCATATACCGCAAACGTGTCTAACCTCGTGTCTTTACAATTGTTACGCATTTAATTTATGTCTTTGACCTCCCACATTAGACTACCGTTTGTGGTTGCTGGATTTGTCGGGCAGGTCTGGGCAGTCTTACACCACAAACGAGTCTAACCTCGTGTCTTAGGCGTTTATTATTACAAATTATTTCACCCCAATTTGAATTAATTATCCTTATTCAAATTGTCAAAAATTTCCAAATTAATTATGTCCATAATTGTCACCTAAATTATGTCGATACTTTTTAGGTATAAAAATTATACCAATCAATGTCTCAATTCAATTATATGCTTTTAAAGCCATTTTATGCCAATTCACAATTTACATAATTAATATTTTCCCATTGTCCCCACGTATTCATACGTTCAAATGTGAAATATGTTAGACTCGCAAATAGTCTAACTTATAAAAAGAGAAACATCACAACTTGCATAACACATATGTGAAGACCCGTAACTTCCCCGTACAGGAAAGCGTCGGATAGTTCGAGAACAAGCCACAACAGAACGCATACAGAAGAACGTTTCATTGTATATTACAACAATGCATCAGATTACAAGAATATACAGAGTATAAATGAATATTACACAGAAATATCAGAGATTTAAATTACATTTAAATACATAGCAGCGGAAAATATTACAATACACAACTAGAAGTAGATATACGGATACAAAGCTTTCCGGATATCGTTCCAGCTGTAAACCAGGATCCTGTGAATATAAATCTGCAAAACCAAAACTACTAGCTGCCCGTGTCGAAAATAGGGGCACCCAGAGTTTAGGTTAAAACAATAAACTCCAGGTCAGTCATGTGACTGGTGTGAGAACTAAAACAGTTATTAATCTTTATTTTAAATCATTAGGTAAATCAAGGGACCACGCCGTATAACACGGAACGGGTTTCCTCCCAAGAATACCAGTGCATAAAACAAACAGCGCAATGCTAAATAAAGAAAAATGAAGCTGTTATAAGACCCAGGTCCTATCACACAATGCAACGCAAGCCGGGGGATAGGGTTTTCCCTTATAACAGCCAAAGAATGCTTGATACGTTTGAAACAAATCATTTGATACTATAATAGGTGCATAGTGTATAAAACAACTTCAAATCATAAGTATCAATCATAGGCGGCATGAGCGTCCCATGCCACTATGTCGCCATATATAGGTTTACAAATAAAACCGCAAAGTCACGTATTTGGAAATTGGATTTCCATCTATGAACCGAGGCAAAAGATAGTCCTCAACCGATTCGAGACTGTCTAGCCCGAGCCTCAGGAACAGCCGCAACTGCCCCTTGGATCGTCAGGGCCGGTCCACACGGAGTGGATTATTATACCTGAACAATACGTCTCCCCACCCTATGGGGTGTAAGTCTGGTCCGTCAGCCGACCAGAATGCATTCGGCCGAAACCGATATAACCGAGGCGCCTCGCAACCGCAACAACCACATAAGTCAAACTCGTCAGGGCGTGTAAAACCACTGACGCCACTTCTAGCTAGAAAGAAACGCAAGTCCTCCCTGAGGTCCGTCTCCCGTTTTTGGTTCATACCGGGTGTGAAACACGCGAGGTAAACGTTACACAAAGCTACGCCACAAAGGCCGTGCTTTGATCATCACCACAAGACTTTGCTTTTCAACAGAAGCCTTGATCATTTGCATCTTAGCATGCCACACAGGCAAGCCATCCTATGCAACCGATATCAGTCACACAGAATGAAATCCGATGTCAGACACACAGTCCATTTACAAGTCCGTTCTGGGTCTGAACGAAACCGGAGGCACCTAGTACCCCGCATATCCATCGATCTCCAAGTACGTCTGGACGATCACTAACTGTTTCCATCTTCTTGGGTGTACAGCCCAATCAAGATCATCAGTTATCACCCAAACGACGTGAAGACCTCCGGTCTTCGACCATCGTCTTCATCTTCGACTTATCGTCGTATCAGTTATTCAGAATGGGATAAACCCGGCCTTTCCGAATAACTCGCGTATATTTTAAATAAGTGTTACACAAACACAACATACGCCTCATTCCAATTCATCAGTCACTAACCATAAATTAATCAAGAGAATAATTCCCCAAATATTAACCCCGAAGGCCGAAACCAACATCAGATCAATATCCAGAAAACCATTCTGCTTGGCTAACCGACAGTTAGTTTCTAAATTTCACGTTCAAATCTAATTAAAGATTTAACTATCGCCTGGAGCAAAACTGGTGATACTCCATTCTCGATCTTTTCAATCTAATTAAAGATTCATTAAAACTCCACTTAGTTTTAATCATTATCTGGGTTAAAGAATCAGTGTCATTTAAAACACGATTCACGATAAACCCAAAATCACATTCCATTAATTATCGGGTTAAAGAACAAGTGTTATTTAAAACACTGTTCACGATAAACCCAAAAATCAATACCAATTCAATTCCAATTAAATATCATTTAATTGGTACACTTCATTAAATCTAAATAAAAAGATTTAATCTTTTCTCAACTGGGTTCAAGAACAGTGTTAGTGAAGACACCATTCACGACAAACCCAAATCACATTCGATATTCAATACAAGGCTCTGAATAGAAAATATATCGGCTTATATTCAATATCGAATTCTACGACTAACAAATGTCGTATTGGAAATAACGATACAAATATATATCTTTCAAATTTCCATAACAACACCTGTAATATCACGAATTCCAACATCGAAATATTCCGAAGACAATTTCGATTCAAATCCACTCCAATGCAATCATTGGAAATTTTGGTTATTTTCAAAACCATTTCAAATTCAATTTATTTATTTAAAAATAAATAGAATTATAATTCTAGTTCAAAACTAGTTCATTTCGATAAAAAAATCTATTTTTATCTTTTCAAATATGGAGTTTTTCATCCCAAACTTTCACAAATCATTTCTTATGATTTTACACAAATTATTACTATTTTTAATAATTTTATCAAGGCCCGTACAGTCGATTTCCATTAACGGCCATCGAACTGCACTTACAGCGACCTTTTTCGAATTTGATTTGGACGTATCTCCAAATCCAACCGTTAGATTTCAAATTTCTAACATTCATTAGAAAGCTCTTTTCGATACGAACCCAACGGTTCTGGTTTTAGGAGAATCCGACGGTCGGATCTCCCGCAATGTCCGTTTGAAATAAATGGTCGAAATTCGCGAACTGCCGCGGCGCGGCGCATTCTATTCAGGCCATTAAATTATATATATTATATATATAATATATATATCGTCGATTTCTATTTAAAACGAATTATATAAATAGTTTTGAATTCGTTTCAAAAATCCATTTCAACTTCCATTTCAATTCAAAGCAAAATTGAATTCTTCTTTATAGATTCGTTTCAAAACTCATTTCTATTCAATTCAAATTTCAATTCAATTTGAATTCATTTAGATTCACTTTCAATTCAATTCGAATTCGTTTTCAATTCAATTCATTTCGAAATCGTTTTCAATTCAATTTATTTTGAATTCGTTTTCAATTCAATTCATTTTTGAATTCGTTTTAAATTCAATTCATTTTGAATTCGTTTTCAATTCAATTCATTTTTGAAATCGTTTTCAATTCAATTCATTTTGAATTCGTTTTCAATTCAATTCATTTTTGAATTCGTTTTCAATTCAATTCATTTCGAAATCGTTTTAAATTCAATTCATTTTTGAATTCGTTTTCAATTCAATTCATTTCGAAATCGTTTTAAATTCAATTCATTTTGAATTCGTTTTCAATTCAATTCATTTCGAAATCGTTTTCAATTCAATTCATTTCGAAATCGTTTTCAATTCAATTCATTTTGAATTCGTTTTCAATTCAATTCATTTTTGAATTCGTTTTCAATTCAATTCATTTTGAATTCGTTTTCAATTCAATTCATTTCGAAATCGTTTTCAATTCAATTCATTTTGAATTCGTTTTCAATTCAATTCATTTTTGAATTCGTTTTCAATTCAATTCATTTCGAAATCGTTTTAAATTCAATTCATTTTGAATTCGTTTTCAATTCAATTCATTTCGAAATCGTTTTCAATTCAATTCATTTCGAAATCGTTTTCAATTCAATTCATTTTGAATTCGTTTTCAATTCAATTCATTTTTGAATTCGTTTTCAATTCAATTCATTTTGAATTCGTTTTCAATTCAATTCATTTCGAAATCGTTTTCAATTCAATTCATTTTGAAATATTCGATTTCGAAATCACTTTTCAATATTCATTTTAAAATGAATAAAATCGATATAAATATCGTTCACGTCAAAATGGCGTCAATCTAATCAACACGGCTTCATAAATTTCTATTTTCAAATATCCTATTTCAAATATTTCTTTTTCAAAATAGTTGTTATTATCAAAATATTTCGTTCAACACATGACCAATCTCAATGAATGAGTACTGTCAACACATGAACTTTTATTTTATAATATTCTTTATTTTTCAAATCGGAATGAGGCCCAATCAATTACCATATAAAGTTAATTATATGGATTTCCATACAACACATGTATATAATAGCATTGAAAAATAATCAACCATCAACCAAAGTGCACTACACTGTATAAGCATCAAATATAGATATTCAACGCTTATAACAGCCTGTCAATCAATCGATCGACACATTTAATCAATCAGGATGAGTGAACTACATATTTCATCCTAACACCCGTGTGGGGTTTCAAACAATCAAACAAATATTTTATTTGTGCAGTTGGGCGATGTGTAAAATTTATCGTCCCAATCAATGTCATTCAAATAAGTGTACATAAACAAACCATCTGGTTTGTAAATGAATATTTATTTATTCACTTCACTATTTTCATATTCACGTTAAAAATTATATTTTTAACGATAAAACATTTTATTTCAACCTATGAATTTCTATTCATTCAATAAAATGATATTTTTATTTTTCTAACTTATTTTAGAAAATTTCGGCGGCATAACGGCACGATACTAGAAACGGGACGAGGCCTAGCCTTATCCCCGGTCTAGTGAAGGCCCACGCCATTCACACATCAATCAAATCAATTCGTTATGCAAACCACAAAATTTGGAGTAAGAGTCTAACCTAGCCTTACTCCTTCGCCTTATAACGGCGCACGTCTAATCCTAACCAATTTATCGATTCGATTTTTCACACCACAAACCACATTCAAACCAATATCGCAATCAATCACCAAACAGTCAAACAAACAAGTCCATGGTCTGTGGACGATTGTGTCGGGTGCTACTAAGCACCGTCTGCATCCTAGTATATATATAACTAGAAAATTTAAATTGAAAGGTGAGAAATTCTCACATTATAGCTATCCTAGCTCCACGGCACTTCCTTTGCAGAAGTCTTCGTCGTCGTCGCATCCTTTTTCATCTTCGTTGCTCGCTTTCACTACCTATGTAAAAATCGAATTTTTACTTCGCTATTCCATATATAAAAATCATATTTTTATTTCGAAGTTCAATATATAAAAATTCTATTTTTCTTTCAAAGTTCAATATATAAAAATCGAATTTTTCTTTCAAAGTTCAATATATAAAAATCGAATTTTTATTTCAAAGTTCAATATATAAAAATATGATTTTGACTTCGCTTTCAATATTGAAAAATATGATTTTTACCTTTTGCTTTCAACATATAAAAATATGATTTTTGCTTTTAAAATCAGTTTATTATTTGCTTATAAAAACCAATTCAGTTTTTATCTTTATAAAAAAATAAATCAATTCAGCTTTTTATACTTTAAAAAAAATAAATCAATTCAGTTTTTTTTATAATACTTAAAAAAAAAAAATCAATTCAGTTTTTTTTATAATACTTTAAAAAAAATAAATCAATTCAGTTTTTTTTACCTAAAACCATTTCAGTTTTCTTCTTTAAAACATTTCAGTTCTAATACTAAAAAAAAAAGTCAGTTTTTAATATTAAAACAAAAATCAGTTTTTTTTTTTTACTACTTTAAAAATCAGTTTTTTAAATTAAAACCAAAATCAGTTAATTAAACAATAAATATAATTAAACTAAAAGCGAAAATAAAAACTAAATTACCGCGGTTTTTCCGAGGGGGGGGGGGAGATTTGTGCTGGTGGCGGCAGCGGGGTAGGCGGGGGACTCGGGGTCGCAGGCGAAGGGAGGGGGGGTTCGGTTGCGGGTTCGAGACTGGGGGGGGGGGGGGGGGTGTGCCTCGCGATAGGGGGGGTGTGTGCCTCGCGATAGGGGGGGGGGTGTGTCGATTTATTCAGAAGAGGAGGGGGATGGGAATCGAGGAAGGCGAAGGCAGCTGGAGGCTGAGGGGGGGGGGGGACGTCGGTGGCGGCGGCTCCGTCGTGGGGTTAGGGCAACATTTTTTTTTTTATATTTTTGTTTCGTTTTGAAAAATGACGGGGGGGGGGGGGGGGGGCAGAGTAAAAGGGGGAAGAGATGTTTTTTTTTTTATTTTATTCTGCTAAAAGTTGACTTTTACATACGACCTCTAAACGAGGTCCACCGCCTGTCGTCTATAGCGTTTTACCCCCATTCCGAACACAATGGGATATGTATTGTAGGTTGATTCGATCGTTTGAATCAGTTTCCGTTAAATTTACCTTTAAATCACTATATTGAATTTTAAACGTACATTTCAAATTACCGGGGGCACATACGAGCTCGAAAAATTACAGAAAAATATTTTCTAACTTCGTATTGATGATACGGTCCTAACAAAACTAGTTTCGTCGAATTCTGAGGCCGTTTGAAAAATGGCCATTTTCCAGTCGATTAAAATCAACTGAAACTGGTCAAACGCGTTTTCCTTTGCCACGCTCTCATATTGATTCGAAAAATTATGAAATTTGAAACCTAGCAATAACCTGACACTGCGGATCTAACAAAAGTGGTTTCGTCGAAATCCGAGGTCGTTTGCAAAATGTCCATTTTTAAGGGCCTGAATTCCATAGCGACTATTCAGAATTTTCAACTGGACATATCTCTCAATTTTTAAAGTGAAATCTCAGTTTCTTACATCCGTTAGAAAGATATCATCAATTAGATCCTAATGTTTTTGGTTTCACTAAAATCCGGTTTGTTTTGCACCCGGTACATTCAATTGAAGTTTGAAATCGAATTATCGAACTACCGCGCCATTTTCAATTCTATTTATAATTATATATAAATATTTATATTCTAACGACGACGCGTATAATATATACGTCGAATTATATTCAAAATAAATTTTCTCGTCGATATTATTTAAAATAATCTATTTTAAATATTCAAAATTCGTTAAAATTGCCAAAATAAAAATTTTAAACTGGCCCAGATTCTCGGGTTATTACAATCTCCCCCACTTAAAACTTTTCGTCCCCGAAAAGGAACAAAGTCGAAAGTGGTTTGATTATTCAACACTATGTTCGATCTGGCTTCCATTCTCTAACTCTTTAGTTTCTGAGAATTTTCAAAATTTCAAAAATTTGGCTAACACCCTAAATTTTTGAAAAATTTCGCCATAACCTCCCCTGCAATGGGAGCATCGGGGAATTTCAAATAGCTTCCCCGGTCCTTCAGATCTCAAAAAGAAAAAGAAAAAGCCAAGCGGCTAGCCAATAGGCTCACAAAATCATCATCACCCAAACAAAACAGGAAATTATGTAGTAAACATGTACCTATTTGTCGGGCAAACAAATTTTATTCTCTGCTCTAGCCTCCTTGCTATGACCTGTTCAAGGATATATATGTATATGCAAGCAAATGCGACCGAATTTCAATATAATTCAATATGTGATTCAATTAGGCATAATGGTTCAAAATTATCAAACAATGAAACAAACAACCCAAACATCAATCAATTAGTGACTTTAACGTTTCAAATTGATAATTTTACTACATATAAAGAAAATCATGTTTTTGATGCCAATTCACAACAATGTATTCTAACTATATAAGTTTTGGTTCTCACACCAGTCTAATGGAAATATATAGAAAATCACACCTTCGATACTCGAACATGAATACTAATGACGACTAGTCAGTCATCAGAATCATCTTCGGGCCACTAGAGTATGATTCTATATCTACCCAGTATATTAAAACTTTAAATATACGTTTGCAAGGCGTATATGCAAAATCTTTATATACTGGACTGTCCAAATCAATATAAATAAATAATCAAATACGAATAATTGATTTTAAATTTTCAAAACAAAATTGGCTTTCATTTTAAAAATATACTCTTCACACTCGTTCTAGGATACTACTGATCCAATCTCTAACGAGTCATTCTCATTGGATATTGCTAATCCAATATCTGATGAATTCTTTCATATGGTTCTAATGTGTCTTGTTCTCTAAGCTTTGTAAACCAAAGCTCTGATACCAACTGTGAAGACCCGTAACTTCCCCGTACAGGAAAGCGTCGGATAGTTCGAGAACAAGCCACAACAGAACGCATACAGAAGAACGTTTCATTGTATATTACAACAATGCATCAGATTACAAGAATATACAGAGTATAAATGAATATTACACAGAAATATCAGAGATTTAAATTACATTTAAATACATAGCAGCGGAAAATATTACAATACACAACTAGAAGTAGATATACGGATACAAAGCTTTCCGGATATCGTTCCAGCTGTAAACCAGGATCCTGTGAATATAAATCTGCAAAACCAAAACTACTAGCTGCCCGTGTCGAAAATAGGGGCACCCAGAGTTTAGGTTAAAACAATAAACTCCCGGTCAGTCATGTGACTGGTGTGAGAACTAAAACAGTTATTAATCTTTATTTTAAATCATTAGGTAAATCAAGGGACCACGCCGTATAACACGGAACGGGTTTCCTCCCAAGAATACCAGTGCATAAAACAAACAGCGCAATGCTAAATAAAGAAAAATGAAGCTGTTATAAGACCCAGGTCCTATCACACAATGCAACGCAAGCCGGGGGATAGGGTTTTCCCTTATAACAGCCAAAGAATGCTTGATACGTTTGAAACAAATCATTTGATACTATAATAGGTGCATAGTGTATAAAACAACTTCAAATCATAAGTATCAATCATAGGCGGCATGAGCGTCCCATGCCACTATGTCGCCATATATAGGTTTACAAATAAAACCGCAAAGTCACGTATTTGGAAATTGGATTTCCATCTATGAACCGAGGCAAAAGATAGTCCTCAACCGATTCGAGACTGTCTAGCCCGAGCCTCAGGAACAGCCGCAACTGCCCCTTGGATCGTCAGGGCCGGTCCACACGGAGTGGATTATTATACCTGAACAATACGTCTCCCCACCCTATGGGGTGTAAGTCTGGTCCGTCAGCCGACCAGAATGCATTCGGCCGAAACCGATATAACCGAGGCGCCTCGCAACCGCAACAACCACATAAGTCAAACTCGTCAGGGCGTGTAAAACCACTGACGCCACTTCTAGCTAGAAAGAAACGCAAGTCCTCCCTGAGGTCCGTCTCCCGTTTTTGGTTCATACCGGGTGTGAAACACGCGAGGTAAACGTTACACAAAGCTACGCCACAAAGGCCGTGCTTTGATCATCACCACAAGACTTTGCTTTTCAACAGAAGCCTTGATCATTTGCATCTTAGCATGCCACACAGGCAAGCCATCCTATGCAACCGATATCAGTCACACAGAATGAAATCCGATGTCAGACACACAGTCCATTTACAAGTCCGTTCTGGGTCTGAACGAAACCGGAGGCACCTAGTACCCCGCATATCCATCGATCTCCAAGTACGTCTGGACGATCACTAACTGTTTCCATCTTCTTGGGTGTACAGCCCAATCAAGATCATCAGTTATCACCCAAACGACGTGAAGACCTCCGGTCTTCGACCATCGTCTTCATCTTCGACTTATCGTCGTATCAGTTATTCAGAATGGGATAAACCCGGCCTTTCCGAATAACTCGCGTATATTTTAAATAAGTGTTACACAAACACAACATACGCCTCATTCCAATTCATCAGTCACTAACCATAAATTAATCAAGAGAATAATTCCCCAAATATTAACCCCGAAGGCCGAAACCAACATCAGATCAATATCCAGAAAACCATTCTGCTTGGCTAACCGACAGTTAGTTTCTAAATTTCACGTTCAAATCTAATTAAAGATTTAACTATCGCCTGGAGCAAAACTGGTGATACTCCATTCTCGATCTTTTCAATCTAATTAAAGATTCATTAAAACTCCACTTAGTTTTAATCATTATCTGGGTTAAAGAATCAGTGTCATTTAAAACACGATTCACGATAAACCCAAAATCACATTCCATTAATTATCGGGTTAAAGAACAAGTGTTATTTAAAACACTGTTCACGATAAACCCAAAAATCAATACCAATTCAATTCCAATTAAATATCATTTAATTGGTACACTTCATTAAATCTAAATAAAAAGATTTAATCTTTTCTCAACTGGGTTCAAGAACAGTGTTAGTGAAGACACCATTCACGACAAACCCAAATCACATTCGATATTCAATACAAGGCTCTGAATAGAAAATATATCGGCTTATATTCAATATCGAATTCTACGACTAACAAATGTCGTATTGGAAATAACGATACAAATATATATCTTTCAAATTTCCATAACAACACCTGTAATATCACGAATTCCAACATCGAAATATTCCGAAGACAATTTCGATTCAAATCCACTCCAATGCAATCATTGGAAATTTTGGTTATTTTCAAAACCATTTCAAATTCAATTTATTTATTTAAAAATAAATAGAATTATAATTCTAGTTCAAAACTAGTTCATTTCGATAAAAAAATCTATTTTTATCTTTTCAAATATGGAGTTTTTCATCCCAAACTTTCACAAATCATTTCTTATGATTTTACACAAATTATTACTATTTTTAATAATTTTATCAAGGCCCGTACAGTCGATTTCCATTAACAGCCATCGAACTGCACTTACAGCGACCTTTTTCGAATTTGATTTGGACGTATCTCCAAATCCAACCGTTAGATTTCAAATTTCTAACATTCATTAGAAAGCTCTTTTCGATACGAACCCAACGGTTCCGGTTTTAGGAGAATCCGACGGTCGGATCTCCCGCAATGTCCGTTTGAAATAAATGGTCGAAATTCGCGAACTGCCGCGGCGCGGCGCGTTCTATTCAGGCCATTAAATTATATATATAATATATATAATATATATATCGTCGATTTCTATTTAAAACGAATTATATAAATAGTTTTGAATTCGTTTCAAAAATCCATTTCAACTTCCATTTCAATTCAAAGCAAAATTGAATTCTTCTTTATAGATTCGTTTCAAAACTCATTTCTATTCAATTCAAATTTCAATTCAATTTGAATTCATTTAGATTCACTTTCAATTCAATTCGAATTCGTTTTCAATTCAATTCATTTCGAAATCGTTTTCAATTCAATTTATTTTGAATTCGTTTTCAATTCAATTCATTTTTGAATTCGTTTTAAATTCAATTCATTTTGAATTCGTTTTCAATTCAATTCATTTTTGAAATCGTTTTCAATTCAATTCATTTTGAATTCGTTTTCAATTCAATTCATTTTTGAATTCGTTTTCAATTCAATTCATTTCGAAATCGTTTTAAATTCAATTCATTTTTGAATTCGTTTTCAATTCAATTCATTTCGAAATCGTTTTAAATTCAATTCATTTTGAATTCGTTTTCAATTCAATTCATTTCGAAATCGTTTTCAATTCAATTCATTTCGAAATCGTTTTCAATTCAATTCATTTTGAATTCGTTTTCAATTCAATTCATTTTTGAATTCGTTTTCAATTCAATTCATTTTGAATTCGTTTTCAATTCAATTCATTTCGAAATCGTTTTCAATTCAATTCATTTTGAATTCGTTTTCAATTCAATTCATTTTTGAATTCGTTTTCAATTCAATTCATTTCGAAATCGTTTTAAATTCAATTCATTTTGAATTCGTTTTCAATTCAATTCATTTCGAAATCGTTTTCAATTCAATTCATTTCGAAATCGTTTTCAATTCAATTCATTTTGAATTCGTTTTCAATTCAATTCATTTTTGAATTCGTTTTCAATTCAATTCATTTTGAATTCGTTTTCAATTCAATTCATTTCGAAATCGTTTTCAATTCAATTCATTTTGAAATATTCGATTTCGAAATCACTTTTCAATATTCATTTTAAAATGAATAAAATCGATATAAATATCGTTCACGTCAAAATGGCGTCAATCTAATCAACACGGCTTCATAAATTTCTATTTTCAAATATCCTATTTCAAATATTTCTTTTTCAAAATAGTTGTTATTATCAAAATATTTCGTTCAACACATGACCAATCTCAATGAATGAGTACTGTCAACACATGAACTTTTATTTTATAATATTCTTTATTTTTCAAATCGGAATGAGGCCCAATCAATTACCATATAAAGTTAATTATATGGATTTCCATACAACACATGTATATAATAGCATTGAAAAATAATCAACCATCAACCAAAGTGCACTACACTGTATAAGCATCAAATATAGATATTCAACGCTTATAACAGCCTGTCAATCAATCGATCGACACATTTAATCAATCAGGATGAGTGAACTACATATTTCATCCTAACACCCGTGTGGGGTTTCAAACAATCAAACAAATATTTTATTTGTGCAGTTGGGCGATGTGTAAAATTTATCGTCCCAATCAATGTCATTCAAATAAGTGTACATAAACAAACCATCTGGTTTGTAAATGAATATTTATTTATTCACTTCACTATTTTCATATTCACGTTAAAAATTATATTTTTAACGATAAAACATTTTATTTCAACCTATGAATTTCTATTCATTCAATAAAATGATATTTTTATTTTTCTAACTTATTTTAGAAAATTTCGGCGGCATAACGGCACGATACTAGAAACGGGACGAGGCCTAGCCTTATCCCCGGTCTAGTGAAGGCCCACGCCATTCACACATCAATCAAATCAATTCGTTATGCAAACCACAAAATTTGGAGTAAGAGTCTAACCTAGCCTTACTCCTTCGCCTTATAACGGCGCACGTCTAATCCTAACCAATTTATCGATTCGATTTTTCACACCACAAACCACATTCAAACCAATATCGCAATCAATCACCAAACAGTCAAACAAACAAGTCCATGGTCTGTGGACGATTGTGTCGGGTGCTACTAAGCACCGTCTGCATCCTAGTATATATATAACTAGAAAAATTAAATTGAAAGGTGAGAAATTCTCACATTATAGCTATCCTAGCTCCACGGCACTTCCTTTGCAGAAGTCTTCGTCGTCTTCGCATCCTTTTTCATCTTCGTTGCTCGCTTTCACTACCTATGTAAAAATCGAATTTTTACTTCGCTATTCCATATATAAAAATCATATTTTTATTTCGAAGTTCAATATATAAAAATTCTATTTTTCTTTCAAAGTTCAATACATAAAAATCGAATTTTTCTTTCAAAGTTCAATATATAAAAATCGAATTTTTATTTCAAAGTTCAATATATAAAAATATGATTTTGACTTCGCTTTCAATATTGAAAAATATGATTTTTACCTTTTGCTTTCAACATATAAAAATATGATTTTTGCTTTTAAAATCAGTTTATTATTTGCTTATAAAAACCAATTCAGTTTTTATCTTTATAAAAAAATAAATCAATTCAGCTTTTTATACTTTAAAAAAAATAAATCAATTCAGTTTTTTTTATAATACTTTAAAAAAAAAAAATCAATTCAGTTTTTTTTTATAATACTTTAAAAAAAATAAATCAATTCAGTTTTTTTTTACCTAAAACCATTTCAGTTTTCTTCTTTAAAACATTTCAGTTCTAATACTAAAAAAAAAAGTCAGTTTTTAATATTAAAACAAAAATCAGTTTTTTTTTTTTACTACTTTAAAAATCAGTTTTTTAAATTAAAACCAAAATCAGTTAATTAAACAATAAATATAATTAAACTAAAAGCGAAAATAAAAACTAACTTACCGCGGTTTTTCCGAGGGGGGGGAGATTTATGCTGGTGGCGGCAGCGGGGTAGGCGGGGGACTCGGGGTCGCAGGCGAAGGGAGGGGGGGTTCGGTTGCGGGTTCGAGACTGGGGGGGGGGGGGTGTGCCTCGCGATAGGGGGGGTGTGTGCCTCGCGATAGGGGGGTGTGTCGATTTATTCAGAAGAGGAGGGGGACGGGAATCGAGGAAGGCGAAGGCAGCTGGAGGCTGAGGGGGGGGGGACGTCGGTGGCGGCGGCTCCGTCGTGGGGTTAGGGCAGCATTTTTTTTTTTTTTGTTTCGTTTTGAAAAATGACGGGGGGGGGGGGGGGGGGGGGCAGAGTAAAAGGGGGAAGAGATGTTTTTTTTTTTATTATTATTATTTTATTCTGCTAAAAGTTGACTTTTACATACGACCTCTAAACGAGGTCCACCGCCTGTCGTCTATAGCGTTTTACCCCCATTCCGAACACAATGGGATATGTATCGTAGGTTGATTCGATCGTTTGAATCAGTTTCCGTTAAATTTACCTTTAAATCACTATATTGAATTTTAAACGTACATTTCAAATTACCGGGGGCACATACGAGCTCGAAAAATTACAGAAAAATATTTTCTAACTTCGTATTGATGATACGGTCCTAACAAAACTAGTTTCGTCGAATTCTGAGGCCGTTTGAAAAATGGCCATTTTCCAGTCGATTAAAATCAACTGAAACTGGTCAAACGCGTTTTCCTTTGCCACGCTCACATATTGATTCGAAAAATTATGAAATTTGAAACCTAGCAATAACCTGACACTGCGGATCTAACAAAAGTGGTTTCGTCGAAATCCGAGGTCGTTTGCAAAATGTCCATTTTTAAGGGCCTGAATTCCATAGCGACTATTCAGAATTTTCAACTGGACATATCTCTCAATTTTTAAAGTGAAATCTCAGTTTCTTACATCCGTTAGAAAGATATCATCAATTAGATCCTAATGTTTTTGGTTTCACTAAAATCCGGTTTGTTTTGCACCCGGTA
This sequence comes from Allium sativum, assembly GCA_030737875.1. Taxonomy (NCBI): domain Eukaryota; kingdom Viridiplantae; phylum Streptophyta; class Magnoliopsida; order Asparagales; family Amaryllidaceae; genus Allium; species Allium sativum. The sequence goes on along the minus strand of CM060922.1, from coordinate 527,108,785 downwards.
CATTCAATTGAAGTTTGAAATCGAATTATCGAACTACCGCGCCATTTTCAATTCTATTTATAATTATATATAAATATTTATATTCTAACGACGACGCGTATAATATATACGTCGAATTATATTCAAAATAAATTTTCTCGTCGATATTATTTAAAATAATCTATTTTAAATATTCAAAATTCGTTAAAATTGCCAAAATAAAAATTTTAAACTGGCCCAGATTCTCGGGTTATTACAACATAAAAATAGATCTAACTTGCAAATAGGAATTATAACATAAATTTGCGTAGCCAATAATTTACATAGACAATGGTCATATAGAATCATATATTTGCATAAACTACCATGAATCTAAATATCGATCTAAACATGAAATTGTGAACTTGCATGGGTCTCACCTAAACTTGCATATGTGAATATAATTTTCACCCAAAAATGTGAATATAGTTTTCACCTAAACTTGCATATGGATTCCTACAACTTGCATATGAATTTGTCACATGTTTTTGCATAAAAACTAGCATATGCATATACTTGATTCATATATAAAGTTGTGTACAATTCACATACAAACTTGCATAAGATTCATATTCAAACTAACATACAGTTTAACATCCCAAACTTGCATAGAATTCACATACGAATCAGCATATGATTTAACATCCCAAACTTGCATAAGATTCATATACGAATTAACATATGTAAAAACAGACTTGCATAAGATTCATACTCAAATTAGCATATGATTTAACATCCCAAACTTGCATAAGATTTCACATATGAACTAGCATAAAATAAATCAAGTTAAACATGTATATTGGACATATGAAATAGTTATACCAACATAAGATAACAAAGTTAAACAACATCACGTGATTCAACAGACATGTTCTCATAATCCAATTATAACTCATCACAATTAATTTATTAATTATATTGTGAAAGAAATAGTACTCACAAAGATAGGTTAAAAAAGAGAATGATTCGTTCGTCTTTTGAATTAGAATTCTGACTTGCTAAATCCTAAGCTTTAGGAAGGAGAACTATCCTAGCAGCAGCATGGTGGCCAAGAGAAAATTTTTGTTTAGGTTCAGGATTTGAGTCTAGGCACTCTTTTATAGAAGTTTGAATCAACCTAAGCCATAAGATTATCATAGGAGCAAATCCAACCATCCAGACTAGATAGAGTTATCTAGAACAACCACATCAGCCCTAATGACTCAGCAGAGACTCAGAAATCATCACATTTTAGATCTGCCCGGGGGGGGGGGGGTAGGTCGACCCCTTGGTCGATCCCCTGGTCGACCTGTATAGGGTAGGTCGACCCCTAGGTCGACCCCCTTGTCGACCCGGCCCTTGGGCAGGATAATTCCAACCCAGCCTCTTCCCTGTTTGAATTTGAATTTCGAATTTATTATTCTAAACTTTTTTAATTTATATAAAATTACTGAAACTTCTGAGGGCCATAACTTCCTCATATGAAGTCCGATTTACGAAAACTTGGACTCTATTCCAAGCAGAATTTCGAGACGAACGAAACGGCATAACCCGTTTCCCTTAATTCTCACTTTAATAATTAAATATTCATAGGATTGTTAATTTTAATATTCATAGAAAATTCAGGGTGTTACACCGATGTTCTTTTCATCTTCTGTAACCCTGATCACCAGACTGTTAAACTATTTTTCGCTCGCTTAAAACATTCTACGACATGACTAGCTTGAAAGTGAATTTAGAAAAATCAAATATGAAGACTGTTGGCCTGAATGAACTTCAATTTCATGAACTACAAAATAAAACGGGATTGATCAATTGCCAATACTCAACCAATTATCATGGGCTTCCTCTTACTTTCGCTAAGATTACTATGAGCCGGTGTCTTCCTCTCTTTGACAAAATCACAGCAAGATTGAACAATTGGACTGCAAAGCTCTTGAGTCAAGCGGGACGACTTACTCTTATTAAATCAATTTCTTTTTCTATGCAAGTGTACTGGTCCAGGACCTTCATCCTTCCACCAAAGCTAATATCTATGATTTGAATAGCCTTTATGAGGTTCTTTTGGAAAGGTAAGGCGGAGGGTAGATACATCACTTCTACTGCTTTCAAAAATGTAGAAAACCCTTTATGCAAGGGGGGTAGGCATATTTAATCTGAAGTTATGAAACAGAGAAGCCTTCGTGAAGCATGTTAATGACATCTTAATTAATAAAGACAGTTTATGGGTCACTTGGTCGAAACATAATATGATTAAAGAGAAGCCATTTTGGACTATGCGGCAGCCTCAAAAGCTTAGCTGGATTTGGAGAAGCATATTTAAACTTAGATATCAAATTCTTCCCTTTCTCAAGTTCAAAGTAAATGCTTATTCTTCCATCCGCCTATGGGATAATCTGTGGCTTCAAAGAGGAATGATACTAAGAAATGCTCTGAGTCATCTTGAATACTTGAGTACTGGTCTTCATAGCAATACCAAAGTAAGTGATTTTATTCATGATGATGTCTTAAGGTTGCCGCATTCTCCATGTACTACAGTCAATAACTTCTGGAGGCAAGCGTGTGAGCTTAAACTAGATACAAGTGATAATGGTCTGACATTATGGGGAAAGGCTGATCAAAATTACAAAATTAATATGTTGTACATCTGCTTTACAGGTATTGATGAAATGGAGAACTGGAACTGGAGTAAGAATGTTTGGAGTAGGGATAATAGTGCACGTGAGAATTTACTGATGTGGAAAGTAATAAATAAAGCCATCTTTACTAAGGAGAAACTTTTCTAGAGAGGAATGCTAGATGAACAAACTTGTGTTTTTTGTGGGGTAGGCACTGAAATGGTGGATCTTTTATTTTTTGAATGTCCTAGTATCTATAACATGTGGAGAGAAGTGAAGAAGAACGTTGGATTCATGTACGGCTACAGGAACAGTGAAAATGAGTGGAAGAATCTGTTGCAGCGTACAAGCAGAAGGAGGTCGAAGGGAAGATTGCTGAGTTATGTGATAAAGAAATTCTTGCAGGAGGTTTGGGGTGAGAGAAATGCATGGACCTCTCAAGAAAATTATGTTAAATGTATGGACAAAGTTAGAAATGGAGTGAGGATGCAAATCAGAGAAGGGCTCAAGTTTTTGAATTTCATGTTCGATCCTTGAATTTTCGACGCACCTATGTGATTTCTTGTTGTTTTTTCTTGTTTATTGTTGTTTTCCTCTATGTATGTTGTACTGTGTTCCTATGTTCTCTTGTTTTTGTTGTATTTTTTTCTTTTCCCGGTACATTAATAAAGTGGTAGGGGTCCACTTAACCTCGTTAGCCTTGCAAAAAAAAAAAAAAAACATTACAAGACACACACACACACACACACACATATATATATATATATATATATAATAATAGCAGAATTTAAAACTTTGTTAAACAAAAAACATTGTGGTCCAAAACATAGTTACATCATAAGTCTAAAATATAGAAAACCCATTACATCAACTTAAAATCTCTGTCTTGTACTAAAATCATCAGAGTACAGTAATAAAAGAAGCATAGTTCCCCATAAATATAGCCATATCAGAGAAGATAGAAAATCAAAGCGGTACATCTAAGCAGCTCCAAGTAGAATGAAAGAGAGAATCCAAGTCAAGCCTGTGTATTCCCACCCTGAGAACCTGAGGGGTAAACGGAAGAGAGAGAATGGGAAACAAAATGGGTCAGACATAAAGTCTAATGAGTCTAGTTACTTTTAGCATATAAATAAGTAAAAGCATCATGACAGACATATAAACCGGATGGGAGAGATAACAGTATCATAAGACAGGTATAACAAACCGAGTATGATAAATAGAATAAACATGACAGAATATATTGTGCTTCTCAAGTACTTTTCTCCGCACCAATACTAGCATAACAAGAAAAAGATGATCCCAACTAGATTAAGATGGTAGACTTAAGTGTACTTCTAGTGATAGGTTTTACCCCAACAAGAATAACAGGATCTAAAGAAAAGAGAATTGACTGTTGGTGTTGTAGCAGAGATTCTTGAATACATATAAATTATTATTGTAGAAGAGTAGGCTATTTGAATCTGAGTTGGGGCAGCACCTTGTTGTCTCCATTGTTTATGGGTGAATAAAACAATAGAAATGAGGTCCTATTTATAGCCTAAAGTCAACGAGCCTGGTCAAGAAACGAGTACACGTACACAGAAAAGGATCTGCCCAGATGTGGCTGGAGTCGACATAGTAGTCGATAACCCTGCATAGGGGCTGACCCATGGGTTGACACCCATAGGGGATTTGGTCGACCCCTAACGGACTGATTTCCCCTCACTTTTACTGCTCTATGATTTCGAATTGTGGATTATATATATATATTATGCCTATATGTGTACAAACTTCAAACCTTACTATCTTCTTCATACGATATCTGTTTTACGCAAATTCGGAGTCTATCTTAAGAAGAATTCCGAGACGAATGCAATGGTGTAGATCATTTTACTTAATTCATAATATTTAATTAAGTATTTTTTAGTTTATCATTATAGTATTCTTGAAAATTACGGGGTGTTACAGTATGCAAATTAGGTCTCTAGAATTAAGTCAACTAATAATTGTATAAGTTTATACAATTATTCAGTGAATAGTTGTAGATATGTATGCAAGAATATAAAAAAATTAAAGAAATTTCTGTAATTATTCAACGGAAACTTTCACAATTTTTCACCAAAAAGTTGCGGAAATTTCCTTGATTTTTTCAAAAAATTACAGAAATTTATGCTTTGTTTAAAATAGCGGTTTTATGAAATTGTATGAATGAGATAATGGCATAATTACATAATGATGCTTTATGTAATTATCCAGATATATGATATATGAAGTTCATAGAAAAATGAATCACGGTTCTAATTTCTTTTATGATGATGTAAGATGTGGTTTTTTTTCTTTATTTCACCAAAATTTGGTCCATATTACTTGGTGATTGCTTATGTTTCATTTTGAATGCATCGAAACGTGTTTGGTCCAAAATAGTGAAGTCATTATGTTTCATTATATGATAATTCAGTTTTTCCTTTGAGTCCAATAATAAAATTTGTCCTACAAAATATTCACTATGTGCTTTATCATAATTTTTAACTTAACCTATTCGTCACAAATTCATTTCCAGAACAATAAACTTCCAAAGTTTTGTTCTATGAAAACTAGTATAGAATTACCTTAAATCATGAACCATGGACTATTTCATCAAGACTTAACATTTTGGTTGTGGTATGATATTGCAGTATAATATGACAAGTTATACCCTTTTTTGTTTAGCCTGTGCCCAAAGTTTGAACTCAAGTTTAGATGCTTCTCAAACTTGTCCCCTTTATGTTATATAAAAATCTCTAAGATGCTAGTTTGTAATAGCAAAATATTAACTATGTCACTATGTTAGTATTACTAAGATATTTTCCTTTGTGGTTTATAACTTCAATTGTTATATTTGTTCGGTAGCTATTAATTTTCATATTTTCTAACCCTATAATTATTCTTAATTAGTAATAAATGGTTTGTTCTTAAGTTCATATGCAAGGCGCAATTCAAGCATGCATTGTTTTTCAAAACCGATTAACATTATGATATGTAAAGTAGGTAATCTTGGATCTCCGAAACTAAATATAAAATAATATTTCTTTTAAACAAGTTGAGTAAACCTCATTTTTGCTTCAAATTTTGAAGGGGTAAATTATTCGGATGTAGAAAGTGTTAAAGAGAGTGAGAGAATTAATACGCATGAATGAGAAATGTAAAAATGAATTAGTTTGTCATTTATAAGATATGTTCTAGAAATTGGGAAATTATTTTTATTATTAATAAATCTGAACCCAACTCAAATCCGTGGACCTTGGATCATATATGAATGATAAACCAAAATAAAATTGAACTAACCAAATCCGTTCCCAAAGACACTTGAAAAACCATAAAACATGCACGATAACTGGGAATATTAATAAGTCCATTGGGCCAGGTTTTGGTTTTGAAATGAACGATTTGTAGGACCCACTGAAACTTGTCCTTTCCATTCTTATCATTATGAAAATAACCAATCAGTTTACACTCACCTTCTCCTATTCTTTCCAAAAAAAGGTAGAAGCAAACTGATTGTTAACATCATATGCAAGGATGAACTCATTTGAAAGAGTGGACTGGAAAATATATTTTCTAAAGTGATATAGTACGTTTCTTGTGATTAATGTTAGTTTAGTGCATGTATCAATCCTACTACACATCGTGTAACTAGTATATTCAATCCATCACCATTATGTCAATAGCTTAAAACATTGGGAATTCAAGGTAGAATTTTCCTAGCATTGTTGTTATTATCAATATTCGAGCAGTATAAATTAAGAGAAGAAGCTTGCAGCAGACAAAGGAGCACTACCTACATGGATAATGGAGCTTGCATCATCATCTCCCAAAGACGCCCACAAGTGTGTGCTGGCCGGCACCATGTGCCCAAGCCTGTCCACAAATGAAATTGATGCACATCCTACTAGTTAGCCTCCTTTTTTATGGCGTATTTAGCTTTTTTGTGAAAAAACAAAGTCCTTATCTTCTAAAAAAGAAGTCAATTTAGCTTTTCAAGAAAAAAGAATGAGCACCGCTTTATTATAGTTATGTGAGCATTTGTACATGGTGTCATATTATATAGTGGTATACGTATGGGTTGTGTATGCACATTTCATTGTCATCATAATATATGTGCGTAAAGTGCATTTTGCAGTTGACAGGTTGTATGAGAAAGTATGTGTTTATGAAAACTTTGCGTATGTTAACATGCCTGGTTTAATGTATGTGAGCTAAGTGGTGGAGGTTGGTCAAGGAGGAGTTTGCAAGTGTATTGGTGATATAGTGTATTTGGATAGAATAATTGAGTGCAATAGGTTTTTAGGTGGAGAGTTGTGATGTCTATGGGTTTCTAATGGAGTTAGTTTGGTATTGTAATGGGTAGGAGTGGATAATGTTAAAGTCTATGCACTGTGGTACCTGAAATTCTATGTACCGTAATGTGTCATGATTTTTACACTGTCCTAACTTCTTGTAGTGACTCTGGTCATGATATATTATTTAGCTTTACAAAGCAATTGCTTTGATTTTGTACGAGTATATTTTCGTGTTGAAATAACGTTGTAATAATGTTATCTATAGGTTTCAAACTTGGCTTCTGTTACTCTTGCATGCTTCACATCTTGTGCTGTGCTGGCTTTTGTTTCCGAAATCAATGTATAAGCCTTCAGACTTACATCTACATACATGTGTACAAATGCGTATGTGCTCACTTACATAATCTCAGTTCTCTCTTCCTCGTTCCTAGAAACGAAACAAAAAGGGAAAAGCTTAATCTTTTATCAGGAAAGAAGTTCACCTATTGCTGATCCGGCCACCTTCGCCATGCGAGCATCATAGGAATGCCTGTTTTAAGATGTTTTGAAGAAGTCGAAGCTTAAAACTATGATGGATGATGGTTTGGCGTTATTTTTGAAGGTGTTAGACCAAAATTTGGGCCTAACACCCAAATACAGTGTGAAGTCCTCACAAAATCGCAGATCATAGATAAAAACAATAAATTACACATGATGCTTTTATAGTGGTTTGGCTCAAACCAAGTCTGTGTCCACTTTATATTTTCTTAGATCTTGAGAAATTGCAATTACAATGCCGTCTCGCAATTCGTGAGAACCATTTATACACAATAGCCTTGTGTTATCATGAAGAAGAAGAGAAAAGAGAAGTGATTTTATACACAAAATCCTCATGTGAGATTGATTTGAGGAGTACACAAAGTCCTTGCGTACTTGGCAATGGAGTCCGGGAGGTGTTGGTGCCAAAAAGACAAGAGAATCCTTCAAAATGCCTTCTAATGGTGTTTTTATAGCCATTTCCTGATAGCGGTTCATGAGACACATGGCATGCATCCCAAAAATCTCGAAATGTGGTGGAAAATGTCCATAAATCCTCTCAAAGTCATCCCATGACAGGTGTAATGAGATCCGGGTTGATAGGAGTGAGATTAACCATAAGAATAGATCAAAATCGTGTGTAACTACAGGTGGTTCATGAGCCTGGGGTGCACCACAAGTCGGGTTGTGGTCAGAAGTGACAGCGGGTGTAACACCCCACGTCCATTAATGTCACTCACAAAGGGAATGCATTAACTTCCATGGAGGTTATAAGTGAATATAGAACAGAAAAATTACAACAAGACAGATAATAAGTAGTACTTGAAAACTAAAACTTCATTTTATTGCAGTGGAAACATGTTTATTACATCACAAAACCGTTAATCAGAGTCAAGTACATTATCCATCTTCATAAAACAAAATACATAATCCCATTACACAAATAGCCATTAAAGAAGATAACAAGCTGGACTTTACTTCAACGGTCCAAGCTTTCCAAAGAGAGATGAAGCAATTCAATCAAACTCCACTAGAGCTGGGCCCAACCTGAGGACCTGGAGGGGGAAAAAGGATAGAAATAGAGGGGGCTAGACATAAATTCTGGCGAGTATGATAATTCTAACAATACTATTATCAAAATAACTAGACTAAGGCATAAGCTGGAAGACAAGTAAATGTCTATGAACTCTTAGAAATGGTAAAGGCACACCTAATTACTAACGAATGATTACTACACTGCACCGCACATTACTACACTGCACCACACCAGTCACCCTATTGTTTGATCCCACTTTCTTCACACAGAAACTTTATAAATAGCCTTACGTACCCCTAGCTGACTACATAGGTGTCGTCTGCCCCTATCTCCACTAGGTGTACCCCACTACCCTCTTTCGATCGGCACCCTACTCGTAGATACCCGTGCTAGCCCTACAGTGGGGTGTATCACTCCCCTAAAGTGGCAACCCGATACAACTTGAGAATGCACGGCTTATACCTACACGATGCAACAACGTCTTACCTACCAGCCCGGGTCCACACACGCATATGAAACCCGTTGGACTTGCGTTGCCACCGCTCCCCGTTTTGGCCTCTTACAGTCAAACCCAGCATTCGTGTCCCGTCCTCGACTTGGGTCGAGCCCACAAAGATACGTTTCGGATACTGGTCGAAATGGGCCCCCACAAGCTACCCACCTAAGCTTGTCACTAGTATATCCCACTTAACCCTCTTAGTCATGTTCATTTACATGTGTGTTTGGTTAAGTCTTACTAATCGTATTTCACATGCCACTAAGGGCACCCCCTAGATTCCTCATGCCACCCAAGGCACCTACTTGACCCCCATGTCCCACCTTACATGTTTATCTGGTTAAGTATTTCTTAATTCATTCAGGCCATAACCTCATAAAGACCTCTCACATTAGACTGGCATTTATGGCAGCTGGATTTGTCGGGCGGGTCCGGGCAGTCTTACACTATAAAAGAGTCTAACCTCGTGTCTTTACAACCGTTATGCTTTAGTTTAGGCCTAGGACCTCTCACATTGGGCTGACATTTGTGACCACTGGATTTGCCGGGCGGGTCCGGGCAGGTTTACGTCACAAACGAGTCCAACCTCGTGTCCTAAGCATTGATTAACACTTAAAATCTTTTACCCCAGTTTTAATAATTCCCTATTCAAATTATTAATTAAGTCAACTTTTAATGATGTCCATAATTGACTCAATTATGGCCATCCACTTATGGCATGCAAAATCATATCAATTGCACCCCAACTTTTTAATATTAAATCCTTAATATTACCCCTACCCCACGTTTATACGTTCGCTTATTCAACGCATAATATAGGCTAGACTTGTATAGTCTAACACCTAGCACAAAGATAAATTATCACAACATATAGACAATTAAAATAAATCTAATCATAATAGGGGTGAAACTTGCATAAAATACACATGTTAAGGATCAAAAGGTGTCAACTTGTTAAATGTCTCAATTTACATGATATGATCATAGCCCAAATCTATACATAAACTTGCATATGGGGTTTTTAGGCAACATAATGATGGTGTGAACTAGCATAGGATATCACATATGTCATAGCATAATTCTAGATGTCATAATAGATGTCTTGGCATATGTTCATAACTTTTCTAATCAATCTAACTTGCATATATGACTTGTCATATAGATCAACATAACCCAAACATGATGATTTAATTAATATGAACTAACTAGCATAGATGGTAACATCATGGCCTTTTTAACATGTATGATTCATCACAACTTAGCATAGAAACTTTCAACATACATAACATCATCATAGCATGATTTACAACATATAAGATATCATCATCACATAACATTGGATTTACAATATACATGATAGCAAAAGGGGTTTACAACAACATATATGATAATTCACATCATCTACTCATAATCCATTCATAACTCAACCTAATTAAAATGATAATAATCTTGTTAAGATCATCATACTCACAATTTAGAGAAGAAAAGAGAGAGTTTTGCTTTGCTTTAGGGTTGAGAGAATTAGAATTGAATTTGCTTTTCTTCTTTTTTAGTTGGCGGCGGCTCCATTGTTTTCCATGGCGACGGTATGACGGTAACTATTCTATTTTAATTAGGTTTAGGGTTAGCATTAGGATGTATTTATAGGTGTAGGAAGTTATTTAGGACCATTAGATTAACCCTGAACCATGAGAACCAATCAAATGCAAAATCTGCATTTGGTGAATCGACCCACGGGTTGACAGCCAAACACCCTGGATTAACCCCTTGTCGACCCAGCAGAGCTCGGGTCGACCTCAAAAATGGGCCGGTTCGGTTATTTCCCCTCCCAATTCGCTGTTTTGAACTTTTTCGCATATTTATTTATTTAATTTTTAATTTATATATATATGTATATCAATATATATATATATTTCTCTGCGCAACCCAGTTCACTTAATTCTTTTCTAAAAATTAAGTATACTTTAATTTGTGAATTTTAATGTTATAAAATTACGGGGTGTTACATTCTCCCCTCCTTAAAGGATTTCGTCCCCGAAATCTCCAAGTCAATAAGAATGTATATCCTACCATCTAATCGTCCATCTACTGAACCATCAAACACCAGCATCCATTGTCCTTAAAAGACTTCTAATGCTTTAATGTTTATATGCACAGTGTGTGTATATGTCCATATCTAATGCAAAATTAGGCGGTCTACTGATTCAGTCGACCTCCTTAGTGCAATTCATGATAGTTCCATGCGTCCAATATGTATGCAAAAGATTCCTAATGATACATATTAATTCTATATGTGTGCACAACCATCCACCCGAATGCAGCAACTATATGATAATACAACCATTATACATCCATTTTACTAAATACATCCATATATATGCAATATGCAATATGAAGTGACTGAGCCGATCTGGTGCCTAATAGTGTGTGTATATGCATCCACGAGCAACCACTAACAAACACTTGCATCCACTTTGCATCCACCATACATAACATGTCTCAAACACATGTTTCAACCATAGGATTATCCTAACTAAAGGTCAAAGATACTAGCGAGAGGATATACTAAAGATAAGATAAGTACAAGCTAAGCGATAAAGGAGAAATTAAAGGACATACCCTCAAAAAGAAAAGGGTACCGTGAACGCATCTTCTCTTCTGTCTCCCAAGTAGCGTTGCTCTCATCATCTCCCCATTGCACTTTGACTAGTTTGACCTCTCGATTCCTCAACCTCTTGATCTCCGACCCAAGAATGCGCATAGGAGCTCGTCGAATTGTCGCATCACGCTCTATCTCCACCTCTCTAAGCAAGCTCGGCTCTACCACTTCCACGGTCTCGTGCAAGCACTTCCTCAAATGTGACACATGGAATACGTCGTGTACACCACTAAGTCTCTCGGGCAACTCCACTCTATACGCCATCTGTCCAATTTTCTCCTTAATAGGAAACGGCCCTACAAACCTTGGTGCTAATTTCCCAACGGACCCAAAGCGAACAACGTTTCGTAATGGAGACACTTTGACAAAGACCATGTCCCCAACTTCAAACTCGAGATCTGTCTTCCTCTTATCCGCATAAGATTTCTGCATATCTTGCGCTGCTTTCATCCTCCTTCGAATCAAGTCGATCTTCTCCGAAGTCTCCCTAATCATATCGGGCCCAAGTAAGATCTTATCCGTAGATTCCCACCAACATGTAGGTGAACGACAAGGTCGTCCATATAGAGCTTCGAATGGTGCCATACCAATGCTGGACTGAAAGCTATTATTATATGCGAACTCAACCAATGGAAGATGCTCTTCCCATGTACCCCCAAAGTCTAGGATACATAGCCTCAATAGATCCTCTAGAATGCGATTCACCCTCTCAGTCTGGCCGTCCGTCTGAGGATGATATGCGGTGCTCAAACATAACTGAGTCCCTACTGCCTCTTGTAAGCTTCTCCAAAATTCGCTAGTGAAAATAGGATCGCGGTCGCTCACTATGCTAGAAGGAACACCGTGCAACCGAACTATCTCTCGAACGTATACAGAAGCTAACCATGGAGCGGTCCTCTTACTCTTCACGGGAATAAAATGGGCGCTCTTAGTAAGTCTATCTACTATAACCCAAATTCCCGTATTACCCTTCCTCGATCGCGGTAATCCATCCACAAAATCCATCGAGATGCTTTCCCATTTCCATAGTGGAGCCTCCAATGGGTGAATCAACCCACCGGGTTTCTTTTGCTCCGCTTTTACTTTTGGCACACCAAGCATCTAGCGACATACTCGACCACGTCTTTCTTCATGCCGGCCCAAAAGTAATCTCTCTTCATATCTTTGTACATCTTGTCCCCGCCAGGATGAATGGTCATCTTCGAACGATGTGCTTCGTCAAGAATAGTCTTCCTTAGGTCATCGTCTTTTGGTACACAAAGTCTACCGTCCCTACGTAACCAACCCTTATTGTCTAGGGTATACCTACGGAGATGGCTTGATGACTCCCCTCCTTTGAGTTTTTCTACTAACTCAACCAACTGCAGGTCGTCTCGCTGTGCCTCGCCAATCCGTCCCAAAAGCGTTGGTCTGACCTCCAAGGATGCTAGCAAACCGGGTACGAAGTCAACGGAAGGTCTAAAGTCAAACATCGAAATGAATTCTAAACTTCGCCGCTCAACAAAAAAAGGAATTAAGGATAATCTTTTTCTACTTAAGGCGTCCGCCACCACGTTCCCCTTGCCAGGGGTATAGGCTATTTCGAAGTCGTAGGACGCTAAGAACTCCATCCACCTTTGCTGCCTTAAGTTCAAGTCCTTTTGAGAGAATAGGTATTTTAAAGATTTGTGGTCAGTGAATAGTTCGAATTTCTCGCCAAGAAGATAATGACGCCAAGACTTAAGCGCGAAAACAATAGCGACCAACTCAAGGTCATGTGTGGGGTAATTCTTCTCATGCGCTCTCAACTGCCATCCACCATAGGCTATTACCCTTCCCTCTTGCATTAAGACTGCGCCTAGTCCTGTCCCACAAGCGTCAGTATAAACGGTAAACGGCTTACTCCCGTCTGGCAATACTAAGACTGGGGCTGAAGTCAAAGCTCTTTTCAAACATTGGAACGCATCATCACAATCTACGTCCCATGTGAAAACTAGGTTCTTCTTCGTCAAGTGTGTCAATGGAGCTGATATCTTTGCGAAGTCTTTGATAAACTTCCTATAGTAGCCAGCCAACCCCAAGAAACTTCTCACTTCGGTAGCATTTTTAGGAACCTTCCAATCTTGGATGGCCACCACCTTCGCGGGATCTACAACTATCCCTTCTTTGGAAACCACGTGTCCTAAGAACCGTACTTCCTTCCTCCAAAAGTGACACTTAGAAAATTAAGCTTTAAGCTTATGCGCTCCAAGAGTCTCCAACACTTCCCTAAGATGTAGGGCACGCTCTTCTTCATCCTTAGAAAAGATCAAGATGTCATCTACGAAGACTACCACAAATTTGTTAAGGTACTCCCTAAACACCCTACTCATCAAATCAACAAAGTATGCGGGGGCGTTTGTCAAACCGAAGGGCATCACTAGCCATTCATAGAAACCATCCGGAGTCCTAAAGGCAGTCTTGTCAATGCTATCCTCAGCCACTCTCAACTGATGGAAACCAGTGGCTAAGTCCAACTGCGAAAACACTGAGGCGCCAACTAACTGATCGAAGAGATCGTCAATCCTCGGCAGTGGGTGTCTGTTCTTCTTAGTAAGCTTATTAAGTTCTCTATAGTCCACACAAAGTCTAAGGGACCCATCCGCCTTCGTGGCAAATACTACTGGAGCACCCCACTCCGATATACTTCGCCTTATGAACCCCTTCTCAAGCAACTCCTTCACTTGCTTACCGAGTTCCCTCCTTTCACGTGGAGCCATGTGGCGTACTGGCAAAGATACTGGTTTCGCATTATCCACAAGATATATTTGAAAATCTATCTCCCGCTTCGGAGGCAAGCCCTTCACCTCCTCAAACACATCCGAATATTCTCGGACCACTCTAACAGATCGTAGATTTTCCTCAGACGCGTCAAGCGATTCTAGATAACTTAGCATAACCGAATTTATGGGATTACAAAAGATTTCGAGAGTGTTGCCAAGGTGAGTCACGAGCCTAACTACTCTCCTTTCGCAATCAAGAACGACCCCATTTCTGGATAACCAATCCATTCCTAAAATTAGCCCATAGCCCGTGAAGCCCAACACATAAGCATCACATCTAAATTCAACGCTAAGTATGGAAATTTTCAAATCCAAACACATCATAGACAAATAAGCTGATCCCCCAATTGGATTCGAAACAACTAAGGGATCCTCTACTAAACTGGTGTTTAAGTGCAGTGATTCAACTAATGATGTAGAGATAAACGAATGCGATGCGCCCGAATTGACTAAGGTACAGACAGGATGATCAAACAAAAAAACTAAGCTTTCAACAGAAATGGTTCTACCTCGTTCTTGCAGCGGTGGGACCGCGAGAGCCTGAACTTGTCCCCTTGCCTACCCTGGCGCCATAAGAGCCTGCACCTGTCCTCCCGAGGTAGCTCCTGCCCTCTGCCCCTTCTTTGGGCAGTCCTTCACTAAATGTCCCGCATCGCCATAATGAAAACAGCCTGTCTTCTTTTTCTTTCGGCAATCCTCGCTGAGATGGCCTGGTGTCCCACAGTTAAAACATTTCTTCTTTCCCTTGCCGTTATTGTCTTTACCACCCTTCTTGTTTTGCTGTTGTGGTTTCTTCTGATCCCCCTTCTTCTCGGGTGCCTTATCAGCTTTAGCGCTTTTCTCCTCATGCATAAGCGATGTTTCTACTAACTTCACAAAGGTGGCCCCCATAGGGATGTAAGTCATAGCCAACCCTTGCAATGGTTCATTCAAGCCATTCACGAACCTCAGCGCCTTCTTCTCCGGCGTGTTCACTAAGTCCAAGCCAAACCTTGCTAACTGGTTAAATTTATTGACATATTCTTTCGCTGATGAGCTTCCTTGCTTCAATGTCAAGAACCTTTCCATATATAGATTTTCTTCCACCCTTGAGAGAAACTTCGCCTCGAACCTACGTCTGAAATCCGCCCAAGAGTCAACAGGACGCTCCCCATTAGTGACCTCCCACCAAAACGAGGCCTCTCCCTTCATCAACCAAGCTGCTAATCGAACTCTCCTCCCTTCTTCTACTTCAGAGATTTCTAGCAATTCTTCCACCTCCTTAAGCCAATCTCTAGCTTCCACAAACGTTTCTGACCCTTGAAATGGTTTTCCACCCATAGCCTTGAATTCCTTGCACGTCTTTGCAAAAGTATCTACGCGAGGAGGAGGAGGAACAGGTGTAACTGGTGGTGGAGGAACATTGGCTGGACCTGCAGTGGCCCTAGCCTCTAATAACCTCCTATACCATCCTGGTACCGTTGCACCGTCGGGTAGATTAAGATCTTCAACCATGCTGAAACGAAAAAGGAAAGATTCAGAATGGAGAATTCGAAAGATAAAGATATGGGCTATTGGGGATTATGTTTTTTTTCTTAAAAATTTTCTCTTTAAATTTCTCATTAAAACATGTTTTTGAAAACACTTCTTCCAAAAATAACTATTTTTCTAAAGTATTTTTATCTGTTCTGGTAACCTTAAGCTCTGATACCACGTGTAACACCCCACGTCTATTAATGTCACTCACAAAGGGAATGAATTAATTTCCATGGAGGTTATAAGTGAATATAGAACAGAAAAATTACAACAAGACAGATAATAAGTAGTACTTGAAAACTAAAACTTCATTTTATTGCAGCGGAAACATGTTTATTACATCACAAAACCGTTAATCAGAGTCAAGTACATTATCCATCTTCATAAAACAAAATACATAATCCCATTACACAAATAGTCATTAAAGAAGATAACAAGCTGGACTTTACTTCAACGGTCCAAGCTTTCCAAAGAGAGATGAAGCAATTCAATCAAACTCCAATAGAGCTGGGCCCAACCTGAGGACCTGAAGGGGGGAAAAAGGATAGAAATAGAGGGGGTCAGACATAAAGTCTGGCGAGTATGATAATTCTAACAATACTATTATCAAAATAACTAGACTAAGGCATAAGCTGGAAGACAAGTAAATGTCTATGAACTCTTAGGAAGATAAAGAGAGCGTTTAAGATAACGGTAAAGGCACACCTAATTACTAACGAATGATTACTACACTGCACCGCACATTACTACACTGCACCACACCAGTCACCCTATTGTTTGATCCCACTTGCTTCACACAGAAACTTTATAAATAGCCTTACGTACCCCTAGCTGACTACATAGGTGCCGTCTGCCCCTATCTCCACTAGGTGTACCCCACTACCCTCTTTCGATCGGCTCCCTACTCGTAGATACCCGTGCTGGCCCCACAGTGGGGTGTATCACTCCCCTAAAGTGGCAACCCGTTACAACTTGAGAATGCATGGCTTATACCTACACGATGCAACAACGTCTTACCTACCAGCCCGGGTCCACACACGCATATGAAACCCGTTGGACTTGCGTTGCCACCGCTCCCCGTTTTGGCCTCTTACAGTCAAACCCAGCGTGCGTGTCCCGTCCTCGACTTGGGTCGAGCCCACAAAGATACGTTTCGGATACTGGTCGAAATGGGCCCCCACAAGCTACCCAACTAAGCTTGTCACTAGTATATCCCGCTTAACCCTCTTAGTCATGTTCATTTACATGTGTGTTTGGTTAAGTCTTACTAATCGTATTTCACATGCCACTAAGGGCACCCCCTAGATTCCTCATGCCACCCAAGGCACCTACTTAACCCCCATGTCCCACCTTACATGTTTATCTGGTTAAGTATTTCTTATTTCATTCAGGCCATAACCTCATAAAGACCTCTCACATTAGACTGGCATTTATGGCAGCTGGATTTGCCGGGCAGGTCCAGGTAGTCTTACACCATAAAAGAGTCTAACCTCGTGTCTTTACAACCGTTATGCTTTAGTTTAGGCCTAGGACCTCTCACGTTGGGCCGACATTTGTGACCACTGGATTTGTCGGGCGGGTCCGGGCAGGTTTACGTCACAAACGAGTCCAACCTCGTGTCCTAAGCATTGATTAACACTTAAAATCTTTTACCCCAGTTTTAATAATTCCCTATTCAAATTATTAATTAAGTCAACTTTTAATGATGTCCATAATTGGCTCAATTATGGCCATCCACTTATGGCATGCAAAATCATATCAATTGCACCCCAACTTTTTAATATTAAATCCTTAATATTACCCCTACCCCACGTTTATACGTTCGCTTATTCAACGCATAATATAGGCTAGACTTGTATAGTCTAACACCTAGCACAAAGATAAATCATCACAACATATAGACAATTAAAATAAATCTAAACATAATAGGGGTGAAACTTGCATAAACTACACATGTTAAGGATCAAAAGGTGTCAACTTGTTAAATGTCTCAATTTACATGATATGATCATAGCCCAAATCTATACATAAACTTGCATATAGGGTTTTTAGGCAACATAATGATGGTGTGAACTAACATAGGATATCACATATGTCATAGCATAATTCTAGATGTCATAATAGATGTCTTGGCATATGGTCATAACTTTTCTAATCAATCTAACTTGCATATATGACTTGTCATATAGATCAACATAACCCAAACATGATGATTTAATTAATATGAACTAACTAGCATAGATGGTAACATCATGGCCTTTTTAACATGTATGATTCATCACAACTTAGCATAGAAACTTTCAACATACATAACATCATCATAGCATGATTTACAACATATAAGATATCATCATCACATAACATTGGATTTACAATATACATGATAGCAAAAGGGGTTTACAACAACATATATGATAATTCACATCATCTACTCATAATCCATTCATAACTTAACCTAATTAAAATGATAATAATCTTGTTAAGATCATCATACTCACAATTTAGAGAAGAAAAGAGAGAGTTTTGCTTTGCTTTAGGTTTGAGAGAATTAGAATTGAATTTGCTTTTCTTCTTTCTTAGTTGGCGGCGGCTCCATTGATTTCCATGGCGACGGTATGACGGTAACTATTCTATTTTAATTAGGTTTAGGGTTAGCATTAGGATGTATTTATAGGTGTAGGAAGTTATTTAGGACCATTAGATTAACCCTGAACCATGAGAACCAATCAAATGCAAAATCTGCATTTGAGCGAATCGACCCACGGGTTGATAGCCAAACACCCTGGATTAACCCCTAGTCGACCCAGCAGAGCTCGGGTCGACCTGAAAAATGGGCCGGTTCGGTTATTTCCCCTCCCAATTCGTTGTTTTGAACTTTTTCGCATATTTATTTATTTAATTTTTAATTTATATATATATATATTTCTCTGCGCAACCCATTTCACTTAATTCTTTTCTAAAAATTAAGTATACTTTAATTTGTGAATTTTAATGTTATAAAATTACGGGGTGTTACAGCGGGAATCCAAAAGCGGGATTCCGAGAGCGGGAAACCGGTTCGTGAGCCTAGGTGTGCACTACGAGCCGGATCATGGAGCGAGAGCGGGATTCCGAGAGCGGGAATCCGAGATTTCCTATACTTTTTCACTTCATCCAAGCGATTGTCATTGAACATAAAATTATGATTAAGTCTGGAGTTGCTCCAGATGGTAGAAATTCATGTTGAGGCGATCTTTGTCAAAAGATAGTGTAACAAGTTGCCCCTAGAACATATCTTGCTGATTTGAGGAAGATGTCTTCTGGATAATCCGAGAAATCCATATCTGTATAGAGATAAAGGTAAAGAAAATGTGCCAAATCCTAGCGAGGGCCAAACCTTCTAGGCATAATCCATACCAAGTAGTTCAACCCGCGTATAATCCATACCTAGTTTCTTTTGTCAGATCATGACAAGACAGTTTGCAGTTCCTTAAGTATAATCCATACTTAAGATTCCAAAGTGAGTATAAACCATACTCGAGGTACCAATCTGAGTATCATCCATACTCATATCTAGAGAAAGCATACTTACCACAGCCTGACAAGATAGTCCGACTCTAGGCGTAATCCACACATAGTGTTTCAAAATAAGTATACTTGCCACATCCTAATAAGATATTTTAATTCACCATACATAATCCATGCTTGGAAAGTCCTTCCGTATTTAATTCAAAATGCAAAACCAAAGCAAATCCTGATTGGTTTGACATCAAGTCCAGAGCAACCTTTGGGGCTACGTCTTAACCCTGAACGTGAGTACTCCGATTCAACCAATCGGAAAATCTAAAAAAAGCAAAAAACAAATCTTAAAGCCTAAGAAATACAGAAAATGAAAGCTGATCTCATCCAGATCAGTTGATGATTGTAACACCGCACGTCCATTAATGTCACTCACAGAGGGAATGCATTAACTTCCATGGAGCATTTTAAGTGTGTATAGAACAGAAACTTAACAACAAGACAAATATAAACAGTACTTAAAACTTTAAAATTTTATTCATTGCAGCGGTGAGCACATAAGTTTGATTACATCATCAAAAACCAGAGTCAAAGTACATAATATCCATCATGACTAAATCAAAGTACATAAATTGAAAGACATAAACCCAGTACAAAATAGCCATAAATAAGAGAGGCTGAACTTTACTTCAGCGATCCAAGCAACTTCTAAAAGCAGAGATATAGCTGTCCAAAATCAAGCTCCACTGGTGCCAGTTCCAATCAGAGCACCTGGTGGGGGGGGGGGGAGGAAGAAAAGAGGTGGAAACAAAGGGGGTCAGACATAAAGTCTAGCGAGTGCGATAATTTTAACAATATAATTACCAAAATAACTAGGCTAAGGCATAAGTTGGAAAATAAGGAAATGACTGTGAACAATTGGGTATGACAGAGTAAACAAAGAAATAAGATTGAACAAAGATAACGTTAAAGGCGCACCTAAACCACTATAAAATAATTACTATACTGCACCACCACTAGTCATCCTAAGGTTGATCCCGCCTACAAAACTTAATAATGATAATGGTAGTTTCGTGCACCCCTAGTTGCCTTCATAGGTGCCGCCTGCCCCTATCTCCACTAGGCGTACTCACCACCCCCAAGCGATCGGCTCCCTAACTTGTAGATACCCGTGCTGGCCCCACAGTGGGGTGTATCACTCCCCAAAGTGGCAACCCGATACCACCAATAATGCATGGCTTATACCTACACGATGCAACATCATCTTACCTACCAGCCCGGGCCCACACACGCACTTGAACCCGTTGGACTTGCATTGCCACTACTAACCCGTTTTGGCCTCTTACAGTCAAGCCCAGTACGCATGTCCCGTCCTCGAGTTGGGTCGAGCCCACAAAGATGCTTATGGGCTACTGGTTGAAACGGCCCCCCATTACTTGACACAAGCTATCCACCTAGGCTTGGTCCCCTCTAGTATATCCCACTTAACCCTCTTCATGTTCACTTACATGTTTCAATTTTGGTTAAATGCATCTAATCGTGTTTCAAATGCCACCCAAGGCACCCTCTGAATTCCACATTCCACCCAAGGCACCCACTTAACCCTGTCATGTCCCACTACATGTTTATCTGGTTAAGTGTTTCTTAATTCGTTAACACCGTAACCTTGTAAAGACCTCCCACATTAGACTGGCATTTATGGCAGCTGGATTTGCCAGGAAGGTCCGGGCAGTCTTACACCACAAAAGAGCCTAACCTCGTGTCTTTACAACTATCACGTATTTAATTTATGCCTAAGAACTCCCACATTAGACTGGCATTTGTGGCTGCTGGATTTGCCGGGCGGGTCCGGGCAGTCTTACACCATAAAAGAGCCTAACCTCGTGTCTTAGACGATTAACTACACCTAATTAATCATTCCCCAATTTGAATTAATTTCCCTATTCAAATTATCAATCAATTCCAAATTTAACTATGGCCATAATTGACTCAATTATGTCCATCCATTTATGGTATGCCAAATTATACCAATTATCACCACAAATTTATTTTATGCCATTTAAGGCATTTATGCCAAATTCTCAATATTAAATCTTTTAATATTATCCCATTACCCCACGTTGTATGTTTGTTCGTTTAATGTAAAATATACGTTAGACTCGAATAGTGTAACTCATGGAATAAAGAGAAAACATCACAACATACATACAGATAAAACTAGATCAAAACATAAGGGGTAAACTTGCATGTGTGAATGAGGTTCTACATCTAAAACTTGCATAGGAAAAAGTCACAAACTTGCATAAACTACATATGTCATAGATCCAAATCTAAAGGTGTGAACTTGTTTAGGCAATAATCATAAACTTGCATAAATCATGTATGTCATAGATCTACATCTAAAGGTGTAAACCTGCATAGGTAATAACCACAAACTTACATAACATGATTCATAATCCAAACACATATATTTATATAAACTTGCATATGTGATTTATGCAACATAACGATGGTGTAAATTTACATCCAAACATATAAGCTAGCACGTAAAATTTAGCATATAACTCATACATGTCATAGCCTAACTTTAGATCTAAAATAGATGTCATGAAACATGTAAGGTTATGCATAAAATTTTCACTAACTTGCATATGATCTATGTCTCAATTAACATCCTAACTTGCATACATACATGTGATTTATCATATGAATTATTTCCAACAGCATAACCAAACTAGCATATGAAACATCATAATGAATTGATTATACATAATCATAGAATTACAACATTGATGATAACATCACAACTTTACAACATAGATGATAACATCATAGAATTTACAACATAAATGATAACATCACAGTTTTACAACATAGATGATAACATGCGGTCAATAATTCACAACATAACCATATAATCCGCATCATAGCTTAATCCAATTAAATTGTTAACTATTTTATTAAAGAAATCGAACTCACAACTCAAAGAAGGTCTTGAGTTCTGAAATCTGAGTTCTGAAGTTGAATTAGCTTTCCTTTGAGGTTGATTCATTGTTAGAGTTGAATAGATTTGAATTTGATTAGCTTTCTTCCTCTCCAATTGGTGGCGGCTATTCTAGGTTGCAAGTTGATGGCATGGAGGTCATGGCTCTAATTTTAATTTGATTTTAGGGTTTGAGTCTACATGTCTTTTTATAGAGTTTAGGATTAGTTTAGGACGTCAGATCAACCCAGAATTAATCCCAGCCAATCAGAGCATATTAGAAACCCTAATGAGTCAGCACGCAGTCATAAACAGGTAACCAAACAAATTTGCCCCGGGGGGGGGGGGGGGGGGAGGGGCAGGTCGACCCTATGGTCGACCTGGCCCTAGAGGGAAATTTCCCGCCTAGCCCATCTGACTCTGAAATTTGAATTTTCGAAATCTGTTTTGAAATTTCTAAAACTTCCGATGGCCATAACTTCTTCATACAAAGTCTAATTCACGCAAACTCAGACTCTATCTCAACCAGAATTCCGAGACGAACACAATGACACAACTTGTTTCCCGTAATTCTCACGTCTGAGATTAGTTATTCTTTAATTTGTTACTTTAGTGTTAACAGAAATACGGGGTGTTACATTCTCCCCTCCTTAAAGGATTTCGCCCCCGAAATCTCCAAGTTAAGTAGAATGCATATCCTAACATCCAAACAACCATCTATTCAACCATCAAACACAGTCATCCATTGTCCTTATAAAATTCCTAATGTTGTATGAACATGTGCAAGAAGTGTGTGTATATGTTCTTTATCTAATGAAAAATCAGGCGGTTACTGATTCAATTGACCTCCTTAATGAAAATAATGATAGTGCCATGTATCCATCATGTGTGCAAGGAACCCTATACATATCATTATTACATGTGTGCACAACAATTCATTCAAATGCAACATCCATATGATACACACATTTAATGTACATTCATTCTACTAAATACATCCATTTATATGCAATATGCAGTATGAAAGTGACTGAGCCGATCTAGTGCCTAAAATGTGTGTATATGTATCCACAAGCAACCACTTGCATCCACATGCATCCATCATACATAACATGTCTCAAACACATGTTTCAACCATAGGACTACCCTGTAAAAAGGTCAAAGATACTAGCGAGAGGACATACTAAAGATAAAACAAGTATAAGCTAAGCGATAAAGGAGAAATTAAAAGACATATCCTCAAAAAGAAAAGGGTGCAATTAATGCATATTCTCTTCTATCTCCCAAGTAGTGTTGCTCTCATCATCTCCCCATTGCACTTTGACTAGCCTGACCTCTCGATTCCTCAACTTCTTAATCTCCGACCCAAGAATGCACGTAGGAGCTCGTCGAATCGTCGCATCACGCTCTATCTCGACCTCTCTAAGCAAGCTCGGCTCTACCACTTCCGCGGTCTCATGCAAGCATTTCCTCAAATGTGATACATGGAATACATCGTGTACACCACTAAGTCTCTCGGGCAACTCCACTCTATACGATGTCTGTCCAATCCTCTCCTTAATAGGAAACGACCCTACAAACCTTGGTGCTAACTTCCCAACGGACCCAAAGCGAACAACATTCCGTAATGGAGACACATTGACAAAGACCATGTCCCCAATATCAAACTCAAGATCTGTCCTCCTCTTGTCCGCATAAGATTTCTGCCTATCTTGCGCCATCTTCATCCTCCTTCGAATCAAATCGATCTTTTCCTAAGTCTCTCTAATCATATCGGGCCCAAGCAAGATCTTATCTATAGTCTCCCACCAACATGTAGGCGAACGACACGGTCGTCCATAAAGAGCCTTGAATGGTGCCAATGCTAGACTGAAAGTTATTATTATATGCGAACTCCACCAATGGAATATGT
The DNA here is from genome assembly GCA_030737875.1 of Allium sativum. NCBI lineage: Eukaryota > Viridiplantae > Streptophyta > Magnoliopsida > Asparagales > Amaryllidaceae > Allium > Allium sativum. The sequence goes on along the minus strand of CM060922.1, from coordinate 527,084,453 downwards.
TCCTCCCATGTACCTCCGAAGTCTAAGACACACGAACTCAATAAGTCCTCTAGAATACGATTCACCCTCTCGGTCTGGCCGTCCGTCTGAGGATGATATGCGGTGCTCAAACATAACTGAGTCCCTACCGCCTCTTGCAAGCTCTTCCAAAACTCGCTAGTAAAGATAGGATCGCGGTCGCTCACTATGCTAGAAGGAACACCGTGCAAACGAACTATCTCTCGAATATATACGGAGGCTAACCATAGAGCAGTCTTCTTACTCTTCATGGGAATGAAATGGGCGCTCTTAATAAGTCTTTCTACCACGACCCAAATCCTCGCATTACCCTTCCTTGATCTCGGTAACCCATCGATAAATTCCATCGAGACACTTTACCACTTCCATTGTGGGACCTCCAATGGGTGAAGCAACCCACCGGGCTTCTTTTGCTCTGCTTTTACTTGTTGGCACACCAAGCATCTAGCGACAAACTTGGCCACATCCCTCTTCATACCGGCCCAAAAGTAAACTCGTCTCATGTCCATGTACATCTTGTCCTCGCCAGGATGGATAGTCATCTTCGAACGATGTGCATCATCAAGAATGGTCTTCCTCAAATTCTCGTCCCGTGGTACACAAAGTCTACCGTCCCTATGTAACCAACCCTTATCATCTAGGGTATACTTGCTGAGATGGCTCGATGACTCCCCCCTTTTGAGCTTCTCTACTAACTCAACCAACTGTGGGTCATCTCGCTGTGCCTCACTGATCCGTCCCAAAAGTGTAGGTCTGACCTCTAAGGATGCTAGTAAACCGGGTACAAAGTCAATGGAAGGTCTAAAGTCAAACGTAGAGATGAACTCTAAGCTTCGCCGCTCAACAAACAACGGACTCAAGGACAACCTTTTCCTACTTAAGGCGTCTGCCACCACGTTACCCTTGCCAGGGGTATATGCTATCTCGAAGTCGTAGGATGCTAAGAATTCCATCCACCTTTTCTGCCTTAAGTTCAAGTCCTTCTGAGAGAACAAGTATTTTAGCGATTTGTGGTTAGTATACAATTCGAATTTTTCGCCAAGAGGATAATGGTGCCAAGACTTAAGCGCGAAAACAATAGCGGCCAACTCTAGGTCATGCGTAGGGTAATTTTCTCATGCACTCTCAATTGCCCTCCACCATAGGCTATTACCCTTCCGTATTGCATTAAGACTGCGCCTAGTCCTGTCCCACAAGCATCGGTATAAATGGTAAATGGCTTAATCCCATCTGGCAACACTAAGACTGGGGCCGTGGTCAAAGCTCTCTTTAAACGTTGGAACGCATCATCACAATCTACATCCCATGAGAAAACTAGGTTCTTCTTCGTCAAGCGTGTTAATGGGGCTGATATTTTTGCGAAGTCTTTGATAAACTTCCTATAGTAGCCAGCCAACCCTAAGAAACTCCTTACCTCGGTCGCATTTTTAGGGACCTTCCAATCTTGGATGGCCACTACCTTCGCAGGATCCACAGCTATCCCTTCTTTGGAAACCACATGCCCTACGAATCGCACTTCCTCCAAAAGTGACATTTTGAAAATTTAGCTTTGAGGATATGCGCTCGAAGAGTCTCCAACACTTCCTTAAGATGTAGGGCATGCTCTTCCTCATTTTTGAAAAGATCAAGATGTCGTCCACAAAGACTACCACGAATTTATTAAGGTACTCCCTAAACACCCTACTCAACAAGTCAACAAAGTATGCGGGGGCGTTTGTCAAACCGAAGGGCATCACAAGCTACTCGAAGAAGCCGTCTGGAGCCCTAAAGGCAGTCTTGTCTATGCTATCCTCAGCCACTCTCAATTGATGGAAACCCGTGGCTAAGTCCAACTGCGAAAAAACTGAGGCGCCAACTAACTGATCGAAGAGATCGTCAATCCTCGGCAGTGGGTGCCTATTCTTCTTAATAAGCTATTAAGTTCTCTATAGTCCACACAAAGTCTAAGGGACCCATCTGCCTTCGTGGCAAATACTATTGGAGCACCCCACTCCGATATACTATGTCTGATGAACCCCTTCTCAAGCAATTATTTCACTTGCTTACTGAGTTCTCTTCTCTCTCTTGGAGCCATGTGGCACACTGGCAATGCAACTGGCTTTGCATTATCTACTAGATATATTCGAAAGTCTATCTCACGTTTTGGGGGTAAACCCCTCACCTCATCAAAGACATCGACATATTCATGGACTATACGAACAAAATGTAAATCATCATCGGATGCATCAAGGGATTCTAGGTAGCTAAGCATTACTGGACCTCTAGGGTCACAAGAAATATCAAGGGTCTTTCCACAGCGAGTAAACAATCTAACTACCCTTCTTTCACAATCTAGGATGGCCCCTTATCTAGTTAGCCAATCCATACCTAGAATCAAGCCGTAGCCCATGAAGCCAAGAACAAAGGCGTTGCATTCAAACCCAACGCCCAAGATAAACACTCTCAAATCCCGACAAATCATAGAAAGATGAGCCGAACCACCAATAGGATTTGAGACTACTAAGGGATCTGTAACTAGACTAGTATCTAGGAGCAGTGTTTCAACTAATGATGTAGAGATAAACAATTGTGATGCGCCAGAATCGAATAAAGTACAGACATGATGATCAAACAGAAAAACTAAACTTTCAACGGAAATTGCTCATCCTCGTTCTTGCAACGGTGGGACCACAAGAGCCTGAACTTGTCTCCTTGCCAGCCTTGGTGCCATGAGAGCCTGCACCTGTCCTCCCGAGGTAGACCCTGCCCTCTGCCCTTTCCTTGGGAAGTCCTTAATTAGATGTCCCGCTTCGCCACAGTGGAAACAGCCAGTCTTCTTTTTCTTCCTACAATCTTTGTTTAGATGGCCTGGTGTCCCACAGTTAAAGTATCTCTTCTTTCCCTTGCCATTGTTGCCTTTACCACCTTTCTTGTTTTGTTGTTGCTGTTGCGGTTTCTTTTGATCCCCTTTCTTCTCGGGTGCCTTATTAGCATTGGTGCCCTTCTCCTCTTCATGCATAAGCGCCATGTCAACTAGTCTCTCAAAGGTAGCCCCCATGGGGATGTGGGTCATAGTTAACCCATGAAGCGGCTCGTTCAAACTCTTAACATATCTCAGGGCCTTCTTTTCTGGTGTATTCACCAAATCCTAGCCAAATCTCGCCAACTGATTGAACTTGTTGACGTATTCTTTTACTGATAGATTCCCTTGCTTCAACGCCAAAAATCTTTCCATATATAAATTCTCTTCAGCCCGTGAGAGAAACTTTGCTTCAAACCTCCTCCTGAAATCTGGGCATGTATCAATTGGACGTTCTCCATTAGCAACCTCCCACAAAAACAATGCCTCGTCCTTCATTAGCCAGGCAGCTAACTGGACGTTTCTTCCATTTTCCACTTCAAAGATCCCAAACAATTCATCCACCTCCTTTAGCCAATTTCGAGCTTCAACAAATGTTTCCGTCCCATGAAAAGGTTTTCCACCCATTGCCCGAAACTCCTTACATATCTTCGCAAAAGTATCGACACGAGGAGGAGGAGGGGAAGCATTTGCTGGACCTGCGGTGGCGACCCTAGTCTCCAAATACCTCCCAGACCATCCTGGTATTGGTATCCCCTTGGGTATCTCGGGAATTCCAGACATGCTGAAACAAAAAAGGAAAGATTCAATACAAAAGAACCGAAGGAAAGATATATGGCTCTTGGGGTTATGCTTTCTAAAATAAGCTTTTCTCTTGAAAATACTTTCCTTAAAACATAATTTTGAAGGTACTTCTTTATAAAAGTGCTTTTGAAAAACAATTTTTCAAAATTCATATATGTTCTGGTAACCTTCAGCTCTGATACCACGTGTAACACCCCACGTCCATTAACATAACTCACAGAGGGAATGCATTAACTTCCATTGAGCATTTTAAGTGTGTATAGAACAGACACTTAACAACAAGACAGATATAAACAGTACTTAAAACTTTAAAATTTTATTCATTGTAGCGGTGAACACATAAGTTTGATTACATAATCAAAAACCAGAGTCAAAGTACATAATATCCATCTTGACTAAATCAAAGTACATAAATTGAAAGACATAACCTAGTACAAAATAACTATAAATAAGAGAGGCTGAACTTTACTTCGGTGATCCAAGCAACTTCTAAAAGCAGAGATATAGCTGTCCAAAATCAAGCTCCACTGGTGCTAGTTCCAACCTGAGCACCGGCGGGGGGGAGGGGGGAGAGGAAGAAAAGAGGTGGAAACAAAGGGGGTCAGACATAAAGTCTGGCGAGTGCGATAACTTTAACAATATAATTACCAAAATAACTAGGCTAAGGCATAAGTTCGAAAATAAGGAAATGACTGTGAACAATTGGGTATGACAGAGTAAACAAAGAAATAAGATTGAACAAAGATAACGTTAAAGGCGCACCTAAACCACTATAAGATAATTACTATACTGCACCACCACTAGTCACCCTAAGGTTGATCCTGTATACAAAATTTAATAATGATAATGGTAGTTTCGTGCACCCCTAATTGCCTTCATAGGTGCCGCCTGCCCCTATCTCCACTAGGTGTACCCAATACCCCCAAGCAATCGGCTCCCTAACTCGTAGATACCCGTGCTGGCCCCACAGTGGGGTGTATCACTTCCCAAAGTGGCAACCCGATACCACCAATAATGCACGGCTTATACCTACACGATGCAACGTCTTACCTACCAGCCCGGGCCCACACACACACATGAACCCGTTGGACTTGCGTTGCCATCGCTAACCCGTTTTGGCCTCTTACAGTCAAGCCCAGTACGTGTGTCCCGTCCTCGACTTGGGTCGAGCCCACAAAGATACTTATGGGTTACTGGTTGAAATGGGACCCCATTACTTGACACAAGCTATCCACCTAGACTTGGTCCCCTCTAGTTCATCCCACTTAACCCCTTTCTTATTCATGTTCACTTACATGTTTCAATTTTGGTTAAGTGCGTCTAATCGTATTTCAAATGCCACCCATGGCACCCTCTGAATTCCACATGCCACCCAAGGCACCCACTTAACCCCTTCATGTCCCACTACACGTTTATCTGGTTAAGTGTTTCTTAATTCATTAACACCGTAACCTTGTAAAGACCTCCAACGTTAGACTAGCATTTATGGCAGCTGGATTTGCCGGGCGGGTCCGGGCACAAAAGAGCCTAACCTCGTGTCTTTACAACTATCACGTATTTAATTTATGCCTAAAACCTCCTACATTAGACTGGCATTTGTTGCAGCTGGATTTGCTGGGCGGGTCCGGGCAGTCTTACACCACAAAAGAGCCTAACCTCGTGTCTTAGACGATTAATTACACATAATTAATCATTCCCCAATTTGAATTAATTTCCATATTCAAATTATCAATCAATTCCAAATTTAATTATGGCCATAATTGACTCAGTTATGTCCATCCATTTATGGTATGCCAAATTATACCAATTATCACCACAAATTTATTTTATGCCATTTAAGGCATTTATGCCAAATTCTCAATATTAAATCTTTTAATATTAGCCCATTACCCCACATTGTACGTTTGCTCGTTTAACGTAAAATACACGTTAGACTCGAATAGTCTAACTCATGGAATAAAGAGAAAACATCACAACATACGTATAGATAAAACTAGATCTAAACATAAGGGGTGTTCTACATCTAAAACTTGGATAGGACAAAGTCACAAACTTGCATAAAACTACATATGTCATAGATCCAAATCTAAAGGTGTGAACTTGTTTAGGCAATAGTCATAAACTTGCATAAATCATGTATGTCATAGATCCATCTAAAGGTGTAAACTTGCATAGGAAATAACCAGAAACTTACATAACATGATTCATACTCCAAACACATATATTTATATAAACTTGCATATGTGATTTATGCAACATAACGATGGTGTAAACTTACATCTAAACATATAAACTAGCATGTAAAATTTAGCATATAACTCACACATGTCATAGCCTAACTTTAGATTTAAAATAGATGTCATGAAACATGTAAGGTTATGCATAAAATTTTCACTAACTTGCATATGATCTATGTCTCAATTAACATCCTAACTTGCATATATACATTTGATTTATCATATGAATTAGTTCCAACAGCATAACCAAATTAGCATATGAAACATCATAATGAATTGATTATACAAAATCATAGAATTACAACATGGATGATAACATCACAACTTTACAACATAGATAATAACATCATAGAATTTACAACATGAATGATAACATCACAATTTTACAACATAGATGATAACATGCAGTCAATAATTCACAACATAACCATATAATCTGCATCATAGCTAAATCAATTAAATTGTTAATTATTTTATTAAACAAATCGAACTCACAACTCAAAGAAGTTCTTGAGTTCTGAAATCTGAGTTCTGAAGTTGAATTAGCTTTCCTTTGAAGTAAATTCGTTGTTAGAGTTGAATAGATTTGAATTTGATTAGCTTTCTTCCTCTCCAATTGGTGGCAGCTATTCTAGGTTGCAAGGTGACGGCATGGAGGCCATGGCTCTAATTTTAAATTGATTTTAAGGTTTGAGTCTACATGTCTTTTTATAGAGTTTAGGATTAGTTCAGGCTGTCAGATTAACCCAGAATTAATCTCAGCCGATCAGGGCAGATCAGAAACCCTAATGAGTCTGCACACAGTCATAAACAGGTCACCAAACAAATCTGTCGGGGGGGGGGGGAGGGAGGGGCAGGTCGACCCTTCGGTCGACCTGGTCAGGGTAGGTCGACCCTATGGTCGACCTGGCCCTAGCGGGAAATTTCCCGCCTAGTCCATCTGACCCTGAAATTTGAATTTTCGAAATCTGTTTTGAAATTTCTGAAACTTCCGATGGCCATAACTTCTTCATACGAAGTCCAATTCACGCAAACTCGGACACTATCTCAAGCAGAATTCCGAGACGAACACAATGGCGTAACCCACTCCTGTAATTCTCACGTATGAGATTAGTTATTCTTTAATTTTTACTTTAGTGTTAACAGAAATATGGGGTGTTACAATGATGATCCCATGAGAGCTCGATCCAGGACCATTTCCACTCCTTGGAGTGGGAGGTGACAGCGCATGCACATGCGCTGCAGGTTGTTTCACATACGCAGGTAGCTCTCCATGTCTAACCCGCTCCTCAATAAGATCACGAAGATGTATGCAGTCATTCGTGTCATGTCCATCCATATCATGAAATATGCAATGTTTTCCAGATTCACGTTCTCTTTGTGATGGCTCTTTCCTTGGAGGCTTTGGGTAAGGGATGGCACCATTTGTGTCCATGTAGATGCCTGAGAGTGAGGCATTGAGTTTAGTATACTTTTCATATCTGGGCCCTCTCCGAGGTTGATTGTTGTGGTCATTCTTGACAACGGCTTTTCCCTTGTCTTTTCCAGAATTAGACGGTCTTCCATCTTTAAGTATTTTGACGTCGAGAATGCGTTTCTCAGAAGTTGCATCATCTTCCTATAGAAACCTATCTGCTTCAAGGTAGAATTCGCCGAGATTTCGCGGTGGATCTTTACAAAGATTTTTTGAATTCTGAATTATCCAAGACACCAGATACCGCTGCCATCAGTACCGTCGATGGTTCAAGGTGATCAACTGACGCTACTGCAATGTTGAATCTTTCCATAGATGAGCGTATGGTTACTCTGGGCCTTTGCTTGATTATAATGAGTGAAATGACATTCTTGGGTCGTGCGATGTGGACCCGAAATTGTTCAATAAAGCATGCGATCAACATGTTCCAACTGTTGATTGATTCAGTTTCTAGCTGTCGAATCCACACAGCGGCTATATCACTCGAAAAGAGGGGAAAGCATTTTTCCATGACATTTTCCAATGCCATTTGGACTTCTATATGACGCTTGTAGCGCATCAGATGCACGGTAGGATCCGTCCTGCCGTTGTAGGGCTGCAGTTGTGGAAATTTTAAATATAGGGGATTGTGGGAATTCCTGATTTCTTAAGTGAATGGGTTGTGATTGACGTCATCCAAGTCATTCTGATAAGTACGCCCTCTTGAGAGGCATTCAATCAGATTTGCTAGCCTATTTCCTTCAAAAAGTTTTTGCATATTACCTAAATAAGAGCCGATACCCCAGAGTTGTGAGTAAGAGATTGAGGAAGCTGCTGGTGAACTACTAGGAGAGGGTCGCGGGTCGCGGCTCACGGTTCGTGGGGGCGAGCCGAGGGGGTGACTCGACCCGGTCCTGGGTCTACATCACAAGCCGCTCCTGGCTCTGCATCACGAGTCGTGTCCCGATGTTGAGTAAAAGCTTGCATTATGATATTCGTCTGAATTGGAACTGAAGTAGGTCGCTGTGCATTTCCAATAGGGAGGGGGTTGCCCCCAAGCACTGGTGTTAGCGGGTCACGGGTCATTGGGCTCAACCCGACCCAATCGTGGTGGCTTACGCGAGCCGCTTCGGTGGATCCATCTCCAATGACTTGAATGTTTTTCGACCTTCCATCCATCCGAGCGAAGAATCCATCGATCATCTTCTGTTGTTTACGGATGAGATCATCTTGTTTTGCCAACTAATCTTTTAGTTCAGTGAGAACACCATCCATCTCTTCTCTGGTTAAGTATGCTGAAGGATCTCCATGAGAGGAAGCCTCCTGGATTGCCTAGTTCCTTGCGCCTTCAGCGTCAGCATCCTCAGCATGAGAGGATGTTCCAGTTTTCTTCCTTTTGATTGTCATTGATCCGATAGCCAAATAATCCAAGCTAGAAGTTAAAGTTGTCGTGTGCCCTCCTGCCCGGCAAGCCAAAATGTTAGACCAAAATCTGGGCCTAACACCCAAATACGGTGTGAAGTCCTCACAAAATTGCAGATCACAGATAAAAACAATAAATCACAAGAGACATATGATATTTTTATAGTGGCTCGGCTAAAACCAAACCTACGTTGTGACAACCCAAATTCTGACAAAACGATTTTTTTTCAAAATTCCAATCTACAGAAACTCAGATTGGTTTTCTCTGGTATCCTGCAGAAAAGACAGAGACATAAAACATGTCAGAGCTCAGAAAATATCTCAGAGCGGAATGAATAAAATATAGTATAATCAAAACATAGCTTTACCGTATTATTAATACTGCCTAACCAGTATCCGAAGCTATCATGTCTCTGCCACAAATCTAACCTGCGAGTATGTTATGAGGAGGGGGTCAGAACACAAGTTCTGGTGACTGGATTTAAACTATACACTTTGGATAATCCTACATATACCGTTCAATCATATTTTCTTATTTATTAGGTTATTTGGCACTCAAGGCTTACAAATACGTCGCACCCATTTACTCCCCAGTGGATTAACCTAATACCATATATATGTAGCTACCCCCAATATTGAGGTACATACCATGTTACCCCACTCGCATGGTCTCCAACGTAACACTATCGGAATATACGCAATCCCCCATCCTACGTCGTAGTGACGTACGGATAACAATATTACGTTCCGCATATATCTATCGTTACTATGCTACATAAATGTACCGACTGCCACCTTTGTTCGAATCAGACTCCATACCGGAGTAATGCCCTCAAGTCTATGATACATCACCCAGAGTCGACATGCATGTATAAAGACTATCCACCATACGTATCTTCAATCGTAGCTCGATGCCTCAATCGCACATTCTCTAGTGTGCATCGAATTCCGTGGCAGGGCGATACAAGAAGCACGGAACTCGGTCTGGAGATTTTCTATATCAGTGCGGGCCCATCTTTAAAGAGTCTATATATACAGATATACCTAGGGTCTGTTTTCATGGTGGCTAGGGCCCCATCTCGGCCCCTCCCTCAACTAGTAAAGGCTGCCATAGCTAAGTGACTATCTCTACACAAACAATCTAAACATCCATGTGGCGCCTTCCCTCAACCCCTTATCCCGATAGTGAAAGGTGAAATGGTATCTTGGGTTTAGCTCGAGTCATTATACATCCCAATAGCTACCGATGACGGGTGTCCGACAGTCTACTATCCTTGTTGGTCGTGACCCTCTACCTCCTTGTGCGGCAACCATCGAACCACCCTAGTGTCACCACGTCATAGTATTCTGACTGCATAGCTACATCTACAATCAAGGCCCACCCACCTAGTAGTTACATGCAGACCCAACCCCTGCGAGCACAGCCTAAGACATTTGTCACCTCATAGAGGACCGCTAGGAGCACCTTACGTACCTAAGGAAGATGCGTGCTTCCCCTTCTAGTCCTTTGGAGCCGTCAGAACAATCAGATGAATGTGTGCTCCCCTCTTGCCTTATAACAACTCGATGATCTACCCTGTTGGGTCATTCACCTCAACCGTACAGACTGGTCTAAGCGCCTTACTTTAGCATATTGTTAGACCCTATGCCTAAACATTCTTTTACATGCTTGTCTCACCCCATCAGGTTTCCAGTTAACTTGGTTATTCCAATTTATATTGAATTCTTATTCAAATTTACCAAGTTCTCTTGCTTATTAATTTCATTCATACAACTTAATCCATTTAAGTTTATTAATAAGCCCTCAGCATGTTATTCTCTAGATTGTGGCCCAAGGTTTGTAATCCACTACTCCTTTTTATCTTCTTATTGATTTCATCATTATAATAACATGTTTTACTTAATATGTAATTAAGTATATCCAATTCACATGTTTTCTAATTAACATGTCACTTACCATTTATGATTAAATATAACTTATTTCATTTCATAAGTTTTCCTCATTCTTTCTCATTTAATCATATATTATACATTTTCAATACAACTTATTGTTGTTTACTTATTAACTTAGTTCTATTAACTAAGGCCCATTAATAAGTTTCTCTACCCGTCTATTATAACCTATGTCATACTTTCCTCTTGTCCCTAGGACAAGCCTAAACGTTCTTATCAACGGGTTTCAGACTCCCAAGCTTACAGATTACTTAATTTACAATTAACTACAATATATTTCCCCCCTTTTCTTCACTGGATTCAAGTTTTTCCCCATTATTGATTACTTAATTTATAATTAAGTGTCCCTTAACTCAATTCACCAGTTATCCCATTCCCTTACTAGTTTGTTATAACCTAAGTTATTATATTCACTTGTCCCTAGGACAAGTCTACCTATTATACAACATGTAATTTATTTATAATAGGTTATTATCATTCCCTCTTAAACCATTTACCATTGTAAACCATTATTCTTCATTCATTTTAATATATATTCCTTATTATATTATGGAAAACATTTCATGCATCATATCAGTTTGATAGAAGGAATCAATGATTTATTTTCATAAGTATTCCCATCTAAATCCGTAGCAGAAGGTAATTTCTTTACTTTTCTTTATTTACCGTGGCTTACTTGCAACAACATTTTCAGAAATAAGCCATTTAGGGGAATACATCACTTTTCCTTCTTATCATACTAACTCAGTTCTTTTCATTCCTTCCTTTCTTATTTTCTGAGTTAGAAATTTAATTACCACCATTGCCATTTATTCATATCTTGTTATATATATATTTATATATATAAGCACCAGACCTCTCACATTAAGCCTACACTTGTGGACACTGGATTTGCCGAGCGGGTCCGGGCAGACTTCTACCACAAGTTGACTTAACCTCGTGTCTTAGCACCATTACATGTTTTTAATTTTTTACTTAGGCCTCTCACATTAGGTTCAACAATAGTGGCTGTTGGATATGCCGGTCGGGTCCGGGCAGACTTCCGCCACTAATGCAACCTAACCTCATGCCATAAGTGCAGTTACAATTTCTAATTATAATCCTAGGCATATTCATCTTCATTATTCAATTCTATGTATATAATCATACAATCATTCTAATTCACACAGGTAAGGGCTCAGGTATATAAATGGAACAAATCAATATGTGATATGAACAGTGGTAGTTACTGCCAATTTTTTAACAAGTCTATAACATATAAACATTTCCAATATTTCAACTAATCTTATGTACGAATTTTCAACCATTTATGTTCATATCAGATTGCGCCTCCAAATTAAAGTCTCAAAACATAATATATGTTATGTCCAAAATCCCATTTCAAATTATGCTCCAAATCCCAATATATGTCGCGTGTCTTTCTACGTGTAATTAACTTTATTTAAGATAACTTGTAATTCTCCAATAGTGTATCATTTACCCAGTTCATAGGTTCATAAAATGGATCTATACAACGGTATTCATTTTTCTTAAAAATTCAAGTAAATGTTCATCCTAACATATTAAATAATTGAACATATTATCCATTTTAGTACAGTAATGCATTTCATCAAATTAAACCTTCCAATATTTTCATTATGGGGAATGCCAAATGATAAAGGTACTATTATTTAAAAGGTATATTTTAAACCCACTCACCTTTCATGCTTCCCCAAATCTTGGATCTGATCCGTTCTATTATCCATGGTTTCCCCTTTTCCTTTTAATTTGATTCGCAACCTAACGACCATGGATTTATTATTTCATGAAAAGAGAAGGGAAAGAGAAAGAATTTAAATAGATTGGTTCTTAGAAATTTACCTTGCTTTCATGATTCAATAATCTTTTTATTAACGTTGATTCCCTCTTCCAGATCTGAATCCATTATTCTTCTAGGCTAACATTTTAATTTTAGAATAGATTTGAGAAGAGAGAGAGAGCCATGGCACAGCTCCAGCGTAGCTGCCGAATTATGATGTTTAGGGTTCGGTCTAGGGTCTTATTTATAGGAGTAGCGGAGGAACCAGGACCCTCAGATCAAAATTTAAGATATCAGAACCGAATACATCAGAAGAAATTTCTAGATCCTCGGGTGGGTTGACCCCTAGGTCAACACCCCTGTTGGTGGGTCGACCCCCTTGTTGGTGGGTCGACCCCTCTGTTGGTGGGTCGACCCCTCTATTGGTGGGTCGACCCGTAAAGGTCCATTTTCCCTCCGAACTTTCCCGCCCGCCATTTTGATTTTGAACTGATTTTTGAATTTTCTGGATAAACTTATTTAATAAACATACACACACACAAATATATATATATATATATATATAAGCTCCTTATATGTATGCAAACATCTAATGCTCATATTTTCTTCATACAAAGTCCGTTTTACGTAAACCTGGTGTCTGTCTTGACCAGAATTTTGAGACAAAGGAAATGGCGCAGCCCGTTTTATTTAATTCTGAATATTTAATTAAGTTATTTTATTTTATTATCATAAAAATACGGGGTGTTACATTCTCCAACCCTTAGGAAATTTCGTCCCCGAAATTTGATAAGGGTAAAATCAAGTAACCCCTCGCATAATATACATCCATCATGTGCGCAGCCAATTTTTGCCAATATTGTGCACTTATGAAAAGTGAAGTACAACATAATAATGCATGTATGCCTAAGCGGTACCTCCTATGTGTATGCAAGTTTTTCAAAAATCCTTTTAAAATATGATGCTCACATCCTAAATATACTGGCAGTTCTATATGAATGCAATATTTTGAAAATCAAAAAGCTTTTTCATCCAAAATTTCCCACACTCTTACTGAGTAAGAGCATAGCTCGTCCAATTGTTGCATCCACAATCCTACCAATCAACTTTATTTTTCAAATTTTAGGAACTAATTTTCTAAATTCGATTCCTTATGTTATAAAAAGTTGGAAAACGGTAAACTCCGCATATCCCGCTTTTCTTTTTCAACCTTTTTCTAACTGTACTTGGATTTTTATGTTACTATTTATAAAGATTCCCTATTTTCCTATCCAAGCAGAGCCCACATAAGAAAATTTTCCTTTTGTCACTGATTTCTTTTCATCTTATCTTGGAAATTTTTATTCTTATCCATCTTTTTCCATTTTTGTTGCTTTACTGAATTTTCTGTTTCCTTTTCAGTTGTACCTTTTCTTTTCTTGGCTTATTTAATTATCTGATCTTAGTTTAAATTTAAATAAACTTCTAGTCTTCCAACTAAAACAGGAGAACATATACCCTACACAGCTACTACTAAGGGCCAAGAATCTTGGGACTATATCCCCCTCAGTCAGAAAAGTCCAAACTATGGGATGCACGATAGGTTTAGGTGTTACCCTAACTACCCAACAAAAACAAAACAATTGAACGATCCCAACAGTAATTTAGTAATAGGTTTTACCCTTAACATGGAAATTAGCAATAGGATCTAAACACTTACTTGCCCTTTTCTATCTGATAGTCGCTGCTAGTCCTAGCTGTGTTCCAACAATTATTTCAAGCAACATCCTAGGCTTTCCAACGCTTACGCATTCTACGGTAACTCACTATTTTTCCAAGATAATTCTCGCTATTTACTTTATAGCCTCAAAACTTTTCCCATCTTTCCTAGGCAGTAATCCTTACCTACTCCATATTTTTTAAAACTTGGTTTGGCTCCTTTTTTTTCTTCCAAAAATTAAAAGTGTCAAAACTTTATTTTCCTAATGAAATCTTTCTTTTGCCAAACCATAAAAACATGCCATCTTAAAAATGTAAATCATCATTCATTTTTTTTTTCAAATCACAAAACTGGAGTAGATACAGACTTATGACTTGTACTTACCTATATGGTCGGTTCTGTCACTTACTACAAGGTGCCAACATCCACTCTATTCTTATTTTCTACAACTTATTTTGTCCATAAATTTATCTTAAAATAATTTATCAAAAAGGGTTGTCATAGGAATAGAGATTTAAAATCTTTCTTTTATAAAACTTCTTGTTATGAAATGTAACAAGAAAACTAGCGAGTTATACATGCTCTATAATATGCACCTTTTACTGAGAGAATTTTACTTTAAAAATCAATATGTACTTCTTTACATATTTTAAAACTATAACTTTTAAGATTAAAACTTTAAAACACCATAAACCATTCTCCCAAAACTTTTATAATTCCAAGTTCTTGAAAGTTTATAATGGGGTTAGACTCAAAGTGGGTTTCCAATTTTTATAGGCTTTCCTAGACCCTCCCCAAGGTAAGCTCTCTCAACTATATATATTCCTAATCCATTTATCTATTCTCAACCTTTTCCAATTTATAAGGTTTTCAAGCCCACCAACCCAAAATACTAATCATGTGGGATTCACTTTCCTTCCATACAAAGTACATTGTATACTCCCTACCCAAATTACCTAAGGGTCTCAAATTTCCTTATTCATTCTTTTAGTGTACAAAACAAACATTCCATTTCTCACCATGTTATACTCTTTCTATTTAGTAGGTTTATCTATGGATCTAGGTATATATATAATATATTTTTAAAAATACAAATACTTTAACTCACTATTTATATAGGAATCCTAAACCTGAGCTCTGACACCAGATGTGACAACCCAAAATTCCGACAGACAGTTTTTTTCTTCAAAATTCCAATCTATAGAAACTCGGATTGGTTTGCTCTGGTATCCTGCAGAAAAGTCAGAGACATAAAACATGTAAGAGCTCGGAAAATATTTCATAGCGGAATGGATAAAATATAGTATAATCAAAACATATCCTTACCGTATTATTAATGCTGCCTAACTAGTATCCGAAGCTATCATGTCCTTACCACAAATCTAACCTGCGAATATGTTATGAGGAGGGTGTCAGAACACAAGTTCTGGTGACTAGATTTAAACTATACACTTTGGATAATCCTACATATATCGTTCAACCATATTTTCTTATTTGTTAGGTTATTTTGGTTAACAGCACTCAAGGCTTACACATACGTCGTGCCCATTCACTGCCCAGTGGACTAACCTAATACCATATATATGTAGCTACCCACAATATTGAGGTACACCCCTTGGTACCCCGCTCGCACCGTCTCTAATGTAACACCATCAGAATATACTCAGTCCCTCATCCTACGTTGTAGTGATGTACGGATAATAATATTACGTTCCACATATATCAATCATTACTCTGCTATGTAAACGTACTGACTGCCACCTTTGTTTGAATCAGACTCCATACTGGAGTAATGCCCTTAAGTCTATGATACACCCCCCAGAGATGACATGCATGTATCTAGATTGTCCACCATACGCATCTTCAATTGTAGCTTGATGCCTCAATTGCACTTCCTTTAATGTGCATCGAGTTCCATGGCAGGGCGATACAAGAAGCACAGAACTTAGTCGGGAGCTTATCCATATCTTTACAGGCACGTCTTTAAAGAGCTTCTATGTACAGATATACCTGGGGTCCGTTTTCGTGGTGGCCATGGCCCCACCTCGGCCCCTCCCTTAACTAGTAAAGACTACCAGAGCCAAGCAACTGCCCCTACGCAAACAATCTAAACATCCATGTGGCGTCTCCCCTCAACCCCATATGCCGATAGTGAAGGGTGAAATGGTATCTTGGGTTTAGCTCGAGTCTTTCCGCATCCCGCTGGTTGCCGATGATGGGTATCCGACAGTCTACTATACTTGTTGGTCGTGACCCTCTGCCTCCTCGTGAGACAACCGCCAAACCACCCTAGTGTCACCACGTCACGGCATTTTGACAACATAGCTACATCTACTGTTAAGGCCCACCCACTAGTAGTTATGCACAGACCCAACCTCTACGAGCACAGCCTAAGACATCTGTCACCACACAGAGGACTACTACGAACACCTTAGGTACCTCAGAAAGCCGCGTGCTTCCCCTGCCAGTACTTTGGAGCCGTCAGAACAATCAGATGAATGTGCGCTCCCCTCGTGCCTTGTAACACCTCGATGATCTACCCCGTTGGGTTATTCACCCTCAACTGTACGGACTAGTCTAAGCGCCTTACTTTAGCATATTGTTAGACCCTATGTATAAACATTCTTTTACGCGCTTGTCTTACCCCATCAGGTTTCCAGTTAACTTGGTTATTCCAATTTATATTAAATTATTATTCAAATTACCAAGTTCTCTTGCTTATTAATTTCAGTCATACAACTTAATCCATTTAATTTTAATAATTAGCCCACAACATGTTATTCTCTATATTGTGGCCCAAGGTCTGTAGTCCACAACCCCCTTTTATCTTCTTGTTGATTTCGTCATTACAATAACATGTTTTACTTAATATGTAATTAAGTATATCCAATTCACATGTTTTCTAATTAACATGTCACTCACCATTTATGATTAAATATAACTTATTTCATTTCATAAGTTTCCCTCATTCTTTCTCATTTAATCATAATTCCATTTTACATTGTCAATACAACTTGTAATACCCGGGTCTTCACGATCCTGAGTAACCGACATAAACTCAATGTCGACTATTCAAGCATCGGAAACACCGGATAGTCCATGAAAGAAATTAGAGGGTGAGATTATATAAGATAGAAACTTAGAATAGAAGAAGAAGAAGAACATACAACATCAGAGTAAACACGAATCTCACAGCGGAACGAACAATATATAATAGATACATAACTTTGAAATAAAATCAGTATATGTATACAGTAACATTATCAGAGTACAACACTTTCAACACAGCGGAAATAACAATAGCTATATAATCCTGAAGCCTCCTACTCCAAGCCTTCAGTATCTGTAAATCCTGACTACTTGACTGCCCGTACAAAATTGGGCACCCAAGAGTTTAGGGAAAACAAAAAAAATAAACTCTGGGTCAGTCATGTGACTGGTGTGAGTAAACTCAAATCATTTGATTTAACTTTCAAAAATCTTATGAACCAAAGGATAATCGTAAGACCGATCCACACATAAACACAAATGGTTTTTACCTTACGATAACCCAAAATGTTTTTCTAAAACGATACTTGTCTGATATTATAATAATGTCTAGATCAAGTAAATAAAAATCTAGCAGAAACGCTTTCATCTCACGTTCTACATATATAATATACAATCAAAACCGCAGGCTCTTATTAGGTAATTGATTTCCAACTATGACAAGGTATGGAACCATCTTCCGATCAATGTAATCTAGAAGCGATACATTAGAGTTCAATAAGAACATCTTGTAACTCGGCCACACATGACCGGCCATTCATTTCTCTTGAATGTTCCGAATATATCATCACCATACGGTTGGTATACCAACATAACCATTCCCAGGAGATACAAAAATGAAAGAAGTAACAAATATGAATATTCTCTAGATGTGACAACATACCCTAATTGGATGCTGCCCACTTAGCCATGCTGCCAGCCCGATTTCTGTCATTTCCTCGTTGATGAGGCTGGAGGTCATAACATATCTTTTAACAGATCACTCTTTTAATTACTTTGAATGTCACATCATCATACCCGTCAAATCACAAATCGATTTCCCTAAAATATACCACGGGTATAAGCTAAGAGAAACAAATTCCTCCACCACCAATGTAAATACGTTTGAAACGATCAACTTACGCGATCTACCAGATATACTTTGTCATACATTCGTCCATTCAAGTTGTCCGGGGACTAGACAACCCGAAGGCACTATTCTGTAAATCCATCTTAAGAAATTTCTGCCTAGGATTTACTGAAAAGCCCTTGCATAACTCTGTCTTCAATTATCTTAATCATATTTGATTCACAATGCCAATGCCATTCGGAGTGGTTTTCTGATAATATATCTGATCCCGGTCTCTCCGTATTGACAACGGAAATGGTCAAAACCTTTGATAGTCGGTGATTTAACTATCAAAGAACATATGTGCAACCAACGATATTATTTCCAGATGGAAATTCTATCGATCAATCATTAATCAACATTTATTCATTTCCCCATTTCTCGTTTCAATATTTTCATCAAATCCTTATTTTATAATTTTGAAAATATACGTTATTAACTTTGGAAAACGTTTCCATTTCTGATTCATGCATCACTATCTTCCCACCTCTATCAGTCTCTAACTGTAAACTAGTAAGAGAATAACCCCTTACGTATTAACCCCGAATGCCGAAACCAACATCAGATCGATACCCAGAAAGTCATTCAATTCAACTAATTTCTAGTCAGTTTCTAATTTCAGTACTTCCATTTTAAATTCCTATTTCAAACCCCAAATTTCTTTATAATATTTTATTTGCAAAATATTTACTTTAATCTAATTTTTCACATAGAATGTGAATAATATTTCTTTATATAATTAAAATAGTTTGATTTCGTATTTAAAAACAATATCTCAAACCCAAATTCTATTTATACTTCTAATTATAGAATTTTTCATATAAATCTCCTTTTTATTTCTAACACTTAAATCTAGTTTATAATTCCCTTTGTATAATTCTATTTAATATTCTATATAAATCCTTTTATATAATCCTATTTATTTTATATAAATCCTTTTATATAATCCTATTTATTTTATAGAAATCCTTTTATATAATTCTATTCATTTTATATAAATATATTATTTTCAATTTACACTTTGAAAATTCTCTTTTTTTATACATTCCAGTATTTCATATGGTATTTAAAATACCAAATAACATGACCAGTGTCATCATAATCTATCACGGATTATATATCACATCATATATCAAAATATATGAAAACAAATAGTATTATAAATATTGAGGAATCCAGTTGGATCCCTCCAACCTTTCTCCCTGCATTCACAGATGTTAAACAAGATAATTAACATCAATTTCATCTCTATATGAAATATTTTGATAACGGAATCAATATTTGATTAACGATTTGTATATATATCGTTATCTATAATTTCAATCAATACGTCAGCAATTCAACCAAACAATCAACACACAACAATCAATAATCATTTATCAACACTAGATTATATTTATAAAAATATAACTGTACAGAGTTAGTGAGATTTACTCACATTGGTAATTTATCGTTAAATAATGATAAATTATCGTCGATTCAGATCAGACAATTTATTTTGCTATAAATTGTAACAAGCTCCAATTCACTCCTAGTCAGTTCCATTGTGTAGCCACCGTCTATACGATCCCGACGGATCTTGTTTCGCTAAATTTCTATATCGTATGATAAAGTTATATATTTTCAAAGTTTATAAACATTTAAATAAATTCTAAATTAAAACTTGATTAATCCTTTTGTTTTCAAATTTGGGCCTCACCAACTTTCGATGGCCCATCCACTCCAGTAAAAGCCCTGAACCACTCACCCTTCTTCACCGATCTTTGTAGTCCCTCTGCTCCTCATTCCTTCGAAAACCAACAGCAAAAGCAATCACCATTTCCTCCTTCATTCCACTGCTACAAATCAAACTAAAATAACCAAAATCTTCGCCTTCAAAATCTCTTCACTTCGAACCTCACATTCTCGAACTCGCACTCGCATTTCGGTTTGCGTTGAACCAATGCATCTCGCTCCTAACAAATATCTCACAACAGCTTTGTTCCTGGAAAATTCCCAAACATTCGCAGGTGAAACTACTTCTCGCCACAACCACACAACAAACCGCGAATACCAACCTTGAAGTCTAAATCTTCGGAAATTATAAACCCTAGCGCCTGTTCCGAAATGAAGGTCGACAACTGTTGATTGCCCTCACCAATACTTAGATGGAATCAATGCTCTTTCTGTCGGGAATTCACCCAAATCAACCTTGAGATTTATAGAGTTTTATTTATATTTATAGGAATTTTTAAAGATCAATTTTTCTTTCCATTTGGAACAAGAAGACTAGCGGCGGAAAAATGTTGGACTAAAGAAATGAAAAAGTTTAGGGTTTAGTGAAAGGAGGTTGGATATTTATAAGTAGATTATGTAATTTTATATTCGATTATTATATTTATTTATAATCATAACCTGTTTATCGTTTAAAAATTCCTACGATCACATACAATATCCAAATTTGACGAAAATGGACATGCAGCTAAAGTTCGACATTACGGACCCAACGAAACTTGTTTCGTCAAATTCCGACTCCATTTGCTCACACAGCATATTTTTAACCATCAAAATCTGACTGTTTTTCAGATTAAAATCCCGTACGGCCACATACTGACTCTAAAAATCACGGAAATTGAAATCTAACAATAATTTAATATTCTGAATCCAACAAAATTAGTTTCATCGAAAACGGAGTTCGTTTGCAAAAACTAATTTTAAAGCTCTAAATAAACCGATTTAAATATTAATATATTTAAAAACAATTTAATTTAATATTTATAACTCGATATTCAAACCCCGGTTGAATCGATATTCAATTTACATTGAAAAATCCATTTATAATATAAATAAATCGAAAAAATTTATAAAGGAATTCCATAACGACTTTTTGGAAATTTGATTTGGACATAAATCAAAATCTACAAAATGAAATCCCAATTTTTTTTTCGTTAGAAAAATATACTTCACCAGCTCCGAACGTTTCTTGTTTCACAGAAATCCAATTTAAAACGGATTCTGTATATTCATTTAAAGTTCGAATCGCTAAATAGCGAACTGCCGCGCCATTTCGAGCTCGATTAAAATTATATGTTCAACTGTCGTTTATATAATTTATTCGTTAATATATTTCAACTCTAAACTGAATTATATATTATATATGATACAATTCACACAATATTGTGAATTCCACTATTTCCAATTTTTTCGGAAATTAAATATATTATTCTATTATTTATATTAATTAAATATTCAATATTATTTAATTAAACAACCATTTAAATCTATAAATAATTATTTAAATAATTAAATTAATTAATTATTGTATCGTAAAAAAATAGGGACATTACATTCTTCCCCCATTAAAATAATTTCGTCCACGAAATTGCTAAGGTAGAAAACAAACCCTATTGACTGGATTAAAATACTTCTTAACTTCGGTTTCATCTGAAACAATTTAATTTTAATTAAATATTTATTCATTCCTACTAATGAAAATTTTCAAAAATCCTGAAAATTTTCTAACACCTTAACTTTTCAAAAAAATTCGCCAGCACCTCCTTTGTACTGGTCAACACCTTAATTTATTCATTCCTCCTTTGTATTGACAACGGAAATGGTCAAAATCTTTGATAGTCAGTGATTTAACTATCAAAGGAAATCATGTGTGCAACCAACGGTATTATTTCCAGATGGAAATTCTATCGATCAATCATCAATCAAACATTTATTCATTTCCCCATTTCTCATTTCCATATATTCATCAAATCCTTATTTTCTAATTTTAGAAAATATACGTTATTAACTTTGAAAAACGTTTCCATTTCCGATTCACGCATCACTATCTTCCCATCTCTATCAGTCTCTAACTATAAACTAGTAAGAGAACAACCCCCTACGTATTAACCCCGAAGGACAAAACCAACTTCAGATCAATACCCAGAAAGTCATTCGATTCAACTAATTTCCAGTTAGTTTCTAAATTCAGTACTTCCATTTTAAATTCCTATTTCAAACCCCAAATTTCTTTATGATATTTTATTTGAAAAATATTTACTTTAATCTAATTTTTCACATAGAGTGTGTATAATATTTCTTTATATAATCAAAATAGTTTGATTTCGTATTTAAAAACAATATCTCAAACCCAAATTCTATTTATACTTCTAATTATAGAATTTTTCTTACAAATCTCCTTTTTATTTCTAACACTTAAATCTCGTTTATATATTCCCTTTGTATAATTCTATTTAACATTCTATATAAACCCTTTTATATAATTCTATTTATTTTATATAAATCCTTTTGTATAATCCTATTTATTTTATATAAATCCTTTTATATAATTCTATTCATTTTATATAAATATGTTATTTTCAATTTACACTTTGAAATTTCTTTTTTTTTTACATTCTAGTATTTCATATGGTATTTAAAATACCAAATAACATGACCAGTGTCATCATAATCAATCACAGATTATATATCACATCATATATCAAAATATATGAATACAAACAATATTATAAATATTGAGGAATCCAATTGGATCCCTCCAACCTGTCTCCCTGCATTCACAGATGTTAAACAATATAAATAACATCAATTTCATCTCTATATGAAATATTCTGATAACAGAATCAATATTTGATTAACGATTTATATATATATATATATATTGTTATCTATAATTTCAATCAGTACATCAGCAATTCAACCAAACAATCAACACACAGCAATCAATCATCATTTATCAACACTAGATTATATTTATTAAAATATAACTGTATAGAGTTAGTGATATTTACTCACATTGGTAATTTATCGTTAAATAATGATAAATTATCGTCGATTCAGATCGGACAATTTATTTTGCTATAAATTGTAACGAGCTCCAATTCATCCTAGTCCGTTCCATTGTGTAGCAACCGTCCATACGATGCCGACGGATCTTGTTTCGCTAAATTCTAATATCGTATGATAAAGTTATATATTTTTGAAGTTTATAAATATTTAAATAAATTCTAAATTAAAACTTGGTTAATCCTTTTGTTTTCAAATTTGGGCCTCACTAACTTTCGATGGCCCATCAACTCCGATAAAAGCCCAGAACCACTCACCCTTCTTCCCCAATCTCTGTAATCCCTTCACTCCTCATTCCCTCAAAAACCAGCAGCAAAAGCAATCACCATTTCCTCCTTCATTCCACCACTACAAATCAACCTAAAATAACCAAAATCTCCGTCTTCAAAATCTCTTCACTTCGAACTCCACATTCTCGAACTCGCACTCGCATTTCGGTTTGCGTTGAACCAACGCATCTTGCACCTAACAAATATCTCATGACAGTTTTGTTCTTGGCAAATTCCCAAACATTCGCAGGTGAAACTACTTCTTGCCACAACCACACAGCAAACCGCGAATACCAACATTGAAGTCTAAATCTTCGGAAATTGTAAACCCTGGCGCTTGTTCAGAAATGAAGCTCGACATCTGTTGATCGCACCCACTAATACTTATATGGAATGATGCTCTTTCTGTTAGGAATTCACCTAAATCAACCTTGAGATTTATAGAGTTTTATTTAGATTTATAGGAATTTTTAAAGATCAAATTTTCTTTCCGTTTGGAACAAGAAGACTAGCAGGGGAAAATGTTTTGACCAACGAAATGAAAAGTTTAGGGTTTTGTGAAAGGAGGTAGGATATTTATAAGTAGATTATATAATTTTATATTCCATTATTATATTTATTTATAATCAATCGTTATCCCGTTTATCGTTTAATTTTTTTTACGATTACATACAATACCCAAATTCGATGAAAATGGACATGCAGCTATAGTTCGACATTACAGACCCAACGAAACTTGTTTCGACGAATTCCAACTCCGTTTCTCACACAGCGTATTTTTAACCATCAAAATACTGGCTGTTTTTCAGATTTAAATCCTGTACAGCCACATACTGACTCTAAAAATCACGGAAATTAAAATCTAACAATAATTTAATATTCCGAATTCAACGAAATTAGTTTCTTGAAAAGGGAGTTCATTTGCAAAACTGGCTATTTTTAGAGCTCTAAATAAACCCATTTAGGTATCAATATATTTAAAAATAATTTAATTTAATATTTATAAATAAATATTATCTTATATATTCACAATAGAATATCATATAGCTTCAGTTGGATTTATAACTATATATTCAAATCCCGGTTGAATCGATATTCAATTTATATTGAAAAATGCATTTATAATATAAACAAATCAAAAATATTTATAAAGGAATTCCATAGAGACTTTTCGAAAATTTGATTTGGACATAAATCAAAATCTACACAGTAAAACTCTGATTTTTCTCTTCCGTTAGAAAAATATACTTCACCAGCTCCGAACGTTTCTTGTTTCACAAAAATCCGATTTAAAACGGATTTTGTATATTCATTTAAAGTCGAATCGCCAAATAGCGAACTGCCACACCATTTTGAACTCGATTATAATTATAATATAATTATACGTTCAACTGTCATTTATATAATATGTTTGTTAATATATTTCAACTCTTAACTGAATTACATATTATATATGATCCAATTCACACGATATTGAGAATTTCACTATTTCCGACTATTTCAGAAATCAAATATATTATTCTATTATTTATATTAATTAAATATTCTATATTATTTAATTAAGCAACCATTTAAATCTCTAAATCATTATTTAAATAATTAAATTAATTAATTATTATATTGTAAAAAAATATGGGATATTACACAACTTATCGTTGTTTACTTATTGACTTAGTTATATTAACTAAGGCCCATTAATAAGTTTCTCTACCCGTTTATTATAACCTATGTTATAATTTCTTCTTGTCCCTAGGTTAAGCCTAAACATTCTTATCAAAGGGTTTCAGACTCCCAAGCTTACAGATTACTTAATTTATAATTAAGTACAATATATTTCCCCTCTTTACTTAGATGGTTTCAAGTTTTTCCATTTTACTGATTACTTAATTTATAATTAAGTGTCCCTTAACTCAATTCACTAGTTATCCCATTCCCTTACTAGTTTATTGTAGCCTAAGTTATAATGTTCACTTGTCCCTAGGACAAGTCAACCTATTATACAACATGTTATTTATTTATAATAGGTTAATATCATTCCCCTCTTAGACCATTTACCGTTATAAACCAATAATCTTCATTCACTGTAATATATATTCCTTATTATATTAAGTAAAACCCTTCATGCACCTTATTAGTTTGATAGAAGGAATCAATGATTTATTTTCATAACTTTTAGCCACCTAAATCCATGGTAGGAAGTAATTTCTTTACTTTTCTTTATTTACTGTGGCTTACTTACAACAACGTTTTCAGAAATAAGCCATTTAGGGAAATACATCACTTTACCTTCTTACCATACTAATGCAGTTCATTTCATTCCTTCCTTTCTTATTTTCTGAGTTAGAAATTTAATTACCACCATTGCCATTTATTTATGTCTTGTTATATAAATATATATTTATATATATATATAAGCACCAGACCTCTCACATTAAGCCTACACTTGTGGACACTGGATTTGCTGGGCGGGTCCGGGAAGACTTTAACCATAAGTTAACTTAACCTCGTGTCTTAGCACCATTACATGTTTTTAATTTTTCACGTAGGCCTCCCACACTAGGTTCAACATTAGTGGCTGCTGGATATGTCGGTCGGGTCCGGGCAGACTTCCGCCACTAATGCAACCTAACCTCGTGCCATAAGTGCAGTTACAATTTCTAATTGTAATTCTAGGCATATTCATCTTCATTTATTAAATTCTAAGTATATAATCATACAATCATTCTAATTCACACAGGTAAGGGCTCTGGTATATAAATGGAACAAATCAATATGTGATATGAATAGTGGTAGTTACAACCAATATTTTTAACAAGTCTATAACATATAAACATTTCCAATATTTCAACTAATCTTACATATGAATTTTCAACCATTTATGCTTATATCAGATTGCGCCTGCAAATTAATGTCTCAAAACATAATATATGTTATGTTCCAAAATACATTTCAAATTATGCCCCAAATCCCAATATATGTCGCGTGTCTTTCTACATGTAATTAACTTTATTTAAAATAACACGTAGTTCTCAAATAGTGTATCATTTACCCAATTCATAGGTTCATAAAATGGATCTATACAACAACATCCATTTTTCTTAAACATTCAAGTAAATGTTCATCTTAACATATTAACTAATTGAACACATTATCCATTTTAGCACAGTAATGCATTTCATCAAATTAAACCTTCCAATATGTTCATTATGGGGAATGCCAAATGATAGAGGTACTATTATTTAAAAAGTATATTTTAAACCCACTCACCTTTGATGCGTTCCCCAAAACTTGGATCTAATCCGTTCTATCATCCATGGTTTCCCTTTTCCTTTTATTTTGATTCACAACCTAACGACCATGGATTTATTATTTCATGAAAAGAGAAGGGAAAGAGAAATAATTTAAATAGACTGGTTCTTAGAAGTTTGCCTTGCTTTCATTATTCAGTAATTTTTTTTATTAACGTTGATTCCCTCTTCCAGATCTGAATCCATATTTCTCCTAAGCTAACATTTTAATTTCAGAATATATTTGAGAAGAGAGAGAGAGAGAGCCATGGCAGAGCTCTAGTGTAGCCGCCGAATTATGATGTTTAGGGTTAGGTCTAGGGACTTATTTATAGGAGTACCGGAGGAACCAGGACCCTCAGATCAAAATTTAGGATATCAGAACCGAACACATCATAACGACTTTTTGGATCCTCGGGTAGGTCGACCCCTTGGTCGACACCCTTTTGATGGGTCGACCCCTAGGTCGACCTCCGATGGTCCATTTTTCCTCCGAACCTTCCCGCCCGCCATTTTGATTTTTGAATTGATTATCGAATTTTCTGCATATACTTATTTAATATATATATACATATAAGCTCCTTATATATATATATATACAAACTTCTAATGCTTATAACTTCTTCATATGATGTCCGTTTTACGCAAACCATGTGTCTATCTTGACCAGAATTTCGAGACGAACGCAATGGCCCGTTTTACTTAATTTTTAATATTTAATTAAGTTAGCTTTATTTTATTATATTAAAAATACAGGGTGTTACATATGTCCACTTTATATTTTCTTAGATCTTGAGAAATTACAATTACAATGCCGTCTCATAATCCGTAAGAGCCGGTTATACACAATAGCCTTGTGTTATCATGAAGAAGAAGAGAAAAGAGAAGTGATTTTATACCTGATATCCTCTTGTGAGACTGATTTGAGGAGTACACAAAGTCCTTGCATACTTGGCAATGGAGTCCGGGAGGTGTTGGTGCCAAAAAACCTAGATAATCCTTCAAAATGCCTTCCAATGGTGTATTTATAGCCATTTCCTGATAGCGGTCCATGAGTCACGTGGCATGCATTCCAAAAATCTCGAATGTGGTGGAAAACGTCCAGAAATCCTCTCCAAGTCATCCCATGATAGGTGTAATGAGAGTTGGGTTGAAAGGAGTGAGATTAGCCATAAGAATAGGTCAAAATCGCATGTAGCTGCAGGCGGTTCTTTAATCTGGGGTTGCACCACGAGTCAGGTTGTGGTCATGGAGCGAGAGCGCGAATCCGAGAGCGGGATTCCGAGAGTGAGAATTTGAGAGCGGGAAACCAGTTCGTGAGCCTAGGGGCACCACGAGCTGGGTCGTAGTCATGGAGTGAGAGCAAGATTCCAAGAGCGAGAATCCGAGAGTGGGAATTCGAGAGCGGGATTCCAAGAGCGGGAATCCGAGAGCGGGATTCCGAGAGCAAGATTATGAGAGCGGGATTCCGAGAGTGGGAATTCTTGTTCGGGAATCCTAGAGTGGGAATCCAGAGCGGGATTCCGAGAGCAGGATTCCGAAAGCGGGATTCCGAGAGCGGGAATCTGAGAGCAGGATTTCGAAAGCGGGAATCTGAGCTTTCCTATACTCTGTCACTTCATCCAAGCGACTGTCATCGAACATAAAATTATGATTAAATACGGAGTTGTTCTAGATGGTAGAAATTCGCATTGAGGCGATCTTTGTCAAAAGATAGTGTAAAGAAGGGGGATGATGAGATTTATTATGAAGAATCTTTTAATTATAATATTAAGTTTCCGGTTTCCAGAGAGGTGGTTTCATTTGGATCTTATAATTTGAGGAAGAAGGTGCTTTGGATTACTGATGAGGAAGGTTATTCTTAGAAGTCCGCTGACTAACTCCAAAATTTTGATCATGACAATGAGGTAATTTTTTTTAATTGAAGTGTTTTTTTCCTTTAGTATATAATACAATCCTTACCATGTGCATGCATTAACATTTTTTAGTAAAGTGATTGTCCCCGTTAATGCAGTTGTTACAATCCCCATTAAACCCATAATATGCATCGAAACACTGATTTTGCAGTTCAATAGGGAGCACATTTTCCGCTAGACCGCAATTCTTGCATTATACATCGAAGTTTAAGCATATACATATGTAAAAAGCAATTTTGTAAGGTCGAAATCAAGGGTCCTTTGAGATATCATGTGGCTTATTACTAATAATTTGATTATTGTTCTTTAATGTGGGTTCTAATCAAATATGTCTAGGTTATGATTATTTAGTAGAAATTTACCAGTCATATATTTTGTGTTTGTGTGGATCTATTCATCGAAACAATAGATTTATGCAGTATTAACTTTTATTATTACAAACTTATATATTGTACATTGTAAAGAAATTTTAATGGGATTTTTCAACTATTGCTAGAATATGTTGGGAGCACGAACTTGCTCATTTAGTGAATGTGTCTAATTTGATATTAATCTGTAGAATAGCTGGACAATATACTTTTTTTGCACTGATTTTTCCCCAACTAGGAGGAGAAATATCTCAATCATTTTTCAATGAATTTAACATATGCAAGCATACAGTCTTGTTCCAAGTTAGCTAGTTGATTCATTTGTTTTATGGATTCTACTCTGTTTGAAAAAATTTGTTTTGGTGATAGTGATAGTACTAATGCGCCCAGCAATCATAGAATTTCATATTTTTGATAGGCAGTAGTTTGTGCACGACTAGTTGTCATATGATAATGCTTCAGAATTTATGGCTTGTATTATGTTGTGGCATAGTCTCAATTTGTATTACTTTGTTGAATTTTTTGTCAATTACATGATAAAACATCTTATAACAGGATTTTGTTCTTAGTTCATGAAATTTAGTTCCATGTATAACCATGCTTTCATCTATATTCTATTTAAAGCCATACTTAAATCTATGTTGTTATATGCTATGATCATGACTTGCAAATTCATATGGTATATAATACCGTTCACTTACCATGGTATACATTACTGCTAAATCAGAACTTGTTCTTTGCTATTTATGTTGGATATGTGTAAGACCACATTTCATGTGGGAGCCCAAGCAGAAGCAAGCTACCACTATGGAGCAGAAAATTTCATATAGACACCACATAATATGTAAATTTTTCCTTGATGTGTATATGGGCGGTCGATATTAGGTTTACGGTTTGTTCCAAATTGGGATTTTGTTACTTTATGCCATGCTGGATTATGTTTTTATCACATATTATGGTTTCGAATTATAGGAGTTGGTGCTGCACATTGATATATTTATACATGGTGACAATATATTCTTCAGCATTACTTCATTAGTTTAGAGAGTGGGGGTAGTAAAAATTGGTGATTTCGAACTTTCCAGTATTCGTCTTGCTGCACCAAAGCCTCTAAGTGATAGTGGAGTAAGTTTTTTCCTTTCATATTGTATTAAAATGTATTATCACCCTCTTTTTCACACTTGATTATGTTATTCCAAACTTTATTATATTATGATTTAATTGTAGTAGCTAATAAGCTTGGAAAGATTTCCGAGGATGACTTGTGTATCACCAAAACATGCGTCAATTTAGTTGACGATAGTCCCAATCAGTATACTTGCAGGTACAATAATCAGTCGGCTCTTAATTATATGGGTTATGTTTTTATTATTCTTAGGATATTGGTGTAATTTATGAACCATTTTAATTCCCTTTGAAGCCGATAGTACAAGTTGGATTTGATATTGTTAGCTTCTGGTTGTTTATGTTGGCAAAGATCGAATGTACTAATAATATTCTTTAGCTCACCAAGGATGCGAAAAATGGATTTTTTTTTAACCATTTTGACCATAAATTAATTTTTTAAAGCTTCATATTAAACATTTGAAATCAACATCTTTATATAGGAAGTGCAAATCATTAGGATGGAGACACTATATAGCATACATAGCAGCATAATCAACAAAGGAAAAGGTTAATCCTATTTGTATCTTGATTTTATTGTGCTTGCAACATCTATTCAACTTGTTTTTCATGCTAATATTTTTTTCTTTAATTTTGTTATCTTCTTCATGTCGTTATACATATAGAGTTTGCATACACTCGTCCAGCTTCATTCTATTATTCACACATATGGAGTTTGCATCCACTCTTTTAGCTTCTAAAAACGATCGATCTTAAGACACCCTGGAACAGTCGGTGGACGGGATAATAGGGGTAAGGAACACTAACCATGCAGACACGTGGAAGGCAGCATTGAATTTGACAGAGAGGGACTTGAGGCACTTGCCGGTAATACGGCAGTCAGGAGTGGCCGTGGCAAGGGGTGAGCATAATTTTGTAAAACCAAATAAGCTAGCTAAACCAATTTAGTTTGGTTGGGTTGGTTTGATTTGAAATCAGATCGGTTTGTAATCAGTCCGAAAAAGTATTTAGTTTGGTAATTGGTTTAACCCAATTAACCAAACATTTATATATTTTAAGGATAATCGATATTATAATAAATATTTTAGGTAAGTTTAGTTATCTAAGTAAATTTTAATCATCAGATATGTATCATAATTACTTTTGGGAAGCGTAAGAAAATAAATAATAATATTTTTGTAATGAACCAGTGATTTTTGACCCACAAAACACAATGTCGACTATTTAAGCATTGGAAATACCAGATCATTAATAGAAATAAGTTAGAGGGTGAGGATTAGAAAGTAAGAAAGTTAGAATAGAAGAAGAAGAAGATCACAACAGAACAGAATTAGAATCAGAATAAACATGAATCTCACAGCGGAATGAATAAAATATATTATATAATATAACTTTTGAAATACAACTTATAAATGTATATACATACCATTTCTGAGTACAACACATAACATCTCAGAATAAAAAAAACTGTGTCTTACTAACATCGAAGCCTCCTGCTCCATGCTCCTCCAAGTATATCTGAAAAATCTCCACTACTTGGCTTGCCCATATAAATTTCGACACTCAAGAGTTCAGGGTAAAACAAAACAAAATAACTTTGGGTCAGTCATGAGGCTGTATGACTAACTACAACCACTTGATTTAACTTTTAAAAATCCTTTTAAAAGAAATGATAATCATAAGATCGACCAACTCATAAATATGAATGGTTTTTACCTTATGATAACGCAAAACATTTCTTAAAACCAATAATTTTCTGATATTATAATAATGTCTAAATCAAGTAAATAACAATTTAGCAGAACGCTTGCATCTCACGCTCTACATATATAGTATACAATATAAACCATGGGCTTTTATTAGAGAATGGATTTGCAACTATGGAAAGGTATGGGATCACCTTCCGACGGTGTACCTCTAGAGAAAGTACACTAGGATCCAATAAGAACATATGCAACCCTTGCTAAACATGACCAGCCATTCATTTTGCTTGATGGTTTTGAATATATTGTCACTTTACGGTTTGGGCCCACCGTATTCCCAGAAGACAAGAAACAAAAGAAAACAAATAGAAATTTCTCAAGATGGTGACAATATACCCTTATTGGAAGCGACCCACTTAGCCATGCGACCTACTCGATTTTATACCATTTCCCGGTTGAAGAGGCTTGAGGTCATAACTACCCTAAGATAGATCATATCTTGATTTACTTTGAATGCCACATCGCCATACCTACCAAATCACAAAATTGATTTCCTTAAAATACCACGGTTACAAAGCTAAGAGAAACGAATTCCTCCACCATCAACGTAAATATGTTTGAAGAGATCAACTTACACGATCTATTAGGTATATTCTGTCAGATATTCGTCCATACAAGTTGTCCTAGGACTGGACAAACCGAAGGCACTATTCTGTAAATGCGTCTTAGGCAATATCTACCTAGGATCACCAAAACATCCTTTTCATAAACTCCATCTTCAATTTTCTCCAATATATTTGATTCGCAATGCTACAGGCCGTACACAGTGGTTTTCAGATAATAAATCTGATCCCTATCTCTCCTTTTTGAAAATAGAAAAATGGCCAAAAACTTTGTTAGCCAGTTATTTAACTATCAAAGGAAAAATATTCATACAACCATCGCTCCTATTTCCAAATGGAAATTTTACCGATCAACTATCAATCAACAATGAACTCTTTTAAATTAATATATCATAAATTTATTCGTTTACGTATTTCGCATTTCCCATATTTCTCCCACATATTTCTTAAAACCCGTTTATCCTTTTTACAATTCTTGGAAAACAAATATCTGCAACTTCTTATTTTCTATTTTTAGAAAATATACGTCATTAATGTTGGAAAAACATTTCCATTTCCTATTCATGCATCACTATTCTTCCACATTCATTAGTCCCTAACCGTAAACTAGTAAGGGAACAACTCCTTAAGTATCAACCCCAAAGGCCGAAACCAACATCAGATCAACACTCAGAAAGCCATTCAACAAGACTAATCTCTAGTTAATTTCTAAGTCCCTTAACTCCGTTTCTCAATTTCTTATCAAAAAATTTCATTTTTCTGTGCTTAGAAACATCTCTGATTTATTTGGAATACATTTCTTAAATATTATAATTTAAAATATAACTTGATTCTTTATATTGAATGAATAATGTTATTTAACTAATTAATTAAATAAATTTTGATTAAAAATGGAAAGTAAATAGCACTTTCCTGAATTTGATATAATCAAATTCAAACGTATAGCTCTCTTTCGGATTAATTGGTGAGGAACGGATTCAAAAACTTTTTTGGTACTCTTCTATGAATTAGAAAAGTTAAAATTTATTGTAAATTACTGGAAGTGCACAGATGTGTAATATGCAGCTCGAACACATGGATGAAAATTAAATTTTGTTTTTATATATTTCGTGGGCAAGTTAAACGAATTTAGAGAATTTGTTGAAACAGAAATTGAAACAGCAAATTGGTTCAGAACAAATCTAATTGAACTGACAGCCAAATCACAATTATCATTAAAAAAACAAATTAAAACTATAATTGAATTCACTACAGATTCAAATCTAATTGGATCTATAATAAGTTCAATGATTAAAAATAAAACAAAATACTGGGAATAAAATTGCAGAACGAAATAAGCTAACAAAAAGATAAAACTTGGATTAAATTGAATTTGATCAGACAGTCAATAACTAATGAAAATTAAAATTGCAGAGACAATTTATGCATTACCAAATCTAATTGTATAGATGGCACAAGTTTCTTGAAAATAAAAATTACAGAAATAAAAGAAATAGAGCTTTATTAACGGAGTAAAGAAGTACAAAAAAATGAACCGGAGATTTACAATGAATACAATAGGTATTTATAGAGGACGTAGTCTCCTTTATGTGAGAATAATTGGATTAAGAATTTGTAACATCCCAAATTTTTAACGACACTAAAAGAGGATAAATTAAATAATAATTAATTTATATTCATAATTAAGGAAAACGGACAGTGCCATCGCGTTTGTTTCGAAATTCTGGTCAAGATAAACATTTGATTTGCGTAAAACGGACAACGTATTTTAAGTTTGTATACGCGGAGAAAGAACATATATACACATATGAGTCACGTATGAGTCAGATATGAGTCAGACCCTATCCAGAACAGTTTGAAAATCAAAAATTCGTCAAGGAAGCAAATTTCCCGCTCTAGGGGGCTGACACCCCCTTAAGGGGTGTCGAACTATAGGTCGACCCACCTACAGGGATGTCGACACCACTAGGGCTAAGGTGGCAGTCAGTTTCAAAGGGTTTCAAAGCTATATATGTGTCCAATTCTCCTATTTATTTATTGGAAATTATGGGAGCCAAATGCTGACGGTGTGCGAACTGAGACAGATTCATTTTCTTCAACTTTGCAAATCAAATCTAGAAATTCAAGATCCATTCTCTAAACCTAAAGCTGTGAGTTTTAGTTGCTTTTAGGTTTAAATGGATAAAAGTGAATTACGAAAGGCTGTGAATTGGATATGATGTAAACTACGAATCTATGCTATTGTTAAACCTTATACTATGTCATGATAGATCTATTTCTCTAGATCTATGCAATTGTGGTTATTCTATTATATTGCCTATGTGGATCTTGAATTGTAACTATGTTATTGTGAATGTAAATCTGTTAATTTGGATAGTTGCAACATTGGTTAGATCTAACTTTTTATGTAAATCACCATTTACCTGTCATATTGCGATTAACTTAGATATGTTGTAAGTTGGACATGTGAACCCATACTTAGATCTAAACATGCTATTATGTCATTCTAATGGTGTTAGATCTATTTTAACCTCTAGTTCTGAATTATGTGATCTAATTTATCACCCTGTTTTATCATGTTAGATCTAAACTAATTGGACACCTGAACTGCTAATTTAGATCTTACTATGCTTATTTTGACATCATATTTATGTTAGAATCAATTGACTGCCACCAGTTCATTAGTTTTATGTCTACCTTATTATGATGTTAATTACATGTCCATGCAAGTATGTACGTTCAACTAATCATCATACTAGTTTATGTTAATGCCAAGATGATCACTTTGGTTATATTCCCATTATTTTCCCTATTATCGTTTATGACTAGGCTATTGACTAGCCTAGGCATGCCACCAGTTTATGAGTTAGTTAGGATATGGGGGAAAAAGGGTTAATATTGTCGTAATTTGAATATGAACATTTTTGGACATATAATTCAAATTATTAGGTAAAATGGGTATTAACACCTATAAAAGGGAAAGGATTAATTAATTGATTAATTAATTAATAATGGAATGTCTAGTAATTACAACTAGGAATTGTAATTGTACTTATGACACGAGGTTAGGTTGTATTAGTGGTAGAAGTCTGCCCGGACCCGACTAGGATATCCAGCAGCCATTAGTGTTGAACCTAATGTGGGAGGTCTAAGTATGCAAATACGAATCGGGATAAGACATGAGGTTAGGCCCAACTGTGGAATAAGTCTGCCCGGACCCGACCGGCATATCCAGCATCCACACGTTGTAGGCTTAATGTGGGAGGTTTAGTCCATTATAAATCATAAATGGACATGGTAATGGACTAGACTACTTAATTAAATCTAATCCACAGGGATTGTATGAATATGAAATAAGGTTAGGGTTAAGTAAATTGATTGGAATAGTGGATGGGTTAAGAAAATTTGGAGGAGATGGGTAATATTTACATATAGGCCCACAAACTTAACCCAATAAGGTTATGTAATTAAAGACACCTAGTGGTATACATAACCGCAGGTAAGTATAAAAGTTATGTAATTAAAGACACCTTTTAGGGTAAGCATAACTGGTATAGGGCTATGTAATTAAAGACACCTAGTGGTATACATAGCCTGTGAAAAACCTAGTGGGGGATACAAGACAAAAAGAAGAGCTTGTATCATATTGTGTGGGACCCATTTCAGTCATTAACCCAGAGTAAGTATCAAATAAATTACTCCGTACTAGGCGAAGAGGGGATACGCTTACTGACTGATTGTAAGATATCCAAACGTGGAGGACGGTGTTGGTAGCACAAACTGACCGGGCCATGGCGTGCATGAACTGGGCAGAGGGGGATAAGACGACCGTGACAACAGTAGATATGGAGCTGTGCATATCAATAATGGGTTTCCACTATAGGACGTGATTCATCCTATCGTGGGGCCGGCACAGAGTATCTATGGAGTAGGGAGCCGATCGATTAGGGTAGTGGTTATGATATATTTGGACATATTCCCTAAGTATACCACCCTTTAATGGAAGGGATCATCTCATTCTGGTTATACTAGTAATAGTGCCGAGTAACCATTAGAAAAGTGTATACACCTTACCCTGTCCACCTTGTCACACCTGCCATTTACGTAGTGATCTCTCTTATCCACTTTATATGCCTATCACGTTACTTTTATTTATTTACTGACAAAAAGTAACTAGACTCGCTAGACTTTATGTCTGATCCTTTTGTTTCTCCTTCTTTCTTCCGTTCCCCCATGTTCTCAGGGAGGAGCCACGCAGGCTTAGTCAGGACTCAGATATCATCTTGCTAGAAGCTACTTCTGAAGTATGGCTCAAGTTCTTGTCTTTACTATGGCTTAACTCTTTCAATTGGGGAATTATGATTTTTATATTCTTATGTACTCTGATGGTGCAAGATAGAAGTTATTTTATTGTAATGATTTTTGTGACTTATGGTATTGTGGACAACGGTATTATGATTTATGCTTGAAATAAAAAATTAAATTTCCGCTGCTATGTTATTTATATCTTTCTTGTAATTATTTTATGTCTGTTTACCTATAATGCTTCACGAAACTTAATGCATTCCCTTAGTGAGTGACATTAACGGAGGTGGGGTGTCAGACTTAGTGCCAGAGCTGAAGGTTACCAGATTAGATAAAAGTTTTTGAAAATTATTTTCAAAAAGGAATTAAAAGAAAGCATTTCCGAAAAGAAAAGTCTGTTTTGAAAAACATTCCCCTAAAAGCCATATGTAATATCATTCGGTTCTTTATCTAAATTTCTTCCTCTTTCCTTTTTCAGCATGTCTAGGGAACAAAACATTCCTAATATCCCAGAGGGCATCACAATAACTGGATGGTTCCGTAGACATTTGTAGGCCATGGCACCTGCCGAAGGCCAAGAAAATGTTCCACTCCCAGCTGCACCAATCATTCCTCCTCCCCCTCTAAGAGCAGATAACTTCGCCTAGATCTGTAACAACTTCCATGCTATGGGAGGGAAGCCATTCCATAGGAACGTGACATTTGTAGAAGCTCGGAATTGGCTCAAGGAGACCAAGGACGTATTCATAATCTTTGAAGTAGAGGACAGACGGATGGTTCAGTTAGACACCTGGCTACTGAAGGACTAAGCCTTATTTTGGTGGGAAGTCACTCAAGCTGGACGTCCGGTGGAAACTTGGGAAGATTTTAGACAATGGTTCGAAATGAAATTTCTTTCCCAAGACGAAAGCAGCATGCAGATAGAGAGATTCTTAGCACTCAAACAAGGAAATTTGATGGTAGAAGAGTATGTGAATAAATTCAACCAACTAGCAAGGTTCGGTTTAGAGTTGGTGGATACACCGCACAAAAGGGCTTTGCAGTTTGCTAAAGGCTGAATGAGCCTCTGCATGGTTTAGCCATGTCCCATATTCCAATGGAGGCCACGTTTGAAAAGCTTGTCGATATGGCCCTAATGCATGAGGAAGACAAGGGAGAAAAGAAGGTTGAGGAGACATCGTAAAATAGGAAGGTGTGGCCCAAGAAGGGGCAACAGCAACACCAGCAACAACAGAAGAAAGGAGGGAAAAATGATAAAGGCAAGGATAAGAGAAAATGTTACCATTGTGGGAAGGCAAGTCATCTAGGTAAAAACTATAAGCAAAGAAAGAACTCTTGCTACCACTATGGAGAGGCCGGACACTTTGCTAGAGAGTGCTCGAAGAATTAGGGATCACAGGGACAGGGTCAAAGGACTGGGACTTCTGGAGGGCAGATGCATGCTCCCGCAATTAGTGCTCCTGATAGAGGTAGAAATTTTTCTATGGAAGGTTTAATTTCTCTTTCAAACCATCCTATTAGGACACTTTTTAATTCTGGTGCCTTACATTCATTTATATAAAGTTATGTAGTTGAATCTTTGTACTTAATTACTAGTATTGTAGTGGATCCCATAGTTGTTTCGAACCCCATTAGTGGTTCGGCTCATTTATCTATGATTTGTTGGGGTTTGAAAATATCTGTGTTAAGCGTTGAGTTTATGTGCGATGCGTATGTGCTCGTGGTTATGGGCTATGGGTTGATTCTAGGAATAGATTAGCTTACCACGTATGGTGCCATTCTGGATTGTGAAAAGAGGGTTGTTAGGCTTCTGACTTGTCATGGGAGAACCATCGAGATTTCGTGTGACACACAAGGGTCGATTATGCTTAGTTTCCTAGAGTCTCTTGATGCATCTATTGACGATCTGCAATCTGTTCCAGTAGTCCGAGATTTTTCCGATGTTTTTGATGAGGTTCGGGGTTTACCTCCAAGGCGATAGAACGACTTTCGTATATTTTTAGTGGACAATGCAAAGCTAGTTGCATTGCCAGTGTGTGACACGACTCTAAGGAAAAAGAGGGAGCCAAGCAAGCAAGTAGGGGAGCTACTTGAGAAATGGTTTATCGGACGAAGCATATCTTAATGGGGTGCTCCAGTAGTATTCACAACTAAGGCGGATGGTTCGCTTCATTTGTGTGTTGATTATAGAGAGCTGAATAAACTAACTAAGATGAATAGGCACCCGCTTCCGAGGATTCATGGTTTATTTGATTAGCTTGTTGGTGCCTCGGTATTTTCCCAGTTAGACTTGGCCACGGGGTTCCATCAGTTGAGGGTGGCTGAGGACAACATAAATAAGACTGCCTTTAGGACACCAGACGGTTTCTTTGAATGGCTAGTAATGCCTTTTGGGCTGATGAATGCACCCTCCTATTTTGTCGATCTGATGACTAGGGTGTTTCGGGAGTTCCTAAATAAATTTGTTGTAGTCTTTGTCGATGACATTTTGATCTTCTCCAAAAGCAAAGAAGAACATGCCCAACATTTGAGAGAAGTTTTGAAAACTCTCTGTATCCATCAGCTTAAAACAAAAATCTCCAAATTCCATTTTTTGAGAAAAGAGGTGAGATTCTTAGGGCATGTGGTCTCCAAAGAAGGGATAGCTGTAGATCCCGTGAAGGTGGTTGCAGTTCAAGATTGGCAGATTCATAAAAATGCAACCGAGGTGAGAAGCTTTCTTGGGTTAACAGATTACTATAGGAAATTCATTAAGGGCTTCGCAAAGATATCAGCCCCACTCACCAGGCTGACGAAGAAGAACTTCGCATTTTCGTGGGATATAGACTGTGACGTTGCTTTCCAATGACTGAAGAGGGCTCTGACAATAGCACCATTCTTGACCTTTCCTGGTGGGAATAGGGTGTTTACTATTTACATTGATGTGTGTGGTTTAGGGCTTGGTGCGGTTTTAATGCAAGAAGGGAAAGTAGTGTGTTATGAGGGTAGGCAGTTGAGAGTTCATGAAAAGAACTACCCTACCCATGATCTAGAGCTAGTTGCCATAGTGTTTGCATTAAAGACGTGGCGTCATTATTTACTTGGAGAGAAGTTCAAGTTATACACCGATCATAAATCTTTCAAGTATCTGTTCTCGCAAAAGGATCACAATTTAAGGCAACAACAGTGGATGGAGTTTCTAGCTTCTTATGATTTTTAGATTTCTTATACCCTTGGCATGGGTAATGTGGTGGCAGATGCACTAAGTAGGCAGAGGGTGGCCCTGAGTCCTCTGTTTGTGGAAAGAAAGAACTTGGAGTTCATATCGGCTTTTGATTTTAGACCCTCCATTGAGATTTTGCCTGATTTGTTTGCATCCTTGGAGATACGACTGACTCTTATGGACTAGATAGGAGCTTCGCAACAAGGCGACCCATAGATTCTAGACATCATGGGTAAGCTCAGAAGAGGGGAGACTTCTAGTCACCTCAGTAGATATGTCGTAGATGAAAAGGGGTGGTTGCGACGAGATGGAAGGCTTTGTATTCCTTAAACTGGAATCTTGATAAAGGAAGTCCTAGAAGAAGCCCACCATTCGTCCAGGTGGTGATAAGATGTACAGGGATATGAAGAGGGTTTTCTTTTGGGTTGGGATGAAGAAAGATGTGCCCAAATTTGTTTCTCAATGTTTAGTTTGCCAGCAAGTCAAAGTTGAGCAAAAAAAGCCCGGTGGATTACTTCATCCATTGGAGGTTCCTCAGTGGAAATGGGAGAACGTATCTATGGATTTCACAGATGGTTTGCCTAGATCGAAGAAATGCAACACAACTATTTGGGTTGCGGTAGATAGACTCACTAAGAGCGCTCACTTTTTTCCAGTTAATAGTAAAAGGATAGCATCATGGTTGGCAGCAATTTATGTGCGTGAGATAGTTCGTCTTCATGGAGTACCTTCCAACATCGTGAGCGATCATGACCTCATCTTTACCATTGAATTTTGGAGGAGTTTGCAAGAAGCATTAGGTACATAGTTGTGTTTGAGCACCGCTTATCATCATCAGACTGATGGACAGATAGAGAGGGTGAACAGGATTCTTGAAGATCTTTTGAGGCTGTGTATCCTAGACTTCGGAGGGACTTGGGAAGAGCATCTTCCTTTAGAAGAGTTTGCCTATAATAACAGTTATCAAGCAAGCGTTGGCATGGAAGCCTTTAAAGCATTGTACGGACGACCCTGTAGATCACCAACTTATTGGTGGGAATCTACAAAAAAAAATATTACTTGGAGCAGATATGGTTAGAAAAACGTCCGAAAAGGTTGACCTTATTCGACGGTAGGTGAAGGCAGCTCAAGATAGGAAGAAATCCTATGTAGCTAAGAGAAGGACTGATCTCGAATTTGAAGTAGGAGACTTGGTTTTTATTAAAGTGTTACCTCTGAGGAATGTGGTTTGCTTCGGATCAGTAGGGAAGTTGGCACCTAGGTTTGTGGGACCATTTCCCATAACCAAGAGGATTGGCCAAATGGTCTATAGAGTAAAACTCTCAAACAATCTATCCAGTGTTCATGATGTTTTCCATGTTTCTCATCTGCGAAAGTGCCTGCGTGACACTGCAGTAATCGTTGAGACGAGTGTGTTGGAAGAAGTCGAAGTAGAACGGGAGGCGACACTCAGGCGAGTACCTACCCATATTCTTGGATCAGAAGTTGAGAAGCTACGCAATAAAGAGATCAAGTTGCTAAAGGTTCAATAGGGAGATAACTCAGAGGATGCGACTTAGGAAACCAAAGACAAGATACGTGCTTCGTACCCTTTCCTTTTCGAGGGTGTGCTCTTTTTTTTCCAAGTTTTATCAGTGCTTGTTTCTATCATTTGAGTATATCTTATCCATAGTTTTTTTTCGGCCTTTAGATAGGAATCCTACGGATGTAAACATGTGTTTGAGACATGTTATGTTTGATGGATGCAAGCGGATGCTAGTGTTTGCTAGTGGTTGCCTGTGGACGCATATACACACACATTAGGCACTAAGAACGGCTTAATCCCTTTCAAACGGCATATGGATGTGTGTGCATTTTCTTTTCTTTTATGGATGGAAATGGATGAATTAGCATGTGGATGTTGCATTTGGACGAATGAGTGTGCACACATATAGAACTTATAGAGTATAATAGATTTATTTGCATACATATTGGATTCATGGCACTAACATACATTGCATTAAGTAGGTCAACTGAATCAGTAGACCGCCTGATTTTTCGCATTAATGTTGTGACATATACACACACCTTTTCATATGTTCATATAAGAAGTCTTTAAGGACAATGGATGTCAGTGGTTGTTGGACAAGTAGATGGTAGGATATGCATTCTTCTAAACTTAGAGATTTCAGGGATGAAATCATTTGAGTAAGGGAGAATGTAACACTGTGAATTTTTAACGACACTAAAAGAGGATAAATTAAATAATAATTAATTTAATATTCAGAATTAAGGAAAACGGACTGCGCTATCGCATCTGTCTCGAAATTCTGGTCAAGATGGACAGTTGGTTTGCGCAAAACGGACACCGTATGAAGAAGTTATGGGGGTTTTAAGTTTGTATACGCGCAGAAACAACATATATACACATATGAGTTACGTATAAGTCAGATACGAGTTAGACCCTATCCAGAACAGTCCGAAAATCAAAAATTCATCAAGGCGGCAAATTTCCCACTCTACTGGTCGACCCCCATAGAGGGGTGTCGACACCGGGGTCTACCCCCCTTAAGGGGTGTCGACCTATGGGTTGACCCACCCACAGGGTTGTCGACACCCCTAGGGATGAGGTGGCAGTCGGTTTCTGAGGGTTCAACAACTATATATATGTGTCCAATTCTCCTATTTCTTCATTGGAAATAATAGGAGCCAAATGCTGCCGGTGTGTGAACTGAGACGGATTCGTTTTCTTCCACTTTGCAAATCAAATGCAGAAATTCAAGATCCATTCTCACTATTCTCTAAACCTAACGCTGTGAGTTCTAGTTGCTTTCAGGTTTAAATGAATAAAAGTGAATTATGAAAGACTATGAATTGGATATGATGTAAACTATGAATCTATGCTATTGTTAAACCTTATACTATGTCATGATAGATCTATTTCTCTAGATCTAATGCAATTGTGGTTATTCTATTATATTGCCTATGTGGATCTTGAATTGTAACTATGTTATGGTGAATGTAAATTTATTAATTTGAACAGTTGCAACATTGGTTAGATCCAACTTTTTATGTAAATCAGCTTTGACTTGTTATATTGCGATCAACTTAGATATGTTGTAAGTTGGACGTATGAACCCATACTTAGATCTAGACATGCTATTATGTCATTCCAACGGTGTTAGATCTATTTTAATCTCTAGATCTGAGTTATGTGATTTAATTTATCACCTTGTGTCATCATGTTAGATCTAAACCAATTGGACATCTAAACTTCTAATTTAGATATTACTATGCTTATCGTGACATCAAAGTTATGTTAGAATCATTTGACTGCCACTAGTTCATCAGTTTTATGTCCACCTTGTTATGATGTTAATTACATGTCCGTGCCAGTATGTATGTTCACCTTATCATCATACTAGTTTATGTTTATGCCAAGATGATCACTTTGGTTGTTGTTGACGTCAAAAGTTGGTCACTAGTGACGATCAACCCCCAATCGCGTGATCTACACACGAATAAAGATAAAATACACAATAAAAAGTAAAAGAGCGGGGAGAACACACAGAATTTTTATAGTGGCTCGGCAAAGACAATGCCTATGTACACTTTATATATTATTTCTCTCTTTTTTTATTACAAGTACAATGCTTTTTCTATTTGGAGAAAAGAAAGAAAATGACAATTTTCCTTTCTTCCTTTCGAGAGATTGAGATTCAGGAGGAGAGTAGAGATGAAAAGTCTGAAGAAAGCTCTCTGGCCAAAAGCCTTCCTCTTTCTCTTTAAGCTTGGAGGTATTTATAGGTGGAAAATGGTGCTTGGGCTATTGCGAAATGGTCTGGCCATTTCGGGAAGGTCCAGATACGTGGAATCCATCCACTGGTTCGAATTGCGGCCGAAAGACTGATTCCACTGCTAATAAATAGTATCCTCGAAAGTTGTGGCTGACGTGGCATCCGTGGAGAGGTATATCAAAAGCAGAGTTTTGCCCGCATATGGTTGACCGCCTTTATCTCCTTGGAAGTCAGGATATTAAGTGGACTGGCTCTGTAGAACTCTCCCAGGTTGGTCTGAGACAATCGGTCGACGAGTTCTTTCTGGAAGCGAGAACTCGGTCACCCTGGTGAGTGATTTTTAGGTAATGCGCAGTCAATCTAACTGAGATGGATTTGGGCCGATATGC
This sequence comes from Allium sativum, assembly GCA_030737875.1. Classification (NCBI taxonomy): domain Eukaryota; kingdom Viridiplantae; phylum Streptophyta; class Magnoliopsida; order Asparagales; family Amaryllidaceae; genus Allium; species Allium sativum. The sequence goes on along the minus strand of CM060922.1, from coordinate 527,040,272 downwards.
CATTGCTTGATGTGGCGCCCCTGATGGGCCTCTTGGAGCCCAACTTGTATTTGGTTGCGCGTTTGGGCTTTGGTTTTTGCCCGATGAGATTAGTGCCAAAAAGAGGGCTAACACTTTGCCCCTCAGACTATATTTTCATCGACAGAGGGATGTGTATTCTGAAATCTGAACTGAAGCACAAACGCTCGAGCTGCTATGGTCGTGCCTGACCATATTAAGGCCAGAAAACCGATGGTCCGATGTTGTATTAAGACCAGAAATCCGACGACCATGCCAGGTCGTATTAAGGCCAGAAAACCAACAACTATCGGAAACTGTATGAAGGCCGAGGTGATGATCGCCACTGGTACAAAAGTTGGTTCCTGCAAATATAAAACAAACCATGGGTCGAGCATTTTATTCCACTTGGCTTTAGAGGTTGCGAGCATAAACCATACTCGGGTTGGTGGCGAGCATAAACCATGCTCGGCTTAGTGGCGAGCATAAACCATGCTCGGCTTAGTGGCGAGCATAAACCATGCTCGGCTTGGTGGCGAGCATAAACCATGCTCGGCTTGGTGGCAAGCATAAACCATGCTCGGCTTAGTGGCGAGCATAAACCATGGTCGGCTTGGTGCAAGTGTTTCTCATGCTCAACTCATGTTGGGTTAGTTATTTTAACGAGCTATGCACGCTCATGGTGTAAAGAAAGAGGGTGTAACCGACACTCGTGTTTAAGAAAAAGCGACCTTTCTCACTTGAAAGAGTAGGTGTTTGAAGTGGTGGTGGGCTTTCGCGCTGTCCACATAGAACAGGGGGGCGAGCATTAACCATGCTCGGCTCAATAGCGAACACTAATCTGGTTCGGCTTAGAAATTTTACAACAGTCGGTCTACTTTTGCAAAAGTAAAGTTCATAACTGCTAAGCAACTATTACAAAGAAAATCTATGAGGACAGCGATTGATAGCATCAAGGCATCCCTATTATTGAAAGAAATACATTGAGAGAAAAGGTAAAAAATCTAATTAATGATAATGCCGCGAGTGCTAGTCTCAGGGTCCTTTCCGTTTCTAGGAGCTTGCGGACCAGCCTAAGGAGCTTGGGCAGAAGGTCGCGGCGGCATGGCCGGGGCGCTATTTTTGACATACTCAGCGAGTTCCCCTTTTCTGACTCGTCCTCCAATGAGATCGTGCAGATGTCTACAATCATTTGTATTATGTCCAGCTACGTTGTGGAATATACAATGCTTGCCAGAGTCAAGTTCCATCTGGGTTGGTTCTCGCTGAGGTGGCCTTGGAGTGGGGAAGGACTCGCGCATGTCGAGATAGATATCGAGCAAAGAGGAATTGAGCTCGGTGTACCGATTATATTTGTTTTCATTTCGAGGTCGGACATTGCGTTTATCCTTTTCCGGGGCCGTTCCTCTTCCTTTATCCTGGCCATTGCCATTGAGTGGACCTTGTTGTTTGGCTACTAAAACTTCAAGGCTCTCCATCTCAAGGTTGGCATCCTCTTGTCGGAAGAATCTTTCGGCCTCATAATAGAAATAATCTATATCTTTGGGAGGATCCCTAGTTAAGAGTTCGAGAATTTTGATCTCTTCTGGACTCCCGCGATGGCTGCCATCAACACCATCGATGGCTCGGGCCGATCGATAGATGCTACGGCTGCGTTGAACCTTTCGAGGAAGGATCTTAGTGTCTCTCCGGATTGCTGTTTGATGGTAGATAGAAACATGACACTTTTCGGTCGAGAGATATGCACTCGAAACTGCTCGATGAAGCGGGTGACCAGAGTATTCCACCTACTGATCGACTCCGTTGTTAGCTGCCGAAACCACATACCGGCTATATCTGTGAGAAACAGTGGAAAGCACTTAGCCATGAAGCTGGTCGATGCACCAAGTACTTCCATATGTCGCATGTATCGCATAAGATGAATGGTCGGGTCAGTGCGACCGTTGTATGGTTCGATGGCAGGGAACCTGAAGTCGAGAAGGTTTCGAGAATTTCTGATTTCTCTAGTGAAGGGGCTGCGATTGACATTGTCTATGTCTTGCTGCGAAGAATTGCCCCGAATGAAACGTCGGATGATGCTTGCAAGCTGACTCCCATCTCCAAGGAGTCGCTGCCATGAACTTAACTCTGCATCCTGAGGGGGTTCTGCACGAGGATCTGGCAAAAGCATGCTCGGAAGGGTGGTCGTTGGCTGGGCTCGACCTTCGAGCGTTGAGTGAAGGTGAGATCTGGCGGATGGTTCTGGGTAGAATGGCCCCTCTGGAACCTGATGAGTTGTGGATCGAGCCATATTTGTAGCTGAAGGTCTAGGCTGATCCAGCATAGCATGTGATGTTCGGGGGCCAGGGTTGCCCCCGTTCGAAGCGAGATTAAGAGGTTCTACGGTAGTGTTTTCTTCCGCTACGGTGAGGACCGGCATGATAGGGTGGCTCCCCTCGTTCGAAGGGAAGGCTACTCCAACTCTTCGTTGAAGAGGAAGAGTGGTTAGACTGGTCTGCGGCAAGATCCCGGGTTGTAATGGGAATAGCCTTGATTCTGAGGGACCCAGGGGTAGCTCGACTGACTCGGTAGGTCGAGATGTTCCAAAGAGTTGAGGCATATTTGTCAGACGACCTAGATCTTGGTCGCCTGCCTCTTGAGGTTCTGTTGTTATGGCCGCGCTGGTCACTGGAAGCGATATTCTCGGCTGGGATCCATCGATTGGTGGAACCAAACCAGGATGAAATAAAGGTGTAGCCTGATCAGTGGCCTGATTTCGTGCAGACCGAAGATCGGTTATTGCCCCAGCTTCGGTCGATGGAGGAATTGATGTTGAAGCATTCAACCCTGTTTCCAGTCAACCGAGAAGGTGATCCATCAACTGCTGTTGTCGTTCGAGGACTTTACCCTGAGATGTCATATGGTCTTTGAGTTCGACCATGATTCTATCCATGTCGTCCCGGGTAAGGAATCGGGACATGTTGTCATGAGAGGAAACTTCGTGGCTCGCTTCTGCAGCGTCAGCATCAGTTGCATCGTTGTTTGCGGGACGCGAGGATGTTGCATCTTTCTTTCGTTTGTTCGCCATGACCTGGGATAAGCAGGAGCTCGATGGCGGTGTTGGTGCGCTTTCCCTTCCTGGAGTGCCAAAGTGTTGACGTCAAAAGTTGGTCACTAGTGACGATCAACCCCCAATCGCGTGATCTACACACGAATAAAGATAAAATACACAGTAAAAAGTAAAAGAGCGGGGAGCACACACAGAATTTTTATAGTGGTTCGACAAAGACAATGCCTATGTCCACTTTATATATTATTTATCTCTTTTTTGATTACAAGTACAATGCTTTTTCTGTTTGGACAAAAGAAAGAAAATGACTATTTTCCTTTCTTCCTTTCGAGAGATTGAGATTCTGGAGGAGAGTGGAGATGAAAAGTCTGAAGAAAGCTCTCTGGCCAAAAGCCCTCCTCTTTCTCTTTAAGCTCGGAGGTATTTATAGGTGGAAAATGCTGCTTGGGCTGTTGCGAAATGGTCTGGCCATTTCGGGAAGGTCCAGATACGTGGAATCCATCCATTGGTTCGAATTGCGGCCGGAAGACTAATTCCACTGCTCATAATTAGTATCCTCGAAAGTTGTGGCTGATGTGGCATCCGTGGAGAGGTATATCAAAAGCAGAGCTTTGCCCGCATATGGTTGACCGCTTTTGTCTCCTTGGAAGTCGGGATATTAAGTGGACTGGCTCTGTAGAACTCTTCCATGTTGGTCCGAGACAATCGGTCGACGAGTTCTTTCTGGAAGCGAGAAACTCGGTCACCCTGTTGAGCGATTTTTAGGTAATGCGCAGTCAATCTAACTGAGATGGATTTGGGCCGATATGCCATTGCTTGATGTGGCGCCCCTGATAGGCCTCTTGGAGCGCAACTTGTATTTGGTTGTGCGTTTGGGCTTTGGTTTTGGCCCAATGAGATTAGTGCCAAAAAGAGGGCTAACAGTTATATTTCCATTATTTTCCCTATTATTGTTTATGACTATGCTATTGACTAGCCTAGGCATGCCACCAGTTTATGAGTGCGCTAATTAGAAAATGGGCGAAAAAGGTTAATATTGCCATGATTTGAATATGAACATTTTTGGACATATAATTCAAATTATTGGGTAAAATGGGTATTAACACCTATAAAAGGGAAAGGATTAATTAATTGATTAATTAATAATGGAATGTCTAGTAATTACAATTAGGAATTTTAATTGTACTTATGACATGAGGTTAGGTTGCATTAGTGGTGGAAGTCTGTCCGGACCTGACCGGCATATCCAGCAGCCACTAAAGTTGAACCTAATGTGGGAGGTCTAAGTACGCAAATACGAATCAAGCTAAGACACGAGGTTAGGCCCAACTGTGGAATAAGTCTGTCTGGACCCGACTGGCATATCCAGCATCCACACGTTGTAGGCCTAACGTGGGAGGTCTGGCCCATTATAAACCATAAATGGACATGGTAATGAATTGGACTACTTAACTAAATCTAATCCATAGTGATTGTATGATTATGAAATAAGGTTAGGGTTAAGTAAATTGATTGGAATAGTGGATGGGTTAAGCAAATTTGGAGGGGGTGGGTAATATTTACATATAGGCCCACAAACTTAACCCGATTAGGTTATGTAGTTAAAAACACCTAGTGGTATACATAACCGGAGGGAAGTATAAAAGTTATGTAATTAAAGACATCTTTTAGGGTAAGCATAATTGGTATAGGGCTATGTAATTAAAGACGCCTAGTGGTGTACATAGTCGGTGAAAAATCTAGTGGGGGATACAAGACAAAAGGGAGAGCTTGTATCTTATTGTGTGGGACCCATTTCAGTCAGTAACCCAGATTAACTATCAAATAAAATACTCCATACTAGGTGGAGAGGGGACACACTTACTGACTGATTGTAAGAGATCCAAATGTGAAGGACGGTGTGGGTGGCGCAAACCGACCGGGCAGAAGGGGAAAAGACGACCGTGACATCAGTAATCATGGGGCTGTGCATATTAGTGATGGGTCGCCACTGTAGGAAGTGATACATCCGATTGTGGGGCCGACACAGAGTATACATTGAGTAGGGAGCCGATTTATTAGGGTAGTGGTTAGGGTATATTTGGACATATGCCCTAAGTCTACCACTTTATAGTGGAAGGGATCATCTCATTCTGGTTATACTAGTGATAGTGCAAAGTAACCATTAGAGAAGTGTATACACCTTATCATGTCTACCTTGTCATTCCTGCCATTTATGTAGTGATCTCTCTTATCCACTTTATATGACTATCATGATACTTTTATTTATTTACTGACTAAAAGTAATTAGACTCACCAGACTTTATGTCTGACCCTTTTGTTTCTCCTTCTTTCTTCCGTTTCCCCCTAGGTTCCCCAGGGAGGAAACAATCAGGCTTAGTCAGGACTCATATATCATCTTGCTAGGAGCTACTTCTGAAGTATGGCTCGATTTCTAGTCTCTACTATGGCTTAACTCTTTCAATTGAGGAATTATACTTTTTATATTCTTATGTACTCAGATTGTGCAAGACAGAAGTTGTTTTATTGTAATGGTTTTTGTGACTTATGGTATTGTGGACCCCGGTATTATGATTTATGCTTGAAAAAAAAAATTTAAATTTCTGCTGCTATCTTATTTATGTTTGTCTTGTAATTATTCTGTGTCTGTTTACCTATAACTCTTCATGAAACTTAATGCATTCATTTAGTGAGTGGCAATAACGGATGTGGGGTGTCACAGAATGAATCTTTTGCCATTTACAAATAAAAGATATATGAAGAAGGACTTGAGATATTCCATGCATATTTCCTCTTCTGATTAGTGACATATAGCAGATTGATTGGCTTTTCCTTGGCAATAATTCAATCAAGTCTTCTTCTACATAGCAGTTGAAAATGAATGATTTGTTTTGATTTCCTTGAGAAGAATATGTCTACTTCTTAAAATCTTTATTAGCGCATATATAAATACATACATATGAATACATATATATATATAATATACCACTGTTCCATATATTTCTTCAAAGCAAAGGAGGCGGTGTGTATATATCCATGCTCCTTTCTTCAGCAAAAAATTGGGCTTGACAAGGATCGTGCCCAGGCCACTCTATACAAATTTCTATGCCTTTATCAGTGTGCTACAACTTCTGTTGCAATTGAAAAATTGTTGATATGGGAAAGTAGTTTTTTTCTTAGCAATTGGTCTTTAATTGAATGAAGGAGACATTTATCGAACCTGTGAAAACACATGAAAAAACCCAAAGTAACATTTATTTATTTACAAAAGATAAGATATAAAAGCATAAAATAAACACATTTCTATGTTAATCAAATAACCCCACACCTATCTTTTACTCATTTTCAAATAATTTTTAAAAAAAAAAACTAAACTAGATAGGTCATACTTCCGTACGAAACATGGTTGCATTGAGCGTATGCAACAAGCCATTAAACCTCTAGGTGTACCAATTAGGACGAGTGGTGTCTTGTGAGGGTTTTCAGCGAATACTACCCACAAAATTAAAATGCATTATGTTGTGGTTTGAATGCAACTACATGAATGCAATGGACATATGCAAACAAAAACAAAAAAATGAAAGCACGACTTGTTTCAGAAAAGTGGTATAATAAAGTAAGTTAACAATTTTTAGTCAGTTGATTGTATTTTTGATATCTCAACTTGTTACAAATTTTCAACATAATTCAAGTTTTTAATGTTAAACTCTAGTTTGGCCAGTTGGTTTGGTTGATACCTAGTGCAACAATGAAATAAATTCTTAGTTTTCTTATCACAGTTTGTAAAGTGGTATTATTATTTCCTCATGTATGGCTAGTCAAATCAATAAGGTCAAGATGTGTTTGGACATCATTGCTTATTCTCTATCTTTATAAAAATTAAAATTTACGATTAATTACTCACACCTAACTTAAAAGACCAAGGTATACCATCCATGCACTGCCTCGTGGACGGACATGGGAAATGGGACAGAGCTTGGTGGATTGTGCAGACAGATGCTGATTTTTTCAACAACATGTCGGTAATCCTTAGGTGTCCAATTCATAAAATCAGAACAAGATATACCACCCATGCAATGCCTCGCGGGCTGACGTGAGAGTTGGGACAGAGCCTGGTGGGTTTGCACACCAACGCTGGATTTACAAGCAATGTTGGATACCCTTGGATTACTATAGTTTATTGAATATAATAAGAAGAAAGAGTTACACGAATTCAGCTTAACACAACTTAGTTTTAAAGATTCGAAAATCCAATATAAGTATTTTAAGTCCTCCACTCATTAGACAAAGACTACAATTTAGAATAAACTTTGTGGCCATCAGCTAAGAATCTCCCTATGTACCAGTTACACTATTATTGCTTATAATTCAACTTTTCATGATATTTCTTATTCGATCTTAGTTGAGAGAAAAAAATACTACCAACGGACTAACACTTATTAACTTATTTTGTAGTATCAATCTAAAATGAGTCGTATTTCTAAAAAATAATAATTGACATGTTACTACGACCTAAAATGCATGATCATCCTACCTGAAAAGAAAGAAAAAATTTAAAGTAGAATGAAAAGAATGCAATGCAGACTCCTTCCCACACTTGGTCAAACTAGTGTCTATGATGTAAACATGTTTCCTAAATTTGAAAAATAGAACCCAAAGATGAATTAAATGGAGAATGTTTTATAAAATGAAATGTAATTTAACAGCTATAAGCGAATGTAAATCATATACAAAATGAAATATATAATGATGATGAATGTTCTGTGACAAATGGTGCTTTGTTTCCCCCATACTTGGTTCTATCAAAAATGATGCACAATGATTTCTTATTTGATTTGTGATGCTCAACAGGCATGTCAGTGATTCTAAAATGAAAATCTTTTCTATGAAAATTTTGTCGTGCCAATGATTTATACAATTTAGATGTAGATTATCATAATCCCATTAAGTTGAATGCCGAACCATAATTTCCTTTGATGAAATGGAACTATGATTATCTTTAAAGCATTCTCTCGATTCATTTTCATCATAATCTCATCCTAATGCCTATCTATTTTCTTGCAATTTTTTAAGGTTTTTCTTTTGGTCCTCGGTAAGATCAGAGGCAAATATTAATGGATTTTTTTGTAGAGTCCAAGTAAGCATACTTAAGGTCTTTGGAAGGGGTTTGAGGTCTAACTTAGAAAGTTCTCATGTGTTAACTTTAGTCAACACTCCTTGGTTAGATTAAAAAGACAAAGGTTTTGAGTAATGTAGTTCATTTAGTTCACAAATGTTTTCAAGCTCATCAAAACCGGAGTTAAAATGGTCAAGACACATTTTCAAGGCTTCAAAAGTGTCATTAGAGATTTCATCAACTGTGGTTTGAATCACGACAATTTCTCCTATTTCAGAATCTTTGGGTTGATGGTAAATATTCAATTCAATAGTTAAGTGCCCAAACGATAGTCTAAGTAGGCTGCTCCTACAATTTATGTTAGCATTTGAAGTGGCTAAGAAGGTACGACCCAAAATCAATGGAATTTGACTACCAGGATTCGAAATAGGCCCAGTTTCAAGAACTATGAAGTCGATAGGTTTTTCAAAGATCGATCGACCAATTGAATTGTGATGTTTGTGGGTCTCAATTATCCTAGTCCTAGTAGACGATAAACAGTGTAGGGAAGAAGATTGAAACTTTCTCCAAGATCAAGTAGGGCAAGAGAGATGTGAGCGTTTCATATTATGCAATCAATTGTAGGAAAACCAAGGTCTTTGTACTTGAATGGGGAGGGATTCAAAAGAACAGAGCTTGTGTTTGCCGTCAAAGAGGCAGTTTTTGGGACGTTAGTCGCACGTTTTCGAGTGCATAGCTCTTTCAGACACTTTGCGTATCGAGGAATTTGTTCGATGGTGTCTAAAAGTGGAATATTGACACAAACTTATTTAAAAATTTCAAGTATTTTTTTTTTAAATTCGCATCCTTCTTCTCACTGTTAAGTCTATGAGGATATGGAGCTACTAGTTTATATACTCTTTTAGAATTTTTTTTTGTTCGAAGAAGAAGGTTTCAGTATAGGAAGTGAAGGAGGCAAGGGCGTAGAAGATGTGATGTTGGGATAGCCAACATTAGATGAAAATATATTGTCGTGGTTCCGACATTAGATGAAGAGATGTTGGGGTGCCAAATTCGAAGAAGACGGAGATTTGGAAGGTTCAGATGAATTGGCCATGGTTGCCAATGGAAGTGTATCAAGCTTTTTGATTGGGGTCGAAATCGAACAATTGCCAGGATTGACAATATTATTATCAATCTTTTTTCAGGATCTGAGGGTGGTGAAAACGTTAATCGAATTATAATTTCCATCCTCACAAGAATTCGTAGTACGAGAATTGTATTTTGTATTCATCTCGGGTTGACTAGGCAATTTTTCTTTCTCATTCCTTTTCATTGGTTCCTTCATCATATTCATCATTTGTTTGAGTTTAGCATCTTGATCGTTTATTTGTTTCTCTAATCGAACAATTTCTTGAGACGTTTGAGGGGAACGAGTTGATGACTGAAAGTTAGACTGCCATACGGTTGACTCGTAGGCTTGGACTGTGGTGGAACTTGAGAAGTTTTGGGATTGGAAGAAAATGGAGTTTGGTAATTCAAATTCGACATCATGTGAGATGGATTCGCGACATTATTTGGAATAGATCACGAGAAATTTGGATGATTTATCCAACTAGGGTTATATGTGGATGTATAGGGATTATTTTGAGCAACAACATTGGCTTGGTTATGAGAGTAATAGTGGGGTAGCCCTTCTCCGACTTGAGGAGTTTAATTTTCTAAGGGAATGTGACTTGGGTCCACGACATGCACTCCTCTAGTAGAAGATCGGATGGGAACACGAATGGAACCCCATTGCATGTCCTTTTCAGAAATCCTCTAAGAATTCCCAAGCATCATCAGCCATTTTAGACATAAATTCCCCTCCACACATTGATTCTAGTTGAGTTCTAGTCTAATAGTTTAGCCCTTCATATGCAATTTGACATAAGTAATGTTCGGGAATTGCAAGATGAGGACAACTATATAATAATTGGTTGAATCTCCCAATGTATTTTGAAATAGTTTCCCCCCTCGTTTTGAGAAACTGATTTATTTCAGTTCAAATTTTAGAGTTTTGTGGATAGGGAATTTTTTTTCAAGAATATAGTGACAAATTCATCCCAACTTCTTATGGAGTGCTTTGGAAGAGAATTTAGCCATCTTTTAGCGCTTTTAAGTAATGCGAATGGAATTAGCCTTAGCTTGATTGATTCATTGGACAGTTGTTGCATTTTTGTTGTGGATGCATACAATTCAAATTCACTTAGAAATTCATATGCATTTTCATAACGATTAAATTTTGGTACCCCTTGAATAAATGAATGTTAAGCTCAAAATTGTTTCCTTCAGCTGGTGGAAACACGATGACAGAGGGCTAAACAGTCCTAGTTGGATAACATCGATCTTGAAGGAATAAGATTCTATCCATTTCGACATTGAGATTTTGAAAATGTTGATTTATTCAATTTTGATCTGTCTCGTTATAAAAGTTTTGATTTATATGAGAACCCCTAGGAGATTTATGATAGCTAAAACTCTTCTCACTCATCGTTATCAAATATGGAAAATCCAGAACTTAAATTTGACAAAAGTAGTTGTTATTACAAAATAAATAATGTACTCAAATATATCTTATTAGTTGATAATCTCGATTTGAAGGGGGAAGAGGGTCTTATGGCCGTTCACGTATAGTATAAATACTAAGGGTTACAACAAATGTTTTATGGGTAGTATGCAGCCTCTTTTGTTAGAAGATCAATAAAACGAACTAATATATATCCGTGATCAAACCCTTTGGAGAATCAATTTCATAAAATATACTCTTGTAGTTAAATCTTTTGCAAATAAAATCAAGTTTTATAATTGAAAATCGGCGAGAGTGATGGTTTTAATTATGGAAATTCGTTCTCACCGAAGTAATTCAGAAAATTCAGCAATAAACAGTCAAACAATAATAATTTCAGGAAAATAAAATATTGTACAAGCAAGACGCTGCCCCTGTAGGAAATTTTTACAACCAATTTCTTTATTTTTAAGCAGCTGCAGAACCTGTTGCATTTAGAAAATTTTACAGTGGGATATGATAGTCTTTTCAGAGCAATTGAGTTGTGCTAGTGTTTCAAACTCAGTATTTGTCACTGCTTGTCCTTTGAAATTTTTTATCTTGTTGCTTGAGCTCTTTTCTCATCATAGGCCTTTGATTTGACTCTTTTTTTGGAATTAAGTAAACAACTAAAAAAACACAAGAAAGTGGAAACTAAAAAAAACTAGGCTTGTAAAAATTAAATAACTCATGACCTCTGTTATCAGAGGAGACCCAATGGAATCAACGACTAAATCTAACCGTTTTATTTTTTTTCCAACACAAATCGTTCCCAAAAAAAATGGAAACAAATCTATTTAACAAAAGACCAACCTTTAACTCCAAATAACTGAATAACATGCCTCTTATCAGATTCCAAAATAACAAAGCAACCGAAAATCAACAAGGAGCTTGCCCCCTTTTCTCCTTTGTTCCAGTTGTTCGGATTTCTCTAAACGTGTGGCACTAATGTATGGGTTTCGAATCTAGTTCAGCGGTTTAAATCAGATGTTTCGATTTTGATTTTGGGCCAGGGTATTTCGAATTCGGTGAGGGAATTGCGCAGTGGCAGGTAGTGAAAAGGACGATCAGAGGTTGTTGTGCTATTGTCGGTCTTGGGAAAGGGGTTTGACTGGGGATGGGGTTCTTCGTGAATAGGTATTTTGGATGCAAATTTGGGATGATAGAAAGGTTGAAGGATTGTGTGGGTGAATAGAGATCGCCAATTGATGTTGATGTATGTGGATGCATGAAAAAGAATTGAATTGTTGTGGTAGAACTAAAGTGGAGGGGATGTAGTTCTGCCATGGGGTGAAAATGGAAGCAAAAGAACTGTTTTTGTTCGAATTGCGGTGGAGGATTATAAATTTGGTTAGGGCAATGATTGTCTGAAGTTGATTTTGGATGTGTGTTTGTTTAGGAGGTGATGGAGTATGCGTGAATTGTGAAGATGGTTTCGGTTCTGGTCTGTGGATGGAGTTGGTGAATGGTTTGGGTATGAAGATAAGTGATGAATGGTTGGTGGTTTGTGATGGGTAAAAGAAAATGGTGACTGTGATGTGAACACGTTCAGATCACAAGGCAGAAAGGTTTTTCCATTGATCATGAGTGGTTCGACGATGTTCTAGGAAACTTGGTTGGGTTTGGGATCTGTGAATTGGGATTTTGGCTATCAGCAAGATGGTGGATGTTTCTGGGTACGTGTTAGCAAGTGGATTGGAGATGAACTTGGTCAAGGGCCAAACTTAGTGATCCAGTAGCTTGCAGTTGGATGGTAGTGAAGAAAAAGGGAAAAGAAACTTGTTTTTTTTTTTTTTGAAAATTTGCGGGAAAAAGGAAAGAGATGTAAAAGGAAAAAAATTGAAAAAGTGTAAAGAAATAAATGGAAAAAAGGAAATAAACTCAAGGAAATTTGATAAGTATTTTTTTTCTCTTGTTTAGAAGATTAAAGTACCATTGAGTAATACCAAATCTAACTAATCAAGATTTTTTTTTCTATATATTAAAGAAAATAAAAAGGAAAAAAACAAAAACTAACACGAATCAAAAATTAAATAAATAATAAAATTTAATCTTTGCCTCCCTGACAACAGCGCCAAAAAACTTGTTTGACACTTTTCTATAAATTAGAAAAGCACAAATTTATTATAAATGATTGCAAGTGCATAGGTGTGTGGTATGCAAGTCGAACACAAGGAGGAAAATTAAATTTTATAATTTATATATTTCATGGGCGAGTTAGACGAATTTGGAGAATTTGTTGAAATAGAAATTGAAACTGCAAATTGGCTCAAAATAAATCTAATTGAACTGACAACCAAATCACAATTATCAATAAAAAAAAAAATTAAAACTGTAATTGAAATCACTACAGATTAGAATCTAATAGGATCTATAATAAATTCAATGATTAAAAATAAAAAAAAACTGAAATAAAATTGCAGAACAAAAATAAACTAACAGAAAAATAAAATTAGGATTACCGTTGAATATTAGACAGTCAATCACTAATGAAAATTAAAATTGTAAAGACAACTTATGCTCTACCAAATTTAATTGTATAGATGGCACAAATTGCTTGAAAATAAAAATTGCATAAATAAAAGAAAGAGCGCTTTATTAATGGAGTAAAGAAGTACAGAAAAATGAACCAGAGATTTACAACAAACATAATGTGTATTTATAGGGGATGTAATCTCCTTTCTGTGAGAACAATTGGGCCAAGAATGAATCTCTTGAAATAATTTATTCACAAATAAAAGAGATATGAAGATAGACTTGAGATGTTCCATGCAGATTTCCTCTTCTGATTAGTGACATGTGGCAGATTGATTGGCTTTTCCTTGGCAATAATTCAATCAAATCTTTTTCTACATAGCAGTTGAAAATGAATGATTTGATTTGATTTCTTTGAGAAGAATATGCCTATTTCTTAAAATCTTTATTAGTGCACATATTATATACATACATATGAATATATATATATATATATATATATATATATATATATATAATATACCACTATTCCAAATATTTCTTCAAAGCAAAGGAGGTTGTGCGTATATATCCATGCTCCTTTCTTCAACAAAAAATAGGGCATGACAAGAGTCGAACCCAAGCCACTCTATAAAAATTTCTTTGCCTTTATCTGTGTGCTACAACTTCCTTTGTGATTGAAAACTTGTTGATATGTGAAAGTAGATTTTTTTTTTCTTAGCAAATGGTCTTTAATTGAATGAAGGAGACATTTATTGAACCTGTGGAAACACACGAAAAAATACCCAAAGTAATATTTATTTATTTAAAAAAGATAAGGTATAAGAGCATAAAATAAACACATTTCTATGTTAATCAATTAACGTTCCGAATGTCGGAATAAATTCACCATTTCAGATCAACTCAATTTCTAAATTCACTTTTGAATTTATCACTTCAAATTATAACATATTTCCTCTATAACTGTTTTAATATGCAAAACGTTTGCTTTCAATTAATTATTCACTTTAACCATGAATATTGTTTCTTTACAGAAAACTGGACTCGTTATATCCAATAAATCTTGATTTTATTAGAAATACCATTATAGGTTAAAATTTCATCTATCGGGTTATTTTATAAATTCATTCAAATTCCACTTTATAAACTCCGTCTACAAGTAAACTTCTTGTTAATTTTATAGTAAGCTTATAACTTAATCTCAATTACATATTTGATTATAATTTATCGGTTTCAGGCCAAATATAAATTATCTTCTCAAATTCTGAAATATAAAATATATAATTTCTAGAAACAAAGTATTTTTATAGCATTTGACATAGTCAAATTATAATTATAAATCCTTATCGATTCATTTCAATTCTATTCACATTTCGAACATCGAAATAATTTCATTGTTATCCCTTTTGAACATTTCCCAATTTCTCCTTTTATTATTTATTCTTGAATTTATATTTTCAAATTATTTAAAAACAATTATTTCATTTCATTTATAACATCATTTATAAATCAAACTACTTGTTTTTATATAATTAAAACAAGTTATTATATCTAGCCTAATCGAAATTCAGTCTATTTAAAAAAAGATTTTGTCCTTTTTAAAACACAAATTTTTTTCCCGTATAATTTTACGGTATTTAATACTAATTATTTCAGGGTCAATGTCATTCAAATATTCGAAGCACACAATAATCAACCACAGATTATCTATCACATCATATAATGCAGTATAAGAAGAAAAACAATAATTGTTGAGGAATCCAGTTGGAACCCTTCAACCTGTTTCCCATCATTCACGGATGTTAATTCACATAAATAACATCAATTTCATGCCAATATGAGATCTTATGATAAATATGATCAATATTTAACCTATGTTATATATACACACACACACACACAACTATATCTTTAATTTTAGTCAACTTATAAGCAATTCATCCAAACAACCATCACACATCATTCAATTAGTATTTATTAATATTAAATAACGTTTATAACATTATAAAATTAGATAGTGATAGTGATTTTACCCACCTTGGTCGTTAATCTTGAAAAACGACTAACTTTCAATTGATTCAATCAAGCATTTTATTTTGCCTAAAATTGTAACGACCTCTCTCTAGATAAGTTCCATTGTATAGCCTGCGTTCCTACGATCATAATGGATCATGTTTTGTTGAAATTTGACAATGTATGAGAAGGATATTACATTATCAAGTTTGTATACTACTTTAAATTAAAATATACTTAATTTAATTAAAATTTGGGATTTACCATTTCAAAGATCGGCCCATACCTATGCTTACCCACTACGCTACATTGATTCATCTCCCACCTCTATATAATTTGAATGCAAGCTCCAGTTTAACAACCATTGCCATTTCTTCCATCTACGCTATCTCCACTACTTTTCCAATTTAATTCGTCATAAAATCACCAAAAAAATTCACTTTCATTTCTCTTCGCAGTCTTCCCTATCACAAACCACTCGACATCATCGATCAAAATTCGTTCAATAGCCTTCCCACACTAATGGGAAAATATAGAGAACACTTTGTGTTCGAAAATCGTATACTTTTTGCAATCAGAAGCAATATCATCTACTGATCCTAAAACAAATATCTTTTTCTTCGATCGAATCCCTAATTCCCACTAGGATCAGACCCTAGTATTTGCTGTCGACATTTGAATCTAGAAAAAATGTGTCGTGTCTAATAAAATGTGTACGAAAATGATGAGCAGGTAGTAAGGATTTCGTATATATGAGTTTTGAGATTTTTAGTCGAAGAATTAACTATGTTTCAATTTTGTTATGGAAGAATGAATATGACTTTTGTTTAAGCTAGGTAATGGCGACTTCATGTGTCTGGTTTTCCAGAATAAGAAACATCGAATGACATCACATATTTATAAGCCAAGAAACTTAAGCATGATGAAATATAGTTCTACATGAATTCTTTTCTTAGGTCTACATATATTTGTAGGGTAGATCGGCTAAAAATTTAGATTAGGGTAGCTTGATTTGAAAATACATTACAGAGTGGTTCCTTTGGCATGAAGTTGGGTAAGAAAACGACTGCAGTATCCTGTTTACTTTGGTGTGAAGTTTTAAAGGTGGGGTTTGTTGTGCATGTGTCATTGTCTAAGATCTAGCTGCCATGAATACTCACTTTGATATTCCCCACCCGAGAGTGCTTCTTTTATAATATATGATAACAAAGAATACGTGTATATGTCAGTAGAGTATACATTTATATCATCAATAGCTGTTTGGCTATGAAAGTGATAAAAATAGGACAATAGAATTAAACACAAAATAGGTATATACAGGGAAGGTAACGTGAGGTTTGTATTTTTTTTTTTTAAGAAAATGTTAGGGTACCCTACTATATAAAACTCCATTCAAGTACGAACCGCTACGTACAAAAATAAAAATACCATTGTATCGAGCAATGAGCCACAATCACAGAACAATAATAAAGTACACAAGTTAACTTATATTGTGAAATTTCAAAAATGCTGATATAGAGTGTAAATTACGTTAAACGAAGTGTTGCTTATTTTCCAAATGAAAAATTAAAAAAAAATCATAAATTTAATTGGAAATATATCTCAAAAACCTTACCTGAATTTGAAACCAATATCTTATTATATTAAATAAGTCATTATAGTTTATAAACGATTTCATAACGACCCTCTGAAAAATTGATTTGGACATAACTCACAATCTATAAGACGAAATCTCCATTTTTCACTTCCATTAGAAAAATATAGTTCACTAGATTCGAACGCATCTTGTTTCAAAGAAACACGACTTATAACAAATCTTGCATACTCATTTAAAGTTCAAAATGTAAAATTACGAACTACCGTGCTATGAACCCGTTAACAATTTAATTACAAATTATACGTTCAATCGTCATTTAAAAAATATATTTGTTATTATCATTTGAATCTAAACTTGATTAAATTTCTTACATTATCCAATTGACACAACATTACAAATTCAGCCCATTCCAACTATTTCGGAATAAAATATATTATTCTACTAGTTATAATAATTAAATAATCAAAACATTATTTAATTCAAATCATCTAAATTACTAAACCTTTATTTGAATAATTAAATAAATTAATTATTCAATTGTTAAAAATATAGGATTTTACATTCCTTCCCCCTTAAAAGAATTCCGTCCTAGAAATTTCTAAGGTAGGAAAAATGCTACAAACCCAATTAACTAGGTTAAAAATTATTTGTTTATCCTAAACTTCAATTTCAACTAAACCAGTTTATTTTAATTAAAATATTGATTTATTCCTAACAAAAAAATTTAAAAATTCCGAAAAAATTCCAACATCTTAAATTTTCGAAAAATTTCGTCAGCGTCTCCTTTGCACGACTCAATTGGTACAAGTACACCTCGCCTCTCTAGGTTTCTCCAATCCAAAAGAAAATCAAATAGCCAAGCTGGTTGCCAAATAAGCTCATAAATCCCATACCCAATATATAATATAAACTTGTACCTTTTCTTATCGAGCATTCAACTCTGTCTCTTCTATTTGGTACCAAATCAGCATATACCATGCATTCCTAATTTTGACCCTCAATCGGTTTATCTTCAAACCAGTCATTCTCTTATATCGAAGCCAAATCCAAGTTCCATTCTCAATTCCAAATTCTTATTCAACAATCCAATTCCAATTCAAATTCCTATCTCAAAAATATTATTATGTAACCATGTTAAGTTCCATTCCCACATTCCATTAATTCTTAAATCTGTTATTTTCATCTCATAACCCAAATCTGATTGTTTCAATATCGTTGTCATACAATTTAATTTCCACTTAACTCGTCTTAGTTAAATTACTATTTGCTTTCACAATCTTTAGCCAACTTATTTTTAATTCAAACAATCTCTCCATGGGAGTTTTAAACAACTTTGCCTTTCTTAAAATCAAATATTCCCTTTCAGGATTTAAAATAATTTGTTTTATTAAACTAATTCAAAACAAAATCTTTGATAGTAATCTGTCACATAGAAACTCGAAAATGAACATTGAGATCTGGTCGTCATCATCAGGGTCGTTTTCTGGCGACTAAAGTGAGTTCAATACTATATAACTTTCAAAACTTATTTTTAAACACTTTCATTTTGGATCACAACAAAATATTCTTTAACATGCTTGGAAAACATTTCCAAATTCACACAAGATCTTAAAATTTCCGCATATATAATCCAAAATACATTTCCAAACACTTTTCAGATTTCCAGATTTTAATTCTAAACCCGTTTTAAATACAGATTTAATCCATCTAATTTTATATATTATACTTACGAATTCAAATTGATTATTTATAATCATCTCAATTACAATCTCAAAAGATTATAATAGCAACCAACACGTCCATTATTGTAATACCCTGTATTTTAATAACATATTAAAATCATAAATCAAGGCAGAATTTAATTTTAAAATAAGAATAAGGAAAAACGGGTTGCGCCATTACGTTCATCTCGGAATTCTGGATGAAATCGAGTCCGAGTTCTCGAAAAACAAAGTCTGTATGAGGGAGATATGATCCTCCGAAGTTTCAGAAGATTTTATAATAAAAAACAGCTCAGAAATTCGAATTCAAATTCAAATTCAAATTCAGAACCCAGAATCGAGCTGGGCGGGAAAATTCCCGCCCAGAGATCAGTTCGACTAGGGGGTCGACCTGGCCAGACCAGGTCGACCATATGGTCGACCTGGGGGTCGACCTCCCTGGTCAGGCTGGGTGGGTCTGGTTGGCTGGGTGGGTCTGTTCTGGGCCTGTGACGAATTTTAATGGTTCAGATCAATTTAGGGTTAATCCTAAGGCCTAAACTAGTTTCCTACTCCTATATAAACACCCTAAGACCTAACCTAATTCACAACAAATCATTCTTACACTATTATGCTGCTGATTTACATCTTAAACCATGGCCGTTGCCTCCAAAGTAAAGCTTAAGTATTCAAACTCGATTCAAATCAAAGAACAGAGCCTCTACAACAATTCAAGAAGATAAAACAATGTCAATGCAACATTCTACGATAATTTCAGTTCTTGATTCGTTAGCCATGCTCTGTTAGTTCTAGTTGCTTTTAGATTTAAGTATTTAATTATAATATGGCCATGGAATAAAGTGGAATTGGATTTAAGTATGTTTATCGATTCAGACCTATTTCTGTTGCTTCTTGAATCTTGAGTTTTGAGACTTGTCTATCTTTTCTAATGTTAAGTTCATGATCTATTCAGCCTGTTGTAAATCAGTTTTCTTGATTCATGTTGGTATTATTATCAAGTTGTAATCTTCATGCCTGTGATGATTTTTTTTTCTCTGATCTCATTTTTATGCAAAATTCTATCTTCCCGTATTTATTTTCTTTTAATGAACCTTGGTCAATTTCGGACTTAAGGCCTAAATCGCGATTTGCGTACGATTGAATACGTGGAAATATTGGGATATTACCTATTTGGATATATGTGTTGGGTGGAATTGATGGCATAACATGAAATTGGAAATTTGAGTATTGTCAATATAATTGAAATTGCAAGTGTGGGCATTGGCATAAGTAGTTTGGCATGAAGTGGGTATACATGAATTGGCATGTAAATTAAATCACGAGTTTGGGACTATGTAAATTAAATCAAAAGATTGGGCTTATGTTAATTAGGCATATGTAGAATTGGGAATTTGAACATGAAAGCGATTGTAAACTTGATAATTGGCATAAACATGTATTATAACTTGGGCAACTGGCATGTATTGTAATAAAAAGATTATAGTTTGGGATAACTACATCATGAATCATGATTTGGGTTTATTTGGGTATGAAACTTGATACATGTAATTTTGGCTAGAACTTGATATGGGTAAAATGGCATAAACTTGGCATACATGCAAATAGGCAAGAATTAGACATATGTAAACTGACTAGAATTGGTTACATATATTAATGGGCATGTAATTTGGAACTTGGGCATTTGTTTATTAATATGTAAAGTTGGGAATTTTGACTTATATGACACATATGTAATTAACAATCTAATGGATGCCTTTGACACGAGGTTAGACTTGTGTTGTGGTGTAATTCTGCCCGGAACCGCCCGGTATATCCTGTGACCACAACAACAATAGTCTAATGTGAGAGGTCGTAGGCAAAGATTAGGTTGTGGTGAGGCCTAACACGAGGTTAGACTGAGTTATGGTGTAATTCTGCCCGAAACCGCTCGGCATATCTAGTGACCGCAACAATATGTCTAATGTGAGAGGTTAGTGTATTGAATGCTTGAACCTGAGGTTGGAATGGGATTGCGGTGTATTTCTGCCCGGAACCGCCTGGCATATCCAGTGACCACAGATAAGTCCAATGTGAGAGGTTGATGCATTAGTAAATAATAAATGCTAATGAAACCTGTAAAGTTGGGTAAGGTTAAGCTAACGCGACTGGACTAATGACACTTAACCAATATAACACATTAATTAGACAAGTGGAGGGGGTTAAGTAAACTAAGAACACTTAACCAATACAACATGTTAGTTATACAAGTGAGTGGGTTAAGTAATATGACTAGACTAACGACACTTAACTGATATGACATGAATGGGTGAGTTAAGTAAACCTGAACTTGATCGCTTGAGAACACTTAACCATTTTAACATGTTAATTAGACAAGTGGGTGCGGTTGAGTAGACTAATAACACTTAACCAACATAACATGACAAGTGGGTGGGTTAAGTTAACTTGAATTGATTGATGACACTTAACCGATATGACATGATACACTGGTGGGTTAAGTTAACACAAGGCAGAACACATAACCAATATAACATGATGCGTGGCAAGGTTAAGTCAACTTGAACATATAGATAATACTTAACCAACTTGACATGATACGTGGGCAGGTTAAGTCATGAACCGCTTGAATATACTTAACCAATTTGACACGATGATTTGGTAGGGTTAAATCATGAACTGTTTGAATATACTTAACCAACTTAACACATGATTCGTAGGGCTAAGTCATGAACTTGAACGACAACACTTAGCCAATTTGACATGACATGTAGGCGGGTTAAGTCACGAACTTGAATGACAACACTTAACCAACTTGACATGCTAGACTGATAAGGGTTAAGTCACGAATTTAAATGACAACACTTAACCTGTTAGACAGAAACCCTAGTTACGCGGTCCATTTCAGCAGTAACCCACATAGATGTATCAAGATACCCTGGAACTAGGCAGGGTGGGGCACGATTACTGGGCTGATTGTAAGCGACCAGAACGACGGCTAAGTTGGTGCGCCAGTGTAGGTTCAGGCGGACTATGGTCGTGCACGTAGTCCGGAGTTGAAAAAGCAACCATTGAGCATCAGTAGGTTTACACTGTGCGTGCTTGATTTTTGTCGGGGGTTGGCACCTTAGGGATTGATACACCCTCTGGTGGACTCAGCATAGGTAACTACATTCATGATAGGGCCGTATGGAACAGACACATGAACGAGCTAGGACTTGTAGGGAGTCGATCGATTAATAGATCGTTTCGTGGGACCAAGTAATGGGTCATTTCATGACACTAGGCAAGGGATCATTTTATAGTCAACACATGACATGGGTTGGGATACTAGTACGGGTGGTGCAGAGCAAATAGATATCATAGAAATATTTTAATGGTGAAGCAGAGAAATCTTGCGATGCTTGATAGAAATCTTGCGAAATTATACTTAGTTTATCTTGAATGGGAACCTTGCGATGTTATACTTGACAAAAATCATATGATGTTATTCTTAGTTATCTTGCCTATTGCTTACCTTGTCATCATGCTTATGATTACTTTCAGTTTATTCATGACATGTTATCTTTACATGTTTATCTATTCAAAGTAACTGAACTTACTCAGTCTTTATGACTGACCCGTTTTGTTTCGCCTCTTTTTCTTCCATTCCCCCCTAGGTTCGTAGGGTGGGAATACAGCTTAGTTCGGATCTTACCAAGCTTCTAGACTCTTTCGTGTATGGCTTGGATCTCTCTCTTTTGGCTATGGCTGCCTTGTTGCTTCCAATTGGGGAATTATGCTACTATTGTTATTTAAGTTATTTATGCTTCTTTGTTTTTGAACAAGACAGATATTTTGGCTATGAAATTGGGTATTGGAAGTTGATGGGTTTATGTTGTAAACAATTATGTTAACACTTGGATTTTCCGCTACCATTTAATAAATGATTTGAGGTTGCTTTTCAGCTGTTTCATATATGTCTGTCTTGTAATATTTCTGTTCTAGTACCCATAATACTCCATAGAAGTTAAGGCATTCCCTTTGTGAGTGACTTTAACGGACGTGGGGTGTTACATTTGGTATTAGAGCAGAAGGTTACCAGATTGGGAAAAAGCTTTTAAAAACCTTCTGAAATTATTTTCAAAACGTTTACAAAGAAGCATTTTTCTATGAAAAGTTTTGTTTTACGAAAGGCATATTCCCCAAAGTCATATGCACTATCTTTTGATTCTCTCCTTGAGTCTCTTGTCTCTTTCTTTTTCACCATAGTTTGTAGGTATACGACACATGTAGGAGGACAAAGAAGTGCCTAATCTCCATCAGTAGCCGCAGCAGTTCCATCTGCGACTAATTTTATTTCAAGCTTTGTAGGGTTGACATGCGAGGGGGTAGCTTTCGAGAAACCGGCCAACAAACTATACAAGGATAGTAAGAGTGAGATTGAGGGAGTTTGGGCTAAGTAGCACAATCCCAAGGATGAGAAACCTGTTGATATGGCTTAATCCATGAAAAAAAAGAAGTGAAAGGAAAAAGGCCAAAGTGAAAGAATAATAAAACCCATGACAAGAAAGAGTATCGTTAGTATGGTAAAAAGGGACATGTAGTTAAGTGTTATAGGAAAAGGACAAGGGCAAAGGACAAGATCGTCGAGAGGGCAATCGTATGCTCTCACTACTAGCATACCTACGAGAGGTGGTAATGTTTATGTTAAAAGTTTAGCTTTTCTTTTTTATCATACCGTGGGAACTTTGTTTTTGTACATCGCATCCTTTTAATTCTGCTTCGATAGTTGAGTCTCTGCACCTTAGTACTAGCGTGGTAGAGGATCCCATTTTTGTCTCAAATCCTGTTGGGGAATCGGCTCATTTATTCATGACTTGTTTGGATTTGAGAATGTCTATGCTATGTTGAGTTTAGAAGAAATGCTTATGTTTTTGGGCTATGGGCTGATTCTAGGGATGGAGTGGTTATCCAGAAATGGTACCATTCTCGAGTATGAAAAGAGAGTAGTTAGACTCTTGACTTGCCTCGGTAATGCCCTCGAAGTCTAGTGTAACCCTTAGGGTTCTGCCATGCTTAGTTACCTAGAATCTCTTGATACATTTATTGATCCGCTCGAGTAGTGTTTTCCACTAAGGCGGGTGGTTCATTTCGCTTATGCATGAGTTATAGAAAATCACCTTAGTGAGTACATTTGGCAACATGGTTGACATCTTTTTATTTTCAAGAGATAGTTCTTCTGCATGGAATACCTTATAGTGAGTAAACGAGATCCAGGATTCACTAGTGAATTTTGAGCAGCTTGCATAGAACCATGAGTACGCAGTTATGTTTGAGCCGAGTATACTAGAAGGAGGATAAGTGAAAGTGGAACGAGAGGCAACATGAAATGAGTTCCAATTCATATTTTGGAAACAAGAATTAAGAAGCTACGAAATTGTGAAGTTAAAGACGGTCAAAGCACAATGGAGTTAAGCTCAAGGAAATGCGACTTAGAAGACTGAAGACTAGATACGCACATCATATCTCTTTTTAAGAGTATATCCTTGATCCCTCTTTTCCTGTAGAGCTTACTTGCATGCTATCTTTTAAGTATATCCTCTCGGTCCTATTCTCAATCCTATTTCTGTTGCAAACCCCATTGGGAGTTTGACTCGTCTGTTAGTAATACATGTCAGGGCTTGAGGGTGTTCGTTGGGTTGACTAAACTTTTTGGGTTTTATAGGATATGGGTTAGTTTTAGGAAGGGATTTATTGTGACCTAAAAGGAGTCCATTGTTCTTAGTTTCCTAGAAACATATATATTGGTTGGGTTGAGAAATTCTTTGGGTATCAGTCTGATGTTGATTTCAATCTTTGGAGCTGGTGCTTAGGGAGTTCTTCTCCTAATCAGTATATATGTGACATAGATTTCCAGTTTTGACATTGCCTAATAGGCACAAAGTTTTTACTTGCTTCTATCATTCGACTATCTCTTTAGGTAGGAATAATTGAGTGTAAACATGTGTTTGAGACATGTTACGATTGATGGTTGCAAGTGGTTGCAAGTGGTTGCTCGTGGATGCATATACACGCACATTTGACACTAGATCGGCTCATTCACCTTTCATATTGCATATGCATGAGTGTTTATACTTGTTTATAGATGAAATTGAATGTGTTATCATGTGGATGTTGCATATGGATGGATGTTTGTGCACACATATAGTGTTTATGTGAATAGGACTACTTGCATACATGTTGGACTCATGGAACTAAACATATTTTGCATTAAGAAGATCAATCAGGCCTGATCATTTACATTAGATAAGGAACATATACACACACTTTCTGCATATGTTCATACAGCATTAGAAATCTTTTAAGGATAATGATTGCTTGTGGATGATGTTTTGAGTAGATGGATAATGGATGGTAGGACACATTCTTCTTAACTTGGAGATTTCGGGGACGAAATCCTTTAAGGAGGGGAGAATGTAATACCCTGTATTTTAGTAACATATTAAAATCATAAATCAAGGCAGAATTAAATTTTAAAATAAGAATCAGGGAAAACGGGTTGCGCCATTGCGTTCGTCTCGGAATTCTGCATGAAATCGAGTCCGAGTTTTCGAAAAACGGAGTCCGTATGAGGGAGATATGATCCTCCGAAGTTTCAGAAGATTTTATAATCAAAAACAGCTCAGAAATTCGAATTCAAATTCGAATTCAGAACCCAGAATCGGGTTGGGCGGGAAAATTCCCGCCCAGAGCCCAGGTCGACTAGGGGTCGACCTGGGAGTCGACTTGGCCAGATCAGGTCAACCATATGGTCGACCTAGGGATCGACCTCCCTTGTCGTGCTGGGTGGGTTTGGTTGGCTGGGTGGGTCTGTTCTGGGTCTGTGACAAATTTTAATGGTTCAAATTAGTTCTAGGGTTAATCCTAAGTCCTAAATTAGTTTCCTACTCCTATATATAAACACCCTAAGACCTAACCTAATTCACAACAAATCATTCTTACACTGTTATGCTGCTGATTTACCTCTTGAACAATGGCCGCTGCCTCCAAAGTAAAGCTTAAGTATTCAAACTCGATTCAAATCAAAGAACAGAGCCTCTACAACAATTCAAGAAGATAAAACAACGTCACTGCAACGTTCTACGACAATTTCAGTTCTTAATTCCTTAGCCATGCTCTGTAAGTTCTAGTTGCTTTTAGACTTAAATATTTAATTATAATATGGCCATGGAATAAAGTGGAATTGGATTTAAGTATGTTTATCGATTCAGACCTATTTATGTTGCTTCTTGAATCTTGAGTTTTGAGACTTGTCTATCTTTTCTCACGTCAAGTTCATGATCTATTTAGCCTCTTGTAAATCAGTTTTCTTGATTCATATTGATATTATTATCAAGTTGTAATCTTCATGCCTATGATGATGTTTTTCTCTCTGATCTCATTTTTATGCAAAATTCTATCTTCCCCTATTTATTTTCTTTTGATGAACCTTGGTCAATTTCAGACTTAGGCCTAAATCGCGATTTGCGTACGATTGAATACGGGGAAATATTGGGATATTACCTATTTGGATATATGTGTTGGGTGGAATTGATGGCATAACATGAAATTGGAAATTTGGGTATTGTCAATATAATTGAAATTGCAAGTTTGGGCATTGGCATAAGTAATTTGGCATGAAGTGGGCATGCATGAATTGGCATGTAAATTAAATCACGAGTTTGGGACTATGTAAATTAAATCAAAAGATTGGGCTTATGTTAATTAGGCATATGTAGAATTGGGAATTTGATCATGAAAGCGATTGTAAACTTGATAATTGGCATAAACATGTATTATGAACTTGGGCAACAGGAATGTATTGTAATAAAAAGATTATAGTTTGGGATAACTACATCATGAATCATGATTTTGGTTTATTTGGGTATGAAATTTGATACACGTAATTTTGGCTAGAACTTGATATGGGTAAAATGGCATAAACTTGGCATACATATAAATAGGCAAGAATTGGACATATGTAAACTGACTAGAATTGGGTACATATATTAATTAGCATGTAATTTGGAACTTGGGAATTTGTTTATTAATATGTAAAGTTGGGAATTTTGACTTATATGACACATATGTAATTAAAAATCTAACGGATGCCTTTGACATGAGTTAGACTTGAGTAGTGGTGTAATTCTGCCGGGAACCGCCCGACATATCCAGTGACCACAACAATAATAGTCTATTGTGAGAGGTCGTAGGCAAAGACTAGGTTGCGGTGATGCCTAACACGAGGTTAGACTGAGTTGTAGTGTAATTCTGCCCGGAACCGCCCGGCATATCCAATGACCACAAGAATACATCTAATGTGAGAGGTTAGTGCATTGAATGCTTGAACCCGAGGTTGGAATGTGTTTGCGGTGTAATTCTGCCCGGAACCGCCCGGCATATCCAGTGACCGCAAATAAGTCCAATGTGAGAGGTTGATGCATTAGTAAATAATAAATGCTAATGAAACCTGTTAAGTAGGGTAAGGTTAAGCTAACGCGACTGGACTAATGACACTTAACTAATATAACACATTAATTAGACAAGTGGAGGGGGTTAAGTAAACTAAGAACAATTAACCAATACAAGATGTTAGTTATACAAGTGGGTGGGTTAAATAATATGACTAGACTAACAACACTTAACCGATTTGACATGAATGGGTGAGTTAAGTAAACCTGAACTTGATCGCTTGAGAACACTTAAACATTTTAACATGTTAATTAGACAAATGGGTGCGGTTGAGTAGATTAATAACACTTAACGAACATAACATGACAAGTGGGTGGGTTAAGTTAACTTGAATTGATTGATGACACTTAACCAATATGACATGATACACTGGTGGGTTAAGTTAACACAAGGGAGAACACATAACCAATATAACATGACGCGTGGCAGGGTAAAGTCAACTTGAACATATAGATAATACTTAACCAACTTGACATTATACGTGGGTGGGTTAAGTCATGAACTGTTTGAATATACTTAACCAATTTGACACGATGATTTGGTAGGGTTAAATCATGAACCGCTTGAATATACTTAACCAACTTGACACATGATTCGTAGGGCTAAGTCATGAACTTGAACGACAACACTTAGCCAATTTGACATGACACGTAGGTGGGTTAAGTCACGAACTTGAATGACAAAACTTAACCAACTTGACATGCTAGATTGATAAGGGTTAAGTCACGAATTTAAATGACAACACTTAATCTATTGGACAGAAACCCTAGTTACGCGGTCCATTTCAGCAGTAACCCACATAGATGTATCAAGATACCCTGGAACTAGGAAGGGTGGGGCACGATTACTGGGCTGATTGTAAGCGACCAGAACAACAACTGAGTTTGTGCGCCAGTGTAGGTTCTGGAGGACTACGGTCGTGCACGTAATCCGGAGTTTAAAAAGCAGGCATTGGGCATCAATAGGTTTACACTATGCGTGCTTGATTCGTGTCGGGGGTTGGCACCTTAGGGCTTGATACACCCTATGGTGGACTCAACACAGGTAACTACATTCGTGATAGGGCCATATGACACAAACACATGAACGAGCTAGGACTTGTGGGGAGTCGATCGATTAATAAATCGTTTCGTGGGACCAAGTAATGGGTCATTTCATGACATTGGGCAAGGGATCATTTTATAGTCAACACATGACACGGGTTGGGATACTAGTACGGGTGGTGCAGAGCAAATAGATATCATAGAAATATTTTAATGGTAAAGCAGAGAAATCTTGTGATGCTTGATAGAAATCTTGCGAAATTATACTTAGTTTATCTTGAATGGGAACCTTGCGATGTTATACTTGACAAAAATCATATGATGTTATTCTTAGTTATCTTTCCTGTTTCTTACCTTGTCATCATGCTTATGTTTACTTTCAGTTTATTCATGCCATGTTATCTTTACATGTTTATCTACTAAAAGCAACTGAACTTACTCAGTCTTTACGACTGACCCGTTTTGTTTCACCTCTTTTTCTTCCTTTTGCCTCGCAGGGTGGGAATACAGCTTAGTTCAGATCTTACCAAGCTTCTAGACTCTTTCGTGTATGGCTTGGATCTCTCTCTTTTGGCTATAGCTGCCTTGTTGCTTCCAATTGGGGAATTATGCTACTATTGTTATTTAAGTTATTTATGCTTCTTTGTTTTTGAACAAGACAGATATTTTGGCTATGAAATTGGGTATTGGAAGTTGATGGGTTTATGTTGTAAACAATTATGTTAACACTTGGATTTTCTGCTGCTATTTAATAAATGATTTGAGGTTGCTTTTCAGCTGTTTCATATATGTCTGTCTTGTAATATTTTTGTTCCAGTACCCATAATACTCAATAGAAGTTAAGGCATTCCCTTTGTGAGTGACTTTAACGTACATGGGGTGTTACAATTATATTATAATAATTCCAATATCAATCATTCATTTTATATCAAAATAGGGCAAAGATATTTCATTTACCCCTTTTTTCCTTGAAACATACTATGATGGTTCATCGTATTCGAGTGTTTAGAAACCCCTACCGACATTGTGGTGCCCCGCCGTCGACCCGAATTCATATGCCACTCAACCAACAAATCTCCCCAATATCAAATCATTTTTATACAATCTACAAATACGCTCTCTCGTATATACTCAAACTCAATCTAGAGCATTACTAACCCCATCACTATTGGGTCAAGCCACAGAGCCAAGGCAACCACTTAACCTTCAGCTCTGATACTACTGTAACCAATGATTTTCGACCCCGAAATTTGACACAAAACATAATGTCATCTATTCAAGGGTTGGAAATATCAGATCATTAATAGAAAGAAGTTAGAGGTCGAGAAATAGAAAGGAAGAAAGTTAGAATAGAAGAAGAAGATCACAACAGAACAGAATCAGAATAAACACGAATCTCACAGCAAAACGAATAAAATATATTATATAACATAACTTTTGAAATACAAATTTTAACTGTGTATACATACCATTTCAGAGTACAACACATAACATCTCAACGGAAATAAACTCCATGTATTACTAATATCGAAGCCTCCTGCTCCAAGCTCCTCCAAGTATACATGCAAAATCCCGACTACATGATTGCCCATACAAATTTAGACACCCAAGAGTTTAGGTGTGATGACCGCCCATAACTCCTGCACTAAACAAGAGGAATAATGCACTGAAAGATGTGATAGGAAGCTATGGACGATCGTAAGGGTAGGAATCTGTCGTGTAACTCACAACGCAAGGATAAACTATAATAGAACATATACAACTGGAAATAATAATGAAACAAATTTGAGTAGAAACTCCAACTTTCATAACAACTAGAAAGAGTATTCGTACATCCTGGACTACAACATAAATGTCTATACAAATTTTCCTTAATACAACACTCAGAGTGAAACATCAAATAGTGGAAATAACATATACAAGATAGTAGAAAATTAATACGCCAGCCTTCTGCGCACCACCACACAGCAACATCGTCCTCACTAGGATATCACCTTTACCTACTACTAAGTCTGCCCATCCAAAAACAGATGAACAACCCAAGGTAATAAGAGTGAAGCATAAATTTTTGAGTAAGACAACAGTCTTAGTGAGCGATAAAACCACTATCTAACATCATCAACAAAGTACATTGGAATTGGTAGATTAACAAACCATTCTACGACAACACCAGATAAGAAATCATCTTTATCTTCCCCACATCGGACAGTGATAGCCTTTACAAATAATCATTTCAATGATACATCCATGGCAACTAGAACAACCATTCACTTAAGGAAATCGTAAGTAACCAAGCAATATCAAAAAAAGCAAGTAGTTATATCTCATGTAAACCATCCTAATCGAGATCGACATTTCCCAAGCACAATCCCCAGAGGCCTAAACCAATATCAGACAAGCACCCAAGAAATATCTCCTTCGATATCAGACAATCTACGTGAGACGTACATGCAATTAAACAACATTCATGACTAACTCTGGCTATCACTGCCAATCTTGCTTTGAAACCATCGTTAATCGTATGACCGGCTAAACAACTTTCCATTAACTGTTAAGGGCCAATGGTAAACCACGGTTCAAGCAAAAGCTCCATACGCCATACAATGAAACATATCTAGGCCCGTTCGAGTTTCCCAGAGTACTCGGCTATACAACGAAATCATGTAACCCTTGCTTTGAGTTTGCTAGAACCTACGACAACGATGATTCCTCGGCCTTTAGTATCTCTAATCGTCATCATCGACAACCATCCAACCATTATCTATGAACTCAAAACACCCTTGAGTCGTTTCAAAATTCGTTGCATTATGACGATCAACGAACACACCACAACACTTCGACCATTACACCTGAATTCACTTCGAAGTGATCACCATCATCGACCCAAAAATATATGCTATTTGGTCGATAGTCCTTTTCATAGCATTACCAAACTTCATTCTACGAAAAATAAACCATAGCACTTTAATCTCCATTCACAACATTTGGAGACACTGTCTTCCTTAGGTTATTTCATGACCTAACTCGCTCAGGCCACACCAATGACCTGACTAAGCCATTCGGCCTGAACGACATGACTAGGTCGTTCGGCCTAAACGACCTGACTAGGTCGTTCTCCTTTCTTAACCTCTCAGCACCAAAACTAACCAATCCAAGTTCCTTTACACGACCTGTGACCTAAGCTTGCGTCAGGACCTAAGTTTCCACTGAACAACCTGATGCCAGCAAGCTTCCCAACTGCTCAGGATCCACCATGATCTGAAGCCAATCCATCCAATCTCATACTACCACGTTACCCTTGACCTGGTCTCCATGGTCTAAACCCACGACCTAAGCTTTACGACCCAGCACCCCAACGTCTTGAAGACTTCCAACGGTCTGATCTTCTTTTGCATGATCTGACTCCATTAATTGGAGAACAAGAAAAATGACCTAACCTATGAAAAATGACCTAACTCCATATCTGACCCAAATAGCTTCGTCTTTGACCAAATCTTCGACAAACGACAACTTCTATCTAAACCACTCATCCAAATCATCCAGAACACTTCATGAAATTGCTAACAACATCAAAATAACCACTATCGTCAATAGTCATATAAACTTCACTAAATCATGACAAAACAATAAATAAACTAAAATGATGGATCTAACTTGCATAAACATATGAATTAACATAAGAATTACTGGATTTAAGTTGCAAAATTAGATCCTATGGTGTTTCATATGAAAATATACTTACCATAATGTAGATCAAGGTGAAAACAACTTGAAAATGATGAAATATGATCAAACAACGCATATACTTGATTGAATCCACGTGAGAGATACATATCACTCATCAATTCTCCAAAATAATACAAAATCAATGAATCATGAATCCAAACAGCGAAGAGCACTCTTCAAACCTTTCAATTTAATGAGATTTCACTTTACTTTGCATAGATTTAGCTTTAGACGATGTAGATCTTCGATTCTCTTATATAGATCTAGAATTTTAATGGTGGAAATTGTATTTGATTGAGCAAGGTGAATCATGAGCTCAATCAAATGAGAAAATAAAGAAAAGTAACCATCTCTCCATACCTCTAACTCCCTATTTATAGCCTCCCACCATCCCAAGGCCTCCTCAAATCATCCCCATTATGGCTTATAAACCTAAACAGAAATTGTGAAACACAAAAACAACGATTTCTCCCAAGAATCAAACCTTTAATGTGACCACTCTACGGAATTTGCAACACCATTTCCGTTCCAATGATGTCGACCGATCTCAGCACCTGATTTGATCCTAGTCAAAAGTTATTCCTTATAAAAGACTAATAGGGGAAAAATGGTCACAAATAAAATTGGTAAAAAATATGGACATGTCTCACATCCCTATAACCAACATATCAAAATATGAGAATGATCTGACCCTTAGGAAATAAAATAAAAATATTTTACGATTCTCTGATATGTAAAATGCGGGTTGTTACATTCCCCCTCCCCCCATGAATTTCGCCTCGAAATCCCAAACAAACATAAACAACCAAAACAATTCTACATGCCAACCATCCATAAGAAGCCAATTTTCCATCCTAACTACCATCCATCAAGGCATGGATCCATAGCCTTATCCTAGCATGCAGAATTCTATCAACAACAACAAGAATAATAGTACAAGTTACAACAGAGTAAGAATGACACAACACTCATGGGTTATACCAATGAAGAGTTCTAGATGGGTCGCCTTCATACTCTCTTCTGTTTCCCACGTACAGTCGTCACCATCCTCACTCCATGGTACCTTAACCAACTTAATTGTTTTCCTCCTAAGTTATTTCGTGTAATTTCCCACTACACGAAGCGGCTTACGAGCTCTCGTAACCATGGACTCGACTACTAGGTCTTCGTACTACTCCGGAGATAGCACTACATTCGAATCGTGCATGCATTTCCATAGAAACGACACATGGAAAACATTATGCACACTCGACATCTTCTCGGGAAACTCCAACCTATACGCGAGCTTCCTTATTCGCTCGACTATCGGAAACGGTCTAACAAACCTTGGAGCTAACTTTCTTTTTCTCCAGAACTGAACAACATGCTTCAATGGCGAATCCTTCACGAAAACCATGTCGCCAATATCGAATTCCAAATCCTTATGATGCTTATCAGCATAATTATTTTGACGGTCTTGGGATGCCTTCATTCGTTGTCGAACGACCTTGATACAATCCGATGTTTCTCTAATTGTCTCTAGCCCAAGTATCAACTTATCTCCAATCTCTAACCAACATGCTGGAGAATTCTTCGGTCTACCATACAACCCCTCGCATGGTGCCATCACATTGCTCGACTGATAGCTACTATTGCCTGCAAACTCAACTAGATGTAAATGGTTTTCCCATGACCCCCCAAAATCCAATACACAAGCTCTTAGGAGATCTTCCAAAACTCGGTTAACTCTCTCAGTTTGACCATCAGTTTGAGGATGATAAGCCGTACTCAAACCCAACTCGGTTCTTGTAGCTTCTTGCAACCTCTTCCAAAATCCACTCACGAATATGGATCTCGATCACTCACTATGCTTATTGGGATGCCATGGAATCGAACTATCCATTTTATATAAAGCTCAGCCAACTTCGATGTTGTCCTAGTCGACTTGATAGGAATAAACCTTGCACTTTTGGTCAAGCGATCTACAATGACCCAAATTCCTTCATTTCCTGCCCTGGTTCTAGGTAGTCCATCGATAAAATACATCGATATCTTCTCTCACTTCCACGTAGGAACTTTCAATGGATGAAGCAATCCACTCGGCTTTTTTTGTTCAACTTTCACTAACTTACAGTTCATGCACTTGGAAATGAACTTTCCAATATCCCTTTTCATTCCTTCCCAGTAATAGGCTCGCTTCATATCCTAATACGTCTTACTACCACCAGGTTGAATCGTCAACTTCCAGTGATGACATTCCTTCAGAACCCCATCTCTTATTCCGTCGATATCAGGAACAACTAGTCATCCTTACTTTCGAAGCCAACCTTCTCGATCGACCTTAAATTATTTATCTTCTAGTTCCAATTACTGGATAAACTTGACAAGCTTTGCATCTTCTTTTTGGATCTTGCTAATCCTTTCGATGAGAGTAGGTCTTATCAATAAGCTTGTCAGCATTTAAGATTCCAACTCACACCGTGGTCTGAAATCAAATCCTACCAAATACTCAAGGCTCTTCCATTCTGAAAACATCGCTCCCAAATTTTTGTATCTTCGACTTAATGCATCTGCCACTGTGTTACCTTTGCCAAGGGTATAGGATAAACCAAAATAATATGATGCCAGAAATTTTAACCACCTTTGCTGCTGAAGATTCAAATCCTTTTGGGAGAAAATATAGTTTAACGACTTATGATCCGTAAACAACTCGAATCGAACCCCCAATACGTAATGACTCCACATCTTTAATGCAAACATGATCACTGCCAAATCCAAATCATGAGTTGGGTACTTCCTTTCATGCGGCTTCAACTGTTGACTCGCGTAGGACACAACCTTATCCTTATGCATTAGCACTGCTTCAAGTCCAGTAACACATGCATTAGTGTATACCACCATCTCTTAATTCCCACTTGGAATGGTCAAAACAGCAGCACTCATCACTATGTATTTCAGGATTCAAAAAGCTTGCTCACACTTCGCATCCCATGTGAACACTTGGTTCTTGTTCGTCAATCCTGTTAATGGTGCAACTATCTTAGATAAATCCTTGATAAAGCTTCGGCAATAACCTTCCAATCTAAATAAACTTCTCACGCCCATTGCATTTTTAGGTCTATCCCAGTCTTGGATTGCTGCCACCTTAGCGGGGCAACCGCTATTTCATTTCCAGAAACTACATGTCCTATGAACCTCACTTTGCTTTTCCAGATGTGACACTTCAAAAAATTAGCCTCTATCGCAAGATTTCCAAAACAACTCTCAAGTGCATCTTATGCTCTTCCTCATTCCGAGAGTAAACTAGAATATCATCCACGAACACAAGCATGAACTTGTTCAACTTATCTCTGAGAACCTTATTCATAAGATCCACAAATTATGCTAGTGCCTTAGTCAACCCAAATGGCATCACTAACCATTCGAAGAAAGAGGATGGTGTCCTAAAAGCAGTCTACAACACACTATCCTTTGCCACTCTCAACTGGTGAAATCCCGTTGCCAAACCCATCTGGGAAAACACTTTGGCTTCGTAAAGTTGATCGAACAAGTCATTTATCCTCGGCAACAAATACTTGTTCT
Organism: Allium sativum; assembly: GCA_030737875.1. NCBI lineage: Eukaryota > Viridiplantae > Streptophyta > Magnoliopsida > Asparagales > Amaryllidaceae > Allium > Allium sativum. The sequence goes on along the minus strand of CM060922.1, from coordinate 527,004,921 downwards.
TCTCGTTCACCTTGTTCAACTCACGATAATCCACACACAACCTTAACAATCCATCGGCCTTGGTTGCAAACACAACAGGTGCACCCCATTTGGATACACTTCTTCGAATGAATCCTGTTCCTAAAAGGTCACGAACTTGCACCTCTAACTATCGTCGTTCCTTAGGTGCCATCCACTTAAGAGGCATAACGATAGGTCTATCACACTCGACCAAATCGATTTTAAACTCAATATCATGACGCAGCGGCAAACCTTTGACTTCTTCGAAGACATCCTCAAATTCATTAGAGATCAGCACAGATGACAAGTCTTACTGTGGAATAACAAGCAAATATAAATAGTTCACGAAGACACCATCTTCGGGATTACATCGAATCAAAACCTTTTGCCTTTCCATATCCTCGGCTCTCACCTTAAGATTCGCACAATTCACTCTTGCTGCATACCTCTTGAGCCAATCCATGCCCAAGATAATCCCAAACCCAACGAAGTTCAAAACAAAGCAATCACACACAAAGGAGCAACCATGATAACACAAGACCACAATAAAGCATACAAAGACTAGACGAACCCCCGACCGGATTTGTCACAACCAATGGTCTATCACAATTCCCAGGTTCCAAACCCAAGCGGCACACTAGCTCATTACAAATAAATGAATGTGATGCTCCAGTATCAAATAACATATGAACTGAAACACTTTTAACTGAAAGAGTACCTTGGACGATGACACCCTTACCTTTCTCCTTTGCTGTAGGAGCTCTTGAAGAAAATGGTACAGCCTCCAAATCATACGCCTTCACAATCTGCTTCCCTTTCGCTAGCTCCGGATAATCCTTCTTGTCATGCCCAAGTTTTCCACACTTGAAGCGCTTCTTTACAGCTTTTGGATTCTTACATTTCTTGAAATAATGGCCTTTCTGCCAGCAGTTGCAGCAAATCACTTCACCTCTCTGCCTCTTCTGGCCACCCTTTCCTTTCTTCTGTTGTTGCTTTCTCTTCTTCTTATTTTTACTACCTTGATGTGGTTTTGGAGCTTCCTTAGCTGCAACAACAACAACTTCTTCTTTGGGAAATAAGCTCTCATGTCTCACATCTTTTTCCATAATCTTCTCATATGGACCATCTAGATGTTCCACAAATGATCTCCCAATATAGGTATTCAGACCGATAGCAAACTCTCATTCTTTTAATAGGGTGTGTCAATATATGACCGAGAATATCCGGACAAGGCCTAAAAATCATAAACATAATCGAGCGCAGATATACCATTCTATTTCAACACAATAAATTTATTGAACTGAACAGAATTCTGAGCAGTAGAGATAAATTTTGTCTCGGATTTGACTTGGATATGTTCCCATTTATCTCATCTTCCAGAGTCTCGACCAAAACAGAATTCCACCACTCCACGGCCCTTCCCTGTAACTGCCTTGATGCAAGCTTTCTCTTAGTTGCATCATCTATAACCAAGTCTTCAAAAATACGAATACGAGTATCTAACCACCTCTGAGCCTCTTCAGTCGATTCTGTCCCTTTAAACTGCTTTCCCCATAGAGATGCGAAGTCTTTACACAGCTTCAAAAAATCCACAACCCTAGGCACCTGCACACCTACATCTACCATGGATGCCACTGGAGCAGGTACCCTTCTCATGAATGCCTCAATCATGGCTTCAAACATGGTTGGGTAGTCTACTGTACCGCCATTTCCCCCTCTAAGCACAGCCTCCTCCCTAGCAGTTTGTTTTGAAATTCGTCAACTAATACTAAATCTGCAATATAGAATGATTAGCCACTTACAAGAAAAACTGCTAACGGAGTTCAAATGGTACTATACTATATACTAATATATAGTAAGTATCCATCAGAAATCTACAAGTACGTCTCTCATATGTTATTAAGTCTTCGAACTTTGCTTAAATCATTAATCAGAGCTCTGATACCAAATGTGACGGCCGCCCATAATATCTCCACTAAACAAGATGAATAATGCGCTGAAAGGTGTGCCAGACAGCTATGGACAATCATCAAGGTAAGAAAACACATACGGAACCTGTCATATAACTCACAACGCAAGGATAAAATATTATAGAACATATACAACAGGCAATAATAGTGAAGCATATTTGAGTAGAAACTCCAACATTCATAATATCCATACACCCCAGATTACAACATAAATGTCTGTTCAGATTTGCCTCACTACGACACTCAGAGACAATCATCAAACAACGAAAATAACAGATACTAGATGGTAAAAAAGCAATACGCCATCCTCTTGCATGCCACCGCACAGCAACATCGTCCTCCCTAAGATATCACCTGATAGCTACTTCTCAATCTGCCCATCCAAAACCGGATGAACAACCCAACGTAATAACTGGGAAACATAAAACCTTGAGTTACACAACGTTTTTAGTGAGAGATAAAACAACTATCTAACATCATCAACAAAGTATATGAGAATAAGTAGATTAATAAACCAATCTACCACAACACTAGAGAAGAAATCAAACCCATCTTCCCCACAACGGACAGTGATAGCCTTTACAAATAAGCATTTCAACCATACATCCATGGCAACTAGAACAACCATTCACTCAAGGCAATCATATGTAAACAAGCAATAGTAAACAAAGCAACTAGTTATATCACACGTTAACCATCCTAATCGAGATCGACATTTCCCAAGCACAAGCCCCAGAAGCCTAAACCAATATCAGACAAGCACCCAAGAAACATCTCCTTCAATGTCAGACAATCTACGTGAGATGGTATAAGCAAACAAACAACATTCATGACAAACTCTGCCTATCACTGCCAGTCCTACTTCGAAACCATCGTTAATCGTATGACAGGATAAACATCTTGCCATCATCTTTCAAGGGCCAATGGTAAACCCCGGTTCTAGCAAAAACTTCATATACCATACAATGAAACATATCTAGGCCCTTTCAAGATACCCAGGGTACTCAACCATACAACGAAATCGTGTAACCCCTGCTTTGAATCCGCTAGAACCTACGACAATGATAATTCCTCGGCATTTAGTACCTCTAGTCGTCATCACCGACAACCATCCAACCATTATCTATGAACTCAAAACACACTTATGTTGTCTGCACATTCCTTGCATTATGACGATCAACGAACACACCACAACACTTCGACGATTACACTTGAATTCAGTTCGAAGTAATCACCATCATTGACCCAAAATATACATAGTTTGGTCTATATTCCTTTTCATAGCATTACCCGACTTCGCGCTATGAAAAACAAACCACAACAATTAATCTCCATTCATAGCGTTTGGAAACGATGTCTTCCTTAGGTCATTTCATGACCTAACTCACATGCGCACCAATGACCTGGCTAGGTCGTTCGTTCCCAACGACCTGACTACACTACTACAAAAGTGGGGCATATTCGACACTATTTTTCTATGGACGTAGATCAGAAAAGCGTTGCTGTAGGCCATTTTTTCGAATAGGCTACACTAAGGGGCGTGGCATCCGCGACCGTTGCATTAGCCAACTAAGGCAACGCTTTTGCCCATCTATGACCACGGAAAGAAAGTGTTGCATTATAACCTTATTGCAACGGTATATGCATGTAATGTAATAACATACAGCGTTGCCTTAAGCAGAAGCCAGAGCCTAGCTTCCAGGTCATGGTAGTGGGGTCCACATGGATTTTCCATGTCAGCTGTCAACGTGTCACATGCCACGTCAGCTGCACATGTGTCATATCAGCTATCCATGTGGCGCCACATAAGCTGTGGTCCCCACGTACCGTAACATTGTGCAATTAGTAATATTACACTTAATGCAACACCACAACATAGTCTAATGCAACACCACAGCAATCTAATGCGACACCACAGCAATCTAATGCAACACCAAAAAACATCAATTGTAATGGTAAAAAAATCAAATGCAACACCAAAAAAAATCAACTGCAGCTGTAATACAACCCTGTAATTATAAATTCTGTAGTACATATATTTAATCCAAAACATTGTACCACATTCATACATATATACCAAAATATTCATACAACAAATCCTCCCAAAACATTCATCACCACAGTTAGACCAACCAATTATATATACCAACTCACAAGTGTCATCACCAACACATTCCACAAGTGCCATCACCAAAACATACCACAAATGCCATCGCGAACACATACCACAAGTGCCCTAATTTAAAGCAACAATCTGAATATATCACACGTGCTAACACATACCATCCAAATACTTCAGTCAGTTGCCGGGGTTGCAGGAGTACAAATGTCATCTTCATCACTTGTTGTGGTGAAAAAATAGTCTTCGACATCTAAATTAAGATCTGGATTGGCTTCACTTAGGTTTTTTAACACCCATGACACGTTCCCTTTCACTTTTCATTTCACCTTTTCTTCCAAATCCATCTCAAGCTCTTGCCTTATTTTTTTGGTTAGCTTTTGCACATAACTGTCCAAAGAATCAGGAGTTGTTGGAGACTTTTTAGCCATTTTACCTCTCCTTCTCACAAGCCAGTTCCACGTGTGGCTCTTCCCACCAGAAACAAGTGCATCTGCCTCAGCAATTTTTCTTGCATCCACCATTGCTTGAACCTTTGCCTATAAAATGAAAACCAGGCAAGCATAAAGATAAATAGGCAGCTGGCAAGAATGAATTTATTAATAGAACTGGTTTTCTTTCAAACTAACTATGTACTCGATTTAATAAGAAGCTCGAACAAGCTACAATGTTCCAATTATACAGACATAAGTATTGCATTTCAGTATCTAATTATATATGTATTCACTTATTTGACCTTTAGTTCATCCGTGTTAGTCTTGTAACTTCTAACCAGTTCTCGTTTATATGTTTCCAAATAAACAACGGCCGCAGATGTGGAGGCTTTTTCCGGGTCCTTCTTTCTCTATCAAGTATTAGGATTACCAAAAATTAAACACAATTTTTAACATTCAATGTTAAGAATTTACATATCTAGCTGCTGCCTATGAATATTGTGACAATGATATATAAAATATAATTCAATGATATAACAAATAACTTAAGTTCAAAAAAACACATACTATCTCTTCTTTGACTACTGCATGAGTTTTGGGAACCATGGTATGTGTCTCGTTTAATGAATTACGATGCGTGGAATTGTTATCAGCTAAGGCCTGGAAATCCTTTAAAAAAATTAGCACTAAACAAGGATAATACGAACTACTAAAGAAAAGATTAACACTAAAGAGGATAATGTGAACTACTAAACATTATACAAATGCGAATATCATTAAAGTCGTACCTGAACTGATTCTTCCCCCAAGTATTCCAAGAGCATTTTAAAGTCCTCCAACGGAATTGTACTGGGCCTATTTGCAAGCCTTTCTTCATCAGTTGAATATTTTTTATAATACCTTGCTTTGATGCGAGACTTGTACTGCCTCCAAGAGTCGTTAAGCTTATTCAATACCCACTTGTGTCCTTCTTCCGATATACCAATCACAAAATTTAGGAAACAAACTAATTAATTAAAAGCAAACATTTAGGAAGTCGGTTGAACTGTATATGGTTAAGGAAATTAGATTGTACCATAGAATATTCCAACATTTATCGCCTTAATTGATCAGGAACAACATGCCAATTGACGTAAGTAAGAGACACATTATCCTTTGCTAGTATCCCAAGAAAATTGCTTAACTCTGTAATATTATCAGATAATGGTTGACCATCCTCATTCAACTCAATTACTACTTTATCATCAGGGGTTCTAGCATGCACTTTGGTCATTTTTGACTTCCCTCTAAGTTTTTTTGGACCTTGTACTTTATCTACCAGGTTCAAAAAAATGAATAGAAAATAGACATACTCAACAGTGCAGTGCAGTGCACAGATAAAGAAACATTATATTGTACGTGTACATGTTTCATCTTCCTGTGCAATTCATTCCTGCTCTAATTGATCAGTAATATTTTCCATTGTTGGAGGCGCTTCAACATTCTGCTTTTGACGTTTCAACACCGCTAGATAAGCAGCAACTGAACCAACAACTTCATATGAATTGGTTGATTGTTTGAACAATTTGCTATATGTAGGTTTTAAAACGGATGGACAAGACGTTGTAGGTTTTAAAACTCCTGAAAAAGACAGTCTAGGTTTCATAAATTCCTTTAATGTTTCTGTGAATATCTTCGGGTTATTGAGTTTCTTTGGAGTGGGAGTGTGTGTCATGATCAACTCCTTGTTGGAGCCATCTTTCTTTGGAGGGGGTGCGGGTCATCACTTCCTTCTCAATTTCAATGGAAGCATTGGTTTGCGAACAAGTTCTCGGTCCAGGTAAAGGATCCTTTGACTTAACAATTTTGATTCTCTACAATTAAGTCGAAGTTCAAGATTTTTTACGTTCATAAAGGAAAAGACAATAAGTAATAAACAAATAACTTCTTTATACCTCCGAATTTGATGAATCATCAGTGATGTCTTCACCAGTATTTTCTAGGATGTATTCATCACGTCCAGCAACATCTTTACCTTTATCTTTCCTATTTCGTGCAGCAGCCTCTTGCATACAACTAACCAATGAAGGCACCCCAAGTGATCTACTAACTGCATCATTTTCTTGCATTCGCGCAATGCGCTCCTGTTCATACTTTGTAAAAACTAATGGTTGTGAGAATTGCAAGCAGATTAGCATTATTACTCACCATCGATGATAAATTTAAGCTATTTAACCAAATAGAGTCGACATATAAACAGTTCTTGCTATCTTGACAGAATTCATGCACAAAGAACAAATAGTTACTTGAATTAGCTGCAGCCTTCATGGTCGAAATACGACATCAACACAGTAATAGAAAACACTAAAATCCAGTTCTTGCTTTTACGTGCAGAATTTTAATAAAAAGTAGTTTAAAATACAAGATTTCATCTGGATTAATAAAACTGAAAAACAACATCAGCTTCATTCTCTCGGGTATCATCATCATTTTCTGTTTCATTTTCTACATTTAATTTTCTCTTGGTTCCTTCGTCCATCACAGTAACATCTTCATCATTATTCATATCAGGCTATGGCGATAGTTTCTTCTGACCCATTTAAGTTGGGTTGTTTTTCATCATTTTGTGTTGTCGCTGAAGTCTATGTCCAGTAGTATACTTGCGCTTTGCAACCGGCTTCTTAAAAGAACTAAGAACAATAAAAATAATAACGATGACCTCCTTCATAGTTCTTTACACACTCATGGAGATATATATAAGAATGGATCTATATTACATGTACATATATACCTTGAATTATGTTTTTCCTTAACCGTATGATTACATGTGGCTGCAGTTGAATCAACGGCTCACTGTCTTTGTCAATGGTGTTGTCGATGTAAAAAACCACTTCTTCTTGCCTATTGCAACCCTGTACGTACTCGTTTACGTCCTTGTCTTTCAATATTAGCTGCCATTCATCCATCATTCCTTTGCTGATATAGACTCCTCCTATTTTAGTGTAATGGAGGCAATCTTTAACAAAGTCCATAATCACACTGTAAGAAAAGCGGTCTACATCATATTTTGTTACTACTAAGGATTCTCCACAAACATAACACTTCCTTCAAAACTCTCTTCCATGGTGCAGTCGGATATTAACAAGTTCATCCATCATGTACAAAATCAATACATTAGGACACGGTACATGCATGTTAAAGTGGACAAAAAATAACAACTATAACATTTTGGTTTATAACCAATTTAGATGACAGTAAAGAAAGACATTAAATCATAAAACATGTGAACAGTGTAGATAGCATTATGAGAAAAGAGTGCCAAATACATTCATCAAAGATAATAATTTCTAGCTAAAATAAAAAGTGCCAAATACATCATAAATTAGACCAAATTAAAGCAATAAGAAAGAGGAATTTTTTAATCCTAACGAGATGGAATAGGATCAGAAACTTCTGCTTCTAGTTCTGTTTCTAGTTGTATTACGGGGACATCATCCATAATCCAACCCCCATCAACAACTTCTGTCTCTAGTTCTCCACTTATGCCCATATCATGCGAATGCATATTGCTCATGTCTTCATCCAATGCATTCTGATTTTCAGTATCACACCAATCTCTCGGCAATTTTTTAATAACGTAATTCTTTTCAACTGCATCTTCCATATAAAATACTTGCTGCACTTGCGAAGATAGGACATAAGGATCAGTTTTATGGAACTTGCTAAAATTTACTCGAGTAAAACCATATGAATCTTTTTCCTCTTGGTACCAGCAACAGTTAAAAAGGACCACTGTGAAAGCTCCCCAATAATCAAGTTCAAAAATTTCTTCGATTGACCCGTAGTAATTGACATCACCCACTATTAGGTTTTGGTCTTTCGAACTTGCAAAGCTGGTGGTTTTGGCAGTAAAAAATACACCACTATTTTGTGTGGTACATCGAGAATCTCCAAATTTTGTGTAGAATCTATATCCATTTACTATATAACCAGTAAACTTCCTAGCTACTCGATTAGGACCTAATGCAAACACCTCTAAATCTGTTGAAATATTGTCCTTTTTCATAACCTCTTCTTTAAGCCAATTCCAGAACTCTTCGAAATGTTCTCGTTCCCTCTTGTATCTTCTTGGATTTGCAAGACCATCCACAAAAGCTGGATGAATCCCAAATAATAATTAAGGTCAAAAAACTATGAAATGCAGATGTTAATTTATAGTTAAGGAAAATGATATAGGAACTTAATAACTTACTCGATCAAACTCTCAATTTCTTTATTACCAGAATTGAATAGAATATAGCGATGCGTTGCCTTCCAGTCTACATCTTTCAAATTGAACATCTTTCCATCTTTATTCTTATTTGTTCCAATATGATATTCCAAATCTGTTGGACATCTTCCAAAATCAATCGACGTGCTTTCTGTTCCTCCATCAACGCTTAAAAATCTTAAACAAAAGGTCACACACTCTTTTGCCAAGTAACCTTCTGCAATCGAACCTTCTGGTCTGTTTCTATTTCGCACATAAGATTTCAACTTTCCTAGATATCGCTCAATTGGATACATGCATCTAATATGTTCAGGCCTGCCGTAGTCGATTTCTCTGCATAAATGAACAGGAAATTGTACTATTATATTGAAAAAAGCCTGTGGAGAAATCATTTCAAATTGACAAAGTATTTCGACAATTTCTTTTTACATCCTCTTGATCTCATCCACTTCGATAACCTTGCTCCATAGTTCTCTAAGGAATGCATTAAATCTGATTATTAATAACGCAATCTCGGGTTTTGATACTTTCTTCATGGAAAATTGTAATAAATAGTGGAGTATGAAATGAGCATCAAGGCTCTTATATCCCACAACTGTTCTCTCTTTTATGTGCACGTACCGACTAACATTCGAGGCACAACCGTAGGGCAGTTTGGCATTCTTCAATATAGAGCAAAATATTTCTTTTTCCTTATTTTTCATATCAAATATTGCAGCTCTAATTTTGACACACTTTCCGTCACCACATTCAACAGGATGAAGGGCCTTCCTTATGCCTGATTCCTGTGAATCCAAATGAGCGTTTAGGTGATCTATCGATGTGCGGCCTATATTAAGTTAAGTTCCTAATATTTTGTTGCATATGTTCTTCTCTATGTGCATGGCATCCAGGTTACGTCGAAGGGGATCATGACACCAATATGGTAAGTCAAATAGTATTGACCTTTTTAAAAGGGCCAACACTTTTACCAGGTTTCTTCGTTTTATCCCCAAACCAATTTTTGAATCCCCGAAATAACTCTTCAATATCAATTCCTAATAATATTTCTGGAATGCTCCCCATTTCAGTTTTTCTATTAAATCTCCTCTTATCCGGCCTCCTCTTATGTGTCGGATCAAAAAACTTTCTATGGTGCATATAACACATTTTTTTGCTATGCTTCAAATAATTTGAAGAAGTATCATAATGGCATACTGGACACGCTAGTTTCCCCTTCATGCTCCAACCTGACAACATGGCATATCCATAAAAATCACTAATGGTCCATAAGACACTTGCACGTAAATTAAAATTCCCACCAGTCAAGGAATTATATGTTTCGACGCCAACATTCAATAATGCTTTCAATTCCGGAATTAAAGGCTGCATATATACGTCAATACTGTTCTTTGGAGAATCTGGACCAGATATTAATGTTGAAAGAATCAAATTCTCTTGTTTCACACATAACCAAGGCGGAAGATTGTAGTTTACCAACATAATTGGCCATGTACTATAACTTGAATTCATTGAACGATATGGATTAAATCCATCAGATGCTAGACCCATTCTAACATTACGATTTTCTGATGAAAAATCAGGATAACGATCATCCATCATTATCCATGCCACACCATCTACCAGATGTCTTAGTTTTCCATCTTCTTTTCGTTCCAGTTGGTGCCATCTCATAAGTTTGGAAAAATTATTTGCACATAAACATCCTTTGTAACCTTGGTCTTAGAGGAAAGTACCTTATAACATTTGCTGGCACTTTGGGAATCGATTTTGGTGGATCATTATTATCAACGATGTCTTCTTTTTCTTCTACAGCACACCTCAAAAAACCACAAATGTCACAGGCCTCTTTATCTTTATTCTCTGCCCAATATAACATGCAGCGGTTTGGGCATGCATGTATTCTATGGTAATCAGGACCTAAATCCTTAATGACATTCTTTGCAGCGTAGGAAGACAAAGGCAGCTGGGCATTAGGAAAAGCTTTTTTATAAGCTTTGGTAATTCCTCAAATGCAGACTCGTTAATTCCATAAGCACGCATTAAATGATAAATCCTGATCAAGAAACTTAGTTGAGAAAATTTAGTGCAGACAGGATACAATGGTTTTTGTCCTTCTTTAACATGCCGATAAAATTTCTCGGCCTCTGTATTTGGTTCTACTACAAAGTCCCTGGGATTTTGACCAAATTTGTAACCCGCACATTTGAAAATCACATCTAAGTTATCCTCAAAATCCATCTCCATTGCACAATCCATATGGTCATCAACACCTATTAATTTTGTTTGTAAAACTTCACAAATCCAAACGGTATGTAATGGAGAAGGGCCATTGAAAATAAGATGATCGTATATGACATTTTCACAATACCAATTATGTTCTGTACAATTTTTGCAGGAGAACTTCATCTCATCACCTACTTTATAAATGGGAAATGCATTTCTTAGAAAAGTTGTTACCTCTCTTACATATTCTGTACTCGATCTCGGAAGTCCTATCCATATGTAATACTCACTATCCATTGCCACAATCTAACCACGACCTAGTAAGACTAAATTTGATACCACTAATAGTTTCAAGACACGAACAAGGGTTAACCTGTAAGATTTTACTAAATTAGAAATATAAACAAAACTAGTTAATAATTTACAAATACACATAATCAATGTGATGATACAAGGACGATTGTTTTGATATGAATTATCACTAACTTTTGGAACTGAGTTATTAGGAGAATACATAAAACAAGCAAATAAGGATCTTGAACACAAATTCATAACATTACATGACTGCACCAAAACAAAACAGTACAGATACAAAGACTATATAGGTGATACAAAGATGATACAGTTGTACATAATACAAAGAACAATGCAATAATTTAATTTTGTCTTTTAATATTTAGACATTGAAACTGGTCGTTAAGTCTACTAACGTCAGTTCGAAAACCAATAACTCGATTTTGGAGCGTTGTAACTTGATGTTGTAGTGCGTTTGCGTACTCAGCGGCTCGATTTGGAAACTGTTGGTCAATCCACTACCAAAAGGTACAACGTGTGGGATAAATACGATATCTAGAATAATGAAGATCGATGTTGAGTCCAATCAATATAACATCTTCTACAACGGCATACTCACAATCACACATTACGATTGGTGAGCCAGCTTGCTATTCGTTAACCACTTGGTTGTTTTGATGCTGACGACACAAGGCAGCACGACTATGTTGTTGCATTGCCCTTTATTCATATCGTTCTTCTTCTCGCCATTATCTTCGGAGTTCTTCTTGCTCTAGTTCATACTCAAGCAAATCATCGTAGTGCCTTTCTAGCGTCTCTTTATAAAAATCAATAGGAGTTTCTGGTGATGATGGGTTCGACAGTCGTAGATCACCTATTCCCAGGGTATCTTTGTAGTCATAGGATGTAGGAAGAGAAATAGGCATTATCTAACTACAAACAGAAATATACATTTAAACATTTAAATTGGATTTCTTTTGTCCTCTAAATTTTGTTTCCACCTTTCGAAATAAGCATTATTTACCAATACGTCAATGGTTTGGTAAACATAAATATACAGAACTTGCACAATTTCAACACATGCAAACATATAAATACAACACTTCAAGTATAAAAAACCCTAATTTAAGGCAATCGATATACCCAAATCACCCAGAGACTTTGAACATAGACCAAAATGAGTTAGAGATGAAATCATCTAAATAAAACCAAAATGATGAAGGCCTAACTACTTGTAACTATCCTAAATGATCAAAATCATAGGTGTAAAGTTTGTAAAATAAGAGCAATCGGAGGTTTATAGTTTGTAAAGGCGGTAGAGTAATAATTGGAGGTCTTCGTGGATGGATTTCATGGAGAGAGAAACATACAGAAGGAGGAGTACAGGAGAAATTTTTTTTGGGGGGAAGTATTTCGTGAATGGGGAAAAGATCGTGCCAAATTTTCACTAAGCTGAAGTAGGGATACGTTTGAAACGTTGGATTAATTAACATCTATGGTTATTTAATTGTTTAAACTTATAACGTGAATCATTGATCTGGCATGTATTTATGTAAAGCAATACTTTGAACTGGTGTTGCACATCACAGCACAAGAATTCCAACTGCAACGTTGCATTCATATCTAATGCAACAACATATGAATGTTGTTGTAGAAGATCAAAGAAAGCATAGATTTCGCCACACTTTTCATGCAACGCACAAAAATTAGTGTTGCACATGCCCACATTTGTTGTAGTGCTAGGCGATTCTCCTTTCTTAATCTCTCAGCACCAAAACTGACCAAACCAAGTTCCTCCACACGACCTGCGGCCTAAGCGTGTGTCACGACTCAAATTTCCACTGAACGACATGATGCTGCTAAGCTTATCAACTGCTAAGGCTCCACCATGATCTGAGCCAGTCCATCCTATCTCATGTCGCTACGTCACCCTCGACCTGGTCTCCACAGTCTAAACCCATGACCTAAGCTTTGCGACCCAACAACCCAACAACCTAAAGACTACCAACGGTATGATCTTCTTTTGTACGATCATTTCTCAGAGAACAAGAAAAACAATCTTACCTATGAAAAACGACCTAATTCCAAATCTGATCAAAATAACTTCGTTTTTCACCAAATCTTCGACAAATGACAACATCGACTTAAACCACTCGTCCAAATCATCCAATTCAACCATGAACACTTCATGAAAGTGCTAACAACATCAAAATAACCATTTAATCAATAATCATATAAACTTCACTAAATCATGATAAAATGAAAAATAAACTAAAATGATGGATCTAACTCGCATAAACATGTGAATTAACATAAGAATTACCTTTTTTAAGTTGCTAGATTAGACCATGTAGGGATTCATATGAAAATATACTTACCATGATGCAGATCAAGGTGAAATTGACCTGAAAATGATAAAATTATGATCAAATAACTCATATACTTGATTGAATCCGCATGAGAGATGCATATCACTCACCAATTCTCCAAAACAACATAAAATAAATGAACCACGAATCCGAATAACAAAGATAACTCTTCAAATCTTCCAATTTGATGAGATATCTCTTCATTTCCATAGATCTAGCTTCAAGCGATGTAGATCTTCGATTCTCTTATGCAGATCTTGAATTTTAATGGTGGAAAGTGTATTTGATTGAGCAAGGAGGATCACGAGTTCAACCAAATGGGAGAATGAAGAAAAGTAACCCTATCTTCGTGCCTCTAACCCCCTATTTATAGCCTCACACCAACCCACTAATGGGCCTCCTCAAATTAGCCTACTAATGGCTTAAAAGCTTGAGTAGAAATTTTGAACACAAAATCAGCGTTTTCTCCCAAACTGATGAACCAAATCTTTAATGTAGTCACTCTACAACACCATTTCCTTTCCAATGAGACTAATACCAGCACCTGATTCGATCCCAATCAAAAGTTGTTGACGCCTAAAATTGTCGCCAACAACAGAGAGTTCCAAAATTTTGAAAGTTTTTGTCCAGAGCGGAGAACTATAAGAAACATAGTAATAATGTACGGGAAAGTAAAGGACACAGTTATTTATGGTGGTTCGGCCCATCGAGGCCTACGTCCACTTTGAAGGATGTACTGATTTTATTCCATTACAACAAAGTACAACAAGGCTATACAAAGTACAACAAGGCTATACAAAGTACAAAATGCTATTACAAGAAGGTGTAATGATTAACAATATCCTCCTAGTCCTTGTGATTGATCTTCCTTGTTGGGCGAGAGAAGTCGAGGAGTCGTCGATGTTGTAGCATCGCCGAGTGAGGCGGAGAGGCGGAGTCGAGGCCGACGGCATCGAGGAGGAGTCAAGGCCGAGTGAGGCGAGGCCGAGTGAGGCGGAGTCGAGGTCGAGTGATGCGACCAGAGGGAGGCGGAGTCAAGGCCGAAGGTGTCGAGGTCGAGTGAGGCGAGGCCGAGGGTGTCGAGGCGGAGTCGAGGCCCGTTGTCCGAAGGAGGCATAATCGAGGCGGGGCGAGGCAGAGTCGAGGCCGAGTTCGAGAGGTGGTCGGAGGTAAGCCGTAACTGCTCCAAAGGGAGTAAGTGTCCTAGAAGGAGTCCGAAGTCATCTTCTTCCCCAGTGGCCTTGCTGCCATTAATGGAGCTCTCAAGCTCTCAAGACAAGTCCCCTTGAAATGAATGAGGTAGGGGGTATTTATAGGAAGAGGTTAGGTGAGAGTATGTAGAAAGTACTAAGGGATAAAAAGGAGCGGGAAAAGGGGTAAAAAGGAGTGGGGTTTGTGCCATGGAGTGATCAACCAAAAATTGGTGATCAGCGTGTGTCGATCAGCTATTTTTAGGTGATCAACATGGCCGGGAGCTTGTCGGGGCAAGATTTGGTTATGTCACACCCCATGGTAAATCCCTATGAAAATCATTAACCCCGAATGCATTGAAGCCTAGGAACTCGAACCCGTCCCTGGGTTTCGAACTTCGAACCCCGCGTGGGTTCGAACTTCGAACCCCATGGGGTTCGAATTTCGTACCCCGAGGGGGTACGAAATTCGTACTCGAGGGGTATGAGGAGTGTACAAAAATGAGGACAATGGGCATCACGGCTAAGGCCTTTGCCCTTACGGGGTTCGAGGTGATGGATTGGCGATGTTTTGGAAGAGCGGTGAGGTCCTTGCTGGTGCGATCCCTTCTCGACCTATTTCCTTTGCTTTATAGCGACATTCCCATCTTTAACCATACGTGATACGTTGAGTCGAGTGTGCTTTGCATACTTTCGGAACCGGACCAAAAGTCCGGTTAACATTTCCCCCCTCAAAGTATGTCTTGTGTGAACGAGACATGCTTTGAAGTAAGACATGTGTTGCGATGGACGGAAAGATCTATGTAGCATGCTTAATGGCCGGTCGTGACCTTTTCCTTGAGTTGTGTGCCAAGAGTGCACTACTTTGGAACGTGTGAGTTGCATGATTGAAGTCTATCATTATGAATTTAGGACTCCGGCAATGTTAAGAGCTTTGACTCGCTTAGTCTTGCTGCATATGTATCAACCTGCCCAAAGCGCCCAATTGTCGTAGGTTAGAGAGGTTGATTGTTAGTTGCCTCCCGATTGGATCAAAGTGCAAACGGTCCATTGTCAGGCCTGAACTGTGCATGCATTCACACAATTGCATATGGTCTCGTGCAATACAGACTGATTTGGAATAGGCCATCATGAAAGTGGATTGCGTGCCACGGGCCTGTAATAGTGCAGTTTAGCTTTTCGCAGAGTTTCCGGGTTGGGAGCCGACCATTTGGTGTGTACACTTGAGCCATTAAGGCTTGTGAGCACGCATTCAGATAACGAATCAAGTTGTTCTATTCAGTTGAGATTTCAAAAGCGTGTGTGCATGGCCACTATGCCGGTGCATTGGAGCACGAAACTTAACTTTGCACCCCCAATGACTTTGTTGAGTCGTGGCATCGATCCTGAGTAAGAAAAATTTATCCTTTGCATGTCGTTGAATGAGCGAACAATGATTAGTGAGTTGTGGTCTTACGACGCGGTTCTCAAGGAATGGGCTTTCTTGGGCTGGCGGCTCGAATGCGTGTGTAGGATGTCAACACATAGTTGAGCTGTTAGTCTCAAAATCCAATCAATAAACCAACCACGATGCATCTGTATCTTGACTCAGGCATTGCTCTGGCGGTTGGTAATGGCCATGGCGTTAGCTGATGAGGCTAAAGGTTTCCATCATGTTCCGGAATGTCTGCTTTTTTGGAGTCTGGGCACTGATGGAAAGCTGAAAATTCTCTAGGGCCTAGAGTTTGGCTCTGGATTTCCCTTGGTGCGAGGTGAAGGCGCTCTTAAGATGGTAGCTCCAAGGGATGTTGTAAAGACAACGCCAGTGTCGGCACTGAAGCAGATCTAATCGAGTCCTGTTATGGCCAGGCTGATGCGACAATCGATAGAGGGCAGCCCCCAAGCCCGGGTATTTGCTGGATTCTGCTCGACGTCAGGGATGAGCTAGCAAGTCCAGATCATTGCTTAATTTTTCATGTTTGGTCTGTATTTGAAGTTGAACGTTACACAACTGATTGGCGAATGATTCCGGACATGGACTTATTCGGAATGACCGTATGGATAGGTGCGTTGGATATGGACGTATGACCGAGTCATTTGTATCCAACTCAATTACATCGTGACCATTATCCGATCCAAAAATGGTGTTGACTGTTACCGGTAATCATGGTTGTAGTTACTAAAACTAGATGCCATCACCGCATTCTAATGCAATCGTAAGTAGGAAGCTTTTGCGTCGAGATATGAGTTTTTTATTTCGCGTACTGAGAACTTGTCTAAATTCCCCTGTTCCACGGAGGACTAGTGAATATGTTACTCCCCTTGTCTTTCGGTTCGGACCTCTATCCCCGGCCCGCCTAGTATTGGAAGGAGGTTAGAAGTTTCCGAGACCCGAGCTTTTGGGTGTGGATCATCCTCGTGGCGAGGTGTATGTTCCTCTTTAGAATGATTGCTCTGATGGCTGTGGCGATGGAAATGCCAGCGCGGAAGCTGGTGGAGTTCCTCCTCAGGTCCTGTGATGAGTAAGCTGGTACGGAGATAAGCGGGAAACTGCCCCCAAGCTCGAGTACTTGCTAACTGAAGAGGATGCGAGCGATGAACCCTCACAGGTCAAATAGTTGCTTTTTTTGCTGGGAAGCCGCCCTGGAGCGAAGGCGAAGCGAGGCTTTGCCCCCATGCTTCCTCAAGTGTCCGGGTCCTGGTTGGAGTTACAGCGGGAACAATCTGGAGTAGTAGGGAACCCGTGGCTTCAAGATCCCATATTTAAATGATCCTCCTTGGAGGAGTAGAAGTTGTGGCTGGACAAAGCGCTCATGCGATGGGCATAGTTGATGTAAGTGTGCAAACAAAGGAAGCTACGATGGAAGGTCAAGAAGCCCAGCTGGTGGCTAATTCGGAGGAGCCGGAGGGGAAGAGGGACAGGATGAGGTTGTCATATAAGATGCAAGGGTGAAGGCTAGTTGGGATGCTTAGGAGAAATCTGCCGCAGTGGTGGCGAAAAGGTAGTTAATGCTGAGGCGGAGAAGGAGAGGGCCTCTGAGTAGGCTAGAAACAAGGAGAGCCGTCGATGATGCCCACCAGAAGAGGGCGAGAGGACCTTTAGTGAACTTGAAGCGGATGCAGTTATGCGATTCCAGGACAGGGAGCCGGCTGATCAGAAAACCGGCTAGGATGCCGAGTAGAGAGCAGAGCTGGGTGCCAGGATGGATTGGGGAAAACCCAGGCTGTATTGGCCCTTGCTTCTTACATCATCCCCAAGCTGTTGCCATGTATTTCTCTCGGGGAGGTTATGATAATTACAAGCGGCGAAGATGATGGCGGATGGCGCGCATCGATACCTCATGAATCTGTTACTCCTGTATTAGATAGAGGAGGAGGAAATGGTTCTGGAAGGAAATGGCCCATTACTGGTGGTAACCTGCCTATGTTGAACCTTCATAGAAAAAAGGAAAAGAAAAGGAAAGGATGAGCAGCATCAGTAATTGTTAAAGGTATTATAGATATTTTGGGTTAGGTAAACCAATAGTATGTGCGAGTGTGACCCTCGCTTTTGGTCCCTAAAGGTATGGTGTAGTTTTTCATGTACACCCTGTCATCAGAGAGAAGAGATGTTAGACATGTAGTTTGTCTTAACGTGTGTGTGTGTTGAAATGAAATATGAATTAGTAAAGATCGCCGTTTGTATTAAATGTTTGGATGTTCTTCCTAAGTTTTCAGACATCCCATACTTGCATAGGCATACCTATCGTTACACTTAACAAAAAAGCGATTGTGTATTCTGCGCCCTGGGTTGATCATTCCAAGGGGGTGTGATAGTGTACCGCGCTCTGGGTCGTTGTTCCAGAGGGCTGAGACAGTGCGCAGGCTTCTAGTAGGTTTCCCTCAACTCAGGAAAGCCATATTTCGCGAAGCCAGGCTTGAGTGCCTGCTGTTTTTTCTTGGGTTGCCCAGGGTTAATCCCAAGATAGCAAAGGTGCATGACGTCGAGTTTTGTGGTCCGTCCGGTGTAGGCTCTCCTGTCATTCATCGGGTTGAGGCGAGCCTGTAGGCATCGTCGTTCGCCAGGAAAGAGAAGCCCGGATCATCAGCCCGTAGGGTCTGATCATGGCCATGGACTACCCCTTAGCCTTGAGAGCTTTGGGGAAGAGACGATTTAAGGTCAGTCTCGGTGCTGCACCAAGATTCGACCATCACCCGTAGTTCGGGGGGAGTTTGTATCGCCCCGTATGACTGTTGGGTGGTTGAACGATTTATCCTCGGCCTCGGCACTGGGCCAAGGTTCGAGTTCGAGGTTATTTACACTCGGTCGCGCTGCGGGCCGGCGACTCGAGTAGCGTTGCCATCTCCCGTGATCGGGGTGCTGGTCGTAGCCAATGTTGTTTGGCCTTGATGTTGGATCGAGGTTCGAAAGGCGGCACCGGCTCCCGTGCTCGGGGCGCCATGCGGCGGTCGAAAGTTTGAACGCAAGCTGGTTGTCAGGATTAATAAAACATGTCATGCATGGAGCAAACATGGAAGGGAGACAGGAAACTGAACATCACTCTTACAGACATCTCTGGTAGCAGTAGCCTTTGCAATGCCTCGAATTGAAGGAAAGAAAAACATTGTTGGATGGCCTGAATTGATTGTACACTAAGTTATGTAGAGTAGAGGTGAAGATTTTAGTTGTTCCATTGCCTTGGGAGTTCGGCTCCGTCCATGATTGAAAGTTTGAAAGTTCCATCGTTGAGCTTCCATTATATGAGTATGGGTCTTCCTAACGAGGGGCGAGGCCTGCTAGTGAAGGAAAGACCTATTGTAAGACGAGGTTGCCAATGTCGAGGTCCTAATGGAGGACTCTAGAGTTGATGTATCGGGCTACTCGTTGCTGATTTGAGGCTTGATCCAGGGGACTGGTTTCCAGGTCGGAGATGTTGATTCAGTGTAGCATGCTTGTGTATACGAATCAACCGTAATGGTTGACTATAGGTCGGACAGAAGCCATTCGGAAGGCTTACAACACTTGAGGCCTGATATCAACTAGATCGGTGCAAAAGGCAACCTACGTGAGGCGAGTTGTGAGGCATGGATTCTCATTGTTGCCATAGCCCTGACGAGCCGGGGGGATGATCTTATGGGATTAATTGTCAGTCAAAGTTTTGTATAGTGGGAGTCTTTGATGAGCATCGGGTGGCTCGGAGATCTCATGTAGTGCGGATCTCCGATAAACGTCGAGTGGCTCAAAGGCCCCACGAAGTGGGAACCCTCAATGAGCGTCGAGTGGCTCGGAGATCCTGTGCAGTAGGAATCTTTGATGAGCATTGAGCGGCTCGGAGTTCCCATGCGGCTGAGTTCCTCGATGTTGTTCTGCAAGTGGTGAAACATGTTTATGTTGTGTCCACGGATGCTGTAGAACCGACAATATCCTGTAGAGTCCCTTGGTGCGCTCTTCGGACTTTCAGGTCTTGGCCTTTTGTATGGTGGGGAATTGCAGGCTGCAAGATGGAATTTCCCGAGGATGCACCTAAAGGAAGTATATCTGCAAAAAGAAGGAAATCAAAGGTGCTTCCCTTTATTATTGAGACTACATTTGCTAGCACGAGCAAGATTGCGCAGAGTGATGGGATTAGAGTCGTTGAAGCTCTGGGTGTCGCCACGAGGCAAGATGTTGAGGGTAGGAGCTTGATTCCTCTACGCTAGGTTTAGGCATAAGAAGTAGTCGGCATTCATGTAGAAGATCTCCTGAATCTTTGATTGCTTTTGATCGGTCGGTACTCTGAGCTCGGAAGTAGGTGGTATGCATTTATAAGCTGGAAGAGTGTGATTCTAGGAGTAGGTTTCTCGACCTTGGCCATGGAGGTGTTTGATCTTGCAAGGGAGTCTTTGAGAGTTTTCACGGGTGCCTTGGCAGATGTTCGAGACCGAGGGGATGTCCCTGGGCCTCGCGATGTGCATCCTGGATTGCACGGCCAACTTCTTAACGAGTTAGTCGAGAGCGGTGATAGTTCAAGGTGGAAGTCGAGAGATTCATAATAGAGCCATCTTGGACAAGGACAGGGTAGCACTTGCAACTTATGGCATTGGCGACATGTAATGAACCACGTGCCATTTATGGCGGCTAATGAAGCTTCGAGGATCATTGCCTCTTTGAGTAAGGAGTGAGTGTTGACATGTCGAAGTGCTTGTGCCATTCAGTATTAAGGATAGCCAAAGTTAATGGGTTATGCCTCGCATTAGTTTTGCAGACGTCGTAGGCGTGCCCTCGTGATTATCTAACGATCTCACGGACCATGCCGACAATAAGTGGGGGCCGGGATCACGCTACATTATAGAGGTCATGATCCAGTTGAAGAGTTTGGAGCCTAGCGAGCCTTCTAGAAGGAAGGTCTTCGTCATCCCGTTAGTCTTCAACCCCGGTTATACTTCGCGGAGGTCGGTTGAGGTGAACGTGGGCCCAGTCGGATGCTAGAAGCGTAGGCAACAAGTTCAGGCTCCTAGTAGTTTGAGTCCGCCTAGCGGAGGCTCGAGCGTCAAAGACGGAAACGGCCGGGATGACGTGTTCCATTTCTAATGGTGATTCTGACATTGCCGATATTAGAGGTGATTCGTGCCGTCATAGGACGCTACATGTGGCATGTTCGAGTGTCGGGACCACTCGGCTTCGCGTATGGTCCTAGCGAATGTATAATGCATTGAGTGTTCCAACGGATGACATCCGCGGTCTCTGACACATTTCTGAAAGCAAGCAATCGATCTTAATTGTCTGGAGTGGCATTGGTGCCCCCAGTGTTTTAGTCCAAACAGGGAATTGGTTGATTAAGAAAATCCAATTGGATTCCAACTTGGGGGGCTACATCGGGCGTAATTCTGACTCATGGAACCATGGGAGCAGCGCTATCCAAATCTATGCGTGTTGGTGCTTGAGCACCATTTCCAACTGCGAAGCCCGCAACCTGATCAAACAAAGCGTTACGGGCTGGTGGTGACGTCGGGACTAGGGGTGCCCCATAGTGTAGCGGGACTGGCACCGTTCCAAGAAGCGGTTATTAGTCAGATGGTTAGTTTCTGGGGTTCCCCCCAAGTCCAGAGTCATGGGTGGACGAACATTGGTACTTGTCTCAACATTGTATGTCATGCCAATCGGCACTGAAGCACTTCTTATTCTGCTTTTGATTCCGGCGAGGAAGGTTCCGAAAGTTTCTACCTACCGCTCAAGTCGAGCTTTCAAATCTGTGACAAGATTCTTATTTATTCCATCGATTCCTACCCAAGTGACGTAGTTCAATGGAGGTCCGGTTTGTCTTCCTCTATGTCCTCGACATCTGTGATTGGCCTTAGTGTGGACGATGAGGCGGAGCGGGCTGGTGCGGATCTTGTTTTGTTGGAGTGCGGGTCGTTGGAATAGCGGGCCCATTACTTTGATTGTCGGCTGCTGGATTATGTTGAGGAAGAGGTTGGTTGGTAGGAACTGGTCTGTCTTTGATGATTAAGTGAGAGCGGTCTCAGTACTGTGCCCCCTTGCTACACATGACTTATAGATCGGTTACCGTTACCGTTGTCGAGAGCATTGGTGCAAATGGCGACGTCGTTAATGGGACTAAACCTCCTTTTTTGATGTCGGCGCCTTGGTTCGGAAGAGGAAGTTTCTGAGATAGTTGGTCGCGGTCGAGTGTCGCTTTGAGTTGGCTGAGGTCGACCGAAGACGCGCTAATGTTTTTTGAAGTTGTCACATAAGGTCGATGTTATTCACTAATGCTTGGTTGAGCTTGACGACTGTATTCTCATATTTTTCATTAAGCGCGCGGATCTGAGCTTGTGTCGCAGACACTTCGGGGTCCATAATAGAAGGGACGTTTTCATTAGTGGCCGGGATATCCACCGGTTGAGGTTGTTAGGATGTACCAGCCTCGGATGTGGCTGAAGAGCCGACCATTGCGTTCTTTGGTCGCTTTGCCATCATAATGGACTCGACAGCAGGTTTAGCAAGGAACCTTATGCTCGTTGGGGTCAAGATGACAATGTGCGACAAAGAAACAAATCCGGGTTCTCTCCCTGATGTGCTTTACCTTATTGTGAGTAGGGCGATGCCTCGTTGAGCATGTCGCTAGACTAATTCCCTGTTTTCCCTAAACTAGGCTTTGAGCCATCGCTCAGTTTCTTGTAATCTTTGGGTTAACGTGAGAAGCTACACTTGAGTTACCAAGGCCTCGGGGGCCGAAGGCAATGCCACATCACCAGTGGCCAATATGCCAGAAAGAAACCGCTAACGGACCGGAGCGACTTGATTATCATTAGATGGTCTACCAAGGATGGATTTTCCCCTTTCTCGCCACTATCGAGAAATCTGTTTGGTGAACAAGATGGAATTTTAGTAGCGTAAACAAACTTGTGGTTTGAGAATTGGTGGGAAGAATCGACTTCGTCGAGTTTGGGCAAAGGCGTTGTTTGATGGATGTTGAGGGGAAATTCCGAATGAGGATCAATAGTGGAAGGTCCGACTATGGGGTTCTTTCCTTAGTTCACCATTGCCGATAGGCTCGATTCGTAAGTCTGAGAAAACTTAAGTAGCATCGAAAGTCTCGTTGGCTAAGTAGAAGGAAAGGCGAGGTTTCGATTCCTCGAAGGAAGTGACAGAAAGTCGACTGTAGGTGCGCGCTTTAATCCCCTTCTTGGTGCGCCAAATGTTGACGCATAAAATTGTCGTCAACACCAGAGAGTTCCAAAATTTTGAAACTTTTTGTCCAGAGCGGAGAATAATAAGAAACACAGTAATAATGAACCGGAAAGTAAAGGACACAGTTATTTATAATGGTTCGGCCCATCGGGGCCTATGTCCACTTTGAAGGCTGTACAGATTTTATTCCATTACAACAAAGTACAGCAAGGCTATACAAAGTACAACAAGACTATTACAAGAAGATGTAATGATTAACAATATCCTCTTAGTCCTTGTGACTAATCTTCCTTGCTGGGTGAAAGAAGTCGAGGAGTCGTCGATGTTGTAGCGTAGCCGAGTGAGGCGGAGTCGAGGCCGAGTGAGGCGGAGTCGAGGTCGAGTAAGGCGAGTCCGAGTGAGGCGGAGTCGAGGTCGAGGGCATCGAGGCGGAGTCGAGGCCGAGTGAGGCGGAGTCGAGGCCGAGTGTGTCGAGGTAGAGTGAGGCGAGGCCGAGGCTGAGGGTGTCGAGGCCGAGTCGAGGCCCGTTGTCCGAAGGAGGCATAGTCGAGGCGAGGCAGAGTCGAGGCCGAGTCTGAGTCCGAGAGGTGGTCGGAGGTAAGCCGTAAGTGCCCCGAAGGGAGAAAGTGTCCGGAAGGAGTCCAGAGGCATCTTCTTCCCCAATGGCCTTGCTGCAATTAATGGAGCTCTCAAGCTCTCAAGCCAAGTCCCATATAAATGAATGAGGTATGGGGTATTTATAGGAAGAGATTAGGAGAGAGTAGGTAGAAAGTACTAAGGGATAAAAACGAGTGGGAAAAGGAATAAAAAGGAGTGGGGTTTGTGCCATGGAGTGATCAACCAAAAAATGGTGATCGGCGTGTGCCGGTCAGCTATTTTTAGGTGATCAACAAGGCCATGAGCTTGCCGGGGCAAGATTTGGTTATGTCACACCCCATGATATATCCCTCTAGAAAATCACGAACCCCGACCGCATTGAAGCCCAGGAACTCGAACCCATCCCTGGAGTTCGAACTTCGAACCCCGTGTGGGTTCGAACTTCGAAACGCGGGGTTCGAACTTTGAACCCCGCGTGGGCTCGAACTTCGAACCCGGCGTGGGTTCGAACTCCGAACCCGGCGTGGGTTCGAACTCCGAACCCCATGGGGTTCGAACTTCGAACCCTGAGTGGGTTCGAACTTCGAACCCGAGGGGTACGAGGAGTGTAAAAAAAATGAGGACAATGGGCGTCACAGCTAAGGCCTTTGCCCTTACGGGGTTCGAGGTGATGGATTGGCGATGTTTTGGAGGAGCGGTGTGGTCCTTGCTGACGTCGTCCCTTCTCGACTATTTCCTTTTCTTTATGGCGACATTCCCATCTTTAACCATACATGATACGTTGAGTCGAGCGTGCCTTGCGTACTTTTGGGAACCGGACCAAAAGGTCGGTTAACAAAAGTTATGCCCTGCACAAGACTGACAGGGGCAAATGGTCATAAATAAAATTTGTAAAAATTATGGACATGTCCCCATAACCAACATGTCAAAATATGAGAATGATTCAATCCTCAGGGAATAGAATAAAAATATTTTATGACCCTCCGATACGTAAAATGCGGGCTGTTACATTCGGGTAAAACCAAACAAAATTACTCTGGGTCAGTCATGTGATTGTGTGAGTAAACTCCAAACACTTGGTTTAACTTTTAAAAATCCTTTTAAAATAATTGATAATCGTAAGACCGATCAACACATAAATATATATGGTTTTTAACTTGTGATAACCCAAAACATTTTTTAAAACCAATATTTTCCGATATTATAATAATGTCTAAATCAAGTAAATAACAATCTTCAGAGTGCTTGCATCTCATGTTCTACATATATAGTATACAATCAAAACCGCAGGCTCTTATTGGAGAATGGATTTGCAACTATTGCAAGATATGGGGCCACGTTCCGACAGTGTAACTCTAGAGAAAATACACTAGGATTCAACAAGAACATCTTGCAACCCTGGCTAAACTTGACCAACCATTCATTTCCCTTGAATGTTCCGAATATATTGTCACCCTACGGTTTTGGGCCCACCGTATTCCCCGGAGATATAGAAAGGTAAAAACAAATAGAAATTTCTCTAGACGGTGACAATATGCCCTAATTGGAAGCAGCCCACTTAGCCATCCGACCTACCCGATTTTATACCATTTCCCGGTTGAAGAAGCTTGAGGTCATAACTACCCTAAGATAGATCACATCTTCATTTACTTTGAATGCCACATTGCCATACCTACCAAATCACAAATTGATTTCCCAAAAATACCTTAGGCATAAAGCTAAGAAAAACGAATTACTCTGTCACCAATGTAAAAATGTTTTAAGAGATCAACCTAAGCGATCTATTCGATATACTCTGTTAGACATTCGTCCATACAAGTTGTCCTAGGACTAGACAAACCAAAGACACTATTCTGTAAATCCATCTTAGGCAATTTCTACCTAGGATCACCAGAACAACTCTTGCATAAAATCCGTCTTCAATTTTCTTCAGCATATTTGATACCCAACGCTAATGCCCATATGGAGTGGTTTTTAGAAATAAATATGATCCTGGTATCTTCGTATTGACAATGGAAAAATGGCCAAAAAATTTGATAGTCGATTATTTAACTATCAAAGGAAAAATATTCATACAACCAACGATCCTATTTCCAAAAGGAAATTTTACCGATCAACCATCAATCAACAATGAACCCTTTTTAATTAATTTATCATAAATTTACTCCTTTCCATATTTCCCATTTCCCATATTTCTCCCAGATATATCTTAAAACCCATTTATCCCTTATGATTCTCGAAAAACATTTCCACATATCTACAACTTCTTATTTTCTGTATTTAGAAAATATACTTTATTAATGTTGGAAAAACATTTACATTTCCTATTCACACATAATTATTCTTTCATATTCATTAGTCCCTAACCGTAAACTAGTAAGAGTACAACTCCCCAAGTATTAACCCCGAAGGCTGAAACCAACAACAGATCAACACTTAGAAAGCCACTCAACTTGATTAATCTCCAGTTAGTTTCTAATTTCCTTAACTCCATTTCTTAATTTCTTATCAACAAAATTCATTTTTCTGTGATTAGAAACATCTCTGATTTTATTTGGAAAATGTTTCCAAAATATTCCAGTTTGAAATATAACTTGATTCTTTATCTTGAATGAATAATGATATTTAACTAATTAAACAAATAAATTTTGATTAAAATAGAAAGTAAATAGTACTTCCTTAAATTCAATATAATTGAATTTCAATGTATACCTCTCTTTCAAATAATCTCTGTTTGATTAACGTTCCGAACGTCAAAATAAATTCACCATTTTAGATCAACTCAAATTTTAAATTCACTTTTCAATTTATCACTACAAGTATTTACCAATTTCCTTTTATAACCATTTTAATATGTAAAATGTTTGCTCTCAAATTATTATTCACTTTAACCGTGAATATTATTTCTTTACAGAAAACTAGAATCGTTATATCCAATAAATCTGGATTTTATTAACAAATACCATTATAGGTTAAAATTTCACTATCCAGTTATTTTATAAATTCATATTCATATTCCACTTTATAAACTTCGTTTACAAGTAAACTTCTTGTTAATTTTATATTAAGCTTATAACTTAATCTCAATTACATATTTGATTATAATTTATTGTTTTCAAACCAAATATAAATTATCTTATCAAATTTTGAATTATAAAATATATAATTTCTAGAAAAAAATTATTTTATTAACATTTGACATAATCGAATTATAAATATAAATCCTTATGGATTCATTTCGATTCTATTCACATTTTGAACATCGAAATAATTTCATAGTTTTCCCTTTTGAACAATTCCCAATTTCAACTTTTATAATTCATTCTTGAATTTATATTTCCAAATTATTCAATAATAATTATTTCATTCCATTTATAACATCATTTATAAATCAAACAACATGTTTATATATAATTAAAACAAGTTATTATATCTAAACCAATCGGAATTCAGTTTCTTTTAAAAAATAGATTTTTCCTTTTTAAGACTAGAATTCTTTTCCTGTATATTTTATGGTATTTAAATGCTAGTTATTTCAGGGTCAATGTTATTCAAACATCCCAAGCATACAATAATCAACCACATATTATCTGTTACATCATATAATGCAATATATGAAAAACAACAATAATTGTTGAGGAATCCAGTTGGATCCCTCGAACATGTTTCCCTATATTCGTAGATGTTAATCAACGTAAATAACATCAATTTCATGCTAATATGAGATCTTATAATAAATAGGATCAATATTAACTGTAACAACCCGGTTGTTAACCACCTAATTAATTAAATTTAAGTAGAGAGAACTTATGCTAGATTGTGATTTACGAAATTTAATGGTGATATTAAAATATTGTTTTGTGAATAATTCATCTGTTTTTTTTCTTATTTTAATATAATTATGGAAAATATTTTAAGAATAAATAAGCGTCTATATTTAGATATATTGTTACAAAATAAGAATTTTAACAAGTTAATTAATGTGTGATTTTGGCAAGGTACGGGGTAAGTGGAAAGTAGTAGTAATAATAATAGTGCTTAAGAGTTAGTAACTTAAAAAAATAAGTGACATTTTGCTAGATTTCACTATATTAGTTTTTGGGCTCCTAACCAGTAACCTATTGGCCCAAGAAATACCAGTTAAGTAGAGAAACAAGTCTACGTACAACTCATTTCTGGAAATAAATATTGTAACCCATCTTCCTTTTCTCTATAAAAACCCTAGCTTCTAAATCATCTAAAAATATAGTGAAAATCAAAAGGGTTTTGGACGATGCTTGTAGAAATCAAAGATAAGTAATATTCTTTACACTCCGGACTCATAAAAATAGGTTTTTTAATCATATTTTTAACCTTGGAGCTACTGGTTGGTTTTAAGTTTGAGTCTTTGGGTGTAATGGTGATTATCAAAGTGACTGAAGTTTGTAGCAAGGTTTGGTAAGAGATTGGCAAGCTATAGAAAGCATTGAAGGTGAGTTGTTTGGTCCACAAAATATATCTCTGAAATTTTATTTGCATGTTAGAAATTTTATCTTGGATATGGTTGATTTGATCGTTGATTGGGTTGCAATATGCTTTTGGATTCAAGTGGTTGTTTGATTTTGTATGTTAAATTTTTTTAGTGAAAATATCACTGCTGTAAAACTGTGATAACTTATAGCTAAATTGTCCAAATTGACTCAATCTTTTTACAGTAGAAAGCTCTTTCAATTTGCTACAACTTTTTCCTATAGTCATTTATCGAAATTATGCCTTTTTGGAGGTTAAAAAATGAGTTTTGAACTAAGCAAATAGCTAAAGCCTGTGTTAAAATATGAGTTGATAGTTGATAGTAAAATAGGCATAACTTTTGAGTTACTTATGGAAATTTGATAATTTTTTATATTTGGAAAGCTAAGAGTTTAAGCTACAACTTTTATTTCTTGTATTTCTATTTATTTTGGAGTTTAAATGGTGAAAAACTCATTTGTTTGTTTCTAGGTTGTCATTGGGAAATCATGAAAATACTTAAAACTGAGAATTTGTTTTGGTCATAACTTTTGAGTCACTTATAGGAATTTGATAATTCTTAATGTTCTAGAAAGTAAGAGATTAAGCTACAACTTTAATTTATGGTGTCTCTTGTGATTTTGGGTTTAAATGGTGAAAAATCCATTTGTTTGTTGATGTCTTGTTGTTGAGAAATCGTGTTAACCCTTAAACGTGAGAAATTGTTTTGGTTATAACTTCTGAGCTACTTATCGGAATTTGATAATTTTTGTTGTTTTGGAAACCTAAGAGTTTTTAATTGCACGTATTAAGTTTTGTTTAATTCTATACTTTGGAATGAGCTAATTTTTGACTTTATGTTACTGATTATTTTATATGCTATTGTAAAATATTTTGTAGAAAATGGTATATTCCAATGAATGGAATGTTGAAGTGGAATTTACTAATTCTTGAATGCTAGAACCCAATTGGGTAGTATAGGATGCCCATGTTGGACTCTTATAACCGATTTTGAGATAGTAATTATCACGTTAGGGTTGCATTTTTTATTGTGTGTGACATGTGGTCTCTAAATCTGTAAGAGAATATAATTCAGGTTTTCCAAGTATATCCATAATAAGTGAAATTGACTAATTCTCAGTAAATACTTGTGTTTCACTGGATGGTATGGGACATCTATGTTGAACTACAGTGGTTATTGTGGGTAATATTATTCGGCGCTTTAGAGTTCACTTTCTATTGGTGCGCGACAGAGGCTGCTAGATCCTTAAGAAGGTTACTTCTGGATTTCTTTTCAAACTTGTAAATATAAATAGATTGAAAAATTCATTATTATAAGAGGCTGGACTTTTATGTCTACTTTTGTTAGTAAAGATTTTAAGTAAAATAATGATTAATATGGAGTAGTAAAGTCATGGTTGCCACTATCTTTATGATTGTTGAGATTTTTTTTCTTTGATTATTAGGATCAGATATATG
The DNA here is from genome assembly GCA_030737875.1 of Allium sativum. Lineage (NCBI taxonomy): Eukaryota > Viridiplantae > Streptophyta > Magnoliopsida > Asparagales > Amaryllidaceae > Allium > Allium sativum. Next base: position 526,974,874 of record CM060922.1, on the reverse strand, counting down.
GTTCCTCGATCCCTTAGATTGAGCATGTGGGACTTCGATCTACATGATCGTATGTTTATGGTCCCTCAATCCCTTAGATAGAGAATGTAATTCCTCAATTTCAGTAATCATAGAAATGGACTGTTAATTGCTTGCTTCCTTGTATTTCCTTGATTAGGTCGATTGAGTATGAGTATCATGCATGAGTTTCAGATTGCTTGTTTTATTGTGTTTCCTTGTATTCTCTCAATAAGGTCGATTAATTATAAGCATCGTGCATGAGTTTCAGATTTATTATTTTATTGTGTTTCCTTGTATTTCCTTGATCAGGTCGATTGAGAATGAGTTCCTCGATCCTAGTGATCGTGCATAAGTTCCTGATATTTGGTATCAAATCGGTATAAGGGATACCACCAGGCCTCGAGACCATCTTAGATTTTGGAATGTATGTATGTTTGTTCGATATGTTGACTTTTGTTCTTCCTTGGTCGTTTGACTGAGAAAGAGTTCCTTGATCAGGTTGGTTATGAATGAGTTGTGTTAACTTGTTGTGCTTATAAGGTGAACTTATGATGGATATAAAAACCATAATCGGGAACCAAACATACATCATTGTGAGACAATAAATTATTGTTACTATCACTTTGTATTTGAACTAGAGTTTATTTATATGTTATGTATATCGATCTCACTTTTCGGATATTTAGAGATAGACTGATCCGAATTTTGTGTTTTCGGGTCAGACTAGGATTTTCAGGTTTACAGGACCCTCAAACTTTTGGACATGTGAGCTAGCTATGGATAGACATATTGAGACCCTTAGTTTATCTTATGTAGGATATTCACCGGATGTACTATGAGATGTACTTGTTAAGATAGTGATTTATTTTGAAATGTGTAGAATGTAAAATGTAAAATTAGAAGTATATTTTGTGGACTTACTCTAAGTACACTATGATATGTGCTTTCTGCTGTGATTGTTATGTAATTGATATAATTTTCTGATTAAGTTGAATCGGTGTGTTTTTTACTTTGTATTAATATCGAATACATGAAATTCAGATAAGACATTAAGTAAAAAGGTATAAATGACGTGTTAGTGTTAGTATAAAGATACATTCACATTTGATCTCCCCTATCAAGCTGTATTCCCTTGATTAGCAGATGATGTTACTTGTAATATCCTTTGCTAAATCTGGTATAACAGTGGGGATGTTATAGTTTGGTATCAGAGCTATGGTCAGAACAATATTACATGTAAAAGCATGGATCCGAGACCTAGTGAGACTTAGAGTCCTATCCTTTAGAGAGTATGTAGGTAGGTTACATGGACTATCCACAGTAGCTTAGAAGTATAACATAGTTTTTTTTTTGGGATAAATGTGGGGCATTTTTTTATTTTACTAAGGTTGATACATTTAAAATAGTATTAGAATTGAATGTGCAGGACTAGTATTATGACTAGAGGCAGACTTAGGACAGATGTGCGAGCAACTAGTGGTTATAGCGTTGAGGGAGTATTTTTAACTTCATGGCAAATAGCTGAAATGATTAGGACAATACAGACTCAGGTTGTAGGTGCCGAACCCACTGGACCTAAATTTGCTCGGCTCTGTTAGGATTTCGTGTGCTTGGGAGGAAATTAATGAACAGATGGAAACTAATGAGAATCAAATACAAAATTTTAATCAAAAGGGAAAGAGACAAAATGAGCAAAAGAATTTCAAGTTAAAAGGAAAAATTATAAGATAATTTAAGATAATATTTTTCTTCTTTTGTTTGGTTGCCTAATGTTTAGTTTAAGGGTAAATTGCCTGCTTTTGCTTGACTGCTTCCTGGTGTTTGGATGTTAAAAATTGGTTTTCTTGGCTATACTTTTAAAACTGGATGCACGGATGTTTGAGATAATAAAATAATACATCTAAATTTTTGTTAACCCATCAGGTTGACTTTTCTGGACGTAGTTTAAGGATTTTGGTCGATACATGGGACGCCATGTCATCAATAGAGGTTCCTAAACTTCGAACCTGTTATTTTGACATAAGGAGGAAAAAAAGTGAAAAGTTTTGAGTCAAAATAAACTGGAATAATATTTTTCCATGAAACATTTATGTGAAATGGATGAGCTTAGGAGGACATTGTTGGTAGCTTATGCAATCAACTTTGTAGTTGTGAAGTGGATCATAATAATTTATGGTTCAATATTATTTCTGGAATTAGAAAAATTATAAACTTATAAATTTTAGAATTAGATAAAAATGTTGAGATTGGATTCAAAATATTAAGTTTTAAAAACCAAAAGTGAAAGAAAAAAACCTATTTTGTGAATTATTAAGTGTTGTAAATGGAATAATATAAGTAAAGATGAAATGGATTTCAAAATAATTTGAAATTTAATCCCAAGAATTATAAAGAATAAAATCTTGATAGTAGGGGAATGAATTGGTTTTAATTTGGCAATTTTAAGAAGTTTTAATCAGGATTAAATGCTTATTTTAAGTAAGTAAATGAGATTTTTGATTGTATAAAATCCATGTTAAATGATTTTTTAATATATAGATTATTTCGCCTAACAAATTGCGAGGACTTAATTTTTTTTAAGAGGAGTCTGTAACAACCCGGTTGTTAACCACCTAATTAACTAAATTTAATTAGAGAGAATTATGTAGATTGTGATTTATGGAATTCAATGGTGAAATTAAAATCTAGTTTTGTGAATACTTCATCTGTTTTTTTTTTCTTATTTTAAGATAGTTTTGGAAAATGTTTTAAGAATAAATAGCTGTTTATATTTAGATATATTGTTCCAAAATAAGAATTTCAAAAAGTTAATTAATTTGTGAATTTGGTAAGACATGGGGTAAGTGGAAAGTTATAATAATAATAGTGCTTTAGAGTAAGCAACTTAAGAAAATTAGTGACGCTTTGCTAGATTTCACAATACTAGTTTTTTTGCTCCTAACTAATAACCTCTTAGCCCAATAAATATTAGTTAAGTGGAGAAACAAGTCTATGTACAACTCATTTCTTCATTTCTAAAAATAATTATTGTAACCCTTCTTCCTCTTCTCTATCAAAACCCTATCTTCTAAATAATACAAAAAACTAGTGCAAATCAAAGGGGTTTTGGACGATACTTGTGGAAATCAATGATAGGTAATATTCTCTACTCTCTAGACTCATAAAAAAGGTTGTTTTATCTCGTTTTTAACCCTAAAGTTGCTGGTTGGTTTTAGGTTTTTAATTCTTTGGGTGTAACGATGACTAACAAAGTGATTGCAAGATTGTAGCAAGGTTTTGTAAGAGAATGGCAAGCTATAGGAAGCACTAAAGGTGAGGTTTCTGACTCACACAATCTATCTCTAAAAATTTTGTTGCATGTTAGAAATTTTATCTTAGATATGGTTGATCTGATGATTGATTGGGTTGCAATATGGTTCTGGATTCAAGTGGTTGTTTGATTTTGTATGCTGAAAATTTTAGTGGAAATATTACTGTTGTAAAACAGTAATGACTTATAGCTAAATTATCCAAACTGACTTAATCTTTTTGTAGTAGAAAGATCTTTCAATTTTCTATAGCTTTTAGTGATAGTCATTTGTCGAAATTATGCCTTTTTGGAGGTTACAAAATGAGTTTTGAACTGAGCAGGTAGCTCAGGCCTGTGTTAAAATCTGAGTTGATAGCTGATAGTAAAATGGGAATAAATTTTGACTTACTTATCAGAATTTGAAAATTTTGGATCTAGAAAGCTAAGAGTTTAAGCTATTACTTTCACTTCTTGTGTTTCTGTTGATTTTGGAGTTTAATGGTAAAAAAACTCATTTGTTTGTCGTTGTGCTGTCGTTGGGAAATCATGAAAATACTTAAAATTGAGAATTTGTTTTTGTCATAACTCCTGAGTCACGATCGGAATTTGATAATTCTTAATGTTCTAGAAGGCTAAGAGATTAAGATACAACTTCAATTTTTGGCGTCTCTTGCAATTTTGGAGTTTATATGGTGAAAAATCCATTTGTTCGTCGATATCCTATCGTTGAGAAATCGTGTCAACCCTTAAACATGAAAAATTGTTTTGGTCATAAATTTTGAGTTGCTTATCTGAATTTGATAATTTTTGATGTTTTGGAAAGCTGAGAGTTTTTGCTATAATTGCACGTATTAAGTTTTTTTAATTCTATGCTTAAGAAAACTAAAATTGCACTTTAAAACTGAGAGCTTTATTATGAACTTTTGGAAATAATAAAATAGTTTTGTTAATAACTAAGTAAGTGTATTAAACAAAGAATTCAAAAGAGATAATAGTTTTGATAATCTTAATTCTATAAAATGGAATGAGCTAATTTTCGACTTAATTTTACCAATTATTTTATACACTCTTGTGAAACATTTTGTCGAAAATGGTATATTCCAGTGAATGGAATGTTGAAGTGGAATTTACTAATTCTTGAGCGAATATTAGAACCCAACTGGGTAGTATGGGATGCCCAAGTTAGGTTCTTATAATCTATTTTGATATAGTAATAAACACTTTGTGGTTGTATTCTTTTATGGTGTGCGACAAGTGGTCTCTAGATCCGTAAGAGAATATAATTCAGGTTTGCAGGGTATATCCATAATAAGTGAAATTTACTTATTCTCAGTAAATACTTGTGTTTCACTAGATGGTATGGGACGTCTATGTTAAACTATAGTGGTTACGGTGGGTGATAATATTTGGCACTTTAGAGTTCACTTTCTATTGGTGTGTGGAAGAGGTAGTTAGATCCTTAAGAAAGTTACTTCTGGATTTCTTTTCAAACTTGTAAATATAAAATGATTGAGAAATTCATTATTATAAGAGACTAGACTTTTATGTCTACTTTTGTTAGTAAAGATTTTAAGTAAAATAATGATTAATATGGAGTAGTAAAGTCATGGTTTCCACTATCTTTACGATTGTTAAGATTTTGTTTCTTTGATTATTGGGATAAGATATATGGTTCCTCGATCCCTTAGATCGAGCATGTGTGACTTCGATCTACATGATCGTATGTTTATGGCCCCTCAATCCCTTAAATTGAGAATGTAATTCCTTGGTCTTAGTAATCAAAGAAATGGATTGTTAATTGCTTGTTTCCTTGTATTTCCTCGATTAGGTCGATTGAGTATGAGTATCGTGCATGAGTTTCAGATTGCTTGTTTTATTATGTTTCCTTGTATTTCCTCGATTAGGTCGATTGAGTATGAGTTCCTCGATCCTTTGATCGTGCTTTAGTTCCCGTCCTTATTATTAGATCGGTATGAGGGATACCACAAGGCCTCGAGACCATCTTGGATTTTGAAATGTATGTTTTTTGTTTGCTATGTTAATTCTTGTTCTTCCTTGGTCATTTGACTGAGAAAGAGTTCCCTGACCAGGTCGGTCATGAACGAGTTGTGTTAACTTGTCGTGCTTGTAAGGTGAACTCGTGATGGAGATAAAAACCATAATTGGAAACCAAACATACATTATTGTGAGACAATAAATTATTGTTACCATCGTTTCGTGTTTGAACTAGAGTTTATTGATATGTCATGTATATGGATCTCACTTTTCGGATATTTAGGGATAGATTGATCTGAATTTTTTGTTTTCGGGTCAAACCAGGATTTTTTTGTTTACAGGACACTCAGACTTTTGGACATGTGAGCTAGCTATGGATAGACATATTGAAACCCTTAATTTACTTATGTAGGATATTCACCGGATGTACTATGAGACGTATTTGTTAAGATAGTGATTTATTTTGAAATGTGTAGAATGTAAAATTAGAGGTATATTTTGTGGACTTTCAGTAAGTACGCTATAATATGTGCTTTATGGTGTGATCTTTGATCTGTGATTGTTGTGTGGTTGATATATTATTCTGATTAAGTTGAATCGGTGTTTTTATTACTTTGTATTAATACTGAACACATTAAATTCAGATCAAACATTGTGTAAAAAGGTATAAATGACGTTTCAGTGTTAGTATAAAGATATATTCACATTTGATCGCCTCTATCAAGCTGTATTCTCCAGATTAGCAGCCGATGTTACTTGTAATGTCCTTTGCTAAACTGGGTATAACAGTAGGGACGTTACATTAAACAATGTTTTATATATATACAACAATATTTATAATCTGAATCAAATTATAAGCAATTCATCCAAACAATCATCACACATCATTTAGTCATTATTCATCAATATTAAATAACGTTTATAATATTATAAAATCGGACAGAGTTAGTGAATTTACTCGTATTGATCGTTAATCGTTGAAAAATGATAACTTTCAATTGGTTCAATCGAGCATTTTATTTTTCCTAAAATTGTAACGACCTCCAAACCAATCCAGGCTAGTTCCATTATGAACTATGCGTTCCTACGATCGTAATGGATCCTATTTTGTTGAATTTCGGCAATGTATGAGAAAGATATTACGTTATCAAGTTTGTATACTACTTTAAATTAAAATAAACTTAATTTATTTATATATTGGGATTTACCATTCCAAAGATTGGCCCGTACCCATGCTTACCCACTACGCTACAGCGATTCGTCTCCCACTCTATATAATTCGAATGCAAGCTCCCGTTTAACTCCATTGTCGTTTCTTCCACTTGGACTATCCCCACTATTTCTTCATATTAATTCACGATAAAATCACCAAAAAAATTTACATTCATTTATCTTCACAACCGTCCCCATCACAAACCACTCGACACCATGGATCAAAACTGTTCGGCAGCCTTCCCATGCTATGAAAAAATATAGCAAACATGTTGTATTCAAAAATCTTCAAATTTTTGCAATCAGAAGATATATCACCTGTTGATCCTAAAACAAATATCTATTTTTTTGATCAAGTCCATAATTTCCCTTAGGATCGAACATTAGTATTTGTTGTCTACATTTGAATCTGGAGAAAACATGTCGCACTCCATAAAATGTGTATGAAAATAATGAGCAGGTAGTAACGATTTCGCATATACGAGTTCTGATATTTGTCGAAGAATCAACTGTGATTCTATCTTCTTATGGAAGAATGAATTTGACTTTTGTTTAAGATGGGTAGTGGCGACTTTGTGTGTCTGGTTTTACAGGAGAAGAAACAGCAAATGACATCTCATATTTATAAGCCAAGAAACTTAAGCGTGAAGGAATATAGGTCTACATGAATTCTTTTCAGAGGTCTGCATAAAATTTGTAGGGTATATCGGCTAAAAATTTAGATTAGGGTAGCTTGATTTGAAAATACATTATAGAGTGGTTCCTTTGGCATGAAGTTGGGTAGGAGAAGGGCGGCAGTATCCTGTTTACTTTGGTGTGAAGTTTTAGGGGTGGGGTTTGTTGTGCATGTGTCTTAGTGTAAGATCTAGCTGCCATGAATACTCACTTTGATATTCCCTACCTGAGAGTGCTTCTTTTGTAATATATGATAACAAAGGATATGTATATATGCTAGTAAAGCAATCATTTATATCATTAGTAGTTGTTTGGCTATGAAAGTAATATAAAAAATAGGACTAGAGAATTAAATACAAAATAGGTATATACAGGGAAGGTAACGTGAGGTTTTATTTTGTTTGTTTTTAAGAAAATGTTAGGGTACCCTACTATATAAAACTTCGTTCAAGTACGAATCTCTACGGACAAAATAAAAATACCGTCGTGTCGAGCAATGCTCCACGATTACAGAACATTAATAAAATAAACAAGTTAACTTATATTGTGAAATTTCAAAAACGCTGATATAGAGTGTAAATTACGTTAAATGAAATGTTGCTTATTTTCCAAATTAAAAATTATAGAAAAATTCCATAAATTTAATCGGAAACACGTCTCAAAAGTCTTACCTAAATTTGAAACCAGTATTTTATTATATTAAATAAGTCATTATGGTTTTATAAACGATTTCATAGCGGCTTTCTGAAAAATTGATTTGGATATAACTCACAATCTATAAGACGAAATCTTCATTTTTCACTTCCATTAGACAAATATGGTTCGTTAGACTCAAAAGTTTCTTGTTTCAAAGAAATTCAATTTATAACAAATCTTGTATACTCATTTAAAGTTCAAAACGTAAAATTATGAATTGCCACGATATTACGAGCTCGTTTATAATTTAATTGTAAATTATATGTTCAATCGTCGTTTAATAAATAAATTTGTTATAATCATTCAAATCTAAAATCGATTAAATTTCTTACATTATCCAATTCAAACAACATTGCAAATTCAACCCATTCCGACTATTTCGGAATAAAATATATTATTGCATTATTTATAATAATCAAATAATCAAAATATTATTTAATTCAAATCGTTTAAATTACTAAAATGCTATTTAAATAATTAAATAAATTAATTATTCAATCGTTAAAAGTACGGGACATTACAATTTAATTATATATTAATAATCTATTTAAAACTATAGTGAATATTACAAACATAAAGTCTAAAATATTTTTAGTTTCGCTAAAATGGATAACCAACCGAACCAACCAATCTTAATTTGGTTGGTTTGGTTTTCATTTTAATTGGTTTTAGTTTGGTTTGATTACTTTCATAATCAGATAAATCAAACCAACCAATTGCTCACCCCTAGCCGTGGCTGGCGCGACCAGCTTCTTGATGTCGGCGTAGCAGTCGCTGATGGGTCCCGTTTTGGTCAAGTAGTTGATGCACAGGGATATGGGTGATGCCACCGTTCCATAGGTGATAATGCTGACACAATCTGAATCCCCTGCCCGGCCTAGATCATCGAACGCCATCAAGGATTGTTTTGGAAACACGACGCATTATAACACAGAACAATAGAATTTTTCATTGCTATCACAATAATTTACATCAGAGTACAAGACTAACAGAGTATGGAAAATAAATATATAGCGGAAATACAATTATCATAGAATAAACAAATTACATAGCTGTGGGAATGTAAAATATAAATACAATGTAAATACAGTGCAACGGAAAAACATCATCAAACACAGCTGCAGGATACACAGATACAGAGCTTTCTGAATATAGCTCCAGCCGTAATCCAGGATCCTGTGAAAGAAAAGGATCTGCAAGCCAAAACTACTAACTTCCATTGTGTAAAATATGGGCACCCAGAGTTTAGATGGGAAAAAAGTAAATTCCAAGTCAGTCATAGGACTGATATAAGAGCTAAAATAGTTATTGAAATTTTACATTAAAATAGGTAAATCACGTGACCATGCCGTATATCACGAAATGGGTCTACCCTCATGAATACCTTGGAATAAAATAATTAATAGACAACGGAATGTTTTATGGAAAAATGAAGATATTATAAGACTCGGGTCCCATCACACAATGCAACACAAGCTGAAGGATAGAGTTTTACCTTATAATGGCCAAATATGCTTGGTACGTTCTAAAAATAAATGTTTTTGATACTACTATAAGTTCACAGTGTATAAAACAACTTCAAATATAAATGTATCAATCATAGATAGCATAGTCCCCCGTTCTATTATGTCGCCATATAGGGTTACAACTAAAAATGAATGGTTGCGTATTGGAAATTGGATTTCATCTATGAGTCTAGGCAAGAGATCTTCCTCACCGATTTCGGATCACCTATAGCAAGATGTCCAGGATCACACGTATGGTCAACCCTTAGTTAGCGGCAGGGCCGGTCCACACCTAACGCTTGTGGATTGGCAATTCTTGAATAATACGTTGCCCAGTGCTATCAAACTTATCATCTAGTCAGTATGTCGACCATATTGGCCTTTTACGGCCATATCCGAGGGCCACGCTATCCATCATCCACATAAGTAAAATGTCTGGGCTCCATACCATGACATCACCTCTTGATAGAAAAAAACGCATGTCCTCCCTGTGGTCCTTATCTAGTTTTCGACTCATACTGGGGTGTGAAGTTCGCAAATCAACGCTATACACAAATCTATGCTATATTAAAGCCATGCTTTGATCATCATCCACAAGGCCCTGCTTTTCAATAAATGTCTTGATCTTTTCATCTCAGCATGCCACATTGTCATCACATACCATACCATTGATTCCCACCAATATGTAACCTCTAAACTCATACGTCTCAGAGAAGGGTGTTAAGCTAAGAGAATAAATTCCTCACCACCAAACAAAAATATATTTAGCAGGGATCATTGAGTATAACACAAAGTAAAATGTCAGACATGCAATCAATTTACAAGTCCGTTCTGGGTCTGAAAGAAGCTAGAGGCACCATATTCCTCATCCCATATGTCCAATACAGGAGAGTGGTCCTCGCATATCTGGTTGATTTCCAAGTACGTTTTAGACTACCACAACTTATTACCTTGTCTTGGGTGTACGACCCAAATAAGACATCAGCAATAGCATAAACGCTATAAAGATCTTCGGTCTTAATCCACCATCTCATATCATTGACTTTTAATCGTCGTAATAATTATTCAGGACGGATTAGACCCGGTCTTTCTGAATAACTCATGTATCTTTATAATCGTGTGATAAATACATAAAGGTAACAAACATTCCATTCCAATCTAGAATATTATTTCAATCAAGTATTCATATATTATGGAAAGGTTCCCACTAATTTTATCAAAGATAAATTATTTTAAACTTGTTGTTTATTAATCCATTCCTCTGAAATCATTTCAAAAGATTTTATAACACCTCTTCATTTCAAAAACCCTTACTCAATAATTATTCATTTTCGAAAATTAATCTCATCTTTACTTGAGTAAAAGAACAAATGTCATTTCAAACACCATCCACAATAAACCCCAAACCAGTGTGAAATTAATATAAGATCTTAAATGGAAATCATGTCGACTTATGTTTAATACCAAGCTCTGAAATAATCAAATATCGTGTTGGAAAAACGATATAAATATCTTCCAAATCCCTCTACAATATCTGTGTAATTACGGAATCCAATATTGAAATATCTGAATATTATTTCCCATTTAAATCCCTTCCAAATTATTCGTTGGAAATCCTTGGTTGTATTAAAGCTCTATTCAAATCATTTACTCCGTGGTATTCAATTATTGAATTTTCCCCATAGTTATAAAATATAATTTTTAAATAAAAATAATATTTATCTTTCAAAATGTGGAATATTTAATCCAAACTCTTTCCCAATCATTTATTATGATTTATCACGATTTTTTTATATTTTTAATAATTTTATTTAGGCCATTACATTCAGTTTTCAATATTGGCCATCGAACTGCATCCATACCGACCATTTTCAAAATTGATTTGAATATATTTTGAAATCTAACAGTTCAATTTAAGCCTCTTATACTCATTGGAAAGATCTTTTCGGCACAAACCCAATGGTTCCGATTTCTGGAGAATCCGGAGGTCGGATCCTCTGGTATGTGAGTTTGAAGTAATGGGTTGACATTTGCAAACTATCGCTGCGCGACACGTTCTGTTCGAGCCCGAGTCAAATTATTAATTAAAAATAAATCGAAACGATTCCAAAATCCCTTTATTAATTATATAAAATATCGATAATTACCATTGAAAACTTGAATTAGTCGTTTAACTTCAAAATCAAATATATCACTATTTGGTCAAATTTTATATTATTCTAATGAATAAAATAATATTATTTTTCGAAGTTTTTCATTTTACGCTCAAAATTTTCTTACAATCGTAATAGAAAAACGAAGAACTTTCGAAAGAGAATCTCTTTTAAAACATTTGCTACGTATGCTAACCGAACTTCACTTTGAAAAGTTACCAGTCATTTTTAAATCAAAACTTTAACAAGCCATAAGTATATAAAAAATATTTCAAAATCATTCGCCACTGTTATGAATATTCATCGATATTTTGATATGAACGCATCCATCAAAAATCGGACATCAAAATCAAACTTCGATTTTCTTTCACTACATTTTGTATTATTAAAATATTTATTTCATTCTGGATTAGAATAAAATTTAACCAAACATTATGCAATCACATTCATATGAATTCCATACATCCAACAATAGTTACGCACAATTATAAACATTCAGTGACATACAACGTGCATTTACTTCCATATAAGTTTCAAAATAATTTATTGATGCTTATTTCTCTTTGTAAATTGATCGATCAACCCACAAGCTACATATAAGGGAGACGTGTAAATCAAATATCATCCCGAGACCCGTGTGGGCCTTCCAATCAATTTAAATTTACTATTGATTTACGAATTTAACAGTAACTAGTTAAATTCAAATTATTTTCCAGATTAGCCAATTCTACTTGAACAAGTAATAACAAATTTACCATTAAAATTATAAATGGATATTTATATCCAATTTCAACTACCATTAATATATTAACGTTATTTCATATGTCAATTACCCCAAAATCCCAATCACAACATAAGCAAACAAATCAACAATTCATCCATCAGGTTTGCAAACAACGGTGAGGTGAGCTACCATATACCGTATGACTTTTTTAAATATTAATCAAATAAAATCTACGGTTTTCATTATTATTTAATTCTCAAACCGACAAATATTTTAATGTCATGCTAATTACAAAATTAGCTAATTTCTTACTTGCATTTCGCCTAAAATTTTCATATTAGCTTCTAACATTAAATTGTCAACTAATTAATTACATAAACTTAGTCAAGCAATGCAAATAACTAAAGTGAGAATCTCTCACCTCGACCATCAAATAACAACACATTGCAACATCGAACTTTTCTGCATGTGTTACTACTTAAAAATCCCGCCTTTTTGATTCGGGATAGCTCCAAACCTTCAGGCAATTCTTGTATACACTTAAACTAGTGTATGGAGCTAGAAAGCAACGATCTTTGGCGAAATAAAGGTCCGGGGAGCTCGACTCCTTGCTGTCCAATGAAGGTAGAGGTTGTTGCTGGGTCCATGAAGTGCCATATGGTTTGTAGGGTCCATAAAAGAGTTTCTAGAGGTAGTATAGAAGATGAAAAACTTAAAAGGAAGATCTTTGCACCATTGGAAGAACTTAGGGAGGAGAGAAGAGGAGAGAGAAGAGGGGGAGGCACGGCTGATGTGGTTGAGGACCCTGTTGAAGTTAGCTGATGGAGGGACCAGCGTACATGGGCCCTATGCGGCGGTGGAGAGGAGCAAAGGGGGAAGAGGTCTCCATTTTCATTCTTTCTTAAGCTTTTTTTTTTTTTGCAAAAGTGAATGTAACAATTAATTAATTAAACCCCAGTTATGCTCAAATAACTTTATAGAGGCACCAAATAAGGAGGGAGTGCCATATGGAAGAGAGAGGTGCTTTTGTGTCTAATTTTGGTTGGGCACACACTATTCATCAATTAACTTAAATGGTAGGTATATTAATTATAACTTGCAATCTTCGTTTTAGTCTCACGGCCACACATTAACTCCAAAAATTACGAAATTTGAAATCTCACTACGGTATGCAATTATGGTTCGAACTAATCTAACCACATCAAATTTGGTAACCATTGAAAAATGGGCCTTATTTCCAGTTAAATTTGAATTCAAACTGAATTTTTAACGTACGTATCCTACTCTAGAACTTTTTTAATAATCCTGATATTCTAGTAGTTGATGCAGAAGCTTGTTCTAGGGGTATGAATGAGAAGCTTACTTGATCTTTACATTGCCTTGTTATCTCGTTTGCTTCATACTTGTACATTTTACAGTATTTTCATATCTAGTACCATTTATCTGTCTTGATACTTCTTATCTTTCGCTTATACTGAAAATCACTAGAACTTGCTAGACATTATGTCTGGCATATTTTTTCCCTTATTCCTCTTCCTTTCCCCTCTCATGTTCTCAGAGTGGTGGCGGACAGTAGAAGTAACCATACTATTCAGCTTGGATTTGGATTACTTCTCTTTCCACATATTACTTAAGTTTATTTTATGTTTATTGTTATGGCATGTGAGGGAATATTATTTTATGTTTTTTTACTCTGACGATTTATGACACAGATGTTTATGACTTTATGACATTGATAGTTCATTTGAAAATTTAACGTTGAATTTGGTTTAAAATAAAAGTTTGAAGTTTTTCCGCTACATTTTTATATTTTGTTTAATTAAATATAGTCTTTGTAGTATTATTGCGCTTCACAGAACTTAATGCATCCTCATATGGGTGACATTAAGGAGCGTGTGGTGTCACATTTGGTATCAAAGCCTAAGGTTACGAGATCAGAGAAAAGTTTTCAAAAAAGTATTTTCAAAGTAAAGATTTTCAAATAAAACCAAATTTTGAAGAAAAAAAATCCCCTTAAGTAATTTACAATATTATTTTGATCTCTTTCTAAATCCTTATTTCATTTCTTTTGCAGTGTGTTTAGGATCGTAATTTCCCTGAGGGTATTCTTATTTCGACATGGTTCCGCATATTTGTAGTGGCTACGACACGTGCCGAAAAGCACGGCAATGCCCTAACCCCAGCTGCAGCCGCAGTAGCTCCATCCAATTATGTAGTCAACTTTTTTAAGCTTTGTAAGGACTTCTACGTGATGGGAGGCGAGTCGTTTCATGGTACTGAGAGTTTTGTGGAGGAGCGCTATTGGCTCAAAGAAACGGAGAATGTTGTGATTTATTGGAGCTCAATGATAGGAGAAGATTCAGTTGGCCACTTGGCAACTAAAAGAGGAAGCTTCATACTAGTGGGAGGTGACTTTGGTGGGGAAGGTGATAGACACTTGGGACGAGTTTAGATGCAGATTTGAGATGAAATTCTTGTCGCCAATAGAGGAAGGAATGCAAATGGAAAAGTTTTTGAATTTGAAGCAAGGAAGCATGACGGTGAAGGATCATGTCAATAACTTTAACCAACTTGCAAGATTTGGTTTGGATTTGGTAAAAACTCCTCACAAGAAGGATTTAAGGTTCGGAAAACGATTAAACCAACCAATACAGGGACTACCATTGACCCATATCCCAATGGGAGCGACTTTCGAGAGGCTATTGAAATGGCTTTGATGCCTGAGGATGGCAAAGAGGAGAAGAAAGAAATAAAGACCGAGGAGGAAAAACCAAAGGCTGGGAAAAAGAAATGGTGGCCCAAGAAAGGAGCAGCAAAGAAGGGAGGAAAACCTGAAAAGGCCCAAATCAAGAAAGAGGTTTAAGTGCCATGGCTGTGGACATTTGGGGCACTTTATGAGAGGTTGTAAGAAGACAAAGAATGCTTGTTTCAGTTGTGGTCAAATTTTGACGTTTCATAAAACAATGAACCAATAAGCAAGGTAAGAAGGCAGGATCGTTTGGAGGACAATTTCATGCTCTAGAGGCTGGTAGATCGAATCGTGGTAGGAAAGACAGTGTTGAAAGTTTGATTTCTCTTTTTGACTCTCCTATTAGGACTCACTTTGGTACCAGTGCTTCTCACTCATTCATATCCAATTATGTGGTAGATAATCTGCACCTAAACACTTGTATTGTTTCTGATCCTGCTGTATTCTCAACCCCCATTGGAGGAACAACTCACTTGTCTGTGATATGTAGGGGTTTGATAATTTTTGTTATGGACATCGAATTTGCAAGTGACGCATATGTTTTTGGCTTTATGGGTTATGGACTTATTCTAGGAGTGTATTAGCTAGCCATGTATGGTGTCATTCTAGATTGTGAGAGGAGAGTTGTTAGACTTTTAATGTGGCATGGTAGAACTCTCGAGTTTTGTTGTGACCCACGACGGTCAGTTACGCTTAGTTTCCTAGATTCTCTTGATGCTTCCATTGACGATCTTCGATTAGTAACCATTGTTAGAGATTTTTCGGACGTATTTGATGAGGTTAGAGGATTACCCCTAGACGAGAGATAGATTTTTGGATTTACATGGCGGAGAATGTGAAACTAGTCGCCTTACCAGTGCACCACATGGCTCCTAGGGAAAGAAGGGAGCTCAGCAAACAGGTAGGTGAGTTATTGGATAAAGGATTCATTAGACAAAGCATATCTGAGTAGGGAGCTCTAGCCATCTTTGCAACTAAGGAAGAAGGCTCTATCCGTTTATGCGTGGACACCCCAGGGAGTTGAATAAACTCACCAAGAAAAATCGGCACCCACTTCCTGAATTAATATGCTTATATTCCAGATTTATTATTTCTTGAATTAATATTAATCCTAACAAACATCCAAAACTTATTTTATTATTATATTTACTATTTATTATTATATTATTATTATTTTGAATTTCAAAATTCAAATTTCAAATTTGAATTTTCAAGTTTGAATTTTAAAATTTAAATTTCAAATTCAAACAAAGCAAACAAACAAAATATCCATTCAACCAAAAAAACTAAAAATTAATTAAGGTGTACCTGTTTTTAGATCCATTTCTTCGATATTTTCTGAATTCTGGATCGCTGTGAAACACATATTTGAATTTTCAGTTTCTGGCTCTTCATCACTTGATGATGAATCTGAATCATCTAAAGTTTCTATGTATGCCCTCTTTCTTTTCTTTGACGAATTGCTATTGTCTGTTTGTTAATTTGATTTATCTGGATATGGACACATTCTCTTTATATGGTTTGGTTTGGTTTGTTGTAGTTATAACATCAAACATCAATTCTTCCTGAACTTCCTTGATTATTTCTTTGAAAATTATTTCTCTGTTTGTATCTCAGTTTTTTTTAATTTCTTGTTATTATGGCAATTTCTTCATCGTCTTCACTGCTTAAGTCGGAACCATTTGTTATCGCTTTGAATGCAATAGATTTCTTTCCAGTAGGCTTAATCTGCTTTCTTTTATGGGGTTTTACTTGAAAATGACATCAAATTCCCAATTAACTCCTAAATCTTCATTTCACTGACATTATTGGCTTCTTCAATTGCCAAACTTTTCTGATCCCATTCCGGAGTTAACGAACTAAGTATTTTTTTGACTCGATCTTCTTCTGAATAAATTTTTCCCTATGTTATTAATGAATGCACAATCTCTTGGAATCTGCGATACATATCAAAGATAGATTTATTCTCGTTCATTCTAAATAACTCAAACTGATTAATTAGCATTGGTATTTTTATTTGTTTTACTTTATTAGTTCCTTTATGAGTGACTTGTAAGGTTCTCCATATTTCGCAAATTTACAAACTGACACTCTATTAAATTCATTTCTATCTAATCAATAGAACAACATATTCATGACTTTTGAATTGCTTTGTGCAGCTGCCTTTTGTTCATTAGTCCATTGTGCAAAATTAGTAGTGGGTTCAACATATTCAGTTTGTGTATTATTCCATATGTCTAATTCTACTAATTGTAAATATAATTTCATTCTACATTCCCAATATGAACAATTACTGCCATTAAACAGTGGTGGTCTAACAGTACACCGACCCTCTGTAAAAGAATTATTACCAGTGTTGGTTGCCATTTCAAAAATCAGATTATGAACCTTTTGAAAATATACGCTCCTATACCCAATTGTTAGGGAATACGAAATACGGATCTTAAGGCAAGACTAACACTAGAGGGGAGTGAATACTGTTTATAAGAAATTTACGAAAATCTAAATCTTAAATGATCTACTATATGAATCATGCACAATAGAGATGATCACAGACACACAATCAAACACAAACACAGAAATAGATAAATACGAAATGCAGAAAAGGAAAGAATACATCAGATTTTATACTGGTACAGTTTACTCCTACGTCTAGTTCCATGCAACACTGGATTGCACAGAGTTTTATTATAATCAATATCCAAGTACAATCCCCTTGATTTCATGGCTACAAGCTTAACACCGCTCCAAACACCCATGATTCTACAGCTACAAGGTTAACACCGCTCCCTTTCCTTTATTTCAGGGATACAAGGAAAACAACCTTTCCCAAACACTTCCAAAATGATTACAACAACCCTATAACTCTACCATAGCACTTCAATTCAGAGAGTAGTGGATAGAGAGTGAGAAAAGAAGAAGTTTTATATAATTAGAGTATAAATCGGCAAAGTAGAAGTGTAGAAATCAATAAAACGATAAAGAATAATGGTGGGATGAAGATGGGTGAAGATGGAGAAGAATATATATTAAAAAGTTTGAAACCAGCCCTTATTTATAAGATTTGAAAGGTTGCAACGTCTCAGAAACGTTACAAATGGTGAAAAACACTTCCTTCGAAAATTGAATTTCTGACAGTTGTATGTCGACATACCCATATATGTATGTCGACATATATACATATTTTTTAGAACTTATTTTTCAAGGGATTGATTATATATATTATTCTGGAAATTCTTAAGTTAAAACATAGTGATATAAATGATTATTCTAAAGTGTAAAATCATATGAAAACATAATAATATGTTATATAAACATATTTATAAATCTATAAGGTTTAAAACTATAAAACGATATAACTATATAAATTTATATATTAAACTTAAAAATTATATTTGAAATCATAAGTAAGATAGAAAAGCAATTTGAATTTCGAATTTGAATTTTGAAAATCAGAATTTGAACCTGGAGTGCTATCCAAAGCCTTACATATAAAGTAGACTTGTTACTATATTTTTCTTGAACTCTTTAAAACTTGATAACTCATGAGTCTTGAATCTCTCTTGAATTCTGAATCTCTTGGAACTCTAAAACTGCACAGTCTTCAGTATTTAACTCCTGTATACAAATCATGCACATATATGTATATATATTCTAGATAGAGATGTTAGTATATATTTTATAATCGATTAATAATGATAATTGAAATAAGGTTGTTGTCATCAAAACTATATTCTCCAACAAGAAGTTGTGATCCACTCCAGATGCTTGCCAAACCCACTTTTCCATCGATTGCTCCCTTGATCGATCCATCAAAATGACCTGCCCGATCCATGAACTCGATAGATATAGGAACTTGAACGATCCACGCTCTAAAACATGTCCGATCCATGGAATTTTCTGCAGATCATCACTTTTGAAATTAATTCGGTCCATCACAAAAATCGAGTCGATCCATACATTTTCTTGCCTGATCCACATCTTTCCCATCTGATCCACACGTGAAACTCGACCCAAAACCAATTATTTCGATTTAACAAATCAATGACCAATTCAAGCAACAATCAAATAATATTAGCACATCAATAATCATCAACGATCATATAGAATTCACCAATCATGACAAAACGATGAATGAACATAACAATGGATCTAAACTTGCATAACAAATGAATTAACCTAAACATTTACCGATTCAAGTTGCTAGATTAGATCTTATAGTTTTCCAAAGGAAACATACTCACCATGATATAAATCTAGGTGAAAACAACTTGAAATGTTGAAAATAAGATCAAACAACCCATATAATCGATTGAATCCGTGCAAGAGATGCTTATCACTCACCAAATCCACAAAATAGCTTTAAAATGATGATCTACATATCCAGACAGCGAAGAATGATCTTCAAATCACCCAATTTGATGTGATCTACTCTCTCTTGATGTTGAACTAGCCTTCCTTGATGTAGATTTTCAATATTCTAATGTAGATCTAAGATTTAAACGGAGAAGAGATGTATTTGATCGAAGTAAGGAGAATCTCAAATCCCAACCAAATAAGAAATGAAGAAAGTAAACCACTCTCCTTGCCTCTACCCCCTTATTTATAACCATCTAACCAACCTACCAATGGGCCTCATCAAAACAGCCTACTAATGACTAGTTAATCTATCCAGAAATTGTGTAATACAAAAATAGCGATTCCTCCTAAACTGCTGGAACAAATCTTTAGTGTGACCACTCTACGGAATTGGCAACACCATTTCCTTTCCAATGTAATCAATCTCAGTGCTTGATTAGATCATAGTCAAAAGTTATGCCTTATACAAAACCGACAAAAGCAAAATGGTCACAAATAAATTTGGTAAAAATTATGGATATGTCTCACATCCCCATAATCAATATATTAAAATATGAGACTGATCCGACCCTTCGGGAATTAAATAAAAATATTTTACAATCCTCTGATATGTAAAATATGGGTCATTACAATTTCCAAACATGAAAAAACTTGAAAAATTAATTTAATTTGGAGAAACTAATATATTATCAAGGAAGTTAAAGAAATTGAGTAAAGATTAGTTAAATGGACCCAAATTCGACTATTATGGATATTAATTAAGATTATGGATGGACCACATCTTTGAGAAAAGCAAAAATGGAAAATTGAGGAGAGTAAAAATTATTGGGATTGTATGTTAAGCTTGGAATGAGGGATTAATACATCAATGCCATTTGTATCACTAATGGTAAGTAAGGACTTCCAAAATTATTTTCTTTTCTTATGCTTTGAGATTTTAATTGCCAGTAGTTTACCATGGTGATTGGAAGATGATATAAAGTGGTGAAAGTAATGTTTCCCTATTTTTTCTTATGTGATTCCAGATTAGTAAATTTCTTGTGAGTAAGAGAATTTTATGGGGACACCTAATTTGCAGTTAATTACATTTGGAATTTGGAAGTTAATAAGAGAATTGAATTTGCAGCCGTTGGTGAGAAAATATTTTGAACTCAAGGTTTTGGAATATTGAGTGAAGAAGTTTTAAAGAATGTCGTCCTCAAGAATATGAATTTAAACCATGAGATTAAGGAATAGGCTAAAATATTGGATTTACCTAAGTTAACCTTTTTAATTTGAATATGACAATGTTTTGGTTTACTTATGGATATTTGTTTGATTTCTATAAATCAGCCTTTTGTCATTTTTCATAAAAGACTATATTTGAAATTATAAGGAATA
Source organism: Allium sativum (assembly GCA_030737875.1). Lineage (NCBI taxonomy): Eukaryota > Viridiplantae > Streptophyta > Magnoliopsida > Asparagales > Amaryllidaceae > Allium > Allium sativum. The sequence goes on along the minus strand of CM060922.1, from coordinate 526,954,137 downwards.
TACATTAAATGTAAAGGGTGTGATGTGTAATTTTATGTGTTTACATGTAGATTACACTATCCATTCAAAATAAAACAATACCAATTCCTTGTAATTTTAAATATGTCAACATTATTATTTGGGCAGATTTATGGAAATCATAGCAAAAGACCTTTTATTGGAATTTAAATTCCAGTAAATTAGGGCATTGGAAAATATTTTAGTTATTAGTATAGACTAGGACATTAGTTAGATTAGAAATTTTGGTTTAGGAAATTGTTGAATTTTAGGGTCATACCTCATTTGAAGACCGAAGGGAAGACTAGAGATATAGTCAGAGCTTTGAGGATGAAAGGAAAAGTTTACATCTAGAATCTCTTAGACAATAGGAATAATACTTATCTTTAGGATTAGTATAATACATTTGATGGTCGAGATAGCACTCTTGAAGTATTTCAAGGAGGCTATGTGAATCACCAAAGTGTTGGTGGAAAACCATCAATAAATTTTACTTGAACCAGATCATGATTAGACTTGGAAAAAGTCTAATTTAGTTAGGCAGCTTGTGGAGGTTAGAAGGTCGGCATTACATTTTGGGCTTTCCTAATATTATAGAAATTAAAGATATTATGTTAATAGGAGCCCACTACGTTTTATACTTTTATATTTGATAAGATACCATCATACTACGGAAATTTTTGGCAGGGCCTAATCAAGAAATGAGGACAAATTTGGAACCCTGGGTGTCTCTATACACCATAGATATTGTGGAACACGAGATTAAAAGGCTCGATAATATTTAGTTCGGTTACCCATGATTTTTCTTTAAGGACACTCTCGGTTTCCAAAAATGTCTTGCTTCCCAAACTCATGAAATCTTTGCAAAAACAAGGAAAGTTGAAGATGCCTTTGGTGGGTTGATCTATTAGTTCCTTGGGGCAGGATTGGAAGTGGGGACCTATTCCACAATCCTAAGATACTGCTGAAACCATTTAGGAAAGTGTCGAGGCCTTGCCAAGTTCCTCTGCTCGGGCTGTTTCTCGGTCATTACTACTATCTGAAAAAGAAAAAACCCTTCAGTAGGCTTCCTAAGATAGTATCAAGGATCAAAAGGAAGAAAGATAAGGTTGCTTAGTATAATTGCATACATTTTTGGGGTATAATACATATATATAGTTTTGAAAACCTTTTCAAATAACGAATACGTCTCTCTTGCATATATCTCCTCGTAATCAAGTAACCTATGCTCTAATACCAAATGTAACAACCCGCTCGGAATGAGCCTAAATTCCAACCCAAAAAATGCCCATCGGAACTTAGAACCATTCTAAATAGATAGTTGGTTCCTGTATGGAAATTCTAAAAATAGATATATCAGAGCAATCTAAACGTAATCAGAGTCTAATACAACGAAAGGGATAAAATATAATATCTCAAAAGTAGATGTGCCGTAAAATTAAAATGCCATAAATGTCAAATACATGAGTCTCAACAAGATAATAAGGTACATCAATAATTACCCCTATACATAAAGTTAATAATAACAATAATAATACCATAAATAACTAAGCCTCCATCGTAGGGATCCACCTCCAAACATAACTAATCATCACTGTTCCAGCCGTCCTTACCTACTAACCTGTTTATGTTAAGATGAGGGAGGTCAGAATATAAAGTTTTGGTGAATGAAATAATATATGTTTAGGATGACTATTTCCTATATTTGTCAGTGTGTCTTCATGTTATGTCTACCCAAACAAACATACAAAACTAACATATGATGCAGACATCTTACAGTCATTTAAGGTCTAAATATTGATCTAAAGGCGGACATCCTTACAATCACTTAATTCCCCACATGGTGAGTTACACCTAGTCACTTAAGGTCATTACCTAATTTATTAACGGTGGACATCCTTATAGTTACTTCATAACCTATGACGGACCCGTAACCACTTAAAATCTCGTTCATCGCATCCACTTATTAAATATATACACTCTCCTTAGTAGTTATCAGCTTTGGGTCTACGATTAAGATCCTTCTAGAAGACCATCTTGTTACTATCTATATGTCCCTATGTGTGAACTTCTAGTCACTTAATACTTTCCCTAGACGGTGGTTCCTTTAGACCATTTATATAAACCGTCCCTAGGTCAACCATCACTAAGCCACTGGATAAGATGTGAACATTACTTGGAGAACTACCCACTCATACACTATCGTCTATTAGAACCATTTAGTACCTTATAAGAGAAAGGCGGACTGACCGACTACTTAGAACCTAAAAGGGCAGGTCCCATGATTTTGGTCCAGAACCAAAGAGTGAACCTTCGGAACGGGACCTAGTCCTAACTACTTAATACCCAATAAGAGGCAAGTCGACCACTTAATACCTTTCTCGGGGCAGGCCTACTCACACACGCACACACACTACGCACACACACACACGGAGATACACACACACACACACACACACACACACACACACACACACATATATATATATATATATATATATATATATATATATATATATATATACTAGACATCTCATATTAAACCGACCACTTTTAGATGCTCGATTTACCAGGCGGTTCTGGGTAGGCTTTATTACAAGTTGGTTTTAACCTCTCATCTTAATGTATTAATTATAATGGCCCATGGCACCTAGACCTCTCACATTAACCAGTCTTATTTGTAGATGTAGGATATGTCTATCGGTTCCTGGCAGGCTTCTATTACAAGTAATGGTTAAGCTCATGTCTATGTGTCATTAATTATAACTAAAGCCATTAATTCACATACATGCATACAAATTCCTATGGGGACATTCAAATCTTATTTCCATATTTAAATGTATTTAGTACGCAGTTAATATGCATTAATATTATGTTAAATTATGCTATAAATATATATAAATAAATAGGCATGAATTAAGTGCACAAGAATAATGACCTAATCACGTTTGAAATGTCAATCCTAACAATCACATTTAAGGTATACAAGTTAATTTCCATATCAATTAACATGGTCCAACATGCATATTCACAATTAATGATAAAAAGGGAAATAACAACACATATGAATAAAACTTGCAACCTAGGCTTGAATAGTTACTTAAATAATAAAATACAGGCAAGGTGCAATGAATCCAATTACATTCACGAAAACCTTGCTTTTGATGCTACTTTACTTTTAATATGTATTGCATAAAAAAACTTACGATTTTAATGTATTGTATGTAATACGTTCGAACAATCCCCTTAAAATGGATGTTTAAACCTATTAATTCACAATACACAAACCATACTCTTTTTTCACACAAACATGTGTAACAATAAAAGAAGAATCAAGTGAATCAGAACAAAAAATTAAGAGTTTCACAACACCCTACGCCTAACTTCTATTACTCAAATAACACAAATCCAAATATAATACTTCTGATTGACCATTTCAGCGATAAAAAATATTTATGATTTGGAGGGTTTATAATATTTTGTTTTCGTTTAATCCAAATCCCATTTAGGCACAATATTCCAAATCAAACTACAATAGATAGAAAATAAAATCTATAAGGTTTCCACTCACAGTGCCATGGGAATGAAGAATATCAAGATAGGTATAGAACCGGATTTGGATGTAGCATTCACAATCGTTCTCCAATCCTTATATATATGTGTATATATAAGAATCAAGTGAATCAGAATCTTATATATATACACTAAATTCCAAAACTTGAATCTATATAAATCTAAAATAGAGAGGATAGAATTGAGGTTATAGGAATAGAAGAAAATCCTAACCTTATAATCCGGAATTAGTAATCGCAGAAGGGTAGTATGGAGACACATAGAGAAATGAATGTAGGGTTTGGAGTGAGGCTAGTGAGTCATATTTGCAGTTGCAAGTGTAAGTATAAACCGTTGGATTATTTAGATGTAATTTGGACGGTCTAACTGATGCAAATTATATAGATCTCCCTAACAAAATACACATCCACCACCACTCTGTCCAAAATAGTCGCGGTCCCTCTCTATAAAAGGTCGGTCGACCCCCAAGTCATCCCCTTCCTATAGGGGTGATCGACCCCTATTTTGGGGTTGAGCTAGAATATTTAATTCTCTTGTAACGTTGTTTTCTTATTAAATTTGAATTTATTGCTTTGATTTATTTTCTTATGTTGATTACCTTTGTCCCCATTCCATACGAATATATGAACACAAACTCAAATTCTCTTGGAATATTCTTTCATGCCAATCTATAATTAAATATATTTCAAATTTATATATAATCTATATGAATTTCAAACCTTATGTGTTAATATTTACACATAGTTGTTTTTATTACTATCTCTTACATACAAACTCTATTTTCAGTAAATAAAATATGGAAATGGATCAGAATCTCGCCATTAACACAATAACAATACTTTCGTTGCCCATTTCCCAATTATTCAAAATTCCATTTTCAGCCTGTTATATTATTATTGATTATTATTATTTATTTTAAATTAAAATACCTTATGTCTATTTTAGGTTTATTTTACTGGGTGTTACAGTATGGATTATACTTGTGAAGTTTGGAATCAAAAATTGGAATTTCAAACTTTAATAAACTTGTACCCGAATATGGACTTTGCTTGGAAGGAACTGGGTTGTCTTGTCAGACTTAGTAAGACCACTTGGTCAGGGATCGTATATGGACTATTCTAATTAGGATTTGGTTTGTACTGTCAGGGCTTTATGAGATCGTTTGAACATGGCTCGAGTATAGAATATACTCGATTGGGTTTGAATTATCTTTTAAGGACTTGGCAAAGAAGTTCATTTGGTTTTTTGCAGATATGAATTATACATACATTGGGTAGACCTGGAGAGGCCGTAGGTTTTGGATACATATTTTGAATTGGATTGCCTAGATTTCAAATTTCTTGGATTTATTTGGTTTTTTGGATATTTGGATTTCTTGGATTTGGATATCGGATGCTTCAGATTTGGTTTTCTCTTAAGATGCGATCTGCCGCGACCATGGTCTTTTGAATTTCTGATCTTCGGTTGTTGGATTTCTATTCGGAAAGCTCTAGGATTATGGCTTTTGGATACCTAGATTTTAGATTATTCAAAACATATCTTCCACCGAAAGACATGCTTTGAAGCGTAAGTTGTTGCCTCACCTTTTTGCAAGGCTGTCACAATTTGGACTTTAGCTATTTGAGTACTCAGGACTTGAGCATGGACTAATATGAACTCAAAAAAAATCTTTGGAGTCATGGAGTTCATGAAAACTTGAATTTTGGAACGACTCACTATTGGATCGGTAGGAATCCATTCATTGTTTTAGCATAGTAAATTCCAATCACCATACTTTCATGCATTATGTTATCGGTATTCCCACTCAAACTCTGGTTCAGCATCCAACCATAAACCTCAGTTTGACATTTTTGCTTGGAGGGCTAACGACATAACTCCCTCGTAATATGGTTCAGCATCCACTCTCGAATCCCAGTTTGGCATTCAATACCAATCCATGGATCGACATACTCTGGCAAGCTCCGGGTCAGCAAGGAACTTATTCGGTTCGCCATAAGGAAGAGAGATGGATCGGTACTACTTCATATACACGACAACTCAGGATCAATCTTCGGATTGGTTAAGGATAAGTGTAACAACCCGGAATTTCTAAACCAATTTATAATTCTTATTTTAGCTATTTTAATGGATTTTGAACATTTAACATGATTTATTTTAAATAATAACGATTTAAAATTTATTTAAATCGAAGTTATAACATATAAATTAATTTTAATTAAAAAGGAGCCTGAAATGGCGCGGTAGTTTGAAAATTCGATTTTTAGTTTCAAAAGAATATATAGGACTCAAAATAAATCGGATTTAAGTAAAACGGGAAACGTTAGAATCTGTTTAATTATATCTTTCTAATGAATGTGACAAATTCGGATTTCATAATATAAATTGAAGTTATATCCAATTTAAAATTTGAAATAGTCGCTATGGAATTTATATATATTTTAAATATATATAGCCCTTAAAAATAGCCATTTTGCAAACGACCTTCGTTTTCGATGAAACCACTTTTGTTGGATCCAGAATGTCAAATTATTGTTAGGTTTCAAATTTCGTAATTTTTGGAATCAATATGTGAGCGTAGTAAAAATAAAAGCGTTTGGCAAATTTAGTTTGAATTTAATCGACTGGAAAAAGGCCATTTTTCAAATAATCTCCCAATTCGATGAAATTAGTTTTGTTAGGACCGTATCATCAAAACATAGCTACATTTATTTTTCTATAATTTTTTGAGTCAGTATGTGGCCTCAGAAAAATTAAAATGTACGAATGAAATTCAATATATTGATTTATATTTTAATTTAAAGAAAAACTGATTGAAACAACCGTTAACTTACGAAACATATCCCATTGTGTCCGGAATGGGGGTATTTGGCTAAAGGAGACATTCGTTGAGTTTTGATTGGAGTTTGAACCTGTAGACTTCAATAAAGAGAAAAATAGAATTTAATAAAATAAAAAAATGAAAAGGGTATAATTGTCCAAGGTCAAAACGCTAGTTATATTCAAAGCCGCGGTCAACCCATTTTAGGCGCCGCTGTTCTTGTTCGATGGCCGAAAACGCTCGGGATTCAATCCCTTAAATTCTTTCAATTCAATAACGAATTCGAAATCCTTCAACCCCAATTCTGTTCATCTTATAGAGATCTAAGCAGACAACGGTTATGATGGAGAATAATTTCCAGAGTTGCTCGAAATCGGTGGCCAAAGTTGCCACAGTCGGGCACGTTTTTCTAGGCCATGGAGCCACCGAGTTTCGCCGTGGTCTGGGAGATGGAAGAGGAGTCAGAGGCTGTCCTTGCGGTGGTGGCTGATCATCACCAGCGTTCCTCGAGTGGCATGCGTTCTTGGTCAAAGGAGTCACGACGGTGGGTTTTGCTGATTCCAGGAAGTCACATTGAAGACGAAAGGTTAAAAGGGGGTTTAATGTAATCAAAGAATAAATTATTATTTAATTATTCAATTTTTTTGTAATTAATGTATAAAATACAATATCTTCTTCATACGAGGTCGGAATTCGACGATTTCAGTTGCGTTAGAATCGTGGGATTAAATTCTATAACTTGGAACTGACTAGAACGGAAACGGATCTAGTGAAATTTTTAGCTAAATTAAACGTGCGTTTAATTTAATTTAAAAATAAATTCTTCAAATAAAAGACCAACAGAGTGGAAACGAATGTGAGAACTCTCTCACTAAAATTTTGTACAGTTATTTAATTTATTTTACAACTATAAATATATATAAATTGCCAATATTGATATTTTATCATGTAGTTATTTTTGGAGTTTAACACACAAATTCACACAAATCATTTGAATTGGAAGCAATGTATGGATATTAGCGACATTCACACTTTGTACTCGGTGGATGGCCACTTGTGGCGCCGTAAATAGAATAGGGATGTTGATTATTTATTTATATGGATGATTTGGTTATTTGTGATTGTGATGTGTAACATATATATATGTTGTATAAAATATATATGCTTTGTATAAATTATATATATGCGTTGTATAAAATATATATGTGTTGTATATAACATATATATGCGATACATAAAATGGTCATGAAATGGAATAAATATTTGTTCGTTAAAAATATAATTTTTAATATACATGTGTAATGAATAAAATTGGCATGTAATGAAATAAATATTTGTTCGTTAAAAATATAAATTTTTAACGTATATATGAGATACATAATATTGTCATGTACTGAAATAAATATTTGTTTGTTAAACATATAATTTTTAACATATATATGAGGTATATAAAACGGTCATGCAATGGAATAATTATTAGTTTGTTAAAAAATATAATTTTTAACATATATATGAGATATATAAAGTGGTCATGTAATGAAAAAATGACTGGATTGTTAAAAATATAATTTTTAACATATATATGCACTGTATAAAATTGTCATGTAATGGAATATTCAATTTTGATTTAAAATTGAAAAGGAAGTTGAAATCATTTTAAAATGGATTTATAAACGATTTATAAAGTACGTTTTAAATAGAAATCAATGATATATAAATATTATATATATAATGGCTCGAATATAATGCGCCGCGCAACGACCATTCGCGAATTTCGACCATTAACTTCAAATTAATGTAACGGGAGATCCAACCGTCAGATTCTCCTAAAACCGAAATCGTTGGGTTCGTATTGAAAAGATCTTTCCAATTAATAGAAGAGATTTAAATTTTGGTAGTTGGATTTAGAAATATGTCCAAATCAATTTCAAAAAAGGGCGTTATGGATGCATTTCGGTGCCCGCTATTGGAAACCGACCGGTAGGGCTTTAATAAAGTTATTAAAAATATAGGAAAATTATGTAAAATCATAATAAATGATTTAGAATGAATATGGGTGAAAAATTCCAAGTTTGGAAAGATAGAAATATATTTTTAGCGAAATAAACTAGTTATTAACTAAAATAATAATCCAATGTTATTAAATAAATAAATTGGATTTGAAATGGTTTTGATATAACCCGAATTTTCCAACATATGAATTGGAATGGAAATAATCTTCGGAATATTTCGATATTGGATTCCGCTATTATACGGATATTATTGAGGAATTTGGAAGAAAAAAATATCGTTATTCCCAATACGATATTTGTTGGTTTCAGAATTTGATATTGAATATAAGCCGATAAAATTTTTATTCAGAGCCTTGTATTTAATATCAAATTGGATTTTGGGTTTTGTCATGAATGGTGTCTTTAATAATACTGTTCTTAAACCCAATTGAGAAAAGAATAAATCTTTAAATTAAGATTAATGAAGTTTACCAGTTAATTAATTTAATTGGAACCGAAATGGAAGTTGATTTTGGGTTCATCGTGAACTGTGTTTTAAATAACATTTGTTCTTAAAACCCAATTAACAGTGAAGATATGATTTAGAATTTATTAATTTTTTTATTAAGATTTAATAGAAATTTTCCAGAGTAAAGTTTTCCAATTTAATATATTAAATTGGAATTGAATGGAATTCGATTTGGTAATAATCGAGATGAGACTCGGTGAGTGAAGACCGTTACTATATATGGAATTTAAAAGGCTTCGTCGTTATTCCATTTATATTATTAGTGTGACATGGGAATTTATATCGATTATACACTGTTATGATTTCTGTGTAGATTCCATTTTGATGGAAGAGGATTTTGAGTTTACCGTGAATAATGTTTTAAATGACAATGATTCTTTAACCCAGTTAGAAGCAGGATTAATTTACAGAAATTTGAATAATCATAAAGTAATGATTTTTAGATATTAAAACCAAATTGGAGTTTTAATAAATCTTTAATTAGATGGAATGTGAAATGAATAGTTAAATTTATCCACGAAATGATCGAGAATGGAGTACCAGCAGTTTTACTCCAGGCGATAGTTAAATTTTTAATTAGATTTGAACGTGAAATGGTAATTAATTTTATTGATAACATAATGGGTGTTAAATATGGAGTACTACCAGTTTTGTTTTATAGGATGAATAGGTTGTGATTGGAAAATAAAACAAATGGTTACTTTGGCAAGGCTCGATAATACCAACTAGTTGATAAAATCTCTTGAAAATGATATCCAAAGGAAGATTAAAGAATAAATTTAAAAGAATTTATCTTTGATAAAATTAATGGTAACCGTTCCCTGAAGAAGTGAATATTTGAATAAAAGATTATTCTGAATTTGAATGAGGTGTGTGATGTGTTTTTATAGCACTTGATTACTAATTATAAAATATGTGAGTTATTTGGAAAGACCGAGTTTATCCCATTCTAAATAAATAATGACGACTAAAAGTTGACGATGAAGACGCTGGTTGAAGGTCGGATATCTTCACATCGAATGGATGATTACTAATGTTTTGACTGGGCTGTAGACCCAAGACAAGGTAATAAGTGGTGATCATCCAGACGCACTTGGAGATCGACCAGATAAGCGAGGGCCTCTCTCCGGTATTGGACATATAGGATGAGGAATAAGGTGCCTTCGTTTTCATTCAAACACAGAATGGACTTGCAAATGGATGTTGTGTCTGACATTATATTCCTTTAACTGTATTCGTTGATCTATGCTAAATATATATCTGTTTGGTGGCGGAGAATTTATTCTCTTGCTTAACACCCTTCTCTGAGACGTACGAGCTTAGAGGTTATACATTAGTGGAAATCAATGGTACGGTATGGATTGACAAGGTGACATCCTGAGTTGCATGGATCAAGACTTTTGTTGAAAAGCAGAGTCTTGTGGATGATCAAAGAATAGTTTTGTGTGTCGAGACATTACTTCGACGAGTTTCACATACCATGAATGATTGAGCCCGGATAATAAACTGCAAGAGTGAATGTGGTATCTGGGAGCACCTATAGGGGTGATTCTCCACTGTGGGCTATGGGATCAGAGAACCCGTTAAGGTGTACTCCACTGTCATAGCGTGAAGGATACTAGATAGGCTCCTGATCAGCGTAACACATTGAGTGCATGTCGATATGAAATCACTATCTCAAGCCTTGGATTTAATTTAATAATTGAATGCATGTTGATGTGATTTCTTTTGAGTCTTGGATTCAATGTAGAGATGGCAAGATAGCCTCAGTCATTGATGGAATCCATTTCCAATACGAACCTTTGTAGTTTTTGATTGTAATCTATGTATGTAATCATAGTACACTACGTCTGCTATGATTGATATATTTATTTGTGAAGAATGATTTTTACACTATGAACTTACAGTAATATCAAAATGATTTTTTTTAGAGCGTATCAGGCATGTTTTGCTATTATAAGGTAAAACTCTATCCTCCGGCTTGCGTTGCATTGTGTGATGGGACCTGAGTCTTATAATGGCTTCATTTTTCTCGATTTAGCATTGCACCGTTTGTTTTACCGTATTCTCGGGAGGAAACCCGTTACATGTCATACGGCATGGTCCCTTGATTTACCTAATGTAAAAATAATGCTAATAACTGTTTTACTTCTCACACTAGTCCCATGACTGGCTCGAAGTTTATTATTTCTACCTAAACTCAGGGTGCCCTTATTTTTCCACATGGGCAGCTAGTAGTTTCAGTTTTGCAGATATTCATTTTCACATGATCCTGGATTATAGCTGGAGCTATATTCGGAAAGCTTTGTATCCATCTATTTCTTTCAGTTGTGTCAGTTGATTTATCTCCGCTACGCATTGTATTTATACATTTTTATTTCCGCTACTATGTATTTCAATCTCTTATGTTTTCCGCTATGTAATATTATTTATCTGAACTCTGATATATTCTTGTACTCTGATATAAATTATTGTAATAGTAATGAAATGTTCTATTGTTTGTGTTCTGATGCGTCGTGTTCTCAAAGCAATCTGGGCTCCTCCGTCTCTTCAGGGACCGGGGAAGCCTGAGTCGTCTCAGTTGGTATCAGAGCTTTGGTTTAAAAGCTAGAGAATAAGGCACGTTAGAACCGAACAAAAGAATTCATCATAGATAGGATTAGTAACATCCTATAAGAGTGACTCGTTAGAGATAGGATTAGTAATACCTTCAAATGAGTTGAAAGAGTGTTATTTTTTAAAAAAAGCGAATTTAATTTTAAAAATTACATCTTATTATACTTATTTGAGTATTTTATTTTATATTGATTTTGGACTACTGGGTATATGAAGATTTTGAATATACTCATAAATAACATGTATTCGAAGCCTCAAATATACTGGGTAGATATAGAATTACACTTTAGTCGCCCGGAGATGATCCTGATGATCGTTAAAGCATCATCAGTATCAATGTTCGAGTTTCGAAAGTGGGAAGTCTATATGATTCCAATTGACTGGTGTGAGAACCAAAACTTAGTTAGAATTTATTGTTTGTGATTTGGCACTAAGAATACCTTTTTGAATATATATTAAAAATATAGCTTTGAAAAGCTAATAAACTAATTGATTGCTGGTTATGTTGTTTGATTATTAAAATTATTGGAATGATAATTAATAAAACCCATATGAGAATGAATGAATGATAAATAAAACCAAACTAAATATAATATAGAACTGAATTGAAATTTTATTTTGAATTGGATTTATATATATAGATAGGGATGCATGTATATGTATGATTGAATAGGTTAATGGATAACATTGAGTAAAGAAATAAATGCGTGCCCGACAAACAGGTGCACCTTAATGAGTTGGCTGTGAAATTTTATTATTATATCAACTCTTTTGAATGCGTTGTGATGGTTGTTCAGTGTGAGATTATGAACCACGCCATAGGATAACAACAAATAAATTATGAACTACACCACATGTCATGCTACTTGAAGACATCATAGCATATCATATTCCATATAAGCATTTGGAGCTTATATAACGAGGTTTAGATTTCCATACGAGCGAGATGTTTGTATAGCGAGGACAAAATTACATGTTGAATCGAAGACTGATTATGGACTTAATTAAGGAATAAATGTAACGATGCTCGGGGCAGGAGTTAATAAAAATCCTACACAAGTCTGGAGATGACAAAAATTCACGTCTCTCTTATTTTAGTTAAGGCACATGGATTATTTTTATTCCAACACTAGGGCAAGTTCTGAGATTTTGACTTTTACATGTTCTGCCTTATACACAAATAGATCACAAAAATTGTGTATGCATTTATTTGATTTATTGGGTACCTAATACGGCTCAATAACTTTTTCAAACCCTCCCCGTACAAAGGTGGTTATGGTGAAATTTTTCGAAAATTTAAGGTGTTAGCCAAATTTTTGAGAAATTTGAAAGTTCATAGAAACTGAAAAGTTGAAGAATGAAAGTTGAGTTGGTTAGTTAAACAATTTTCAGCTCCGTTCCTTTACAAGGACGAAAAGATTTTAAGTGGATGAGATTGTAACAACCCTGAATTTCTGAACCAATTTAAAAAATTTATTTTAACTATTTTAATGAATTTTGAACATTTTACATGAGTTATTTTAAATAATAACGATTTAAAATTTATTTAAATCAAAGTTAGAATGTAAAAATTTATTTTAATTATAAAGCGATCCAGAAATGGCGCGGTAGTTTGAAAATTCGATTTTTATTTTTAATTTTAATTGAATGTATAGGATTCAAAATAAATCGGATTTTAGTAAATCCGGAAACGTCAGAATCTGTTTAATTATATCTTTCTAATGAATGTGACAAATTCAGATTTCATAATATAGATTGAAAGTTATGCCTAGTTTAAAATTTGAAATAGTCGCTATGGAATTCATATATATTTTAAATAATATATAGCCCTTAAAAATAGCCATTTTGCAAACGACCTCCGTTTTCGACGAATCCACTTTTGTTGGATCCGGAATGTCAAATTATTGTTAGGTTTCAAATTTCATAATTTTTGGAATTAATACTTGAGCGTAGTAAAACTAAACGCGTTTGGCAAATTTAGTTTGAATTTAATCGACTGGAAAAAAGGCCATTTTTCAAACGATCTCTAAATTCAACGAAATTAGTTTTGTTAAGACCGCATTGTCAAAACATAGCTAGATTTTTTTTAAATATTTGGAGTCAGTATATGGCCCCGGTAAGTTAAAATGTACGTTTAAAATTTGATATATTGATTTATATTTTAATTTAAAGAAAAACTGATTGAAACAATCGAAGTGGCTTACGAAATATATCCCATTGTGTCCGGAACGGGGGTACTTGGTTAGAGGCGACATTAGTTGAATTTTAGTTGGTTCGAACATGTAAGCTTCAATAAAGAGAAAAATAGAATTTAATAAAATAAAAAAAGAAAAGGGTTTAAATGTCCAAGGTCAAAACCCTAGTTATATTCAAAGCCGCGGTCACCCCAATTCAAGCGTCGTTGTTCTTGTTAGATGGACGAAAACGCTTGGGATTCAATCCCTTAAAATCTTTCAATCCAACAACGAATTCGAAATTCTTCAACTCCAATTCTATTCATCTTCTCGAGATCTAAGAAGTAGTTTCCAGATTTGCTCGAAATTGGTGGCCAAAGTTGCCACAGTCGAGCACGTTTTTCTAGGCCATAGGACCATCGAGTTTTGTTGTGGTCGGGGCGATGGAAGAGGAGTCGGAGGCCGGCCTTGCGGTGGTGGCTGATCATCACCAGCGTTCATAGAGTGGCCTGCGTTCTTGGTCAAAGGATTCGCAGTGGTGGGTTCTGCAGATTCTAGGAAGTCACGTTGAAGATGAAAGGTTAAAAGGGGGTTTAATGTAATTAAAGAATAAATTATTATTTAATTATTCATTTTTTGTAATTAATGTATAAAATACAATATCTTCTTCATACGAGGTCGGAATCCAACGATTTCAGTAGCGTTGGAATCGTGGATCAAACTCTACAACATGGAACTAACCAGAACATGAACGGAGCAAGTGAAATTTTTAGCTAAATTAAGCATGTGTTTAATTTAGTTTAAAAATGAATTCTTCAAATAAAAGACTGATGGAGTGGAAACGAATGTGAGAACTCTCTCACTAAAATTTTGTACAGTTATTTAATTTATTTTACAACTTAAATATATAGAAATTGCGGTACTGATATTTTATCATGTAGTTATTTTTGGATTTCAACACATGAATTCACACAAATTATTTGAACTGGAAGCGATGTACAGATATTAGCGACACTCGCATTTCAAGCTCCGCGGATGGCCACTTGTGGCGCTGTAAATGGCATTAGGTAGTTGAGTATTTATTTATATGGATTATTTGGTGATTTGTGATTGTGAATGTAACATATATATGCGTTGTACAAAATATATGTGCATTGTATAAATCATATATATGCGTTGTATAAAATATGTATGCATTGTATAAAATATATATGCATTGTATAAATTTTATATATGCGTTGTATAAGATATATATGCGTTGTATAAATTATATATACGCGTTTTATATAACATATATATGCGATATATAAAATGGTCATGAAATAGAATATATATTTGTTCGTTAAAAATATAGTTTTTAACATATAAGCAGAATGAATAAAATTTTCATGTAATCAAATAAAAATTTGTTTGTTAAAAATATAATTTTTAACTATATATGAGATATACAATATTGTCATGTATTGAAATAAATATTTGTTCGTTAAAAATATAATTTTTAACGTATATATAAGCTATATAAAATGGTCATGCTATGTATTTGTTTGTTAAAAAAATATATTTTTTAAGATATATATGAGATATATAAAATGGCCATGCAATAAAAAAATTATTGGATTGTTAAAAATATAATTTTTAACATATATATGCGCTGTATAAAATTGCCATGTAATGGAATATTCAATTTTGATTTAAAATTGAAAAGGAAGTTGAAATTGTTTTAAAATGGATCTATAAACGATATATAAAATACGTTTTAAATAGAAATCAATGATAAATATATATATATTATATAATGGCTTGAATAGAACACTCAGCGACCGTTCGCGAATTTTGACCACTAACTTCAAATTGATGTAACTTAGGATCCAACAGTCGGATTCTCCTAAATCAGAACCGTTGGGTTCATATTGAAAAGATCTTTCCAATGAATATAAGAGATTTAAATTTTAACGGTTGGATTTGGAAATATGTCTAAATAAATTTCAAAAAAGGTCGCTATGGATGCAGTTCGGTGGCCGCTATTGGAAACCGACTATAAGGGCTTTAATAAAATTATTAAAAATATGGAAAAATTAGGTAAAATCATAATACATGATTTAGAATGAATATGGGTGAAAAATTCCAAGTTTGGAAAGATAAAAATATATTTTTATCGAAATGAACTAGTTATTAACTAGAATAATAATCCAATGTTATAAATAAATAAACTGGATTTGAAATGTTTTTGATATAACCCAAATTTTCCAACATATGAATTGGAATGGAAATAGTCTTCGAAATATTTCGATATTGGATTCTGTAATTATACGGATATTGTTGAGGAATTTGGAAGATATAAATATCGTTATTCCCAATACGATATTTGTTGGTTTCAGAATTTGATATTGAATATAAGCCGATAAAATTTCTATTCAGAGCCTTGTATTTAATATCTAATTGGATTTTGGGGTTTGTCGTGAATGGTTCTTTAATAACAATATTCTTAAATCCGGTTAAGAAAAGAATAAGTCTTTCAATTAAGATTAATGAAGTTTAACAGTTAATTAATTTGATTGGAATCGAAATGGAAGTTGATTTTGGGTTCATCCTGAACTGTGTTTTAAATAACATTTGCTCTTAAAACCCAATTAACAGTGAAGATATGATTTGGAATTCATTAATCTTTTTATTAAGATTTAATGGAAATTTTCTGAAGTAAAGTTTTCCAATTTAATATATTAAATTGGAATTGAATGGAATTCGATTTCGTAATAATCAAGACGAGATTCTATGAATGAAGAACGTTACTATATATGGAATTTAAAAGGCTTTGCCGTTATTCCATTTATATTATTAGTGTGACATGGGAATTTATATCTATACACTGTTATGATTTCCGTGTAGATTCCATTTTGATGGAAGAGGATTTTGAGTTTACTGTGAATAATGTTTTAAAAGACATTGATTCTTTAACCCAGTTAAAAGCAGGATTAATTTCCAAAAAGTTGAATAATCATAAAGTAATGATTTTTGGATATTAAGACCAAATTGGAGTTTTAATAAATCTTTAATTAGATGGAATGTGAATGGAATAATTAAATTTATCCATGAAATGATCGAAAATGGAGTACCACTAGTTTTACTGCAGGCGATAGTTAAATCTTTAATTAGATTTGAACGTGAAATAGTAATTAATTTTATCTATAACGTCGTGGTTATCATATATGGAGTACTACCAGTTTTGCTTCATAGGATGAATAGGTTGGGATCGGAAAATAAAACAAATGGTTACTTTGGTAAGGCTCGATAATCCCGACTAGTTGATAAAATCTTTTGAAAATTATATCCAAAGGAAGATTAAAGAATAGATTTAAAAGAATTTATCTTTGATAAACATAATGGGAACCTTTCCCTGAAGAAGTCAATATTTGAATAAAAGAATATTATGAATTGGAATGAGGTGTATGATGTGTTTTTATAGCACTTGATTATAAAATATGCGATTTATTTGGAAAAACCAGGTTTATCCCATTCTGAATAACTAATACGATAACTAAAAGTCGATGATGAAGAATATGGTTGAAGACCTGAGATCTTCACATCGAATGGATGATTACTGATGTATTGATTGGGTCATACACTGAAGACAAGGTATTAAGTGGTGATCATCCAGACGTACTTGGAGATCGACCGGATATGTGATGGCCACTCTCCTATATTGGAAATATGGGACGAGGAATAAGGTACCTCTGGTTTCGTTTAGACCTAGAACATACTTGCAAATGGATGTTCTGTTTGACATTGTATTCCTTTATACTATATTCGTTGATCTCTGCTAAATATATATCTGTTTGGTGGCAGAGAATTTATTCTCTTGCTTAACACCCTTCTCTGAGACGTACGAGCTTGGAGGTTATATGTTGGTGGAAATTAATGGTACGATATGGATTGACAAGGTGATATGCTGAGTTGCATGGATCAAGGCTTTTGTTGAAAAGCAAAGTCTTATGGGTGGTGATCAAAGAATAAATTTAATATAGCATAGCTTTGTGTGTCGAGACGTGACTTCGACGAGTTTCACAAACCGCGGATGATTGAGGCCGGATAATAAACGGCAAGAGTGAATCTGGTATTTGGGAGCACCGATAGGGGTTATTCTCCACTGTGGGCTATGGAATCAGGGATCCCGTTAAGGTGTACTCCACTATCATACCATGAAGGATACCAGATCCCTGATCAGGGTAATACATTGATTGCATGTCAATATGAATCACTATTTCGAGCCTTGGATTTAATGTAATAATTAAATGCTTGTCGATATGATTTCTTGCGAATCATGGATTCAATGTAGTGATGGACAGAATGCCTCAGTCATTGATGGAATCTATTTCCAATACGAACCATTGCGATTTTTAATTGTAACCTATGTATGTAGTCATAGTACACTACGTCTACTATGATTGATATATTTATTTGCGAAGAATAACTTTTTACACTATGCGCTTATAGTTATATCAAAATGATTTGTTTTAGAGTGTATCAAGAATGTTTGGCTATTATAAGGTAAAACTCTATCCTCCGGCTTGCATTGCATTGTGTGATGGGACCTGAGTCTTATAATGGCTTCATTTTTTCTATATTTAGCATTGCACTGTTTGTTTTACGGTATTCTCGGGAGGAAACCCATTATGTGTCATATGGCATGGTCCCTTGATTTACCTTATTTAAAAATAAAGTTAATAATTGTTTTACTTCTCGCACCAGTCCCGTGACTGACTCGGAGTTTATTGTTTCTACCTAAACTCTGGATGCCCTTATTTTTTCACACGGGCAGCTAGTAGTTTAGTTTTGTAGATATTCATTTTCATAGGACCCTAGACTACAGCTGGAGCTGTATTCAGAAAGCTTTGTATCCGTCTATTTCTTTCAGTTGTGTCAATTGATTTATTTCCACTACGCATTGTATTTATACATTTTTATTTTCGCTTCTATGTATATTAATCTCTGATATTTTCCACTGTGTAATATTATTTATCTGAACTCTGATATATTCTTGTACTCTGATGTAAATTGTTGCAATTGCAATGAAATGTTCTATTGTTTTTGCTCTGATGCGTCGCGTTCTCAAAGTAATCCGGGCTCCTCCATCTGTTTGGGGATCGGGGAAGTCTAGGTCGTCTCATAAAGTTCCTTCCCCAGATCGGTATACCCAGTTCGGTACCAATACTGATTCGGATTGTTACCGATCCGGGCTTCCCCACTCCTGAACGTGGTCAAGCCCGCTACTCCCACTACTTCGGATATTCCGCCATTACTCTACGGCAAACCAAATATTGTAGCACCTATAAATAGACTAGGTTGTATAGTTAATGCCCCACATATCCCCATAGGGGAATACTACCACTATGCTTTTCCCAAATAGCCTCTAATATAGCCTTTTCGCGTTACGCCCCGCTATATTTCGCTATTTCTGATATGTGCCATAATTTTTGCTATATTATACTATTCCCGCTATATCTTTGATTAAAAATAAACTTAAAGAATGATTTTTATACATTATAAAAATTATGAATTTGGTTTATAATTGAATTTTTTCAATGGATATTTTATAATTAAAAATACTCTAATATTTTATTAAATTAAATCAAGTTAAATGGTAGTTTCTGTTTATTTAAAAATACTTGCACATGCTTTTATCTAAAATTTAAAATATACTAATTACATTTAAATGGGGTGTTAGTTTATTACTTAACTATCATTTATCTATAATAAAAACATTAAAAATAAGTTATACATGCATTTTTAGTGTCATCCACGATATCACGTTATTTCCGTGTTTTATCCCCTAACTTTTTATACCTCTGCCACATTGGACCCGCTAAGCACTTTAATTGCACAGAGAGCAGAACGATCATTTCAAGGGATCTTTGGTTGGCACTCATATGCGAGGACTTCACTACCGCCACACAACATCACTTTTATCTCCACTCTTCTTACAATAAAATGAACTCTATTTATAATCGTGCAATATAAACAACAAGATTGCAACAGGTGGACGTATGTAAAATTTTCCAAACCACTATAAATATGTGTACCACCTTACTTTTCTGCTTGTTATATTTGGATTTGTTTGGTTATTCTTTCGTTTTTTAACTCCTGTTTGGGTGTTAGTGTTTGATTCACCAAATCGAACATCAATGGGACTCTAATATATATTTGGAAGTATGAATTGTTTTACATTTTAGACAGGAATTATACAAAGGGACAGTTTGGGTAAGGGCCAGTTTAAGTTTCAAAATAGAAAAAAAAACTCCATGTCTTAAAATTTTAAAAATTAGGTCCCTGTTTTTCAAAAATTGTTGAGAAAACAACAAAAACCAATGTAAAAAATTATCAAACTTCAAATCTTAATTCAATACATAGTCATCCTCATATTCTAGTAAGAAAAGTACAAAAGATGATTCAAAAATACGAAAACCAAAAAAGTTACATTTCAATGAAATTCAGATTTTTTTTTTGGAAAATTAGAGCCATCGCCGCAACTATATCAAAATGTTGCATTTTTTTATGCAATTTTTGCTCATTGCTTCAAATTTTCAAATTAATTGCCTACACTTATTCAAGCATCACATTATTATAGAAAAAACATCAAAAAATGATAAACATTGCATACAAATGAAAAATACATCATTTCCAGTAAAATGCAGATATTTTAACAACATATTTTTCTTTACATAGTTAATAGTTGCTGATATGTCAATAATTTTTCAAAATAATTGTGGACTTTTCAGCAATTTATTTTCTCTTACTTGTGTCATCAATAGCTGTGCAATAATTACTGATATGTCTACACTTTTGTACAATTAATGCATATATTTCTACATCCTTTTTTTACCAGAAACATTCCATTAATATTTACAATTATTGATTTTTTTTATATAGCAGCACAAAAATTCATGAAACAATATTATTAATGTAAAATATAGACCCGTCTTGCATGTAAATTTAGGAAGTAATCCGATTTATAGTACTTTTCATTTTAATGATGCTTCACTAATTTTCACTTATACAAATCCCCGTTGTAACCAAAAGAAACTAATAAATGATTACTCGTGCATTGTTGGACGAAATTTATTACTTTAAGCAGGATTAAAATTACTGAATTGTTCAAGAATTTTCCATATTATATCACATTTATAAAGGGTTCTTTTTAATTTGACCCGATTTGCAAGTTTTTATTACAAAAATGTATGTTCTAAAACTTATTACATTTATAGCTTGGTTTTGATCAACTCAGCGCTGAGTTAACCAAACACATTAGCACAATCCTTGAATGCGTCAATGTGATATATTTTTCCTAGCGTAATCTGAAATGGTGCTAGACATTTTTTTTTAATTGCATTGGTGCAATCTTGGATGGAGCCAAAGAAACTTTGAAAAAAAACACTGGGGAAATCTGGGATTGCACAGGTGCATTTTGCTAAGTTGGTCAAAACTAGGCAATAAATGTAATAAGTTTGAAAAGAGGTCTATGTGTGCAATAATGTTTAGAAAGGTGGCTATTAGTGTAACTTTCTTGTTTATAAATCATGTGCAAACAAACATACTGCAACACCCTGTAATTTTAAAGAATAACATAATGATAAACAAAAGATACATAATTAAATATTGGAAATTAAGTAAAAAGGACTACACCATTGCGTTCATCTCGGAATTCTGCTTAAGATAGACTCCGAGTTTGCATAAAATGGACATTGTATGAGAAAGTTATTAAGCTTAGAAGTTTGCATACGTATAAGAGAAATATGTATAAACAAAATCAAACTAGAATTTTCAAAACCGTTCGAAATCATAGAGGGAAAGGGACACGGGATTGGGACCCGTTGGGGTCGACCCACGCCTCAGGTGTGTCAACCTATAGGTTGACACACTCAAGGGGGTGTCAACCCTAGGGTCGACTGGGTCGACCCACCCCAAATACGTCTAATTTCATTTATGAACCTGGACTTATTTTTGAACGAGATTCGTTGGCTTAAGGCTATAAATAGGACCTCATTTCTATTGTTTCACACATAAAAAATAATGGATACAATGAGGAGCTGCCCTGCTTGGATTGAATTAGCCTATTTTTCTTCAATAACAGCTTATACACATACAAGAAATTCTCCTGCAACATCTTCTTATTATTCTGTGTTATTTAGATCCAGTCTCTGTGAGTTCATGTTATTTTTTGATACAAACATTTAACAAGTAATCCTGACATGTTTATAAATCTTGATCTAAACCTATGCCCATTAAGAATCTAATTCATACCTAAACAAATATGTCATTACATATACACCTGGTCTACTGTTCAGTTCTTATATGCCTATTTCTATTATCATATGCCTATTCTTTTATTATGCCTATTTCTATTCTTTTCTCTCCCTCTTTCCCTTTTAATTTTTATTGCCTTCGAGCCTAGGACTATCGTTGAAATATGCGAATGAATGAAATTAGGAATGGTTAGGTAGGATAAATTGGGGAATATCTTGTATTACGAATCATGATTGAGATTTGGTGGCATAACCTATACTATGATGTATGACTAAAATTTGGGGAATATCTTATACTGTGAATTATGAATTGAGGTGTAATGACCCATATTTTTAACGGATAATAAATAATTTATTTAATTATTTAAATAAGGGTTTGGTAATTTAAAATGACCATAATTAAATAACTTTGAATATTTAATTAATATAATAATATATTATAATTTCGAAATAGTCGGAAATAGTGGAATTCACAATAATGTGTGAATTGGATTATTTATAATATATAATTCAGTTTAGAGTTGAATTATATTAACGAATATATTATATGAACGACAGTTGATCGTAGAATTATAATCGAGCTCCAAATGGCGCGGCAGTTCGCAGTTTGGCGATTCGAACTTTAAACGAATATACAGAACCCATTTTAACTCGGATTTCTATGAAACAAGAAACGTTCGGAGCTGGTGAACGATATTTTTCTAATGGAAGAGAAAAATCAGGATTTTGTCATGTAGATTTTGATTTATGATCAATCAAATTTTTGAAAAATCGCTATGGAATTCCTTTATAATTTATAACGATTTATTTATATTGTAAATGGATTTTTAAATTAAATTGAATATCAATTTAATCTGGGGTTTTTAAATGTCGAGATATAAATCCCGATATATTTATTTTGGAGCCGGATTATATTCTATGTGAATATATATGATAATATTAATTTATTAATATTAAACTTAATTATTTTTAAATATATTAAAATTTAAATGGGTTTATTTACAACTTTAAAAATAGCCAGTTCTGCAAACGACCTCCGTTTTTGATGGAATTAATTTTGTTGGATTCGAAATATTAAATTATTATTAGATATCAATTTTCAAGATTTTTGAAGTCAGTCTGTGGCCGTGCGGAATTTAAATGTGAAAAAGGCCGATAATTTGACCTTTAAAAATACGTTGTGTGAGCAAACGGACTCGGAATTCGACGAAACAAGTCTCGTTGGGTCCGTAATGTCAAACTGTAGTTACATGCCCATTTTCATGATTTTTGGATATCGTGTGTGAACATACAAATTTTTAAATGCTTAACAGAGGTAACGATTTAATAAAATAAAAATAAACGAAGCTTCTAATAGAAGCCAAACCACTCTATAAATACCACCTTATACCCTTTAACCCTAAAATTCCATTTTTCTCTGGTCAATGACTTTTGCGCCGCTGTGTTCTTTTCAAAACCAGAAATAAAATGCGAGAACTTCTTCTTAAATTCTTACAAATGCAAATCAATATCTATAAATGACAAACTTTATATATATGGATTTAACAACTAAAGAGCTTCAGTCCTATGTATATATCTCCCAGTTCGATGTCGTTCTACGTGTGCTGTATATTTTTCATCGTGAGCTAGGGTTCCTTGTATTGATCGATACAAGCGTCGGTTGGTTTTGTTGTTGTTATTTTTTGAACCGTGAGGAGAAATGGAGTAAGTAGAAGATTTTTACGGCTTTCGATGGACAAAATGTCGTGACATCTGTTGGAGGGGCTCGCGTAGTTCTGTGTGTTGCGATCTGATAATGGAGATCGAACTCGTTGTTATTAGTATGGTTTGATGGAGATTGTTATGGGAAGATACTGGTGTTTCCTGTTTGTGAAATCATGATGAGATGAAGGATTGCGGAAAAGGAGATGTCGGCTAGTTACTGTGTTGGAACGTGTTTACGAGATGTAGAAGAAAGCAATGAGTGCGCCATTAAGGAGGTTAATGATGTGTTTAGTGGGGTTAATTAAGGTTTGTATGGTTATATAAGACGTTAGTTTGGGGTTATCAGTACACATGAGTTTGCGTTGAAAGTATAGAATAGGAACAGCTCGGTTGTTGCTTCCATTTGTTTGATTCTAGTGGGGGCGGTATGGTGCTTTTTCGTGAAGAGTTGAAGAAGAACGGACCCAAAATGTTCATCCATTTCCTGCAATGAAACAGGAGAAGGCTTCGATAGTGTACAGGAGGAACGAGTATTATAAAGAGGGGAAAAAGGATTTTGCAGATTTTCAAGCATGGTTAAGGGAAATATAATTAAGGTTGTTGATAATCAGGGAGTAGTTAAAGTCGATGAGCATGATGTGATTAGTTCTGGGCCTTTTTGCAATCATGTTCAAAGTGAAGTAACTGGAAAGAAGGATTTATAAATATAATTAAGGGAAGTAAAGGGGGCGAATGGGTATTCAAATATCAAAGAAATAGCCATTGAGTTCTACAGGAGGATGCGCAGTATAACAAGAGAAGAAGATGATGTCTGGGTTTTTAACGTTACCGGTGGGCTAAATGTAATAAAAGGTTAAGGCCCAAATTCAAAAAACAAAATATATTTCTATTTAATTTAAATAGTATATGCACTTGTAAAATTTATATCTTTCGCATATGTGACCAGAATTGGACGCGACTGGATCCGTTGGGATCGTATGGACGAGGCGACACAATGGAACTGACGGAGAGTGAATTGGAGTAAAACTCACTAACTCTACCTGAATCAACCGACAGTTACTGTTATAACGAGCTCCAATTCACTCTCCGTCAGTTCCATTGTCTATCTGAATCAACCGACAGTTACTGTTATTTAATGATGACCGTCCAATGTGAGTAAAACTCACTAACTCTACCCAATTTATATTGTTATAATGTATTTTTAGAATTGATAAATGATGATTGATTGTTGTGTGTTGATTGTTGGTTGAACTGTTGATTGATTGGCTGAAATTATAGATAGAGTTATATATATAATCGTTAATTATATATTGATTCTGTTTATCAGAATATTTCATACAGAAATGAAATCGATGTTATTTATATTGTTTAACATCTGTGAATGCAGGGAGACAGGTTGGAGGGATCCAACTGGATTCCTCAATATTATAATAATGTTTGTTTTCATATATTGTGATATATGATGTGATAGATTACGATGACACTGGTCATGTTATTTGGTATTTTAAATACCATATGGAATTACTTGAATGTATAAAATGAAATTTTCAAAGTGAATATTGAAAATGAAGGATTATATAAAATAAACAGAATTATATAAGAGGATTTATATAAAATAAATAGAATTATATAAAGGATTTATATAAAATAAATAGAATTATTTAAAAGGATTTATATAAAATAAATAGAATTATATAAAAGGATTTATATAAAATGAATAGGATTACATAAAAGGATTTATATAAAAGAGATTTAAGAGTTAGAAATAAAAAGGAGACTTGTATGAAAAATTCTACAAATAAAAATATAAATAGAATTTGGGTTTGAGATATTGTTTTCAAATACAGAATCAAACTGTTTTGATTATATAAGGAAATATTATTCACGTTCTATGTGAAAAATAGATTAAAGTAAATATTTTGCAAAAAAATAATATTATAAAGTAATTTGGGGTTTGAATTAGGATTTTAGATGGTATTACTGAAATTAGAAACTCACTGGAAATTAGTTAAGTTGAATGGCTTTCTGGTATCGATCTGACGTTGGTTTCGGCCTTCGGGGTTTATATTTGGAAGTTATTCTCTTACTAGTTACAGTTAGAGACTGATAGAGGTAGAGAGATATTGATGCGTGAATCAGAAATGGAAACGTTTTCCAAGTTAATAATGTATATTTTCTAATTTTAAAAAATAAGGAAATTATGAATATATGGAAATGATAAATGGGAAATTAAGAAATCAAATGATGATTGATTGGTAAGATTTCCAATTGGGAATACGACCGTTGTTTGTACACATGTTTTCCTTTGATAGTTAAATCACCGACTATCAAAGATTTTGACCATTTCCGTTGTTAATACGGAGAGACCGGGATTAGATTTATTATCTAAAAACCACTCTGTATGGCATTAGTGTTGCGAATCAAATATGATGAAAATAATTGAAGACGGAGCTACGCAAGGGCTGTTCAGTTAATCCTAGGTACAAATTGCCTAAGATGGATTTATAGAATAGTGCCTTCGATTTATCCAGTCCCAGGACGACCTGTATGGAAGAATGTCTGACAGAGTATATTTAATAGATCACATGAGCTGATCTCTTCAAACGTATTTAAGTTTGGTAGTGGAGAAATTCGCTTGTCTTAGTTGTATACCCATGGTATGTTTGGAGAAATCAGTTTGTGATTTGGTGGGTATGACGATGTGACATTCAGAGTGAATAAATGTGTGATCTGTCAAAGATAAGTGTGGCCTCGAGCCTCACAACCAGGAAATGGTATAAAATCGGGTAGGTCGCATGGCTAAGTGGTTAGCTGCCAATTAGGTTGTATTGTCACCTGATCTAGAGAAATTCCATTTACTTCTATAATATATTTCGATGTTGTCCCTTTCGGGAAACGGTTACTGATCTGTACCGTTGGTGATAATACATTTGGTACACTCAAGCGAAATGAGTGACCGGCCATGTTTAGCCTGGGTTACAAGATGTTCTTGTTGAACCCGGTGTATTCCTCTATAGAGATACACTGTCGGAAGGTGGTCCATACCTTTCTAGTTGAAATTCATTACCCAATAAGCGCCCGCGGTTTTTGATTATATATTATGCATGTGGAATGTGAGATGAAAGCGTTCTGCTGGATGATTATTATATTGTGGTTGATAGACACTATCATAATATCAAGGAAGTTTTGATATAAAAGATCATTGTTTCTTTCAAAAGGATTTTAAATGTTAAACAATTGGTTGGAGTTTATTCGCACTAGTCACATAACTGACCCAGAGTTTATTTTGTTTTGTTTTCCCAAAACTCTTGGGTGCCCAATTTTGTACGGGCAGTCAAATAGTTGGGATTTTACAGATATACGTGGAGAGTTGGAGCAGGAGGATTCATGATTATATAGCTAGTGTTATTTCTGCTGTATTGTAAGTGTTATTCTCAGAAAATGGTATTGTATATAGATACTTTTTTATTTCAAAGTTACGTTATGAAATATATTTATTTGTTTCGCGTGTTTACTCAGATGTTGTAGTTGTCTTCTTCTACTTCTATTCTAATTTTCTATCTTTTCTATTCTCACCCTCTAACTACTTTCATTAACTATCCGGTATTTCTGATGCTTAGGTAGTCGGCATTGAGTTTATGTCGATAACCAGGATCGCGAAAACCCGGGTCATTACATAAGGGTTGAGGAATGTAAATCTGTAGGCTTAATTTATAGATTAACCAGAACATGCAATGAAACCTTAAACAACTTGTGAAACCTATTTAGATATGTGGGAGTTATATGAGCCGATTAACCTGTAATACTTAACCTATTTAAACCGGTGGGAATTATATGAACTTGTTAAATCATGGGGGTTAAGTAAACTTGTTTGAATCTATGGGGGTTAAGTAAATATGTAAAATCTATAGGGGGTTACACGAACCCAATAAACTTAACCAATTTTATCTATTGGGGTTATGCGGGCTTGTTAATCTATTAGGAATAACTTGTCAAAATCCTAGTAGTTGGGGATACAAGCCTAGGGGGTGGCTTGTGTCATCTGTTGTGTGGGACTCGTATCAGTTAGACCCATTCTGGTATGGGGACCATGAACTAGGTAGGGGTCAGGGAACGCTTATCGAGCTAATTATAAGAGGTTCATATTGGTGGACGTATTCTGATAGCGCATTCCAACGGAGTCATGTGCGTGCATGGGTCCGGCTTGCTCGGGAAAATAAGATGCTCTAACACCAGTAAATAGGTATGTGTCCTTCTGGGGGTTTCCACTTTAGGGAGTGATACATCCTACTGTGGGGACGACACAGGGTATTTACGGGATAGGGAGCTGATCGATTGGGGGTAGTAATTAGGGTACATCTAGTCCTGCCTGTTTAGGTGCCCGTTGTTTATGGTTGGGGTAACACCCATTATTTATGTTGGGGTACTTGTTATTACTGTTTAGGGTAAAACCTGTTACTAGAAGTACACCTAAATCAACCAAATGTTTCTAATGGGATCATATCTATTATACTAGTATTGATGCAGAGAAAAGTATTTGAGAAGCATAATATGTTCAGTTCATTCTGCTTATCCTATTCATACCTGTTTTATGATACTGCTATCTCTCATCCAATTTATATGCCTGTCATGATGGCTTTACTTATTTATATGCTAAAAGTAACTGGAATCGCCAGACTTTATGTCTGACCCGTTTTGTTTCCTTTTCTCTCTCTTCCCCCCCCCCCAGATTCTCAAGGTAGGAACGCTCAGGTTTGATTAGGATTCTCTCTCTCTCTCTTGTGTTTCAGCTTGGATTTTGGATATTGCTTAGATGTACCGCTTTGACTACCTATCTACTTGTTTATGGCTACTTATGGGGACTGTGACTTTTTACTTCTGTATTTTGGTGGTTTTTAGTGCAAGTCAGATGTTTTTATTTAATGTATTTTATTCCAGTATTTTAGTTTGATGTTGTAACAGGATTTTTTGACCATGATGTTTTCTGTTGGAAAATAAAGTTTTAAATTTCCACTGTTGTTTTATATATCTGTCTTGTGATATTATATTTTGTTTACCTATAATGCTTCACGGAACTTAATGCATTTCATTGAAGAGCGACATTAACAGACGTGGTGTGTCACACATACATCGTACTGAAGTGATGGGATTGT
The DNA here is from genome assembly GCA_030737875.1 of Allium sativum. Classification (NCBI taxonomy): domain Eukaryota; kingdom Viridiplantae; phylum Streptophyta; class Magnoliopsida; order Asparagales; family Amaryllidaceae; genus Allium; species Allium sativum. The sequence goes on along the minus strand of CM060922.1, from coordinate 526,925,285 downwards.
TGTACTTTCTTCTAACAAATGATTGAGCGACCATGTAAAGCATTGTGTTGCGCTCGGTATATATTTTTGAAACGAGCTGGGTCTGGTATGGGAGCATAAATGAAAGAGAATAGAGAAAACATGAACACACCATCACCCAATTCTGGTACGCGACTTACTAGGTTATCTGTGTGAATGTAATATCCAATCATGAATAGTTTGTATTTTTCCTGCTATAAAAGTTCTTTGGCAAATTGGCAATGTCTTGGACTAAAAGAATCAACTTTTCTCGCCCAAATTTGTGTATTTCCCCTTGTTTTCTCTGGTCTTTTTTCTATGTATATCGCGCGTAGTGCAACACAAATATTACTAACATTACAGTCATTTGGTCAATAGTTGAATGGATTTCGCTAGTGCAAGCATAGCCAATTTAATAAGAGAAATATACGAAGCAAAAAAGAATGAGGAAACAATTGATATAAAAGAGCTTTTATTTCATTTGTTTATGGGCTTTGGCCTACTGACCCATTGCATTACACTTGTAAATATATGTACATTGCGTTGTTTCTGTATCCTATTTCATTAGTATGAAATACAAATTCTTGCAATTCTCAGTTACACTCAATTGCTTAATAATATCGAAATACAAATTCTTCAATTTCTATTTTGGTGTCCTAGCATTAGATCACTTCATAACGGCTTTATCGCCAGTCAATCCTGAAATCATCTCTTTACCATCACTGTAATCATGTTAGTGTGAGTAAATACTTCTCCTTGACAAATTTTCATCATCGGAGAAGTTAGTAGCGGCTGATCATTAGTGCCCTATGAACTTTTATACACGGCTGCAACTAAGTTCCATGCCTCTGCACAAAATGGCTGCAACTTTCTGATACGCAACCACTTGTGTGTTTCTTTGATAGAAGATTGAGAAAAGCAATCAAGAAATGCCTGAAAGAAATCAGAATACATACAGTTACCTTCCAGTGCTTGGGGCATCATTTTGGATGATCTGGTTGCAAAAACAAGATTCTAATATCCCTCTTAACCAGTCTAGTTAGTCTTCTTGATCTCTTTCCCCTTTATTTTCCATGGTTATTCTGTCATCTTGTAGCTTGTCATCATGGACAATAATCCAACATCAGCCTCATCAGACCCATTAGTTGGATCTATAAATGTCAACACTAAAGCAGATAATTTGATAAAAACTGTTGTTAGTCCTCAATTAAAATTGATAACCATACAACTTGATGAGAATAACTATTTTTTATGGAGATTACAAATCGAAAAGCGATACAAGGCTATGGTCTTGAAAGATTCATCATGGGAACAAACCCTGTTCCACCTAAGTTCATTGCATATCAGGCTAATAACATTGTTCCTAATGAAGAATACAACAAGTTTCATGGACATGATCGACTAATCAGTGCATGACTTCTATCTTCAATTGATGAAAAATTATTACCACAAGTTATTAGATGTAAGTAAACAAATGAAATTTGGAAAGTCACAGAGAAATGTTTCAACACCAATCATATGCTAAAGCAATGTTTCATAAAAGACAGCTTCAAAGATCAAGAAAGATAACATCTCAATGAGAGAATATTCGAGTAAGATAAAATCAATATGTGACGTATTAGATGTTGCAGGACATAAGTTACCTGAATTGAACAAATGCTTGTTATTTTAAATGGTCTAAGTGAATAATATGAAGTTGTAGAAGAAATTATTGCATCACAGAAGGAGTTTTCGTCTGTAGATGATGTTCGTGCAATTTTATTGTCATTTAGGAAGGCGATATTAATATCAACTTTACTGCTAACAGTAATAGAAATAAAACAACATCACAAAAAAAGCAATCAAACTTTTCAAATGAAGCGACCCGAAACTTCCCCGGTCTCCGAAGAGATGAGAAAGAACCAATTACTGTGAGGACAAGACAAATCAGAATGCAGACAAAAGAACATTTTCATTGTTATTACAACAATTCCATCAGATACAAGAATATACAGAGTATGAATGAATATTACACAGAAATACCAGAGATTTAAATTACATTTAAATACATAGCAGCGGAAAATAATACGATACACAACTGAAGGAGATATACGGATACAAAGCTTTTCGAATACCGTTCCAGCGAGAGAAAACACCGCCTACTCTATATATCCCTGAGCACTAGGCTCATCTCGGTCGACCGAATCCACGACACCACTAAGGTGCCCATCCACTAAAAAGCATACTGATCAAACCACCAGTTTACCACCATATTTTTTTATATAATATAATACTCTGAAAATAAAATAAAAATGAATGTAAATAAAAAGCACACCTTTATCTCGGATTTTGATGAAGCGGAGAGGGGCTGCGGGGTTTAGAAATCTCGAATCGGAAGGGAGAAAATAGGGGGTGCTGGAGATGGCGGCGGTTTACTGGCGAAGGCGGTAGGGTTGTGGGGATGAGGTGGTTGCGGCTTTTGGGGTACGAATTTTTAGAAGGGGGGGGGGGGGAGAAGCGACGTCGGAGAAGAAGAAGGGGAGGAGGTGCGAGACGAGGGCGGCGGTGGACGAAGCAGGCGGGCGGATCGAAAATGGGTCCATCGTTTTTTTCTTTTGATTTAAGTTTTGAAATTATACGGGGGGGGGGGGGGGAGGGGGGCAGAAAGGATGTAGGAGAAGGGATATTTTTTTATTTAATTATTTAATTCATCTTAAAGTTGACTTTCCGTTTGAACTCGAAATCAAGCCCACCGACTGTCGCCCCTAGCTAATTACCCCCATTCCGAACACAATGGGATATGTATCGCAAGCTGATTCGATCGTTTCGATCAGTTTCCGTCAAAATCAACATATAACTCTATATATTGAATTTGAACGTGCATTTCAATTTACCGGGGTCACATACTAACTCGAAAAATTCCAGAAAAATATTTTCTAGCTTCGTATTGACGATACGGTCCTAACAAAACTAGTTTCGTCGAATTCTGACATCGTTAGAAAAATGGCCATTTTCCAGCCGATTAAAATCAACTTAAACTGGTCAAACGCGTTTTCCTTTGCCACGCTCACATATTGATTCGAAAAATTATGAAATTTGAAACCTAGCAATAACTTTACATCCCGGATCCAACAAAAGTGGTTTCGTCGAAATCCGAGGTCGTTTGCAAAATGTCTATTTTTAAGAGCCTGAATTCCATAGCGACTATTCAGAATTTTCAACTAGACATATCTTTTGATTCCCGCTATGAAATTTTGATTTTTTTGATTCGTTGGAAAGATATTCCCAATTAGATCCTAATGTTTTTGGTTTCACTAAAATCCGGATTGTTTTGCACCCGGTACATTCAATTGAAGTTTGAAATCAAATTATCGAACTACCGCGCCATTTTCAATTCCTTTTATAATTATATATAATTATTTATATTCTAACGTCGATTTATATAACTATATACGATTGAATTTTATTGAAAAGAAATTTTCTCGTCGATATTATTTAAAAGAATTCATTTTAAATAATCAAAATTCGCCAAAATTGCCAAAATAAAAATTTTAAACTGGCCCAGATTTTCGGGTTGTTACAATCTCCCCCACTTAAAACTTTTCATCCCCGAAAAGGAACAAATTCGAAAGTGGTTTGATTAATCAACTCTACGTTCGATCTGGCTTTCATTCTCCAACTTTTCAGTTTCTGAGAATTTTCAAAAATTTGGCTAACACACTAAATTTTCGAAAAATTTCGCCATAACCTCCCCTTCACCGGGAGCCACGGGAAAATCCCGAAATTTCCATATAGGCCTTCTGATCTCTAAAAGAAAAAGAAAAAGCCAAGCGGCTAGCCAATAGGCTCATAAAATCATCATCACCCAAACAAAACAGTAAATTACATAGTAAACATGCACCTATTTGTCGGGCAAACAAATTTTATTCTCTGCTCTAGCCTCCTTGCTATGACCTGTTCAATGTAAGTGCAAGTATATGCAAGCAAATGCTACCAATTTCAATGCAATTCTTTATTTGACCAATTTGGTTAAAGGTTCAACATTTTTAATTAATCAAACAACACAATCAGCAATCAATTAGTTGATTATCATTTCAAATGCATAACTTTGATATATAGTCAAAAATCAGTTTTTTGATGCAAAATCACAACAATAATCCCTATCTAGTTTTGGTTCTCACACCAGTCAATAGGAAATATATAGAAATCTCACTTTCGAAACTCGAAAATAAATACTGGCGACGGTGCCCCATCACCAGAATTATCCCCGGGCAACTAGAGTATGATTCTATAACTATCCAGTATATTAAAACTTCGAATACACGTTTGCAAGACATATATGCAAAATCTTTATATATCGGATTGTCCAAATCTATATAGATAAATAATCAAATACGAATAGTTGATTTAAATTTTCAAAACAAAAATTTGTTTTCACTTTAAAAATATACTCTTCACACTCGTTCTAGGATACTACTGATCCTATCTCTAACGAGTCATTCCCATTGGATATTACTAATCCAATATCTGATGAATTCTTTCGTATGGTTCTAAGGTGCCTTGTTCTCTAAGCTTTGTAAACCAAAGCTCTGATACCACGCTGAAACGACCCGAACTTCCCCGGTCTCCGAAGAGAAGAGAAAGAACGAATTGTTTTGAGAACACGACAAAACAGAACGCATACGAAAGAACATTTCATTGTATATTACAACAACACATCAGATTACAAGAATATACAGAGTATAAACAAATAAATATTACACAGAAATATCAGATATTACAATAAATTACATAGCAGCGGAAAATAATACAATACACAACTAGAAGAGATATACGGATACAAAGCTTTCCGGATATCATTCCAGCTGTAAACCAGGATCCTATGAATATAAATCTGCAAATCCCAAAACTACTAGCTGCCCGTGTCAAAATAAGGGCACCCAGAGTTTAGGTTTAAAACAATAAACTCCAGGTCAGTCATGTGACTGGTGTGAGAACTAAAACAGTTAATCTTTATTTTTAAAGTTAGTTAAATCAAGGGACCACACCGTATAACACGGAACGGGTTTCCTCCCAAGAATACCAGTGCATACAACAACAGCGCAATGCTAAATAAAGAAAAATGAAGCTATTATAAGACCCAGTTCCCATCACACAATGCAACGCAAGCCGGAGGATAGGGTTTTTACCTTATAATAGCCAAGAATGCTTGATACGTTTAAAAGAAATCATTTGATACTATTATAAGTGTATAGTGTATAAAACAACTTCAAATCATAAGTATCAATCATATGCGGCATGAGCGTCCCATGCCACTATGTCATCATATATAGGTTTACAAATAAAACCGCAAGTCATGTATTTGGAAATTGGATTTCCATCTATGAACCGAGGCAAAAGATAGTCCTCAACCGATTCGAGACGCTCTAGCCCGTGTCTCAGGAACAGCCGCAACTGCCCCTTGGATCGTCAGGGCCGGTCCACCGATGTGGATTATAATGCCTGAACACTACGTTTCTCCGTCCTTTGGGGGCGTAAGTGAGCCAACGAATGACTCCATCGGACCCGGATCATCCGATCAAACCGAGGCGCCTCGCAACAACAACAACCACATAGGTGAAAAGTATATAAATGTCCGGGCTGGTAGGTCACTGACACCACCCTAGCTAGAAAGAAAACGCATGTCCCCCCTGAGGTCCGTCTCCCGTTTTTGGTTCACCACCGGGGAGTGAGGCTCGCGAATTCACGTTACACAAAGCTATGCCACACAGGCGGTGCTTTGATCATCAACCACAAGACTTTGCTTTTCAACAGAAGCCTTGATCATTTGCATCTTAGCATGCCACACAGGCAAACCACTCTATGCAACCGATACCAGTCACACAGAATGAAATCCAATGTCAGACACACAGTCCATTTACAAGTCCGTTCTGGGTCTGAATGAAACCGGAGGCACCTAGTACCCCGCATCTCCATCGATCTCCAAGTACGTCTGGACGATCACCAACTGTTTCCATCTTCTTGGGTGTACAGCCCAATCAAGATCATCAGTAATCACCCAAACGACGTGAAGACCTCCGGTCTTCGACTATCGTCTTCATCTTTGACTTATCGTCGTATCAGTTATTCAGAATGGGATAAACCCGGTCTTTCCGAATAACTCGCGTATATTTTAAATAAGCATTACACAAACACAACATACGCCTCATTCCAATTCATCAGTCACTAACCGTAAATTAATCAAGAGAATAATTCCCCAAATATTAACCCCGAAGGCCGAAACCAACATCAGATCAATATCCAGAAAACCATTTTGCTTGGCTAACCGACAGTTAGTTTCTAAATTTTACATTCATAGGGAAAGGTTCCCATTAATTTTATCCAAGATAAATTCCTTGAATTTATTCTCTAATCTCCTTTTGAATTTCGATTCAACTAGTCGAGATTAACGAACCTTACCGAAGTAATCATTGGTATTAATTTCCCAATCCCAACCTATTCATCCCATGAAGTAAAACTGGTAATACTTCATATCTAACACCACGGTGTTATCGGTAAATTCAATTACCATTTCACGTTCAAATCTAATTAAAGATTTAACTATCGCCTGGAGCAAAACTGGTGATACTCCATTCTCGTTCTTTTGAATCTAATTAAAGATTCATTAAAACTCCACTTAGTTTTAATCGTTAACTGGGTTAAAGAATCAGTGTCATTTAAAACACGGTTCACGATAAACCGAAAATCACATTCCATTAATTATCGGATTAAAGAACGTGTGTTATTTAAAACACTGTCCACGATAAACCCAAAAATCAATATCAATTCAATTCCAATTAAATATTATTTAATTGGTACACTTCATTAAATCTAAATAAAAAGATTTAATCTTTTCTCAACTGGGTTCAAGAACAGTGTTAGTCAAGACACCATTCACGACAAACCCAAATCACATTTGATATTAAATACAAGGCTCTGAATAGAAAATATATCGGCTTATATTCAATATCAAATTCTACGACCAACAGATATCGTATTAGAAATAACGATATATATATCTATATCTTTCAAATTTCCATAACAACATCTGTATAATCGCGAAATCCAACATCGAAATATTCCGAAGACAATTTCGATTCAAATCCATTCCAACGAAATCATTGGAAATTCTGGTTATTTTCGAAACCATTTCAAATCAAATTTATTTATTTAAAAATAAATAGAATTTTAATTCTAGTTCAAAACTAGTTCATTTCGATAAAAATCTATTTTTATCTTTTCAAATATGGAGTTTTTCATCCCAATTTTTCCCTAATCATTTCTTATGATTTTACACAAATTATCACTATTTTTAATAATTTTATCAAGGCCCGTACAGTCGATTTCCACCAATGGCCATCGAACTGCACTTACAGCGACCTTTTTCAAATTTGATTTGGACATAATTCCAAATCCAACCGTTAGATTTCTAATTTCTAATATTCGTTAGAAAGCACTTTTCGATACTAACCCAACGGTTCCGGTTTTAGGAGAATCCGACGGTCGGATCTCCCGCAATATCCGTTCGAAGTCAATGGTCGAAATTCGCGAACTGCCGCGGCGTGGCGCGTTCTATTCAGGCCATTATATTATATATATATATATATAATATATAATATATACTTCGTCGATTTCAATTCAAAATGTGCTGTATAAATCGTTTTAAAATTCATTTTCAAAACGGTTTCAACTTCATATTCAATTTCAAATCAAAATTGAATATTCCAATTTAAATTCATTTTAAATTCATTTCAAATTGATCTCAATTCAAATTGATTTCTAATTCAATTTCAGTTCGTTTTCAATTCAATTCAATTTCAATTCGAATTCATTTCTATTCCATTTCAATTTGAATTCATTTATATTCAATTTCAATTCGAATTCGTTTATATTCAATTTCAATTCGAATTTATTTATATTCAATTCTTTTCAAAATATCAGAATTTGAAATCATTTTGGATATTCATTATAAAATGAATAAAATCGATATAAATATCGTTCACGTCAAAAATGGCGTCAATCTAATCAATACGGCTTCATATATTCCTATTTTCAAATATTCTATTTCAAATAATTTTTTTTTAAAACTGAAATGAGGCCCAATCAATTACCATATAATGTTAATTATATGGATTTTCTACAACACATGTATTCAATAACAACGATGAATAATCAACCATCATCCAAAGTGCATTCGACACTGTATAAGCATCAAATATAAATATTCAACGCTTATAACAGCCTGTCAATCAATCGATCGACATACAACTAAACAATCGGGATTAGTATACGTCAAATATCATCCCAATACTCGTGTGGGGTTTCAAGCAATCAAACACAGATTTTTATTTGTGCAGTTGGGCGATGTGTAAAATTTATCGTCCCAATCAATGTCCTTCAAATAGGTGTACATAAACAAACTGTCCGGTTTGTAAATGAATATTTGTTTATTCACATTCACGTTAAAAATTATATTTTTAACGATAAAACTATTTTATTCAACCTATGAATATTCTATTCGGTTCATTTATTAAATAAAATGTTATCTTTATTTTTCTAACTTATTTTTAGAAAATTTCGGTGGCATAACGACACTATACTAGAAACGGGACAAGGCCTAGCCTTATCCCCGGTCTAGTGAAGGCCCACGCCATTCACATATCAATCAAATTTACCAAACAATTCAATTCAAACCAAATAATCTAACCAACTACACAACCAAACAATTAAACAAACAAGCCATCCATGGTCTGTGGATGACGGGTGTCGGGTGCTACTAAACACCGTCTGCATCCTAGTATATATATAACATAACTAGGAAAAGAAATTGAAGAGTGAGAAGTTCTCACCGATAGCTATCCCAATTCCAACGTCACTTCATTTATAGAAATCTTCATCGTTATCGCATCTTTGTCATCTTCGTTGCCCGTAGCCACTACATATATAAAAATCGAATTTTTTACTTCGCTATTCAATATATACAAATCGAATTTTTACTTCGCTATTCAATATATAAAAATCGAATTTTTACTTCGCTATTCAATATATACAAATCGAATTTTTACTTCGCTATTCAATATATACAAATCGAATTTTTACTTCGCTATTCAATATATAAAAATCTCGCCTTTTCTATTATAAAGATTTCCCCTTTTCTATTATAAAGATTTCACCTTTTCATATATAAATATTTCGCCTTTTCTAATTGAAAAATCCGGTCTTTTCTATTTGCAAACTTATAATCCTTCTCTTCATGAAAATCGAATGTTTATGCAAGTAAAATCATTTTTTTTATATAATATAATACTCTGAAAATAAAATAAAAATGAATGTAAATAAAAAGCACACCTTTATCTCGGATTTTGATGAAGCGGAGAGGGGCTGCGGGGTTTAGAAATCTCGAATCGGAAGGGAGAAAATAGGGGGTGCTGGAGATGGCGGCGGTTTACTGGCGAAGGCGGTAGGGTTGTGGGGATGAGGTGGTTGCGGCTTTTGGGGTACGAATTTTTAGAAGGGGGGGGGGAGAAGCGACGTCGAAGAAGAAGGGGAGGAGGTGCAAGCGGGCGGATCGACGATGGGTCCATCGTTTTTTTTCTTTTGATTTAAGTTTTGAAATTATACCGGGGGGGCAGAGAGGATGTAGGAGAAGGGATTTTTTTATTTTATTTTATTTAATTATTTAATTCATCTTAAAGTTGACTTTCCGTTTGAACTCGAAATCAAGCCCACCGACTGTCGCCCCTAGCTAATTACCCCCATTTCGAACACAATGGGATATGTATCGCAAGCTGATTCGATCGTTTCGATCAGTTTCCATCAAAATCAACATATAACTCTATATATTGAATTTGAACGCGCATTTCAATTTACCGGGGTCACATACTAACTCGAAAAATTCCAAAAAAAAATTTTCTAGCTTCGTATTGACGATACGGTCCTAACAAAACTAGTTTCGTCGAATTCTGACATCGTTAGAAAAATGGCCATTTTCCAGCCGATTAAAATCAACTTAAACTGGTCAAACGCGTTTTCCTTTGCCACGCTCACATATTGATTCGAAAAATTATGAAATTTGAAACCTAGCAATAACTTTACATCCCAGATCCAACAAAAGTGGTTTTGTCGAAATCCGAGGTCGTTAGCAAAATGTCTATTTTTAAGGGCCTGAATTCCATAGCGACTATTCAGAATTTTCAACTGGACATATCTTTTGATTCCCGCTATGAAATTTTGATTTTTTGGATTCGTTGGAAAGACATTCCCAATTAGATCCTAATGTTTTTGGTTTCACTAAAATCCGGATTGTTTTGCACCCGGTACATTCAATTGAAGTTTGAAATCAAATTATCGAACTACCGCGCCATTTTCAATTCCTTTTATAATTATATATAATTATTTATATTCTAACGTCGATTTATATAACTATATACGATTGAATTTTATTGAAAAGAAATTTTCTCGTCGATATTATTTAAAAGAATTCATTTTAAATAATCAAAATTCGCCAAAATTGCCAAAATAAAATTTTTAAACTGGCCCAGATTTTCGGGTTGTTACAACGACGTGGACAACCATCCAGAGGAAGAGGCAGAGGAAGATGGAACAACAACAGTAATAAGCCAAAATGCCAAATTTTTGAAAAGGTTGGTTATATTGCTCCTAGGTTATTCTACAGATTGATGCCAACTGTAATGTCCCGTATTTTTGGCAGTCAAATATTTAATTTAATTTATTATCTTAAATATTTATTTGGAATTTTAAAAGGGTTTAAAATATATATTCGTTTATGTAGTGAAATTTTAACGTTAATTTATTTATAATATAAACCGAGCTTGAAAATGGCGTGCAGTTCGTGAAATGAAGTTTTGAACTTCAACCGAATATACAGGATCCGATATAAGTCAGATTTCTGTGAAACAAGAAACGTTGGAACCATATCGATGATAATTTTCATATGAAAGAGAAAAATCAAGATTTCGTGTTAAAGTGTGATAGTTATGGCCGAATCAAATTTTAAAATAGTCGCTGTAGAATCGTCCATTGACCGTAACGGGTTATTAGATATAATTGCATACCAGTTTCGAATTTGGACGAGGTTCTTTTGAGGCGTAGTGATAATTTAATTTTTAGAATTTTATGGTAATTTTTATTTAATTTAATAAGCAACTTTTCATGTGGAGTATTTTGCACCCTGTAATCAACATTTTGGGGTTTCACAATATGAGTCAAACTACCGGTATTATTACATTTTTGGGACCAGAGCACATCACTAATTTAAATGGTATTTTTGTTTCTGTCCATAACAGTCCCTACGTGAACAGAATATTTCATAGTGGGGTACGCTATGTTTTTAACTTAAAACAAACTAAACTGAATGGTTAACTGGTCAAACGGACTCAGAATTCAACGAAACAAGTTTCATACGAAACCTTAGGAAGAGGTCTAGTGAAACGTCAAGGCCTCATATTTTTAGGATTTTTTTCTGGAATTGTTAGGAATTATTGCTCGGTGTTTTTCATCGATATTTTCTAAGGGATTTTCGCAAACGGTGTCGGAATTCGACGAAACTTGTCCCATTGGGTCCGGAATATATTTTTATGTTAGGATTAGCTTATTTTGTCGAAAACGAAGATCGTATGTAGTGATTTTTACTACGATTTCTCTACGGCGAAGTTTTGTACATATAATATAATATTTCCATCCATTATTTTTTTTACTGTAGCTCTTTTTCTCTTCTGTGAGTCACGCTTCCCAAATTATCCCCAACCGTGCTACCCAAGGAAACGGTGCCTTGCCTACCACACTTTCACACCCCGTGCACATCAAGTAACCGAATAAAAAACTGATTTCCAACACCGTGCTCATCAAGGCATTATCTCCTTTAAATAACGAAGATACTCCACCATTTTTTCTGCCTTCAGATCCATACCGCACCGAAAGAAGAAAAAAAAAAACCAAAACTGGAAATGCAAGGAGGGATAGAGGAACTGGAAGAGCCAAAGTGGGTGGATGCATGAGGCGCAAGTATGGGTGAATGGGGAGAGTTGCGGTGAGGAGGGAATGAACATGCGGTTTGTGTTGGTAGGGTGCCTAGCGGTTTTGAGATGAAGCAGGCGTACCTGCAAGAAAGAAAAGGGATGGGAAAGGGCCAAGCGAATGGCGGTTCATCAGTAGGAAACGAAGGAGCGTGAGGAAGGGTTTGAAAACAATCAGCTGATATCCTTATATTAAACCGTGATTTGGTATTTAATTAACAATGAAAATTAAAACATTAATCGAGAATGTTGTTAATTGATCTACCTACTTTTGTTTCAGACCGAAAGGAATAAGTGGGATGCCGGGGAGCAAACGAAAGCCAGTGAAAGGAGGATCGGCCATTCAACTTTTAAAACGTAATTAGTTAGTAATTAAAGGGTCTTGGTTTAATTAACTCATATTATCCAAATCCTGAACAGGTATGGGCGGCGACCTTTGACTGATGGGAGAACCGAACTGCAAAGAAGAACGTACCAGGATAGGGTATTGTTTTAATAATTAATATATATTAATAACATTAGCAAATTAATTTAAATAAGAAATTTAGTAAATAAAAATCGTATTTTGGGACGATGCAGGTTGAAGACTTGGCTATCGTTCAAAATGAACAAAGGATTGTGAACAAAGAATACAACCGGCTTACATATTTCAGAACAAAAGTAAATACAGTTAACCGTAATTTAATTAAGAAATTAATTATTTAATTTAGTTATGGATGCCTATAATTTTATATCGTGTATATGTTTGCAGAATTAGATGAACCGGTTGTCGTTGGAATCACAGTGACGAACAGTACATTCTTGAACTGTTTTGGACAGATATGGAATCAACAGAAATTTTCAGTTGAATTAAACACTCGTTTAAATTTAACTGATAATAACCCAGTTCAGAAATAAATCAACTCAAGGTGAGTTAAACTCACTCAGTTACCCTTTTTATATTTTATATAAATTGGGTATTTTTATTTTGTGTGCTCTGCTTGCCAATGGTTGACTGTTTTTCTAGTTATCTGCTTATCTGTTGATTTAACCGATGAAATTAAACTGTGTTTAATTTCAGTGAAATACCAAATCGTTATTTTTAACGATTGGTTCCAATAAAGGTAACTCACCTTGGTTGGACATGTTTATTTATAAACATGTTTAAATGGTTGAATTGTTTGAATTGCTTATGGTTGATGTTAAATGGTCGTTATTTAATTTATCAGTTAAACAAAACTGAACCGTCTGATTTGAGAAAAACCATTTGAATACAGGGAAGAACAGGTTGGAGGGATCCAACCGGATTCCTCAAATATATTATTTATTTTCATATTCTCATATATGAACTGCCATGTTTGTATTGTTTGATTTGATTGTTGATTTTTGACTGAACATTCAACTTGGGTTGTGTTTAAACCAATGGGTAATATTGGTTGGGTATTTGGCAGTGTATGGCCTATAAAATCAATCGTGTTATAAATATTGATTCACCGTCAAGTGAATCGATAAAGATGAAGTTATAAAATTTACTTTATAACTGGAGTTGGATTTTGAATATATTATTTGAATAAAGGTTTATAAAGAAAAATAAATATTTTATTATTTAAGACTTCGATTTGTTCTGATGTTAATCAGATCTACAATTATGAGCATAAGAAATGAGATGAATGGTTAAACTTTGATAAGTGTTTTGTAAACAGCGATTTTAGCACTATAGTTATAATACATGTTTTGTAAATCTAAATAGCGATTTTAGCGCTGTTGCTATAGTAAATGTTTTTGTGATCTAAACAGCGATTATAGCGCTGTTGTTTTGTAAATCTAAATAGTGATTATAACGCTATTGTTATAACATATGTGCTATAAATTTCCTTATTAAAACAAATGGATTTCCCGATTTAAATAATAAAGGATGGTGTAACAAATATGCTGGAAGGAAGAATTAAGTGGGAAATTGAATATAGTTACAAGTTATTTTACCTAGTATATAAAAATATAGTTATCCAAGCTGGAGTTAGTCAAACATAGTATTCAAGATAAGTTGCCATTTCGTACGACTGCTAGCGTAATTCGCAGGGCGGTAGATAGCCTACGGCGGTCGGATGTTTCCTGAGGGAATCAGGCGTAACCATTGTGATCGCTGTGATCTAGAGTCAAGCGAATGGTGTTAAGTCGAATGTTAGTTAATCAATAGGAGTTAATTAAGTCGAATTGGTCAATTAGAATTAACCGGTTAAAGTTAATTAATTAGAGTTAATCGATTAGAGTTAAATCGAATTAGAGTTATTCAAATATCATATTTTTGAATATTAAAAGAGTTAGAAGTTTTAATTTAACAAAAGTAAATCAGTTTAATTAAAGGCCAAGTGATGCTGAATACTGAACCAGTGAACTCATTGGAGTGTCATGTTTGAAAACACTGAGTATTTTGATAGTTAAAACACCGACTATCAAATAGGTCCAATGCGATTGTTGGTACGGAAAGTCCGGGATCGAATTTATATTCGAAAACCATTCCGTCCAACAAATACGTGAAGAGATCAGAAGATGATCGAGATGGAGCATTGAAGACCGTGGATTTTCATAAACGGAAGAACCACTAATATTCTCTGCCTGGCAAGCAGAGATAAGTTGTGATTCTATCGTGGTTGGATTCTACGGGTTGCAAGGACTTCTCGCTACTGATCCATGGGGTGATTCCTATATTGGATGCAGTAGGAGAGTGCCTTCGGTTCATCCTGTTCCTGGATGACGTATATGGACGAATGTCTGACAGAGTATTTCCAAAGGGTCACGTACGTTGATTTCTTCAAACGTGCTATAGTTGTTGGCGAGGAATCGCCGTTCTCTTAGCTTACTGCTAGAGTATTTTTGGGGTCGTCAATTAGTGATATCTGGCGGATCTGACGATGTGGCATTCAAAGTGAATGACGACCAGATGATCAAGAGTAATCTAGACCTCAAGCCTCATCAACCGGGAAATGACAAAAATCGGGCAGGCAGCATGGCTATGTGGGTCGCTCCCATTAGGGTGTATGATCACCTATCTAGAGAAAATCCTATTGTTTCTTAAATCTATGTTTTCGATGCTGTCCCTTGTCGGGAGACGGTTGCTGATCCCAACCGTCGGTGATATACATTCGATACTCTCAAGCGAAATGAGGGGTCGGTCATGTGAGGGCCGGGTTGCAAGAAGTTCTTGTTGAACCCAGTGTATTCGTCTCTAGAGATACACTATCGGCAGGTGGTCCCATACCTTGTCATAATTGGAATCCAATCTCCAATAAGCGCCCGCGGTTTTAATTGTATACTATATGTGGAGCGTGAGATGCAAGCGTTCCACTATATTGTTATTTACTTGTATGTAGACATTATTATAATATCAGAAAAGATATTGATTTCAAAAGTGGTTTGGGTTATCGTAAGGTAAAAACCGTCCGTGTTTATGTGTGGATTTGGTCTTACGATTATCCTTTTCTTTTGAAAAAGGTTTTGAACTTTAAAATCATGATTGGATGGCTCACCCTTATTACTGTGCGAGTTTATCTCACTCTGGTTCACCAGACTGACCCGGTGTTTTGTAAATGCTCGGGTTAGACCGGGTTGTACAGGTTCAGGTTATCGACTACTGTGAAGAGACGAGCTGGAATAGTCCAGACGTATGATATTACTAGTATTCCGCTGTGTGTTGTATGAGGACAGACTATCACTGTCCAGATGTTGATGTACTCTGATATTGTAAGTATTTCCAAAGTTCTCAATAAAGATTTACTTCTGTATTATATTTTGTTCCGCTGCGATGTGAGACTCTGTGTGGTGTTTCTTCTTCTTCTTCTATTCAATATTTCTACCTTATCTATTCTCACCCTCTAACTTCTTTCTATTAATGATCTGGAATGTTCGATGTTCTGAATGGTCAACATGATAGTTTGATGTTGATTTTCGGAGTCGAAAATCTCCAGTTCGTTACAGTGGTATCAGAGCTATTGGTTAAGTAATTACCTTGGCTCTGTGGCGTGACTCAATAGAGATGGGGTTAGCAATACCCTAGATTGAGTTTGAGTGTATATATATACGAGTGAACGTTTTTGTAGATTTTATATAAAAAATTGTTTTATATTATGGAGATTTATTGGCTGAGTTGTTTATGAGTTCTGGTCGATCGGTTTGATCCACTGTATCGATAGGGGTTTCTAAACACTCAAGAATGATAAACCGACACAGTATGTTTTGAAAGAGGGTAAATAATATAATTTTACCCAAATTATATTTTGATATAAAGAAAATATATATTGGAAGTATTATAGTATATTGGATGTGTTGGTTGATTATAATTGAAATGGTTATATAAATAACCAATTAGAATTCGTATAATATAAAAGCAGATTTATTAAATCTGAAATTAAAATCAGAATTGGAATAAAAATTCCCAAAAGTGGGAAAGGTGTTTACAAATGAACCTGGATTGAATATATGAGAAATTTAAGATCCTGGGAGATTTTAAATTTGTTTATAAACTTTGAGGTGGGTATTTTGAAATAGATTTCAAATTGGAACTGTTCAAATATGATTTTTAAAAGTTATATAGTATCGAACTCACTTTGATCGCTGGGAAATAACTCTGAGGATGCTGGCCACATCATCAGTGTTCATTTCCGAGTTCTAAGTGACAGATTACTACTAAAGGTTTTGTTTTGAATTGCTTTGAGAAAGACAAGTTGTTTTGAACCCTGAAAAGGAATATTTGATTTTCTTGAAAGAGCTAAACTGTTTAAAAACTCTCAGAGAAATTGTTTGAACAAAAACAAAATTAAATAGAAATTTGTGAAAGCAAATATGAATTGAATTGAAACCAATTATCTGGAAATTTGGATCAGGATATATTATCTAGTAGAATCAGATTTTGACTAAGGAGATAGGAATCTGAAATGGTATCGGACTGGGAAGTTAAGAGTCGGAATTGAAATTGGATGGAAATTGAGTTAAGAATGGGTTTTGGCTTGGACGCGTGAAGGATTTGGTTTTGAGGATAAAATTGGAAGTTTGTTTGGGGATGCATTTGGATATGCTGACAGGGTAGCAGATGGAAAGGATATAATGATATGCCCGACAAAAAGGTACACGTTTACTTTTATATGGGTTTGGTGATTTATGAGCCTATTTGGCAAGCCGCTTGGCTGTTTCATTTTCTTTTGGATTGGAGAAGGCCTAGAATGGCGAGTTGTGGTTGTACCGATTGAGCCGTACAGAGGAGGTGCTGGCAAAATTTTTCGGAAATTTAAGGTGTTAGAAAATTTTCGATATTTTTGAAAATATTTATTTATGATATTGAATTGATTTCTAATTTAAAATAAAATTGGATTTGAAAATTAATGGGTTTGTAATGTTCTTTCTTACCTTAGCAATTTCGAGGACGAAATTATTTTAAGGGGGGAAGAATGTAATGTCCCGTATTTTTGGCAGTCAAATATTTAATTTAATTTATTATCTTAAATATTTATTTGGAATTTTAAAAGGGTTTAAAATATATATTCGTTTATGTAGTGAAATTTTAACGTTAATTTATTTATAATATAAACCGAGCTTGAAAATGGCGTGCAGTTCGTGAAATGAAGTTTTGAACTTCAACCGAATATACAGGATCCGATATAAGTCAGATTTCTGTGAAACAAGAAACGTTGGAACCATATCGATGATAATTTTCATATGAAAGAGAAAAATCAAGATTTCGTGTTAAAGTGTGATAGTTATGGCCGTATCAAATTTTAAAATAGTCGCTGTAGAATCGTCCATCGACCGTAACGGGTTATTAGAAATAATTGCATACCAGTTTCGAATTTGGACGAGGTTCTTTTGAGGCGTAGTGATAATTTAATTTTTAGAATTTTATGGTAATTTTTAATTAATTTAATAAGCAACTTTTCATGTGGAGTATTTTGCACCCTGTAATCAACATTTTGGGGTTTCACAATATGAGTCAAACTACCGGTATTATTACATTTTCGGGACCAGAGCACATCACTCATTTAAATGGTATTTTTGTTTCTGTCCATAACAGTCCCTACGTGAACAGAATATTTCATAGTGGGGTACGCTATGTTTTTAACTTAAAACAAACTAAACTGAATGGTTAACTGGTCAAACGGACTCAGAATTCAACGAAACAAGTTTCATACGAAACCTTAGGAAGAGGTCTAGTGAAACGTCAAGGCCTCATATTTTTAGGATTTTTTCTGGAATTGTTAGGAATTATTGCTCGGTGTTTTTCATCGATATTTTCTAAGGGATTTTCGCAAACGGTGTCGGAATTCGACGAAACCTGTCCCATTGGGTCCGGAATATATTTTTATGTTAGGATTAGCTTATTTTGTCGAAAACGAAGATCGTATGTAGTGATTTTTACTACGATTTCTCTACGGCGAAGTTTTGTACATATAATATAATATTTCCATCCATTTTTTTTTTACTGTAGCTCTTTTTCTCTTCTGTGAGTCACGCTTCCCAAATTATCCCCAACCGTGCTACCCAAGGAAACGGTGCCTTGCCTACCACACTTTCACACCCCGTGCACATCAAGTAACCGAATAAAAAACTGATTTCCAACACCGTGCTCATCAAGGCATTATCTCCTTTAAATAACGAAGATACTCCACCATTTTTTCTGCCTTCAGATCCATACCGCACCGAAAGAAGAAAAAAAAAAAACCAAAACTGGAAATGCAAGGAGGGATAGAGGAACTGGAAGAGCCAAAGTGGGTGGATGCATGAGGCGCAAGTATGGGTGAATGGGGAGAGTTGCGGTGAGGAGGGAATGAACATGCGGTTTGTGTTGGTAGGGTGCCTAGCGGTTTTGAGATGAAGCAGGCGTACCTGCAAGAAAGAAAAGGGATGGGAAAGGGCCAAGCGAATGGCGGTTCATCAGTAGGAAACGAAGGAGCGTGAGGAAGGGTTTGAAAACAATCAGCTGATATCCTTATATTAAACCGTGATTTGGTATTTAATTAACAATGAAAATTAAAACATTAATCGAGAACGTTGTTAATTGATCTACCTACTTTTGTTTCAGACCGAAAGGAATAAGTGGGATGCCGGGGAGCAAACGAAAGCCAGTGAAAGGAGGATCGGCCATTCAACTTTTAAAACGTAATTAGTTAGTAATTAAAGGGTCTTGGTTTAATTAACTCATATTATCCAAATCCTGAACAGGTATGGGCGGCGACCTTTGACTGATGGGAGAACCGAACCGCAAAGAAGAACGTACCAGGATAGGGTATTGTTTTAATAATTAATATATATTAATAACATTAGCAAATTAATTTAAATAAGAAATTTAGTAAATAAAAATCGTATTTTGGGACGATGCAGGTTGAAGACTTGGCTATCGTTCAAAATGAACAAAGGATTGTGAACAAAGAATACAACCGGCTTACATATTTCGGAACAAAAGTAAATACAGTTAACCGTAATTTAATTAAGAAATTAATTATTTAATTTAGTTATGGATGCCTATAATTTTATATCGTGTATATGTTTGCAGAATTAGACGAACCAGTTGTCGTTGGAATCACAGTGATGAACAGTAAATTCTTGAACTGTTTTGGACAGATATGGAATCAACAGAAATTTTCAGTTGAATTAAACACTCGTTTAAATTTAACTGAAAATAACCCAGTTCAGAAATAAATCAACTCAAGGTGAGTTAAACTCACTCAGTTACCCTTTTTATATTTTATATAAATTGGGTATTTTTATTTAGTGTGCTCTGCTTGCCAATGGTTGACTGTTTTGCTAGTTATCTGCTTATCTGTTGATTTAACCGATGAAATTAAACTGTGTTTAATTTCAGTGAAATACCAAATCGTTATTTTTAACGATTGGTTCCAATAAAGGTAACTCACCTTGGTTGGTCATGTTTATTTATAAACATGTTTAAATGGTTGAATTGTTTGAATTGCTTATGGTTGATGTTAAATGGTCGTTATTTAATTTATCAGTTAAACAAAACTGAACCGTCTGATTTGAGAAAAACCATTTGAATACAGGGAAGAACAGGTTGGAGGGATCCAACCGGATTCCTCAAATATATTATTTATTTTCATATTCTCATATATGAACTGCCATGTTTGTATTGTTTGATTTGATTGTTGATTTTTGACTGAACATTCAACTTGGGTTGTGTTTAAACCAATGGGTAATATTGGTTGGGTATTTGGCAGTGTATGGCCTATAAAATCAATCGTGTTATAAATATTGATTCACCGTCAAGTGAATCGATAAAGATGAAGTTATAAAATTTACTTTATAACTGGAGTTGGATTTTGAATATATTATTTGAATAAAGGTTTATAAAGAAAAATAAATATTTTATTATTTAAGACTTCGATTTGTTCTGATGTTAATCAGATCTACAATTATGAGCATAAGAAATGAGATGAATGGTTAAACTTTGATAAGTGTTTTGTAAACAGCTATTTTAGCACTATAGTTATAATACTTGTTTTGTAAATCTAAATAGCGATTTTAGCGCTGTTGCTATAGTAAATGTTTTTGTGATCTAAACAGCGATTATAGCGCTGTTGTTTTGTAAATCTAAATAGTGATTATAACGCTATTGTTATAACATATGTGCTATAAATTTCCTTATTAAAACAAATGGATTTCCCGATTTAAATAATAAAGGATGGTGTAACAAATATGCTGGAAGGAAGAATTAAGTGGGAAATTGAATATAGTTACAAGTTATTTTACCTAGTATATAAAAATATAGTTATCCAAGCTGGAGTTAGTCAAACATAGTATTCAAGATAAGTTGCCATTTCGTACGACTGCTAGCGTAATTCGCAGGGCTGCAGATAGCCTACGGCGGTCGGATGTTTCCTGAGGGAATCAGGCGTAACCATTGTGATCGCTGTGATCTAGAGTCAAGCGAATGGTGTTAAGTCGAATGTTAGTTAATCAATAGGAGTTAATTAAGTCGAATTGGTCAATTAGAATTAACCGGTTAAAGTTAATTAATTAGAGTTAATCGATTAGAGTTAAATCGAATTAGAGTTATTCAAATATCATATTTTTGAATATTAAAAGAGTTAGAAGTTTTAATTTAACAAAAGTAAATCAGTTTAATTAAAGGCCAAGTGATGCTGAATACTGAACCAGTGAACTCATTGGAGTGTCATGTTTGAAAACACTGAGTATTTTGATAGTTAAAACACCGACTATCAAATAGGTCCAATGCGATTGTTGGTACGGAAAGTCCGGGATCGAATTTATATTCGAAAACCATTCCGTCCAACAAATACGTGAAGAGATCAGAAGATGATCGAGATGGAGCATTGAAGACCGTGGATTTTCATAAACGGAAGAACCACTAATATTCTCTGCCTGGCAAGCAGAGATAAGTTGTGATTCTATCGTGGTTGGATTCTACGGGTTGCAAGGACTTCTCGCTACTGATCCATGGGGTGATTCCTATATTGGATGCAGTAGGAGAGTGCCTTCGGTTCATCCTATTCCTGGATGACGTATATGGACGAATGTCTGACAGAGTATTTCCAAAGGGTCACGTACGTTGATTTCTTCAAACGTGCTATAGTTGTTGGCGGGGAATCGCCGTTCTCTTAGCTTACTGCTAGAGTATTTTTGGGGTCGTCAATTAGTGATATCTGGCGGATCTGACGATGTAGCATTCAAAGTGAATGACGACCAGATGATCAAGAGTAATCTAGACCTCAAGCCTCATCAACCGGGAAATGACAAAAATCGGGCAGGCAGCATGGCTATGTGGGTCGCTCCCATTAGGGTGTATGATCACCTATCTAGAGAAAATCCTATTGTTTCTTAAATCTATGTTTTCGATGCTGTCCCTTGTCGGGAGACGGTTGCTGATCCCAACCGTCGGTGATATACATTCGATACTCTCAAGCGAAATGAGGGGTCGGTCATGTGAGGGCCGGGTTGCAAGAAGTTCTTGTTGAACCCAGTGTATTCGTCTCTAGAGATACACTATCGGCAGGTGGTCCCATACCTTGTCATAATTGGAATCCAATCTCCAATAAGCGCCCGCGGTTTTAATTGTATACTATATGTGGAGCGTGAGATGCAAGCGTTCCACTATATTGTTATTTACTTGTATGTAGACATTATTATAATATCAGAAAAGATATTGATTTCAAAAGTGGTTTGGGTTATCGTAAGGTAAAAACCGTCCGTGTTTATGTGTGGATTTGGTCTTACGATTATCCTTTTCTTTTGAAAAAGGTTTTGAACTTTAAAATCATGATTGGATGGCTCACCCTTATTACTGTGCGAGTTTATCTCACTCTGGTTCACCAGACTGGCCCGGTGTTTTGTAAATGCTCGGGTTAGACCGGGTTGTACAGGTTCAGGTTATCGACTACTGTGAAGAGACGAGCTGGAAGAGTCCAGACGTATGATATTACTAGTATTCCGCTGTGTGTTGTATGAGGACAGACTATCACTGGCCAGATGTTGATGTACTCTGATATTGTAAGTATTTCCAAAGTTCTCAATAAAGATTTACTTCTGTATTATATTTTGTTCCGCTGCGATGTGAGACTCTGTGTAGCGTTTCTTCTTCTTCTTCTATTCAATATTTCTACCTTATCTATTCTCACCCTCTAACTTCTTTCTATTAATGATCTGGAATGTTCGATGTTCTGAATGGTCAACATGATAGTTTGATGTTGATTTTCGGAGTCGAAAATCTCCAGTTCGTTACACCAACTTTGCAGTAAATCAGAATACAATCAACCAGAGAAGTCAAAATCCCAGTGCCAACCTTGCACAGACTCAAAGTGATGTTGTCCCGCCTGAATCATCAAGAAATCAAAGTGAAAGTGCAAGAATAAATCACATCAATGATGATAGCTGATATCCAGATTCTGGAGCAACCAACCATCTTGCAAATAATCTTAAAAGTCTTAATCTGGGTAATATAGAATACAAAGGTAACAAATCTATTTGCATGGGAGATGGTAAGAACATTAACATATCTCGTATTAGTAAAGGCAGTATAAATGGTAGAAAACAGTTATTTTTGCATAATTTATTAAGGGTTCCTAAAATCAAGAAGAATTTAATTAGTGTTTCTCAATTTTCTCGAGATAACAATGTATATTTTGAGTTATTTCCTAATTTTGTTAGAGACATACTGGCTAGAAAAATTCTATTGTAGGGTGATGTAGAAAAAGGACTATACAAGTTTAATCTAGAAAAATGCAATAAGTCTGTTAATGTTGTATCACGCTGCAATTTATTTGAATTCAATAGTACTAATAATGAAAAGTCTTTTTTTGATTTCTGGCATTATAAACTTAGTTATCCTTATGCCAATGTTGTTAAGAAAATTCTTCTTGATAATAAGATACCCTTTAATAATGTCAAATTATCTTACATTAGTGAATTTTGCCAAATGGGAAAATTTCACAAACTGCCTTTCATAGATTCAACAACTCAATATACATAACCTTTGGATCTAATTGCCACAGACTAATGAGGACCTTCCCCAATTAGTCCAAACTTTAGTTTTTAGATATCGTATATTTAAATATCTTTTATTGATGTGTACTCTAGGTAAACATGGTTGTATTTGTTAAAATCAAAATCTGATACTTTTAAAGTTGTCCTAAATTTTATTAAGATGGTAGAAAATCAGTTTAGTAGTATTGTAAAAACTTTCCAATCAGATGGGGGAACTAGTTTTAAACCACTCAGTAAATACTTTCTAGAAAAAGGAATTATTCATAGAATAACATGTCCTTATACATCTGAACAAAATGGTTTGATAGAAAGAAAACGCAGGCATATAATTGAAATAGGTTTAACACTGTTAGCTCAAGTTGCTCTTCCCTTAGAGTTTTGGCCTGAGTCATATAACTTAGCTGTATTCTTAATAAACAGAAAACCATCCAAAACTCTAAGTGGTATAAGTCCTCTAGAAAATTATATAGTGTTAAACAAGATTATAACAATTTGAAAACATTTGGGTGCTTGTGTTTTCAATATTTAAGACCATATATGTAACAACCCGCCCGGAATAGGCCTAAATTTTGACCTAGAAATGGCCTATCTAATCTAAGAATCATTCTAAATGGGTCGTTGGTTTCTGTAAGGAATCACATTTACATAGATAATATATATACATACACTTCAAATGGAAATTTCACACGGCGGAAAGAGAAAATATAATACTAAAATAGGTTGTACCACTTTATTAAAAATCACAGAATTCCAACATAATGTCAAGATTACATTTGTTCCATGGGTACATCAACAAATTCATTCACAAATGTTTCCATAAGAAGTACGGCAATAGCAACTAATAATAGCATAATGACTTCGTATTCATCTTTAGCTCGCATCATGACTTCGTCCATTGATTTTACCCCATCTACTGATCTGTTTGATATGTTATGGAGAGGGGTTAGAAGATAAAGTTCTGTGTGACTGAAATATATGTTTACTTAAAGTCCATACCCTAGTTTTTAGTAGGTCACATATGTCAAGGTCATTCACAGAAACACAACATTCACACAAAACTTAAAGTTCATACCCTAGTTTCAGCATAATGACTTCGTCTACGCAGCACACAACATTCACACAAACACCAAGTGTCTAACCAATGAGGTGGATATCCAAGTCAATCGCTCATTAGTGTTTTTAGGGTAAAGACCCAATGAGGTAGGCATAGTCACTTGTGGCCCAATTAAAGGTGGACTCTCATGATCTCTTATAACCCTGAGGTGGACCTTAGCCCCTTAGGACGCTATCCTAATAAATCATCATTCTTAAGTCTATACTCTCAATTGTAATATGGACTATCAGAGATAGACATGGAAAGGGTGAACAGATTAAACATGCTCTGAGATAAAAGAATGAGTCGCTCCGAAATCGAATAAGGTGTATACAGAATTTCCCAAAACAAAAGTTATACTTTCAAGCGTTGGTTGTCCTTGGTCTTTTGGGAGTCGTCTTTGAATTGGTGTTGCCTCCATTCCACAATTCTGACCACATCGGATAACTTTGGTCTTTGGGCAGCCCTTAGACGTATATCCTTCTTCATGGCACTTGTAACACTTTCCTTTGAATTCCTTCTTCTCCAACAAGGTCATACAATCCTTGGCCTCGTGGCCCTTGCGGTTGCACCTCGTACAAGTCTTTGCTTCCTTTTTGAATTTTCCCCCTTTCTTCTCGGTTTTCCACCATTCCTTTTTCTTATTATTGTTGGAACTCCCTTCTCCTCTCTCACCTTCTTTATTCTCCTTGGAGCCTTCAGCCATGCACAAGGTAGCAGTTTCTGCTAAGGTTTCTAAAAATGTCTCAAATGTAACTTGGGCTAATAAGGTTTCCTTCAATGGGGAGTTTATCCCTTAAAAAAGTCTCAAGGATTTGTTCATAGGGGTGTCTACCAAACAAATTGCAAACTTACTCAATTCGATAAATTTGCCTACATACTCTTGCAAGCTCAAGCTTCCATGCTTGAGGTGAATATATTTCTCCAACTGGATAGTCATTTCTGCCCTCGGTAAAAACTTTGCTTCCAAACAGGTTTTGAATTCGGCACATGTAAATATCCGACCCTCGTTCTCTCCAGATACTAAATTCCACCATTCAAGGACCTCCTCTTTCAAGTGTCAGGCAGCTATTCTGCTTTTTACTTCATCGGGCTACCCATTAGCTTCAGAAATTCTTTTACAGTCCATAATCCAAGATTGGGGATTAGTAAAACCTTCCTTTACAGATAATGATTTCCCTCCAAGATTCGTGAAGTTCTTACAGAAGCGAGAAAGTCAAAGGCTACCTCGGTAGCAGGGGCTGCGGGTTCCACTGGGGAAGGATTAGCAACAGAGACATGTTCCACATTACAGAGATACTATTGGAGCCATTCTGGAAAGTATCAGGGCTTTGCCTATTTTGTCTGCTCAGTGGGATTATCAGCCATTCTAATACCTGAAAAGAAAAGGAAGAATCCTTTGGTGGATACTCCTAAGATAGCATCTAAGCTGAAAAGGGAAGAGAACGATAAAGCTGCCTAGTATAAATGCATACGCTTATTGGGGGAAAATGTATTATATATATATAGTTTGAAAAACCTTTTTCAAAATACAAATATGCCTCTCATACGTATAATTCCCTTATGATTGTGTAACCTAGGCTTTAATACCAAATGTAACACCCTCTTAAAATGGGCCTAAATTTCAACCCAAAAAAGGCCCATCGAAACTTAGAACTATTCTAAATGGGGTCATTGGTTTCTGTAAGGAACCATATTTCCACAGATAACACATATACATACACTTCGAATGGAAATCTCACACGACGGAAAGAGAAAATATAATACTGAAATAAGATGTAACACTTTATTAAAAATCACAGAATTCCAAAACAATAGTCAAGATTGCATTTGTTCCATGGGCATATCAATAAATTCATTCTCAAATATTTCCAAAAGAAGTACAACAATTACAACTAATAATAGCATAACGACTTCGTCTTCATCTTTAGCTCCTATCATGACTTCGTCCATAGATTTTACCCCATCTACTGACCTATTGGATATGTTAAGGACATGGGTCAAAAAATAAAGTTTTGTGCAACTGAAATATGGTGTTTACTTAAAGTCCATACCCTAGTTTTTATCAGATAACATATGTCAAGGTATGTCTACGCAGCTCACAACATTCACACAAACACCAAGTGTCTAACCAATGAGGTGGATATCCAAGTCAATCGCTCATTAGTGTTTTTAGGTTAAAGACCCAATGAGGTGGGCATTCTCAGTCACTTATTGACCTATTAATGGTGGACTCTAATGATCTCTTGTAACCCTTAGCCCGACCCCAGCCCCTTAAGACCCCGTCCTAATATGTCAACAGTCTTAAGTCTATACTCTCAATTGTAATATAAGAAGTAGTATTGCGATTGTTACTACTTAACTGATATTACGGTAGAACACCTATGTCGCTTAAGACTTCCCTTAGATAGTCTGTGAGCATGCAATGGCTATATGTCCTTTTATATACCAATCCTGTCCCTATTTGATCCCTTATAAGCTTCTAGAGGAAGTGGACATCCCCTATGAACTACCCTACTCCGTTACCGCTTATGCCTAACCACTTTTAGAGAAGGAGGACCATAGACTTACTTCGAATCTAATAAGGGTGAATCCCGTGACTTTGGTTCTTCTCTAAGGAATAAACCTTCAGAGGGATCCTAGTCCTAACCACTTAAGACCCAAATAAGATGAGAAGAGAGTCGGCCACTTAAGACCTTCTCAATGTGTAGTAAACCTATTATTCCACACTATAGACTTATATATAGTTATATATATACACACACACCAGACCTCTATATATATAGTTACATATATACACACACACCAGACCTCTCACGTTAAATTGCATATTTGTAGAAGTTGGATATGCGGGGCGGTTCCGGGAAGGCTTCTACCACAAGTACGTCTAACCTCATGTCACAGTGTGCTAAGTTTGAATGGCCCATGGCACCCAAATCTCTCATATTAGTTGGGACTACTTGTGGTTGTAGGATTTGTCGGTTGGTTTCGTGTAGGCTTCTACCACAAATGGCAACTAACCTCGTGTCTGTGTGTCACTATTTAATATATGTAAAGTCATTCTATACACACACAAGCAATCAATATATATATAAGTACATTTAAAAATTAGAATTATGTCCTAATAGCATTTATTACCTTAATGTTATGTTAATTACATTGACTACGCTAATAAATATAATAATTATAACGCATAAATAATGTTAATGTTCATATGAACGAGAAAACATTCTAACGAGACAAAAATTTGCCAACTTGTCTAAATTAAGGTATACAAGTTAATTTTCCGTATTTTAACTGCTACAATTTAGGCATGATGCATAATAACACAAGATTAGATAGCAGTGAGTTGAAAATACACATACATACAAATTTCAACTTGCATCCAAGGCTTAGTAGAATGATTTTAATAATGGATCAAGAATATAGTACAATATCCACATGTACACATATATTCATAAATATATATACATGTATATTTATAATCTCCATTTTATCTAGTTCAACCTTCTTTTGTGTATTACACATAAAAACATTTACATTTGATATATTTCTAGTATGAATACGTTTGGATTCAAAATGGAACCCAAACCTAATCAAATCATGTAACAAACCAAATTTAAACCCTTTTAGGTTACAATCAAATGTTTACATAAGGGTGAATTACACAAAGTCAAAACACCACACCCCTTTTATTCTTAATTCAATATTAAGATCCAAAATCCACAAACCCAAATATTGAGTATTCTTACGCAAACATAGAATAGAGGATTTGGGGGTTTTTGTATTGATGTTATCATTGCCAAATCCTCTTAGGCATAACTATCATCATGTCAATCTATTAAAAAATAGAATAAGCCTAAGAAACAAGATATTCCACTCACAGATCTCAGGAAGAACAAATAGAATTATTGTTATAGATTCAGATATGGATTCAGCCTTCATGATAAACGTGCTCCAATGCTTCTAATATATACAAGAATCGTCTTTAGAATCTTAGGCATATATAAAACTAAATTTCAGAATTCATACTAAAATCTATATGAATTTAGATTAGAGAAAAGATAAGAATGAAGGTTAGAGGAATAGAAGAGAAATTCCAAACCTTTCTAGAATTCAGTAATGGCAGAAGGATAATATGGAGGTAGATAAAAGAGAGTGGCAAGGGTTTTGTTGTGAGATTTGAGGGCCTATATATAGTCGCTTGTATAAGTGTGAGCCATTAGATTAGTCAGATGTAATCCTGGCCATATTTTTATATATATCCCTTAGAAAACCCTAACCAAACATAGATTCATTGGGCCTTTCAACTGACAGACAATCGGTCGACACCCCTTCTAAGGGGAGGTCGACCTCTCGGTCGTTGAAACGCCCAATGAACGTATATGACGCTGAGGTGTTTAATTAAATAATATGTTACTTTACATGCTTATCTCTTTCCTTACTTAAAATATTTTCTATCCCCTCTATCTTATCCTCTATTTGAAATTCAAATCCCTCCCATATTTATTTTAGTATACTCCGGATATATATATACATACATACATATATATGTGTGTGTATTACTCATCTGATTATATGTGTGTGTGTGTGTTTTACCATCCAGTTTCAAATGTTTGTAACTTTTTCATACTTTCACCATTTTCAACATATTATATATGAAAACGATTTAGAATATCGCCATGAATCTAAATATAAGGTTTTCACAACCAAATTTCTAAACTGAAAATCTCATTTTCCAACATTATTATTAAATTGTTTATTTTATTTATTGTTAATATTTATGTCTGTTACCGAGTGTTAAATTATAACACCAATAAACTCGATTTTTGATCAAAACCTTGTACATTTATTGGTTATTGTACAAAACAAAAAGGATATAAATGATAGACTCTAATGGAAAAAAAAATATAAATAGATATTTTGTTTTTGATGAAAACATTTTTCCATGCAAACTATACAATATGAAAACATCTATGAAAGTGTACAATCCAAAGGTTGTTTAACCTAAACCTCCCGCACTAATGGATGTGGGGGAGAATACTAGAATAACTGAGGTTGCTGATTCTTAATATGATCAACAAAGTCCTAATGATGGCCACATTAAGCCACTCAACCCTGCTTATCAGCAACCAGATTAATGCAACAATGTGGGGGAGAAATTGAGCAATGATCAAAGTTCACAAGAAATAGAAGAGTGTATAGAAAACACTCAAAGCACTCAGTAAGAATTACCTGTCAATCCTGCACAAAATCAACCTAGTCATCCTATGATAACCAGGGCCAAAAGTGGCATTTTAAGCCAAAAACTTATACTGCCAACATCGGTAGTGATGAACTAGGTAACTTTAATCAAGCTATCAAAGATGAAAACTGGAGAGTTGGTATGAAAGAAGAATGTAATTCACTCATCAGAAATAACAATTCGGAGTTGGTTGATACACCAAACGTTAAAAATATTATAGAATGCAGGTGAAATTTCAAACTAAAGAGAAATGTTGATATATCAACAAAAGACTAAGAAAAGACTGGTAGCAAAAGGGTTCACTTAAGAATATGGTTTATATTTCAGTGGAACCTTGTAACAACCCGAATTTTAATAACATGTTAAAACCATAAATAAAGGCAGAATTAATTTTTAAAATAAGAATCAATGGAAACGGGTTACACCATTACTTTTGTCTCGGAATTCTTCTTGAAATAGAGAACGAGTTTGCGCAAAACGGATACTATACGAAGAAGATATGGACGAACGAAGTTAGGCAGAAAAACTAGAAACTAGCCAGAATGCACTAGCGCACTTGGGAAGTGCGTCAGAACCAAATTGCACTGGCGCACTTGGGAAGTGCGCCTATGCAATTTTGCATTGGAGCACTTGGCAGGTGTGCCTAGGCTGAGCAACAGGCCTGCACAACTTTCTGGTCTGACCCTGGCTGGCCTGGTCGGGTTCTGGTCGAATTTCTGAGCTCTGCTGTGTCACTAGGGCTAACTTGTCACTTTCTGATTGGCTTCTCTTGAGACGGATGGCCTTGGTTAACTCTAGCTTCATCGACGGCTCTAATTAGTTTGAAACCTTATATAAACAGCCTCCTAGCCTCATTCTCTTTACACCATTCTTCTCTAACCTTATGCTGCTCAAACTCTTGATGATCATGGCTTCTTCTTCTTCTTCCTCTAAAATAAATTAAAATAAATTAAAATAAATCGTGAATATTATTTCTTGAAGACTACGGCTAGGAATTTCTTATTGGGGATTTTCTTCTACAATCAAAGCAAGATTCAGCGATTCAACAATTCAACGACTAATTTCTAGACTTGGCTTCTGCATCTAAATTTCTTAGACCACGATCTATAAGTTCCAGTTACTTTTAGATAAAAACTATAAATATAAAATGAGCATGGTATAAATTGGAAGTGATTTATGTATGATTCAAATCTATTCTTGTTTTCTTCTTGGATCTTGACTATTGGGAATATTTCCTATGACGTTGAAACTATTGTTAATGGCCTAAGATTATGACGGTGAACATAAGACTATGACTATGACGGTGAACATAAGACTGCCTATGACTATGAACATAATACTATTTCCTATGACTATGACAAGGACAATTGTGACTAATGACCATGAGGTTATTGCCTAGGATTATAACTTTGAAATCGGATCTATGCTTGATATTCTATTCAGACCTTTTCTTTATTTGTCCTTGGATCTTGATTTTGGGGATTTTTCTATTTAAATTAGATCTATCCTTGTTCTTGAAACTAGATTATTATTCAAACCTTTTCATGATCGATAATGTTATCAGATCTATATGCCTGCGACGTTTTAATCAATTTATTCAGTTATGTCATGCCTTAAAAATAGATTTGATAATAGAATAATGTTTATTATGTTATATGTGGAATTGAATGATATTGATTTGTGCCTGTAGTTTTATTATCATGTTGAATTGGGAATTAATGAATAAGTCCATTCATATGTATATGAACTTGGAGTATAACCCGTGATGACAAGTTGTTTAGTTTACCATGTTATGCAAGTTTTAGGTCGTAAAATCATATCACATATGTGATCAAATGTTAGATCTACATTTTCATGTGTATATGTTAAACCTATGTCATATTTCAAGTTCACACTTATTCATATGTTCGTCATTGATTTGCAAGTTCACATATATGTAAGTTGATTTAGTCTATGTTGCAAATTCACATATATGTATTTTGGTTCAGTCTACGCTGCAAGATCACACCTATGATATTCATGTTGATTATTTTGCAAGTTCACACCTATGATGTTCATATTGACTATGCCGATGATGCTATGTTTACGCCTATGTCATGCTTATGTTAATGAATTGCTTTATGCCAATCTTGCGTATGTTAAATTAGGCTAAGTTTTTAGCCTAATATTATATGTCAAAAATCATGCGGGCGAGAAATTAGGCTAAGATTGTTAGCCTAATATTTAGACGGGGTAACGTTGGGAAAAATTGGTAATCATAGGAAGCTTGGCGTGAAACTTGCCTTGATACTTGATAAGAACTTGACATGAAACTTGCCTTGAATACGTGACATGAACTTGACATGAATCTTGAACATGGACATGACACTAGAATGAACTTGAAAATGGCCAACTCGAAGTTGGGTTGAGTTTGTAGTGTAATTCTACCCGGAACTGCCCGGCAAATCCAGATACTGCAAAAGATAGGATCCAATGTGGGTAGTTGGTCATATCGCACTTGAAAACCCGAGGTCAGACTGAGTTGTGGTGTAATTCTGCCCGGAGCCGCCCGGCATATCCAGTGACCACAACAATAGGTCTGATGTGAGAGGTTGGGGTGCATTAATGAATTAATGCCACACGATAGGTTTAAGTCTGAACATGAAAAGACAACACTTAACCAACTTGATACATTATTCGTAGGCGGTTAAGTCACGAACTTGAATGACAACATTTAACCAACTTGACATGTTAGGCTGATAGGGGTTAAGTCACGAATTTAAATGACAACACTTAACCTAGTGGACGGAAACCCTAATTACACGGTCCATTTCAGCAGTAACCCACTAGATGTATCATGGTACCCTGGGACTAGGCAGGGTGGGGCACGATTACTGGGCTGATTGTAAGCGACCAGAATGACGACTGTGTTGGTGCGCCAGTGTTGGTTCAGGCGGGCTATGGTCATGCACATGGTCCGGAGTTGAAAAAGCAGGCATTGGGCATCAGTAGGTTTATCTGTGCATGCTTGATTCGTGTCGGTGGTTGGCACCATAGGGCTTGATACACCCTATGGTGGACCTAGCACAGGTGACTACATTCGTGATAGGGCCGTATGACACAGACACACGACGAGCTAGAACTTGTAGGGAGCCGATCGACTAGTAGATCGTTTCGTTGGACCTAGAAATGGGTCATTTCATGATATTGGGCCAAGGGATTATTTCATGATTTATATAAGACATGGGTTTGGGATTCTAGTACAGTTGATGCAGCGAACCTTGAATATGTGATGCTATACTTGATTTATACTTGAATTATCATGTTATCTTAGTCTATCTTGCCCATCTTGACAGCATCCTTATGTTTACCTTCAGTTTGTACATGTCATGTTACCTTTATCTGTTTATATGCTGGAAGTCACTTGGACTTACCAGTCTTTATGACTGACCCGTTTTCTTTTGCCTCTTTTTCTTCTGTTCCCCTCCCTCCCCCCCCCCCCCTCTCAGGGAGGAAACTCTAGCACTTAGCTTGGATTTCACTTGCTTTCGGTTCATCTCATGTACGGTTTGATCTTGAGCTATGCTATGGCCGAATTTCTGCTACCTTTGGGAATTAAGCTCCTTTTGTTGTTTCAATTTTATGCTTATTTATTTAGGCAAGACAGAATTTATTGTAATGGAAAATAATGACCTTGGCTATTTGACGTAAAAGGTCGACTCTTTTTGAAAGTAATGAAATTTATCTTTTGATTCTTCCGTTGTTTTATCTATGTTCTGTCTTGTAATATTTCTGTGTTGTTTACCTCGATAATGCTCCTCCAAAACTAGTGCATTCCCTTTGTGTGTGACCCTAGCGGAGGTGGGGTGTTACATTTGGTATCAGAGCAGAAGGTAACCAGACTGGGCAAAAGTTTTTAAAACCTTCTGAAACTATTTTCAAAACCTTTTACAAAGAAGTATTTTTCAAGAAAAAACTTGTTTTATTTAAAGGCTACTCCCCAAAAGCCATTAGCACTATCCTTTGTTTCCTCGTTTGAATCTCTTCTTTTTCATTTCAGCATGTCTGGTAATCTTAACTTTCCAGAGGGCATGCCAATACTTGGCTGGTTTAGGAGGTACTTAGAGGCTAGGGCCAACGATGCAGGCCCAGCAGATATTCCTCCTCCTCCGCCCCCTCCTCGTGCAATTTCTTTCTCGAAGATCCGTAAAGATTTTAAAGCCATGGGTGGAAAGGATTTCAAGGGAACTGAATCATTCATAGAAGCGAGGAATTGGCTCAAAGAAACTAAGGATCTGTTCGCTATCTTCGAGGTGGACGATAGGCAGAAAGTACAGTTGGCGGTATGGTTGCTCAAAGACGAAGCTTCCTATTGGTGGGAAGTCACTAACGCTGAGAGGCCGGTTGAAACATG
The DNA here is from genome assembly GCA_030737875.1 of Allium sativum. Classification (NCBI taxonomy): domain Eukaryota; kingdom Viridiplantae; phylum Streptophyta; class Magnoliopsida; order Asparagales; family Amaryllidaceae; genus Allium; species Allium sativum. Next base: position 526,891,023 of record CM060922.1, on the reverse strand, counting down.
GATGGATTTCAGAATAAGGTTCGAGACGAAATTCCTCTCATAAGCTGAACGAAGTCTACAGCTGGAAAAGTTCTTATCTCTTAAGTAAGGAAGTATGACGGTCAAAGAGTACGTCAATCAATTCAATCAGCTGGCTCGGTTTGGACTGGACTTAGTAAATACCCCTCATAAGAAGGCTCCTCGTTTTGTCAAATGATTGAATGAGCCACTTCCCAGCTTGGCCTTGACTCACGTACCTATGGGGGCTACTTATGAAAAGCTAGTAGACATGGTGCTCTTAAGTGAAAAAGACAAGAATGGCAAGAAGGAGGTCAAGGCGAATGAATCTCAAAACAAGAAGGTAGACTCCGAGAAAGGAGGCAAGAACAACAACAAGAATGATAACAAGACACGCGAGAAAAGAAAATTCCACTTCTGTGGTATTGAGGGCCATATAGCCCAGGATTGTAGAAAAAATAAGATGAAGTTGGGAGCATGTTTCCAGTGTGGTGAAACTGGACATATCATCAACAACTGCCCTAAGAAGCAAGGGCAAGCCCCACAGGCCGGACCCTAGGGGTACATCTTTAACTTCTTCCCCTAGATGCTTGGTTTTATCTTGCTTATCTTCTTAATCCTATCTTCAGGACCTTAGGTAGAACCCTTTTGGATGTAAACATGTGATTGAAACATGTTATAGTTGATGTTTGCAACTGGTTTCAAGTGGTCGCAAGTGGTTGCTCGTGGTTGCATAACACACATTAGGCACTAGATCGGCTCAGACACATTTTCATATTGCATATGCATGAGTGTTTATACTTGTTTATGGATGAAATTGAATGTGTTGTCATGTGAATGTTGCATATGGATGGATGTTTGTGAACACATATAGCGTTTGTGTGACTAGGACTATTTGCATACATGTTGGATTCATGGCACTAAACATATTTTGCATTAAGAGGATTAATCAGGCCTGAACATTTGCATTAGATAAGGAACATATACACACACTTTCTGCATATGTTCATATAGCATTAGAAATCTTTTAAGGACAATGGTTGCTTGTGGATGATGGTTGAGTAGATGGTTGATTGGATGATACGATGCATTCTTCCTAACTTGAAGATTTCGGGGACGAAATCCTTTAAGGAGGGGAGAATGTAACAACCCGAATTTTAATAACATGTTAAAATCATAAATCAAGGCAGAATTAATTTTTAAAATAAGAATCAAGGGAAACGGGTTACGCCATTGCGTTCGTCTCGAAATTCTTCTTGAAATAGAGTCTGAGTTTGTGCAAAATGGATACCGTACGAAGAAGATATGGACGAACGAAGTTAGGCAGAAAAACCAGAAACCGGCCAGAATGCACTAGCGCACTTGGGAAGTGCGCAAGAACAAAATTGTACTGGCGCACTTGGGAAGTGCGCCCATACAATTTTGCATTGGCGCACTTGGCAGGTGCGCCTAGGCCGAGCAATAGGCCTGCACAGCTTTCTGGTTTGACCCTAGCTGGCCTGGTCGGGTTCTTGTCGAATTTCTGAGCTCTGCTGTGTAACTAGGGCTAACTTGTCACTTTCTGATTGGCTTCTCTTGAGATGGATGGCCTTGATTAACTCTAGCTTCATCGACGGCTGTAATTGGTTCAAAACCCTATATAAACAGCCTCCTAGCCTCATTCTCTTTACACCATTCTTCTCTAACCGTATGCTGCTCAAACTCTTGATGATCATGGCTTCTTCTTCTTCCTTTAAAATAAATTAAATTAAAATAAATCATGAAGATTATTTCTTGAAGACTACGGCTAGGAATTTCTTATGGGGATTTGCTTCTACAATCAAAGCAAGATTCAGCGATTCAACAATTCAACGACTAATTTCTAGACTTGACTTCTGCATCTAAATTTCTTAGACCATGATCTGTAAGTTCCAGTTACTTTTAGATAAAAACTATAAATCTAATATGAGCATGGTATAAATTGGAAGTGATTTATGTATGATTCATATCTATTCTTGTTTTCTTCTTGGATCTGGACTATTGGGAATATTTCCTATGACGTTGAAACTATTGTTAATGGCCTAAGATTATGACGGTAAACATAAGACTATGCCTATGACTATGACGGTGAACATAAGACTGCCTATGACTATGAACATAATACTATTGCCTATGACTATGACAAGGACAATTGTGACTAATGACCATGAGGTTATTGCCTAGGATTATAACTTTGAAATCGGATCTATGCTTGATTTTCTATTCAGACCTTTTCTTTATTTGTCCTTGGATCTTGATTTTGGGGATTTTTCTATTTAAATTAGATCTATCCTTGTTCTTGAAACTAGATTATTATTCAAACCTTTTCATGATCGATAATGTTATCAAATCTATATGCCGGCGACGTTTTAATCAATTTATTCAGTTATGTCATGCCTTAAAAATAGATTTGATAATAGAATAATGTTTATTATGTTATATGTGGAAATGAATGATATTGATTTATGCCTGTAGTTTTATTATCATGTTGAATTGGGAATTAATGAATAAGTCCATTCATATGTATATGAACTTTGAGTATAACCCGTAATGACAAGTTGTGTAGTTTATCATGTTATGCAAGTTTTAGGTCGTAAAATCATATCACATATGTGACCAAATGTTCGATCTACATGTTTATGTGTATATGTTAAACCTATGTCATATTTCAAGTTCACACTTATTCATATGTTCGTGATTGATTTGCAAGTTCACATTTATGTCAGTTGATTTAGTCTATGTTGCAAATTCACATATATGTATTTTGGTTCAGTCTACGTAGCAAGATCACACCTATGATATTCATGTTGATTATTTTGCAAGTTCACACCTATGATGTTCATATTGACTATGCCGATGATGCCAAGTTTACGCCTATGTCATGCTTATGTTAATGAATTGCTTTATGCCAATTTTGCGTATGTTAAATTAGGCTAAGCTTTTTAGCCTAATATAATATGTCAAAAATCATGCGGACGAGAAATTAGGCTAAGATTGTTAGCCTAATATTTTGACGGGGTAACGTTGGGAAAAAATGGTAATCATATGAAGCTTGGCATGAAACTTGCCTTGAAACTTGACAAGAACTCGACATGAAACTTGCCTTGAAAACTTGACACGAACTTGACATGAATCTTGAACATGGACATGACACTAGAATGACCTTGAAAATGGCCAACTCGAGGTTGGATTGAGTTTGTAGTGTAATTCTGCCCGTAACCGCCCGGCAAATCCAGTTACTGCAAACGATAGGATCCTATGTGGGTAGTTGGTCATATCGCACTTGAAAACCCGAGGTCAGACTGAGTTGTAGTATAATTCTGCCCGGAACCGCCCGGCATATCCAGTGACCACAACAACAGGTCTGATGTGAGAGGTTGGGGTGCATTGATGAATTAATGCCACACGATAGGGTTAAGTCTGAACATTAAAAGACAACACTTAACCAACTTGATACATGATTCGTAGGCGGTTAAGTTACGAACTTGAATGACAACACTTAACCAACTTGACATGTTAGGCTGACAGGGGTTAAGTCACGAATTTAAATGACAACACTTAACCTAGTGGACGGAAACCCTAGTTACGCGGTATGTTTCAGCAGTAACCCACTAGATGTATCATGGTACCCTAGGACTAGGCAGGGTGGGGCTTGATTACTGGGCTGATTGTAGGCGACCAGAACGACGGCTGTGTTGGTGCGCCATTGTAGGTTCAGACGGGCTATGGTCGTGCACGTGATCTGGAGTTGAAAAAGCAGGCATTGGGCATCTGTAGGTTTATCTGTCCATGCTTGATTCGTGTCGGTGGTTGGCACCATAGGGCTTGATACACCGTATGGTGGACCTTGCACAGGTGACTACATTCGTGATAGGGCCGTATGACACAGACACACGACGAGCTAGAACTTGTAGGGAGCCGATCGACTAGTGGATCGTTTCGTTGGACCTAGAAATGGGTTATTTCATGATATTGGGCCAATGGATTATTTCATGATTTATATAAGACATGGGTTTGGGATTCTAGTACAGTTGATGCAGCGAACCTTGAATATGTGATGCTATACTTGATTTATACTTGAATTATCATGTTATCTTAGTTTATCTTGCCCATCTTGACAGCATCCTTATGTTTACCTTCAGTTTGTACATGTCATGTTACTTTTATCTGTTTTTATGCTGAAAGTCACTTGGACTTACCAGTCTTTATGACTGACCCGTTTTCTTTCGCCTCTTTTTCTTCCGTTCCCCCCCCATCAGGTTCGTAAGGAGGAAACTCTAGCACATAGCTTGGATTTCACTTGCTTTTGGTTCATCTCATGTACGGTTTGATCTTGAGCTATGCTATGGCTGCATTTCTGCTACCTTTTGGGGAATTAAGCTCCTTTTGTTGTTTCAATTTTATGCTTATTTATTTATGCAAGGCATAATTTATTGTAATGGAAAATAATGTCCTTGGCTATTTGATGTAAAAGGTTGACTCTTTTTGAAAGTAATGAAATTTATCTTTTGATTCTTCCGCTGTTTTATCTATGTTCTGTCTTGTAATATTTCTGTGTTGTTTACCTCGATAACGCTCCTCCAAAACTAGTGCATTCCCTTTGTGAGTGACCCTAGCGGAGGTGGGGTGTTACCAACCTTTTCACTGGTGGTGAAACCAACTACAATCAGGCTAATTCCTACATTAGCTTTGAGTAGCAATTGGAATATTAAACATCTAGATGTTAATAATATCTTTTTGAATGGTTATTTGTAGGAAGAAGTATATATACAACAACCAACAGGGTTCATACAAAATTAGAATGAAGTCTGTTAACTAAAGAAAGCAATCTATGGGATCAAGCAAGCACTAAGTGTGTGGTTTGATAGACTCAAAGTCACACTTAAGGCTATGGGATACAGTCCTACAAAATCAGATTCATTACTGTTCTTTAAAATTAACAATTCATCTACTGTATACATAATAATATATGTTGATGATTTAATTATTACAGGTAGCAATAGTGAAGAAGTCAGGAAGCTAACCGAATACTTACATGAGCAGTTTTCAATCAAAGATCTAGGCAACATTTCATATTTCCTGGGTATAGAGGTTAAAAGGCTCTCAGATACTGAAATGCAACTTTGTAAAAGAAAATACATTTCAGAGCTACTTACAAAAGCAAATATGAATAAATCCAAACCACAACCAAAACCCATGATATCCAATCAACACTAAAGAAAAAACATGGGAGAAGCTGTATATAACACAAAACAATGTAGAAGTGTTGTAGGAGCATTGCAATATGCCAATATAACACGACCTGATATAGCATTCGGTGTTAACAAAGTTTCTCAATTTTTGCATAATCCTTCCACTACAAAAAAAAAACTTTTTGCAATAGGCAATATTTGTTGTAGTAGACCAATTGCAATTGGCCCGCACCTATTGGTATAGCCGGAGTTGAAAAAAGTTCGCAACACTTTCTGTCTGTTGCAATAAGATGTTGCAGTATACTTTTTTGCAAGAGACCTTTCCTGTTGCAACTGATTCTTTTGCAACAACAAATGACAGTTGCAAAATAGTCTAATACAAATTTGTTGCAATTACAATTTTAACATTCACAAAAAACAAAAAGGTTAAATAAATTGATAAGGAATCACACAAGATATATAATAGTTACACTACATTCATTTTAAAAACAGAGATCTTCCAATTGAAGATATATTGCAATAGATTATTTACATGCACAACTGACCCTCTATTTAACTAATTCGCTGTAAGATAATTTTATTCAGCAACTCATACAACACTTCACACTTTTATACCAAGCCTTACATCTTAATTATTCGGAAAGCCACCCAACAAACTTGATAAGCGCTTCTCCGTTTGTTCCCTCATCAACCGGCTCGCACACCCATGTTTCCAAATTCACTCTAGATACAGGTTTGTTCAAAAGACCTTTTCCAATATCAACCAAATCCAGCAAGTTTTTCCTCGATAAGCATCCACGGATGATCTATCGCCAGTTAACTCATCAACCTATTCGCGGTTAATACAAAAACTTAGGGTGCGCAAGCACATGCACACACACTTGTAAATAAAACATATTATATGTGTGTATTCATATGTACATGTGTGCACATGTACACAAATACTATGAGTACATGTTGTATATGAATGTGAGCACTCATCTATATAATGGAAGTATTCTGGAGAACCATGAATAAAAAATAAAAAATGAAAGAGAAACTTAAGTGTAATCCCATAATTAGGAAAAATATAGTAAATCGGTATATTCTAAAACCAGTTAGTCCCACAACAATTATATTGAACCTTGAAATTCAATGTTCGTTACATGTTCTTTTGATCAGTACAAACTAACTTACGTCAAAAGCATCTCTTCTGTTGAGGATAACCTTGATTTTTCATTCCCTGATCCTTTATCCTAACTTGTCATGGTCATCATAACCCATGATATTGGCATTAATATATGCATTCAAACATTAAAAAAGATGGCATACTTCATAAATTACATGTTGCTGTCACTACTGGGCCTGAGCAATATTATCCCTTTGCATAGGCATGGCTCCAGGATTAAGAGCACCAGGCATACCCCTGCTGCCAACGCCATGTTCGTGTTAAGGGCCATGTTTACAACTACCATTCTCTGTTGCAATCCAACCATGTAACAACCCAGAAAATCAGAACCAATTTAAAATTTTTATTTTGGCAATTTTAATGAATTTTGAATATTTAAAATGAATTATTTTAAATAATAACGACAAGAAATTTATTTTGAATAGAATTAGAACATATATATTAATATAAATCGAGGTTAGAATATAAATATTTATTTTAATTATAAAATAAATTGGAAATGGCGTGGTAGTTTGAAAATTCAATTTCAAATTTCAAATGAATGTACAGGATTCAAAATAAACCGTATTTTAGTGAAACCAAAAATATTAAAATCTGTTTGAAAATATCTTTCCAACAAATCCGAAAACTTGAAATTTCATAGCAAAATAAAAAGTTACGCTCAGTTGAAAATTCAGGATAGTCGCTATGGAAATATAGCCCTTAAAAATAGTCATTTTGCAAACGACCTCCGTTTTCAATGAAACCACTTGGATCCGGGAAGTCAAGTAATTGCTAGATTCCAAAATTCATAATTTTTGGGATTAATATGTGAGAGTGGCGAAGGAAAATGTGTTTTGTCAGTTTTAGTCAATTTGAATCGACCAGAAAAAGGTCATTTTTCAAACGGTCTTCAAATTTGACGAAATTAGTTTTATTAGGACCGTACCGTCAAAACATAGCCTGATTTATTTTTCTGGAATTTTTAGAGTTAGTATGTGGCCCCGGTTAATTAAAATGTGTGTTTGGATTTAAAATATAATGATTTATATTTTAAATAAGCGGAAACTGATTGTAACAGCCGAATTGGGTTACAATACATATCCCATTGCATTCGGAACGGGGGTAATTAGCTAGGGCGACAGTCATTGGGAAAGATTTGGGGTCCGAATGAAAAGTTAACTCTAGGAGAAATTAAATAATATAATCTAATTTTTATAAAGCCCCTTTCTTTCCTTCTCCACTCAGAAGTTCAAATCGAAAAAAAAACTAAACCTAAAACCCACGAGCCCATCGTCGTCGACCGGAGGTGCACCCCCACAAGCACCAGCGCCACCCTCCTCCCCACTTCGTTGCAGCACTCCCTCCGATCCCCTCCCTCCCCTTTTTCCTCCTAAAGTTGCCAAGCCCAAACCCAACATAAATAGCCACCGCCACCTTAGCCAAACCCCCATCGCCTCGCCTTAAACCACCACCACCCCTTCGACTATCCTCCGCCCTCCGACGAAGGAGTAGCAGCCCCCCTGTAACGGCTCGGGTTTACCCGGACCCAATCGACCGCAAAATCGACTAAGACCGTTCAAAACCCAAGTACGTTAACTCTGGGAATACAACACATTAGAACAACAACATCATACTTTTATAACACATCATAATAATGTTACATCAGAATACAGAATATCAGAGTACAACGATAAAATATAGCGGAAGATAAATTACAATAAATTTAATACAATACAGTGCAGCGGAAATAAAATAACTAAGGCAGCGGAAGACAACTATACTCTGGACACAGCTTTAAGCTTCAATCCAGAATCCTGCTCGAGATAAGGACATGTAGACAAACTACTCGACTGTCCGTGTGGAAAAGAGGGCACCCGAGTTTGTAAAAGTGGAAACAAACAACGGGTTAGTCATGGGACTGGTGTGAGAATTCTTAACCAATTTAACTAATTGTAATAAGGCAAATCCAAGGACCACGCCGCTAACGCGGAACGGGTTTTATTCCAATGGCTTGTCGGTGCCTAAAATAAAGTGAATTGTCAAAACAACGCAATGCTTTTAGAAAAATGGAATCATTATAAGACTCAAGTCCCATCACACAATGCAACGCAAACCAGAGGGTAGAGTTTTACCGTATAATGATTAAACATGCTTGGTACGATAAGAACGAATTTGATATTATTATTAGTGTATATATGTTTCAAAAAAAACATTTCAAAGTAAATGTATCAATCCTAGGGAGCATAGCTACCATATACTATGCATCCATACTAGTAATACAATCAAGTCTGTAGGGTCGTATTGGGATTTGGGTTTCCATCATGAGTCAAGGCTAGGAACGATCTCCCTACCGATTCGAGACACTCTAGCTAATGTCTCAGGATCCTACGCAGTGAACCCTTGGAAAGCTGCAGGGCCGGTCCACACATACGATTTTGCGGATTGGCAATTCCTGAACATACGTTTCCCAGTCCTATAGGACCAAATATCCGAGGTGCCTCATTCCATCATCCACATAAGTAAAATGTCGGGTCGTGTAAAACCCAAACACCACTTCTAGCTAGAAAGAAACGTGATGATTTCCCTGCGTTCCCTTGCTCCGTTTTAGACTCAACCAGGTTGTGAGGCTCGTGAAGCTACATTATACACAAAGTTACGCCTAAACAGGTCGTGCTTTGATCATCAACCACAAGGCCTGCTTTTTAACAAAAGCCTTGATCATTTGCATCTTGGCGTGCCACATTGACAATTCACACCATGCAATCGACAACCATCAATATATAAGAGGGTGTTAAGAAAGAGAATAAATTCTCCGCCACCAAACAATTATATATTAAATAGAAATCAATTTAATTTACATGGATGAAATTCAACGTCGGACATACATCCATTTACAAGTCCGTTCTGGGTCTGAACGAAACTGGAGGCACCTTATTCCTCGCATATCCGAACAAATCAACAAGTAGTCTAGACGGCCACCATTGTAGCCCCTTCAAGATAGCTACTCCAATCATGGGCGTCAACGGTAACTCATCCATTCGACGTGAAGATCGTCGGTCTTGTACCGTCATCAACTCTTCGACTTAGATCGACGTGTAATCATTTGAAATGAGATTGAACTCGGACTTTTCAAATGATCCTCGTATATATATAATTTAAAATCATTTCATATCGTTATTAGTATCTGATAACGATCTATCGCTATTTTTTTATATAACAATAGCCCAAATTAATTTAACGACGCTTCGGGTCAATGGGCGACCCTGGCACTATTTTCACCCAAATTTGTTTTACAAATTTCTCTAAATCTAACCGTTGGATTTTTAACACAATTCATATCGTTGGAAAGATCTTCCCAAGGCGAACCTAACGGTTTTAGTTTCGGGAAAATCCGACGGTCGGATCTTTCGGTATAACCGATTAAAAGTACTACTCCAAAACGCGAACTACCACGCTCGATTCGTTTACATTTAATATATATATAAATATAATTCCTACGTCCATTTCGTTATCGAGAATAACACACCAAGTAAAGAACGTTATATTTCTGTAACCTATTTACATTTTTATAATACATAGTGAAATGTATTTTATTTTACTGTATTTTGCTAACGACAAGAATTATTATCTAAATATAATATCATGGCACATAAGAATGTTGATATTTATTTCGACTTGCATTCACATCCTATATACAAAAAGGTATATTTATCCATCATCTTTCAAACTACACAAAATTGTATATTTCATGTATCATTATAATTACAAAGAAAAAATAGGTATTTTTGTGTTTCATTTCCATTACTACAAACATGATTATTTTTTGTGTGTCATTTATAATTTAACAAAAATGAGTATTTTTGTGTCATTTCAATTTCTAACAAAAATGCAATATTTTGGTGTCAACTTCAATTCTATAAAAATAATAACTTTGTTAATCTTTCATTACAAACAAAATAATAATTTTGTGTGTTAATCTATCTACATAAAAATGTAAATTTCTATCTTTATCTTTTTAATGAAAATCCAATTCATTAAAATGTAAATTTCCTTCCTTAAGTTCCATTTACATGAAAAAGTAATTTTTCTTCTTTAAATTCTATTTACATGAAAATGTAAATTTTCTTCTTTAAATTCTATTTACATGAAAATGTAATTTTTCTTCTTTAAATTCTATTTACATGAAAAATGTAAATTTTCTTCTTTTTCTTATTTACATTAAAAATGTAAACTTTTCTTCTTTTTCTTATTTACATTAAAAATGTAAACTTTTCTACTTTTAATTATTAATCACATTAAAAATGTAAACTTTCTACTTTTAATTATTAATCACATTAAAAATGTAAACTTTCTACTTTTAATTATTTACATTTAAAATGTAATTTATTTTACAATGCCAAAATATTTCCTTTTAATTATGTTAAAGATGTAATTAAGATTACCATATAAATTCTATTTCTTCTTATTACACTAAAATGTAAATAATTTTGCAGCGTCAACATCTAATCTTTTAATTACATAAATATGTAATTTTAATTTCAATGACAAAATCTTATCTTTTTAATTACATAAAAATGTAATTTCACTTTTATTCAATTATATGAAAAATGTAACTTCACTTGAAATCTTATTCTCATTACGGTGTAAACAATGTCATTTTCTATATATTCTAATATCAAACAAAAGAACATTTTATTTGTTAACATTTTTCTATGTTTTCTAATATCATATAAAAGCATATTTTATATGTAAATATTTTTAACCATTCATATTAACATAAAAAGAATACTTTATGCTAAATCTTTCTTAACATTTTATTTTAACATAAAAAGAATACTTTATGTTAAATCTTCCTTAACATTTTATTTTAACATAAAAAGAATGCTTTATGTTAAATCTTCCTTAACATTTTATTTTAACATAAAAAGAATGCTTCACGTTAAATCTTCCTTAACATTTTATTTTAACATAAAAAGAATGCTTTATGTTAAATCTTCCTTAACATTTCATTAAAAACAAATAAAAGATAACTTTGTTTGTCGTCAATTCTAACACAACAAAATATATAAAGTGTTATATTTTGTCTACCTAACATTTTATAACTAAATTGTTATTTTAACCAATCTCAACATTTTATATCTAAAATGTTATTTTTCTTTTACTTTAACAATTTTCTATTTAACAAAATGAACATTTTGTTATGACATATCTTTCTATTTAACAAAATAAATATATTGTTTTACATACCTTTCTATTTAACAAAATATGACAACGTAATTTTTTTTTTTACTTTACTAAACCAATTTTCCATTTTACACCAATGTCAAATTTGGTGCTACTCTCAATGAACAAATATAATGGTTTTTGTCTAGCCATTGTCTAATATCACAAAAATGTCCAATTTGGTGTCGCATAATTAATGAACAAAAATAGGGATTTTTTTTTAATTAATTTCTAATCCAAATAAATAACACCGCAAAGTGATTATTTTTATTGATTTGGAAATTCTAATCCAAATAAATAAACAAACAATAATGATCTATTTTATTGAAATGGCGATTCTATTCCAAATCAATAATATTACAGAATGGTTCATTATTTTCAACACATACAGATCTGTGTTTATACACCACAAACAATAAATAATTCAGTCACAATCACATCACAGCAGATTTAGGACGTATACAAACAATATTTACACAGCAATTAAATTAAATAGATTAATTAACCATTTTAAAAGAAGAAATCTCACATCATTATTGAGTTCTGCGCTGTTCAGATCCAAAATTTGTCAAAAATTCAACTTGCTCAGAATCAGGTCTAGTTGGTTTCATCGCGAAGATCTCGGTCTCACAATCGTGGCGAATCTGAAATCGTTCAGTTTCGAGTTCGTATGAGTGAGATGTGGTTAAATTAAGATTGGTAAAAATTGAATTAAATTAATTAGTTAATCTAAGTTTGAAAAAGTCAACCCTTCTCTCCATCTTCCTCACCACGTTCAAAACCGTTCCTTTCATCTTTTTGAACCCATTGTGTTCAAAACTAAGTCTCCCATTTTCGATTAAATCTTGAAGTTAGACAACGATCAAGTGACACCACGTCGAAGAGGGAGGAGGGGGAGCACGGCGCCCTAGGTGAGGGGAGGTGCGGTGGGGCCATGGGGGTGCGATTTGTGCTGTTTGGACTCGGGTTATGAGGAGGATTCTGGCCAAATCACTTGTCTAATTCCGATCACCACCCTATGGAATTAAAGGCCTTGCAAATCTCTACAAATAAGTCTAAAGGAGGGATTGATTTCATTGTGTGGATTGGGAGAAATTATGGAAGGAATTTCAGAGCTCTCTTGGCCATTGAGGAAGAAGATGGCGGCTGATTGTAAAGGGAGGATTAGGGTTGAGGATTAGTGAATATATTTATATTATTTAATTAGTTAATTAGCCCATTAAGGCTCGTTTAGCAACTTTTCCAATTTTAGCCCAACGACTGTCGTTCTTACCTATTAACCCCTATTCCGGACTCATCTAGCTATGTCCCTCAGGCCCAAACGACTGTATTGACCCAGTTTTCTTTATTTTAAAGTATTTTTACTTTTATTTTTAATTCAACCGTACAAATAAATTCACCGGGGCCACAAATTAACTCCAAAAATTCCCAAAAAATATATTTAGTTATGTTTTGACACTGCAGACCTAGGAAAATTAATTTCGTTCAATTCTGAGCCTATTTGAAAAATGGCATTTTTAAAGTCGATTAAAATTGACTGAAATTGACCAAACCGAAATCTTTTTGCCACGGACACAAATTAATTCTAAAAATTATGAAAAATTAAACTTAACAATAATTTGACATTCCGAATCCAAAAAAAGTGGTTTCATCGAAAACAAAGGTCGTTTGAAAAATGGCTACGTTTAGTATTAAAATATATATTTAAATCCTACAACGACTATTCTGAAATTTAAATTATGCATAACTTTTGATTCCCGCTATAAAATTTAGATTTTTCGGATTTGTTGGAAAGATATTTTAAAAGAGATTATAATATTTTTGGTTTCACTAAAATCCGTTAAATTTTGCATCTTGTATAGTCAGTCAAAGTTCAAGTTTGACTTTTCAAACTACCGCGCTATTTCTAACTCCTTTTATAATTAAAATTAAATTATTCATCCTAACTTCAATTTAAATAATTTTTTAATCATTATTATTTTAAATAAATTATTTTAAATAAATTATTTTAAATAAATTATTTTAAATATTAAAACCCATTAAAATTAGTTAAAAATAAATTTTTAAATTTACCCCAAAATTCTGGGTTGTTACACCCCCCCTCTTCCGATTTGAACAGTAATTTTTTTTGTTACTTTATTCTCTTTTTTTATCTTAACTTATTTATATAATTTTTTTATGAAATGTCTGAAAATAAAGATAGGACTTATAAAATAAAAATTAAGAATTTTTATTAAATAAAGATTGGTTTTTATATTTTATATGAACAACATATAAAGTTTTTATATTAATTTAGGATTTTTATTAAATGAAGATTTAATTTTTATACACATAAAGATTTGATTTTTAAATTATATAAAGGAATGATTTTTATAGTAGAAATGAAATTACTTTAGATAATAAAAATGTGATTTTTATATTCTTAGCATAATTAAAATATGATTTTTTATTATGTGATTAGCAAATAAAAATACGATTTATATATATATGGATTTGAAATAAAAATAATTTTTTTACCATATGCGTAGCAAGTTAAAAATCGGATTTTTATATGTATGGCTCTAATATAAATATTTGATCTTTATAATGAAGTAGCGGTATAAAAATATGACTTTTATTTATGTAGCAACATTATAGAAATATAATTTATATACATGTAGCGTTATAAAGATATGATTTTTTATATAATATAACGTTATAAAAATATGATCTTTATACATGTAGGGATAAAATAAAAAGATGATATTTTTAAAAATATAATCATTATAATGAAGATGTGATTTTTACACATATGGTTTTGAAGTAAAAATATAATTTTTTGCGTTGAAATAAAAATGTGATTTTTACTATGAACAGTGGGAAAAGATCGCATTGGAATTTTGGGCAAATCCGAACCGTTCAGAAATAAAGAATGGACGAGTGGAACCCACGGTGAGAACTTCTCACTTTAATTCATTTTCTAGTTAGAAATATATACTAGGATGTAGACGGTGCTTAGCAGCACCCGACATCCGTCGTCCACAAACCATGGACGACTTGCTTGTTTGTTTGATTGTATTGTGAAAATTGATTGTGTAATGTGGAATGGAAATAAATATTTTATAGTTAAAAATATAATTTTTAACATGTATATGAATAAAATAAATATTTATTTACAAATCGGACGATTTGTTTATGTACACATATTCGACTGATATTGAATGGGACGATAAATTTTACACATCGCCTAACTGCACAAATAAAACCTGTGTTTGATTGTTTGAAACCCCACACGGGTATTGTTATGATATATGACATACACTAGTCCCAATAATTAGCTGTATATCGATCGATTGATTGACAGACTATTGTAAGCATTAAATATTTATATTTAATGCTTATATAGTGTAGAATTACACTCTGGATGATGGTTGACTGTGTTTGGTTATTGTTGTGTACATGTGTTGAATGAAATCCATATAAATCAAATTATATGGTAATTGACTGTGTCTGGTTCCAGTTCAGAAAAAATAAATATTTTAAAATAACGATTATTTTAAAATAACGAATATTTTAAAATAATATTCAGTAAAAGGTCAAAATTTGATTTTGATGTCCGATTTTGGATGGACACAAAAATATTTAAATATATAAAGTCATGTTGATTAGATTAACGTCATTTTGACGTGAACAATATTTATATCGATTTTATTCATTTTTATAATGAATATCAAAAAGGAATTGATTTCAAAATCTAATGTTTTGAAAATACTATCATTTATATATCGATGATATGAAATATTCAATTTTGATTTGGAATTGAACATGAAGTTGAAATCATTTTGAAAACGAATTTAAAATGATTTATAAAATATGTTTTAAATGGAAATCGACGAAATATATATAATGTATATAATGGCCTGACTAGAACGTGTCGGGCTGCGGTAGTTCATGAATTTCAGCCATTGACTTCGAATGGACATTACGGAAGATCCGACCGTCGGATTCTCTAAAACTGGAAACATTGGGTTCGTATCGAAAAGAGCTTTCTTACGAATATTAGAGACTTGAAATCTAATGGCTGGATTTGGAATTATTTCCAAATCAAATTTGGAAAAGGTCGTTGTATGTGCAGTTTGATGGCTGTTTATGGAAATCAATTGTATGGGCCTTGATAAAATTATTAAAAATATCAATAATTTGTGTAAAATCATAATAAATGATTTGAAAAGAATTGGGATGAAAAAAATCCCTATTTGAAAAGATAAAAATATATTTTTATCAAAATGTACTAGTTATGAACTAGAATTATAATCCAATATTTTTAAACAAATAAATTGGATTTGAAATGGTTTTAAAAATAACCAGAATTTCCAATATATGAATTGGAATGGATTTGAATCGAAATTATCTTCAGAATATTTTGATATTGGATTTCGTGATTATACGGATATTGTGGTGGAATTTGGAAGATATATATATCGTTATTCCAATACGATATTTGTTGGTTTCAGAATTTGATATTGAATATAAGCCAATATATTTTCTATTCAGAGCCGTGTATTTAATATCAAATTGGATTTTGGGTTTGTCGTGATTGATATCTTTAAAAATACTGTTCTTAAACCCAATGGAGTTAAAAAATTAGAATCTGATTAGAGATTAGCTAAGTTGAATGGTTTCCTGGGTTTTGATCTGATGTTGGTTTCAGCCTTCGGGGTTAATACTTAGGAGATTGTTCTCTTACTAATTTACGATTAGAGATTGATAGGATTTTGGGTTTGTCGTGAACTGTGTTTTAAATGGCACTGTTCTTAAACCCAGTGTGAAAAGAATAAATCTTTTATTTAAGATTTAAAGAAGAATTACCAATTAATTAACATTTAATTGGAATTGAAAATGGGATGTGAATTGGGTTTATTGTGAACTGTGTTTTTAATGATATTCGTTCTTTAACCTAATTTACAGTGAAATGTGATTTGGAATTTATAAATCTTTTTATTAAGATTTAACGGGAATTTTCCAAAGTAAAGTTTTCCAATTTAATATACTAAATTGGAATTGAATGGAATTCGATTAGATAATAATCGAAATGAGCTTCTGTGGAGGAAGACTGTTAATATATATGGAATTTAAAAGGCTTTGTCATTATTTCATTTATATTATTAGTCGGATATGGAAATTGATATCGATTATATATTGATTTGTTTTTTCGTGAAGATTCCGTAATTAATGGAATGTGATTTGGGTTTATCGTGAACTTTGTTTTAAATGACATTAGTTCTTTATCCCAGTTAAAGGCAGGATTACATGTCCGTCATTGTATTTCGAACTGTATGGTTGATCTATGCTAAATATATATTTGTTTGGTGGCGGAGAATTTATTCTCTTGCTTAATACCCTTCTCCAAGACGTACGAGCTTAGAGGTTATATATCGGCAGAAATCAATAGTACGGTGTAGATTGTCAATGCGACATGTTTGTGTTTCCAAAGTTAAATAATCATTAATATTGATTTTTGGAAAGATTAAAACTAAGGGGATTTTTAATGATTCTTTGATTAGATTGAAATGGGAATTGATAATTTAAACTATCAAATTTGGGAAATGATCGAGAATGGAGTATCGCCAGTTTTGCTCCTAGCAATAGTTACATCTTTAATTAGATTTGAACGGGAAATTGTAATTAAATTTACCAATAACACCGTGGGGTTAGATATGGATTATTACCAGTTTTGCTCCAGGGGATGAATAGGTGGGATTAGGAAATTAAATAAATGATTACTTCGGTAAGCTGCATTAATCCCGACTAGTTTGGAAAACCTTAATATGGTTTGAATGATATCCAAAGGAAGATTAAAGATTAAATTTTATAGAATTTATCTTTGATAGAATTAATGGGAACCTTTCCCAAAGGATATGAATATTTAAATAAAAGAATATTCAGAATTGGAATGAGGCGTATGTTGTGTTTTGTAGCACTTGTTTATTATATGCGCGAGTTATTCGGAAAGGCCGGGTTTACACCCATTCTGAATAACTGATTCGACGATAAGTCGACGATGAAGACGGTGGTAGAAGACCGGAGGTCTTCACATCGTTTGGATGATTACTGATGTCTTGATTGGGCTATACACCCAAGACGGGGTAATAAGTGGTGATTATCCAGACGTACTTGGAGATCGATGGATATGTGAGGGCCTCTCTCCTACATTGGACATATGAGACGAGGAATAAGGTGCCTCCGGTTTCGTTCAGACCCAGAACGAACTTGTAAATGGATTGTGTGTCTGACATTGGATTTTATTCTATGTTGATTGATTTCTATTAAATATATATCTGTTTGGCAATGGGGAATTTATTCTCTTGCTTAACGGCCTTCTCTGAGACGTACGAGCTTAGAGGTTATATATCGATAGATATCAGTCGCATGGCATGAATTGTCTATGTGGCATGTTGAGATGCAAATGATCAAGGCTTTTGTTGAAAAGCAGAGTCTTGTGGTTGACGATCAAAGCACAGCTTTAATATAGCACTGCTTTGTATATAGCGTTAATTCGCGAGCCTCACACCTCGGTATGAGTTAAAAACGGGATAAGGGACCCAAGGAGAACATGACGTTTCTTTCTATCTATGGGTGGTGTCAGCGTTTTACTAGCCCTGACATCGTTGTTATATTTTTACCTATGTGGTTGTTGGATTGCGAGGCGCCTCGGATATATCGGGTACTACAAGAGCTGATGGATATAGGTCCTATAGGACCGCAAAACATGTGTTCAGGAATAACCAATTCACTAACGTAAGTGTGGACCGGCCTTGGAGGATCCAAGGGTCTTCTGTGGGAGATCCTGAGGCATTTGCTAGATGTCTCAAAGCCGGCGAGGAGCACATCCCTTGCCTCGACTCATGATGGAAATTCAATTTCCAATACATGACATTTCGGTTTTGATTGTAGAGCCTAGTATTGGCGACATGATATATGGTACCCATGCCGTCTAGGATTGATACATTTATATTTGAAGTTGTTTTATACACTTTACACTATAATAGTATCAAAATGATTTGTTTTAAATGTATCAAGCACTATTTGGCTTTTATAAGGTAAAACCCTATCCTCCGGCTTGCGTTGCATTGTGTGCCTGGATCTTATAATAGCTTCATTTTTCCAAAAAGCATTGCGCTGTTTGTTTTATGCACTGGTATTCTTGGGAGGAAACTCGTTCCATGTTATACGACGTGGTTCCTTGATTTACCTTATTTGTAAAGTAAAGTTTTAAATAGTTGTTTTAGTTCTCACACCAGTCATATGACTGACCTGGAGTATATTGTTTTAACCTAAACTCTGAGTGCCTCTATTTTCCACACGGGCAGCTAGTAGTTTTGGTTTTGCAGATTTATATTCATAGGATCCTAGTTTACAGCTGGAATGATATTCAAAAAGCTCTGTATCCGTGTATTTCTTCCAGTTGTGTTTTGTATTATTTTTCCGCTGCTATGTATTTAAATGTAATTTGAATCTCTGATACTTGTCGAATGTGTAATATTAATATTAATTCATACTCTGTTATATTCTTATATTATGATGGAATTGTTGTAATAAGCAATGAAATGTTCTTCTATTTGTGTTCTGATCTGTCATGTTCTCAGATAATCCATTCTTTCCTTCATGGGGAAGTTCGGGTCATTAATTCATGCTCTGTTATAACCCACAGGTCCGAGGACCATACAGTCGATTTCCATAAACGGTCATCGAACTGCACTTACGGCGACCTTTTCCAAATTTTATTTGGACATAATTCCAAATCCAACAGTTATATTTCTAATTTCTTGTATTCGTTAGAAAGCACTTTTCGATACGAACCCAACGGTTCCGGTTTTAGGAGAATCCGATGGTCGGATCTCCCGTAATGTCCATTCGAAGTCAATGGTCGAAATTCGCAAACTGCCGTGCCGTGGTGCATTCTATTCAGGCCATTATATATATTATATATTTCGTCGATTTCCTTTTTAAAACATATTTTATAAACCGTTCTAAATTCCTTTTCAAAAAGATTTCAACTTCATATTCGATTTCAAATCAAAATTGAATATTCCACATCATCGATATATATAAATGATAATGTTTTCAAATATTATATTTTGAAATCATTTTCTTTTCGATATTCATTATAAAAATGAATAAAATCGATATTATATCGTTCGCGTCAAAGTGGCGCATATCTAATCAACACGGCTTTTATTCAACACATGAATATTTATTTTATTCAACACATGAATATTTATTTTATTCAACACATGAATATTTTTAATGCTTTTCTGAATATTATTTTAAAATATTCTTTTTTTTTTCAAATTGGAATGAGACCCAATCATTTACCATATAATGTTAATTATATGGATTCCATGCAACACATGTATATCATAATAAAGATAAACAATCATCCATCATCCAAAGTGCATTTAACAACTGTATAAGTGTTAAATATAAATAATAAACGTTTACAACAGCCTGTCAACACATCGATTGACATACAACTAAATATTGGGATTAGTGTATGTCCAATATCATCCCAATACCCGTGTGGGTTTTCAAAAAACAAACACTGATTATTATTTGTGTGGTTGGGCGATGTGTAAAATTTATCGACCCAATCGATATCTGTCAAATGGGTGTACATAAACAAATCGTCTGATTTATAAACGAATATTTATTTAATTCATATACACGTTAAAAATTATATTTTTAACTACAAAATATTTTATTCCATTCCACATCACACAATCAATTTTCACGACACATCATAATCAAACATGTCGTCCATGGTTTATGGATGACGGGTATCGGGTGCTGCTAAGCACCGTCTACATCCTAGTATATATTTTAACTAGAAAATAAAATTAAAGTGAGAAGTTCTTACCTTTGGGATCCACTCCGCCATTCTTTATTTCTGAATAGTTCGGATTTCGTTTCTCGTGCATTGTGTTCCTCACCGTAATCCCAACGTAATCTGTTTCACGCTGTTCATAGTAAAAATCACATTTTTATTATAACGCTATATGGATAAAACCATATTTTTATTTTAATGTAATTCATATAAAAATCACAATTTTATTTCGCTACTCCATATATAAAAAACATATTTTTATATCAATATTTGCATTATAAAAATCATATTTTTATTATCTCTATAATATAAAAATCATATTTGTATTATCCCTATAATATAAAAATCATATTTTTATTATTTCTATAGTATAGAAATCATATTTTTATTATGCTATAATATATATAAAAATCTAAATTTTTGAAACAAAGTCATATACATGAAAATCAGATTTTTAAATCATCGTTTCTCATGTAAAACTGATTTTTCTAAACAATAGCATAACATAAAAGAAATAAAAAGTAAACAAACTCACTTTTTATTGATCGAAGGAGGGTTGTTGGAGCAACGCAGGGGTAGGAGAGGGCGCCCTGGTCGGCGATGGGCGGAGGCAGGCCCCACGGTGGCGACGGGTTCCTAACTTGGGGCTAGGGTTTCAGTGATAGGGGGTTTGGGGCTCCTGGATGATCGGAGAAGAAGGAGGGGAGGGGTAGGCAGGCCCCACGATGGCGACGGGTTCCTAACTTGGGGCTAGGGTTTCGGTGATAGGGGGTTTGGGGCTCCTGGATGATCGGAGAAGAAGGAGGGGAGGGGGTCGTGGGGTGGTGGGAATCGCCAGCGGCGGCGCGTGATGGAAGTGCTCGATCGGTGGAACAATAGGTAGTTAGTTTTTTTTTCTTTAATCATTTTGATTTTGAACGTTAGGGGCGTTGACCAGGTAATAAGAGGGGGTGAGTTAAGGAGACTATATAATTTAATATTTAATCCTTTTAAATTTCTAAAAATCAACTTTCATTTTCGAACTCCAAACCGAAGCCACCGACATTCCTCCCTAACCAAATACCCCCATTCCGGAAACAATGGGATTTGTCCGGTAAGCCAATTCGGCTGTTACAATCTTTTTCCCCTCAAATTAAAATATAAATCATTGTACTAAATTTTAAACGCACATTTTAATTTGCCGGGGCCACATACCGACTCTAAAAATTCCAGAAAAATAAATCTGGCTATGTTTTGACGATACGGTCCTAACAAAACTAATTTCGTTGAATTTGGAGACCGTTTGAAAAATGGTCATTTTCTGGTCGATCCAGATTGACTGAAACTGTCAAAACACGTTTTCATTTGCCACACTCACATATTAATCCCAAATTTTATGAATTATGGAATCTAGCAATAATTTGACATCTCGGAACCAACAAAAGTGGTTTCATCGAAAATGGAAGTCGTTTGCAAAATCGCCATTTTTGCGGGCTAAAATTCCATAGGGACTATTCTGCATTTTCAACTGGGCATAACTTTTTATTCCCGCAATGAAATTTTTATTTTTCGGATTCGTTGGAAAGATATTTTCAAATAGATTCTAATATTTTTGGTTTCACTAAAATCCGATTTATTTTGAATCTTGTACATTCATTTGAAATTTGAAATCGAATTTTCAAACTACCGCGCCATTTTCAATCCCTTTTATAATTAAAATAAATATTTATATTCTAACATCGATTCAAATAAATATATACTTTCTAGTTCTACTCAAAATAAATTTCTTGTCTTTATTATTTAAAATACTCATTTTAAATATTCAAAATTCATTAAAATTGCCAAAATAAAAATTTTAAATTGGTTCTGATTTTCCGGGTTGTTACAATCTCCCCCACTTAAAATCTTTTCATCCTCGAAAAGGAACGGAGCTGAAAGTTGTTTAACTAATCAACTCAACTTTCAGTTTGGCTTTCATTCTTCAACTTTTCAGTTTCTAAGAATTCCTAATTTTTCAAAAATTTGGCTAACACCCTAAATTTTCAAAAAAATTCGCCATAACCTCCTTTGTACTGGAGCACCGGGAAAATCCCCAAACTGCCACATAGGCCCTCTCATCTCAAAAAGAAAAAGAAAAAGCCAAGCGGCTAGCCAATCGGCTCATAAAATCATCCAAACCCAATAAATTAGTAAACATGTACCTATTTGTCGGGCATACAGTTTTATTCCTCTGCTCTAGCCTCCTTGCTATAACCTGTTCAATATATACATGCACATATGTATGCAATTTCAAACAATTTTCAATACAATTCAATATTTGATACAATTTGGTTATATGTACCGTTCTTTCACATAATCGTTTTATTAGATAACAAATAATCGTACAACACAACCATCAATCAATTAGTGAATTAACGTTTCAAATTCATAATTTTGATACACACACAGAAAATCATGTTTTTGATGCCAATTCACAACAATAAACCCTATCTAGTTTTGGTTCTCACACCAGTCAATTGGATATATACAGATATCCCACTTTCGAAACTCGAACACAAATACTGATGATACTATAGTAATCATCAGGATCGTCTCCGGGCGACTAGAATGTGATTCTATATCTATCCAGTATATTAAAACTTCGAATACATGTTTGCAAGGCGTATATGCAAAATCTTTATATATTGGATTGTCCAAATCAATTTAAAATAAATATTCAACTACGTATAAATGGTTTAATTTTTTTCAAAACAAAGTTTGTTTTCCTTTTTATTTTAAAAACACTACTCTTCGCACTCATTCTAGGATACTACTGATCCCATCTCTAACGAGTCATTCCCATTGGATATTACTAATCCAATCTCTGATGAATTCTTTCGTTTGGTTCTAATGTGTCTTTTTCTCGAGCTCTGGTCAGGATGCCCCTATTTTCCATACGGGAGGCTTGTAGTTTTGGTTTTGCAGATTTATATTCATAGGATCCTGGTTTACAGCTGCAATGATATTCGGAAAACTCTGTATCCATTTATCTCTTTCAGTTGTGTTTTGTATTATTTTCCGCTGCATTGTAATTTGTAAATCTCTGATATTTTTCTGATGTATAATATCTATTCATACTCTGTATATTCTTGTACTCTGATGTAAATTGTTGTAATAAGCAATGAAATGTTCTTCTGTTTATGTTCTGATTCATCATGTTCTCAACTCAATCCGGGCTTTCCTTTACGGGGAAGTTTGGGTCGTTACAACGTTATGCTGCATTGGTCTAGGACCTCCACTTTCTCCAACCATAGCCTCACCTACCACATTTCCTGACATTGCATTTCTAGATGGAACCTATAATAGCAAAAGCAACATTACATATGGTTACCACCTACGGTCTCACTGATTTGAAAACAAGTTGTATGATTTATGGAATAATGATTAAATAAAGTCAAGGTCAAGAAGATAGAAAATAACAAAAAAATGAGTTCAGTCAAAAAGAGTAATAATTGCTGCAACAGGAATGGTTGCAAAATCTTCAGTCTTCGATTAAAAATTATAGAGCATAGTTTCATGTTTTATCTGTTGACTGGATCAAAACCACTTTGACCACTTCCCAATTTTGTGTGTTCGCTATCTACGTTAAATAGAGCAGGAAAAACAAGGGGTTGACATGTCTCAATCAAATACGGAGCAAATAACCAGATTTCGACCTTATAAATAGACCAGCAAATGCACAGAATAGAAGATCCCTTTTTTCTATCAAAAAAATCAGGCTACATACCTCGATAGCAATTTACACATTTTCGATCCAAATATACAATTTTGATGGTTAATTCGAAGGTTCAATAACTCACGCCTTCGAAATCGGAACCCAAAATTACTCACGCCTTTGAAATCGAAACCCAAAATCCACGCGATCAGAACTCATGCCTTCGAAATCGGAACCCAAAATTACTTATGAACAAACCGCGAATTCTATTTTTTTATCATTCTTCCGTGATTTTTATTTATTTATGGATGCAAGTTTTCTCTTAAAAAAGGTACTATAACTCACCAGCTGAAACAGAAACCCTGACTGAAATGAATGGGAGGCAGAGACAGAGGAGTACGAGGCTGATGTAGAGGCACAGCGGAAAAGCAAGAGTGGCAACGACAAAATAAGCGAAGGGAAATGGCAGATCTAATTGGCTGCCATTAAATCATGCGATTGAGTTTTGTTTGAATTGTAAAACATATGGTTAGTTTTAGGGTTTGTTGATTTGGGATTTTAAGTGCAGAATTTGTTTACTGTAGGATGCTTTTAGGCGGAACTTCTAAAATTTTGTTACTGGCAAGGGCGGGTGGACGAAACTTAAGGCAGGAAGATTGAAAATTTTGTGCGCAACGGACCCCATATAACAAGTGCTAAAATCTCTTTATTAGAAGTGTTGGAAAATATAAGTTGTTAAAGATCATTTATTGTAAAGTTACAAATTTATAAAAAATAAGTTAAAAGACGGGTTTTGGAGCTTATAGACAACCTAAAATATTTTGTCATACAAAATTATAAAATTCACTGCTAGTTGAGAAACGCAATTATAAATTTGTAAAAGTATAAAAATACGTTTATTATTTAGTAACTATTAATCATAATTTTAAATATTGACTATTTTATATAATTATCAACTATTATATTTGAATATTAAATATGGTTATAAAATATTAAATAGTAACTATTGCTTCTTAATTATTAATATTACTTATTAATAATAAATTATTAAATATTGGTTTAATTATTAATTCTTAATTTTTAATGGTCATTATTAATTAACCATTATTTATAGTTAATTACTACATAGAAAATATTAGTTCATAATTATTTAATACTATTATCAATTATTAAATATAAAATTTATAAACTATTAATTATTAGTTTTGAATATTACTTATTAAATATTAATTATTTAATAGTAATTATTAAAAATAAATTCTTATTATTTATTACTTCATGACTAACCATGATAAATCATTTAAGTATCAATTAATACTAAATAATTAATGTTACGTACATAATACTTATTATAATTATAACTAAATATTACTTATTACTTCGTACTTTTGTACTAATAGTAATTATGTTTACCAAATGTGAGGGAAAAAATAATTTTTAAAAGTATGTTTTCGCAACTAATTATTAATTACTCCTTAATAGTAGCATTAATCAATTATCGTTTGTTTATTTATTATGAGTTTATTAATTATTTAATTATAAATTATTTATTTAATATTTAAACACTAATATTTCAAATTAATTATTAATTATTATCTATTATTTATTATTATTAATATTTATTTATTTATTTTATTATTTTTAAATGTTAATTATTATTATTTGTTAATTTTTAGTTGTTATTATTTAATTATCAGTATAAATATCACTTTAAAGTACTTAAATTTTATTATTAATCTTAATTATTATATATTTACTAGTTGTTGATCATTTAGTAGTAACTATTTAAAATTACTTATTAAAAGTTAATCATTAAAAGCTGATACTTATTTTTAATAGTATGTTTTTCACAACTGGCTTTACCAGTTGTAAAAGATACAGTTATTGCAATTGGCAAAAACAGTTACTAAATATATTTATTTGCAACTGGCCTGACAGCGCAGTTGCAAATAATATGTTTGTTGCAACTGTTATGGAAGTACAGTTGCTAAAAGTATGTTTTTGCAACAGGAGCGGAAGCACCATTGCTAAAAATTCGCTTTTCGCAACAGGAAGAAAAAGTCTATGTTGCTAAATCTCATATATTACAACTTCTATAATTGGTCTATTGCTAAATATCATTTACTGCAACTGTCATGTGTTGCCTGTTGCAAATAGCTAGTTGCAATAGAGTATTTTTCTTGTAGTGTTTGGATGAATATTAGAAAGCTGTCAAAAGAATACTAAGATACTTGAAGGGAACTATGAACTATGGACCGACTCTCAAAGCCAGCAACAATTTCAATATTACTGCTTACAGTGATGCAGATTGGGCTATTGTCATATGACGGAAGATCTATTACAGTATATTATGTTTATATGTGTGACAGTTTGATATCATGGTGTCCAAAAAAGCGAGCAACAATTTCCAGACCCAGCACAAAGGTTGAATATAGAAGTGTTGCAAGTGCTACAGCTGAAATTCCATGGTTACAATCTATACTTAAGGAATTAAAGATATCACCTAACAGAATGTCTATCTTATGGTGTGATAATCAAAGCACCATCTATATGACCGTAGATTCAGTACAACATGCACGAACTTATAAATATATAGAAATAGACTTATACTTTATGCATGAACAAGTGCAGAATAAAATTTTGCAAGTCAATTACGTCCCTACTTATCATCAGAAAGCAGACATCTTTATAAAGCTACTACCAAAAAACATACACTTAGGGACTGATAACTACAAACTGAACATTTTCAGTCCTTAACTTAAGACAGATCATAGACCGAAAAAATCTGTCGTTAATTTCAGAAATTAGTAACTAAGTTTATGTTTCAAGTCGGTTGCAAAAAAATTAAAATATTTACAGACCAAACGACAGTCTGTAATTCAGTCACTAATCAATTCTGGATGAAAGATCTTGCAGCCGTTGAAAGTTTCATTCCATTTCAAATTTAACGGCTAAATTTGGCAATCCGAGTGATATTGTTAGCAATCCGAGTGATATTGTTTATATATCTCAGTTTCAATAATTCATTTATTTTTAATTCACTAATTTCGCACGTTTTCCCAGATTATGCTACCACATTACCACTCATCCACTGCCATATTTCTTTCTACATCTTTCCTCTTCTGAACGCAGATAACATCTTCCATGAGATGAACAGTTTAAAATTGAAGGCGATAAAAACATCAACGAGAAAAAAAATATGGGATTCAGATATGTTTAAAGAGCATTAAGATTTTTCTTTCCATTCCAATCTCACTACGAGGACCGCCGATCGACGGTTGTGGTCTTCCTTTTTGGTGTAGCTCTTGATAGTACGGAGCTGAGCTGCAACGTAGATTAGTTGGAGCAAGTAGCTTTCCAAGTGGATACGTGGATACTCAAATTTTCGTTGCTCCCCTGTTTGAAGCTTTGTAATATTTGATATTTAATGAAAGTGGAGATGGCTTTCATTTGTTAGAATATGTTAGGGAATTGTGGTAACTTGTAGATCGATGTAGACTGATTTATGTTGAAGTCAACTGGCTATTACTCATGGTTTTTTTTTTTATCACATTTTATTGTTCTTTGGTGATCCCTCAGGCTATCTGCTGATATTATGTATTTCAAAAGTGGGTATTTTTGTCATATAGTTGTCCCACTTTTGAACTTAAGACCGGTATCAATTTCTTTGTGTATGATTATACCTCTATGAATATTTATTAATATGCGGATGTAATCAGACATGAAAGTGTAGTCTGCTCTTTATCACTTTTGTAATTTTTACACTGAATAATATAGTATATATATTTCTATGATATGAAGCACATGACATAATATAATTCGTACAGTTTTCCTACATGTGCAGTGGTTAATTATGATGAGATTTGAACATTTATGTACAATAATACATATGTACACATAGGCAAATAAACACACATACGTATACGTGATTATTTTCAAATTATAAATAAATAAACCAAAATAATTATATTTTAAAATTCATATAATTTGAGACCGATTAAAAACTGCATTTTAGTTTTTTGAGGTTCGGTCTTTGACGTTAGTTAAGACTGAAATTTTGGTCTTTACCATTTAAGACTGAATATTCAGTTTCAAAATATTTTTAAGAGTTGAGAAATAAAGACAGAAATTTCAATTTGAAGTCGGTCTTTATATTTGTTTTTAAGACTGAATCATTTAATTAAAGACTGAAATTCTCGGTCTCTATTTCAACAACTTTTTTAGTGAGCACTATCAGTGAAGAATTTTTCCCGACTCATAAGTGAATTAATGATAGTAGAGAAATACAACCTGTCAGATAATCAATGGTAGTCGTTCTCAAACTGAAGCTTCAAATTAGGGTTCACTTTCAAAAACCCTAACCCAAGTTTGTGAGCGGGTAATAAGAGAAATATCTCATTGATTCCACACTAGTACCCGTATTCGGACTGTCGGAATGCGTGCGAGATTTTTTATCTGTCTCTCATGCATTAGGTCAATGAGCATAGTCATTTTATCTTCATTTTCACTACGTCGTCTTTTTAAACTTTGACGTGCAGTTGGTTGAGTAGGAGGATTCATTGGATTTTCGGTCGAAGGAGGGATTATTGGAGCTTCGTAAATTGGTGGGTTCACTGAAGTTTGTTGCAATGGAGGATTTGATGGCGAATTCAAATTTGGAATATTATTGTTTTGCATTTCATCCAATGGATTTAAAAACCCATCAAAAGCCCATGTTCTGTCAAACATGCTTTGTGTTGATAGCAGCGTGCCCGTCTGCGACGGTTATACGGTAGCAGCAAGATCGTCCCACCATTTGTCGCTTAACACGATCGTCCAAATTCCTAAATGTTAGAAATAAATTGTAAGAGACTAACTATAAATAAATGGTAAAAAAAAATTACAGATGTTAACCCTCTTTTTGGCAAGAGTCTCAACGAACAAAGCCCAAACGCACAACCAAATACAAGTCACGCTCCAAGAGGCCCATCAGGGGCGCTACATCAAACAATGGTATATCGGCCCAAATCCAACTCAGTCAGATTGACTGCGCATTACCTGAAAAATCGCTCACCAGGACGACCGAGTTTCTCGCTTCTAGAAAGAACTCGTCGACCGATTATCTCGGGCCAGCATGGAAGATTTCTACAGAGCCAGTCCACCTAACATCCCGACCTCCAAGGAGATAAAGGCGGTCAACCATATGCGGACAAAGCTCTGCTTTTGATATGCCTCTTCACGGATGCCACGTCAGCCACAATTTTCGAGGATACTATTTATGAGCAGTGGAATCAGTCTTCCAGCCGCAATTCGAGCCAATGGATGGATTCCACGTGTCTGGACCTTCCCGAAATGGCCGGACCATTTCGCAACAGCCCAAGCAGTATTCTCAACCTATAAATACCTCCAAGCTCAAAGAGGAAAGGGAGATCTTTTTTCTGGAGATCAGACTTTTGGCCAGACGGCTTTCTTCAAGCTTTTCATCTCTACTCTCCTCCAGAATCTTAATCTCTCAAAAGGAAGAAAGGAAAATAGTCATTTTCTTTCTTTTCTCCAAATAGAAAAAACATTGCACTTGTAATCAAAAGAGAGAAATAATATATAAAGTGGACGTAGGCACTGTCTTTGCCGAACCACTATAAAAATTCTGTGTGTGCTCCTCGTTCTTTTACTTTTTTTTTTACTGCATTTTAATCTTTATTCGTGTGTTGATCACACGATTGGGGGTTGATTGTCACTAGTGACCAACTTTTGATGTCAACAACAGACCTTAACACGATCGTCCCACCATTCGTCGCTTTCGAAGACTGTTTCTTTACAAGCATCCCAACCAGCGCCAGTCTTGTTCATCAGTGCATCCAATCTCATCAAAGACTATCATATTTGTTTCGGATCTTGCTTTCGTCAATCGGTTCGATGTCTGGATAGTTTTGTATGACGTTGTTGAACTTTTCTGCAATGACTTTATGAACACCTTTTTTGTTGCTGCCATAAGCACCATATGCATCAACAGAACATTGCAGCATAATCTAAGTTGTAGTAAACGACTAGTGATGTGCATATTTTCGATTGGCCATACTGAAAAAATGAAAAAACAATATATATCAAAAATAAATTAAAAAAAAACAAGGAAAAAACTAGGTTGAATAACGGAAAATAATATAAACACCAAACTGTAAAAAACTGATTGCTGCTCGGATTCAGTTGTAAGGAAAATAGAAGAGGATTGGGTTGGTGTAGTGTGTATGAAGAGGTAGTGGAGATAGTGGTTTTATAGGGAAATAAGAGGAATGTTGATAATCAAGCCGTTGGCGTCCGACGCGTCGGATGCCACCAAAAAATCAAACGTGCCAAATCTTGTCTGCGAACGGACCCATAGAATGAGGAAGCTGCCGATATTAAAGAGCTTTTATTTCATTTGTTTATGGGCTTTGGGCCTTTAAACCCATTGCGGTACACTTGTATGAATATATATGTACATAGCGTTGTTTTTGTATCCAATTTCATTAGTTCTGAAATACAAATTCTTACAATTCTCTGTTACGCTCAATTGCTTAATAATACCAAAATACAAATTCTTCAATTTCTATTTCGATTTCCAGGATAAACCTGTCTAAAATCATTTAGACTGGATATGAATTTGCTTACTCACACACATATTTGCTCAACTGAATGAATGATGAAGTTGAACGTCATTATAAGGCACAGTGATGAAGTAGCACAATGTCAAACTTCAATATAAGTCTACCAACAAAACATGTAACACCAGAAAATTAGAACTAGATCCGTCACAGATCATTAGTCATGACTTGTAGATACAAAATATTATTGGATGCTCAATTCTGAACTTAAATACAAGTCTCTTTGAAGTTTGAAGTTTGAAGTTTGAACTACCAACTCAAAGCCAACCATGTTGGTTTACCTACCAAATCATATCACTTTTTTCGGTCATAATTTATACATCAACACCAGCTGAAGTGTATTTTTCTTCTTAATCATACGTGCAAGAAATAGAAATGGAAATGCAAACATGTAAATTTTTGATTTTAAAATATATTTTTTGTTGAAAAAAAAGAACCAACTACCTTTACACACTCCAACTTGAAGAGTGAAATGCCAAGTGTTGATTTCTTTTAATGTCCACATAATTAATAAGCTTGGTGCCAATTCTAGAACTAGGAAAGAATAAGATTTGATTGTTGAACGTGAGACAGTATTATAGTATGTTATTTTATTGCTTTCTGTACAGTTGCGATTCAATACTATATAGTACCACACTATGATTCTACTTTTGCTTCCTGTACATTTGAATAACCAATGGCAACCAGAAGTTTTTATTCTAATCCTTATCTAAGAGAAAATACAAGACTTCCTATAACAAGCAAAAAGAACGGCCCAATAATATGTAGGATAAAAGACGTTTACGATGTGGTGCCGAAGACATTCTTTGGAAGGAAGAGCTTCCCTCCTGGATTTACATTTGGTGCTGGCACTTCTGCGTACCAGGTTTCTCTTACATATTCATGCATAATATACGCTTTATAAAGCAAAATTTAATTACTCGAATTACTACATGTGAATTTTAACATTATATCCTGCCGTAAATATCATGTACTGTACGTACCAATGCTGTTTTTGCATTGTGCAGGTAGAGGGCGGTGCTAAAGAAAGTGGGAAAGGCCCTAGCATATGGGATACCTTCACCCATGAACACCCAGGTCTTAATAATTTTTTATTTTTATTTTTACTTCTGCATGTCTTCAAGACAATTCAAATTCTTTCGTTTATAAACTTTGCAGAAAAAATTGATGATCACCAGAATGGCGATGTAGCTGACGACTCATATCACCGATACAAAGTATTACCCTGTATGCATTATTGATGTTTAGCTACAGAACCGTGTGATGTGTTTGTTATGTTATGAATGCAGGAAGATGTGAAACAATTGAAAAACATGGGGATGGATGCCTATAGATTTTCAATTGCTTGGACTAGAATTTTGCCAAGTACAAACGTTTCCTACATAATAGAAAGATATACATGGATTGATATGTTCTTGATTAAGACATTTAATTCTTGTATTACATGCAGATGGAAATTTGAAGGGTGGAATCAGTCAAGATGGGATAGATTACTATAACAATTTAATCAATGAGCTTCTTGAAAATGGTAGGTTTCTTACATATGCAAATTACTACCCGTTCTACAAATGTCAATTTTTATTTTTTATTACTTTGAAAATGTCATACTGCGTATGCAGGGATTAGACCATTTGCTACTATTTTTCATTGGGATGTGCCACAAGCATTAGAAAACGAGTATGGAGGGTTCTTGGATCGTAAAATTGTGTAAGTAACAACTGATCTTTCTATAGATATCTCAATGCTATGATTAAATGATTTATCATTTGAGCTTTTTGATGATGATGACAACTTATCCTTGTTTGGATAGTTTACACACGATTCTTTATCTATTTGTTTGTAGGGACGACTTCAGAGATTACTGCGAAGTATGTTTCAGAGAATTTGGAGATAGAGTTAAACATTGGATAACTGTGAATGAGCCATGGACGTTTAGTAGTTTTGCTTATGGACTCGGAACTCATGCACCGGGTAGATGTTCCAAAGAGCTAGGTTGTGCAGTAGGGGATTCTTTGAAAGAGCCGTATATTGTTGCACACAACCTCATCTTAGCTCATGGTTCAGCTTTCAGGCTCTACCAAGACAAATTCAAGGTAGTTAATTTCCATGAAACATGACAGGGTGGTAGTACTTAAATAGCCTAGCCAGTCTTTACTACTAGAAGTATAACATCTTCCATCGCCACTGTAACTAAAGGTCTTCTAAGTTTGATTGTGTTAGGCAACTACTATAGCTAAATCAAACAAATAAATAAAATTAGTCAATTAACAAACTTTTTTTTTTTTTTTTTTTTTAAATTAGAATGATCAGAAAGGAGAAGTAGGGATCACACTAGTTATCCAATGGTACAAGTCATTCTCTAACTCACATTCAGATTTTGAAGCCGCTAACAGAGCCATTGACTTCAATTTTGGCTGGTAAGTCTTAAAATTCATTTCTTCCTGTTTCTTAGATAATTAGCTAGAAGTATCAGCGTAAAGGTTTAAATTTACCTATTACTTACACCTCACATAGTCCCATTAGAATATCAGTGTTTTGGCCAGCTTAGTTGTTTACATTTCTTTGTTGATTCTGTTTAGGTTCATGGAACCACTTCTATATGGCGACTATCCATTTAACATGAGGGCAATTGTAAGAGATCGACTTCCATATTTTACAAACAATGAGGTGGAGATGATTAAAGGCTCTTATGATTTCATTGGTGTCAACTACTATACTGCAAGATATGCGAAAAATATACCAATTTCAGACAACTACATCCCAATAACCAATCTTCAAGAATCATATGTTGAAGAACTGCGTATGTTTTTCCTATCTATGTATATCAATAATCAACATAGATATTTCTAAAAACTTCATAAGTTTCAACTTGAATTGAGATTTTCATTTCTTATATCCCCTGATTATATTTTACTTTGCTAATTTGGTGGCAGCGGAGAAATGTAACATTCCTATTGGTGTCCTGGTAAACTTTTTTCTCATATTAGTTTATTTATGTACATACAGTGGCAGCGGCCCAATCAATTCGTTACTTGAGCCACTCTGAATTATGTTGCCTCTCAATACAAAAAATAGCAACTTCTTTTTTGAAATCTAAGATAATGTTAAAAAATTATCGCACACTAACTTGATTAAACAATAACAATAAATTTTAAGTGATATCATATTCTAATTCTTAATATAAAATGCTACAATTTTTCAAGAATTCCAATTAATATAATACTTCTTGCATTATTTGAAGCAAAATATTTAATTATAGTGTATAATCAGTTTCTCCAAAATCTAACTTTCAATTAAGATAATTGCTAATCCATCAATCTCTATGTGATATGATATCCCAATGGAACTTGTAAACTTTAATTTAGAAAAATCTTCTCTCTATAGAAGTAACCCTAACTGGTATAGTTAATAAATTCAGTAAGCAACTCATGCATGTTGAAACCCTCCATCATCCACATAGGATTTTATGAAGTCAAGAATGTCAATTTGATTTGGTTATTTTTTAGGTAACATATTTTGGAAGATTCATCACCAATTCTGATGCAAGATTCTTCTTTGTCGATGCAACAAAAAAGTTGATCTGTAATATGGCAAACTGTAAATTAAATGGAATATATTGAAGGAAAATAATAAAATAACAAGATAGGATATACAACAAGCAATTCCTAACTTTTCAAATTAACGTTAAAATGATATGACATAAAACACCAAATCAAGTTTTCATGCATCTAACTATTTGCATGAATGGTTCTACTGATTAGTAAGTAAATCCGTATTTAGTTTTTTACATGCAAATTACAGTGATCATTGCAGTGACTAGACATTTAAGTTATTATGGATACCTACTACCAAATGACTACAAAATGTTTAACTTGTATAAAACTATTTATGTTGAATGGAACCAAGCGGACATGAGTTTATGTACTATGTGAGATTGTGAAATTAAATCGTACACGTCTTGCACATAAACATTTTACATTGTATTCTGGTAGTAGCTAGATCCTGGTAGACATAGCTATGCATGTTTTATGTCTAGTGATATAACTTGTTTTAGGAGTAATGCTACTTTAGAATATTTGTCTTATAGTTTTTGAGTCCCAACATGCAACTCATTGTTAATGCTATTAATTTGAAATAAGCAGAGTTACAGTAACATCAATGGGAAAATTTGATACCCTTGACATCTAATTGACTACCAAAATCACTATTTCCATAGTGAATATGCCATATCAGTATCCATATCATCCATCGATGTCAAAAGTGTAAACATCCAAGCTAACTCATTAACGAAAGGTGCAAAACTGTTCCTCTGTAGGAAAATTATATACAATATTTTTTGTCCTTTTGGAATTTAAACCTAGCCCGCTCCATTGTTAACATTGCTAATTACCAATCATCAAAACTTAAATTACTAAAATTATGTAGCACGTACTTTGAATTTCAATAACTATAATTTTATAAAACTTTGCCCTGGTCTAACGGGTTACCCCAAATGAAGGGTTTAGTGGACTGCTCTCTAGGCCTGCCATGTCTACATGGAAGGGAATCAAGTGCAAAGCATATTCTTATTTTTTTGAACGTTGATGGCAGGAAGGAGGATGGATATACGTATACCCTGAAGGAATTAAAGATGCTTTAATGGAAATCAAATGCCGATACAACAACCCAAAGATCTATATTACTGAGAATGGTTAGTATCGATTTTCCATCATATCAAGGAAACGTATAATTATGTAAGTATATTTTTCAGGAACATGCGAAACCGATGACGTGAAGAATACACTAACTTTGCACGATGCACTTAGCGATGATGACAGAGTAGCCTATTATGCTAGCCATCTTTCCAAGGTCAAAGAAGCTATCAGGTGAAACAAACACCCAAGACTTATTTTATCCGTTGCCTTTTTCTAGCTTTTAATTAAATAGTTTAAATTTTGATTGCAGCAATGGAGTAAATGTACAGGGATTTTTCGCTTGGGCTCTCATGGATAACTTTGAATGGGCCAACGGATACACAAAACGATTCGGACTTGTTTATACTGATTACAAAAACAACCTCAAGCGTCACCCTAAACTATCTAGCAAATGGTTTACCAGCTTCCTCAACCGTTAAACAAACTATTGTATACAACAATCATTTATGTGTACAACATGCAATTGAAAGTATACAAAGACGATGTAACTAAGCAAAAGCATATATATGCAAGATTATTTATTTGTATTAAGTGTGTGTATGCATATATAAAAGATAGAATTTGAAAAGTGATGAAGAAAATCATAACATAATAAAATTGAATTTTATTACCGAACTTCCCATAATGATACAATGGTGATGCAGTATTACATATGTGTGTGTGTGATTGGATCAAGAGCATTCCAAATAGTGCAACATCATTACTATGACCTCTGATTTCCATCACACATTCATGTGTCACACTCTTCACGTTAAGTTATTAAATTATAAATGAATTGCTTAAATGAGATGCTACAAAATAGGATGCCCTGAAGCATGCATGTATATATATGTGTATATATATATATATATATATATATATATATATACACACACACACACACACACACACACACATACACGCATACATACATGCGCGAACACACATGCCAATATAGTGTGGCACAGTGAAAAAGTGTGCTCCCGCCTGGTTAGAGATCAGGAGTCCGAGGCCTACCCCGACCACCATGTTAGCATATTAACCCACTTTCTATATATATCTATACTAATAATACAAATACCTTCCCATGGTGAAGCTTTTACACTGTTCCAGAAAAGTCCTTATACCACCTCGCTGCTGAATTATAAAACCGCTATTAAAATGCAGGGTAAAAGTGTCTTCCGTCACACCACTTTGTACTGCCCACTACCACGTATTCATTAGTCAACATTTTTCCCCGTCTCTGTCCAATCCGTTCCTCGCATTTTCATTTTTTTCATGTCTTCTTCCAGCCACTAAATCCTAACCGACATAAAAATGGCATGACTACTCCACTGCTACTCCATTCCACCCCCAATTCCTACTCTTCTCAACTCTTACTAACTTCACCTTCTCAGATCTGCCAACGTTTTGTGCTTCGGATCTGCTACCATGGTCATAACCGCATTTTACTTAGCGGTATTCCTTAGATCTGTCTCTTCCACTAGAAGATCCAGCACTCGTCCTCATCTGTATTTAGATTTGCCACTTCTTTTCATCTCTGGCTGTCCAAGAAGCTTAATCTGGCTCTAAGACGCTGTCGTACGTAAGATCGATTTACCTCTCCACTTTCCATGCTTAATTTGTTCTTCTCTTGCTACAACTTACTATATTTTTATTTTTCTGCAGTTGTCTTGTTCTGATCTGCAACCACTATCCAGCTTTAAAATCATATCGATTTACAACCTGCACCAACTGCAAAATGATTGAAACCTTTATGCTTTACACGTTCTAGTAAGGTTCTCGAAGCCCTGATTTCTCTTGCTTTTGATTGAATTTTTTAGTTTTGTTTTAATTTCTACTTTGATTCCTTCTGAATATTAAACTGGCACATAGTAGATCCAATACCACCTCCATGTATCTTTACGTTACTAATTTTTTGTTTGTTATACCTTCAGACTATGTTCGAGGAATCACATGAGCAAGTTGAAAATTGGGTGGACTAAGCTTATAAAGTCTTTCTTCTTTTTAAAGGTGCAACATCACTTCTGTTTCCAATGTATATTGCTTTAAAGTATAATTTGAAGTGTTAATCAATGCTCTTATGTTTACCATCACTTTCGTTGTTTGGAAGATCGGCCTATTCATTCGATGAGTACTGAAAACATTAAATTTGTGG
Organism: Allium sativum; assembly: GCA_030737875.1. Classification (NCBI taxonomy): domain Eukaryota; kingdom Viridiplantae; phylum Streptophyta; class Magnoliopsida; order Asparagales; family Amaryllidaceae; genus Allium; species Allium sativum. Next base: position 526,853,456 of record CM060922.1, on the reverse strand, counting down.
TGATTGTTCCTTATCTTTAGATTGTTTTTATGAGTATGAAAACTGTTCGGTTTTCTGCTCTGTATTCTTGCTTATAGCAGATGTTGATAGTGCAATGTAGGCACAACACAGCTCATATATGTTCAATATTCATGTTGTTTTAAAAGTAATTTTACTGAGCTTGAGGACAAATTAAATGAGTTATCAGGATTATGTGGTGTTTTCATAGTAATTTCATTGAGCTTTTTATCTTCTGCTACATAAAGATAAATAGAAAAAGACACCATTGATTTATTAAATATTTCCAGTAACTCATCCATATTTGATTTAAATATTACGTAAAATACATTAGTTTATCATCATCAATATTATAAATAAATACAAATTTCTCATTGATTTGCTACTTAATTCGTAGATGAATCTTAGATTTTTATGTTTTGTTGTCATATGGAATAATTGACGAAACATTTTCCCATTAATGGTTATTCTCATTTCAGCTTTATAATATTTCATCTATTGTTAAGGACCCTTCACTGAGTCACCTTACGCGATTTATAATTTGTGTTTGATGGAGTTGTGTGTATAAAAGCATTAAACTAACGATAATAGAGTTTCATGAGCTTTCATAAAAGTAGGCTTTTACTGTCTCATGAATAATGTATATGTATTGTTTTATTTAGTTTGGAATTATTGACTTCTTTTGTTTAAGTTTTTAAAGCAGCATGTTAACTACTTATGTGGTTAAACAAAAAATTAGCAGACCTCCTGCATAACTCATGCTGCATCATACATGTTTTGTTTTGGCATTGTACTTTTAAGCTGGAAAATCATGGACGATCATTGTTATGCTTACTGTAACTTATTCCATTTTTACAGTCGGGTTCTTTTATTCATGAACTTCATCAAATTATTTAATAATTAAATATTTCTGATATTCTTGTGGTAATGGAGTTAGTGTATATGAATAGAATTAACATGTATTCATGTGTATATTGCCAGCGACAAATGCAAATCTATAACGATCGGAAATTTCGCTTGATCCGAATCAGTCGCTAAACCGACCAAGACCGTTTGAAACCCCTGATTGTTTTGAGAACACGACAAATTCGAACGCAGACAGAAGAACATTTCATTGTCAATTACAACAATTCCATCAGATTACAAGAATATTACAGAGTATGAATAAATATTACATAGAAAATATCAGAGATTTAAATTACACTACTGCAGCGGAAATAATACAAAACACAACTAGAAGAGATATACGGATACAGAGCTTTCCGGATATCATTCCAGCTGTAAACCAGGTTCCTGTGAATATAAATCTGCAAAACCAAAACTACTAGCTGCCCGTGTCAAAATAAGTGAACCCAGAGTTTAGGTTAGAACAATAAACTCCAGGTCAGTCATGTGACTGGTGTGAGAACTAAAACAGTTATTTAAAGCTTTACTTTAAATCAGATATATCAAGGGACCACGCCGTATAACACGAAACGAGTTTCCTCCCAAGAACACCGGTGCATATAACAAAACAGCGCAATGCTTTTTGGAAAAATGAAACTATTATAAGACCCAGATCCCATCACATAATGCAACACAAGCCAAAGGATAAGGTTTTCACTTATAATAGCCAAACATGCTTGGTACGTTAAAAACAAATCATTTGATACTATTATAAGTGTATAGTGTCAAAACAATTTCAATTATATATATCAATCATAGACGGCATGGGTACCATATATCATGTCGTCATATTGGGCTCTACAATCAAAACTGCAAAGTCACGTATTTGGAAATTGGATTTCCATCTGTGAACCGAGGCAAAAGATAGTCCTCTACCGATTCGAGACAATCTAGCCCATGTCTCAGGAATAGAACGCATCGTCCCTTGGATCGTCAGGGCCGGTCCATCGATGTGGATTAAAATGCCTGAACACTGCGTTTCTCCACCCTTTTTGGCGTAAATGAGCCAAATTACTCCATCGACTCCACACAGTCACCGATATATCCGAGGCGTCTCGCAACAGCAACAACCACACAGGTGAAAATAATATAGATGTCAGGGCTGGTAGGTCACTGACACCACCTTAGCTAGAAGGAAATGCATGCCCTCCCTGAGGTCCTCTCCCGTTTCTGGTTCACAACCGGGGTGTGAGGCTCGCGAATCAACGCTACACAAAGCTATGCCACACAAGCCGTGCTTTGGTCATCAACCACAAGACTCTGCTTTTCAACAGAAGCCTTGATCATTTGCCACTTAGGCATGCCACACAGACAATTCACTCCATGCGATTGATATCCATCAATATATAACCCCTGAGCTCGTACGTCTCAGAGAAGGGCGATAAGCAAGAGAATAAATTCTCCACCGCTAAACAGATATATATTTAATAGAAACCAATCACACAGAATAAAATCCAATGTCAGACACACAGTCCATTTACAAGTTTGTTCTGGGTCTGAACGAAACCGGAGGCACCTTGTACCTTGCATATCCATCGATCTCCAAGTACGTCTGGACGATCACCAACTGATTCCCTCCTCTTGGGTGTACAACCCAATCAAGATCACAAGTAATCACCCAAACGATGTGAAGACCTCCGGTCTTTGACCACCGTCTTCATCCTCGACACCACGTCGAATCAGTTATTCAGGATGGGATAAACCCGGTCTTTCTGAATAACTCGCGTATATAATAAACAAGTGTTACACAAACACAACATAGGCCTCATTCCACTTCAGAATATTCTTTTATTCAAATATTCTTATATTCTGGGAAGGGTTCCCATTAATTTTATCAAAGATGAATTCATTAAATTTATTCTTTAATCTTCTTTTGAATATCAATTCAAACTAGTCGGGATTAGCGAACCACACCGAAGTAATCATTTATTTTATTTCCCAATCCCAACCTATTCATCCCATGAAGTAAAACCGGTCATACTTCATATCTAACACCACGGTGTTATCGGTAAATTCAGTTACCATTTCACGTTCAAATTTAATTAAAGATTTAACTATCGCCTGGAGCAAAACTGGTGATACTCCATTCTCGGTCATTTCAATCTAATTAAAGATTCATTAAAACTCCACTTGGTTTTAATCTTCCCAATATTCACTATCAATGATTATTTTACTTGGAAGTCATCTCCTGTCTTTAACTGGGTTAAAGAACCAATGTCATTTAAAACACGGTTCACTATAAACCCAAAATCACATTCTAATCCAATTCCAATTAAATCCCATTTAATTGGTACACTTCATTAAATCTAAATAAAAAGATTTAATCTTTTTCTCAACTGGGTTTAAGAACAGTGTTAATGAAGACACCATTCACGACAAACCCAAATCACATTTGATATTAAATACAATGCTCTGAATAGAAAATATATCGGCTTATATTCAATATCAAATTCTACGACCAACAAATATCGTATTGGAAATAACGATATAAATATATCTTTCAAATTTCCATAACAATATCTGTATAATCATGAAATCCAACATCGAAATATTCCAAAGACAATTTTGATTCAAATCCATTCCAATTCAATTATTGGAGATTCCGGTTATTTTCAAAACCATTTCCAATCCAATTTATTTATTTAAAAATAAATAAATTAGTATTATAGTTCGTAACTAGTTCATTTCGATAAAAATCTATTTTTGTCTTTTCAAATATGGAGTTTTTCATCCCAATTCTTCACAAATCATTTCTTATGATTTTACACAAATTATTACTATTTTTAATAATTTTATCAAGGCCCGTACAGTCGATTTCCATCGACGGCCATCGAACTGCACTTACAGCGACATTTTTCAAATTTGATTTAGAAATAATTCCAAATTCAACCGTTAGATTTCAAATCTCTAATATTCATTAGAAAGCTCTTTTCGATACGAACCTAACAGTTTCGGTTTTAGGAGAATCCGAAGGTCGGATCTCCCGTAATATCCATTCGAAGTCAATGGTCGAAATTCGCAACTACAGCGGCGCGGCGCGTTCTATTCAGGCCATTATATATATAATATATATATTTCGTCGATTTCCTTTTAAAACGTATTTTATAAATCGTTTTAAATTCGTTTTCAAAACGATTTAAACTTTATATTCAATTTCGAATCGAAATTGAATATTCCACATCATCGATATACAAATGATAATATTTTCAAAATGTTATATTTTGAAATCACTTTGTTTTCTATAATCATTATAAAAACAAATATAATCGATATAAATATCGTTTGTGTCAAAATGGCACATATCTAACCAACACGGCTTTATATATTTCAATAACTTCGTTATTCTTTTCAACAAATGAATATTTTCTTCAACACATGAATATATTTTATTCAATACATGAATATATATTTTTATTCAACACATGAATTTATATTTTCTATTCAACACATGAATATTTATTTTTCTATTCAACTCATGAATATATATTTTTATTCAACACATGAATTTATATCTCTATTCAACACATGAATTTATATTTTCCATTCAACACATGAATATTTATTTTTCTATTCAACACATGAATTAATATTTCTATTCAACACATGAATTTATATTTCTATTCAACACATGAATTTATATTTCTTATTTTAAATTGGAATGAGGCCCAATCAATTACCATATAATGTTAATTATATGGATTCCCTACAACACATGTATATAACAGCAACGATAAATCATCAACCATCATCCAGAGTGCACCACACAACTGCATAAGCATTAAATATAAATAATTAACACTTACACAGTCAGTTAATCCATCGATTGACATACAACTAAAAAATCGGAATTAGTGTACGTCAAATCTCATCCCAATACCCGTGTGGGGTTTCACATCAACAAACACAGATTTTTATTTGTGCAGTTGGGCGATGTGTAAAATTTATCGTCCCAATCAATATCAGTCAAATCGGTGTACATGAACAAATCGTCCGATTTGTAAATGAACATTTATTTTACTTCAACACATGAATATATATTTTACTTCGACACATGAATATATATTTTATTTCAACACATGAATATATATTTTACTTCAACACATGAATATATATATATTATTTCAACACATGACTATGTATATATTATTTCAACACATGAGTATATATTTTATTTCAACACATGAATATATATTTCACTTCAATACATGAATATATATATTATTTCAACACATGAATATATATTTTATTTCAACACATGAATATATATTTTACTTCAACACATGAATATATATTTTATTTCAACACATGAATATATATTTTACTTCACAACACAAACAATCACACAAGCATACAAATCGTCCATGGTCTGTGGACGACGGATGTCGGGTACTACTAAGCACCGTCTACATCCTAGTATATATTTCAACTAGAAATCAAAATAAAAGTGAGGAGTTCTCACTGATTAGCTAAACCAAACACCAGGACTCTTCATATGCAGAAAATCTTCGTCGTGCTCGCCTTTCGTCACTTTCGTCGACCGTATCCACTATATATATAAAAATCATATTTTCATTATCTCTATAATTTAAAAATCATATTTTTATAATCTCTATAATATAAAAATCATATTTATATTCGCTAAATATATATGTAAAAAATCAAATTCTTCTTCACATGAATTCCATATAAAAGTCAAATCTTTATATTGCTTTCATGAGAATAAAAATCTCATCTTTACTATTTTGAAATTCTTATCTTTTTATTTTTAAAATATAATATTTCTATTATAAAAATAAAACCTTTACCAAGTAAAACAAAATATTATCTTTGCTAAGTAAAAAAAATTGGATTTTTGCTTAGTTAAAAATCAAAGCTTACCACACATAAAAATCGTAACTTTTTATATATAAAATTTCCACCCTTCGTGTATATAAAAGAATCGGATTTTATATAAATAAAATTATAAAAACTCACTGTTCTATGTCGATTTCTAGCTGGGGGGCGACGGGAGGTATAAGATGGTGGTAGGAGGTCGGAGCGTCGGTTTCAGGCGAGGACGCGGTTGTGGGGGTCGGTTTTGGGCGGCTCGGGACGGAGAAAGGTGGCGGTCTGAGTGGCGCAGAGGGTTGCGGTGGTCGGGGGTGTGCGTTGGCAGCGGGGTCAGCTAGTGTTTCGGGTTGGGCGTTAAATTGGGGAAAGAGAGAGAGGAGAGGGTCTGCGGAGGAGGCCAGGGGGCAGGGATGATCGGCGACGAGGTGGAGCGCCTCCACCGGCGGTCGCGGCGGCGCGTCTCGCCTGAAGGAAAGGCAGCGATGGGCTCGTGCGATTTGGGTCTTTTTTTATTTTTCTATTTCTCATTTCTGAATGAACGGTGGTATGGGGTGGGAGAGAGAATAAATATTATAATTTAATTATTTAATTTAATTTAATATTCCATTAAAGTTGACTTTCTATTCAAACTCCAAACGAAACCCAACGACTGTCACCCCTAGCTAATTACCCTCATTCCGAACACAACGGGATATGTTTCGTAACCCAATTTGGTTGTTATGATCAGCTACCGTTGAATTTAAAATATAAATCAATATATATTTAATTTGAACGCACATTTCAATTCACCAGGGCCACATACGGACTCTAAAAATACCAGAAAAATTATTTCTACCTTCATATTGACGATACGGTTCAAACAAAACTAATTTCGTCAAATTCTGAGATCGCTTAAAAAATGGCCATTTTCCAGTCGATTAAAATCAACTGAAACTGGTCAAATGCGTTTAACTGTGCCACGCTCACATATAGACTCGAAAAATTACGAATTTTGGAATCTAGAAATAATTTGACATCACGGATCAAGCAAAAGTGGTTTCGTCGAAAACCGAGGTCATTTGCACAATTTCCAAGGGCCAGAATTCCATAGCGACTATTCTGAATTTTCAACTGGGCATATCTTTTGATTCCCGCTATGAAATTTGGATTTTTCGGATTCGTTGGAAAGATATTCTCAATTAGATCCTAATATTATTGGTTTTGCAAAAATCCGGTTTATTTTGAATCCTGTACATTCATTTGAACTTTGAAATCAAAATTTCAAACTACCGCGCCACTTTCAATTCCTTTTATAATTAAATAAAATATTTATATTCTAACGTCGATTCAAATAAATATATTCATTCTAATTCTATTCAAAATAAATTTCTTGCCATTATTATTTAAAATAATTCATTTTAAATATTCAAAATTCACTAAAATTTCCAAAATAAAAACTTTAAATTGGCTCGGATTTCCGGGTTATTACAAAATCTATGTGATATGACCACAAATTTGGAAAGGAGAAAATATAGTAGATGGAGAAGAAAAAGCTGGAGAAGAAGGATTTAAAGGAGGGAAAGAGTTCATAGATAAATTCTTCTATATCATTTCCTTAGTAAACTGGCACATTTATAGTTGTATATCCCAACGACTTGAGCGCCATACCTAACAACTTTTTACCGCTAAATCAAATAACAGAGAAGTAAAAAAAAAAAGATTACACAGCAGCAATCTCTAACTAATTGTGGAGCCATTTCGTGCCACTAATCCAATAGCTCCTAGGTAGCTTTATATTACTTCTAGGTGGATGGGTTTATAGTTGTATCACTATGTTAGCTGTATTTAGCTATATTTTGAAAGATTCAGCCATATGTTTGTACTTATTTTTTCTTCTTTATTGCACAGCTTTCAATCTTACAGTGGGAGTTACAGATATCCGACTCCGAAGGTTTGCAGAAATGATTATATGTACCAGACAACCATCATTGCACAAAAATGATTGGATGAATGAGGTGTGTCTCACTATTTAACTGATTATTATGTAAACACCTTATATTGTTGATTTATTAAATATTTCCAGTAACTCATCCATGTTTGATTTAAATATTACTTAAAAGACATTGGTTTATCATCATCAATATTATTACACATACAAATTTCTCATTGATTTTCTATTTAATTTATAGCTGAATCTTTGATTCTATTTATTGTTGTTATATGGAATAATTAACGAAACATTTGGCCACTAATGGTTATTCTAATGTCAGCTTGATAATATTTCATCCATTGTTAAGGACCCTTCACTGACTCACATTATGTGATTTATAATTTGCGTTCAATACTTATTTTTTTCATGCTTAACTCTCTGCTTATAAGTTTCATAATCCTACATTAATGTTGCACAGTGTCTGAAACCGAAAGGGAAGTGGTTTTTGCAAGAGAAAACACTGTCTCCATGGATGTTGACAAAAAAGAAAACAAGTGATAAAATGGATATACGTATTTAGCTGCATTCCACAGACAAAATCACTTCACAGATACAGGAAAGATGCGAGGAGATTGGCACTTCTACGTCTTTAAGGGTGCCGAATTTAAAGAAGGAGAAGATGAGTAATTCTGAATTCTCCTCACTCTGCTATCAAATATTGATCGCAATGATGATGGCATGTTCGATAATGTGAGCACTTCGGTGACTGCTGATTTTAACAGTATCATTGAATTTAAAAGCTGTCAATTTGTTGTTCCTCTATTTTCTTTAGATGTCTTATATTTAATTTATAAGGTTACTAACTTTATATCAAGGGAAAAGATAAAATAATATAAAATGATGGTATCTTGCATTTTGATCGGAAAGATATTCGTGGCATCAAAATTTGAATTTTTTATAAACAAACGTATAAACTCAATGTTTGTATTCAAGTACTGATATGTTAATGTTATATACCATATATCTTGCCATGAGTTAATAATAGATGAAAAGGACATCTTAAGCCGTTTTAGAATTCATACAAGTCAAGAGTATCTTAAATTTCATATCCTGTAATACAATAAAGTTGCATACTTTTGAATGTTGAGTTTTTTAAAAGTGATCATCACGTTATTTAATGTGGAGGCTTTGAACAACTTCTCTGCATGCAATAATACTATGAATAATTTTTCCCTTTAATGAACTTTAAAATATATTGTTGAATATAAATTTCATTTCTAACATTTAATGCAATCCTCAAACAAATAAACATGGAAATGTTGAATATAAAGTGCAATGATATTTGAAGAAAAGAAAATTAATTTGGAAATGTCTCATTAATATCCTGTAAACTTAGCAAAATATATATGAATTATTTCCATCCTTATTGAGATTGTAATTTCCATACATGATATTACTACTGCTGCTATTGCATTACTTCTTTTCTAATGGATACTAATGAACTTCTCATTTTGTTATATACTCATTTTATTATATTTTTTATTTTAGTTTTCCGCCTTTCTTTTTGGTGGATGATGCATTATCAAGGACTAAGAAGAATGATCAAGTTAGCAAAAAAATAATGGAGAAAAAGTTGAGGGAGAATGACAGTTTCAAGCAGCAAGTGCAAATTGAAAATGAAATGTACTTAGCAAGTGAGAAGAGTCAAACTGATGCCAGTTTTTATAGGGTGATGAAGGAAGCCAAAGCCAATCGACTAAAGCTTACATCTAACTTTCTTCACCTTAAGTTCATCTAAAGCATTGCTTTGAATTCGAAAATTTTCTTTGGACGCAAGGTGCCCACATGATTCTTGGTCAAAGGTTACTCGGCAAGTTTCTTCATGTTGGAAACGGTGTGTTTACCATGACAGCGTTGCATGCTAAAGTTATACTGCTATTCCTGGCTTAAAATGTTCACATGTTATGCTGTTATTCATGGCTACTTGCAGCTCCAAAGTGGCGGTAACATCAGCAATTAAGAGGAAGGTGTTCACGGCTGTTCAATTGAAAAAAAAATCTACATCTACAACTGCGTTTGCATTCAAAATCAGTAGCTTTGCTGAAGTGAGGTAACGTTTTTTATTTAGTAGATGTCATATTAAATGAAACTAGATTAATTGATTTGTTATTGATCAATTTTTTTATATTGTTCATATAATTTCATAGATTATTTATGTAGGGTTTGAGTCCTCTTCGTCGGTCTTTCTGTATCCCTCTCATTCTCGATCGCTGTTCGGGTATGATTTTCCTTATCCTTTAATTTTTATGTTTTTCATTTTTTTGTCTGCCAAATTATCTACTGTTATATGCACCATGCTGAGACTTAACTACTGCACCTTCCCGACAGTGTGGACAACAAAGATCATTCATACTGTGATGCGTTTTACTCTGATCCGAAAGTGGTTAGTATTCTTTTTTTTCATATTGTTCTTATAACCACCATCTTCACGGTTAAAAAACTGACATTCAAACTTTCATTTTTCCTTCAATTCAGATTGCAGAAATTGATAAAAATTTTGCTGAGCTTGAAAACCATTCGCATAAAAGCTGATGCTGATACTTATGCCTATGCTGATGTTGCTTGCCACTTTTCCATGTTTTTTTTTGTGTTTTATTTGTTTCGGTTCTATCTTTTTTTTATATTTAATTTCTGCAAAATAACATTAATTAGCTCATCTGTAAACAGAGTCTAGACTTTGTAATTTTCTTTTCATTATGTTCTCCGATTATTATGCTGTTTCATAGCATACATGTGCAGAATCTGAATGTTCAATATTTCCACTATTTATTCTTTTGCTGTACAATTTCACAGCCATTTCAATGTGCATATTTTCTTCATTTCTTTTGTAATTTTTTGCTTGCTTGAGATTTATTTAACGCTCAGCCTGCTGCTGCATTAGGCAGTACCTGTATTTCAACATGTTTATTTATGCAACGGCTGCCATTTGCTTGACCAGTCTATGCACATGTCCAGCGGACGTGCGTAAGTACTGGTGTGCGTGTATATATATATATATATATATATATATATATATATAAACACAAATGAATTGAAACAATCGACAGTTATTTGTAAAATGATGAAAATGCTCTTGCTTATTATATAAAAGATCTTTTTAGTTGACCACTTTATTTCTAATTCTCTCCCTTAAATAAAGCAAGGGTTTTTGCTCTAACCCTAATTCATGGCAATCTCTTTCTTCTTTCTCTAATTCTTTGAAATCATGTTATAATGTCTCTAAGAGGAAGTTTTGTAACACCTCGTAATTTTAACGACACTAAAGATGATAAATTAAAGAATAATTAATTTCAAATAGACTGTTAATAATGAATTAAGGAAAACTTAATTAAATATTCAGAATTAAGTAAAACGGAATGCGCCATTGCGTCCGCTTCGGAATTCCGGTCAACATAGACACCAAGTTTGCGTAAAACAGACTTCGTATGGAGAAGTTATCAAGGTTTGAAGTTTGTATACGCGCAAGGGGGATATATATATATATATATGTATATATATATATATGTATGTATGTATGTATGTATGTATATGTATGTATGTATATAGGGTCCAAAAATTCAAATTGAGGTCCAGAAATTCAAAAATTGGTCCAAAATTCAAAAATTGGGGAGGCGGCAGATTTCTGCCCATGGGTGTCGACCCCTTCAAAGGGGTTTCGACCCCTTCAAAGGGGTGCCGACCCCACCAAAGGGGGCCTAAACATATTTTTTTATTCATATGAAAAATGGTGGCGATGGCAGGGCTCTACTGCAACGTAAATTGAATGGCCTTTTCTTCTCCAAATCCAATTCAGCAAAGATTATACAAATTCAACGATTGCTACAACAACAAATCCAACGTGTTCTTCACAGTAATTTGGATCCATTTCCTTAGATCTATTCACTGTGAGTTCATAATATTTTTAGATCTAAATATTTAATTGGTAATCATAAAATGTATATAAAATTGGATATTGGATCTATGTCTAAACAAGTTCTATTATGACATAATTATCAGATCTGCCTTTATATGTTCATATCGTCACCATGTCAAATCTTGTTATAATATGCCTATTCAGTTTTATGCCTATTTTTATTAGTTTATTATTGATTCGCTATTATGCCTATTCTTGATTCTCTTCTCTCCTTTTTCTCTTTTATTTTTATATCGTCGGGCTACCGTCGAGCCTAGGCCTAACGCTAAAACATGCGAACATGCGAAATTGGGAACGATTGGGAAAGACATAATTTAGGGCATAATTGGTATTGGAAAATATGAATATAAATTTGGGCTAAAATTTGGAAATACAGAATATGAATTTAGGCGTACATTGGAAAATATGATTTGGGCGTAAATTGGAACACATATAAAATCTGATTTGAGCATAAATTAAAACATATATAAAATATGATTTGGCATAAATTGGAACATATGTAAAATATGATTTGGCATAAATTGGAACATATGTTAAATATGATTTGGGGGTAAATTGGAATATATGTGAATATGAATCTGGGTATAACTTGTGCTGAAATATGTGAATATGGATTTGGGCATAATATATATATATACACACACACTTTGATTTATGACTTGGGAAAAAGGGCATATTGTGCATAGTGAAATAAGAATTAAAAAAGGGCATGAAAATCTATATTTGGAATAGGGAAATTTATTAATATGAATATGCCTAAAATAATGGAACCGTAGTAACGCTTAGACATGAGGTTAGATTGCACTTGTGGTATAAGTCTGCCCGGAGTCGCCCGGCATATCCAGCGACCACAAGTGGTTAATCTAATGTGAGGGGTCTAATGCATAAGAACACCATAACGTGAGGTTAAGTCTAAATTTGTGGTTTAAGTCTTCTCGGAGCCGCCCGGCATATCCAGCATCCACAAGTGGTTGACTTTATAAATTTGAAAGGTCTAAGGAATTAACATGTATGAACAGAAAAATAAGATGTTTAGGCTTGTGCTAGGGACAAGTGGAAATTATAAATTAGGTTATAATAAATGGAAAAGGGAATAGAATAACTCATGTAAGGGGATAAGCTATACTTAATTATAAATTGAGTTATTTACAAGAGCAATAATCTGAAATCTATGGGTAAGGATAACATAAGTTATATTTATGGAAAGGAAACTTATTAGTAAACCTTAGTTAAGAGAATTAAGTTAATAAGTAAACAATGATAAGATGGGATTATGATTAAATGCAAAAAATGAGGAAAACTTATGAAAGGATATAAGTTATATTTAATCATAAATGGTAAGTGACAGGTTAATAAGGAAACATGTGAATTGAGATATGCTTAATAACATATTAAGTAGGACATGTTATTGTCATGATGCAACCAAGCAAGAATACTAAAGAGATTGTGGATTACAGACCTTGGGCCACAATCTAGAGAACAACATGTTGTGGGGTTATTAATGAACTTAAATGGGTTAAGTTATATAGCCAAAATTAATAAGCAAGGGGAACTTGGTAACTTGATTAAGAATTCAATATAAATGAAAATAACCAAGTTAATTGAAAACCTGATGAGGTAAGGCAAGCACGTAAAAGAATGTATAGACATAGGGTCTAACAACATATTAAAGTGAGGCGCTTGGACCAGTCCGCACGTTTGAGAGTGAATAACACAACGGGGTAGATCATCGTGGTGTTATAATGCATGAGCGAAGCGCTCTTTTATCTGATTATTTTTCATCTTCGAAGGACTGGAAGGGGAAGCACGCAGCTTCCTGAGATACGTAAGGTGCTCTTGGTAGTCCTCTGTGTGGTGGTAGATGTTTAGGCTGTGCACGTAGAGATTGGGTCTACGCATAACTACTATGTGGGTGGGTCTTGACTACAAATGTAGCTTTGTAGTCAGAATGCTGTGACACGGTGACACTAGGATGATTCGACGGTTGCCCCAACGAGGAGGCGAAGGGTAACGACCAACATGGATAGTAGATCGTGTAACACCCCACCTCTGCCAATGCCTCTCTTGCAAGGACACTAGCTTTGGAGGGGCGTTAAACGAGGTAAACATGCATGCAGATATCACAAGACAGAACATATAAGTGAAACAGAGTAGTAAAAAAGCGGAATAAACTAGCATTTCAAAACCATAGTCAAGTTACATCAAAGTACTTGGTCATTATTTTCCCATAAAACAAAGTCTAGAACATAAACTGAAAACTGAAAAAGAAACATAAAGTAACTATCCCCAAAGTAGCATAAGGCCATAGCATGCTCAAACCATACGTGAGCTATCTAGAAAAGCAGCTAAAGATCCAGCTAGGTACCAGTGTTCCCACCCTGTAAACCTGGGGGAGGGGGGGAACGGAAGAAAAGAGGCGAAAGAAAATGGGTCAGTCAAAAAGACTGGTAAGTCCTATCTACTATTAGTATAAAAACTAATAAAGTTAACTGGACATGTAAAACAGAGATGAGATGTAGGGTGATAACTGGCATGGTGAAAAGTTAACAAGATAGATCAAGTGTGGCATCGCATATACAAGGTTAAGTTGCACCAAGTGTGTACTAGTATTCCTATCCATGTCAAGTATAAACAAGAAATGATCCCTTGGCCCAAAGCTGGCCCACATCATGAGATGACCTAAATCGAGGTCCAACTATTCGGTCTAGTCGATCGGCTCCCTATCAGCCTAACTCGTCGTGTATCGGTGTCATACGGTCCAAACATGAAATGTGCTAGGTCCACCCTAGGGTGTATCCGGCCCTAGGGTGTCAACCACTGACACGAAACAAGCACGCACAGTCAAAACCTACTGGTGCCCAAGTCTGTCTTTCATCCCCGGACAATGTGCACGACCATGGTCCGTCGGAATCTACTATGGCGCACTTACTTTTGCCGTCTTTTTGGTCACTTACACTCCAGCCCAGTAATCGTGCCCCACCCTAGCCTAGTCCCTAGGGTATCTGATACTCCCTAGTGGGTTACTGCTGAGAAAGACCACGTAACAAGGGTTTTCTAGTGGGTTAAGTGTGGTTAACCCCATCCAATCAAGTATCAAGTTGGTTAAGTGTATCCAAGGTTCATGACTTAATCGCGACAACCCATCATGTCTAATTGGTTAAGTATTCAAGTGGTCCATGACTTAACCCTACCATGTGGCATTAATTAGTTTAATGCACCCAACCTCTCACATTAGACCTTGTTGTGTTTACTAGTTAAGCCGGGCGGGTCCGGGTAGCTTTACACCACAACCTAGTCTAACCTCGGGTTTAAGCACAACATGACCAACTACTCACATTGGGTCCTATTGTTTGTAGCCACTAGTTAAGCCGGTCGGTTCCGGGTAGATTTATGCTACAAACTCAACCCAACCTCGAGTTGGCCACTTTCATGTTTTCTACATGTCATGTCCACGTTCGTGTTTTCAAGCATAAACACATGTCAAACTTTCATGTCATATTTTCGAGTCAGGTTTTCATGTTATTCAAGTTTGCCCCACTACCCATAACGTATTCCCATCGCACGTAAATTCGCATCAACACAAATAGATCAAAGAGGGAACATAACTATATGACAAGGTGGGCATAAGGTGGCAAAGTCTATCCCAAGTCAAACATGGTGATATTTGAGGCCAAAAAGGGGTTCAACGTACTAGCATATGGCCTCAACATGTATGATAGCATAAAGGGTGTCTTGGTCTCAAACATATCAAATAGCATAAGGGTGATTTGGCCACAAGCATGCACACTAGCATAAGGGTGATTTGGCCACAAGCATGCACAATAGCGTAAGGGTGATTTGGCCACAAGCATGCACACTAGCATAAGGGATTAAGGTTTGGCCACAAGTTAAACATGGTGGCATATGAGGCAAAACGTGTTCATAAACTTGCATATTACTTCATAGGCCTCAAAACATGCATAATGTCAACTTAAGCAAATAGGTGAAACATGATCATAAATGACCTAGGATGATGACCAGAAGTTCGCATATAACATTATATGCAAGTTATCATGAAGGTTATGAGAGTTCTCATGTTGCATAATGCAACATTCCAAATCAAAGGTCATAGCTTTCTATGCACAAAGTCAAGGTGATAGCTTTACAAACTTGCATAGGGTAAATCAATGCATAACATGATAGAATCAAAGCACGAATCATACTTAGGCCAAACTCAACTTGCAACATGTAACATTTAACTTCATAGTTAGAATCTAAGAGTAGTATAGGGCTTACAATGCTATGAAGACTTATGAAATATAAATAAGATTGAGACGAAGCCACTAGCAACTCAAAAAGCCCCAAATGAATATAAGCTCCAAGTTGTCTTGAGAAACAAGAGGCTCCTTTGATTTGTATGAAGAAATATCCTTGTTTTGATGAAGAAAGGTGGCTCTTTTACTAGCTTAGGACACTCAAACATTCATGAAGAGAATGGAGGCCATGATAAGAAGATGGAGGCCATGATCAAGAAACATTTGGGCAGCATTTAGTTGTAGGTATGATTAATGAGGGTTTAGGCTAGGTCTAGGGGTCCTTTTATAGAGATTAGGGGTAGTTTAGACCATAGGATTAACCCTAAATCGAATCTGAGCCATCAACTCCCGTCAGAAACTTCCAGAACTGGACTCAACATGTAAAAATGGTGCACCAGAAAAACTGGTCCGACAGGGGGGGTTGACCCCTGGGTCGACATGGGTGTCGACCCCTGGGTCGACATGGGTGTCGACCCATTGGGGGGGTCGACAGGGGTGTCGACCCCTGTGTCGACCCTGCCTGGGGCGGGAGAATTCCCGCCTATCTTGTATTGGCTGAAAAACTGTTTTCGGGCTTGGAATTTTCTGAAAACTTCATTGGGCCATAACTTGGTCATACGGACTCCGTTTTTCGAAAACTCGGACTCTATTTCGCGTATTTTTCCGAGACGAACGCAATGGCACAGGCCGTTTCCCTTGATTCAGGTTTTACAATTTAATTCTGCCTTGATTTACGTTATAAATTGTTATTCAAAAATACGGGTTGTTACATTCTCCCCACCTTAAAGGATTTCGTCCCCGAAATCTCCAAGTTAGGAAGAACGTATCCTACCATCCATCATCCATCTACTCAAAACATCATCCACAAGTAACCATTGTCCTTAAAAGATTCTAAATGCTGTATGAACATATGCAAAAGGTGTGTGTATATGTACTTATCTAATGTAAAAATCAGGCGGTTACTGATTCAGTAAACCTCCTTAATGCAAAGTATGTTAGTGAGATGAGTTCATATGTATGCAAATTCCTAACATAATTTATAATCTCTACATGAGTGCACATAACATTCATTCATATGCCACATCCACGTGATAGCGCAACAAGTTTCATCCATGAATAAGCATAAACACTCATGCATATGCAACATGAAAGTGTGTGAGCCGATCTTAGTGCCTAATGTGTATCATGCATCCACGAGTATCCACTTGCAACCACTTGCAACCATCAAGCATAACATGTTTCAAATACATGTTTCATCCAAAGGGTTTCTACCTAAGGTTCTCATGACACGATTACGAGATAACAAGATAAACAAGGTAAACATGGATAGCAAAAGAAAGATATGCTAATTCGGAAAAGAGATCGAGAAGATAGTATACAAGTAAGCTCCACGGAAAAACAGGGATCAAGGATATACTCCTAAAAAGATATATGATGCGCGTATCTAGTCTTCTAAGCCGCATTTCCTTGAACTTAATTCCATTGTGCTTTGACCGTTTTTAACCTTTCAATTCCATAGCTTCCTAATTCCTATTTCAGAAATGTGAGTTGGAACTCATTTCACTGTCGTTTCTCATTTCACTATCACTTTTTTTTTCTAGCATACTCGGTTCTTAACTTAACTGTATACTCATGACTTCATGCAAGCTTCCCCAAAATTCACCGTAAGGTATTCCACGTAGAAGAACTTTCCTTTGAAAATAAATACCAATCCATGTGTCCAAATGCACTTATTAACATGATTTCTATGAACCACCCGCGAACACTAATCGAATAGATCATTAATTTCCAATAAATGGGTCAAAAGATTCTAGGTAACTAATCCTGACAGAACTCTAAAGGTTACGCGAGACTTCGAGGGTATTACCAAGGCAAGTCAAGAGTCTAACTACCCTTCTTTCAAAACCGAGGATGGTACTGGATAACCACTTCATCCCTAGAATCAACCCAAAGCCCAAAAACATAATCCCTACTTCCGAACTCAACACTTAGCATAGACATCCATTTGCGAGAAGAGATACTTGAGCGACTTGTGATCCGTATATAACTCGAATCTCTTGCCTAAAAGATAATGGTGCCATGATTTAAGCGCAAAGACAATCGCCGCCGACTCCAAATCATGCGTGGGGTAGTTCTTCCCATAAACTTTGAGTTGCCTAACCCCATAACATATTACTCTTTCTCCTTACATCAGGACCGCGCCTAATCCCATGTCACGTGCATTGGTGTTCACGGCAAACATCTTCCCTCCATCGGGTAATGCCAAAACTGGGGCTGTAGTAAGGGCCCTCTTGAGCTTTTGAAAAGCAAGCTCACACTCTAAGTCCCATGCAAAAACTAAGTTCTTCTTCGTCAACTTAGTAAGAGGGGCCGAAATCTTAGCGAAATCCCTGATGAACTTCCTATAGTAGCCCGCCAGACCGAGAAAGCTTCTTACTTCGGTTGCATTCCTAGGAGTCTTCCAGTCTTGAACTGCAACCACTTTCGCGGGATCCACCGCTATGCCTTGCTTAGAGACTATATGTCCAAGAAATTGAACTTCCCTTCTCCAAAAATGGCATTTGGAGAACTTGGCTTTCAACTGATGCGCTCTAAGCGTATCCATCACTTCCTTGAGATGTCTAGCATGTTCTTCCTCATCCCTTGAGAAAATCAGAATATCATCCACGAAGACAACTACAAACTTGTTAAGGAACTCCCTGAACACCCTACTCATCAAGTCTACGAAGTAGGCGGGTGCATTAGTCAAACCGAATGGCATGACAAGCCATTCAAAGAATCCATCTGGAGTCCTAAACGCAGTCTTATCAATGCTATCCTCAGCCACTCTAAGCTGATGGAATCCGGTGGCTAGATCAAGCTGAGAGAAAACAGAAGCACCTACAAGCTGGTCAAAGAGATCATCAATCCTTGGTAACGGGTGCCTATTCTTCTTTGTCAGCTTATTCAATTCTCGATAATCAACACATAGACGAAGCGAACCATCCGCTTAGTAGCGAATACCACAGGAGCACCCCATTCAGAAATGTTTCGCCTAATAAAAATTTTCTCAAGCAGCTCCTTGATTTGCTTACTGAGCTCCCTTCTTTCACGTGGGGCCATGTGCCTAACGGGCAATGATACTGGCTTGGCATTATCGACTAGATAAATGCGGAAATCTATCTCTCGTTTAGTGGGTAACCCCTTAACTTCTTTAAAGACATCGGGATAGTCTCATACCACCCTTACAGATTGCAGATCATCGATGGACGAGTCAAGAGATTCAAGATAACATAACATGACGGGACCTCTAGGGTTACAAGAAATTTCTAGGGTATTACCGAGGCGAGTCATGAGCCTCACCACCCTATGCTCACAATCGAGAATGGCTCCATAACTAGACAACCAATCCATGCCCAAAATCAACCCGTATCCCATGAACCCGAGAACACAAGCATTACCCATGAATTCTACGCTAAAGATAGAAATCCTCAAATCCACACAAATCATAGATAGATGGGCGGAATCCCCAATTGGATTTGAAACACAAACGGGATCCTCAACTAGACTAGTACTAAGGTGCAAACTTTCAACAAGATCAGAAGAAATAAAACTATGCGATGCGCCAGAATCAAATAAGGTACGAACAGGGAAATCAGAAATGTAAACAAGGCTTTCTATAGAAACACTACCTCAATCAAGAAATGGAAGAGCGAGGAGAGCCTTCAACTGCCCTCCAGAGGGTCCTGCTTGCTGAGTTTGTCCTTGCCCCTGTCCTTGCTTCTTCGGGCAATCCTTGCTAAAATGTCCAGACTCTCCGCAATGAAAACACTCGCCTAACTTCCTCTTCTTCTTCCTGCAATCCTTGGCCAGATGTGCCCAGTGATCCCACATAAGTTGCACTTCCTCCTTTCTCTTGACTTGTTGTCCTTGCTATTGTTGTTCTTGCCTCATTTTTAGGAATCTACCTTCTCGCCTTGAGACTCATTTGCCTTGACCTCCTTCTTGCCCCTCTTATCTTCCTCTTGAAGCCGGGCCATATTCACCAAACTCTCGAAAGTCGCCCCTATGGGTATATGAGAGATGGCCAAACCGCGCAATGGCTCATTCAATCCTAGAGCAAAGCGTAGGGCCTTTTTCTGAGCTGTGTTATGCAAGTCTAGACTGAACCGAGCAAGTTGATTAAACATATCCATGTATTCCCTAACTGTCATGTCCCCTTACTTTAGAGATAGGAGCCTCTCCATCCGAAGGTTCTCTTCTGTCGATGATAGAAACCTTAGTCTAAACCTTCTCCTAAAGTCATCCCAAGTCTGAATTGGCCTAGTAGTGGTGGTAACTACCCACCAATATGCAGCTTCCTCTTTCAATAACCATACCGCTAACAGAACTTTCCTACGGTCTTCTACATCCAAGATAGCAAAGAGGTCTTCAGTTTCCTTTAACCAGTTTCTTGCTTCAACAAAAGTATTCATCCCGACAAAATTCTTGCCACCCATCGCCTTAAAGTCCTTACAAATCTTCGCGAAATCCGTTTGCTGATGGTGAGGAGGAGGGGGAGGAGGAACCTCAGCTACGGGAGGAGGAGAGATGTTAGCCACGGGGGAAGGAGGAGGAATGTTCGTGGGGCCGGCTTCATTCTCCCTTGCCTCCATGTACCTTCTAAACCAAATAGGTACTGGTACGCCCTCAAGAATGGAAAAATTATCGGCCATACTGAAACGAAGAAAAAGATAGATAGATTCAGAACGAAGAAACGAAGGATAGTGCTAATGGCTGTTGGGGAATAGACTTTTTTTAAAATAAACTAGACTTTTCTTGGAAAATAATTAATTGGTTTTGAAAATAGTTTTTCAAAAGGTAAGTTTTAAAAACCTTTTGCTCAAATCTTGTAAACCTTATGCTCTGATACCAAATGTAACACCCCACCTCCGCCAATGCCGCTCTTGCAAGGACACTAGCTTTGGAGGGGCGTTAAACGAGGTAAACATGCATGCAGATATCACAAGACAGAACATATAAGTGAAACAGAGTAGTAAAGCAGCGGAATAAACTAGCATTTCAAAACCATAGTCAAGTTACATCAAAGTACTTGGTCATTATTTTCCCATAAAACAAAGTCTAGAACATAAACTGAAAACTGAAAAAGAAACATAAAGTAACTATCCCCAAAGTAGCATAAGGCCATAGCATGCTCAAACCATACGTGAGCTATCCAGAAAAGCAGCTAAAGATCCAGCTAGGTACCAGTGTTCCCACCCTGTAAACCTGAGGGGGGGGGGGAACGGAAGAAAAGAGGCGAAAGAAAATGGGTCAGTCAAAAAGACTAGTAAGTCCTATCTACTATTAGTATAAAAACTAATAAAGTTAACTGGACATGTAAAACAGAGATGAGATGTAGGGTGATAACTGGCATGGTGAAAAGTTAACAAGATAGATCAAGTGTGGCATCGCATATACAAGGTTAAGTTGCACCAAGTGTTTACTAGTATTCCTATCCATGTCAAGTATAAACAAGAAATGATCCCTTGGCCCAAAGCTGGCCCACATCATGAGATGACCTAAATCGAGGTACAACTATTCGGTCTAGTCGATCGGCTCCCTATCAGCCTAACTCGTCGTGTATCGGTGTCATACGGTCCAAACATGAAATGTGCTAGGTCCACCCTAGGGTGTATCCGGCCCTAGGGTGTCAACCATTGACACGAAACAAGCACGCACAGTCAAAACCTACTGGTGCACAAGTCTGTCTTTCATCCCCGGACAATGTGCACGACCATGGTCCGTCGGAATCTACTATGGCGCACCTACTTTTGCCGTCTTTTTGGTCACTTACACTCCAGCCCAGTAATCGTGCCCCACCCTAGCCTAGTCCCTAGGGTATCCGATACTCCCTAGTGGGTTACTGTTGAGAAGGACCACGTAACTAGGGTTTTCTAGTGGGTTAAGTGTGGTTAACCCCATCCAATCAAGTATCAAGTTGGTTAAGTGTATCCAAGGTTCATGACTTAACCGCGTCAACCCATCATGTCTAATTGGTTAAGTATTCAAGTGGTCCATGACTTAACCCTACCATGTGGCATTAATTAGTTTAATGCACCCAACCTCTCACATTAGACCTTGTTGTGGTTACTAGTTAAGCCGGGCGGGTCCGGGTAGCTTTACACCACAACCTAGTCTAACCTCGGGTTTAAGCACAACATGACCAACTACTCACATTGGGTCCTATTGTTTGTAGCCACTAGTTAAGCCGGTCGGTTCCGGGTAGATTTATGCTAAAAACTCAACCCAACCTCTAGTTGGCCACTTTCATGTTTTCTACATGTCATGTCCACGTTCGTGTTTTCAAGCATAAACACATGTCAAACTTTCATGTCATGTTTTCGATTCATGTTATTCAAGTTTGCCCCACTACCCATAACGTATTCCCATCGCACGTAAATTCGCATCAACACAAATAGATCAAAGAGGGAACATAACTATATGACAAGGTGGGCATAAGGTGGCAAAGTCTATCCCAAGTCAAACATGGTGATATTTGAGGCCAAAAAGGGGTTCAACGTACTAGCATATGGCCTCAACATGTATGATAGCATAAAAGGTGTCTTGGCCTCAAACATATCAAACAGCATAAGGGTGATTTGGCCACAAGCATGCACACTAGCATAAGGGTGATTTGGCCACAAGCATGCACAATAGCGTAAGGGTGATTTGGCCACAAGCATGCACACTAGCATAAGGGGTTAAGGTTTGGCCACAAGTTAAACATGGTGGCATATGAGGCAAAACGTGTTCATAAACTTGCATATTACTTCATAGGCCTCAAAACATGCATAAGTCAACTTAAGCAAATAGGTGAAACATGATCATAAATGACCTAGGATGATGACTAGAAGTTCGCATATAACATTATATGCAAGTTATCATGAAGGTTATGAGAGTTCTCATGTTGCATAATGCAACATTCCAAATCAAAGGTCATAGCTTTCTATGCACAAAGTCAAGGTGATAGCTTTACAAACTTGCATAGGGTAAATCAATGCATAACATGATAGAATCAAAGCACGAATCATACTTAGGCCAAACTCAAATTGCAACATGTAACATTTAACTTCATAGTTAGAATCTAAGAGTAGTATAGGGCTTACAATGCTATGAAGACTTATGAAATATAAATAAGATTGAGACGAAGCCACTAGCAAATCAAAACGCCCCAAATGAATATAAGCTCCAAGTTGTCTTGAGAAACAAGAGGCTCCTTTGATTTGTATGAAGAAATATCCTTGTTTTGATGAAGAAAGGTGGCTCTTTTACTAGCTTAGGACACTCAAACTTTCATGAAGAGGATGGAGGCCATGATAAGAAGATGGAGGCCATGATCAAGAAACATTTGGGCAGCATTTAGTTGTAGGTATGATTAATGAGGGTTTAGGCTAGGTCTAGGGGTCCTTTTATAGAGATTAGGGGTAGTTTAGACCATAGGATTAACCCTAAATTGAATCTGAGCCATCAACTCCCGTCAGAAACTTCCAGAACAAGACCCAACATGTCAAGATGGTGCACCTGAAAAACTGGTCCGACAGGGGGGTCGACCCCTGGTTCGACATGGGTGTCGACCCATAGGGGGGGTCGACAGGGGTGTTGACCCCTATGTCGACCCTGCCTGGGGGCAGGAAAATTTCCCCCCTTTTCTGCCTTGGTTGCAATTCGAATCTGAATTCGAATTTGAACTGTTTTCGGGCTTGGAATTTTCTGAAAACTTCATTGGGCCATAACTTTGTCATACAGACTCCGTTTTTCGAAAACTCGGACTCTATTTCGCGTATTTTTCCGAGACGAACGCAATGGCACAGCCCGTTTCCCTTGATTCGGATTTTACAATTTAATTCTGCCTTGATTTACGTTATAACATGTTATTCAAAAATACGGGTTGTTACAGATCGTTGGATACTCATCATCGCCAGCCAGTGGGATGCGGAAAGACTAGAGCTAAAATCAATAGACCATTCACCTTTCACTATCAGGGTATGGTGGTTGAGGGAAGACGCCAAATGAATGTTTAGATTGTTTGTTATTAGGGGCAGTCAATTAGTTCTTGTAGTCTTTAGTAGTTGAGGGAGGGGCCGAGGTGGGGCCATAGCCACCATGGAAAACAGACCCTAGGAATATCTGTATTTTGAGGCTCTTAAAGGCGGGCCTGCACAGATGTGGAAAAGCTCCCAACCGAGTTCAGTATTTCTTTTATCGCCCTGCCAGGGAACTTGGTGCACATTAGAAGACGTGTGATTGAGGCATCGCGCTACGATTATAGTACATACGTGGGACAGTCTAGATGCATGCATTACTGCTCTGGGTGATGTATCGTAGACTTGAGGGCATTACTTCGGAATGAAATTTGATTCGATCGATGGTGGCAATCTGTACGCTTACGTAGCATAGTAATGACAGATAAATGCGGAATGTAACATTGTTATGTAGAGATCGATACGTCACTCTGACGTAGGATGGGAGACTATGTTCGCTTCTGTGGCATTACGGTGGAAACCATGCAGGTGGGGCACCATAGTGTGTATCTCGATATTGAGAGGTAGCTACATACATAGTGTATTAGGTAAATCCATTGGAAAGTGAATGGGCACGACCTGTGTGTAAGCCTTGAGTGATGTTAACCCAAGTAACCTAATGATTAAGAAAATGTAATGGAACGGTTTATATAGGGATCATTCTGTTTTTTATATACTAGTATTAGTGCAGTGTAGAGAAACGTATTTAAGAAGCACAATATATTCTGTTCAACTAATCTTCCTCTGTTCACACTTGTCCTTGTTATTGTTATCTTGTTCTTCCAGTTTTACATACCTTCCATGATACTTTTATTTATTTATATTTAAAAGTAACTGGACTAGCTAGACTTTATGTCTGACCCTTTTTGTTTCCTCTTCGCTCTCTTCCGTTCCCCCCTCAGGTTCTCAAGGTGGAAGTGCTCAGAGTTGATTTGGATTCTTTTGGCTTAGCTTGGATTTTGGATATTGATGTACCGCTTTGACTTCTTGTCAACTCTCTTATGGCTTCACATGGGAAATATGGTTTTATGCTTTTGTACTCCGATATTTTTAGCAAGACATATTATTAATGTAATTGGTTACTTCAAACTTATGATGTAAACTCAGTATTTGGGACTAAGATGTTTTGATTTAAATAAAGTTTTTAATTCCGCTGCTATTTTACATGTCTGTCATGTGATATTATGTTCTTATTTACCTATAATGCTTTACGAAACTTAATGCATTCTATATAGAGTGACATTAACGAACGTGGGGTATCACATTTGGTCTTAAAGCATATAAGATCGGATAAAATATTTTGGAAATGGTTTTCAAAAAGTCTCAAAAACAAAATATTTTAAAAAAAAAAGTACGCTTTTGAAAGGCATATTTCCCAAAGCCATAAATATCTTCTCGATTCTCCGCTTGATTCCTTTTCCTTTTTGTTCGGGGGACCATTTCTTCCCGAAAGGGTATCCCCATTTTGGCATTGTTCCGTAGGCATGTTAAAACTACGGAACATGTCGAAGGGCAAAGAAGTGCCCAACCTCCATCTGAAGCCGCGGTAGTTTCACCTGCGGCTTATTTTCTCTCAAGCCTCATAAGGATTTCCGTGCAATGGAGGCAGCTTTCAAGAGACTTGTTATCATGTTGCACAAGGATGGTAAAACGGAGAATAAGGGAGTTGGGGCTAAGGAGAACAACCCAAAGACGAAAGAAAATGGTGGCTTAAGAAGGGAATATAGATGAAAGAAGAAAAGAGGAAACACCATAACTTCGGAACGGTGGGTCATCTGAAAAAGGACTGCAGAAAGAGGAAAGGCACTTGTTACCACTTTGGTAAGGCGGCTTATTAAGGAGTGCGCAAAGAGACAAGGTCAGAGGGCATGTACTTCTAGAGGGCAAACTAATGTTCTCATAGCTGGTGGACAGGATAGGGGTAGGAAAGTTTTCGTCGAAGGTTTGATTTCTATTTCTGATCATCCTGTTAGGATTCTTTTTCTGGCGCTTCACATTCTTTTATATCTGATCCTTTAGTTGAGTCTCTGCACCTAGATACTAGTATGGTTTTTATATCCCATTATTGTCTCAAACCCCATTGGAAGTACGGCTCATTTATCGAGGATTTGTCGGGGTTTGAGAATCTCTGTGTTAGGCGTCGAGTTTGATTGCGACGATATGTTCTTGATTTCATAAGATACGGTTTGATTCTAGGGATGGATTGGTTAACCAAATATGGAGCCATTCTAGATTGTGAGAGCAGAGTTGTTAGACTTCTGACTTGCTATGGAAAGACTCCCGAGATTTCTTACGACCCCAAAAGGGTTTGTCATGCTTAGTCTCCTATAACCTCTTGATATATCTATCGATGATTTGCAATTTGTACCAATAGTTGCGAGTAACCTAATATTTTTGATGAGGCTCGGGGTTAACCCTCGAGGCACGAGATTGGTTTTCGCATATACTTGGTGGACAATGCAAAGCCAGTTGCATTGCCTGTGCGACATGTGACTCCTAAAAGAAAAGAGGGAACTTTGTAAGCAAGTAGGGGAGCTACATGATAAGAGGTTTGATAGGTGTATCATATCGGGATGGGAAACCTATTGAAGACAGTCCTTAAGGAAGCCCATCATTCTGAATTGACTATTCATCCAAGTGGTGATAAAATGTATAGAGTTTGAGGTAGTGTAGCCAAACTTGCGAGAGAAAGTGAAAGTAGAGAAGGAAGCAACGATTGGACGAGTTCCGACTTGCATACTTGGATCGGAGGTTAAGAAATTATGCAACCAAAAAGTGAAGCTAGTAAAAATGCAATGAGGAAAGGACCGCGAGGATGCTACTTGGGAGGCTGGAGACAAGATTTGCGCTTCATATCCTTTCCTTTTTGAGAATATGTTCTTAACTTCTTTTTCCAAGCTTCGAATTAATACTTGTATCTATCGTTTGAATATCTCCTATTGATCTAGTCTTTAAGTAGAAAACTAATGAATGTAAACATGTGTTTGAGACATGTTATGTTTGATAGATGCAAGTGTTTGCTAGTGATTGCTCGTGGAAGCATATACACACATAATAGGCTCTAGATCAGCTTAATCACTTACATATTGCATATGGATGTGTGTGCATTTCAAATTTTTATAAATGAAAATGGGTGTATCATTACATTGATGTTGCATTTGGATGGATGATTATGCACATATATAGAACTTACATGTATTAGGATGATTTGCATACATTTTGATTGCATGGCACAAACACACATTGCATTAAGGAGGTCAACTGAATCAGTAGACCGTCTTTCGCATTAGCTTGCGGACATATACACACACTATTGCATATGTTCATAAAATCATTAGAAATTCCTTAAGGACAATGGATGCCTGTGATTTCTAGATAAATGTATGATTGCTGGATGTAAGGATATACGTTCTTCTTAACTTAGAGATTTCGGGGATGAAATCCTTTAAGTAGTGGAGAATACAATACCTTGAATTTTAACGACAAAAAAGATGATAAATTAAAGAATAATTAATTTGAAATACACTATTAACAATGAATTAAGGAAAACTTAATTAAATATCCAGAATTAAGAAAAACGGACTGCGCCATTGCGCCCGTCTCGGAATTCTGGTCAAGATAGACAATAAATTTGCGTAAAACGGACTCCTATGAAGAAGTTACCAAGGTTTCAAGTTTGTATATGCGCAAGAAGTATATATATATATATGTATATGTATATATATATGGTCAGAAATTCAAAATTAGGTCCAGAAATTCAAAAATCGGTTCAAAATTCGAAATTTGGGGAGGCGGCAGATTTCCTGCCCAAGGGTGTCAACCCCTTCAAAGGGGGGTCAACCCCTTTAAATGGGTGTTAACCCCATCAAAGGGGGGATCGACCCAACCAAAGGGGTGTCGACCCAATGGGGTCGACACCGTGGTCGACCCTATAAGGGGGGGTCGACCCCCTTGAGCATATCTAGATGATATACTTCGTTTTGTATCTGGACACCTTTCTGAGCAAGATTCATTGATCCTAGGCTATATACGGGACCCTAAACCTAGGTTTTTATTCATTTGAAAAATGGTGGCGATGGTGGAGCTCTGCTACAACGTAAATTGAATGGCCTTTTCTTCTCCAAATCCAATTCAGCAAAGATTATACAAATTCAATGATTGCTACAACAACAAATCCAACGTGTTCTTCACAGTAATTTGGATCCATTTCCTTAGATCTATTCACTGTGAGTTCATGTTATTTTTAGATCTAAATATTTAATTGGTAATCATAAAATGTAAATAAAAATTGGATATTGGATCTATACATAAACAAGTTCTGTTATGACATAATTATCAGATCTGCCTTTATATGTTCATATCGTCACCATGTCAAATCTTGTTATAATATGCCTATTCAGTTTTATGCCTATTTCTATCAGTTTATTATTGATTCGCTATTATGCCTATTCTTGATTCTCTTCCCTCTCTTTTTTCCCTTTTACATTTATATAGCCTGGCTACCTTCGAGCCTAGGCCTAACGCTGAAATATGCGAACGTGCAAAATTGGGAACGATTGGGAAAGACATAATCTGGGGCATAATTAGTATTGGAAAATATGAATACAAATTTGGGCATAAAATTTTGGAAATACACGAATATGTATTTAGGCATACATTGGAAAATATGATTGGGCGTAAATTGGAACATATGCAAAATATGATTTGGCATAAATTGGAACATATGTAAAATATGATTTGGCATAAATTGGAACATATGTTAAATATGATTTGGGCGTAAATTGGAATGTATGTGAATATGAATTTGGGTATAACTTGTGCTGAAATATGTGAATACGGATTTGGGCATAATATATATATATACACACACACATATATACCTTTGATTTATGACTTGGGAAAAAGGGAATATTGTGCATAGTGAAATATGAATTAAAAAGGGGCATGAAAATCTATATTTGGAATAGGGAAATTTATTAATATGAATATGCCTGAAATAATGGAACCGTAGTAATGCTTAGACACGATGTTAGATTGCACTTGTGGTATAAGTCTGGCCGGAGCCGCCCGACATATCCAGCGACCACAAGTGGTTAATCTAATGTGAGGGGTTTAATGCATAATAGCAGCATGACACGAGGTTAAGTCTAAACTTGTGGTTTAAGTCTGTCCGAAGCCTCTCGGCATATCTAGCATCCACAAGTGGTTGACTTAGATAAGATGTTTATGCTTGTCCTAGGGACAAGTGGAAATTATAACTTAGGTTATAATAAATGGAAAAGGGGATAGAATAACTCATGTAAGGGGATAAGCTGTACTTAATTGTAAATTAAGTTATTTACAAGAGCAAGAATCTGAAATCTATGGGTGAGGATAACATAAGTTATATTTATGGAAGGGAGACTTATTAGTAAACCTTAGTTAAGAGAATTAAATTAATAAGTAAACAATGATAAAATGGAATTATGATTAAATGAGAAAGAATGAGGAAAACTTATGAAAGGATATAAGTTATATTTAATCATAAACGGTATGTGATAGGTTAATTAGGAAACATGTGAATTGAGATATATTTAATAACATATTAAGTAGGACATGTTATTGTAATGATGCAACCAAGCAAGAATACTAAAGAGATTGTGGATTATAGACCTTGGGCCACAATCTAGAGAATAACATGTTGTGGGCTTATTAATGAACTTTAATGGGTTAAGATATATAACTAAAATTAATAAGCAAAAGGAACTTGGTAACTTGATTAAGAATTTAAAATGAATGAAAATAACCAAGTTAAATGAAAACTTGATGAGGTAAGGCAAGCGCGTAAAAGAGCGTTTAGGCATAGGGTCTAACAACATATTAAAGTGAGGCATTTGGACCAGTCCGCACGTTTGAGTGTGAATAACCCAACGGGGTAGATCATCGTGGTGTTATAAGGCACGAGCGGAGCGCACTTTTATCTGATTACTTTTTCAGCTCCGAAGGACTGGAAGAGGAAGCACACGGCTTCCTGAGATACGTAAGGTGCTCCTGATAGTCCTCTGTGTGGTGACAGATGTTTAGGCTGTGCTCGTAGAGGTTGGATCTGCGCGTAACTACTAGGTGGGTAGGCCTTGACTGCAAATGTAGCTTTGCAGTTAGAATGCTGTGACATGGTGACACTGGGGTGATTCTTCGGTTGCCTTAACTGGGAGGCAAAGTGTCACGACCAACAATGATAGTAGATCGTCGGATACCCGTCATCGGCAGCCAGTGGGATGCGAAAAGACTAGAGCCAAAACCAATTGACCATTCACCTTTCACTATCAGGGTACGGTGCTTGAGGGAAGACACCAAATGTATGTTTAGGTTGTTTATTATTAGGGACAGTCATTTAGCTCTTGTAGTCTTTACTAGTTGAGGGAGGGGCCGAGGTGGGGCTATAGCTACCATGGAAAACAGACCCTAGGAATATCTGTATTTTGAGGCTCTTAAAGGCGGGCCTGTTCAAATGTGGAAAAGCTCCCGACCGGGTTCCGTGTTTCTTGTATCACCCTGCCATGGAACTCGGTGCACATTAGAGGATGTGCGATTGAGGCATCGAGCTACAACTACCTTACATATGTGGGACAGTCTAGATACATGCATGACTGCTCTGGGTGATATATCGTAGACTTGAGGGCATTACTCCAGAATGAAATCTGATTCGAACGATGGTGGCAATCCGTACGCTTACATAGCATAGTAATGAAAGATATATGCGGAACGTAACATTGTTATGTAGAGATCCGTACATCACTCCGATGTAGGATGAGGGACTGCGTTCACTTATGTGGCATTATGATGGAAACCGTGCGGGTGGGTACCATAGGGTGTATCTCGATATTGAGAGGTAGCTACATACATATTGTATTTGGTAAATCATTGGAAAGTGAATGGGTACGACTCGTTTATAAGCCTTGAGTGATGTTAACCCAAGTATCCTAATAATTAAGAAAATGTAATAGAACGGTATATGTAGGGATCATTTTGTTTTTGATATACTAGTATTGGTGTGGTGCAGAGAAACATACTTAAGAAGCGCAATATATTCTGTTCAACTTATCTTGATCTGTTCACACTTGTCCAAGTTATTGTTATCTTGTTCTTCCAGTTTTTATATACCTTCCATGATACTTTTATTTATTTATATTTAAAAGTAACTGGACTCGCCAGATTTTATGTTTGACCTTTTTGTTTCCTCTTCTCTCTCTTCCGTCCCCCCCCCCCCCCGATCTCAGGGTGGAAGTGCTTAGAGTTGATTTGGATTTTTTCGGCTTTGCCTAGATTTTTGATATTGATGTGCGTCTTTGACTTCTTATCAACTCTCATGGCTTCACATGGGAAATATGGTTTTATGCTTTTGTACTCTGATATTTTTGGCAAGACAGATTATTAATGTAATTGGTTACTTCAAACTTATGATGTAAACTCAATATTTGGGACCAAGATGTTTTGATTTAACTTAAGTTTCTGATTCCGCTGCTATTTTACATGTCTATCTTATGATGTTATGTTCTTATTTACTTGTAATGCTTCACGAAACTTAATGCACTCTATATAGAGTGACATTAACGGACGTGGGGTGTCACAAGTTTAGCTTTATAGTAAAAGATTCCTTCCTAAACATCGTAAATATCATCGAATTTCGTGATGCTTATGGTGATTAAGTGTTTGAGAGAGTCTGAAATTTCTTGAGTGATTCCTATATCTGTCTGGAAGCTTATAGATTCATTTCAAATTGGTGGTCTTCAGTTTGAACACCCTTCAACTTGGGAGAAGCTAATTTTCTATCAGCGGTGAGACTCTTAACTATCAAGTCTTCTCTAAATAGTATAAATTCTTTACTGGTAGTGCTTTTGTATGTATGTCACTTTTCTGGTATGACGTTGGTATGTGGTTAGCCTCGATTTTGCTGTTGTTAACTTGTTCTCAGACAAATTATAGATCAAATTCCATGTGTTTGGTCCTTATATGCAATATTGAGATAGCGGAAAATGACACATCACTTATGTAATGATCTTTTTTTTAACAATTAGATATTTAAATATTAATCCTTAAATTTTCCAGTTGATGGTTCCCAAATGGGATTTTTAACAAATAACCAAAACAAGATTTGAGACTATTTCCATTGAGTTTGGGTTGTTGCTACGTAAAGAATAAATACGTAGGTCATTATATTTTGAGTTTGGACTAGTTGGTGGTTATATCGATCTTGAAATATTTGTAAATAGTCGTTCTGGGTGTACAACGTCAAATTATGAAGAAACGTATATTTCTGAAATCATTGTAGCGAGTTGTTGCATGCCATAAAGTTTCGCAGCGATGGGATGTATCATTTGACCATGCGTAAATAAGACGCATGTTAATTTCTATAAGAAACTAATATCGTATAATTTGAGTTTTAAAGCCTAATTTTTGCATATAATCGAATTTGGTCTCGGAATAAGTTCTTTTGGTTTTAGAATTCTTTTTACATAGACGACGACAACCGACATGTATTGATTGAAGATATCGATTTTTTTGGGCTTATTGGAGAATAAATTATAGTCTATATTACCCTTAAACCGATTTTCTATTGGGTCGGGTACTGTAGATCTCCTCTTTCTTCACAAATCCATGTCATTTTTTCCTTTTCTTTGAAAAATTATTCTCGTTAATTCTCTCAACGAAAAATCCCGATTCAATGTTCATTAGATTCTTATGGATGGCCTCTTCACTCAAGTATCATTTTCGTGATTCTAGGAGATGGTCAATGTGAGGTGCTTAAAACTAGAATTGTTTGCAAGAAACAATTGTCGTGAAACCGAGACCAGAATCAAGTTCAGGACGAAGAGGGGCATGTAACCACGCATTTGTGGGTGTTGTGTGACAACTCGGAATATACAAGCCAATTTAAAAATTTTAATTTGGTTATTTTAAAGAATTTGGAGGAATTGAAGTAAAATATTTCAATAATATAATGAGTTAGAAATAGTGAGGCAATTTAAAATTTTGAAATCAAACTTTGACTGAATGTATAGGATGCAAAATATAACGGATTTTAGCAAAACAAAAAATATTTAAATCTGTTTAAGAATATCTTTCTAATGAATCTGAAAAATTGAAATTTCATAGCGGGAATCAAAAGTTACGACCCGTTGAATATTCAGAATGGTCGCTACGGAATAAATATAGCCCTTGAAAATTGACATTTTGCAAACGACCTCAGTTTTTGACAAAACCACTTTTGTTGGATCCGGGATGTCAATTTATTGCTATGTTTCAAATTCCATAATTTTTGGAATTAATATGTGAGCGTGGCAAAGGAAAATGTGTTTGGTTGATTTCAGTCAAGTTGGATCGACCAGAAAATGGCCATTTTTCAAACGGTCTCAGAATTCGATGAAATCAGGTTTTTGGGACCGTATCATCCCAACATGGCTAGATTTATTTTTCGGGAATTTTTAGAATCAGTATATGGCCCCGGCAAATTAAAATGTACGTTCAAAAAAGAATTTGAATGTCTTATACTTTAATTTGAAGAATAACTGACTGTAACAGTCGAATGGGCCTACGAAACATATTCCATTGTGTCCGTGATGGGGGTATTTAGCTAAGGGCGACAGTCGTTGGGTTTGAATCGGAGTTCGTATTGAAAAACCCCTAATTTTTGAAATAATATAAATATCGGTGAATAGGATTTTTTTTCTTTCATTACTTAATTTTATAAAAATATAAACCCCCCATAACCTGCTCTCGACGGTGAACTGCGCTCCATCGTTCCCGACCGATTTCCGTCCAAAACACTTCGAATTAGCCCCAGCCCCTTTGGAACTTTTTGAGGCTCTCCTCCTCCTCTTCAAATCCATATAAGGTTCACCAACCCTCGTTGCTCCATCATCGAGAATCACCTCCCTGAAGTTGCCCACTTCACAGTGCTGCCTTGCACTCACGCCGCCACCAAGTAGGACCACTCCCCCTCGCGCCTGAGCGCCATTCCACGCTCTTCAAGGTGGTGTACTTCGATCCCATCCAAGTGCAATGGATTTGCCGCGAAATCAAAACCTAGTTCGGAAGGTTTAGCTGAAGGTAACAACCTTTATTTTCGAAACAGAAAATAATACTTCTAAGTGTTGCAAATCATGATTTTCAAACAAAAATCATATCTTTTTGCTATGTTGACGAAATTCGATGAAACAAGAAACATCGGACTCGTAGCTACGACGTCTACATTCTAGAAGAAGCTAGAACGTGTTCCGAGCTCACTACAAATTTCAGAAGGATTAAAATCAATGTGACACATCTAAATTCAATATGGAATGGAAATGCGTTGTATAAATTATATGAGCAAGATATAAATTATATATGCGTTGTACACCACATGTATGAGCGTTGTATAAGTTATGCGAGCGATGAATAAATTATACATGCATTGGAAAAAATCATATATGTGTTGAAATGGAAATGAAAATTATTTATATATGTATATATATATACACACTCCCCTCGTCCACAGACCATGGACGATATAAATTGATTGTGTATGACGTGAAATTGATTGATAATACGAATGGCTGAAAATTAGTTGAAATACGAATGGATAGAAATACTTGTTTGTGGTTGAAAGGATTTGTTTGTGGTTGAAAACAATGGGAAATGTTGTGGAAAATTCATATGATATGAAATTGATCTTAGATCATTTAGATAAGCCCCTTATGGAATGCCGCGAGGCCTAAGGTAGTGCGAGGAACCGTACTCGGGACGGTGCCGGTTTTTAAACCCCTACCGTTATGCTGTTGAAAATTTCAGTAATATCTATGTGTTTGAATTATTTTCATGTATTGAATTATATTCATGTGTAGAATGAACTGTTTAGATAATAAAAATCACATTTTCATTATGTGTGTGAAGTATATGAAGTGTGCATGTATGAGATATTCATATGTTGAATGATATTCATGTGTTGAATAAATTGTTTGAAAAGTAAAAATAACATTTTTATCATAGATATGGAGTAAATAAAATAGTAGGGTTTTAAATAAATTATTTTAACTTCAAAAATAACATTTTATCTTATGTATGAAGTAAATAAAATATCCATGCTTCAACTAAATTGTTTTAACGATAAAAATATCATTTTTATTATATGTATGAATTAATTAAAATATTAATGTGTTGAAAAGAATTCATGTGTTGAATAAATGGATTGAATAATAAAATTAACATTTTATTGTGAATAGGAAGTGTTAAAAACATTCATGTATGGAATAAATATTTTTAATGATAAGAATATCATTTTTATCATGTATACAACCCTCTAAAAATACCCATGTGTTGAAACATATTTTTGTTCGCCAAAAATATCATTTTATCCTATGTATGAAGCGTTAAAAATAACCGCATATTGAAATAAACATTTGTTCGCTAGAAATATTATTTTTAGTTTAGTTCTGCATACATATACATGTGTTGAACATGAATATGGATTAGCTATTGAGTAAAGAATATATTTGCGTGCCCGACAAATAGGTAAACCTTAATGAGTTGACAACGCGATTTTATTATTATATAAACTCCTGTGAATGCCATTGGATGCGGAGTGCTTGTTGTTATGTGTGAAATAATAAATGTCGCCATAGGATAGCCACAATTAATTTTTAACTACACTACATGGAATGCTTCTTGAAGATAGCATACCATATCATATACCACATAAGCATTTGGAGCTTATGTGACGAGGTTGAAGATGTACCATACAAGCGAGAGTCTTGTACGACAATGACTATATTTCAGGTTGAACTGAAGACTGATATGGACTATATAAAATATAACGATAAATTGCCATATTAATAAAAAAACACGGGTCTGGAGATGACAATAAACACGTCTCTCTAGTCACCTAGGCACAAAAACCATTTATAGGGTGACGAGAATTTATTCTCTGGAGTTATGATCTATACACACTCCCCTGTGGACACTGGAATATATCACTATAAATATGTGCATGCTTTTTAGGATTTATTGGATGCCTAATATGGCGCAATAAATTTCCAAACCCCTCCCCGTACAAAGGAGGTTATGGCGAAATTTTCTGAAATTTAAAGGTGTTAGTGAAATATTTGAAGTGAAAAATGATGTGGAAATCATCGAATGAATTATATATATATATATATATATGAATATAAATTAAATAAAGCGAATAATGACGCTGCAGTTCATGTTTTGGAATCGTAATTTTAAACGATTATATAGAGAAATCCGACCATCGAATTTCGCCGAAACCGAAATCGTTAGGTTCGCTTTGGAAAAATCTTTCCAACGATATAAAGTTTATTAAAATCCAACGGTTGGATTGTGTGGAATGTTAAATTAAAATCTGAATAAAAACAGCGCCATAACGAATTATATATATATATATATATCAATTAAATAAAACGAATAACGACACTGCAGTTCGTGTTTTGGAATCGTAACTTTAAACGATTATATAGAGAAATACGATCGTCAGATTCTCCCGAAACTGGAACCGTTGGGTTCGCTTTGAAGAATTCTTTCCAACGGACTTAACTTCGTTAAGATCCGCCGGTTAGATTTTGATAAATGTGTAAATAAAATTTAGAGAAAAACAGCGCCAGGGCCATGTTATGGCCTGAAATGTCGTTTAATTAAATGGCGCTATTTTTTAAATAAATAAAAATATTGATATATCGTTATAAAATATTATAGGCGATATGGAATGGAAATAAACCGATTCTACTTGGTTTGCTTGATATTTGATGGTTGAATGTGTTTGACATTAAAATTATATAAAGAACAGAAATGTGCATGTCGAATAATTTAACCATGGACAGAATTGATTTGAATTCTAATATACGTGAATTATTTGAAAAGGCCAAGTTAATTCTCATTTCAGATAATTGATCGACGAATAAATGTCGAAGATATGAAGACGGTGTAAGACCGGTGATCTTCACATCGTGTAGATTACTACCGATGCCTTTGAGATGGGAAGCTCCCTTGATGAGGTTACAGTGGTAGGGTCTAGATGTACTTGTTGATCGTCCGGATATGCGAGGGACTTTCTCTTGAGTTTTCTTTTGAAACATATATGCACTAGTAATGATATCAAATGATTTTGCTTTACACGTATTAAGCATATTTTGACCATTATAAGGTAAAAGCCTATCCTCCGGCTTGCGTTGCATTGTATGATTGGACTTGGGTCTTATGATGGCTGCATTTTTATATAAAGCATTGCGTTGTTTAAATAATTTACCTTGTTTAATGCACTGGCAATAACTGGAGTAAACCCGTTCCGCGAAAGTGGCGTGGTCCTATGATTTGCCTTGTTATTGTTGTTTATCCAAGTAAGTAGATTTCTCATACCAGTCTCATGACTGACTCATAGTTTGTTTCACTTTGCAAACTCGGGTGCCCTTATTTTCACATGGGCAGCCTAGTGACAGGTAACAAGGTATATTTTGGCTTTTGCACTATAGCATGGAGTGCATCTTTTGGCTTGTATGGCGAGGACTTGACTTCTCAGTATTTTGGCTATGTGATGTTATGCCATTAGTACCTTATGTATATGATTCTGCTTATCGCGATGTAGACAGATTTACTTCTATTATGTATTTATGATGTATATGTACCAATGAACTTGATATAGACTGATCATTTCCTTTCATGCACTAAGCTGTATCCTACACTGTGCTACTCTGATGCTTATTACATGTTATGATTCCATTGTCATATTGATGTAAATTATTTTATTTTCTATTTATGCTAGTATATGATCTCTGCTAATGATGACTAATATGTTATATTACAATGATTATCCTTAATTCCGTCGTATGGAGTTTTGAGATCGTCACATGTTGGCCATTTTGGTGGTGCGTCATGACGAGGCCAGGGAGATTATAGGGGCTGGATGTGTTTTTATAAGATGGCTTAGGGT
The DNA here is from genome assembly GCA_030737875.1 of Allium sativum. Taxonomy (NCBI): domain Eukaryota; kingdom Viridiplantae; phylum Streptophyta; class Magnoliopsida; order Asparagales; family Amaryllidaceae; genus Allium; species Allium sativum. Next base: position 526,815,508 of record CM060922.1, on the reverse strand, counting down.
ATGATGAGAGGGTGCAAAGAGTTCGAGCGCATGAAGAGAGACTCAATAGTGAAGTCGAATTCAATTTTGATGGAGCGTAGCTCCATATCATCGCAAGAAGGTGCAAGACCATGATACGGATGAACACCTGTGTATCATATTGGGTAGGAAATAGGATTGAAGGGTAATGTAACACCCTGCACTTTTCTTGAAGTGTGCTTCTAAAAGCACCTTGAAATGTGCTTCCTAACACCATGTTTAATTTAATCACTCTTAACTAAATTAATATACTTCCTAACACCAGTTTTATTCCTCCAATCAATCGCTAATCACCGAACGTATTCCATCTCCCGCCATTAGTTCAAATGTAAACCCTATTTCTTTTTATCATCTTATCTCGATCCATCAAATATAAACGTCGACTTGATTTGCTTTCTAAGATGATCCACCATCTACTTCTTCCCCAATTGATTCCTCTTAAACCCTAATTCTCAATTTTATTGTAATTTTAGGAAAAATTATTTTAGTAATCATCACTGTTGAATTTCTTAGCAATGAAGGGTGAGAACTTATATACGAACGAAGGTCTCGCGAATAGCCAATGCTCTAATGAAGAAGATGAGGTTATTTATCTTAAATTATTTTTGTATGGTTTCTAATGCTATTGCCTTTTTTGCTTCTGATTTTTAAAATTAAAATTATTGTTATGGTTTTAATTTTGTTATTGTGAGTAATAGGAGACATTGAGTATGCTAAATTCAAAAAACGATAATGCAGAAGAAAATAGCGTCGAATGAAGGAATAGCGAGAATAATTAAGGGCTGGGTGCCTATATTTTTTTTGGTGGTGGCCAGAGGCATATGTGTATAGGAAGGATGGTGGTGTTTAGTTATGGTGTTAGGAAGCACATTTCAGGGTGCTTTTAGCAGCACACTTTCTTGAATTTGGTGGTATATTTCTTGTTATTTTTAATTCCTTCTTTCCTACCAATCAGACCATATTTATTAAAATTATCAAATGTGGTGTTACAGGTAATGAGGTAATTAGTAATCAACTTATGTGTTAATCAGCATTTAAGTATTTAAATAATGGTGAAACTTATATCTCGTATAATTTTTGCATACGAGGTCGGAATTTGACATTGTTTCTTCCGTTAGACTCGTATTGACGAGCTCTACGCTTTAGAGCTTGTTTGGACTTATTTGTCTAAGGTAAATGATATTCTCTCTCATTAAATTGTATTTGTTCTACAGTATAAATCTGACGATTTAAACTGATTACTATTTATAAAATGTAAAATTTAGGATAATTGAATCTAGTAGATAATAAATAAAAAGGTCAAAAGTGATTTAAATAATTTTAACCTAAGTATCACATGTTTACATATTTACACACTATTTGTCCATTTATGTGCTATTATGCACTGTTTTAACTAAACTGTTGGATCTAAGTTAGTAGGACATATATTTCTCTTTGATTACTATTTATTAATTCTACTTAATTTGTTATTGCTATTATGGATGATTGTATGCTAGTTTAGGAATTTGGATGACTATTGGTTACATGGCCGGATTATTTGCTGAGTTTAATATAAAACGTCATTCGTAGGCAATCTAGTATTTGAAATTCTCGTTCGTTAGAGTTTTTGGTGCTTATCGATCAAATGCACACATCTGTGTATATTGATTGAAGGCACACGGATAATTGACTCAAAAGGATAAGATAAATTCTGGAAGGAGCTTCAGTGAGCAATGTTGGATTCGCGATGGAGCATCATTGGAGCTTTGCAAAGGAACTGAAAATGGAGCATGTAACACCCTGCAATTTAAATAATAAAAGTTTCAAAAATAATTACAGGAATAATGTGCATTTGAATTTGAAAACAAGTGTGTGTGATAAAAGGCATTAAATTAAGAATGAAATGGAAAGTAATTAACGTTAAATTACAGCGTTCCTTTAATTTACAATGCGTTCCATTAATGATATTAAAGGGGACATAAATGGAAAAAACGTAAAGTTCGAAAGTAGAGAATTATTTCTAGAATGGTAACACACATGTAACATGTATATATGTTTATTGCATATAAAAATATATAGATATAAATTTCCGAAGTAACACATGTTTGAATTTGAAAATAAATGCATGTCATAAATGGAATTAAAACACGTAACAAAGGGTATTTTATTGATGTTAGCGAAGTAATGTTCTAATTTAAAATGAGCATGCATGCATTAATTCCAGAAATGGTATGCGTTTGAAATTGAAACTAAAAGGGTGATAAAAATGAAATAATATTGAACAAAATGGGAAACGAGAGCAACATTAGAAACCAACGTTTATAACAATTAATCATGCACGATCAAATAGGAAGGGAAACATGGTCCAACATGTTAATACACATTTGGGTCAACCCAAACTTAGGTTGGTTCGACCTAGGAGTCACTACAAGAAAATTTCGTTTTGACAGCAAATGTTCTCAGCGTTTAAGGTGAAATGCGGTGAACCTTCTTTCTCAAAGAACATAATTCACGTGCCAACACTGACAATACCCCTTGTTTAAATGTTTAGTTTGCCGCTTCTCTCGTTTACTTTCCAGAAATAATTCGTCTTCCTTCTTTTATCTTTTTTGCCGCTCCCTTAATCAGCTCCCCAAATAATTCATTTTCCGTTTTTTTCTATTTTGTCGCTCCCTTAATCAGTTCCCTTTTATTTTCGCTTACCCTAAAATTTCGCTCATTTTCGTTTCTTCTTCTGGTGAATTTGATCATCTCTGGCGTAACCCTTTGGTCAGGCTTCAGGTATCCCTGATTCCTTTTTTTGGGTCTATTTGATTCATCGATTTTTAGGTTATTTTCATTGATTAATTTTACACACTCGATGAACTCGAGTTATTAATAAATTTCGATTGTTCTACAGGTAACTTTAAGCTCTTTAGCTTTGCTACCGAACCAACGGAGCTCGGATAATATGAGTAGGCTAGTCGATTCGTAAGGATAATTAAAAGGTATGGGTGAATAAAGAAATTTTCTAAAATATAGCAGAAGTTTTAATTGAGTTGGGTGCTTATGTCAGTACTTACGGACCTAATTTAATTATGCTTTAACAATTTTTCCCTTTTCCCTAGTTTATTGTTGATATCCTTTCGTTTTACATGTTGTGCTTGTTTTAACTTAATGTTTAGACTTATGAGACTATGTTATCTACAACAAGCAGCTGCTATTTACTTGGCTAAGTATCTATGAAAAAAAACTAATATGCTAGAATAAAGATTTTATTTTTGTACATCATGAGTTTATGTATACGTTATCTCCTTCAGACATTGAATAAAGATTTTATTTTAACTTATTCTTCCATTATCTTTTATCCTTAACCAGATCCATTCCCATTTGACAATTCTCTTTTTAATTTATGGGAAGATCCTTAATTTATCTAAAACATTTAAATTATGAACTTTTAATGCTTAAAGTTCCATTTTACACAATGATATAGATAACGTTAACTATTAGGAGTGCTTCTTTTACTATTTAAAATCAGGTTATGTTTTGGACTCCGACAGATTAAAAAAAAGACATCTCATTACCCAAAATTATGGAGACTATTGTTAGTGATTATGGTCATCATGGGTACAAAATAATGCAATATGCAATTCGTCTTGTGGAGGTACATGAGATCATGGACTTTGAATGTGCATGTAGATAAATTTGTGTTCTGCATTTGTACAAGAACAATCTCTATTGCGTACATGCCCACTGGGATTTAAATTACATACCCACTAATACTTAACTATCATTTCACTTCTATATTAGAGTTTCTATTACAGAATTTCTCCATGACAGATGGAGAAATAAAAAATGAAAATAGAAATGTAGATTTAATCTTATTTTACGTGAATCACTGATATAAGTATGATCGATCAACTAAGTTGCTTGATATTGTTCATATTGAATAAGTCGCTATTCCATAATAACTAGTTTTAGCTACCCAGCGGCAAGGAGATGAATTAAATTACTCATTTCATAGCTTATGGGTATTATGCACGCACCTGTGCAGAATAGTGCAACATTTTGACACAAAACCGTACCAAAAATAAGTGGTGTACATATGCTGTTTTAGGTACCAGAGTTTTAAAACAATGTACAACTAATGTGTCGATCCAATCTATGGGTAGGTCGACCCATAACACGTTTAAATGACATGTTTTCTTCGTTTTAACATTTTGGATTTTATTGTTCTAAATTGAATGAACACGGCTAGTCTGGACCCCTATAAATAAACCTATAGAGCTAATGTCAAACTCGTATTTTTTTTTGAGTGGGCGTGGAGGACCTGTCATTCCTTTTCTCCTCCAAATTATTTAGAAAAAATAGATAAATATTAGATTTAAGATATCTGATTCATGATTTGGAGGCAGACGAAGTAGATTTAGGGTTCAGATGTCCAAATTCTCTGTTTGTTTGAGGTAAGCTCTTCGGATTGGAATTTAAATAGTTTCTTTCATCCTTTTTGAATTTAGATTTGTAAATCCATGAAAAATATAATTTGTAGATTAAAATAGGAAAGACCACGTATAACAAATTTAAATCCAGATCGGATCCAGAACTTGGAGCATAAATCCAAAGTATGTGGATTGAAATTATTCTCATTAATAGTGGTATATATCATTGTTTGATTCCTATGAAATTAATATGATATTCTCTCAGTCCCCTTTTCCCCTTTCTACGTCAGATTTTACAGTTTTATGTTAAATTTTGATTATGTGGAACATATGACTAAATCTGCAATATTGGCATGACAAATTCTATTCAAACACCACAAATTGCGTTACCTACACCATGGGATTTTAAATAAAATTTCAGACCAAAATAACCTTATTAAAAAAAGAATTAATATTAAAGAATGGAAATATATACAATTCTCCCTTGTTTGCATTATGTATACTCAATATAATTTCTCTTGTAAAGTTAGTATATTATAAATTAATCAATATCACTAGTTAAATAAATTTTATATTTCTTTTGAGGATTAAAATATATTCATATCGTTACAAGCAACAATTATATATAGTAAGTTTTAACAGTTTTCACTTTAATCGAATATAAAAATGAAAATTAAAATTTAAAACTAACTACTAAAACTAATGTTTTACAGAGTACTAAATTTTTCAATATTTCATTCAAATCTAATCATGTTTAAATTTAAAACCAAAATTTAACAAGTTTAACTTTCTAATATCTAAAAAAAATAAGTTCAAATTTTCATCATCTAAAATTCAAAGTGATTTAAAAATAAAACAATCAAATAATTTAAGATACTAGTGTTGAAATAAAAGTTTAGTTTTAGGTAAATATATTACAGTGAATTCCCAGTTTTATGTAATTTAATTTTAAGGTTAAAAAGAAGAAAGGTGATGAAAATATAAAAGGGTAATTTTGTGAAAGACATGGTGTACGAAAAGGAATTTTTGGTGTATGATATTTTATTTCATTTTATGGTGTATGTTAAGGAATTATAGGTGTATGAATAGAATTAGCCTATTGGCATATGTATATGATTGATTTGTGCAATGAATTTGATACGACTGATTATAATCCTTTTTTTACCTGTATTAGAAAAAATATATTAATTAGAATTTTGGAAAAAAAGGATTTGATAATTTGGGGATAATTGAAGATGTAATATACCAAAACTATAATAAAAGCGAATTTGGTTGAAAAATAGGCAAATTTGATAAATCTTGCCAAATAATTATGACATAGGTTGACATGACAAAATGTACAGTAAATATGCAGTTGAATGATAAGTATGAGAATTTCTATATTTATTTGTTAAAATTACCTTCTAGATTTAGAATGGAATGATTATAGAAATTTTTGGGGTTGAAAGAAAAAGGGGTATGTGAAGACCCGCAACTTCCCCGTAAAGGAAAGCGTCGGATAGTTCGAGAACAAACCACAGCAGAACGCATACAGAAGAACATTTCATTGTATACTACAACAATGCATCAGATTACAAGAATATACAGAGTATAAATGAATATTACACAGAAATATCAGAGATTTAAATTACATTTAAATACATAGCAGCGGAAAATAATACAATACACAACTAGAAGAGATATACGGATACAAAGCTTTCCGGATATCGTTCCAGCTGTAAACCAGGATCCTGTGAATATAAATCTGCAAAACCAAAACTACTAGCTGCCCGTGTCAAAATAAGGGCACCCAGAGTTTAGGTTAAAACAATAAACTCCAGGTCAGTCATGGGACTGGTGTGAGAACTAAAACAGTTATTAATCTTTATTTTAAATCATTAGGTAAATCAAGGGACCACGCCGTATAACACGGAACGGGTTTCCTCCCAAGAATACCAGTGCAAAAACAAACAGCGCAATGCTAAATAAAGAAGAATGAAGCTGTTATAAGACCCAGGTCCCATCACACAATGCAACGCAGCCGAGGATAGGGTTTTCGCTTATAACAGCCAAAGAATGCTTGATACGTTTAAAACAAATCATTTGATACTATTATAAGTGCATAGTGTATAAAACAACTTCAAATCATAAGTATCAATCATAGACGGCATGGGTACCATATATCATGTCGCCATACTAGTTCTACAATTAAAACCGCAATACACGTATTGGAAATTGGGTTATCATTTATGGTATGAACCGAGGCTAGGGGCAAGATCCTCTACCGATTCGAGACGCTCTAGCCCGTGTCTCAGGATCAGAGCTCGAGTGACCCTCGGAGCGACAGGGTCGGTCCACCGATGTGGATTAAAATGCCTGAACACTGCGTTTCCCCGCCCTTTGGGGCGTAAGCCTGGCCCGTCAGCCGACCAGAAGCATCGGCCGAAACCGATATCACGAGGCGCCTCGCTTTTCAGCAAGTAATAATAAGTAACATCCACATGAGTCAAACTCGTCAGCCAGTTCAAGCACTGACGCCACTCATAACTAGAAAGAAACGCATGCCCTCCCTGAGGTCCGTCTCCCGTTTTTGATTCATACCGGGTGTGATACTCGCGAATCAACGTTACACAAAGCTACGCCACAAAGGCCGTGCTTCGATCATCAACCACAAGACTTTGCTTTTCAACAGAAGCCTTGATCATTTGCCACTTAGGCATGCCACACAGGCAATTCACTCCATGCGATTGATATCCATCAATATATAACCCCTGAGCTCGTACGTCTCAGAGAAGGGCGTTAAGCAAGAGAATAAATTCTCCGCCGCCAAACAGATATATATTTAATAGAGATCAATCACACGGACTAAAATCCAATGTCAGACACACAGTCCATTTACAAGTCCGTTCTGGGTCTGAACGAAACCGGAGGCACCTAGTACCCCGCATATCCATCGATCTCCAAGTACGTCTGGACGATCACTAACTGTTTCCATCTTCTTGGGTGTACAGCCCAATCAAGATAATCAGTAATTACCCAAACGACGTGAAGACCTCCGGTCTTCGACCATCGTCTTCATCTTCGACTTATCGTCGTATCAGTTATTCAGAATGGGATAAACCCGGTCTTTCCGAATAACTCGCGTATATTTTAAATAAGTGTTACACAAACACAACATACACCTCATTCCAATTCATTAGTCACTAACCGTAAATTAATCAAGAGAATAATTCCCCATATATTAACCCCGAAGGCCGAAACCAACATCAGATCAATATCCAGAAAACCATTCTGCTTGGCTAACCGACAGTTAGTTTCTAATTTCACATTCATAGGGAAAGGTTCCCATTAATTTTATCAAAGATAAATTCTTGAATTTATTCTTTAATCAACTTTTGAATATCAATTCAAACTAGTCGGGATTAGCGAACCTTACCGAAGTAATCTTTTGTTATAATTTCCCAATCCCAACCTATTCATCCCTTGAAGTAAAACTGTGAATACTTCATATCTAACACCACAGTGTTATCGGTAAATTCAATTACCATTTCACGTTCAAATATAATTAAAGATTTAACTATCGCCTGGAGCAAAACTGGTGATACTCCATTTTCGATCATTTCAATCTAATTAAAGATTCATTAAAACTCCACTTAGTTTTAATCTTTGACTGGGTTAAAAAATCAGTGTCATTTAAAAACACGGTTCACGATAAACCCAAAAATCAATCCATTAATTATCGGGTTAAAGAACAAGTGTTATTTAAAACACTGTTCACGATAAACCCAGAAATCAATACTAATTCAATTCCAATTAAATATCATTTCTAATTGGTACACTTCATTAAATCTAAATAAAAAGATTTAATCTTTTCTCAACTGGGTTCAAGAACAGTGTTAGTGAAGACACCATTCACGACAAACCCAAATCACATTTGATATTCAATACAAGGCTCTGAATAGAAAAATATCCCGGCTTATATTCAATATCAAATTCTACGACCAACAAATGTCGTATTGGAAATAACGATATAAATATATATCTTTCAAATTTCCATAACAACATATGTATAATCACGAATTCCAACATCGAAATATTCCGAAGACAATTTCGATTCAAATCCACTCCAATGCAATCATTGGAAATTTTGGTTATTTTCAAAACCCTTTTCAAATTCAATTTATTTATTTAAAAATAAATAGAATTATAATTCTAGTTCAAAACTAGTTTATTTCGATAAAAATCTATTTTTATCTTTTCAAATATGGAGTTTTTCATCCCAAACTTTCACAAATCATTTCTTATGATTTTACACAAATTATTACTATTTTTAATAATTTTATCAAGGCCCGTACAGTCGATTTCCAACAATGGCCATCGAACTGCACTTACAGCGACCTTTTTCGAATTTGATTTGGACATAATTCCAAATCCAACCGTTAGATTTCAAATTTCTAACATTCATTAGAAAGCTCTTTTCGATACGAACCCAACGGTTCCGGTTTTAGGAGAATCCGACGGTCGGATCTCCCGCAATGTCCGTTTGAAATAAATGGTCGAAATTCGCGAACTGCCGCGGCGCGGCGCGTTCTATTCAGGCCATTATATTATATATATAATATATATAATATATACTTCGTCGATTTCTATTTAAAACGAATTATATAAATCGTTTTAAATTTGTTTCAAAAGCAATTTCAACTTCCATTTCAATTCAAATCAAAATTGAATTCTTCTTTATAAATTCGTTTTAAAATTCACTTCTATTCAATTCAAATTTCAATTCAATTTGAATTCATTTCAATTTGCTTCCAATTCAATTTGAATTCGTTTTCAATTCATTTCGAAATCGTTTTCAATTCAATTCAATTCATTTCGAAATCGTTTTCAATTCAATTCAATTCGAAATCGTTTTCAATTCAATTCAATTCATTTCGAAATCGTTTTCAATTCAATTCAATTCGAAATCGTTTTCAATTCAATTCATTTCGAAATCGTTTTCAATTCAATTCAATTCATTTCGAAATCGTTTTCAATTCAATTCATTTCGAAATCGTTTTCAATTCAATTCATTTCAAAATATTCGATTTCGAAATCACTTTTCAATATTCATTTCAAAATGAATAAAATCGATATAAATATCGCTCACGTCAAAATGGCGTCAATCTAATCAACACGGCTTCATAAATTTCTATTTTCAAATATTCTATTTCAAATATTTCTTTTTCAAATATTTCTTTTTCAAAACTGGAATGAGGCCCAATCAATTACCATATAAAATTAATTATATGGATTTTCATACAACACATGTATATGATAGCATTGAAAATAATCAACCATCAACCAAAGTGCACTACACTGTATAAGCATCAAATATAGATATCCAACGCTTAAAACAGCCTGTCAATCAACCGATCGACATATTCAATCAATCAGGATGAGTGAACTTCAAATTTCATCCCAACACCCGTGTGGGGTTTCAAACAAACAAACACAGATTTTATTTGTGCAGTTGGGCGATGTGTAAAATTTATCGTCCCAATCAATGTCATTCAAATAGGTGTACATAAACAAACCGTCCGGTTTATAAATGAATATTTTATTTTATTCACTTCACGTTAAAAATTATATTTTTAACGATAAAACATTTTATTTCAATCCTATGAATTTCTATTCAATTCATTTATTCAATAAAATGATATTTTTATTTTTTTCTAACATATTTTAGAAAATTTCGACGGCATAACGGCACGATACTAGAAACGGGACAAGGCCTAGCCTTATCCCCGGTCTAGTGAAGGCCCACGCCATTCACACATCAATCAAATCAATTTCATCTCACCCAACAATTCAATTTAAACAAATAATTCAACTAATCTATGCAACCAAACAAACAAGTCCATGGTCTGTGGACGATTGTGTCGGGTGCTACTAAGCACCGTCTGCATCCTAGTATATATATATAACTAGAAATAAAATTGAAAGGTGAGAAATTCTCACCTATAGCTATCCTAGCTCCACGGCTCTTCTAATGCAGGAAACCTTCGCCAACTCGCCTTTTGTCGCTTTCGTTGTCCGCTTTCACTACATATGTAAAAATCGAATTTTACTTCGCTATTCCATATATAAAAATCGAATTTTTTTAGTTCAAAGTTCAATATATAAAAATCGAATTTTTATTTCAAAGTTCAATAGATAAAAATCGAATTTTTATTTCAAAGTTCAATAGATAAAAATCGAATTTTTATTTTAAAGTTCAATAGATAAAAATCGAATTTTTATTTTAAAGTTCAATAGATAAAAATCGAATTTTTATTTTAAAGTTCAATAGATAAAAATCGAATTTTTATTTTAAAGTTCAATAGATAAAAATCGAATTTTTATTTTAAAGTTCAATAGATAAAAATCGAATTTTTATTTTAAATAGATTCCGCCTTTTCCATTTCAAAGATCTAATCTTTTCTTTTACTTTTCAAAGTTTAATCTTTTAAAATTCAAATCTTTTTCCTTTTAAAAATTCAAATCTTTTTAAAACCTTTTTAAAAATTCAAATCTTTTTAAAACCTTTTTAAAATAAAGAATCAGTTTTAACTTTAAATAAAATCAGTTTTAAATTTTAACCTAAAATCAGTTTTCAATTTTAACAAAAACCAGTTTTCTATGCTTTATATAATTCAGTTTTTATTTCTTTAAAAAAAAAACAAAATCAGTTTTTTTTTACTTTTTAAAACAAAAGCAGTTTTTGTTATTTATATTTTAATTAAATTCAAAATAAAATAAAATAAGAAAATAAATTAAAATAAAAAAAAACATACCAGCGAGAGAGGGGGGGGTGTCTGCGGTTCCAGCGTCGCGGTTGGAGGAGGGACAGGCGGAGGCGGGTGGCTCGACGTCGGGCTCTGGAGTGTCGGTCGGTGGCGGGTTTCGTGGGCTCGAACTGGGAGGCGGGAGGTTGTGCGGTGGGGGGGGGGCGGCGATTTGTTCGTCGGCGGCTTCGAGGTCGGGGGGGGGGGGGGGGGGGCGGCGATTTAGAATTAGGTTTTTTTTTTTTTTCTTTCGTTTGATTCTGTTGAATGGAGTCGGGGGGGGCCAGGAAGATTAAAGGGGAAGAGGGAATTTTTTTTTTTTATTATTATTTAATTTCTAAAAGTTGACTTTCACATACGACCTCGGAACGAGGCCCACCGCCTGTCGCCTATAGGGTTTCACCCCTATTCCGAACACAATGGGATATGTATCGCAAGCTGATTTGATCGTTACAATCAGTTTCCTTTGAATTTACATTTAAATCACTAAATTGAATTTTTAAACGTACATTTCAAATTACCGGGGTCACATACTAACTCTAAAAATTCTCGAAAAAATATTTTCTAGCTTCGTATTAACGATACGGTCCTAACAAAACTAGTTTCGTCGAATTCTGAGACCGTTTGAAAAATGGCCAATTTCCAGTCGATTAAAATCAACTGAAACTGGTCAAACGCGTTTTCCTTTGCCACGCTCACATATTGATTCGAAAAATTATGAAATTTGAAACCTAGCAATAACTTTACATCACGGACCCAACAAAACTGGTTTCGTCGAAATCCGAGGTCTTTTGCAAAATGTCCATTTTTAAGGGCCTTATATATATAAAAATATATATAAATTCCACAGCGACTATTTCTAATTTTAAACTGGACATATCTTATCATTCCTAAGATGAAATCTCAATTTGTTAACTTCGTTACAAAGATATAGTCATACAGATTCAAATATTTCTTGTTTCGTTCAATTCTGACTTATATTGAATTCTGTATATTCCTTTGAAATTAGAAATCGAATTTTCGAACTACCGCGCCATTTTCAATTCCTTTTATAATTATATATAATTATTTATATTCTAACGACGACGCGTATAATATATACGTTCGAATTATATTCAAAATAAATTTCTCGTCGATTTTATTTAAAATAATTCATTTTGAATAAACAAAATTCGATAAAATTGCCAAAACAAAAATTTCAAACTGGCTCGCATTTTACGGGTTGTTACAATCTCCCCCACTTAAAACTTTTCGTCCCCGAAAAGGAACAAAGTCGAAAGTGGTTTGATTAATCAACTCTACGCTCGACCAGGCTTCCATTCTCCAACTCTTTAGTTTCTGAGAATTTTCAAAATTTCAAAAATTTGGCTAACACCCTAAATTTTCGAAAAATTTCGCCATAACCTCCCCTGCACCGGGAGCATCGGGGAATTTCAAATAGCTTCCCCGGTCCTTCAGATCTCAAAAAGAAAAAGAAAAAGCCAAGCGGCTAGCCAATAGGCTCACAAAATCATCATCACCCAAACAAAACAGGAAATTATGTAGTAAACATGTACCTATTTGTCGGGCAAACAAATTTTATTCTCTGCTCTAGCCTCCTTGCTATGACCTGTTCAATATAAGTATATGCATATGCAAGCAAATGCGACCAAATTTCAATACAGTTCAATATTTGGTTTAATTAGGCATAATGGTTCAAAATTATCAAACAACTAAACAAACAACACAAACATCAATCAATTAGTGAATTAGAGTTTCAAATTCATAATTTTGATACATATACAAAAATCAGATTTTTGATGCCAAATCACAACAATGTGTCCTAGCTATATATAAGATTTGGTTCTCACACCAGTCTAATGGAAATATATAGATATCATACCTTCGAAACACGAATATAAATACTGATAATGCGGCCGCATTACCAAAATTATCTCCGGGCGACTAGAGTGTGATTCCATATCTATCCAGTATATTAAAATTTCAAATACACGCGGATCAGACGTATACGCAAAATCTATATATACTGGATTGTCCACATTCAATATAAATAATCAAATACGAATAATTGATTTAAATTTTCAAAACAAAATTTGTTTTCATTTGAAAAATATACTCTTCACACTCGTTCTAGGATACTACTGATCCTATCTCTAACGAGTCATTCTAATTGGATATTTCTAATCCAATATCTGATGAATTCTTTCATATGGTTCTAATGTGCCTTGTTCTCTGCTTTGTAAACCAAAGCTCTGATACCAACTGTGAAGACCCGCAACTTCCCCGTAAAGGAAAGCGTCGGATAGTTCGAGAACAAACCACAGCAGAACGCATACAGAAGAACATTTCATTGTATACTACAACAATGCATCAGATTACAAGAATATACAGAGTATAAATGAATATTACACAGAAATATCAGAGATTTAAATTACATTTAAATACATAGCAGCGGAAAATAATACAATACACAACTAGAAGAGATATACGGATACAAAGCTTTCCGGATATCGTTCCAGCTGTAAACCAGGATCCTGTGAATATAAATCTGCAAAACCAAAACTACTAGCTGCCCGTGTCAAAATAAGGGCACCCAGAGTTTAGGTTAAAACAATAAACTCCAGGTCAGTCATGGGACTGGTGTGAGAACTAAAACAGTTATTAATCTTTATTTTAAATCATTAGGTAAATCAAGGGACCACGCCGTATAACACGGAACGGGTTTCCTCCCAAGAATACCAGTGCAAAAACAAACAGCGCAATGCTAAATAAAGAAGAATGAAGCTGTTATAAGACCCAGGTCCCATCACACAATGCAACGCAGCCGAGGATAGGGTTTTCCCTTATAACAGCCAAAGAATGCTTGATACGTTTAAAACAAATCATTTGATACTATTATAAGTGCATAGTGTATAAAACAACTTCAAATCATAAGTATCAATCATAGACGGCATGGGTACCATATATCATGTCGCCATACTAGTTCTACAATTAAAACCGCAATACACGTATTGGAAATTGGGTTATCATTTATGGTATGAACCGAGGCTAGGGGCAAGATCCTCTACCGATTCGAGACGCTCTAGCCCGTGTCTCAGGATCAGAGCACGAGTGACCCTCGGAGCGACAGGGCCGGTCCACCGATGTGGATTAAAATGCCTGAACACTGCGTTTCCCCGCCCTTTGGGGCGTAAGCCTGGCCCGTCAGCCGACCAGAAGCATCGGCCGAAACCGATATCACGAGGCGCCTCGCTTTTCAGCAAGTAATAATAAGTAACATCCACATGAGTCAAACTCGTCAGCCAGTTCAAGCACTGACGCTACTCATAACTAGAAAGAAACGCATGCCCTCCCTGAGGTCCGTCTCCCGTTTTTGATTCATACCGGGTGTGATACTCGCGAATCAACGTTACACAAAGCTACGCCACAAAGGCCGTGCTTCGATCATCAACCACAAGACTTTGCTTTTCAACAGAAGCCTTGATCATTTGCCACTTAGGCATGCCACACAGGCAATTCACTCCATGCGATTGATATCCATCAATATATAACCCCTGAGCTCGTACGTCTCAGAGAAGGGCGTTAAGCAAGAGAATAAATTCTCCGCCGCCAAACAGATATATATTTAATAGAGATCAATCACACGGACTAAAATCCAATGTCAGACACACAGTCCATTTACAAGTCCGTTCTGGGTCTGAACGAAACCGGAGGCACCTAGTACCCCGCATATCCATCGATCTCCAAGTACGTCTGGACGATCACTAACTGTTTCCATCTTCTTGGGTGTACAGCCCAATCAAGATAATCAGTAATTACCCAAACGACGTGAAGACCTCCGGTCTTCGACCATCGTCTTCATCTTCGACTTTTCGTCGTATCAGTTATTCAGAATGGGATAAACCCGGTCTTTCCGAATAACTCGCGTATATTTTAAATAAGTGTTACACAAACACAACATACGCCTCATTCCAATTCATTAGTCACTAACCGTAAATTAATCAAGAGAATAATTCCCCAAATATTAACCCCGAAGGCCGAAACCAACATCAGATCAATATCCAGAAAACCATTCTGCTTGGCTAACCGACAGTTAGTTTCTAATTTCACATTCATAGGGAAAGGTTCCCATTAATTTTATCAAAGATAAATTCTTGAATTTATTCTTTAATCAACTTTTGAATATCAATTCAAACTAGTCGGGATTAGCGAACCTTACCGAAGTAATCTTTTGTTATAATTTCCCAATCCCAACCTATTCATCCCTTGAAGTAAAACTGTGAATACTTCATATCTAACACCACAGTGTTATCGGTAAATTCAATTACCATTTCACGTTCAAATCTAATTAAAGATTTAACTATCGCCTGGAGCAAAACTGGTGATACTCCATTTTCGATCATTTCAATCTAATTAAAGATTCATTAAAACTCCACTTAGTTTTAATCTTTGACTGGGTTAAAGAATCAGTGTCATTTAAAAACACGGTTCACGATAAACCCAAAAATCAATCATTAATTATCGGGTTAAAGAACAAGTGTTATTTAAAACACTGTTCACGATAAACCCAGAAATCAATACTAATTCAATTCCAATTAAATATCATTTTTAATTGATACACTTCATTAAATCTAAATAAAAAGATTTAATCTTTTCTCAACTGGGTTCAAGAACAGTGTTAGTGAAGACACCATTCACGACAAACCCAAATCACATTTGATATTCAATACAAGGCTCTGAATAGAAAAATATCCCGGCTTATATTCAATATCAAATTCTACGACCAACAAATGTCGTATTGGAAATAACGATATAAATATATATCTTTCAAATTTCCATAACAACATATGTATAATCACGAATTCCAACATCGAAATATTCCGAAGACAATTTCGATTCAAATCCACTCCAATGCAATCATTGGAAATTTTGGTTATTTTCAAAACCCTTTTCAAATTCAATTTATTTATTTAAAAATAAATAGAATTATAATTCTAGTTCAAAACTAGTTTATTTCGATAAAAATCTATTTTTATCTTTTCAAATATGGAGTTTTTCATCCCAAACTTTCACAAATCATTTCTTATGATTTTACACAAATTATTACTATTTTTAATAATTTTATCAAGGCCCGTACAGTCGATTTCCAACAATGGCCATCGAACTGCACTTACAGCGACCTTTTTCGAATTTGATTTGGACATAATTCCAAATCCAACCGTTAGATTTCAAATTTCTAACATTCATTAGAAAGCTCTTTTCGATACGAACCCAACGGTTCCGGTTTTAGGAGAATCCGACGGTCGGATCTCCCGCAATGTCCGTTTGAAATAAATGGTCGAAATTCGCGAACTGCCGCGGCGCGGCGCGTTCTATTCAGGCCATTATATTATATATATAATATATATAATATATACTTCGTCGATTTCTATTTAAAACGAATTATATAAATCGTTTTAAATTTGTTTCAAAAGCAATTTCAACTTCCATTTCAATTCAAATCAAAATTGAATTCTTCTTTATAAATTCGTTTTAAAATTCACTTCTATTCAATTCAAATTTCAATTCAATTTGAATTCATTTCAATTTGCTTCCAATTCAATTTGAATTCGTTTTCAATTCATTTCGAAATCGTTTTCAATTCAATTCAATTCGAAATCGTTTTCAATTCAATTCAATTCATTTCGAAATCGTTTTCAATTCAATTCAATTCGAAATCGTTTTCAATTCAATTCATTTCGAAATCGTTTTCAATTCAATTCAATTCATTTCGAAATCGTTTTCAATTCAATTCATTTCGAAATCGTTTTCAATTCAATTCATTTCAAAATATTCGATTTCGAAATCACTTTTCAATATTCATTTCAAAATGAATAAAATCGATATAAATATCGCTCACGTCAAAATGGCGTCAATCTAATCAACACGGCTTCATAAATTTCTATTTTCAAATATTCTATTTCAAATATTTCTTTTTCAAATATTTCTTTTTCAAAACTGGAATGAGGCCCAATCAATTACCATATAAAATTAATTATATGGATTTTCATACAACACATGTATATAATAGCATTGAAAATAATCAACCATCAACCAAAGTGCACTACACTGTATAAGCATCAAATATAGATATCCAACGCTTAAAACAGCCTGTCAATCAACCGATCGACATATTCAATCAATCAGGATGAGTGAACTTCAAATTTCATCCCAACACCCGTGTGGGGTTTCAAACAAACAAACACAGATTTTATTTGTGCAGTTGGGCGATGTGTAAAATTTATCGTCCCAATCAATGTCATTCAAATAGGTGTACATAAACAAACCGTCCGGTTTATAAATGAATATTTTATTTTATTCACTTCACGTTAAAAATTATATTTTTAACGATAAAACATTTTATTTCAATCCTATGAATTTCTATTCAATTCATTTATTCAATAAAATGATATTTTTATTTTTTTCTAACATATTTTAGAAAATTTCGACGGCATAACGGCACGATACTAGAAACGGGACAAGGCCTAGCCTTATCCCCGGTCTAGTGAAGGCCCACGCCATTCACACATCAATCAAATCAATTTCATCTCACCCAACAATTCAATTTAAACAAATAATTCAACTAATCTATGCAACCAAACAAACAAGTCCATGGTCTGTGGACGATTGTGTCGGGTGCTACTAAGCACCGTCTGCATCCTAGTATATATATATAACTAGAAATAAAATTGAAAGGTGAGAAATTCTCACCTATAGCTATCCTAGCTCCACGGCTCTTCTAATGCAGGAAACCTTCGCCAACTCGCCTTTTGTCGCTTTCGTTGTCCGCTTTCACTACATATGTAAAAATCGAATTTTACTTCGCTATTCCATATATAAAAATCGAATTTTTTTAGTTCAAAGTTCAATATATAAAAATCGAATTTTTATTTCAAAGTTCAATAGATAAAAATCGAATTTTTATTTCAAAGTTCAATAGATAAAAATCGAATTTTTATTTTAAAGTTCAATAGATAAAAATCGAATTTTTATTTTAAAGTTCAATAGATAAAAATCGAATTTTTATTTTAAAGTTCAATAGATAAAAATCGAATTTTTATTTTAAAGTTCAATAGATAAAAATCGAATTTTTATTTTAAAGTTCAATAGATAAAAATCGAATTTTTATTTTAAATAGATTCCGCCTTTTCCATTTCAAAGATCTAATCTTTTCTTTTACTTTTCAAAGTTTAATCTTTTAAAATTCAAATCTTTTTCCTTTTAAAAATTCAAATCTTTTTAAAACCTTTTTAAAAATTCAAATCTTTTTAAAACCTTTTTAAAATAAAGAATCAGTTTTAACTTTAAATAAAATCAGTTTTAAATTTTAACCTAAAATCAGTTTTCAATTTTAACAAAAACCAGTTTTCTATGCTTTATATAATTCAGTTTTTATTTCTTTTAAAAAAAAACAAAATCAGTTTTTTTTACTTTTTAAAACAAAAGCAGTTTTTGTTATTTATATTTTAATTAAATTCAAAATAAAATAAAATAAGAAAATAAATTAAAATAAAAAAAAAACATACCAGCGAGAGAGGGGGGGTGTCTGCGGTTCCAGCGTCGCGGTTGGAGGAGGGACAGGCGGAGGCGGGTGGCTCGACGTCGGGCTCTGGAGTGTCGGTCGGTGGCGGGTTTCGTGGGCTCGAACTGGGAGGCGGGAGGTTGTGCGGTGGGGGGGGCGGCGATTTGTTCGTCGGCGGCTTCGAGGTCGGGGGGGGGGGGGGGGGGGGCGGCGATTTAGAATTAGTTTTTTTTTTTTTTCTTTCGTTTGCTTCTGTTGAATGGAGTCGGGGGGGGGCCAGGAAGATTAAAGGGGAAGAGGGAATTTTTTTTTTTATTATTTTATATTATTTAATTTCTAAAAGTTGACTTTCACATACGACCTCGGAACGAGGCCCACCGCCTGTCGCCCATAGGGTTTCACCCCTATTCCGAACACAATGGGATATGTATCGCAAGCTGATTTGATCGTTACAATCAGTTTCCTTTGAATTTACATTTAAATCACTAAATTGAATTTTTAAACGTACATTTCAAATTACCGGGGTCACATACTAACTCTAAAAATTCTCGAAAAAATATTTTCTAGCTTCGTATTAACGATACGGTCCTAACAAAACTAGTTTCGTCGAATTCTGAGACCGTTTGAAAAATGGCCAATTTCCAGTCGATTAAAATCAACTAAAACTGGTCAAACGCGTTTTCCTTTGCCACGCTCACATATTGATTCGAAAAATTATGAAATTTGAAACCTAGCAATAACTTTACATCACGGACCCAACAAAACTGGTTTCGTCGAAATCCGAGGTCTTTTGCAAAATGTCCATTTTTAAGGGCCTTATATATATAAAAATATATATAAATTCCACAGCGACTATTTCTAATTTTAAACTGGACATATCTTATCATTCCTAAGATGAAATCTCAATTTGTTAACTTCGTTACAAAGATATAGTCATACAGATTCAAATATTTCTTGTTTCGTTCAATTCTGACTTATATTGAATTCTGTATATTCCTTTGAAATTAGAAATCGAATTTTCGAACTACCGCGCCATTTTCAATTCCTTTTATAATTATATATAATTATTTATATTCTAACGACGACGCGTATAATATATACGTTCGAATTATATTCAAAATAAATTTCTCGTCGATTTTATTTAAAATAATTCATTTTAAATAAACAAAATTCGATAAAATTGCCAAAACAAAAATTTCAAACTGGCTCGCATTTTACGGGTTGTTACAGGGTATAAGCCTAATTGTGCCCAAGTTTACTGTAGTTATGCCAAATTTGTAAAAATAAATAAAGAACATGAATTAATGTATACCAATTAAAATAGGAAGTTGTCATAGCCTAGATTGATTGGTTAGGAAAATGAAATATATTTCCATAGTTTGATTTGTAAGAAAAATGGAAAAACATAATTGCAATTATAAAAAGAAATAAAGGAACGGATTTGTGTGAAATAAGGATTTAGTCGTATTGTGCACTTTCCAATAGCCTAAAAATATTTGAAAAGAATATCTTGAAATTATGAGTTTCTATAGCTGCAATTACCTTAAATTATGAAAATAGAATTATTTTGCAATTTCAATAACCAATCAAACAGAAATATGCTTAACTTTATAATGAATAAATTTATGGAGACAAAAAGAATAAGGGAAACAAAACTAAAAGATGTTATGTAAAGAAAAGAAGCAAGAAATTGGGTTAAACACTTGATAATTACAAATAAATGTAATATATTATGATAATTGTACGAAGACAAAAATGAAGCATAATAGGCAGTTTTGATTACAATATGAAGGCTATAATTAAAAATGAAATGAAGTTTTACTATGAATAAACTTAAAAGCGTAAATTATGTTTATTAAGCATAAATCTAAGGTTATGGTTCAATGGTGAAAGTAAGATAACAACTTGGAAGTTGTAATTAAAAGTGAAATGAAATATGAAAGGCTTATCATGAATAAACCGAAAAGTATGAATTAAGTTGAATAAGAAAAATTATATGGTGGCCTTATGATTGGGCATCATATTCTATGGTGGCCTTGCGATTAGGCATTCTATGGTTATTCAGTGGCTCTGTGGTTGCAAATAAAGTTGATAAACAAGTAATTAGAGTCCAAATTAAATAAATTGAACAATAATGATAATTAGGACAAATAAGAGTGAGGTAAACACATAACGAAAGATTAGATGTAGGGTTTAATTAAATAGCGAGATGTGTTTGAACTAGTCCGAATGAATTCTGAATTAAGAGCCCAACATGGCAAATCGTAGTAGGTGTTCGAAGACATGTTGGAAGAACATCCAAATTAATAGTTTATGTGACTGGGGTAAGACCTATGTGGAAGCCACGGCCAGCGGAGCCCCATAGGAAGAAAGTTAGAGACTTCGGTGGGACGTGTGGATACTTTGATATGGCCCTCTGGAGATTCCCATGATTAGATACCCCAAAGAAAGGTCTGTATGTGTTCATCCATATAGTATGCTTTGATTACATTTTTGTATAGGGCAACCAGAAGTCTGATGGAATAATTTTAGGATTTTTCGGTTGCCTCGAACCAGAGACCAGGCTTCGTGGCTAGGATCCAATAAGGATAGTAGATCGTCAGATACCTATCATCCCAATAATAGCGTGTATGGGGAAGACTGAAGCTAAACCAACACTCCAATAGTCTTTCACTATCGAGACATTGGATGATGGACAATGCCAAGTGGATGTTTAGATTGTTTTTTGGGGGCATGGTTACTTAGCTCTTGGAATGGTCTTAAGTTAGTTGCGGCAGACCGAACGGGGCCATAACCACCGATAAAAAGGGACAAACCAATCTATGGATTTTTTTTGTGCCGTAGGCAGATGTAGAAATCCCCCGACTGAGTTTCGTGCAAGGATTTAGCTCGATAGCGGAACTCATACAGTAGACCATATGATCGCATGTAGGACGTAATACCCGTATTTTAATTTAAATAATACAATAAAATTTATAAAAATTTCTAAATTTTGTCACGGAACCAACATCATTGTATCTATGGCGATTTTCTAATCAATTCAGACCTATGGACCTAAAACGAAGAAGACATCATTAAATGAAGTTTTAGAACAAACATGAAAAATAAGAAATAATAGAAACACGCATAAGACCAATAGCTTTCAATGCTCTAATTTTTAAACAAAAACACAGTGTGGTCTAGTGGTTAGACACTTGCTTTCCAAGTTGCAACGTGTGAGTTCGAATCCCACCAACGTCAAGTTTATAACTTTTAAGAAGGACAACAAAAAAGATACATGTTCTAAGAGAAAAGTATACGTGTATGTACATATAAGAAAGATTATTTATAGATGAGTGTGTGTGTATATATATATGAGCATATGTGTGTATATATATATGTGTGTGTGTGTGTGTGTGTGTGTGTGTGTGTATGTAAGTGTACATATACATATATTGACATGAAATTCAAAGGTAACATGCAATTAATCAAAATATCTAAAAATAAATTTTGGGATAACGATGTTTAAATTTAAAAATAGATGTAGCTGCACGTAAATATATATACGCAAGAATTCCAAGGATAACTGCATTTGAAATTTGAACGTATATTAAAAATAGAAAGAACCAATGAATTGATAACGTTAATAATAACGTTCAAGAGACAAAAATTATGCAGCTATTAATGGTTGAAATTTTGTGGGGTTATGAATAAATATATACGCATAGATTCAAAACTAAAATTTAAATCGTAAATTAAAACGGAAGGTAATAAATGTGAAATGAATGAAAATATGCAAGAGAATAATGACATTTGAAATTTGAAATAGATTGGCTGGAAAAATACGGAAGAAATAAATTTAAAAACGTTAAGAAATTATAATGTTAAAAAATCAATAAATGAAGAATAAACAAGTGACGTTTATTATTTTGTTTGATGATTCTGATTTGTTTCACGAATCCAATGGATGTGGCTTTTCTAAGCGCCTATAAATAAACCAGCAGGGCTCAGCCTTCAACTCATATTTTATGGGAGGATGCCAGAGCTCTGCCATTTCTTTTCTCCTTCAAACTCTTCTGAATATATATACGCAAGAATTCCGAGGATAACTGCATTTGAAATTTGAACGTGTATTAAAAATAGAAAGAACCAATGAATTGATAACGTTAATAATAACGTTCAAGAGACAAAAATTACGCAGCTATTAATGGTTGAAATTTTGTGGGGTTATGAATAAATATATAAGCATAGATTCAAAACTGAAATTTAAATCGTAAATTAAAACGGAAGGTAATAAATGTGAAATGAATGAAAATGTGCAAGAGAATAATGACATTTGAAATAGATTTGCTGGAAAAATAGGGAAGAAATAAACTTAAAAACATTAAGAAATTATAATGTTAAACAATCAATAAATGAAGAATAAACAAGTGACGTTTATTATTTTGTTTGACGATTCTGATTTGTTTCACGAATCCAATGGATGTGGTTTTTCTAAGCGCCTATAAATAAACCAGCAGGGCTCAGCCTTCAACTCATATTTTATGAGAGGACGCCAGAGCTCTGCCATTTCTTTACTCCTCCAAACTCTTCTGAATTATAAAATATTGGTCTAGGACTTCAGATTTGAGATTAGAAAATGAAAATAGTAGATTCAGGTTACAGATGCTCAGAATTCTCTTCCATATGAGGTAAGTTGCGTGAATCTAAATTATGATCTATTCTTTTAATTTCTTATAAAATCAGATTTGTAAATGCATGGTAATTATAGCAGTAGATTTAATCAGGATTGCCATGGATGACAGATCTGAATATGATTCAGAAATTGGAGAACAATCAGGTGAGTTGATTTAAATTATATTTTTTGATAACGGTATATTGTATCTTCTGATTCCTGTTGGAATTTAAAATTTCTTCTTCTTCTTTTCCCCTCTTTTGCGTCAGAATATATGGTTTATATTAATTTTCAATTATGCGCAAAACAAATGAAATTGTGGTTATGCGCAAAAATTAATGAAATTGTGGTTATGCGCAAAATAACAAAACTGCGATTAAGCACAAATTTATTTGAATTGTGGTTATGCGCAAAGTAATTGAATTGTGGTTAGACGCAAATTTAGTTAACTAATGGTTCTGTGCAAATTTATAGGAACTATAATAAAAAAGGTAAAACTTGATGATTAGGGGTTAAATGAATGTATTATGCCAAAAGTGTAATAAAAAGGAAAATTTGAAAGTAGACAAACTTGGCAGGGTTTACTAAATTAATGTTACAAAAATTGATATGGCATAAACAAAGTTATGTATTTATAGGAAAAAAGGGTAAGTTTTAGAATTATTATTGTAACACCCCGTATTTCTGTTAACACTAAAGTTGCTAATACAAAAATAAATGTGTAAAGGGGAGAAGTATCTAATGTGCATACAAGAATAATAATAAATGTGTAAAGGGGAGATGTATCTAATGTGCATACAAGAATAATAATAAATGTGTAAAGGGGAGATGTATCTAATGCGTACGTATTTATATGGATTGACAAATAATAGTAAATGTACATTAAGAAAGAAATGGTGAACATAATTGGCTTCTCTTTACAACGGACGACTCTGGTTAACCCTAGCTTCATCGACGGCTCAAATTAACTTGCAACTCTATAAAAATACCCTAGGTCTCAAACTAAAAATTCACAAAAAAAAAAAGAATAAGAATTGGAGCCACCATGCTGTCTGTTGAGAACTAGAGGGAGCCTCCACTTGAAAGAGACGAACAACATAGCGAATACAAACTAAAAGATTAAAAAGCAACATCAAATTAGAATCAAAGCAACGTCTTCCCAAAGGAAAGCTTTGCAAATTCATAATTTCAGAACTCAGAAAACAAGACCGTCTACGATTGTAAGTTTAGCTACATTTTTAGAATGCGAATTAATATGAATATCATGTGTTGCGATGAAATGATAATAGTACGATACTCGTTATGTTATTAATATACGTTTGTGATTTGATTCTATTATCATGTTGAATTGAGAATTATTAAGTATGATGTTTATTATGTTTTATAATATTAATCTATGCCAGTGACTTGATTCTATTATCATGTTAAATTTGGGATTATTGGATTAGATTATTTGTATAAGCATGGACTTGGATTGTAACATCTTATGAGAATTGTGTTGTTTGTTATGCAAGTTTATGTAGTGAAGTTATGCGACCAATTGTCAAATCTATATGTTCATGTTTATGCAAAACTTATGCCATGTTCACACTTATCATATGTTGGGATTAATTTGCAAGTATGTTTAAATCTATGTTACTAATTAACACATGTGTATGTTAATTAGCCTATGTTGCTAACTCACATATACGTATGTTGATTTGCCTATGTTGCAAATTTACATATGTATATGGATTAGTTCATATTGCTAATTCTCATGTATGCTATTAATATGGCCTATGTTAAAAACACATATATGTTGAGTTAGCCTATAAGTGCAAGTTCATACCTATGACATTATAATGTTTATGTTAGTCTTTTTGCAAGTTTGTACCTATGACATTAAAATGTTCATGTTAGTTATTTTGCCAGTTCACCCCTAAAATGTTCATGTTAGTTATTTTGCAAGTACACCCTATTATGTTCGTATTGATTATGCCATCAATACCAATGTTATACCCTTGTCATGTTTATGCTAATTTATGCCAATTTGCGTATATTAAATTAGGCTAATTTTTTAGCCTAATACTTTACACCAAAAATCATGCGAACGTAAATTAGGCTGAGATGGTTAGCCTAATATTGGACAGGGTAACGTTGGGTTAAAATGATAATTTTAGGAAAACTTGCCATAAATTGGTCATTAATCACATAAGTGATTTATGGCATAAAAAGGCATTAATTATCTTAATTAATGAGATTAATTGGAAATGAATGTGACAGTAATTTGAATATTTTCTAATTTACATATTGGTCATTAATCACATAAGTGATTTATGGCATAATTAGGCATTAATTACCTTAATTAATGAGATTAATTGGAAATGAATGTTACAGTAATTTGAATTTGAATAATTTACATAATTAAAATGTAAATTAGAAAATACGAACGCGCTTAACCCGAGGTTGGATTGAGTTGTGACGTAAACCTGCCCGGACCCGCTCGGCTGTCCAGTTGTCACAACGATAGCTGTCCAATGTGAGAGCTTAAGGCATGGGGTCCAATAAAGACCCGAGGTTAAACTGAGTTGTGGCGTAAGACTGCCCGGACCCAACCGGCATACCGACAGCCCCAACAATATCTGTCTAATCTAAGAGGTTGGTGCTCTAATAAGACAATTAGAGCTGAGTTAGGACTAATAGGGTTAAGTCAATTTAATAAATACTTAACCAAATTCAACATGTTAAATAATTTGGAAGGGTGGGGGTTAGGTTCATTCAGACACTTAACCACTTAACATGTTTGACTAGAAAACCTAGTAACGGGGACCCGTTTCAGCAGTAACCCAATTAGGTATCATGGTGCCCTGAACTAGGCAGGGTGGGGCACGATTACTGGGCTGATTGTAAGCGGTCAAAAGCGATGGCGGTTGGTGTACAGTGTGGGTTCTAACAGAGTGCGGGCGTGCACACACTCTGGAGCAGACAAGTCAGGGCACTGGAGCATCAATAGTATACCCTATGCATGCTAGAATTGTGTCGGGGCCGCCACCATGGGACTTGATACACCCCATGGTGGGACCAGCATAGGTATCTACCATATAGGACCGTAGGACACATGTGAATATACGAGTAGGAGCCGATTTTTAAAGAAAGAGAAAGGGATCACTTCACCCCAATCACGGGGTGCCTGTTGGTATAAGAATTAGTAGGTGCAGAGATAGAGATTTAAAATAGGGTGCGAAGGGATGTTCGTTTTAGGACTCCTTATCTAGTTCTAGGATAGTCTATTATCCTGATATCGTCCTGTTCCCACTTTATGCAAGTCATGATCTTTTTATTATTAACATTCTAGGAATATAGCTAGACTTACTAGACTTATGTCTGACCCATTTTCCTTTCGTCTTCTTTTCTTCCATTCCCCCCCAGGTCCACAGGGAGGAAACACCGCAGCTTAGTCAGTTTTTCATCCAGCTTGAAGAGAGAATGTATTGCTTGGATTTCTTTCATTTGGACCATGGCTTTGGATATCATTTATGGGGATTATGCAGCTTTATTTATGTTTCATGCTTCTTTAACTTTTTAAAATCAAGACAGTATTATGGTTGTAATAATTGGAAGTTTGTTTTGAGACAATGTGGGAAATGTTATGTATGAACACGTATTTATGATAATAAAAGTCTATTTGTTTTTCCGCTGATTATTTATATGTGTTTATATCTGTCTTGTGTTTTATCTGTGTCTTTTACTTATAAACCTCCACCAAAATTAAGGCATTCCCTTTGTGAGTGACCTTAACGGAGGTGGGGTGTTTCACTTGGTATCAGAGCATAGGTTTACCAGACCAGATAAATAGTTTTTGAAACTATATTCAAATTAAAATTTAAAGAAGCATTTTTCAAGAAAAAGAATTGTTTTATACTTTTAGAAAGGCATAACCCCCCAAATCCATGTGAATTATCTATCCTTCGTTTTGAATCTTTCCTTTTTCGTTTCAGCATGTCAGGAGAATTTTACCTTCCAGAAGGTGTGACTGTACCTGGTTGGTTTAGAAGGTACTTGGAAGCTAGGGCGAATGAGGCAGGCCCAGCGAATCTTCCTCCCCCTGCTACAACAATTCCTCCTCCTCCTCCCCCAGTTGCTGGAATTCCCCCTCCTCCTCCTCCTCCTTCGAGAGGAAATGCTTTTGCCAAGACTTGTAGAGATTTTAAAGCTATAGGTGGGAAAGACTTTCATGGAACCGAGTCCTTCGTAGCAGCCAGGAACTGGCTGAAAGAGACCGAAGATCTTTTCGTTATCTTCGAGGTAGAAGACAGGCAGAAGGTAAGACTGGCAGTGTGGTTGCTCAAAGGAGAGGCTTCCTACTGGTGGGAAGTCACCAATGCAGAAAGACTAGTAGAAACGTGGGAAGATTTCAGATTTAGATTTGAGCTGAAGTTCCTTTCAGAAGCTGAGAGAAGTCTTCAAATGGAGAGGTTCCTATCCCTTAAGCAAGGAAGTATGACCGTTAAAAACACATATATGTTGAGTTAGCCTATAAGTGCAAGTTCATACCTATGACATTATAATGTTTATGTTAGTCTTTTTGCAAGTTTGTACCTATGACATTAAAATGTTCATGTTAGTTATTTTGCCAGTTCACCCCTAAAATGTTCATGTTAGTTATTTTGCAAGTACACCCTATTATGTTCGTATTGATTATGCCATCAATACCAAAGTTATACCCTTGTCATGTTTATGCTAATTTATGCCAATTTGCGTATATTAAATTAGGCTAAGTTTTTAGCCTAATACTTTACACCAAAAATCATGCGAACGTAAATTAAATTGAGATGGTTAGCCTAATATTGGACGGGGTAACGTTGGGTTAAAATGATAATTTTAGGAAAACTTGCCATAAATTGGTCATTAATCACATAAGTGATTTATGGCATAAAAAGGCATTAATTACCTTAATTAATGAGATTAATTGGAAATGAATGTGACAGTAATTTGAATATTTTCTAATTTACATATTGGTCATTAATCACATAAGTGATTTATGGCATAAAAAGGCATTAATTACCTTAATTAATGAGATTAATTGGAAATGAATGTGACAGTAATTTGAATTTGAATAATTTACATAATTAAAATGTAAATTAGAAAATACAAACGCGCTTAACCCGAGGTTGGATTGAGTTGTGACGTAAACCTGCCCGGACCCGCCCGGCTGTCCAGTTGTCACAACAATAGCTGTCCAATGCGAGAGGTTAAGGCATGGGGCCCAATAAAGACCAGAGATTAAAATGAGTTGTGGGGTAAGACTGCCCGGACCCAACCGGCATACCGACAGCCACAACAATATCTTTCTAATCTGAGAGGTTGGTGCTCTAATAAGACAATTAGAGCTGAGTTAGGACTGATAGGGTTAAGTCAATTTAATAAATACTTAACCAAATTCAACATGTTAAATAATTTGGATGGGTGGGGGTTAGGTTCATTCAGACACTTAACCACTTAACATGTTTGACTAGAAAACCTAGTAACGGGGACCCGTTTCAGCAGTAACCCAATTAGGTATCATGGTACCCTAAACTAGGCAGGGTGGGGCATGATTACGGTGCTGATTGTAAGCGATCAAAAGCTATGGCGGTTGGTGTACAGTGTGGGTTCTAACAGAGTGCAGGCGTGCACACACTCTGGAGCAGACAAGTCAGGGCACTGGAGCATCAGTAGTATACCCTATGCTTGCTAGAATTGTGTCGGGGCCGCCACCATGGGACTTGATACACCCCATGGTGGGATCAGCATAGGTATATACCATATAGGGCAATAGGACACATGTGAATATACGAGTAGGAGCCGATCTTTTAAAGAAAGAGAAAGGGATCACTTTACCCCTATCACGGGGTGCCTGTTGGTATAAGAATTAGTAGGTGCAGAGATAGAGATTTGAAATAGGGTGCGAAGGGATGTTTATTTTAGGACACCTTATCTAGTTCTAGGATAGTCTATTATCCTGATATCGTCCTGTTCTCACTTTATGCAAGTCATGACCTTTTTATTATTAACATTCTAGGAATATAGCTAGACTTACCAGACTTATGTTTGACCCATTTTCCTTTCGTCTTCTTTTCTTCCGATCCCCCCCCCAGGTCCACAGGGAGGAAACACCGCAGCTTAGTCAGTTTTTCATCCAGCTTGAAGAGAGAGAATGTATTGCTTGGATTTCTTTCATTTGGACCATGGCTTTGGATATCATTTATGGGGATTATGCAGCATTATTTATGTTTCATGCTTCTTTAACTTTTAAAATCAAGACAGTATTATGGTTGTAATAATTGGAAGTTTGTTTTGAGACAATGTTGGAAATATTCTGCATGAACACGTATTTATGATAATAAAAGTCTGTTGGTTTTCCGCTGCTTATTTATATGTGTTTATATCTGTCTTGTGTTTTATCTGTGTCTTTTACTTATAAACCTCCACCAAAATTAAGGCATTCCCTTTGTGAGTGACCTTAACGGAGGTGGGATGTTTTAATCATACTACTTGTAAGAAATCACTTTTCAAATTTAAAATGGAAATAATGCAGAAACTTGTAGGTATTGAAAAATAGAGATGTAAACCCAATTCTATCAATTTTTACTGCAATTATTATGCCAAACAAAAGGAAAAAATAAGTTAGAGACAGTAATTAATGTATATTAATTAAATTTGGAAGTTAGTAGTAGTTTAGATTTATTGGTTAGGAAAAAAGGGAGACTGTATTTTCATAGTTTGGCAAATAAAGAAAAATAGGCAACATGTTTGCAAACTTTAATTATGAACAAATGGAGATTAGTTTGAAATAGGGATTTAATAGCATTGCACACTAATTTGACGACATCAAAAATAAGAAAAGGAGTGTCTTGCAATCATGAGTCCCGATTATAGTAATTTCCTGAAACTTTGGAAATAGATTTTATTACAGTTTTAGGAACCAATCAATTTGGAATAGGCCTAACTTCCTAAAAGAAAAAACTGCAAAGAGGAGAAAGAAGGGTAACGTAATTGAAAGAGGTTGTGACAAGAAAAAGAGATATAAAAGGCTTATGGTGTAAACTTACAAAGACGACAAGTTAACTATTGTCATAACTATAAGGGTTATGTTAAATAATAAGAAACCTATGAAGCATGTAATGAATGGGGAATGCAACATATTATAATAAATTATATCAAAAGGGAATGTAATATAATAGGTAGACTTGTCATAAGATAATAACACACATATTATAATTAAAAGATGATATGGGGAGTAAGAGGCTTATTACAAGTAAACTTAGACAACCAGGAATAAGTTCAGTAAGCGATCTCACAATTATAGTTGTGATAATATTACAACACGAGGTTATAATAAAATGGTAAAAAGTAGAGTAGGCTTATTATTAATAAACTTATAATTGAGGAATTAATTTTAATGAATATGATAATAAGCAGTGGTCCGTTCCGACAGTGTGAGCTGGTTAGGGAAAATAAGCGGCCAATTAGAGCTAATAAACACATAATGTGATTGCAGAATAAACAATTTAATATTTAAGTTTATTAGCAAAGCGGAAAGTAAAACAAGCGCGTAGTTGAGGATTAGACATATGGCCTAATGACATAATGATGAGATATGCTTGGACCAGTCCGTACATATTAAGGATGAAGAGCTCACTACAAGAAAACTATTTTTTTTTGTTGCAAAAATCAGTGGTGTTTATTTGTAAATGCAAGAAATAGTGTTTTCACTCCTATTATTAACGCGGCAAAAAAAAATCCATCTCCCCGCCTAACAAAAATTAGTCCGCATGGTCAAAAAAAACGTGACCACCTATTTTCTATTCTATCCCGCTCATACTTCGAAAAATTTAGTCGTTCCCTTTCCCCATAAATTCCTTTACCGAAAAATCCACTTTCCCCTAAATAGCTCTCTACCAAAGAAATAGTACCAATTAACGTTTCTCATATCATCATCAACTCTGTCGTAATCCTGTCAACAACGTCGCGGAAGACGGCGAAAATCCCCGCTCATGGTATAGGTAAATTTAGGTATGAATTCTTTAACTCGATTTTGTGATTCTATTCGGATTGTGTATGGAATATTTGAATGCATGCTATTTTCTCATCTCCTATCTTGATAGGGTTTGATGGTATAGCTGATTAACCCTAATTGCAATCGGTCATTGATCTGTAATTCTGTATTCTATCATTTTCTCATCTCCTATCTTGCTAGGGCTCGGTTATGTTATAACTGCTTGATTTTCATGTTCTATTTGGATGCTTTTCCGATAGGTTATTTTCATGTTGTACGTTATGATGTGATGGATTTTCAATTAGTTATGGGGAGTAATGAGACATGAAAACCATTCAGGAGTTTTGAATAGACAAATTTTCCTCTCTTTTAGTGAATCAAGGATCTGTGGGATCTAGTTAATGTATAATAATACATTGATGATATCATGTATGGTGTACATGGGTATAAGCAGTGGCGTACGCAATTACTGTAATTGATACCATGTCTTATATGTGAATCTAGGATTTGTCTTGGCCTTGTTCAAATCTCCTAAAACATTTTGCCGTTAAGATATTCCTATATGGTTTTGTAACATTTTGCTTGGTAGTTGTCATCTTTAAATGAGCCTGCTTATTTAGTATTTGAATGGAGATTTGTACTATTATTGCTGATAATTGTACTAGTACCCAATGTTATTAGACGCGAAAAGCGCACCGAAGCGACATGTTTGGAGCATAAGCGCAATGCACAAACGCGAAGCGCGCGCTTCAGTAAAGCGAAGCACATAATATATAAAATTTTAGATAATAGTAGTGTTGGAACTTCTTTTCCTTCTCTCTTATAATTGTTCCTAACGGATTTGTATTTGAACATATACACAAATTCACTGAAGTAGAATTAAGTAGTTAATGCATCATTTATAAGATGCTTGGATGTTTTTTTGGGTAATAACTTCAACATGTAATTAATTTTTTTCTTCTAACAATAGATAACCAAATTATACATCAAAGATTGGAAACTTATTTGCCCTCATATGTCGATGATGGACAAAGATTGGATTTTTTTAAACAGGTGATAAAACAATGCTTAACTTAATACATATTTTGTGATTTAGAACATATAATCTAATATTAAAACTAATTTTTTTTTACTTCTGTCATAGAAATAGTATAGAGTACCGACAAGGGGCAGTGAATTTTATGCACGATGCAAAGAGAAACGTAAGAAATGCAGAAAAAATGTTATGCTCTTGCAGAGACTGTCGGAATCTTAGTCGCCATGATGACCAAACTATTGTTGACCATTTAATTATAAAAGGAATGGATCCTAGATACATTGATGGTGAATGGTTTAATCATGGTGAAGAGATAAATGTAGAGAAGAAAACAAATACGTTTGACATATATGATCTATTCAAGATGATTCACTATGAAGACGAAGATTTATGAATAATGATTTTTTAGATAATAATAAAGATAATGTTGATTTTTAGAGAAAAGAGGAGGAGTTACTCAAGAACTTTAAAGTGCAGAAACTCCATTATACCCTTGTTGCATAGATCACACAAAATTATCTGCTATCACGGTCTTGTATAATCTTAAATACGAGACAGGCTTGTCTTATAATGGATTCTAAAAGCTTTTAGCTGTGCAACATCTATTTCTGCCGAAGGAAAACGTGCTTCCCAAAACCTTATATGAAGTCAAGAAATTTCTTAAAGTGTTCGACATGGGTTTTGAAAAAGATACATGCATGTGAGAATGACTGTTGCCTTTTCAGAAAAGAATACAAAGATTTAGAAAATTGTCCAAAATGTGGTTCTTCGAGATGGAAGAAAAATCAAGATATTGAAGAGGTTATAAAAGGTGTTCAAGTTAAAGTATTAAGATATTTCCCAATCATTCCGAGATTTAGAAGAATGTATAGATCTCAAAAGATGGGAGAAGATTTAAGATGGAATTTTACTAATAAAAGTAGCTATAGAAAAATGCGCCGTACCATGGATTATATGATATGGAAAATGATGGATGAAAAGTATAAATCATTTTCATCCGATCCATGCAATCTTAGGCTTGGTCTTGCTACAGATGGATTCAACCCATTTTCCATGTTGAGTTCGAAATATAGTTGCTGACCGGTTATGCTTGTGGCATACAATCTCTCGCCTATGTTGTGTATGAAGAAGGAAAATATTATGTTGACTTTACTTATTCCAGGCCCGAAGCAACCCAGGAATGATATTGATGTATATTTGGTGCCTTTGGTGGAAGATCTGCAGCACTTGTGGTCTTACGGAGTTAATGCTTATGCCGCGTTTAGCAAAACTTTATTTAAATTGAAGGAAATTTTGCTAAGGACGATTAATGATTTTCTTGCTTATGGAAATCTTGATAGATGTCATGTGAAAGGGGAAAAAGCTTGCCCATTATGTGGCGTGAATACCCATTCTCATTGGTTGAATCATAGTCGAAAGTTTGCCCACATGGGACATAGAAGATTTCTATTTCCTTCAGATTCACGTAGGAAACAAAAGGCATTGTTTGATAACACCATAGAGACAGATAGTGCTCCTAGATTGCTTGTTGGGAGAAACATCTATGCATTGTTGAAGGATGATCCAAATGCTTTGGGAAAAGGAAAAGAAGACAAAATTAATAAGAGAAAGTGTGTTTATGATGAAGAAGATGAAATTTACAATACTAACACTTCCACAAAAATGGAGATAGCAAGATGGAAAAAAGATCATTTTTCTTTGATTTGCCTTATTGGGAGGTTAGTACTTAATATGTTTAATTTTTACTGTTTTAGTATAAGAAAAAACCAATAATGCATTATAATTATGGTTTTCATAGGAATTTCCATTACGTCACAATATAGATGTGATGCATGTGGAGAAGAATATTGGTGAAAGCTTATTGGGCATGATGTTACATGGTAATAAATCCAAAGATGGAACCAACTATAGGAAGGGTTTAGAGGATTGCGGAATTCGACGTGAGCTTCATACACAACCTCGTGGGAATAAAACATATCTTTTACTGACTCCATATTTGTTGTCAAAATCCAAGAGAAAATTATTTTGCAAAAGATTGTACGATTTCAGAGGATCGGATGACTACTGTTCAAATTTCAAAAATCAGATTTCATTGTCGGATTGTAAAATAAGTGGATTTAAGTCACATGATTATCATGTATTAATGCAACATTTATTACCAGTAGCATCGAGAGGATTACTAGCAAAGAAGGCAAGAAAAGAAATAATTTGCTTATGTTCTTTTTTCAATAAATTATGTCAACGTGTTCTTGATAGAGAGAAGGTAGAAAAAATCAATGTTGAGATTATTGAAGTATTATGTGAGCTTGAAAATTTTTTCCCACCATCTTTCTTTGATATAATGGTACATTTATCCATTCATCTTGGAAAAGAAGCACTAATGTGTGGACCGGTTCATTTTCGTTGGATGTACCCATTCGAAAGACATATAAAGACACTTAAAGATTATATCAGAAACTATGCACAAACAGAGGGATGTATTGCACAACCGTATCTAGCAGCAGAATGCATGTTGTTCTTTAATGAATTTTTGAAAAAATCCGGACATACAGAGGAGAAAGGAGCTCGAAATAAAGAGTATGAAAGTAGTGTAATACTTGAGGGACGTCCAATTTCAATATCGAAGATAATTACATTACCGGCTAATGAGAAAGAAACGACTCATTTAGCCACGTTAATGAATATGGCTGCGGTGGAACTATTTATGGAGTAAGTTCATGTTATATATTGTTTTAATTATTTTTATGTATTCGTAATGATATATGTAACTTATAATCAAATGTTCAATACTAGTTTGCATTTGGAGGAATTCGGAAATTCAGACCAGCACATGAAAAAAAATGCAACCTTACTTTGGGAAACACATCAAAAAAATTTCCGATTGGATTAAAAGGAAGGTTAGTTGGATTTCAAATATATTCTCAAATGACTATTAATATACTATATATAAAAGTTACGTGCTAAATGAAATTCTATGTAGATACCTATATCCTCCAATGATCATAAAAACATGTTGAAATGGATTGCTTATCGTCCGAAGGATGATGTTGTGTCTTATAAAGGATATATCATCAATGAGCAACGTTTTCATGTAAAAGATTTAGGGAGACAAACTCAGAATTGTAGGGTGTCTTTTGATGCGAATACTATGTGTAGAGCAAGTGCAAAAGATATGTCCCTAGTGGTTGATGTAGTCACTTATTATGGAATATTGATAGATATAATTTTATTAGATTATCATTTGTTTTATATTCCAGTTTTTAAGTGTCGTTGGGTATATAAAGGAAATGGAGTAAAAATTGATGATGATTGGTTCACTCTTGTTAATTTACATCAAGCATCATTTTCACGAAACCCATACATACTCGCATCTTAAGCTAAACAAGTATTTTATTCAAGAGAGGATGATGATTCTAATTGGTATGTTGTAATGACAGCATCATCAAGAAGTTTTACTGATTCAGAGGATCCCGATTGCATCGAGGAAGATATCCAAGTGTTGGAAGATGAAATTGAAAGTGTATATGCAGCAGTTTAGGATCGTGTAGTATGGAGAATAGATATAATATCTATATAGTAGAGTATTAAGCAGTAAACCACATAGTCGATTTATACTGGTTCGAACCACTGTCCTACGTCCAGTCCCAGACTCACTTCTGGTATTTCGCTAACACTAAAACCCTCACTTCACCTGGAGGAATAGGTTCACAATTACCCGAACCACTGAACGGGATTTCTTGCCTCAACCACTGAAGAGGTCTTCACTAATACAGAATAATTGTTGACACTTTTGTGTTCTTGATAATACGGATTGTCGAATATTAAGTACACCCTTCCTATAGCCTTTCCTTGATGATAACCATGAAGTGCGTGAAGGAATACGGAAGTTTAAAAGTCTCAAGTATGAAAGTAGATAGCTTTTTAGAACTTAGAGAGCTTTGAATAAGATAGAGAGAATTAGAATAAAATTCGGTGATTAGATCATCTAAGCAATTCTCTATTTATAATATATATACAACTGATCCTGAAGAGTTTTGATGAAAAGATATGGAGTAAATAATTGTCTCTCTTCATAAAGGATGCAACTCTTCGGAATTCAGATGTCTGAAAATAAAATTCAGATGTCTGTTTATTTTAAAAATCAAGTCAGCAAGGAAATAGCGTATTTCAGGGGCATTTCAGACGTCTGAAATATATCAACCAGACGTCTGAATATTGTATTTAAAACATTCTGTTTCAGCAAACAGACGTCTGAAATTTTCAGACCAGACGTCTGTTTTCTGTTAACATCCTATTCCTTGCCTATTTTTCAAAGAAAAACTATATATATATATATAATATGTGTGTGTAATCATCAAGGAAGAATTTAATATATGAATCTAGGACTAATAGACTCTTACAACATATAAATGATCTTCATTTTGTGTCCTTGAGTCAGATTGTCGAAACTATCTTCCTGCAACATAGAATTAGTCGAATATATATGCTTATAGTTGTCATAGTCAAAATACTCATATAGCGGGATCCAACATTCTCCCCCTTTTTGACTAGTGACAACTATATATGCTCCCCCTGTCAATATGCATACAATATCACGTTTCCCCCCCTTTGTCATTTGACAAAAAGGAATACTTAAGAAAAATTGAAGCATGAATGCAATACACACGAGTGTACATAGAATATAAACATAAAGTACGAACATTCATCACACCACACATACATGCACATAGTAGAGTTTTGTGCTGAATAAGAGAAGTAGCAAAATATTGCACAACATAAAAGTTCTTAGGAAAAATATTTAACCATACCACCTTCAATATTCATATATCCGCTGAAGTAGATCCTACAAGATATGTGCCATCGTTCAATGGTGAGCTTTTTTCGGAATCCGGAACTTCTTCAGGAGAACTAGATGACCACTGAAATGGTGCTAGAGCTTGTGCTTGAGTTGAAGAAGTGCCAGTGCAAGAAACATAATTATACACGTCTCCTTTGCCAATGATATAGCCTTTTGAGTTGTCTCCCAAGGTAACTGAGCCACCATCAAAGTATGAAATATTTATAAGCATATCTTTGTCTCCTGTCATGTGTTTTGAGCATCCGCTGTCTAAGATCCATTTTCTCTTTTTGAGTGGGACCTGCAAAAATATTAATAAGAAACCCACTTTTTGATAGGGTCCTAAGAGTTAGGTCTTAGGAAGCCAAACCTAGATAGGTTTAGTTTCCCTTTTATATAAATAATTCTCATTATTATGTACAGTTTTCAAAAAAGATTTAATATGCTTGTTTCTAATCAAACTATTGTTGGTTTTTGGAACCCATATTTTAATTTTATTAACCAATTTTGGTTTATCATTAATTTTTTACTCAATTTTCTTCTTTGGATTGTTCTTTGGAGAAAATTTTGATTCCTTTTTAAATCCTAAACCATTTTTATTTGAAGAAGGTCGAGAGCTCTCTATGATTCTTGACAAATTCTCTCTTCCCTTATTAAAATTTGAAATATTTTTAGAAATGTTTTCTAACTTAGTTTGAATACTTTTATTTTCTAATTCTAATTCTTTTACTTTAGATTTCAACATGTGGTTTTCAGAATTTATTTCATCATTCTTTCTCTTTTGAGTTTCGAATTCTTGAGTCAAAAGAGAAAGTTGATTATCTGAATTTGTAAGAGTGTTTGGAACTTTTTCAAGTTCTTCTTCCAGAATAATTTTTTCATCTTTCAACATATCTCTTTCAAAATCAGCTTTATTCTGATTTTCACGAGTTTCTTTAAGCTTCTTCTTAAGAGTTTTTATAATATTTAAAAATTCAGCATTAACATCTATTAATTCTTCATAAGATAATTCACTTACTTCAGATTCTTGTGCCATGAAGCAAACATTTGCTTGCTCATTTTTGCTTCCACTCTCACTGTCACTGCTTGATGAATCTGAGTCAGAGTCGTCCCATGTAACAGAAAAAGCTTTCTTTTTGAAATTTTCTTTCTTGTTTTTGTTGAAACTTTTCTGATTTTCTTTCATTTCTAGACAGTCTTTTACCACATGACCCTTCTTATGACAATTGAAACATTCCAGTTTTGAGGATGAGGGTCTGTTTGACGTATTCTTTTTGAATTTTCCTTTCGTATATTTCAGAAATTTCTTAAATTTTTTAGCAATAAAAGCTAGATCTTCGTCTTCTGATTCAGATTCTTCTTCATCAGCATGAAAGGCCACATTTTTCTTTTCTTGAGCTAATTCCTTTTTTGCTTGAAGAAAGACATAAGATTACCTATTAGCTCTTCTAGTTTCATAGTTGATAAGTCATTTAATTCTTCAATGGCTAGTACTTTTCTTTCCCAGTCGTCAGTTAGAGAATTCATTACTTTTGAAATGATGTCAAAGTCACTATATTTTTCTCCAAGTCCTATCAATGCATATAAAATATCTTGAAATCTTGAGTACATTTCATTGATAGTTTCATTTTGTTTCATCTTGAAGTTTTGAAACTGATTTTTGAGCATTGAAATTTTAGTTTGCTTGACTTTGTTTGTTCCTTCATGGATAGTCTTGAGTGTTTCCCATATTTGATATGCCGATGTACAAATGCTAACACGATTGAATTCATTTCTGTCGAGAGCACAATATAGCATGTTCATAGCTTTTGCATTTGCATTTGCCTCCTCTTTTTGAACTGTTGTCCAAGTTGAATACTCAGTTGTAGGTACCGTAAATTCCTTTTGAGTAACATTCCATGCACTAAAACCACTTGCTTGCATATAAATTCTCATTCTTGTAGCCCAATAGTTATAGTGTAGTCCATTGAAAAGAGGTGGTCTTTGAGTAGATTGTCCTTCGGCAAAAGTAGTTGAGCTAGTACTTGGGTTATTCTCCATTTTACCAAAATATCAAATAACGATGTTACGGTTATAGGATGGCCTTGCTCCGATACCAATTGAAAGTGTATATGCAGCAGTATAGGATCGTGTAGTATGGAGAATAAGATATAATATCTATATAGTAGAGTAGTAAGCAGTAAATCACACAGTCGGTTTATACTGGTTCAGACCACTGTCCTACGTCCAGTCTCAGACTCACTTCTGGTATTTCACTCACACTAAAACCCTCACTTCACCCGGAGGAATAGGTTCACAATTACCTGAACCACTGAACGGGATTTCTTGTCTCAACCACTGAAGTTGTCTTCACTAATACAGAATAATTGTTGACTCTTTTGTGTTCTTGATAACACGGATTGTCAAATATTAAGTACACCCTTTCTATAGCCTTTCCTTGATGATAATCGTGAAGTGCGTGAAGGAATATGGAAGTTTAAAAATCTCAAGTATGAAAGTAGATAGCTTTTTAGAACTTAGAGAGCTTTGAATAAGATAGAGAGAATTAGAATAAAATTCGGTGATTAGATCATTTAAGCAATTCTCTATTTATAATATATAAATAGATACAACTGATCGTGAAGAGTTTTGAAGAAGAGATATGGATTAAATATTTGTGTCTCTTCATAAAGGATGCAACTCTTGGAAATTCAGATGTCTGGAAATAAAATTCAGATGTCTGTTTATTTTAAAAATCAAGTCAGCAAGGAAATAGCGTATTTCAGGGGCATTTCAGACGTCTGAAATATATCAACCAGACGTTTGAATATTGTATTTAAAACATTCTGTTTCAGCAAACAGACGTCTAAAATTTCAGACTAGACATCTGTTTTCTGTTATCAGCCTATTCCTTGCCTATTTTTCAAAGAAAAACTATATATATATAATATATGTGTGTGTAATCATCAAGGAAGACTTTAAAATATGAATCTAGGACTAATAGACTCTTACAACATATAAATGATCTTCGTTTTGTGTCCTTAAGTCAGATTGTCGAAACTATCTTCCTGCAACATAGAATTAGTCGAATATATATATGCTTATAGTTGTCATAGTCAAAATACTCATATAGCAGGATCCAACAGAAATAACCGAAGTGGATGATGAAAATGATAGCTATGTTAGAGAGGATTGCGAGGGCATACTTGAGTAGCTTATATGTCCTACTTGATCATCGTTATTCATTGTATTCATGTGGATTTTCTATAGTGTTGGTTGTTCATTTGCTTTAGTGTTGGTTGTTCGTTGTAATCGTGTTGATTTTCTGTACGTTTGGTTGTTCATTGGTGTTGCACCTGAAACTGTGTTATATACATTTATGTCGTACTAGAAATTCTGGAATTTCATGGCCATACGGACTGACCTGTTTTTCATGTTACACGTACATGCACTAGAAAATTGTGTTGCCTTGTCTTCCCATTAATCCTCAGATTTTTCTGGTCTGGTCTGCTTTTGCATATGCACATATTACACGCACATGCACTAGTACACACACATGTGTATACTTTATATACATATATCTATATATACATATACATTGTACTGCCTTGTCTTCTCTTGCATGTTGTTTACATCAAACCACACAATTTAAATTATATATGTATATTTATGACTGTATATACAATTCAGAATTATGTATTTTGTTTCATTTGCAGGAAATGACGTCGACAAGCAATGTACGTACTCGCAACCTGATGAATGCTGCAATGGAATCCCAAAAGAATAAGCCAGATCAGAAGCGTAAGTCAAAGCTAAAGCGTAAGATTCAATGCGAAGATCAACCAGTCAGTTCTAATAAGAAGCAAGCCATTTTTCACAATGAAGGCGAAGAACAAACTGTCCTAAATAACCAAAATGAAGAAGGTCTATGCTTAGAAAATCAAGCCTGTCTTGAAAACATTGATGATGCCGAGCTGGAAATTGGAAAACAAAGTTACCTGACATCGGAAGTACTTCTTGGAAAAGAGGCGGTAGAGGTCCGACAAAAGCAAAAAGGCTCCCGTTATGCAGTCAGGATCGAATTAAAGTTGAGTTCAATGATTTAAGTATACCGATAGGGCAAGGGTCTGTATATTTGTCCTCTTTTCTCGGACCGCTTGTGCGGGAGCAGGTTCCATACACTATCGATGATTGGCAGAATATAAATGATGATTTAAAAGAAGTTTTGTGGTAGTCGATTCAAGTATGAATTAAGACTTAATTTTGGTTTAATTAATTACATGATAGAAGTCTCAGAATTCATGCAATAAATTTTAATATTCTAAAGCTGTGTACTCCAGTTCGGACCGTATGCACAGGTGAATTATTTGATTTTAATATCATGTTTTCATGAACTGATTCAGGTCAGATTTAAACTGGAAGAGGAATGGCAAAGAAAAGCAATATTTCAACAAGTGGGAGTACTGTGGAGATGGTCAAAAAGCAAATTGCTTCGAACTTTGCAAAAAATGAAGAATGAGAGTAAAGACTTAAACTGAAACCAACCAACATCAAAAACATGAACAAATGGAGAAAGTTTGTGAAGGCGAAAATAAGTGTGGAGTTTAATAAATTTAAGATAAAATTCAATACTTCAACAACAAATCATTCCTACGCTAGCTCATCTTTATTAGTATGATAATTTTAACATCTTTCTATACTTCTAGCAAAAAAGTGAGAAATATTCAGCCCTTAGGGACACACAACTTCCATATACAACCGGTCGAAAGGGAATGGTTAGAATGACTGAAGACATGGTTAGATTAATAACTACAGCTTTATTTAATATTATTTTATACTTGTCATTTTACTTATTTAATGTTATCCTAAATTTAGAAAAACGAAAGTGTAGATCTATCGTCCATAACTAGAGCTCATGTGTGGATCAAATCTCACATAAGAAAAAATGGTCAACCGGTGTCTAAGGAAGCTGCAAATACTATTGTATAATTATTTTTTTATTTTATCGGTAATTTTTTTTGAAACTGTGGTATTTGTACCATTTTATGTCATCTATGTGTTTTTATTTATGTAGGAGAAGATTAAAAAGTTCGGTAGCGTAACCCAGTCTAGCTCGACACAGAATGTCAGTGGATATGCTCTTGCACATGTATTGGGAGAAGATAGACCAGGAAGATTAAGGGCATTGGGAAGGGGTTGCACTTTAACCAAGCTAGTTGTGGCTCAGTCCAAAGATAAACAAGTCTCATGGTATCGAGAGGAAATAGCAGAATTAAAAGGAATGATACAGATTCTGATGGACCAGAAGGTAAACTTCTAAACTTAATTTTTATTTGTTAAATACAATATTTAGCACACTATATAATTTAAAATATTAAAAAGAATAAATTTTGGTGCTTTACTACAGGGTAAGTAAAGTTTGCAAGGGAGCACACACGAAATGGTAAAAATAATAATTATATTACCCAATAAATATTTTGATCTAGTAATATTTTATTTTAAGTATTGTGGCACACTGGCATCCACTTGAGTGCTCCTTAGATTAAAATATCGTGATATTTGTGCTTTGTAGCAAGGTAAAGAAAGTTCAGGAAAGATCTCACCTGAATCGGTAAAAGTATTAATTATATTACTCAATAAATAAAATTTATGTTTTAAATTTTTACTCCAGTATTTGATATTACTTTTGGTTGAATAATTCTAGAGCGACGACGAAGTATGTTCGTTGCTGAATTGGGATGGAACCTCTGGAGTTGTTACCTATGGGAGGTTGTTGTCCCTGGACCCAAATGACGTTGTCAATGACATCCGTCTTGGACCAAATGTTGCGAGCGTTGTTATAGATTTTGTGGATAAGACAAATACTTACTTCTAGAGGCCTACACGTAAAATGGATGTATTAGGAGATGCTGTGAATAAGGTAATAGCTTGGCCATCAGTTTGCG
The DNA here is from genome assembly GCA_030737875.1 of Allium sativum. Lineage (NCBI taxonomy): Eukaryota > Viridiplantae > Streptophyta > Magnoliopsida > Asparagales > Amaryllidaceae > Allium > Allium sativum. Next base: position 526,772,279 of record CM060922.1, on the reverse strand, counting down.
TCAAGGTACCGCTGTGAACACGCTTTAACTTTGAAGAAGCCGGTATGGTGAAGTTCAAACTTCTCATATTATACTTATAGCTGTTTTATGTGTGTATAATACAAAATTTATTTATAATTATTCATGAAGCCATAAGTAGTTACGTGTGTGTATAATTGCTAATATTGAAGTATATTCTCATTTTTAGAGTACCGAAAGCATCCGCAATATTTGCAAGATTTATGGTTGGAATGAGGGTGAAGGCGTAGTTTCCGAAGGAAGAATCCATGTCGATGATCCAAAATGCACTGTTAATGGTATTCTGCTCGGTCCATCTGCTGTTATCATTTGGGTGGACAATGCAATAAATAAAGATGCTTATTTGTGGCGACCCACATCTGATATGTCGTGCACTGGAGACACAATTGGTAAGAAAGTAGCATGGCCAAGATCAAAAGTAGAAGCGCACAAAGAAAATCTAACTAAGAGCCGTGATGAAAGTGAAAATCATGCAACTTCTCCCTCGAAATCCTCATATGTGTTCACAAATAAATCGAAACCTATAAGTATTTATTTTCAACATTGATCATTGTGTAAGTATATACATTCTGTATAATAATCTTTTTCTTTCAGCCGATTGCAAACATGACAAAAATGCCAAATGCAAGTTGATAGATGTGATTGGAACAGACGTAGTGGCTGAAGGATCTATTTCATCAACTGATCCGATAGTGATGGTCTATTGTCGTCCATTGGGAAAGGATGCTGTAAAGGTTTGGGTTGAACATGTGACAGTTCCAACTGTAGAGCTATGGAGACCAACATCAGCTCTGACGTGCATGGAAAATGCCTTCGGCGTTCCCATAGCTTGGCCAGTGGGAAAAATCATTATTGACACAAAATGAAAGGTATTTTAATATTTTTTAATATACATTTAGGAGTTACTGCCCTTGGGAGCGCAGATTGAAAATAATTGAGTTAGGTTATTTTGGACAATAAGTGTGTTGTCTCACTCTCCTTATAAATCAAACATGTAGTAGTACCGGACAAAACTCCCACTTAATGTTTATTAATGCTTTTGAAGCCAATTTGGTAAGATAACTTAGATGATTTGCAAAGGTACATGGTTAAACTTTTATGTACATGGTTAAAATATTATCAAGATAATGTGTATTAATGCAAAGATACCAACAAGTATTCACCTTAATTGAAGAGAAATCATATATGAAATATACTCGAGGAGACGACACATGTCATCTCAGAATTACATGTCATCTCAAATTACATGGTCATCTCAGAAATCATACATTCACCCTAATGGGTAGGCACTGTCATCACTGAATTACTCGATCACAGAATTGCATTACATGGTTCAGAATTACATGGTCACAGAATTGCATTACATGGTTCAGGTGTTTGTGTTATGTAGTGTCCATAGTGTGCAGGATAATGAGCATGTCTGAAAGGTTTATGTTATGTAGTGTTACATTCAGATCTTGTGTCTAAAATGTTTATATTATGTAGTATCTGAAAGGTTTATGCTATTTCTATTCTTCAAGTTATGTTATGTTATTTGTTTTACAGGTAGATCAACAATATTTCAGGTGGTTTGATGACAGCAACACTACAATATTTTCTCGGTAACTTGGTTATTTCAGGCATTTATTTCAGTGTTTAGTGTACTTGGTTATGACAGTGTTACTGGTTATTTAAACTCGGTAGTCTGGTTGTGTATGTTGTGGTTATGACAATGTTATTGGTAGTTTGTTTGTGAAGGTTGTGAACGATTGAACTTGTGGATGTTTGTATGATTATCTTGTGGATGTTTAAAGGTGTATGTTGTGGTTTTATAATATGTTATGTTGAAAAATGTATGTGTCTATGGATTATGTTATTTAATTTGCGTGAAAATTATTGGTATGTACGAAATACTATAACACATTTAGGAACAAACAGTGGCAGGAAAAACGCTATGGAATATTAAATTCATTCGTAGCATTTAAAAACCACTACAAATGTATTGTCACAGAACACAAAAATAGTTACGTTGGCGCATTTTAAAAGCTACAAAAAGCTAAAAGAACGCAATAAAAAAACAGGCGTAATGCAAAAACCCTTTCGATGGTGTTTGATTAACGCCACAAAAAAATGGTAATGTTAAAAAAGCGTCGTGAAAAAGATTTTATTCGTGGCATTTAAATTAAGTGCAACAAAAAAAAATAGTGGCATGTTTTCTTGTAACGATTATCATAACGCCACCAAAAATACTTAATAGCGGTTTTTGGGCGCTACAAAAAATCATTTTTCTTGTAGTGGCTAAACGTGGCGAATCGTCGAGGGTGTCTGAGGACACGAGAGGAGCACGTCCATCTTATTATTCAACGGGACTAGAAGAAAGCTATAGGACATGAGGATACTCCGTGATGACCCTTTGTGGTAGGCCTAATGAAGTTGTATCTACAAAGGCATGTTTTGAATGGTTCCATTCGATGAGTACTCCTTGGTTGCATCTTTGATGGTGGATAGCTTAAAGAATGATTGAAATGATTTTAAAATGATTCGGTGGCTACCTCAAAGTAGGGAGGCTTCGTGGTTGGGACCCAGCAAAGGATAGTAGGTCGTCGGATACCTGTCATCGTTAGTCAAAGCATGCGCGGGATAGACTGAAGCTTAGCCAGGAGGTCAATAACCTTTTACTATCGGGTCATTGGATGAGGGAACACATGTTTGTTTAGATTGGATGGTCGGGAGGTCATTTAGGTCTTTGAATTATTTTCATTAGTAGGGGGTAGCCTGGGTAGGGCCTTGGAGAGCCACCGAATGAAACAAACCTATCTTTGAATATCTATATTTTAGGACTAACAAAGCTGTCCTTATATATCTGTATTGTGGCGTAGCGATAGAGGCTTATTCACTTTCGCAACATAGCCTAATACGCTTTCGTAGGAGAGAGATGAAGGTCTAGTACATTTTCGTAGTACGACGATGGGCACTACTCGAGGAGGGTAATGTGGGAAGTACCTTAATATATTGGGTTTATAGGTACATATATATTATTTATTAGGTTAATCTAATTGGGAGTAGATGAGTACGATTTATGTAGAAAAATCGGAAGTGTATTGTGAGATAAACACGAATAACTTAATAAATATGAATCAATGATAGAACGGTATATGTGGTATTTTTTGTAGAAATTATAATTTATCCATCCACAAGAACTTCTGTTCTGACCCCTTCCTCATAACAAACCCGCAGGTTAGATAGGTGGTTGAGATTCTGCAGCTTGGAGACATTTGATAGATAGTGTCTATATTGGTAAGTGTTTAATTATTATTATTATTATATTTTATTCCCCTCTGTTGTGAGATTCCTTTTATGAGCTATGATATATTTGTCTTTGACTTTCTATAGGATATCATACAAACCAACTCGCGCTTCGATAGATTTGGATTTTTGAAAACAAACGGTCCATCGAAATTCGGGTTGTTACATCCTCGGTGTACGCACAGGGTGGTGCATCATGGATATTCGTGTTTTATCTCCATGCAAGGGTTTAGCCTAATAGTGGAGCTTGGATAATGGATAGTACGCTTTCGTAGCATGAAGAGAGATCTAGTTCGCTTTCACGGCGTGACGACGGGACCTTTCGATGAGAGTACTACGGGTAGTACCTAGATATACTGGGAATATAGCTACATATATATTAATTATTAGGTTCGATCTACTGGGGAGTAGATGGGTACGATGTACGCGTAGAGGCAAGAGTGTTATTGTAACAACCAAGAATTTAGTTATTAGATTTTAAATATTTAATTAATTTTAAATATTTAAATGGTTGGATTTTTGAATTTAATAAGTTGTATTTCAATCTAGTGGTAATCTAAATATTGATCGTGATTTAAGTATTTACTAAAATGAATTCAATAATTTCATTTATCATCGTTTAGTTAATCGATATTGATTATAAATCTAGTTTGTAAATCCATTGACAATAATAAATAGTTTGGATTTAAATCGATATTTAGATCATTTTTAAAATAATATATTAATATGGAATATAGTTATTTTTTAAACGATCGCGAAATTCAATGAAACTAGTTTTATCGGATTCGGAATTGTAAATTATTGTAAGATTTCAATTTTCGTATCCATCGAAGTTGTCATGTGGTCGTGTGCCATTTAAACGTGTATCAATAATTGATTTTAAATTTTAACAACAACTATTAAATACGATTAAATTAACTTTCAAAACAAATTCCATTGTGTTTGGAATATGCATTATTATCTATGAATGATATTCAGATTTTCAGTTTCCCAATTTGTAAAAGACAATAATGTATATTTTAAATTTTATACTATTGCTTGTGTAGTTAACGATATATTACACAAGAAATTATTTTGCAGGATAAAGAGAGTAAGGGGTTATACAAATTTAAAGTCTATAAGTTTATAACATCTGAGTATGAGAGTAATACGTTTATGCTGATAGTTATGAATGATTCCAATAACTATAAGGAATTTTATTTGTGGCACTGTAAACTGGGACATCCCGATATAAAAACTATTAGGCATATAATGTGTAGCAATAATATTTATATGAATAAAATCCCTACTTCATATATATGTTCCTTTTGTCAAATGGAAAAGAGTCTTAAACTTGCATTTCCAGACTCTCAAACTAATTACGCTAGACCCTTTCAGTTAGTTGCCACTGATTTGTGGGGTCCAGCTCCAATTAGTTTTGACTATGGCTATAGATATTTTATATCATTCATATATGCATATTCAAGGTTTGTATGGATATATATGCTAAAATCAAAATATGAAACTTGCTATACTGGCATTTAGTTTATAATAAAGTTGAGAATTTAACTGGTAATCATGTGAAAGTACTATAAAAAGGCAGGTGGAAAGGAATTTCTACATCTAATTAAAAAGAAAGGCATTAGCATACAACAACTTATCCATATACTTCAGAACAAATTGGTATCATATAGAGAAAGCATAAACACATTGTGGAAACAGGTTTAACCTTACTTACACAAGCTTTTGTACCACTAAAATTTTGGCCAGAAGCTTTTAACACTAATGTACATTTCATTAATTTGCTTCCAACAAAAATTCTTAAATTCAAATGTCCACAGGAAGTGTTAACTAAAGTTAAACGACACTACAAGCACTTAAATTTTTTTGAAAGTCAATGTTTTCCATATTTAAGGCCTCATAATACTCACAAATTAGATTTTAGGTCTACACCATGTACTTTCTAAGGGTTTCATAATAATAAAAAAGGATACAAGTCCCTAGATAGAAAAGGAAGAATTTATGTATCCAAGCATGTCAGATTCAATGAAGAAGTGTATCCATTTTGCAAACGAAACACAGAGACAACTGGAGGTAGTTCATACCTGACATATCAGAGAAAGTTGAGGTTATTATGTCATCTAAGGAAAAGGAGAATGACAATAGTACCAACACTTGCTCTCAACTTGCTTTGCCTATTAATGATGGACATGGTCAATAGCAACATGATATGCTAGGCGGTAGCAAAAGTCAGTACCAACAAAGTCAAGAAAGCAGCAATGACAGTGACATTCATGAGTTTGAGGAAGAGACTACAGACAACAACAATCATGACTCACCTACTAGAAATAATACTAAAAAGCATCATATGTTGACAAGATCAAAGTACATGATTTTTAGAACAAAAATCATAAATATAGTGAGTGTTCAAGAAGAACCAGTATCACACTCTAAGGCTGACCAGTGTGAAGAATGGAAAGATGCTATGGAGGAAGAATATAGTGCTCAAATTAAAATTAGAACTTGGACGCATGTTAAAAAAACCAAAACAAAAATATAATTGGGTGCAGATGGGTATATAATCTTAAGAAAAATGTCGTTGGCTCAATCTCAAAATACAATGTAAGGCTGGTTGCAAAGGGGGTATTCACAACACTATGGTTTTGATTTCTCAGAAACCTTTTTATGATATTCACCTATTGTGAAACCATCCCCAATTAGAATTCTTTTAATTGTTGCTTTTTATAGAAATTGAAGCATCAAGCAATTGGATGTAAATAATGCTTTTCTTAATGGTGTTTTGCAGAAAGAAGTTTATACGGAACAACCACAAGGCTTTATTCAGGTTGGTGATAAGAATTTGGTGTGCAAACTCAACAAAGCTATCTATGGCCTAAAATAAGCAACAAGATTTTGGTTTCACAAGCTGAAGGCAACACTTGTCGAACATGGATATAAATCCACAAAATATGATAACTCTATATTTACTGTTACCACTACTACATATATTCTAATTTATGTTGATGACTTTATTATTATAGGTACTTGTGTATCAGAAATCAAAAGCATCACTGAAATTCTCAACTCTGAATTCTCAGTTAAGGATTTGGTTGATTTGGATTATTTTCTGGGAAAAGAAGTGAAGACAACCAATTCAGAAATGCGTCTCAATCAAAGAAAATACATTTCAAAAATTTTGCCTAGGGCAAATATGGATAAGGCTAATTCTCTACCTGCTCCTATGGTTACCAATAATCAATTGTCAAAATACAAGGGCGAAGGCATTCAAAATGACAAACAGTATAGAAGTATTGTTGTTGTTCTGCAATATGCTACTATTACATGACCTGACATGTCATATAGTGTTAATAACGTAAGCTAATACATGCAAAAACCCTTAGATAGTAACTAAAAAGCCATAAAAAGAATACTCAGATATCTAAAGGGAACAATTAATCATGGTTCATACTGAATTCAAGTAAAAAATCTCAACATTAATGCTTATGATGATGCTAATTGGGGCACAGATCATGATGACAAAAAATCAACTTCAGATTACTATATTTAGTTGGAAAATAATCCAGTATCCTGTTGAGTGCTAAAAATCAAAATATAGTTTCTAGATCCAGCATTGAGGAAGAATTTAGAAGCGTAGCAAGTACAACAGCTAAAGTGACGAGGATAGACTCATTATTTGGTGAATTCAGAATTAAATCTAGCAAGACAACAACAATTTGGTATGATAACGTAAGTGTTATCTCACTTACATCTAACCCTATTTTACACTCGAAGCTGAAGTATATAGAACTGGATCTATATTTTATTAGAAAACAAGTCATTAAAGGAATATTAAAGGTCGGTTACATACCATCGTCTGACCAAAAAAGCGGTATACTTACAAAATCTTTGTCGAAGGCAAGCTTCATCAAATTAAAGAAAGAATTGTACGTTGATGACAATGATTCAAGTTAAAGATCTCAAAGATTGAGTTACATATTAGCCTCACATATTTAATTTATCGATGAATATTTGTTCTTATTTATTTTATTTTGGTCGTGGATCCGGAATTCCTTTCTGAATCACCTCAATCAAAGGCCATTGTTTTATTTCGGCTGCAACCCCTGAACCTATACGGATTCGGGGGAATACAGAAGCATTGTAAACATAGCCATCTGATGTATTTTTATCTTTCATTGCTTCAATGGGCCTGGCTCAATATTGTTTTATTTGACATTATATATACTGTGTATCGAGCTTTATACATGTAAGTTTTTCAGTTCAATAAATATTACAACTTACATTTCTTTATATATCTCTCACTCTCAATTTTCTCACGTTAACATTTCTCAAATCCTAACTCCAGAGAAATGCGTCATTGAAAAAATAATGCTAGAAATCAAGCAAATTCCGATCTTATGTTCAAATTTCATTTAATTATTTCCTTCAAACAAATATTAGATAACATCATCTTACAAACAAAATATTATTTTGAACTCCAAATTATTACTTAGGATAAGTTAAAGGACTATAAGATGCTTCGATGTTTACATTCTTAACAACTACTTTTAATTCCAACTTTTTGCTGCCATCCACTTCTTTAATGGATATCGTACGAGTTGTTGATTTCTATTAAAAGACCTTCATTTTTTGGGATCTGTTGTGATTTGTGATATTCAATCATAGGTGGAGAAAATGGTATGCTAAATCAGATTAAATGGAAGGAAATTTTTCTAAGAGGGAGAAAGGGAAAACATTGCTTTCCCTAATTAATGGGATCTTGATAGATATTTTTTTCCCTTATTAGGTGGCACAATTGATAAAGATTTGTTTTGAGCAAATTTTAAGGAGTATTTATTTCTGAGATATTTTAGGGTCCAATTAGGTTTTAGACCTGGTCTTTCTATTTGCCTATATATGCATCTCATTAGGGAGAGAATTACTTGTACTTGAGAAAGGAAAAATAAATAAATAAAAACTTGTTATTTGGGATTGAGATAAATTCTCAAGTTTTTAGGCTTTCATTGTAATAATTTGGTGGATTAATAAAAGTTTTTTTGGAGGAATTTGCTTGTTATTATTATCTTCTCTCTTTCAAAATGTAATTGTGCAGTGATCTTGTGGAAACCCTAACAGTTGGTATAAGAGTTTTCTACATAAATTTTTTGGAGAGGGTTTGAATATGGATAAAATAATTATTGAAAAGCTTAATGGAAGAAATTGGGGATTATGGAGGGCAAAGATGGAAGATTTCCTTTATCTTAATGACCTTCATCAGCCATTGGAGAATAATGTGGAAAACCTAGCAATTTATCCAAAGCAAAATGGGAGACTTCGGATAGGAAGGTTGCTGCGCCTATTCGATTTTTTTTTGGATAATTCAGTGTTTCATATTGTTGCTAATAAAACATCTGCTTATGCGATATGGAAGAAATTGGAAGGGGTTTATGCAAATAACTCAGCAATAAATAAGGCTCTTCTAATGAGAAGATTGGTGAATCTAAAGCTTAAAGAAGGCAGATCAATTGGAGAGCATCTTAGTGATTTTCAGGAATTTGTGAATCAATTGGCTATCGTGAATTTCAACGTGGATGATGAAACACAAGCTTTAATGATGATGAGTTCATTGCCAGAAAGTTGGGAAACACTTATGGTTGCGTTGAATAACTCAAATTCGGATGGCGTTGTTTCAAAGGGGTCAGTGGTTAGTAGCTTGCTTAATGAAGAAACGCGGAGGACGAGCCTTATGGAAGGAAAAGATAAGGAGGAGGCAACAAAAATAGGAACTCCAATTGAAAAAGCTTTTATTGCAAGGAGGGTTAATCAACGAAACATGGAAAGACAACTGAATAGACCAGACATGAAAAAGGAATACATTTGTTTTTATTGTGACAAACCCGGTCATCAACTGAGATTTTGTCATAAACTTAAAAGGGATAAGGAGAAGATGAAGGCATTGGAGGAAGAGTCGGATGAATAAGACAATAACGGTAATGAGGTGAATTTTGGTGAGGAGGTTGAAGGAAATGTTTTATGTGTTAATGAAGGCGAAAACAAAGATTGGATACTTGATTCAGGAGCCTGTTTCCACGTGTGCAATCAAAAGGAAGCATTTATTGATCGTGAAGAACAAAGTTGTAAAGTGGTATCCGCCAACAGTCGAGATTTGCATGTTAAAGGCATATGTTCGGTTCGATTGAAGATGAATGATGGAAAGGTGGTGAAGTTAACGGGAGTTAGGTACATCCCAGAAATTAAGAAGAATCTTGCTTCAATTGGACATTTAGAACAAAAAGGTTGTAATTTCTCGACTAGAGGTGGAGTTACAAGGGTTTGGAGGAGTAAAAAGAGCTACTGCACGCAAAACGGAGAAATGATAACATTTATAAATTGCTTGGAAAAACGGTGGAGAATGTTATAAATTCTCAAATTGGATTAGGAGATGCGAGTTCATCTGAATCAAGATAGTGCCATCAATGTAAAACCACAAAGTCTACATGGAGGCCATTGTGGTATTACAAGCAATTTTGAATTTATTGTTGAGAGGTGCATTTCATGTGGGAGTTGCATCATTTGTAAGCGGTAGATTTGTTTTGAGATTGGAGTTTATTGGAGAAATTTTATATCAAGGTGGAGTGTTGTGATTTGCGATATTCAATCATAGGTGGAGAAAATGGTATGCTAAATCAGGTTAAATTGAAGGAATTTTTTTTAAGAGGGAGAAAGGATAGATATTGCTTTCCCTAATTAATGGGATTTTGGTAGATATTGTTTTCCCTTATTAGGTGGCATAATTGATAAAGATTTGTTTTGAGCAAGTTTTAAGGAGTATCTATTTCTGAGATATTTTAGGGCCCAATTAGGTTTTAGTCCTGGTCTTTCTATTTGCCTATATAAGCATCTCATTAAGAGAGAATTACTTGTACTTAAAGGAAAGGGAAGATTAAAAAAAACCTGTTATTTGGGATTGTGATAAATTCTCAATTTTTTTTTTTTAGACTTTCGTTGTAATAATTTGGTGGATTAATAAAGGTTTGCTTGGAGGAATTTGCTTGTTATTGTAATCTTCTTCCCTCTTTCAAAATATAATTGTGTAGTGATCTTGCGGAAACCCTAACAGGATCGTCTACTGAAATGGGCATAGATGATCAATACTATATCTTCACTTGTCATGTGATCAAAGGAGCTGGAATTTATATCCGTACTTGCCTCTATAAAAAGACATATCTTTATCTGTGCAATAATATATTTTGTGGGAATTAGGAACACGTCCTTATTTTTAAACTTAATATAAGTTCCCTCCCTTCACATTCAACACTATAAATGTAGTCCTTATAATTTATATTGTTCATTTAGTTCAATGTTTATTGTAAGGAAAGGTTAAATTGCAATATTAAAAATGTGAAATCTTTTAGCATGGTTATAGGATTTTGGTTTCATTTTCACAATTAAATCATAAATTTTATTATTTTCTATTAGTATCCAAATGCCATATGTTTTGATGACGTTTCTAGAAAGGATAATATTTTTCCATCAACCATTTACCTTCTAAGCAAATATTTATCTTAAAATTTTTGCCTAAAATTTTTCATATTGTTTTTAGACATTCTCAAGCAAATATTGACTTGGGAGGCAATCTGATTTTTCCTAAGTACTTGACGATCAAATATTCGCTTTGTACATATATATATATATATATATATATATATATATATGTATGCATATACACACACATATGTGTGTTGGTTTGGAGCTATGTAGATAGATTGCATGTGTACAAGCATAAGAGTGCGAAAGTGGATGTGTTGTGTGTATATATAATTGCGTGTGTGAGTATATTTTTTATATTAGATATTTGCGGTAGTACAAGGTGTATAAATAGGTTACTGTGTGCATATTCTTAAATGAATGTGCGAGTAGAGTTATGTGTGAAAGTTTGTACTTGCGACTTTGTTTTGTTATTTATATTTTTATTCAAATATTTACTTGGAAGAATTCAGATTACCTTCTAGGCATTCACAAACAAGCATTTCGTAGACAAATATTTGTCTCGAAGGCAACCTAAACTTTCAAAAGCAAATGTTTGACGATGAAATATTTGCATACAATTTTGAATCAGAGACAAAATGCATCGCATAGGCCAATATTTGATAGACAAATATTTGTGTGGGGGACAACTTGAATTTTACCAATTAAATATTTGATTGTTGAATGAAAAGGTGCATCCTCCATTCAAATATTTGAGCCTTTAAAGAATATACATGTTAAAACACATGATATATAAATACTAATATATAGCAAAGTAATAAAAATTGTGATTAAATGGTGGAAACGAAATCGAAATCGGATAATTCCAGCCAAAAAAAAAAAAGGAATTCATTTTTAGTATTGCAATCTAACTTTACATAATTGGTTGTGTGCAAGAGGGTATTGTAGATAAATAACTCGAGAAATGTTATTTATATGTCAAACCTTCAAGGGAGGGAGGTACGTTAAATTATTTAAAGGAAAATTCTATTCATACACCGAAAATTACCTAACATACACCACTATTTTGCTATAAAGGTATATTACTAAATTACTCTTCTTCTTTATTGTATTCTTTCTTTTTTAGTTATAATCCATCAAACTAAAATATTGCAACAACAACAACAAAACCATATATTCCAAACAAGTTGGGTTGGCTAGATATGGAACCCAAAATAAAAATAAAAATAAAAGAAATAATACTTATAATATATACATACATACATACATATATATATATATATATATATATATATATATATATGGGTTTAAAATAACTAAACAGATAAAAAGACGTCTGAAAAAGGTTTTTTTTTATAAAAAAAGTAAAAAGGTTCAATAAAATTGAAATAAGGTCTAAAATAGTAATAAAAAAAGTAAAAAGGTTCAATAAAAGTGAAATAAAGTCTAAAATAATCAAATAGACTTAAAAAAAACTAAGGTTCTAGTACATGGATTGTCAACTTCCATGCACTCCTATCAACTAACAGCTCCTCATATATACTCCAGTTACTTAAATCCCTCTTTATTATCTCCTCCCATGTCATTTTAGGTCGACATCTACCTCTCTTTGGGCCTTCGGCGCGGCCTATAATTCCAACGCGCACTGGAGCAACGTGTGGTCTACGTCGGATATGTCCAAACCATCTCAAACGGTATTGGACTAACTTCTCCTCAATAGGTTCAACTCCAAGCTTTTCCCGAATATCCTCATTTCTAATCCGATCTCGTCTGGTATGCCTACAGCTCCACCGCAACATCCGCATCTCTGTTACACTTATCTTCTGAACGTGTTGACCAAATCTATGTTAAAAAAAATGAAGAACTTAATGTGTTTTAAACATGAAATCAAAATTAGAATTATGGGAACTTCTGCAAGCAGGTGCTCAAATTTAAAATCATTTAATTTAGAAATAGGGTTATTTGCTGAAATTAAGAATTTTTTTAGCATAATAAATTGGTTACCATATATTCAAAAAATTAAAATTCATTTTACTAAGCTTAAACTTTTTTTAGTGCTACAAATTTCTTATTTTTGTAAAATGTTTAAAGTTTTAAAGAAGAAAGATGATGAAGAATAAAACAAGGCTAACATTATAAAAGAGAGTGTATATAAAGTAATTTTTGATCTATGATAATTTATTTTACTTTATGGTGTATGTTAAAAGATTGTTGGTGTATGAATAGTATTAGCCTTATTAAAACGGATGTACGTCAAACAAAAGTTTCCTTAATTTTTATCGTGTTATGACACAACACAAGCTTTGATATGGCTGTTGTAAACTTTAGGTGAGTGGGTTGAAAGGAATAATATTAAAAAAAGTCACTATGTCATTTACATTTCTACCAAAATTTTGTAGTAGTCTTGCAATCTGCATACAGATATATTAGCAGATTAAATGTTTTATACTAAGAATGTATATATTGTTATGTAACGACGACCGAAACAAAACCCTCATTTCTTGTACGCGTATGAGTTGGCATACAACTCACATATAACAAAAAGAATCCCAGATGTTATGTGTCTATCAGCTCATATTTGTACACAATTCCTTTAATATATTTCGTGATGTGGGACTATTTTATCCAAACCATCATTCCTCCTTAACAACATTCAAGACAATCCTAACAGTCTCCCCCTTGACTCGCATCCTACGAGTATCTTTTGAGAGCACTGTCTTGTCTGCATGGCCCAGTCCGAACCTTCGGCTCCGATACCACTGTTATATAACGACGGTCAGAACAAAGCCCCCTTCCTTGTACGTGTATGAGCTGACACACAACTCTCATATAACAAAAGGGATCCTTGATGTTGCGTGTCTATCAGCTCATATTTGTACACAATTCCTTCAATATATTCTGTGGTGGGACTATTTTATCCAAACCATCATTCTTCCTTAACAACATGCGAGACAATCCTAAAATATATGATGTATTTGGAAGCGGATTTAAATGATTTATGGTAAGACATATGATAAGTTAAGACAAAAGGTTCGGACTTAGAGTATGTAATTCAAAAATATTAATGACATTAAAAGCAATGCCAGATACAAAAGATGTAGTTGTACACAATGAAGTAAATCACTGCATATACCAAAAATCTTCTATTTTCATGCATTCAACCAATCAGAATTTTTGATTTTCACGTTTTTGCAATTAAATAAAAATAAAGATTTAATTGCAAAAAAAATGAAAATTAGGAGTCTTAATTGATTAGATATAGAGGAACAAGGGATTTTAGGTATAAAGGATTTGATTCCTCGAAAGGGATACTATAATTTAACCATACCACCATATTATGTGAATGACATAAAAGCTACTATGTCATATACCAAAGAAGTAGTTGAAACAATTTAAATGGCATTGAAGCCATGTCATGCACCAAAGAAGCAGCTCAGAACAATTTAAACCAACGTTAAAGCCATTTCATTAAAACTGTACAGTGATCTAGTTAGTTTGATTTAATTCGAGATCCTGTTTTAAATCATATCGTGAGTGTTAAATCATCAGCTCTAACTTCTAGAGAAGTAGTCTTATTTATCATTTATTATCTCTGACTATTTGTCTGTCCGCTCGGCTACCACAATATACAGGTGTATATATGTAAACCCTAGCTAACTCCAAGTGTATAATTATTTAATTAGCACAGTGTATACATTATATTCCTGTATGCATATAATTATAGCCATGTGACCTATGTATTCACAGAAGAGAAAACTGCTAGGCATATCAAACTGAATAAGTTTAGAGCAACAAAATCAGGTTTTACTTTTCCCCTTCTATTTTTTTTTTTTTTTTCAAGTATAGTACTCATCAGTCATATGTATATACTGTATACACATTAATTTGTAAAGCCTTTTCACAATATGCAACATTGCACAGGAATTCACCGCAGCAAATATGTACTATTTGCGTCACTGCGTGTTATATATGTTTTAATTCTATAAGTTTTGGTTGCTTATTTTGTGTAATTTGCATGTATCTATAGTGAGCTTGCTAGAGTTATTCTTCTCTTTCATTGGCTTTACGCTTTAAGTAAAGATTTATGAGGGTTACGGACTGGCTATTTTAGTGAACATACCGAATATATTTACTGTATTTCATTTGATTTAACAAACACGAGAGAATTTTGAATGGCTGTTACCAGGAAAATAAGTATGGACATAACTGATCTTGAATTGCTTTTGAACAATTCGGTAAGTTCGATTTTGCCAACGTTGATCAAACCTGTTAAAAGAAAAAATTCAAAGCACATGATCAATTGACAGTTGCAGGAAAGAGAAAGCATGAACTACACAAATAGTCCATGGGATGCTGCTTCAAACAGTTTAGATATTTATTTAACCGGAGATGATGATTGGGATCAGTACATTCAGGAACCTCCTTCTTCAGATATTTCCAGTTTAGACTCACCGGAGAGTCAATCCGATAATATTAACAATACAGAACACTTTCTTGAAAAAGGGAAATATGTAGGATTTCCTGGAAGTAGCAATGGAGACATTCCAAGAATCCTTTCATTTGGTGATCCAAGCTTTCAAGTCGACCTACATGCAATGCCTACGGTTAAAAAAATACCAAACAGGTGGAGAACATCGAGGAGTAGGCCTGATCTTGCTAATCGTGAACATGTAATTGCAGAGAGGAAAAGAAGGGAGAAGATCAATGAAAACTTGATGGCATTGTCTGCAATTGTTCCAGGGTTGAAAAAGGTATGTATTATATTTTTGTTCATTAATTTACATTATGAACAATTGCTGAACAGTTTGGTAATGCAGAGGGACAAGGCATCAGTGCTCACGAAAACAATCGAATACATGAACCAAATGCAAGAAAAAGTTAGGATGCTCGAGGAGCAAGTAGCAGCCGGTGTCACCAACGCTAAGTCTGATGAGCTTAGGAATGAACAGTCAAAGCTCGTTTCATCTTCGAGCGTTGATGATCATGGAGATCTAAATATTGATATTAAAGTTTCCGGAAATGCATATTTAATCAAAATACATTGCTTTCAAGCAAGCCAAGGTACATTGGTGAAAGTTCTTAAGCTTATTGAAAGTCTTCATTTGAAGGTGGTTACTGCAAACTCAGTTCGATTTTCAGAACATATTTTAGATTTGACGATTACTTCTCAGGTATTTTATATTTAATTTAATGTTTGTTTGTTTTTTGTTTTTTGTTTTAACTTTTTACTCCACCGATTGACTGAAATGAAGGCAAAAGCAAGTGTTCTCTGACTAATGCATTTTTTTTAATTGAATGAAGGTTGAAGAAGGATTCGAGGTGGAGATCAAAGATCTTTTTAACAGTCTGAAGATGGAACTAAAGAATGAATAATGTAATCGCATTGAAATCAGAAGTGTTCCTTCCAGTAATTTTGCCCTCCTGTTTAACCGTTGAGATTTACGTATAAATTATGAAATTGACCAAATGTCAATTAGATGCTGTACAGCATCCAAGCCGCAGGAAATCCTCGCTCTGTGTGAGCAGCGATAATGAATAGCTTAATTTAAACGTGGGTCTGTCTGTAGTGCATTCAATAAATTTTTACTCTTAGTATTGCCCACCTCACCAAGTTGCCCCATATTTTATCTTTGCAATTACCCGTCCTCACTAAGAGCATCCCAACACTGTGTTATGTTGGCCGGGGAGTAACTGACTCCCAATGGGTTCAGCGCGTCAGTTTAGGGTTACTTTGGCAACTGTTGGTTGCTTTGAGAAGGGTCATTAGCCGACGTTTTAAAAACCGGATAAAAAAACAGCGTTAGATTTAATTGTTGCAGTCACATGAATTACAGTTGAAGAGAGGAAAATCGAACAACATCGTAATTTCACGTTTAGTGTTGGGATGCCTTTGTTGGTTGACCCTACCGACTTGAGTGAAGTGATGTTTCCCAACCCATTTGCGCTGGCATACTCTAAATATCTCAGCCTAGGGGTTTACAAGATACCAACTGATCTTATATTTAACCATTATCAACATAACAACTCACGTCATATTAAATTTAAAAGTGCGCCAATTTTTACTCTTAATGTTACCCATCTCATTAAAAATTGCTCCATAGTTTATTTTTGATATTACCTGTCCTCGCTAGAGGACACAACATGGGTTTACAAAATATCAATTCACCTCATACTTGGCCATAATAAAAATATCAATTTATCTCATATTACATAGCCTTTAAATGGCTGGCTAAGAATAAAAACGTGGATTACAAATCTCCGCATTCAATTACAGTTTGTTTGCCTTGGTTTAGCAATGGAAAATGTCCATTTAGTTGGTTTTCATAAAGCCGGCCAAAAAACACGACGCTAGCCACTGATTTGAATAGTGGTTTTCATCCCCCGTCACATTTCAGGTTTTCATCTTCTTTAAGCGTTCAACTAAAGAAAAACGCTAGAAGTAACAAAGGGTAGGCTAGGGATATAAATTTTGTATGAATGTCCTGATATTGCTTCCTTTGCCTAGCACCCCCACACTTTGAGGTACTTAAAGCTTGGTTTATGCACTTTCCATAACTCATATGGAATTGTTCCTGTTTTATTGTGAGGAACCTTGTTTAAAATATGATTAGACATATTTAAGGCCCCCCCCCCCCCCCCCCCACAAGTTCGTCGGTAAGCCAGAGGTCAATGGCATCACATTAATCATATCTTTTAATGTTCTATTCTTTCTCTTGGCAACACCATTTTATTGTGGTGAATATGAGGCTATTGTTTGATGAATTATTCCATTTTCTGCACAGAATTGTTCAGATGGTGATTCAAATTCTCCACCTCGATCAGATCTCAATATCTAGATCTTTTTATTTAACTGATTTTCTACGTCAGCCTTTGTTGACAATTCAACTGTTGCCATCTCTGTTTTAGTAAGAAAACAGATATAAAATTCTTAAGATGATATACGTCTAGTATACCAAAACAGAGAATAATCAATTCTAAACTCGATTCCCAAGTTTATAAGTTGAATTTCCACTACTCTGGAATTCAATATTCGCAATAAGTATGTTGTAATCAATTTACAACAACAACGTTATACTATTTTAAGAAATAGCACAACATAGAGAAAGGAGAGATTATAGAATAATGTATATAAATATACAAATAAACTAGAAGTCTAGCCCGATGATGTCTGAGGCTTGTCGTAACAATTTCCTTAAGAATTTTATTTCAAAATTCTCCCAAGATACAACAGACGTATTCTACACGAGATTGTAATGAGTATGTCACTCTGTGATTATTTATAAGAGTATTAAAGAAGAGAGAAGGAAGTTCGGATTGGAAATTCAGTGAGGAAAGTGATCAGGTTTCCTCCTTATTTATAGTTTATCCGCATCCCTTCGAACGGTCGCACCCGTACCTCTTCATACGGTCGCATCTCTTCTGAACGGTCGCACCCGTACCTTTTCGTACGATTGCATCTCTTTCGAACGGTCGTACTCGTACCTCTTCGTACAGATACATCTCTTTCTATGAAAGGAAGTGTCTTTTCGCTGAAATGTAACTGTTTGGCGAAATGAAGTGCCTTTTCGCGAAGTGTCTTTTCGCGAAGTGTCTTTTCGCTGAGATATGACCGTTGGGAAATATGACCGTTGGTGAAAGGAAGTGTCTTTTCGCGAAGCGTCTTTTCACGAAGTGTCTTTTCGCAAAGTGTCTTTTCGTGGAAAAGCATACTTCTAATAGTCACATCCTTTCACTTAACAGTCGCGCACCTGTTCGCTTAATGGAAAAAGTATATTTCATTCAATACTTACGAATTCCAACATGTCCGACGTTCGTGTCCGTGACCGAAATACGTTCGTTCGAGTCCGTCCGATTCCCATTTAAGACACGAGTTAGAATAACAAAATTCGTACGAGAAAAAATCACGTTCGGTTCATATTCAAATTCGTTCGAATTCCTTGTAATTTGATATATAGTTGAGAGAAAATCTAATAAAAAATATGAAATGTGATATAAATAGCAATGTCCGATTGAGTCGGCTTGTGTCAAAAAAACATATGTTCAAGGCCGACCGATTTTATTTAGAACAACAAAATTTGTTCAAGAAAAATTTCGTTTGATTCGTGTTCGGTCCGATTTTTTTAGGACAGAAACTGAACACACCTCCGTTCAGTTTGGTCAGACCAATTTACAGCTCTTGGGGAGGCGGTTGTTTGGCTGGAGTGGCAAAATCAGAGAGAAAAAAGTATGGAATCATATTAAATGTAGCGGTAGTGAGAACCGAGCAATCAAAAAAACATCACTATTGAAGATGACATTAATATCCCAATAACCAAGATAGATGGTCGGCGATCTTTGGCAACCGGATGGAAATACCGTGGCCAGTCGAAGAGGCTTTGCCAAATATTCACGGTATGCGGTTCTCAATCTCCATATCGATCAAAATTTGTGGGTTGAAAAGGATTTGATGAGTCTTTGCATTAAGCATGGATGTCGACGGTTCAATATAATATAGAGCTTTAAACTTTACAAACAGTTTGACAAAATTATATAATGTATTTAGGACGTAGATTATTTAACATTTGGCTCGTCGTGATCACAATCGTGGCTCTTGGCGTATTATCATCAAGCTTTATAGAACTGCTCGAGCAACTGATACCAATGGTATGATTAACAATTTCATCTGGGAAATTAGATTTTAAGATTATTTGAGTATGTATTTACATAGTTACTCCACGTATGTTTACAGTTGTTTGATATGTGCTATAACATATATTACTTTAATATGTATTTATATTTTTTAAAATTCAGATGCTCGGTTGATTGATGCATCGGTGGCATGCTGGTTCATCGGTGACATAGTTATCAGCGCTCTCTATTTTGACGAATGAAAACGTACAACATGCTGAATTTCTATACATGAGACATTTTCCATTAGTAACTTCTCCTCCAGTTGAGTTACCATATATTATCATGGCAAGAGCAGATGGAGGCAGATTATGGGGGAGGTTTCGTCCCTAATGATCGACGCTCAAATAAATTATTTTCTGGGGGTGTATCCCAACATTGATTTACAGCAACATGCAAATGGTAGTGGATGGCCCATTACTCCATCATTACTGGATTAGATTACACATCATTTTATTTTCATGATTACCGATATGGTTGGACCTTCGACCGTTGGGACTAGTCATGTTACCCTAGTATTGCAAGATCTAAAACAAACCACTCCGTAATGATCCAAAATTTTATCACTTAAATTTAGAATATTTAATTTAATTTAATTATCCAACTGTAGGCTTATTAAATATAAATAATCATGTTTTATGCGATAAGTAATAATGGTGATCTAGTTTTTGAATTTTGGTTAAAAAATGAGAAACTTAGGTAGTGTTTGGTTTACCATTTTAAGTTTTGGGTTTTCGTCCATACAAAAATGTGCACAACGCATGTAAATCATGGAAAACAACAATTTTAGAAAACAAAGTTAACACACAAAATAAAAAACAACTTTTATCCATTTTTCATGTTTTGAGAAATGAGAGAAATATGGAGATCAAATCCTCTACATCCCCTCCGCGGTCCCCTCCATCTTGCTTTCATTCTACCATTCCTCCTTCTACACCTTTAAAGTTTTGTAATTAATTTTGAAAACTAAAAACCCAAAACTCATTTTTAACCAAACACACCCTTAGATTTTATTTGAGAAAAGGCGAAAATCAATTTTAGATCAAAATGAGTTTTTCTCGACATAAGTTATCAAGATTTTTTTTTTAAATAGACTATTTCAAATATTAAACCAAAATACATTATAATAAAGTTTTTCCATTTCTGAAAAACAAAATACTTGTGATGTTATCAATTTCAAAATTAAGCATTCTAGGAATGTTTTGGTATTTTGGATATTTAAGTATTCAAATAATCATTTTTACATTGTAAATAATTATTTTTAACTATTGTATGATGATAATAATGTATTTGTAATACTTTAGAAATATATGTATATATTCTTGTTTAATAAAGGTATACAAAGTTTGTCGCATTAATTTTAGGGGATTGACGTCATATTTTCAGAACTAGGTTTTAATATCACTTAGTATTGTTTTATAATTCAAATATATTTGTTTTTAATTATTTCAAGATTATAAGAAATTCATTTTCGAATTTTCATCGAGCGGAAGTTTATTCAAATCATTGGAACGTTGTGTGATACACATATATACGTTAATGTACACACATATGTACACATACACTTACAATTAGTCACGAAAAAGGTTAGTAAATATCTAATTATATATATATATATATATGTATATGTATATGTATATGTATATGTATATAAACTTATTGTATGTATAGAAATGAAAGCTTCATCCTTAAGACTTGTAAAGAAAACTTTCCATCAAACCGGCCATCACATTACACATCAAGAGACATGGTTAGAGAAAGGCTCATGGAGAGGCCGGGGGGTCCGTGCTTATCATGAATGAGGGAGAAGATATTCTGGGTTGCTTAAGGGTTGATTATCTCAAACACTATAAATAATTTACCATTGTCTTCATAATTTACACACAACCCATCTTGAGCTTGTTTTCTTCTTCTTTTAACCTATAACGACCTCTTCTTCTGTAGAATAATAATGGAAAATATAGCAAGAACGATAAACGTGTGTGTATGTGTATATGAATATATAAATACATATATATATATATGTATGTATGTATGTATATATATACATACACGTGTGTGTGTGTGTGTGTTTCTATATATACTCAGTGATGACCTACTTTAATTTGCCCTCCACATCGACCAAATCCTCAAAAGCGACAGTCAAAATCGGTTTCCCTCTCTCCTCAATCGTCTAAATCTCTGATAGGTGTGGTTTGGTGAGTTGGAAATGAAACAGGGCCGTGCATGCGAATGTTACTAACCTTTTCCATTGCGACTCTCTTTCTCTTTGGACGAGAGAGATTGGGGTTTCTTGCGTTATTAACTGTTTCTAGCGCCTGTGCTTTTTCTTTTTGCACCTGTTTGTTAAATTGTACCTATTATCTGCAATATTTTCTTAGCAAATAAGCAGTTTGAAAAAGAAATGAAGAAAATGGTTAATGGAGTATTACCTCTTGATCGGATTCATCGGTGGTAGAAACATGAATGAAGTGCTCATTTGACGGCCCAACGTCATTTTGCTCTCTTTGTTTTTTGTTCTTTTTATTACCGTGTCCAAGTATATGTTCCTTACCAAACCTTTTAATGTTGCTTCCCTATTTTTAAATAAATAATATATCGCCAAGTACTTAATTCTTTTCTATATCTCAAGAAGCATTAGAGAAATTTTTGTTATAAGTTTCACATACTTCAAAATAAGGATACAAGAAAGAACATTAGATTTTCTTAGATGGTAGTATTAGGTCTTAACTCCAAAATTATGAATCTTTCATGAGTTTAAATAGACAACATGCTAACTCAATAATGTATCCATATAGATCCTTATACTGAAAGTTCTAAGACTTGAGATTTTTCTATTAATTGGAATGGGAAACCCGAGATTCTTATTGAGGTAACTAGTTCTCCAGAGTTCATTTTTTAAAATTTTGGGATAATAAACCCAAAATCCAGAATTGCGTATTTGTAACCGAAACCCAAAAGTTCCTAATAGGAATCCCGAAGCCCATATTTGGTTATTTATAATAGAAGACCAATACTCTACTTTTTACGAAATTCTTTATATGAACTTTCCCTATGTTTTCTGCATGAAATACAATAACTTATATTTCTTGTGTTAGTCTCTTGCATAGTTTTTAATATTTCACACATAATGTGTCAAGTGTTGTTTTGATCAAAAACAAATGTTAATAAAGTTAGGGGTTAAAGTAACATAAGTTTTAGAAAACCTCCCTATATAAGGTGTCGAGGAATCATAACTTTGTTCAGAGATTTCAAATAGAAGACTCAAGATACCAACCAGAGTATGATTCAAAAATCCTTTTTTGGGAAATAAGGTAGTAGGCCAGAATTCCATACTTGGATGTGATAATGGAAGTCCAAAACTCTTCTCCTGGAAATGAGAATAGAATATCCAAAACCAGATTCGGGTGTTAGAATGATGCAACTATAAGGATTTATTTCTTAAAGTACGATAAATCTAGGATATTTATCTGGAATAATAAGGAAAATTTTTGAAGCCCTAACTTGAGTAGGTATGACAGAATTCCTTCTAAAATAATAGAAGACTACTACCTAGATTCAGGTATTTTTAATAGAAGGCCAAAGAATCCTTATCTGAAAATCACATAGATCCCGAGAATCACACTCAGGTAAATAGGAAATCAGAAATTCATATTTGAAATTAATAGAAATCTCGAGACTCACACTCAGGTAAATAGAAGATCAAAAATTCCATAAATGAAATTAATAGAAACCTCGAGACTCACACCCAGGTAAAATAAAAGATCAGTAATCCATATCTAAAACTAGCATAAACCCCGAAACTCACACTCGCGTAAAATAGAAGATCAAAAATCCATATCTGAAAATAGTAGAAATCCCGAAACTCACTCTCGGGTAAAATAGAAGATCAAAAATCTGTATTTGAAATTAATAGAAATTCCGAGACATATACCAGGTAAAATAAAAGATCGGAAATTCATATCTGAAATTAAAAGAAATCCTGAGACTCACACTCAGGTAAAATAGAAGATTGGAAACCCATATCTAAAATTAATAGAAGTCCCAAGACTCACACTCGGGTAAAATAGAAGATCAGAATCCCATATTTGAAATTAATAGAAATTCCGAGACCCGCACTCGGGTAAAACAGAAGATAAGAAACCCATACATGAAATTAATAGAAATCCAGAGACTCATACTCAGGTAAAATAGTAGATCAGAAACCCAAATTAATAGAAATCCCGAGACTCACACTCGGGTAAAATAAAAGATCATAAACCGATATCTGAAATTAATAGAAATCCCAAGACTCATACTCGTGTAAAATAGAAGATCGTAAATCCATATCTAAAATTATCAGATACCCCGAGTGTAACACCCTGAATTTTCTATTAACACTAAAGTTGCTAAAATAATAATAAGTGTGTAGAAGAGGGGATGTACCTAATATGAATATAAAAATATTAATAAGTATGTAAGAGAGGGGATGTATCTATTATGAATATAAAAATATTAATAAGTGTGTAAGAGAGGGGATGTATCTAATATGAATATAATAATATTAATAAGTGTGTAAGAGAGGGGATGTATCTAATATGTATATAAAAACAATAATAAGTGTGTGAAAGGGGGGGATGTATCTAATGTGTACATTGTAGAATATATATATATATATATATATATATATATATATATATATATATATATTGCTGAGTGTTTGCTGAGTCACTTCTGACTCATTGCTGAGTCAACAAGATAAACCCCATCTTGTCAGAACGGCTGCGGTTATTTCTAGGTTAAATCTAATGGCCTAAATGAATTCTAAAATCTATAAATAAGTGGGTAGACCCTAGACCTAAATCACTTGTAAAATTAGAGAAGCTACCGTCATGCTGCTGCCATGGAGTTCAGCGTAGCCGTCACAAACTAAGAAGAGGAAGCCTAATCATCTACAACTAAATCTACACAAATCAAACCAAAAGATCTCTCTATCTCTAATTCTTTTCTTTTGTTGGTGAGTATGATGATTCTCACAAGACTATTACAAACTAATTTGACTCAGTTATGAATGGATCACAAGAAAGTGACGTGATTTGTAATTGTAAATTCTATATATTGTGGATCTCTTATTATGTTATTATGTTGTCGTATGATGTAAATTATATATGCTATGTCATGCTATGTTGTAAATTCTCTTATGCTATGTCGTGCTATGTTGAGAA
This sequence comes from Allium sativum, assembly GCA_030737875.1. Lineage (NCBI taxonomy): Eukaryota > Viridiplantae > Streptophyta > Magnoliopsida > Asparagales > Amaryllidaceae > Allium > Allium sativum. Next base: position 526,747,641 of record CM060922.1, on the reverse strand, counting down.
TCATGTCAAGCTATGTTATACTATCATACTATGCCATGTTATAAATCATGCTATATTATGTTGTAAAATCATGATGTTGTTGGAACATGCTTAAAGTTATGTTTTTTTTAATTTAAATGGATCTTGTTTATGGGAATTTGCCTATTAGGTTAGGTGTACCCATAAACTTGAAACTATAATTAAATAAAACTTGAATATGGGAATTTGCCTATTGAGTTAGGTGTATCCATATAAAACCATGTTGTTAAAAAATTAGATGATGTTGATTCACACATGTTCATATGTAAGTTTATGAAAATTGATTGAGATTATATTAGGTGAATTTTGAACAAGTTGACACCTTTAGGTCCATGACATGTATAATCTATGCAAGTTGGACATATGCAAGTTTCACCCCTTATTATGATTCATTTGGTCACATATACATGTTGTTATTATGATAATCTCTTTTATGCTATGAGTTAGGCTATTCGAGTCTAACATATATTTTGCGAATAAACGTTCAAACGTGGGGTAGGGGTAATATTAGGAACTAATAAATTGGGTGCAATTTTGTAAGATTTTGCATACCATGAATGGATGTCCATAATTGAGTCAATTATGGACATTGTTAAAAATTGGAAGTAATTAATAATTCAAGTAGGGAATTATTAAAATTAGGGGAAAGTGGATTATTATTAATAATCAATGCTTAGGACACGAGGTTGGACCCGTTTGTGATGTAAACCTGCCCGGACCCGCCCGGCAAATCCAGTAGTCACAAATGTCGGCCCAATGTGAGAGGTCCTAGGCCCAAACTAAAGCATAACAGTTGTAAAGACACGAGGTTAGACTCTTTTATGGTGTAAGACTGCCCGGACCCGCCCGGCAAATCCAGCTGCCATAAATGTCAGTCTAATGTGAGAGGTCTTTATGAGGTTATGGCCTTAATGAACTAAGAAATACTTAACCAGATAATCATGTAAGGTGGGACATGGGGGTTAAGTAGGTGCGTTGGGTGGCATGAGGAATCTGGTGGTTGCCTTTAGAGGCATTTGAAATACGATTAGACTTAACCAAACACACATGTAAATGAACATGACTAAGTGGGTTAAGTGGGATGGACTAATGGGGACAAGCTTAGGTGGAATGCTTGTGGTAAATAGTGGGGGCCCATTTCAACCAGTATCCCAAAACGTATCTTTGTGGGCTCGACCCAAGTCGAGGACGGGACACGCATATTGGGTTTGACTATAAGAGGCCAAAACAGGGAGCGGTGGCAACGCAAGTCCAACGGGTTTCATATGCGTGTGTGGACCCGGGCTGGTAGGTAAGACGTTGTTGCATCGTGTAGGTATAAGCCGTGCATGTCCGTTGTATCAGGTTGCCACTTTAGGGGAGTGATACACCCCACTGTGGGGCCAGCATGGGTATCTACGAGTTAGGGAGCCGATCGAATAATGGGAAGTAGGGTACACCTAGTGGAGATAGGGGCAGGCGGCACCTATGTAGTCAGCTAGGGGTACGTAAAGCCATTGGGAAAGTTTCTAAGTGAAGCTAAGTGGGATGAATCTTTAGGGTGACTGGTGTGGTGCAGTATAGTGTTTATCCTTTAGTATTTAGGAGCGCCTATAACGTTGCCTTTAGCGATTGTCTATGTCCTTAATCTGCCCTTCATAGACATTTTCTTGTTTTCCAGCTTATGCCTTAGTCCAGTTATTTTGGTAATAGTATTGTAGAATTATCATATTCACCAGACTTTATGTCTGACCCCCTCTTTTCCATCCTTTTCTCCCTTCAGGTCCGCAGGTTGGGCCAAGTTCTAGTGGAGTCTAGTTGGATCGCTTATCTTCTGGAAAGCTTGGACTGCTGAAGTAAAGTCCAGCTTGTTATCTTTCTTTTTAATGGCTATTCATGTAATGGGATTATGTACTTGTTTTATCAAGATAGATATTGTACTTGACATTGAATATGGTGTTATGATGTAATCAAACATGTTTTGACTTCTGCTACAATGAAATAAAGTTTTTGAATTTCCAAGTACTATTTTATATCTGTCTTGTTGTAATTTTACTGTTCTATATTCACTTAAAACCTCCATGGAAGTTAATGCATTCCCTTTGTGAGTGACATTAATGGACGTGGGGTGTTACACGTGGTATCAGAGCATAAGGTTACCAGAACAGATAAAATTTTTTTTTCTAAAGTATTTTTGGAAGAAGTGCTTTCAAAAAAAAAAAAACATGTTATTTAAAGAGAGTTTTTATGAAAAACATAATCCCAAATAGCCACATCCTTATCTTTATCTTTCGAATTCTCCATTTTGAATCTTTCCTTTTTCGTTTCAGCATGGCTGAAGATCTTAATCTCCCAGAAGGTGTGACGATTCCAGGGTTGTTTAGGAGATACTTGGAGGCTAGGGCCACCACTGCAGGCCCAGCGGATACTCCTCCACCCCTAGTTGCACCCATTCCTCCTCCTCCTCCTCCTCGTGTTGACACTTTTGCAAAGACGTGCAAGGAATTCAAGGCTATGGGAGGAAAAACTTTTCAAGGGACTGAGACGTTTGTGGAGGCCAGAGATTGGCTTAAGGAGACTGAGGAATTGTTGGATATCTTTGAAGTGGAAGATGGGAGGAAAGTCCGTTTAGCTGCTTGGTTAATGAAGGGAGAGGCCTCGTTTTGGTGGGAGGTCACTAACGGGGAACGTCCAGTTGATTCATGGGCGGATTTCAGACGAAGGTTTGAGGTAAAGTTTCTTTCAAGGGAAGAGGAGAACTTAAATATGGAAAAATTCCTGGCACTAAAGCAAGGGAGCTCATCAGTAAAGGAATATGTCAATAAATTTAATCAGTTAGCAAGGTTTGGCTTGGAGTTGGTGAACACGCCAGAGAAGAAAGCTTTGAGGTTCGTTAGAGGCTTGAATGAACCGTTGCAAGGGTTGGCTATGACCCACATCCCTATGGGAGCCACCTTTGAAAAGCTAGTAGAAATGGCACTTATGCATGAGGATAAGGCAGTTGAAAAGAAAGGGGATCAGAAGAAACCCCAACAGCAAAATAAGAAGGGTGGTAAAAACAATAATGGCAAAGGGAAGAAGAAATGCTTCAATTGTGGGACGCCTGGCCATCTCAGCAAAGATTGTAGAAAGAAAAAGAAGACTGGTTGTTTTCATTGTGGAGATGCGGGACATTTAGTGAAGGACTGTCCAAAGAAGGGGCAGAGGGCAGGGTCTACCTCGGGAGGACAGGTGCAGGCTCTTATGGCACCAGGGCAGGCAAGGGGGCAAGTTCAGGCTATTGCGGCCCCACCGCTGCAAGAAAGAGGTAGAACAATTTCTGTTGAAAGCTTAGTTTTTCTGTTTGATCATCCTGTCCGTACCTTATTCGATTCTGGCGCATCTCATTCGTTTATCTCTGCATCATTAGTTGAATCACTGCACTTGAACACCAGTTTAGTAGAGGATCCCTTGGTCGTTTCAAATCCAATTGGGGGTTCGGCTCATTTGACCATGATATGTTTGGATTTGAAAATCTCTATACTTAGCGTTGAATTTAGATGTGATGCTTATGTATTGGGCTTCACGGGCTATGGGCTAATTTTAGGAATGGATTGGTTGTCTAGAAATAGGGCCATTCTTGATTGTGAAAGGAGAGTAGTTAGGCTTGTGACTCGCCTTGGTAATGCTCTCGACATCTTTTGTAATCCCATAAATTCCGTTATGCTAAGTTATCTTGAATCGCTTGACGCGTCTGTAGAGAACCTGCGATCGGTAGAAGTGGTCCGGGAATATCCGGATGCGTTTGAGGAGGTGAAGGGCTTACCTCCAAAGCGGGAGATAGACTTTCGAATTTATCTTGTGGATAATGCTAAACCCGTATCTTTGCCAGTGCGCCACATGGCTCCTCGTGAAAGGAGGGAACTCAATAAGCAAGTAAAGGAGTTGCTTGAGAAGGGGTTCATAATACGTAGTATATCGGAGTGGGGTGCTCCAGTAGTTTTTGCCACAAAGGCGGATGGGTCTCTTAGACTTTGTATGGACTATAGAGAACTAAACAAGCTTACTAAAAAGAACCGACACCCACTGCCGAGGATTGACGATCTCTTTGATCAGTTAGTTGGCGCCTCAGTGTTTTCGCAGTTGGACTTAGCCACTGGCTTTCATCAACTGAGAGTGGCTGAGGATAGTATAGATAAGACTGCTTTTAGGACTCCTGACGGATTCTATGAATGGCTAGTGATGCCCTTTGGTTTGACAAACGCCCCTGCATATTTTGTTGATTTGATGAGTAGGGTGTTTAGGGAATACCTTAACAAATTCGTGGTAGTCTTTGTGGATGACATCTTAGTCTTTTCTAAGAATAAAGAAGAGCACTCCCTACATCTTAGGGAAGTGTTGGAAACCCTTCGAGCACATAACCTTAAGGCAAAATTTTCTAAGTGTCACTTCTGGAGGAAGGAAGTACGGTTCTTAGGGCACGTGGTTTCCAAAGAAGGGATAGCAGTGGATCCCGCAAAGGTGGTGGCCATCCAAGATTGGAAGGTCCGTAAAAATGCAACCGAAGTAAGAAGTTTCTTGGGGTTGGCTGGCTATTATAGGAAGTTTATCAAAGACTTCGCAAAAATATCAGCTCCATTAACACGGTTAACGAAGAAGAACCTGGTTTTTACGTGGGACAAAGATTGCGATGATGCGTTCCAACGTTTAAAGAGAGCCTTAACTTCAGCCCCAGTCTTAGTGCTGCCAGACGGGAATAAACCGTTTACCATCTATACCGATGCTTGTGGGACGGGACTTGGCGCGGTCCTCATGCAAGAGGGAAGAGTAATAGCCTATGGTGGAAGGCAGTTGAGGGTTCATGAAAAGAATTACCCCACGCATGACTTAGAGCTAGCCGCAATTGTTTTCGCGCTTAAGTCTTGGCGTCACTATCTTCTTGGTGAGAAATTCGAACTGTTCACTGACCACAAATCATTAAAATACTTATTCTCTCAGAAGGATTTGAATTTAAGGCAGCAACGGTGGATGGAATTCTTAGCCTCCTACGATTTTGAAATAGCATATACCCCGGGCAAGGGTAACGTGGTGGCAGACGCCTTAAGTAGGAAAAGGTTGTCCTTGAGTCCGTTGTTTGTTGAACGACAAAGCTTAGAATTCATCTCTATGTTTGACTTTAGACCCTCCGTTGACTTAGTACCCGGTCTGTTAGCATCCTTGGAGGTTAGACCTACACTTCTAGGACGGGCTGGTGAGGCACAGCGAGACGACCCACGGTTGGTTGAGATAGTAGAAAAGCTCAAAGGGGGAGGTCGTCAAGCCATCTTCGTAGGTATACCCTAGACGATAAGGGTTGGTTACGAAGGGATAATAGACTTTGTGTACCGCAAGACAAAGACTTAAGGAAGGCCATTCTTGATGATGCTCATCGCTCAAAAATGACCATTCATCCCGGCGGGGATAAGATGTATAAAGATATGAAGCGGGTTTTCTTTTGGGCCGGTATGAAAAAGGATGTGGCCGAGTACGTCGCTAGATGCTTGGTGTGCCAACGAGTTAAAGCAGAACAAAAGAAACCCGGTGGGTTGCTTCACCCATTAGAAGTTCCACTATGGAAATGGGAAAGCATCTCAATGGATTTTGTGGATGGATTACCAAGATCAAGGAAGAGTAACACGGGGATTTGGGTTATAGTAGATAGACTTACTAAAAGCGCCCATTTTAATCCCGTGAAAAGTAAGAGGACTGCTCCGTGGTTGGCTTCTGTATACATTAAGGAGATAGTTCGTTTGCACGGTATTCCTTCTAGTATAGTAAGCGACCGTGACCCCATCTTTACTAGCGAATTTTGGAAGAGTTTACAAGAGGCGGTAGGGACTCAGCTATGTTTGAGCACCGCATATCATCCTCAGAAAGACGGTCAGACCGAGAGGGTGAATCGCATTCTAGATGATCTTTTAAGGCTTTGTATCCTAGACTTTGGGGGTACATGGGAAGAGCACCTTCCGTTAGTAGAATTCGCATATAATAATAGCTTTCAGTCTAGTATTGGCATGGCACCTTTCGAAGCTCTTTATGGAAGGCCTTGCCGTTCGCCTACATGTTGGTGGGAATCTACCGATAAAATCCTACTTGGGCCCGATATGGTTAGGGAAACCTCGAAGAAGATTGAGTTGATTCGAAGGAGGATGAAAGCAGCACAAGATAGGCAAAAATCGTATGTTGATAAGAGGAGGACAGATCTTGAGTTTGACATTGGGGACATGGTTTTTATCAAAGTATCTCCGTTACAGAATGTTGTTCGCTTTGGGTCCGTGGGGAAATTAGCACCAAGGTTTGTAGGGCCGTTTCCTGTAAAAAACAGGATTGGGAAGATGGCATATAGGGTGGAGTTGCCTGAGAAACTTAGTGGAGTACACGACGTATTCCATGTATCACATTTGAGGAAGTATTTGCACAAGACCGCGGAGGTGGTAGAGCCGAGCTTGCTTAAAGAGGTGGAAATAGAGCGTGATGCAACAATTAGATGAGCTCCTACATGCATTCTTGGGTCGGAGATCAAAAAGTTGAGGAATCGAGAGGTCAGACTGGTCAAAGTGCAATGGGGAGATGATGAGAGCAACGCAACTTGGGAGACAGAAGAGAAGATGCGTTCGTTGTACCCTTTTCTTTTTGAGGGTATGTCTTTTAATTTCTCCTTTATCGCTTAGCTTATCTTATCTTATCTTTAGTATGTCCTCTCATTAGTATCTTTGACCTTTAGTTAGGATAATCCTATGGTTGAAACATGTGTTTGAGACATGTTATGTATGATGGATGTAAAATGGATGCAAGTGTTTGCTAGTGGTTGCTCGTGGATGCATATATACACACACTTTAGGCACTAGATCGGCTTAGTCACTACATATTGCATATTGCATATATATGGATGTATTTAGTAAAATGGATGAACGATGGTTGTATTATCATGTGGATGCTGCATTCAGATGATGGTTGTGCACGCATATAGAAGTATTATGTAGCATTAAGAATCTTTTGCATACATAATGGACGCATGGCACGATCATAGTTGCATTAAGGAGGTCAACTGAATCAGTGGACCGCCTGATTTTGCATTAGATACGGACATATACACACACTGTGCATTTAAACATGAAAGCATTAGAAGTCTGTAAGGACAATGGATGCCTGTGTATGATGGATGAGTAGATGGACGTTTGGATGGTAGGATATACATTCTTCCAGACTTGAAGATTTCGGGGACGAAATCCTAAAAGGAGGGGAGAATGTAACATCCCGAATTTTCTATTAACACTAAAGTTGCTAAAATAATAATAAGTGTGTAGAAGAGGGGATGTACCTAATATGAATATAAAAATATTAATAAGTATGTAAGAGAGGGGATGTATCTATTATGAATATAAAAATATTAATAAGTGTGTAAGAGAGGGGATGTATCTAATATGAATATAATAATATTAATAAGTGTGTAAGAGAGGGGATGTATCTAATATGTATATAAAAACAATAATAAGTGTGTAAAAGGGGGGGGGATGTATCTAATGTGTACATTGTAGAATATATATATATATATATATATATATATATATATATATATATTGCTGAGTGTTTGCTGAGTCACTTCTGACTCATTGCTGAGTCAACAAGATAAACCCCATCTTGTCTGAACGGCTGCGGTTATTTCTAGGTTAAATCTAATGGCCTAAATGAATTCTAAAATCTATAAATAAGTGGGTAGACCCTAGACCTAAATCACTTGTAAAATTAGAGAAGCTACCGTCATGTTGCTGCCATGGAGTTCAGCGTAGCCGTCACAAACTAAGAAGAGGAAGCCTAATCATCTACAACTAAATCTACACAAATCAAATCAAAAGATCTCTCTTTCTCTAATTCTTTTCTTTTGTTGGTGAGTATGATGATTCTCACAAGACTATTACAAACTAATTTGACTCAGTTATGAATGGATCACAAGAAAGTGACGTGATTTGTAATTGTAAATTCTATATATTGTGGATCTCTTATTATGTTATTATGTTGTCGTATGATGTAAATTATATATGCTATGTCATGCTATGTTGTATATTCTCTTATGCTATGTCGTGCTATGTTGAGAATCATGTCAAGCTATGTTATACTATCATACTATGCCATGTTATAAATCATGCTATATTATGTTGTAAAATCATGATGTTGTTGGAACATGCTTAAAGTTATGTTTTTTTTTAATTTAAATGGATCTTGTTTATGGGAATTTGCCTATTAGGTTAGGTGTACCCATAAACTTGAAACTATAATTAAATAAAACTTGAATATGGGAATTTGCCTATTGAGTTAGGTGTATCCATATAAAACCATGTTGTTAAAAAATTAGATGATGTTGATTCACACATGTTCATATGTAAGTTTATGAAAATTGATTGAGATTATATTAGGTGAATTTTGAACAAGTTGACACCTTTAGGTCCATGACATGTATAATCTATGCAAGTTGGACATATGCAAGTTTCACCCCTTATTATGATTCATTTGGTCACATATACATGTTGTTATTATGATAATCTCTTTTATGCTATGAGTTAGGCTATTCGAGTCTAACATATATTTTGCGAATAAACGTTCAAACGTGGGGTAGGGGTAATATTAGGAACTAATAAATTGGGTGCAATTTTGTAAGATTTTGCATACCATGAATGGATTTCCATAATTGAGTCAATTATGGACATTGTTAAAAATTGGAAGTAATTAATAATTCAAGTAGGGAATTATTAAAATTGGGGGAAAGTGGATTATTATTAATAATCAATGCTTAGGACACGAGGTTGGACCCGTTTGTGATGTAAACCTGCCCGGACCCGCCCGGCAAATCCAGTAGTCACAAATGTCGGCCCAATGTGAGAGGTCCTAGGCCCAAACTAAAGCATAACAGTTGTAAAGACACGAGGTTAGACTCTTTTATGGTGTAAGACTGCCCGGACCCGCCCGGCAAATCCAGCTGCCATAAATGTCAGTCTAATGTGAGAGGTCTTTATGAGGTTATGGCCTTAATGAACTAAGAAATACTTAACCAGATAATCATGTAAGGTGGGACATGGGGATTAAGTAGGTGCCTTGGGTGGCATGAGGAATCTGGTGGTTGCCTTTAGAGGCATTTGAAATACGATTAGACTTAACCAAACACACATGTAAATGAACATGACTAAGTGGGTTAAGTGGGATGGACTAATGGGGACAAGCTTAGGTGGAATGCTTGTGGTAAATAGTGGGGGCCCATTTCAACCAGTATCCCAAAACGTATCTTTGTGGGCTCGACCCAAGTCGAGGACGGGACACGCATACTGGGTTTGACTATAAGAGGCCAAAACAGGGAGCGGTGGCAACGCAAGTCCAACGGGTTTCATATGCGTGTGTGGACCCGGGCTGGTAGGTAAGACGTTGTTGCATCGTGTAGGTATAAGCCGTGCATGTCCGTTGTATCAGGTTGCCACTTTAGGGGAGTGATACACCCCACTGTGGGGCCAGCACGGGTATCTACGAGTTAGGGAGCCGATCGAATAATGGGAAGTAGGGTACACCTAGTGGAGATAGGGGCAGGCGGCACCTATGTAGTCAGCTAGGGGTACGTAAAGCCATTGGGAAAGTTTCTAAGTGAAGCTAAGTGGGATGAATCTTTAGGGTGACTGGTGTGGTGCAGTATAGTGTTTATCCTTTAGTATTTAGGAGTGCCTATAACGTTGCCTTTAGCGATTGTCTATGTCCTTAATCTGCTCTTCATAGACATTTTCTTGTTTTCCAGCTTATGCCTTAGTCCAGTTATTTTGGTAATAGTATTGTAGAATTATCATATTCACCAGACTTTATGTCTGACCCCCTCTTTTCCATCCTTTTCTCCCTTCAGGTCCGCAGGTTGGGCCAAGTTCTAGTGGAGTCTAGTTGGATCGCTTATCTTCTGGAAAGCTTGGACTGCTGAAGTAAAGTCCAGCTTGTTATCTTTCTTTTTAATGGCTATTCATGTAATGGGATTATGTACTTGTTTTATCAAGATAGATATTGTACTTGACATTGAATATGGTGTTATGATGTAATCAAACATGTTTTGACTTCTGCTACAATGAAATAAAGTTTTTGAATTTCCAAGTACTATTTTATATCTGTCTTGTTGTAATTTTACTGTTCTATATTCACTTAAAACCTCCATGGAAGTTAATGCATTCCCTTTGTGAGTGACATTAATGGACGTGGGGTGTTACACCGAGACTCACACTCGGCTAAAATAGAAGATCAGAAATCAATATATGAAATTAGAAGAAATCCTGAGACTCACACTCTAGTAAAATAAATGATCAAAAATCCGTATCTGAAATTTATAGAAATCCCGAGACACATATGTGGGTAAAATGGAAGATCAGAATTTCATATCTGAAATTACTAGGAATCCCGAGACTCAATTTTGCAAAAAAAATAAAAGATTGGAAACCCATAATTGAAATTAATAGAAATCCAAAGACTCACACTCGGGTAAAATAAAAGATCAGAATCCCATATCTTAAATTAATAGAAATCCCGAGACTCGCACTCAGGAAAAATTGAAGATAAGAAACCCATACATGAAATTAATAGAAAATCCAAGACTCGTATTCGGGTAAAATAGTAGGTCAGAAACCCATATCTGAAATTAATAGAAATCCCGAGACTCACACTCGGGTAAAATAAAAGATCAGAAACCCATATCTGAAATTAATAGAAATCCTGAGACTCACACTCGGGTAAAACAAAAGATCAGAAGCTCATATCTGAAATTAATTGAAATCCCGAGATTCACACTTAGGTAAAATAGATGATCAGAAACCCATATCTTAAATTAATAGAAATTTCGAGATTCACGCTCGGGTAAAATAAAAGATCAAAAATCCATATCTGAAATTAATAGAAATCCCAAGACTCACACTCAGGTAAAATAGAAGATCAAAAATTCATATTTTAAATTGATAGAAATCCTGAGACTCACACTCGAGTAAATAGAAGATCTGAATTCTGTATCTGAAATTAATAGAAATCCCGAAACTCGGACTTGGGTAAAATAGAAGATCAGAAACTCTATATGAAATTAATACGAATCCCAAGACTCACACTCGGGTAAAATATAAGATTAGAAACCCATATTTGAAATTAATAGAAATCCCGAGACTCACACTGGGTAAATAAAAAATCAGAAATCATTCAAAGAATATACCTTAACTGGAAGTTACTAGGAAACATCATAGTTAGAGAGAATGCCTTGATAAAATTGCAGAAGAAGTATCAAAAATTATCCAAAAACCATCCACATGAATAATTTTAAGCAATCCAAGTATTGAGGTGATCAAAAATAAATAAATTATTCATGGCTTCCTCGGATGCCTGTTAAGAACATCCAGAGAAAATGTGTGGGCGAAAGAGTCTTAGATATTTTAAGAAATAGTCTTCGGATGTGTGTGTGTGTATATGACTTCTTTTAGAATAAAATAACCCTATCCTGAGCCGATTAGTCATTTGGCGGAAGTTCCATTTGATTATTCGACTACTGGGTATCTAACGTCTAATCATATTCCTAACCCATTGGATATACAAATGCATTATTATCCTCTTATAGAGTGGCACTAATCACTTTATATAGGAGGATGAACTTACTATTATTATCCCCACTTAGGGGGCAATTCACTTGCTACAAGTGTTGATACTATTGATAGCCCCACTATAGAGGCACCCCACTTGGTGGAGATGTAAACTTTAAGCCACTCTTCCTGGAAGCTTTTTTTGTTGTCACTTCTCTCTCTGGAAGCTTATTTTGATGTTTCTTCTCTTCCTGGAAGCTTTATTTGATGTTGCTTCTCTTCTTGGAAGCTTTATTTGATGTTGCTTCTCTTCCTAGAAGCTTTATTTTGATGTTGCTACTCTTCCTGGAAGCTTTATTTGATGTTGTTTCTCTTTCTGGAAGCTTTATTTGACCACCTTTTCTTCTGAAGGTTTTATTGATTCACCTTTTCTTAAAATTTTCATCAATGGTATGCCCCCACACCTTTCAAAGAAGTATTCAAATGTATCAATATAATATGTTTGATAAGAGCAGTTTATGAAACATTTAAGACAAAGGAGATAAGATTTTAAGAAATCTTATTTAATCCAAGAATAATTGGCATTCAATTGTTTCTTCGTTGCATTCAATTTTATTTAAAAAGGTTTTGGTTTTTATCTATAATAGCACTATAACTTATATTAATATTTGTTTGATTGTAAGCAAAAGACAAGGTTAAACGACTAATGAAAGTAATCATTTGAAATAGGAAACTTATTGTTAAATTCTAATCCCATGTTGTGGTGTCTCTAACCACTTTTCACTGGTCATATTCCAACCTTCTCAAACAGGCTTTTTACTTTTTGGCTTGGATTCTTTTCATCAAATCACAACATTGATCGGTTTTTTGTCCTTCTTCCTTATGATAGGAACAATATTCTTTTTCTTCGCTTGACTTTGAGGAGAAGTCTTCCTTATGACCTTGCTTCAAGCTTTTCTTTGGGTTAAGTATTTCGTCCATATGAATAAATTTATCGGCTCTAGAATAAAATTCACCCAAGCTTTCACATTAATTTAGGATAAGTTCCTTCCAAAAGCGTGTTGGTAGCAATAATCCTAATCACATAGCTATTAGTTTCTCTCTATCAATGGCCTCTTTCACTTTGAGTGACTCCGTATGAAATCTCTTCAGATAGCAGTTGAATGACTCTTCTAGTCTCTTTTTGATATTGGCTAGATCATAAATGCTAATCATTAGGTTTTTTTCACATGGAATTATGTGTTAAATGCGGTGGATAAATGTTTCTAGGTTGTGATGATTGAGCCATGGTAATGTCTGCACCATTTAATAGCAACCTTACGAAGAGTGCCAGGAAGATCTTACATCGAAGTGCTTTAGGAGTGTTGTACAAATTCATGTGACCCTCAAAGATGTTGAGGTGGTTTTGTGGGTCTGTAGTTCCATCATATACGAGCTATAGCACTTTCATACCTGATGGAACTTTAGCCATCATTATCTACTTGGTGAAGGAGATTCCTTATAATTTCCTGTCTTTTGGCGTCATTAGGCCTTCATTTTCTTATGAACTGATCGCCTCTCTTAACGCTTAATTTCTTCCTTGTAAAACTGGAATATTGTGTAGATTTTATGTGCACCTAATATGGCTACTAAACTCTTGAGGTGCAGTTGTTTTTGATTCGGCCTCATAGGGTTCTGCTTCAGAGGACCTTTGGGTCAAGTCTTCGTCAATAACTCTTTTAGTGGCATCAATGTGTGAAGCAAAGAGTAATATTTCCAATTCATTACTTTCTCCCTTCATTAAGTTCGAAGGTTCTCCAGTTTCCAATTTTGCGAAATGAAATTAAAAAGTATGTTATCTTCTAAGGAGGATGATGTGTTGAAATCTTGTTCACCGTCTTCTTTGATCTAATCATCTTTAACCGATCTGGTGAGTACCTCGTTACAACGAAATGAGAAATAAGGAAGGAGGTTCAAACCCTCCTTCCAACGCCAAATGTTAATGATATTTTTCATCAACACTGAAAAGTAGGGTTATAGGTGTGGACTTAGGGGTAATCTGGTCCTTTCAGAGTGTTGGTATTAGTAAGTGTAATAGTATGCAAGAAAATCTACGATAAAGTAAAGAACATAACAATTTATAGTGGTTCGGTTCGAATTGAACCTACGTCCACTTTATAGGCTTTGAGGATCTTATTTATGATGGAGGTTACAAGAGAGATCCCCAGTTTATCCAGATTAGGGTTTAGGCTCTCAGAATAGAATACAAGGTTTGGGAATGAGGAGAGATCAGATCTCCAAAACATGTGACCCCTGAGGTCCTATTTATAGAGGATTTAGACCCCCTTTTGCTGTAGCTTCTCCATATAGGTTTCAATGTAAACCCACGTTGGTTCCTCTTGGCTTCGGTGCCGCAATTTCGGTATCGATCTCGATGTCGGATGGATTTCTTTCTTTTGTATTTGGCTTTCGGTATATGGCTCCTCCTTTGTTACTTGTATTAATGGATGTTGTTCTTACGCATCGGTATCGTTATCAAGTCTATTGCTATAGATAGCTCTCTTTTAATCCATCATGCTTGTTTCTATCTTTTCACTTTCCTTTATGAGTCTGGTTTCGGCTTCGTGCCTTCATCTTAAATATTATGTTGACCCAACTGCTTCCCTCACTTAGTGTTGGGTATCGCTTTCTATGATATTAGTTCCTAGCATTCGATTATAACCTCGTTGCTTTCATTATGAATATTGAAACCATGTTTCCACCTGTGAGACTTTGGTTTTGTGCCTCTTTCCATATTACTTTTGGTATCGGTTTATATAGTTGCCGCTTTCGCTATCCCGATGTCGGTTTCATATACTTGCCTTCCTGTTTCAGGTTCAACACCAAACTAATTGCTCATTATATGTTGGTGTCGACACCGTCTTCATTCTCTTCTTTTCTCGTTATTCTGGTATAGTCACTGTGGTTGTTCCCTGTCGAACTCTTTGCTATCAATGCCAGTTTGACTCCTTCATGCTCCGATACGGTCAGCCTCTTTTCAGACCTCTACTTTAGTGCCGATTTTACTGGCTTCTCCTTTATATTCTGGTATCATCTCTGGATCTATTGGCTTCCTCTTGGACTCTTTGCTTTGGTATTGGTTTCGACACTCCCTTGGCCTCTACTTTGGTGCCAACCCTATTGACCTTTACTTTGATGTCTTCTGGTATCGGTTTCGTAGTTTCAACCCTTGCCTTTGGTTGTTGATCTTTTTTTTCCCTGAATCTCTTCCTTCTTGGATATTGTTTTGTTACCTTAAGCCATATGTTCTTATGGTTTCGAAGCTTTTACTTCTCTTCATTAGGTCAATGCAAATTTTGGTGTCAACAAAAATCACTCTAAGATTTGCGATGATCTAGCTCCGATAGCAAATGTTGTGGAAAATGTTTGTCTTTTGCGGAAATGATTTATGCCAGAATCTTCATACCCAAATCACTTAGATATAATTTTGATGAAAAACAACACATATATGAAATTACATGCTCAAATATAAGATATTCCACCTAACCACCCTCTTTATTGATTCACCAAAAAAAAATTGTTTACACTTTAATGGATCAAAAATCAAAAGTAAACAAACTACAATATGAATCAATGATCTTATTGAGACAGGCAAAAAATATCTAGATGATTTACAATGTTGTTGGATAAGGAGAACAATGAAGAATGCCAGCAAACCATAGGATCAAATATTTCGGTCTCAGTCCTCATCCTTATAATCCAATCATAGAAGTTGCTTATATATAGGAGAATAGAAGACATAGACAAATACCCAAACTGCCCCTTTAGAAATGCAAAATATATCTTTAGAAAGACCAGGTTAAAAAACAGAAATCAGGCGTATCAGACGTCTGACCGGAAGGCCAGACATCAGAAAGCAGTTTTGGAAATTGTCTCCCTATTAGGTCAGATGTTTGGATTTAGGCCCCAGAAATTTGAACTTCCTCTCTGCCCATTTCTTGCCCTTTAACTGTTGCACTTCCCCATCTATCACATAGCACTTTCAAGCATCGTCTCCTTCAACATACAGATAATAGTTTGACTATTGATGGATTTTTAACTACTTGTAATTTTGCCATAAAAAAAATAAATGTAAAACAGATTTGATAAAATAACAGACAAAATTACATAACCTTCATGTAACGACCCAGATTTCTAGCCAGTTAATTTTAAATATTTAATATGGTTTAAAATATTGTGTTGATAGTATAAAGGAATTTTTTTATATTGAGTTATCGATTTAATAATCGATATACGATTTATTTTCGAATATATATAATCATCATATATGGGAATCAGACAAAATTAATTCAGTTCGGAATTAAAACGAAGTCAAAACTGAACAAAATATTTCAGAAAATCAATATAAATCGTATTGACTATAAACGATAATAATAATACTTTATTATCGAAGGAATGAATTGTTTTAAATTTAATTTTTATCAGTTTAAATTAATATCTCCGCCATACGATTTAATGGAGCTTCAAAAACTGTCCTAGTGTGTTCAGAACAGTGTTATAACGCTAAGAACGCCGGTTGTTGCGCTCTAATAGGGGTTCGTAACCCCGAAATATATTTTTATAAAATATAATTAAGTGGATAAGCATGAAATCAAATCGGTATCTTTTTAAAAAGAATGAAAATCTTTTTAAATCAAATCGAAATTAATAACAATGTACTTTGCACTGTAAACTCCTTGACGCTGAAGTATCCTTCTTTATAAAATGCGACCATACCCTCTCATTTCTTCTGTTCGTTTTCATTCCTGAGGAAATTGGTGCTGCCTCTTCCTATTAAATTCACAAATAAAAATCGAATTTCATACCCAAGACCGATTTCCTCTTCTAAATACAATACATCAATCAAAACGGAACTTCAAGGTGGAAAGGTCGAATTCGAAATCTTTAATTTCTGGTGTATCGCATCGAGAAAAATGGGTTTCTCCGCCATCGACGACTCTCAATCGAGATACCGAAGGGCTCGATTTCGAACTCGAGACAATACTCGCTGGATTCCGAGATGTGAGAGCTTCGATTTCGTTTGGCCAAAGATGGTTGCGCGTCATTTTCTGGGATCGCGATGTAGAAGGGGGAAAATCATTTCTGGAAGGAGTGACGATTTTAGGTTGAAGTACGAACTAGGGTTATGTGAATGGAGGTATGCCGTGGGTTTTGTGGAAGTCGATACTGTGAAAGGGAAGTGCAGTCTTACGGTGAGGTTCGGATGTTGATTTGAGGGCTGGCGTGGTGATAAGAGAGGACGAAGTTTGCAGTTGGTCGATGAATTTGGGGGCTGCGAGTATATGTTGGTGACAGTGGATGAATAGGAAATGAAGAGAAAATAGATTAAGGTAATTTTAATTAAGTTTATTTTCTTTTTTTTATTTCAGAATTTACAAGGAGATTTATTTATATAAATTGGTAATGGATTATGGTGAATTTGTTTATACAATTGGAAATCTAATTTTTGTAAAAGAAAATGGAAAAGGTAATTAAAGTCGTTGTTTATTTATTTAAGTAAGCATTTGAAAATATATATGGTTAAGTGTTTGAAAATACATAGAATAGATTAATCTATAGGATAGGTTAGTTTAAATTAAAAATCATTTAACTGTTGAATTTAATTAATGGTAGGTACTAAATTAATTTATTCAAGAAGGTGGAAAGGCGAGACGATGGAGAATGTTAAATAAATATTCGACAAAGGAAAATCACGGTGAGTAAATCTCACTCACTGTTTTATATTTAAATTTATTTTTATCATTAAAAATAAATTTGTTGGTTGTTTGGGTGCATGAATGAATTGTTGGATTATTGTGGTTATTGGATATTCCCCGCAATACTATTAGCGGATGCCCGCAGTATCATTAGCGGATGACCCTGCGCCCACGTATATAAGTGGATCCCCTTTTATAACGCGATATCCTGCCTTGAAGTAGGATTGGTATTACTTATGTGACTAACATCTGTGGATGCATGAAAACAGGTTGGAGGGGTCCAACTGGATTCCTCAAAATATTATTATTTGTTTGTTTCCACATATATTATCATATATGATTTGTTGATTGAAAATTGAGTGGTTTGATTGTTTAATTATCACTGGGCCTGAATGTTGATCTATAAAAATATTGTAAAAGAGATTTTGATATTTGAAACGGAAAATCCTATTTTTCTAATAATAGAATTTGAAATTTGAATGGATTAAAATATTGACTTGTTTTGAAAAGATAAAACAAGTACTGAAACTTATAAACAATGTTATAAATATATATAGGAGATGAAGTATTGAAATTTACAAACGATGTTTGTAAATTGAATTTATAAACAAGGTTTATAAATGTAGTGGGAAAATTAATCAATGGATAATTTGAATATTTAAATTCAAATGTGAATTTAAGAATAGAAATGGGAGATCAGTTTAAAGAAATAAACAATGGAATTTATTCTGATGTTCGGAATACAAATTGGACTAGAATAAATCCGTAAGGATTTATGATTTGAATTCGATTAATTCGAACTTTATTTAAATAGAAGTCAAATTGATATTAGAATTTGAATATATTGAATTTGAATAGAATTTGAATTCAAAGGAATTAAAATTGAATTTGAATTCAAAGGAATTCAAAATAGATTTTGAATTCAAGGGAATTCAAATGGATTTGAATAAAGAAAGTTCAAATGAAATTTAAAATATAGAGGTTTGAAAATAGAAGGGAAATGGAGTTTAAATATATAATTCAAATAGAGTTGAATTGGAATTTGAGTACAGGATTCAAGTAGGAATTTAAAAATAAAATGTGAGTATACAATTTGAATAAGAGAAATTCAAATAGAATTTGAATATAAGAGAAATTTGAAATAGACTTTGAATGTAGAATTCAAAGAGAATTAGATATGGAATTTGAATATAGACTTCAAATGGAATTTGAATAATGGGGTTTGAATATAGAAATTCAAATAAATTGAGATGGGATTTGAATATTGAATTCAAAAAGAATTGAAGGGAGAATTTGAAATAGAAAATTTGAAATCATTTCGAAATGGGAACGACGGAATATATTGCGAAATGTGGATTTTTAAGCAGAATAGAAATAAATCCGAAGGATTTATAATTTGTAAAAGGAAATGGAAATTTAATATAGAAACTTAAAAAGAACTTGAAATAGAGTTTCAAAATAGAATTTGAAATAGGATTTGAAAATAGAAGATTGAAGTATAAATAAATTATAACCGAGTAAGTGAAAATCGACGATTTTAGATAATCAGAATTTTTGAGTTGAATTGGAAAAATCGGTTTAATATATATATTAAAAATATATTAGAATGGAGTTGAATTTATTATAAACGAAGTTTAAATGTTTATATTATAAATATAATTAAAACGAACTCGCCGCAGCGCGGTAGTTCGAAAATTGGCGATTCGAACTTCAATTGAATATACAGAACTCAATTGAAGTCAGAATTCTTTGAAACAAGAAACATCAAGACAGATTTGATAATAGTTTTCTAATGAAAGAGAAAAATCTGAATTTCGTCATATAGATTTTGAGTTATATCAAAATCAAATTTTTAGAAAAGCAACGCCATATCCATTTAAAAACCGTAACGATTTATTTAAATTTTATAAAAGGGATTTTAAGCGAATAAAATCTGAATTTCTATTTAGAAAATTTCAAAGTTGAGTTGTAAAATATATGCGAATTCAAGTTGTGTAAATGAATATGATTTTTGAAACAGAAATCAGATTCTTGATTAATGAATAGAATTAACTAATTTGAATAGTAATTAGTTAATGAGATTTTGAATTAATATTGGGCTTTAAATAGGTGAATTCGATTTGAAAATTTATATTTGAAATCGAAAAGGAATCTAGAATCGAAATTGAAATTTAATTTGGTTATGATCAAGTTAAATATTTTGTTTGAACATGTTATGTTCAAACAAAGAAGTGAAATAGGCAAAATAGCTAATTAAAGAATAAATGAGCGAAACTGAATTCAAACGATTGGATTGAGTTAAATTGAATGGAAAACAGGTGAATAGGTGTTAGACAGGTATGGAATGAAGTATATAAAGTATATGAAGATTTTTAATGCATGTGCCCGACAAAAAGGTACACGTTTAAATTAATATATGAGATTTTATGCGCCGTATCGGCAAGCCGCTTGGCTTTTTCTTTTGGATTGGTGAGGGCCATGGGAGGCTATTTGAAATATCCCGAAGCTCCCGGTGTAGGGGAGGTTATGGCGAAATTTTCTGGGAATTTAAGGAGTTAGAATATTTTTAAGATATTTTGATAGTTAGAAATCATTGTATCGACGTATAGAATTTGATAGGTAAATGAATATGAAAATCGAATATTGTAAACAAAAAGGGAAATCTATAAATTAGAAATAGAAAGCGAACTTTATACATGTTTTAAAAATTAATAATTGGATTGTATAGTGTGTTTATTCGAGGTAAGTGGTTTTGCCGTTTTGAAGTTGAGGATGTTTTTAGTTAAGGTCTGAGAGGTAATTTTACCCCAACTTGATTGATTTCATTTTTAATGGATAAATAGCAAGATCCAGTCTCGAAGAGAAGTGTTTGAAAAAGAGTTAGTTGAATAAAATATTTTGGGTTGTTGTAACGATGTTTTACACAACATTCGTTTTAAACCCAAGTGATGGAATTTTGGAAATATAACAGTAAATATTTCCTTAGTATAATTAAAATAGTCTGGATAGAGATAAGTGATTGGAATTGTTTCCAATTGCAAATAGAGATATTTTCTAATATATAGAAAATAAAAGAAGTTGATATTTGGAAACGTTTTCCAAATGGCATGAGAGGCCAAGATGATTATTGAAATATTTGGTTAACAAATATTGATAGGGGAAATGGAGAAGAGATTTAATTAATGAAATCTTAATTAAAGAGCCCAGTGATTTGTTTGATATGTTGGATGAACACTTGTTTTTATTCGATAGTTAAATCACAGACTATCGAAGTTTTGCCTATCGTTGTCAATATGGAGAGACCGGTTAGATTATTATCCGTGAACCACTCTGTATTGGCAGTAGCATTGCGGATCAGATTCTATGAAGATAATCGAAGACGGAGTAAAGTGCAAGGGCTTTTTTTTATAAATAGAAATTGTGCCTTCGGTTTCGTTCAATCCCAGAACGAACGTAAATGGACGAATGTCCGACAAAGTATTTCCAATGATCAAATGGGTTGGTCTGTATAAATATATATGGTTGCAACAGATTTATTCCCTTAGCATAACATCCAGAATGTTTGTGCAAATCAATTAGTGATTAAAGGATCTGACAATGTGGCATTCAAAGTGATGGTCCTATAAATGAATGATAAGTAATCGAAGCCTCAGGCCTCAACAACCGAGAAATGACAAAAATCGGGCAGGCAGCATGGCTATGTGGGTCGCTCCCATTAGGATGTATAATCACCGATCTAGAGGTTCATTTAATTTCTTATTCTATTCGATGTTGTCCCGGTCGGGAGATGGTTGCTGATCCCGACCGTCGGTGATATACATTCGATAAACTCAAGCGAAATGAGTGGTCGGTCATGTGTGGGCCGGGTTGCAAGATGTTCTTGTTGAACCCAGTGTATTCCTCTCTAGAGATACACTAGCGGAAGGTGGTTCCATACCTTGTCATAGTTGGAATCCAACCTCCAATAAGCGCCTTGCGGTTTTTGATTTTATACTATATATGTGGAGCATGAGATGCAAGCGTTCCGCTATTTGGTTATTTATTTGATTTAGACACTATTATAATATCATTGGATTTTTGAATCAAAGAGTTTTGGGTTATAGTAAGGGAAAAACCGTCCTTGTTTATGTGTGGACTGGTCTTACTATTATCTTTTCCTTCCAAAGGATTTTGAAAGTTAAACAAATGGTTGGAGTTTACTCACACCAGTCCCATCACTGACCCAGAGTTTATTTTGTTTGTTTTCCCTAAACTCTTGGGTGCCCAAATTTGTACGGGCAGTCAAGTAGTCGGGATTTTTCAGATTCAGTTGGAGGAGCTGGAAGCAGGAGGCTTCACCAGTTAGCTATATGCTATCATATTTCCGTTGTGTACCATGTTGTATCTGGAAACAGGTGTTTATAACTGTTCCAGGAATAACTGTTATGCTCTAATGATGGTATGTATATAAGATTACTGATTTGTGTTTCAAAAAGTTATGTTATTTAATATATTTTATTCGTTCCGCTGTGAGTTTGTGATCTTCATTTTCTTCTATTCTAATATTTCTTTCTTTCTATTTCTCATCCTCTAACTTCTTTCTAACAATGATTCGTATTTCTATGCAATTTGGGTTGGACGTGTGGTATTATTAGTCAACTCAGATAGTACGGATTTGCGGGCCTTTACAGTTGGTATCAGAGCTTAGGTTGAGCGAATACCTAGGCTTTGGTGGGGTTGTGCTCATTAGAGATAGGGTCAGTAGTACCCTAGAATGAGTTAAGTGTATATACGAGGGCGCATATTTGTAAATTGATATAAAAATTATTTTATATTGTGTTGGCTAGTCTGTTAAGTGGTTTATGAATTCTGGTCGAATCGTGGGATGCCACGACGTCGATAAGAGTTTGTAAATACTTGGACAGAACATTGAACACAGTATTGTTTTAGAGCGGGTAAATGGAATAATTTTGCCCAAAATTCTATTTTTATAGAAAATGAATAATTTTCTAGAACTACTATATTATATAGATGCGTTGGTTGTTATTATCATAATCAAATTTGATTATAAAAATTGAAATGGTTATATAGAACCAAATAGAATTTGTATATGAATGAAACATACAAATGAGATGAGTTAAAATTAAATTCAAGCCATAATTTGAAATTTAAATCCTGGGAAGTTTGAAATATTTTTGGAAGTATATTAGAGCAATATAGCTTTGTTTTAAAAGGATTTTGAATGGATTTTGAAATTGTTTAAGCACTGGACTCACTTCAGTGGCTGGAAAATAATTCTGATGAGGACTGCAGCTTGGTCAGTGTTCATTTTCGAGTTTCTAAATGATGGATTGCTACCTTAGAAAAGTATTGATGGGAATTTGTTTGAAAGAAAACAAATTGATTTAGAAAAATTCAAATGTTTTGAATTAGAGATGGTTATTAGTATATGTGTATATTTATGATATTTCTAAAGAATTTGAAATCAAAATCCTGGGGATTTGAATTCTGGAATTTAAATTTAACTTAAGCAAGTTAAATGGATTGAAGTGAATAAATGGATTAAAATCAATTTGAAGAATATGTATTGGATGGTAATATATTGGATGTAAATCATTCAGATTAAACGAATGGAAACCAAATGTTTTGGTAGAACTTAAGTTGAGAAATATGAAGAGTTGAGTTTCAACAGAGATGAGTTTTCAAAAAGTAATGGGTTCATACCATTTTTCCTACCTTAGTAATTTCGGGGACGAAATTCTTTTAAGAGGGGAAGAATGTAACGACCCAGATTTCTAGCCAGTTAATTTTAAATATTTAATATGGTTTTAAATATTGTGTTGATAATATAAAGGAATTTTTATATTGAGTTATCGATTTAATAATCGATATACGATTTATTTTCGAATATATATAATCATCGTATACGGGAATCAGACAAAATTAATTCAGTTCGGAATTAAAATGAAGTCAAAACTGAGTAAAAATATTTCAGAAAATCATTATAAATCGTGTTGACTATAAACGATAATAATAATACTTTATTATCGAAGGAATGAATTGTTTTAAATTTAATTTTTATCAATTTAAATTAATATCTCCGCCATACGATTTAATGGAGCTTCAAAAACTGTCCCAGTGTGTCCAGAACAGTGTTATAACGCTAAGAACGCCGGTTGTTGCGCTCTAATAGGGGTTCGTAACCCCGAAATATATTTTTATAAAATATAATTAAGTGGATAAGCTTGAAATCAAATCGGTATCTTTTTAAAAAGAATGAAAATCTTTTTAAATCAAATCGAAATTAATAACAATGTACTTTGCACTGTAAACTCCTTGACGCTGAAGTATCCTTCTTTATAAAATGCGACCATACCCTCTCATTTCTTCTGTTCGTTTTCATTCCTAAGGAAATTGGTGTCGCCTCTTCCTATTAAATTCACAAATAAAAATCGAATTTCATTCCTCAAGAATAAAATACCCAAGACCGATTTCCTCTTCTAAATACAATACATCAATCAAAACAGAACTTCAAGGTGGAAAGGTCGAATTCAAAATCTTCAATTTCTGGTGTATCGCATCGAGAAAAATGGGTTTCTCCGCCATCGACGGCTCTCAATCGAGATACCGAAGGGCTCGATTTCGAACTCGAGACAATACTCGCTGGATTCCGAGATGTGAGAGCTTCGATTCCGTTTGGTCAAAGATGGTTGCGCGTCATTTTCTGGGATCGCGATGTAGAAGGGGGAAAATCATTTCTGGAAGGAGTGACGATTTTAGGTTGAAGTTCGAACTAGGGTTATGTGAATGGAGGTATGCCGTGGGTTTTGTGGAAGTCGATACTGTGAAAGGGAAGTGCAGTCTTACGGTGAGGTTCGGATGTGGATTTGAGGGCTGGCGTGGTGATAAGAGAGGATGGAGTTTGCAGTTGGTCGATGAATTTGGGGCTGCGAGTATATGTTGGTGACAGTGGATGAATAGGAAATGAAGAGAAAATATATTAAGGTAATTTTAATTAAGTTTATTTTCTTTTTTTTATTTCAGAATTTACAAGGAGATTTATTTATATAAATTGGTAATGGATTATGGTGAATTTGTTTATACAATTGGAAATCTAATTTTTGTAAAAGAAAATGGAAAAGGTAATTAAAGTCGTTGTTTATTTATTTAAGTAAGCATTTGAAAATATATATCGTTAAGTGTTTGAAAATGCATAGAATAGATTAATCTATAGGATAGGTTAGTTTAAATTAAAAATCATTTAACTGTTGAATTTAATTAATGGTAGGTACTAAATTAATTTATTCAAGAAGGTGGAAAGGCGAGACGATGGAGAATGTTAAATAAATATTCGACAAAGGAAAATCACGGTGAGTAAATCTCACTCACTGTTTTATATTTAAATTTATTTTTATCGTTAAAAATAAATTTGTTGGTTGTTTGGGTGCATGAATGAATTGTTGGGTTATTGTGGTTATTGGATATTCCGCGCAATACTATTAGCGGATGCTCGCAGTATCATTAGCGGATGACCCTGCGCCCACGTATATAAGTGGATCCCCTTTTATACCGCGATATCCTGCCTTGAAGCAGGATTGGTATTACTTATGTGACTAACATCTGTGGATGCATGAAAACAGGTTGGAGGGATCCAACTGGATTCCTCAAAATATTATTATTTGTTTGTTTCCACATATATTATCATATATGATTTGTTGATTGAAAATTGAGTGGTTTGATTGTTTAATTATCACTGGGCCTGAATGTTGATCTATAAAAATATTGTAAAAGAGATTTTGAGATTTTAAACGGAAAATCCTATTTTTCTAATAATAGAATTTGAAATTTGAATGGATTAAAATATTGACTTGTTTTGAATAGATAAAACAAGTACTTAAACTTATAAACAATGTTATAAATATATATAGGAGATGAAGTATTGAAATTTACGAACGATGTTTGTGAATTGAATTTATAAACAAGGTTTATAAATGTAGTGGTAAAATTTATCAATGTATAATTTGAATATTTAAATTCAAATGTGAATTTAAGAATAGAAATGGGAGATCAGTTTAAAGAAATAAACAATGGAATTTATTCTGATGTTCTGAATACAAATTGGACTAGAATAAATCTGTAAGGATTTATGATTTGAATTCGATTAATTCGAACTTTATTTAAATAGAAGTCAAATTGATATTAGAATTTGAATATATTGAATTTGAATAGAATTTGAATTCAAAGGAATTAAAATAGAATTTGAATTCAAAGGAATTCAAAATAGATTTTGAATTTAAGGGAATTCAAATGGATTTGAATAAAGAAAGTTCAAATGAAATTTAAAATATAGAGGTTTGAAAATAGAAGGGAAATGGAGTTTATATATAGAATTCAAATAGAGTTGAACTGGAATTTGAGTACAGGATTCAAGTAGGAATTTAAAAATAAAATGTGAGTATACAATTTGAATAAGAGAAATTCAAATAGAATTTGAATATAAGAGAAATTTGAAATAGACTTTGAATGTAGAATTCAAAGAGAATTAGATATGGAATTTGAATATAGACTTCAAATGGAATTTAAATAATGGGGTTTGAATATAGAAATTCAAATAAATTGAAATGGGATTTGAATATTGAATTCAAAACGAATTGAAGGGAGAATTTGAAATAGAAAATTTGAAATCATTTCGAAATGGGAACGACGGAATATATTTCGAAATGTGGATTTTAAGCAGAATAGAAATAAATCCGAAGGATTTATAATTTGTAAAAGGAAATGGAAATTTAATATAGAAACTTAAAAAGAACTTGAATTAAAGTTTCAAAATAGAATTTGAAATAGGATTTGAAAATAGAAGATTGAAGTATAAATAAATTATAACCGAGTAAGTGAAAATCGACGATTTTAGATAATCAGAATTTTTGAGTTGAATTGGGAAAATTGGTTTAATATATATATTAAAAATATATTAGAATGGAGTTCAATTTATTATAAACGAAGTTTAAATGTTTATATTATAAATATAATTAAAACGAACTCGCCGCAGCGCGGTAGTTCGAAAATTGGCGATTCGAACTTCAATTGAATATACAGAACTCAATTGAAGTCGGAATTCTTTGAAACAAGAAACGTCAGGACAAATTTGATAATAGTTTTCTAATGAAAGAGAAAAATTTGAATTTCGTCGTATAGATTTTGAGTTATATCAAAATCAAATTTTTAGAAAAGCAGCGCCTTATCCATTTAAAAACCATAACGATTTATTTAAATTTTATAAAAGGGATTTTAAGCGAATAAAATCTGAATTTCTATTTAGAAAATTTCAGAGTTGAGTTGTAAAATATATGCGAATTCAAGTTGTGTAAATGAATATGATTTTTGAAACAGAAATCAGATTCTTGATTAATGAATAGAATTAACTAATTTGAATAGTAATTAGTTAATGAGATTTTGAATTAATATTGGGCTTTAAATAGGTGAATTCAATTTGAAAATTTATATTTGAAATCGAAAAGGAATCTAGAATTGAAATTGAAATTTAATTTGGTTATGATCAAGTTAAATATTTTGTTTGAACATGTTATGTTCAAACAAAGAAGTGAAATAGGCAAAATAGCTAATTAAAGAATAAATGAGCGAAACTGAATTCAAACGATTGGATTGAGTTAAATTGAATGGAAAACAGGTGAACAGGTGTTGGACAGGTATGGAATGAAGTATATAAAGTATATGAAGATTTTTAATGCATGTGTCCGACAAAAAGGTACACGTTTAAATTCATATATGAGATTTTATGCGCCGTATCGGCAAGCCGCTTGGCTTTTTCTTTTTCTTTTGGATTGGTGAGGGCCATGGGAGGCTATTTGAAATATCCCGAAGCTCCCGGTGCAGGGGAGGTTATAGCGAAATTTTCCGGGAATTTAAGGAGTTAGAATATTTTTAAGATATTTTGATAGTTAGAAATCATTGTATCGACGTATAGAATTCAATAGGTAAATGAATATAAAAATCGAATATTGTAAACAAAAAGGGAAATCTATAAATTAGAAATAGAAAGCGAACTTTATACATGTTTTAAAAATGAATAATTGGATTGTATAGTGTGTTTATTCGAGGTAAGTGGTTTTGCCGTTTTGAAGTTGAGGATGTTTTCAGTTAAGGTCTGAGAGGTAATTTTACCCTAACTTGATTGATTTCATTTTTAATGGATAAATAGCAAGATCCAGTCTCGAAGAGAAGTGTTTGAAAAAGAGTTAGTTGAATAAAATATTTTGGGTTGTTGTAACGATGTTTTACACAACATTCGTTTTAAACCCAAGTGATGGAATTTTGGAAATATAACAGTAAATATTTCCTTAGTATAATTAAAATAGTCGGGATAGAGATAAGTGATTGGAATTGTTTCCAACTGCAAATAGAGATATTTTCTAATATATAGAAAATAAAAGAAGTTGATATTTGGAAACGTTTTCCAAATGGCATGAGAGGCCAAGATGATTATTGAAATATTTGGTTAACAAATATTGATAGGGGAAATGGAGAAGAGATTTAATTAATGAAATCTTAATTAAAGAGCCCAGTGATTTGTTTGATATGTTGGATGAACACTTGTTTTTATTCGATAGTTAAATCACAGACTATCGAAGTTTTGACTATCGTTGTCAATATGGAGAGACCGGTTGGATTATTATCCGTGAACCACTCTGTATTGGCAGTAGCGTTGCGGATCAGTTTCTATGAAGATAATCGAAGACGGAGTAAAGTGCAAGGGCTTTTTTTTATAAATAGAAATTGTGCCTTCGGTTTCGTTCAATCCCAGAACGAACGTAAATGGACGAATGTCTAACAAAGTATTTCCAATGATCAAATGGGTTGGTCTGTATAAATATATATGGTTGCAACGGATTTATTCCCTTCGCATAACATCCAGAATATTTGTGCAAATCAATTAGTGATTAAAGGATCTGACAATGTGGCATTCAAAGTGATGGTGCTATAAATGAATGATAAGTAATCGAAGCCTCAGGCCTCAACAACCGGGAAATGACAAAAATCGGGCAGGCAGCATGGCTATGTGGGTCGCTCCCATTAGGATGTATAATCACCTATCTAGAGGTTCATTTAATTTCTTATTCTATTCGATGCTGTCCCGGTCGGGTGACGGTTGCTGATCCCAACCGTTGGTGATATACATTCGATACACTCAAGCGAAATGAGTGGTCAGTCTTGTGTGGGCCGGGTTGCAAGATGTTCTTGTTGAACCCAGTGTATTCCTCTCTAGAGATACACTAGCGGAAGGTGGTTCCATACCTTGTCATAGTTGGAATCCAATCTCCAATAAGCGCCTTGCGGTTTTTGATTTTATACTATATATATGGAGCGTGAGATGCAAGCGTTCTGCTATTTGGTTATTTATTTGATTTAGACACTATTATAATATCATTGGATTTTTGAATCAAAGAGTTTTGGGTTATAGTAAGGGAAAAACCGTCCATGTTTATGTGTGGACTGGTCTTACTATATCTTTTCCTTCCAAAGGATTTTGAAAGTTAAACAAATGGTTGGAGTTTACTCACACCAGTCCCATGACTGACCCAGAGTTTATTTTGTTTGTTTTCCCTAAACTCTTGGGTGCCCAAATTTGTACGGGCAGTCAAGTAGTCGGGATTTTTCAGATTCACTTGGAGGAGCTGGAAGCAGGAGGCTTCACCAGTTAGCTATATGCTATCATATTTCCGTTGTGTACCATGTTGTATCTGGAAACAGGTGTTTATAACTGTTCCAGGAATAACTGTTATGCTCTGATGATGATATGTATATAAGATTACTGATTTGTATTTCAAAAAGTTATGTTATTTAATATATTTTATTCATTCCGCTGTGAGTTTGTGATCTTCGTTTTCTTCTATTCTAATATTTCTTTCTTTCTATTTCTCATCCTCTAACTTCTTTCTAATAATGATTCGTATTTCTGTGCAATTTGGGTTGGACGTGTGGTATTATTAGTCAACTCAGATAGTAAGGATTTGCGGGCCTTTACACTTCATGTATTCATTCTTCACACTTAAAATTAAAGCATACAGTAAAAATTTCTTAAATTTGAAATAACAACAGAGACAAATCAAAAAAATTATTACCGATTGGGATAAGCTTCTAATTCCAAATGGGTGCAAAAATAAACATTGATTAGGATAAGCCTTTGATTCTAGATGAGTGCAATTGATTCTAAATGAGTGCAATTGGCTTTTGGTTTCAATTGTGATACTCTACAATGTCGTACCATATCTGAAGCTAAGAACTTCGATGATCGACATTTCCCCATGAGATGATGTCGATTTTTTGAAAATCAACTAATAAAACGAACATGGTTGTAACCTTGAATCGGCATTAAGTGACGTGTAAAAAATGAGAGAGACAGACTGAGTGCAAAGTTGCTTGTAATTAGGGAAAAATAAATTTAGGCTTTGTGGTATTTGGAGAAATGATTACAAGGAGAAAATGGTCTGTTTATTTGGCAAAGAAAAAGAAATCAAGTAAATTTTAATTTTAGAAGCACAGCCTTGTTATTTATCTCTATAAAGTTAAGCAAGGGTAGAACCTAATTTTGTCTTTATTTGATCAATAATAAAGGGCCTGCTTTATTTGTCTTGTAATTGAAGGCCTCTAATGCTCTTATTTTCAGTAGTGCTAATAATTGTAAATTTTACTTTTATTAAGCTTAAAACTTGCAATTACTGATATGTGCACACTTTTAGGTTCAGCTACTCGCTTTCCTAAAGCTATATCTGCACCATTCACGTATGTTCTCATGGGTTGTGTCCCTCTCAAACTACTCCAGTTATCATGCATTTAGGTCTCTGAGTCTCTTTTGTAACCTGCAAGGTTCTTCAAACATGCCACTTGAAAACCTAAACATAAAATAAAACGAATTGGGTAACCATAACAATTTGAATAACTTGTTCAATGCAATGGCAAAAAAAGAGGTTAAAGGCAACAATAATGATCGCAATGCTCAAAACAATGATTATGATACAAAATAACCTAAAACTGAGCTTTAACTGAGTGATAAACTGAGTTTAAATAAGCTCCCAGTTATGCAATATAGCAAGAAAAATGAGCATGGAAGCATATATAATATCTTCAATTTGTATTGCTGGAAATTTTCTTGGCTTCTTAAATCCAATCTAGCTTACATAGTATTGCTTGGCTTCCATTCCTTTAAGTAAACTAATATCAATAACCATATGCATGCATCGTTGGATAATACAAATTAAAACTTTATTACTTATTTACTTCAACATAGATAAACACATGTAAAGGTGATAAAATATTTTAAAATATGTGATATGAAAGGAAACAAAAATGACTGTAATACTCAAAACTGCAATTATGGTACAACTAAATAAATTTAAAGTAGGTAGCAAATATGCACTATAACAACTAAATATATGAATAAATGTTTATTTCATAAGTTTGTGCTAACGAAGCTTGATGTTTATTTCAAAATGATACAGCTAAATATGCACTATAGTAAGAGGCAGTATTTTGAAATTGGAATGCTAGACAATATTGAGTAGCACTAAGGATACAACTTGTGACACCCCACACTTTTCTATGCCCAAATTTCAACAAAAATTGAAACTCAAACACATTCAAGCATGGAACGTGTAAATCTGGTACCTGCAATAAATGAGCATGAGCATAATCAGAGTATGATAAGATAACTTACAACGAAAACAAAATAGGATTAACTTATATTAACTCGAGTAACTACCATTTTCAAAGTAAGTCACTTTACCAATACCGAGCATGAGAGAGAACAAGAACCGAAAGCCAAACTAAAACACCTGTGAGAACCCGACCTTCCCTAGAAAACCTAGGTGTTTGTAATGAGGAGGGGGGTCAGAACAACAAAATTCTAGTGAACAGGAAATGTACAGCCCAGGTTATAATACACAGATGTATCCCTTTTGGTTCAACCTAAGATGTATGCCTATCAAGCTTAGTGATTCTAATCGAACCTTGTAGATGCTTACGCATGACCCTACTACTCTTCTCAAAATAGTATTACCATAGTACAATACCTAGATTGGACGTTTACACATATTTTTGTGAAGCTTTTTTACCGGAGCTTAACTGATTTTTAAACCAAGAAGAGAACTCCCAATTACAGAGTTCATATACACACACACACTCTTCTTCATTTGCTTATCCTTTATTATTTAAAGCCTCATATCAATATTAGATATGGTGGATCCTTCACGATCGCTTAAAACTATAGGCGGACCTATTGGTCATTCAATACCTCTCGATGATTTATACAACATTATTATAAACTAGTGGGCACAAGCTATGGGCCCTACTAGTTAAGGCTTCCACCATTCACGCATATACCCTTACCCCGTATAAGGTGAGAGATGGTAATATATTGTTCGTTGTACCATCTAGTTGACCTTATTGGATAACCTCCTTAGTCTCTTATTACTTCTCGTATGATAGGTAGCCATATCTGACATTTTAAGTTCCAGGTTAGGGCAGACAAGACTCACACATGTCGTTTAATACCCCTAAACTGAAAGACCTACTCCTAGGTGGACTCCTCAACCCAAAGCCACTTAAGATCAAAGGAAGCGGACTATACTCGAAGGTTATTGGATTCGTACCCCATTTGCCTTTAGCACCTTTCCCTATTGTGATAAAGTAGGCTACATTATTAAGTTATTCCCGTTTAGTCCCTCTACATGGAAATACTACAAGTATATAATTCATTATCGCCATAGGTTCATATAGTTATTAAATTTTACATTATTAACCTACTAAGTCCAGTATTATGTTATATTATAAGTTCTATTTTCATCAATATAAACAAGGAAGGTTATATATCTCTTTTACCTTAGGATGTTTATTTGGTTTCTTCCCTGATTTGGACTTAGTATTTAAATGAAGATCAATATCCATAAATCCCCTTTTTGACACCTATTTTCTTCTATTTCCTTTTTATTTCCCTTTATGACCATAATGGTCATATTTTCGTAAGACAACTGTTTATCAGTCCCAAGGTATCTACTTGTTGTATCCCAATAGATAATTACTATTCTTATTTATTTATTGGTTGAGTGTTATAGGTATATATATTCATGCACCAGGCCTCTTACATTAAGTTGACTACTTGTGGATGCTAGATTTGTTGGTCAGTTCCAGGCAGACTTCTTCCACAAGTTGAACTTAACCTCGTTCCTAGGTACATTTACATTTATGCATTAGACCCCTCACGTTAAGCTGACCATCTGTGGATGCTGAATATGCCGGTCGGTTCTGGACAGATCATTCCATAAGTTAAGCTTAACCTCGTATCTAAATGCAGTTTATAAATTCAAATTTGCTAATTAGGGTGCACAACATTAATCCTAATTAATTTAGGAATTGTAACCATTATCCTATTATATTTACTTTCCCAGTCAACATTGGTTACAATTGTTATTTATTGATTTACGGTCCTATTTATAGCAATTTCTTATTTTGATTGCTACAAACATCACCATAAATATATTAATTCAATATGGATTACATTTACACATAATTCCACAGTTGAACATTATCCAAACGTTCAACATTCCGTACAATGTATATTTTACCGTTTTACGGGGATTTGGACAGATAATATGAATTTATTAAATTTATGTTTTCGTGCGGTCAACATTGTTAATATTTTTATTTTTATTATTATAACTTTAATGATTTGGTTTAATAAATAACCAAACGTTCCTTTTTGCATTCAATCTTGCGAAAAGATTCAAATTTTACTAAAAGACTTTTAGCCGTAATCATTGTAAACTATGCCTAATTAGTGGAATTAACTTATTTCCATGTCACAAGAAATATATGTAAATATATAATTTGGAATAATTGATTAAAATTATGCACAAATATGTATAGTTATATTTATACGTACATTTGCACCGCTTTTCCCTTTTTAATCCTTTTAGTCATATCTCTCGTGATTTCAAAATAGCGCCTTTTTATTCAAAACGAGGAGAACGACATATTTACAAATATTAAGCCAAACTCAACAATATTGAATGCAAATAGGCATATTTGTTTTAGCATTTCAATCACACAATTTACCAATTTCACATTTTTTTACCCAAAATTCGTTATTCAACACTGAACTAAAGATCTGGAATGTAACTACATCTAAACTGTGTTTAATGGGACTAATTTCCAGATCTACAGTGTCATGTAATGTCCACAATACATTTTATGATTGCAATATATTTCAAAACAAAACTGTAGGAATACATGTAAACAAGTTTAAAATCCTACAGTTGATATTAAAAATAACCACAACTTAAAACAAGTTTAACGATACTTATAATCAGATCTGATGTTTATCAATAATTTCACAATACTTAAATGAAGAGATCTAATAGGGAATAGGCATAAAAACATAGATCTAATTCAAAAGAAACAGATAAGTTATTATAACTGTATTCGTAAATTTCTAACTCACCTTATAGCCTCTAAATCCAAAGATTGAACCTTTAGACCTATTGTAACGAACCGAATTTCCGTACAATATGAGTTGACTAAATACACCATACGTCCAACCCAAATTGCACATAAATACGAACCATTATGAAATAAAGAAGAAAAGGATAGAAGAAGAATGGAAACACAATATATAATCTCACATCGCAGCGGAATAAAATATAATATATAACAGCTTTTGGAATATAAAATTTTAACTGTATATACATAACATTATCAGAGTACAACACTTACAACACAACGGAAATAACAATAACTAGATAATGTTGAAGCCTCCTGCTCCAAGCTCCTCCAATGATATCTAAAAACACCTGAACTACTTGACTTCCCATACAAATTTGGGCACCCAAGAGTTTAGGGAAAACATAGAAAAATAAACTCTAGGTCAGTCTTGGGACACGTATGAGTAAACAATTTAAAATTGTTTGAGAAAATAAACGATATCTTATAAGACCACGCCATATAACACAGAACATTTTTTCCCTTATGAGAATCCAAAACAATCTTTATGTCAAAATTCTTCTGATATTATAATAGTGTCTATCAACCACATCTAAATAATCATTTAGCAGAATGCTTGCATCTCACGTTCTACTTATATTGTATAAATCAAAACCCAGAGCTCTTATTGGGTAATGTATTTCCAACAATGACAAGGTATGGAACCACCTTCCGATAGTGTATCTCGAATACACTGGGTTCAACAAGAACATCTTGCAATCCGACCACTCATTTCGCTTGAGTGTATCGAATGTATATCACCTACGGCTGGGATCAACAACCGTTTTCATGAATGGGACAACATCAAATAGAATAAAGAAGGAAATAAATTTTCTCTAGATAGGTAATAATACACCCTAATAAGGAGCTACCCACTTAGCCATGTTGTCTGCCCGATTTTTGTCATTTCTCGGTTGTTGAGGCCTGAGGATTCGATCTCTTACCTTTCATTGATAGCACAAACACTTTGAATGCCACACTGTCAAATCCATTAATCACTAATTGATTTGCACAAACATAATCTGGATATTAGGCTAAGATAATAAATTCTTCGCCACCATATATATATTTATACAGACCAACATATGCGATAATAGGAAATACTCTGCCAGACATCGTCCATACAACTTCGTTCCGGTACTGAAAAAAACCGAAGGCACAATTTCCATTAATCCATCTTAGGCAATTTCTACCCTGGATTAATAGAAAAAGCCCTTGCTATTGCCAATATGGAGTGGTTCTCGGATAATAATCCTATCAGTCTCTCCATATTGACGACGATATTGGCAAATACTTCGACAATCGGTTATTTAACTATCGAAGAAAAACAAACATCCATTCAAAACATCAAACAATCACTCGTCCCCTTAATTAATATTTTATTAATTTAAATTTATCATGCCCCAATATCTCTTCAATATCTTTACCCATATATTTCTCCAAACTTGTTTAGCCTATCGCGATTCTTGGAAAAAACATTTCCATCTCTCATAACTATTTATTTTCTATATTCTAGAAAATATCACTTTTTAACATCGGAAAACATTTCCATTTCTTATTTACATATCATTATTCTTTCCTATTTATCAGTCCTTAACTGTATACTAGTAAAAAACAATTTCCTAAGTATCAAACCCGAAGGCCGAAACCAACATCATATCGACACTCAAGAAGCCATATAACTCAACCAGTCTCCAGTTAGTTTCTAATTTCCTCAACTCCATTTCTTAACTTTTTATCAACACAATCATTTTAGTCTACAAATCTTTTGCTTTTAAATCATCGTTCACTTTAAAATGTATATATGTTTCTCCTTCCAATCTCCCAGGATTTAATTTATAAATTCCCTTTCTTCATATATAACCTAATTATACATTTATTCATTTATTAAATTTCATATATAATTGATAAGTCAATTTCTAGTTATTTAACTTTTGTTAAATTTTTCTATCTCCTTAAGTTTTGGGAAAAACTCGCCAGCACCTCCTTTGTACCAGTCAATAGCTCAAACCTCAACTCGCCTCTCTAGGCCCTTTCCATTCAAAAAGAAAATCAAAAAGCCAAGCGGCTTGCCGATTCGACGCATAAAAACTCATATGGAATTTAAGCATGTACCTTTTGTCGGGCACTCAAATTAATATCTTCATTCCATTCCTTTCTAACCCATATACGTCCATTCCTAATTTATTCCAACTCAATCCGAACATTCTTAACTCAATTCTCTAAATTATTCTTTAATTAGCTCTCACTATTTAATTGAACATATCACGTTCATTTATATTTCTATTTAATTATAAACCGATCGAATTCCATTTTCAATTCAGGTTTCACATTCGATTTCGAATATGAATTCACCAGTTCAATTTACTTAACCAAGACCTAATTTTCTATCAAAACTCGATTAACTAATTATTTTTCAAATTAGATAATTCTATTTAATAATTAAAAATCTGATTTTTGTTTCAAAAATCAGTTCACTTACTCCACTTGAGTTCATATTAATTTTATATCTCAAATCTGATTTTTTCTAATGGAAATTCGAATTTTATTTACTTAAAATATTTTTATTTATTTAAATAAACCGTTATGGTTTTATAAAGGTTATGGCTCAGTTTTTATAAGTATTCGATTTTGACATAACTCAAAATCTATAAGACGAAATCCAAAATTTTCTTTTCCATTAGAAAACTATTATTCAATCGGTCCTGATGACTCTTGTTTCAATGAATTCCGACTTAAATTGAGTTCTATATACTCAATTGAAGTTCGAAACGCCAATTTACGAACTGCTGCGCTACGGTGAGCTTGTTTTAATTATATTTAAAAATAAACGTTTAAACTTCGTTTATTGATAAATTCCAATTCCATTTCTTAAATATTAAATATAAATTAAGCCAATTTACCAAATCTTACTTTATATTTCTGATTATCCTTAACCATCGATTATTTCATAACTCAGTTTCAAATTTATTTATAACCCAATTTGCTATATTAAATTCCAATTCCTTTGAAATAGATTTATTTATAAAATTCGATATAATCGAATTCGAATTATAAATCTTTAGATTTGTCTCAATTCCGTTTATCTTTCGAATTCCCGAATAAAATCTGTTATTCCCTTTTCGAAACGGTTCCCAATTCACTTTTAAAATTCATACTTGAATTTAAAATTCCAAATTATTCCATGATGATTATCTTATTTAATTTATA
The DNA here is from genome assembly GCA_030737875.1 of Allium sativum. NCBI lineage: Eukaryota > Viridiplantae > Streptophyta > Magnoliopsida > Asparagales > Amaryllidaceae > Allium > Allium sativum. The sequence continues at coordinate 526,710,578 of CM060922.1, read as the reverse complement.
TAGTTTATAAATTTAACTTTCTTGTTTTATAATTTAGAACAAGTTTCCATTTCAAAATCTATTTGAAACTCAATACATTTTAAATTCCGAATTCCGAAATAAAAACCCGTCGTTCCCTTTTCGAAACGGTTTTAAATTATATTTCTAAATTCATATTTGAATTTAAAATTACAAATTATCTCTTGATAATTAATTGACTACATCTATAAACATCGTTTATAAGTTTACTTGTTTTATATATTAAAATAAGTTCCATTTCGAAATATATTTAAAAACAAAAGCTTATTTTGGCATATTCTATTTATTATCACTTATTTATATATAACATGGAATCTATTTTAATATTTAATTTTAAATCTTAGTTTCTAATTAATATAATTCCAATATCCTTCCGGGATATAATTTATTTTATGATTTTAGTGTAATCTAATTAAATTATCCAATTAAATTTATATTCCAAACATTAGAATAGATTTCATTGTTTTCTATTTAAAGCGATTCCCAATTCTCATTTTAAATTCACATTTGAATTTAAACTCTCCAATTATTCAATGATAATTATCCATTTCATTCGTAAACCTTTTTTATAAATTCACTACTTGTTTTGATTATTCAAAACAAGCTAATATTTCTCAGCCCATTCGAAATTCAAATTCTATTTTTAGAAAAATATATTTCTCATATTAAATCTCAAAATTCCTTTTCATAATATTTTTATAAATCAACATTTAGGCCCAGTGATATTTAACATCCATAATACTCAATTATTAATCATAGGTTTTCTAACACATCATATATCATAATATATATATATATATATATATATATATATATATATATATATATATATATATGAAAACAAACAATTATATATATATATATATATATTTGGAATCTAATTGGATCCCTCCAACCTGCTTCCTTGCATCCACAGACGTTAGCCAACATAAATAATACCCATCCTGCTTCATGGCAGGATATCGCGGTATAGAAGGTCATCCACTCCAATATATTGTGAGGCGCATAGGGGCATCCGCTAATGGTACTGTGGGAAATATCCAACCACCAATATATATATATATATATATATATATATATATATATAGCCATGACCACTAAGCCTAAATAACTAATATATTTATAATAACCACAATTCATCAATAAATAGAAATGTAATCAATCAACTGACAAACATCATACAAATATTTATATTAAATAAAAATTCGATTATTATGAATTATAATCAAACCAGCGAGTGATTTTACTCACCTTATTTTTATTGCGATCCATTCTGATTCTAATTTTATTTTCCTTCTTGTTAACCTCAAAGCTATGATTCCAACTCGACTCGTCTTGCATAATTTGACCCTATAACAATTTGATTTTTGCTTTATTGTACTTTATTTTTCATAATCAATATTCGTAACTAACTTTGTAACTGCCAGTTTGATTTTAAATAATCATAAATAAATTACTTAGCTGAAGTAAATAATATACCTTAATCACGTTACTAATGCTCCTTTGCATAATCTTCTTTTCTTACCAGTGTAAAAGGTTTGATACTGCTCCTGATCAACCCAGCTATTGCTGCATCTCCCCTACTCGAACTACATTACCTCCATGCCTCAACTCATGATCGAACTTCCACAAAAAAATAGATTGCGACTTCCAATCAAATTCCAAGATTAAAAAGAAACTCAAACATCCTCAACACATTCAAATCATTGTGCCATCACCCTCCAGAAATCACCGCAACTCCAACCAGTCCCCTTTCTAAATTAATCGCCAGTTTTGTTTTCCTGTAGCTCATTACAGCAACCGATGACTTACCTTCTCCCACTAATCACATCGACCACTTCACCATACTACTGACCATCATAGTACTTGCCACAATGGCCTCCATCAACTCGAATCACCTAAACCTATGATATAGTGTTTTCACACGACAAATACTAAATTCGAGGTCCCCAAAATTGCGTTGACCAAAAATCGCGACCACCCAAGTTCGTCACGACATCCCCAAAATCACGTTGACCATCTCCTGCTCTCACGACATCCGCATATCAAGAAACAAACCCTTCCTTCCACGCATGCCTCGTTTTGATGTCGAGCTTCGACGTTGGATAAAAACCTTGATAGATTTAAATCAATCCCCCCTTTTTATTCTTTTTTTATCTTTTTATTTCATGAGATGTTTTCGATTTTTACAGGAGAAAAAGAAATTGAATGGGGGAAAAAGAAAAAAAGGAATTGCTTTTATTTTAAATTCTGAGAAGCAGAAAAACAAATGGGAAGGAAATGGAAAGTTATCGCGGTTTTATAGGAAACGAAGGGGACACATCGTACCACGCCATTCCATCATTGTTTTACTTTGGAGTGAAGGTAGGAGACAATAAGGTACGTGAAAGGAAAGGAGCTACAGCTATAGTAGAATTTTCAGAATTTACTTTGGTAGGGAGGAATAGGTTTATAGCTATTTATTTTATTTATATAATTTTATTTGAATCGGTATAATTTCAACTCCTATAATCAAAAATATCTTATGTTTTCGAACTCCTATTTGAGCTCAACAACAAGCATTTCTAGGGTTATACCACTATTCTAAACACACTGGAACATGTATCGAAGTCTAATTCGATCGTATGGAGAAGATATCAATTTAAATTGATATAATATAGATTAAATTTAAAACACTTAATTCCTTGATAATAAATTATTATTATTGTTTATATTCAAATAGAATTTATATTAATCACCTGATTTGCTTTGACTCGGGTAAAATTCTGAATTCAATTATTTCAAATTCTCGTATTACCATAATTATATATACTCGAAATAAATCGTATTTCGATTATTAAATCGATAACTCGATACAAAAATTCATTTATATTATCAACCCAATATTTAAAACCATATTAAATATTTAAAATAAATCGATCAAAACCCATTAAAATTTCAAAATCCACCTATGTTTAAACTTAACTTTTCATATTTCAACAAATTTAGTACTACCAAAATTTTTGGTTTCCATTTACATTGCACCCCATATATGCTTACATTCATTTAATCTGGATGATTTACAATCAATACATTCACATCAAATTCATATTTCATTCATATTCATTCAAATTGATTGTAATCAATTTATTCACTTCGATCTACTTAACTTGCTAAGTTAATTAAAATTCCAACATTCACATCTCAGGGTTTTCGTTTCAAATCCTTTTTAAATCATATAAATATATAGAGATATATTTACAACCAACCCAAATTCAAAACATTTGAAATTTCAAACCAACTTGCTTTTTTTCAAACAAATTTCCATCAAAACTTTTCTAAGGTAGCAATCCATCACTTATAAACTCGAAAATGAACACTGATGATGCTCCAGTCATCATCGGAATTATCTTCCAACTACTGAAGTGAGTTCAGTGCTTTATCACTTTGAAAATCCATCAAAAATGATTTATCTAAAAATCTTTCCAAAACAAAGCTATATTATTTTAATATACTTCAAATAACATATTTTTCCAACTTCCCGTGATTACATTCCAAATTCTATTTGGATTTGATTTTAGCTCAACTTGTTTGTTTATTTCATTCATAAACAAATTCTATTTGGTTATATATAACCATTTCAATTTTATAATCTCATTTGATTATAATTACAACAACCAACTTATCCATATATTATAATAGTTTCAGAAAATTATTCCTTTCATATCAAAATATAATTTGGGTAAAATTATTTCATTTACCCACTTAAAACAATATCATGTCAAATTTCTCTGTTTAAGTGTTTAGAAATTCCTATCGACTTCGTCGTGTCCCGCAATTCGACCAGAATTAATAAATGTAATAACCCGTAAAATGCGAGCCAGTTTGAAATTTTTATTTTGGCAATTTTAGCGAATTTTGAATATTTAAAATAGATTATTTTAAATAATATCGACGAGAATTTATTTTGAATATAATTCGACGTATATATTATATACGTCGTCGTTAGAATATAAATATTTATATATAATTATAAATAGAATTGAAAATGGCGCGGTAGTTCGATAATTCGATTTCAAACTTCAATTGAATGTACCGGGTGCAAAACAATCCGGATTTTAGTGAAACCAAAAATAATGGAATCTAATAGTGAATATCTTTCCAACGAATCCGAAAAATCCAAAGTTCGTAGCGGGAATCAAAAGATATGTCCAGTCGAAAATTCTGAATAGTCGCTATGGAATTCAGGCCCTTAAAAATGGACATTTTGCAAATGACCTCGGATTTCGACGAAACCAGTTTTGTTAGGTCCGTGATGTCGAATTATTGCTAGATTCCAAATTTCATAATTTTTCGAATTAATATGTGAGCGTGGCAAAGGAAAACGTGTTTTGACCATTTCAGTTGATTTTAATCGACTGGAAATTGGCCATTTTTCTAATGGTCTCAGAATTCGACGAAACTAGTTTTGTTAGGACCGTATCGTCAATACGAAGCTAGAAAATATTTTTCGGGAATTTCTAGAGTTAGTATGTGACCTCGGTAATTCGAAATGTACGTTTAGAATTCAATAAAGTGATTTAAATGTAAATTTAACGGAAACTGATTGTAACAGTCGAATCAGCTGACGATACATATCCCATTGTGTTCGGAATGGGGGTTAAACGCTATGGACGACAGGTGGTGGGCCTCGTTTTGATGACGTATGTAAAAGTCAACTTTCAAAAATAATAAAATAATAAAATAAAAAATTAAAAAAAAAGAAAAACCCCCTTATCTCCTTTGCCCCCCCCCCCGTTTAAATCAATTCAGAAAGAATAAATAAAAAAAAATAATGGAGGCGCGATGGCCGCCGCCGCCCCAGGCGGAACACCGCCGCAACTCCCCCTCGAACCCTCTTCCCCCTCCTGAAACGCGCGAGGCCATTCCCTCCTTCCCCTCCGTCCTCTCGCCGAACTCGACGAGAACCCCGTCGGCACCCCCAAGTTCGAAGCCCCCTGCTGCGACCACCACCCCGCCGCAACCCCCTAGTCTTCACCGACGAACTGCAGAAACCCCCCCCCCCTCAGTAAGTAATTCTTTTTATTTTATTATTTTATTTTTATTTTATAAAAACAGAATTTAAAAACTGATTTATTTTTAATTAGGTTTAAAACTGATTTTGTTTAAAAGAATTTAAAATTGATTTTTAATGATTTTAAAACTGAATTGAAAATGATTTTAAAACTGAATTGAAAATGATTTTAAAACTGATTTGTTTAAAAGTTAAAACAGATTTTTGAAAGATGTAAAAACTGATTTTTTAAAAAGAGGTTTTAAAAGATTTGAATTTTGAAAAGAAAAGATTTGATCTTTAAAATGGAAAAAGGCGGAATCTATATAAATAAAAATTTGATTTTTATATATTGAGTAGCTAAATAAAAATTTGATTTTTATATATTGAGTAGCTAAATAAAAATTCGATTTTTATATATTGAGTAGCTAAATAAAAATTCGATTTTTATATATTGAGTAGCTAAATTAAAAATTCGATTTTTATATATTGAATAGCTAAATAAAAAATTCGATTTTTATATATTGAATAGCGAAATAAAATTTCGATTTTTATATATTGAATAGCAAAGTAAAAATTCGATTTTTACATATGTAGAGAATACGGGCAACGAAGATGACAATGGGCGAGAATGATGAAGATTTCCATCAAAGAAGAGTCAAGATAATTGGATAGCTATAAGTGAGAATTTCTTACCTTTCAATTTATTTTTCTAGTTATATATATATACTAGGATGCAGACGGTGTTTAGTAGCACCCGACACAATCGTCCACAGACCATGGACTTGTTTGTTTGGTTGCATAGATTAGTTGGATATTTGAATTGAAATTGAGTTGTTTGGGTGGATTGAATGAATTTGATTGATGTGTGAATGGCGTGGGCCTTCACTAGACCGGGGATAAGGCTAGGCCTCGTCCCGTTTCTAGTATCGTGCCGTTATGCCGCCGAAATTTTCTAAAATAAGTTAGAAAAATAAAAATATCATTTTATCGAATAAATGAATTGAATAGAAATTCATATGTTGAAATAAAATGTTTTATCGTTAAAAATATAATTTTTAACGTGAATGTGAATAAATAAATATTTATGAACAAATCGGCCGATTTGTTTATATACACTGATTTGACTGATATTGATTGGGTCGATAAATTTTACACATCGCCCAACTGCACAACTAAATTCTGTGTTTGATTGTTTGAAAACCCCATACGGGTGTTGGGATGAAATATGAATTTCACTCATCCTGATTGATTAAATATGTCGATCGATTGATTGACAGGCTGTTATAAGCGTTAGATATCCATATTTGATGCTTATACAGTGTAGTGCACTTTGGTTGATGGTTGATTATTTTTCAATGCTATTATACATGTGTTGTATGGAAATCCATATAATTAACATTATATGGTGATTGATTGGGCCTCATTCCAATTTGAAAAATAAAGAATATTATAAAATAAAAGTTCATGTGTTGACAGTACTCATCCATTGAGATTGGTCGTGTGTTGAACGAAATATTTTGATAATAAAATTTACATCTTTATCAATATAAAATAAATGTTCATGTGTTGACAGTACTCATCCATTGAGATTGGTCATGTGTTGAACGAAATATTTTGATAATAACAACTATTTTGAAAAAGAAATATTTGAAATAGAATATTTGAAAATAGAAATTTATGAAGCCGTGTTGATTAGATTGACGCCATTTTGACGTAAACGATTTATATCGATTCTATCGATTTCGAAATGAATTGAAAACGATTTCAAAATGAATTGAATTGAAAACGATTTCGAAATGAATTGAATTGAAAACGATTTCGAAATGAATTGAATTGAAAACGATTTCGAAATGAATTGAATTGAAAACGATTTCGAAATGAATTGAATTGAAAACGATTTCGAAATGAATTGAATTGAAAACGATTTCGAAATGAATTGAATTGAAAACGATTTCGAAATGAATTGAATTGAAAACGATTTCGAAATGAATTGAATTGAAAACGATTTCGAAATGAATTGAATTGAAAACGAATTCAAATTGAATTGAAAGCGAAGTGAAAGGAATTCAAATTGAATTGAAATTTGAATTGAATAGAAATGGATTTTAAAACGAATTTATAAAGAAGAATTCAATTTTGATTTGAATTGAAATGGAAGTTGAAAATGTTTTTGAAACGAATTCAAAACTATATATATAATTCGTTTTAAATAGAAATCGACGATATATATATTATATATATTATATATATAATATAATGGCCCGAATAGAACGCGCCGCGCCGCGGCAGTTCGTGAATTTCGACCATTTATTTCAAACGGGCATTACGAGAGATCCGACCGTCGGATTCTCCTAAAACCGGAACTGTTGGGTTCGTATCGAAAAGAGCTTTCTAACGGATATTAGAAATTAGAAATCTAATAGTTAGATTTGGAATTATGTCCAAATCAAATTTGAAAAAGGTCGCTATAAGTGCAGTTCGATGGCCATTGATGGAAATCGACTGTACGGGCCTTGATAAAATTATTAAAAATGGTAATAATTTGTGTAAAATCATAAGAAATGATTTAGAAAGAATTGGGATGAAAAACTCCATATTTGAAAAGATAAAAATAGATTTTTATCGAAATGAACTAGTTTTGAACTAGAAATATAATTCTATTTATTTTTAAATAAATAAACTGAATTTGAAAAGGGTTTTAAAAGTAACCAGAATTTCCAATGATTGCATTGGAGTGGATTTGAATCGAAATTGTCTTCGGAATATTTCGATGTTGGAATTCGTGATTATACAGGTGTTGTTATGGAAATTTGAAAGATATAATTATATCGTTATTTCCAATACGACATTTGTTAGTCGTGGAATTTGATATTGAATATAAGCCGGTATATTTTCTATTCAGAGCCTTGTATTGAATATCAAATGTGATTTGGGGTTTGTCGTGAATGGTGTCTTCACTAACACTGTTCTTGAACCCAGTTGAGAAAAGATTAAATCTTTTTATTTAGATTTAATGAAGTGTACCAATTAAATAATATTTAATTGGAATTGAATTGATATTGATTTTTGGGTTTATCGTGGACAGTGTTTTAAATAACACTCGTTCTTTAACCCGATAATTAATGGAATGTGATTTTGGGTTTATTGTGAACCGTGTTTTAAACGACACTGATTCTTTAACCCAGTTAACGATTAAAACTAAGTGGAGTTTTAATGAGTCTTTAATTAGATTGAAATGATCGAGAATGGAGTATCACCAGTTTTGCTCCAGGCGATAGTTAAATCTTTAATTAGATTTGAACGTGAAATGGTAATTGAATTTACTGATAACACTGTGGTTTTAGATATGATGTACTACCAGTTTTACTTCATGGGATGAATAGGTTGGGATTGGGAAATTAAAACAAATGATTACTTCGGTAAGGTTCGCTAATCCCGACTAGTTTTGAATTGATATTCAAAATAGAATAAAGAATAAATTCAAGACATTTATCTTGGATAAAATTAATGGGAACCTTTCCCTATGAATGTGAAATCAGAAACTAACTGTCGGTTAGCTGAGCAGAATGGTTTTCTGGATATTGATCTGATGTTGGTTTCGGCCTTCGGGGTTAATATTTGGGGAATTATTCTCTTGATTAATTTACGGTTAGTGACTGATGAATTGGAATGAGGCGTATGTTGTGTTTGTGTAACACTTATTTAAAATATACGCGAGTTATTCGGAAAGACCGGGTTTATCCCATTCTGAATAACTGATACGACGATAAGTCGAAGATGAAGACGGTGGTCGAAGACCGGAAGTCTTCACGTCGTTTGGGTGATTACTGATGATCTTGATTGGGTTGTACACCCAAGAAGATGGAAACAGTTGGTGATCGTCCAGACGTACTTGGAGATCGATGGATATGCGGGGTACTAGGTGCCTCCGGTTTCGTTCAGACCCAGAACGGACTTGTAAATGGACTGTGTGTCTGACATTGGATTTTAGTCCGGGTGATTGATCTCTATTAAATATATATCTGTTTGGCGGCGGAGAATTTATTCTCTTGCTTAACGCCCTTCTCTGAGACGTACGAGCTCAGGGGTTATATATTGATGGATATCAAACGCATGGAGTGAATTGCCTGTGTGGCATGCCTAAGTGGCAATTGATCGAGGCTTCTGTTGAAAAGCAAAGTCTTGTGGTGATGATCAAAGCAAGGCCTTTGTGGCGTAGCTTTGTGTAACGTTTACTTCGCATGTTTCACACCCGGTATGAACCAAAAACGGGAGAGGACATCAGGGAGGACTTGCGTTTCTTTCTAGCTAGAAGTGGCGTCAGTGGTTTTACACGCCCTGACGAGTTTGACTTATGTGGTTGTTGCTGTTGTGAGGCGCCTCGGATTGATCGGTCGTTCTCGAACCGATGGAGTCATTTGTTGGCTCGTTTACGCCATATAGGGCGGAGAGACGTATTGTTCAGGCATAATAATCCACATCGGTGGACCGGCCCTGACGATCTAAAGGGTTGATGCGTTCTGATCCTGAGACATAGGCTAGATTGTCTCGAATCGGTAGAGGACTATCTTTTGCCTCGGTTCATAGACGGAAATCCAATTTCCAAATACGTGATCTTGCGGTTTTAGTTGTAATCCTATATATGGCGACATAGTGGGATGGGGCGCTCATGCCGCCTATGATTGATACTTATGATTTGAAGTTGTTTTATACACTATGCACTTATAATAGTATCAAATAATCTATTTTAAACGTATCAAGCATTCTTTGGCTGTTATAAGGGAAAACCCTATCCCCCGGCTTGCGTTGCATTGTGTGATAGGACCTGGGTCTTATAACAGCTTCATTTTTCTTTATTTAGCATTGCGCTGTTGTTTTATGCACTGGTATTCTTGGGAGGAAACCCGTTCCGTGTTATACGGCGTGGTCCCTTGATTTATCTAACTTTAAAATAAAGATTTATAACTGTTTTAGTTCTCACACCAGTCCCATGACTGACCTGGAGTTTATTGTTTTAACCTAAACTCTGGGTGCCCTTATTTTGACACGGGCAGCTAGTAGTTTTGGTTTTTGTAGATTTATATTCACAGGATCCTGGTTTACAGTTGGAATGATATCCGGAAAGCTTTGTATCCGTATATCTCTTCTAGTTGTGTATTGTATTATTTTCCGCTGCGTTGTATTTAAATGTAATTTAAATCTCTGATATTTCTGTGTAAGATTCATTTATGCTCTGTATATTCTTGTAATCTGATGCATTGTTGTAATATACAATGAAATGTTCTTCTGTATGGTTTCTGATTTGTCGTGTTCTCAAACGATAGGGCGTTTCGAACGGCCTGGATCGGTTTAGCGACTGGTTCGGTCTGAGGGAAATTCCTTGCCGTCGCAGTTGGTATCAGAGCTTTGGTTTACCAAGCTCAGAGAACAAGACACATTAGAACCATATGAAAGGATTCATCAGATATTGGATTAGAAAAATCCAATGAGAACGACTCGTTAGAGATGGGATCGGTAGTATCCTAGAACGAGTGTGAAGAGTATATTTTTGAAAATGAAAACAATTTTGTTTTGAAAATTTAAACCAACTATTCGTATTTGATTATTTATTTAATATTGATTTGGACAGTCCAGTATATAAAGAATTTGCATATACGCCTTGCAAACGTATATTCAAAGTTTTAATATACTGGATAGATATAGAATTACACTCTAGTCGCCCGGGGGTGATTCTGATGATTGATATATCATCATCAGAGTTTATATTCGAGTGACGAACGTGTAACATCTATATATTTCCTATTGACTGGTGTGAGAACCAAAATTAGATAGGGCCTATTGTTGTGATTTGGCATCAAAAATCTGATTTTTGACTATATATCAAAAGTATGAATTTGAAACGTTAAATTCACTAATTGATTGATGTTTGTGTTGTTTGTTTATTTGTTTGCTAATTTTTAGCCATTTAGCCTAATTGAACCGAATATTGAACTGTATTGAAAATTGGTCGCATCTGCTTGCATATACATGTATATCATTGAACAGGTCATAGCAAGGAGGCTAGAGCCAGAGAATAAAATTTGTTTGCCCGACAAATAGGTACATGTTTACTACATAATTTCCTGTTTTGTTTGGGTGATGATGATTTTGTGAGCCTATTGGCTAGCCGCTTGGCTTTTTCTTTTTCTTTTTGTGATCTGAAGGACCGGGGAAGCTATTTGAAATTCCCCGATGCTCCCGGTGCAGGGGAGGTTATGGCGAAATTTTTCGAAAATTTAGGGTGTTAGCCAAATTTTTGAAATTTTGAAAATTCTCAGAAACTGAAAAGTTGGAGAATGAAAGCCAGATCGAACGTAGAGTTAGTTAATCAAACCACTTTCGACTTTGTTCCTTTTCGGGGACGAAAAGTTTTAAGTGGGGGAGATTGTAATAACCCGTAAAATGCGAGCCAGTTTGAAAATTTTATTTTGGCAATTTTAGCGAATTTTGAATATTTAAAATAGATTATTTTAAATAATATCGACGAGAATTTATTTTGAATATAATTCGACGTATATATTATATACGTCGTCGTTAGAATATAAATATTTATATATAATTATAAATAGAATTGAAAATGGCGCGGTAGTTCGATAATTCGATTTCAAACTTCAATTGAATGTACCGGGTGCAAAACAATCCGGATTTTAGTGAAACCAAAAATAATGGAATCTAATAGTGAATATCTTTCCAACGAATCCGAAAAATCCAAAGTTCGTAGCGGGAATCAAAAGATATGTCCAGTCGAAAATTCTGAATAGTCGCTATGGAATTCAGGCCCTTAAAAATGGACATTTTGCAAATGACCTCGGATTTCGACGAAACCAGTTTTGTTAGGTCCGTGATGTCGAATTATTGCTAGATTCCAAATTTCATAATTTTTCGAATCAATATGTGAGCGTGGCAAAGGAAAACGTGTTTTGACCATTTCAGTTGATTTTAATCGACTGGAAATTGGCCATTTTTCTAACGGTCTCAGAATTCGACGAAACTAGTTTTGTTAGGACCGTATCGTCAATACGAAGCTAGAAAATATTTTTCGGGAATTTCTAGAGTTAGTATGTGACCTCGGTAATTCGTAATGTACGTTTAGAATTCAATAAAGTGATTTAAATGTAAATTTAACGGAAACTGATTGTAACAGCCGAATCAGCTGACGATACATATCCCATTGTGTTCGGAATGGGGGTTAAACGCTATGGACGACAGGTGGTGGGCCTCGTTTTGATGACGTATGTAAAAGTCAACTTTCAAAAATAATAAAATAATAAATAAATAAAAAAAAAGAAAAACCCCCTTATCTCCTTTGCCCCCCCCCCCCCGTTTAAATCAATTCAGAAAGAATAAATAAAAAAAAATGGAGGCGCGATGGCCGCCGCCGCCCCAGGCGGAACATCGCCGCAACTCCCCCTCGAACCCTCTTCCCCCTCCTGAAACGCGCGAGGCCATCCCTTCCGTCCTCTCGCCGAACTCGACGAGAACCCCGTCGGCACCCCCAAGTTCGAAGCCCCCTGCTGCGACCACCACCCCGCCGCAACCCCCTAGTCTTCACCGACGAACTGCAGAAACCCCCCCCCTCAGTAAGTAATTCTTTTTATTTTATTACTTTATTTTTATTTTATAAAAACAGAATTTAAAAACTGATTTATTTTTAATTAGGTTTAAAACTGATTTTGTTTAAAAGAATTTAAAATTGATTTTTAATGATTTTAAAACTGAATTGAAAATGATTTTAAAACTGAATTGAAAATGATTTTAAAACTGATTTGTTTAAAAGTTAAAACAGATTTTTGAAAGATGTAAAAACTGATTTTTTAAAAAGAGGTTTTAAAAGATTTGAATTTTGAAAAGAAAAGATTTGATCTTTAAAATGGAAAAAGGCGGAATCTATATAAATAAAAATTTGATTTTTATATATTGAGTAGCTAAATAAAAATTTGATTTTTATATATTGAGTAGCTAAATAAAAATTCAATTTTTATATATTGAGTAGCTAAATAAAAATTCGATTTTTATATATTGAGTAGCTAAATTAAAAATTCGATTTTTATATATTGAATAGCTAAATAAAAAATTCGATTTTTATATATTGAATAGCGAAATAAAAATTCGATTTTTATATATTGAATAGCAAAGTAAAAATTCGATTTTTACATATGTAGAGAATACGGGCAACGAAGATGACAATGGGCGAGAATGATGAAGATTTCCATCAAAGAAGAGTCAAGATAATTGGATAGCTATAAGTGAGAATTTCTTACCTTTCAATTTATTTTTCTAGTTATATATATATACTAGGATGCAGACGGTGTTTAGTAGCACCCGACACAATCGTCCACAGACCATGGACTTGTTTGTTTGGTTGCATAGATTAGTTGGATATTTGAATTGAAATTGAGTTGTTTGGGTGGATTGAATGAATTTGATTGATGTGTGAATGGTGTGGGCCTTCACTAGACCGGGGATAAGGCTAGGCCTCGTCCCGTTTCTAGTATCGTGCCGTTATGCCGCCGAAATTTTCTAAAATAAGTTAGAAAAATAAAAATATCATTTTATCGAATAAATGAATTGAATAGAAATTCATATGTTGAAATAAAATGTTTTATCGTTAAAAATATAATTTTTAACGTGAATGTGAATAAATAAATATTTATGAACAAATCGGCCGATTTGTTTATATACACTGATTTGACTGATATTGATTGGGTCGATAAATTTTACACATCGCCCAACTGCACAACTAAATTCTGTGTTTGATTGTTTGAAAACCCCACATGGGTGTTGGGATGAAATATGAATTTCACTCATCCTGATTGATTAAATATGTCGATCGATTGATTGACAGGCTGTTATAAGCGTTAGATATCAATATTTGATGCTTATACAGTGTAGTGCACTTTGGTTGATGGTTGATTATTTTTCAATGCTATTATACATGTGTTGTATGGAAATCCATATAATTAACATTATATGGTGATTGATTGGGCCTCATTCCAATTTGAAAAATAAAGAATATTATAAAATAAAAGTTCATGTGTTGACAGTACTCATCCATTGAGATTGGTCATGTGTTGAACGAAATATTTTGATAATAAAATTTACATCTTTATCAATATAAAATAAATGTTCATGTGTTGACAGTACTCATCCATTGAGATTGGTCATGTGTTGAACGAAATATTTTGATAATAACAACTATTTTGAAAAAGAAATATTTGAAATAGAATATTTGAAAATAGAAATTTATGAAGCCGTGTTGATTAGATTGACGTCATTTTGACGTAAACGATTTATATCGATTCTATCGATTTCGAAATGAATTGAATTGAAAACGATTTCGAAATGAATTGAATTGAAAACGATTTCGAAATGAATTGAATTGAAAACAATTTCGAAATGAATTGAATTGAAAACGATTTCGAAATGAATTGAATTGAAAACGATTTCGAAATGAATTGAATTGAAAACGATTTCGAAATGAATTGAATTGAAAACGATTTCGAAATGAATTGAATTGAAAACGATTTCGAAATGAATTGAATTGAAAACGATTTCGAAATGAATTGAATTGAAAACGATTTCGAAATGAATTGAATTGAAAACGAATTCAAATTGAATTGAAAGCGAAGTTAAAGGAATTCAAATTGAATTGAAATTTGAATTGAATAGAAATGGATTTTAAAACGAATTTATAAAGAAGAATTCAATTTTGATTTGAATTGAAATGGAAGTTGAAAATGTTTTTGAAACGAATTCAAAACTATTTATATAATTCGTTTTAAATAGAAATCGACGATATATATATTATATATATTATATATATAATATAATGGCCTGAATAGAACGCGCCGCGCCGCGGCAGTTCGTGAATTTCGACCATTTATTTCAAACGGGCATTACGAGAGATACGACCGTCGGATTCTCCTAAAACCGGAACTGTTGGGTTCGTATCGAAAAGAGCTTTCTAACGGATATTAGAAATTAGAAATCTAATAGTTGGATTTGGAATTATGTCCAAATCAAATTTGAAAAAGGTCGCTATAAGTGCAGTTCGATGGCCATTGATGGAAATCGACTGTACGGGCCTTGATAAAATTATTAAAAATGGTAATAATTTGTGTAAAATCATAAGAAATGATTTAGAAAGAATTGGGATGAAAAACTCCATATTTGAAAAGATAAAAATAGATTTTTATCGAAATGAACTAGTTTTGAACTAGAAATATAATTCTATTTATTTTTAAATAAATAAACTGAATTTGAAAAGGGTTTTAAAAGTAACCAGAATTTCCAATGATTGCATTGGAGTGGATTTGAATCGAAATTGTCTTCGGAATATTTCGATGTTGGAATTCGTGATTATACAGGTGTTGTTATGGAAATTTGAAAGATATATTTATATCGTTATTTCCAATACGACATTTGTTAGTCGTGGAATTTGATATTGAATATAAGCCGGTATATTTTCTATTCAGAGCCTTGTATTGAATATCAAATGTGATTTGGGGTTTGTCGTGAATGGTGTCTTCACTAACACTGTTCTTGAACCCAGTTGAGAAAAGATTAAATCTTTTTATTTAGATTTAATGAAGTGTACCAATTAAATAATATTTAATTGGAATTGAATTGATATTGATTTTTGGGTTTATCGTGGACAGTGTTTTAAATAACACTCGTTCTTTAACCCGATAATTAATGGAATGTGATTTTGGGTTTATTGTGAACCGTGTTTTAAACGACACTGATTCTTTAACCCAGTTAACGATTAAAACTAAGTGGAGTTTTAATGAATCTTTAATTAGATTGAAATGATCGAGAATGGAGTATCACCAGTTTTGCTCCAGGCGATAGTTAAATCTTTAATTAGATTTGAACGTGAAATGGTAATTGAATTTACCGATAACACCGTGGTGTTAGATATGAAGTACTACCAGTTTTACTTCATGGGATGAATAGGTTGGGATTGGGAAATTAAAACAAATGATTACTTCGGTAAGGTTCGCTAATCCCGACTAGTTTTGAATTGATATTCAAAATAGAATAAAGAATAAATTCAAGACATTTATCTTGGATAAAATTAATGGGAACCTTTCCCTATGAATGTGAAATCAGAAACTAACTGTCGGTTAGCTGAGCAGAATGGTTTTCTGGATATTGATCTGATGTTGGTTTCGGCCTTCGCGGTTAATATTTGGGGAATTATTCTCTTGATTAATTTACGGTTAGTGACTGATGAATTGGAATGAGGCATATGTTGTGTTTGTGTAACACTTATTTAAAATATACGTGAGTTATTCGGAAAGACCGGGTTTATCCCATTCTGAATAACTGATACGACGATAAGTCGAAGATGAAGACGGTGGTCGAAGACCGGAAGTCTTCACGTCGTTTGGGTGATTACTGATGATCTTGATTGGGCTGTACACCCAAGAAGATGGAATCAGTTGGTGATCGTCTAGACGTACTTGGAGATCGATGGATATGCGGGGTACTAGGTGCCTCCGGTTTCGTTCAGACCCAGAACGGACTTGTAAATGGACTGTGTGTCTGACATTGGATTTTAGTCCGTGTGATTGATCTCTATTAAATATATATCTGTTTGGCGGTGGAGAATTTATTCTCTTGCTTAACGCCCTTCTCTGAGACGTACGAGCTCAGGGGTTATATATTGATGGATATCAAACGCATGGAGTGAATTGCCTGTGTGGCATGCCTAAGTGGCAATTGATCGAGGCTTCTGTTGAAAAGCAAAGTCTTGTGGTGATGATCAAAGCAAGGCCTTTGTGGCGTAGCTTTGTGTAACGTTTACTTCGCGTGTTTCACACCCGGTATGAACCAAAAACGGGAGAGGACATCAGGGAGGACTTGCGTTTCTTTCTAGCTAGAAGTGGCGTCGGTGGTTTTACACGCCCTGACGAGTTTGACTTATGTGGTTGTTGCTGTTGCGAGGCGCCTCGGATTGATCGGTCGTTCTCGAACCGATGGAGTCATTTGTTGGCTCGTTTACGCCCCATAGGGCAGAGAGACGTATTGTTCAGGCATAATAATCCACATCGGTGGACCGGCCCTGACGATCTAAAGGGTTGATGCGTTCTGATCCTGAGACATGGGCTAGATTGTCTCGAATCGGTAGAGGACTATCTTTTGCCTCGGTTCATAGACGGAAATCCAATTTCCAAATACGTGATCTTGCGGTTTTAGTTGTAATCCTATATATGGCGACATAGTGGGATGGGGCGCTCATGCCGCCTATGATTGATACTTATGATTTGAAGTTGTTTTATACACTATGCACTTATAATAGTATCAAATAATCTGTTTTAAACGTATCAAGCATTCTTTGGCTGTTATAAGGGAAAACCCTATCCCCCGGCTTGCGTTGCATTGTGTGATAGGACCTGGGTCTTATAACAGCTTCATTTTTCTTTATTTAGCATTGCGCTGTTGTTTTATGCACTGGTATTCTTGGGAGGAAACCCGTTCCGTGTTATACGGCGTGGTCCCTTGATTTATCTAACTTTAAAATAAAGATTTATAACTGTTTTAGTTCTCACACCAGTCCCATGACTGACCTGGATTTTATTGTTTTAACCTAAACTCTGGGTGCCCTTATTTTGACACGGGCAGCTAGTAGTTTTGGTTTTTGCAGATTTATATTCACAGGATCCTGGTTTACAGCTGGAATGATATCCAGAAAGCTTTGTATCCGTATATCTCTTCTAGTTGTGTATTGTATTATTTTCCGCTGCGTTGTATTTAAATGTAATTTAAATCTCTGATATTTCTGTGTAAGATTCATTTATGCTCTGTATATTCTTGTAATCTGATGCATTGTTGTAATATACAATGAAATGTTCTTCTGTATGGTTTCTGATTTGTCGTGTTCTCAAACGATAGGGCGTTTCGAACGGCCTGGATGGGTTTAGCGACTGGTTCGGTCCGAGGGAAATTCCTTGCCGTCACAATAAACCACTCAACAGACTGGCCAACACAATATAAAACAATTTTTATATCGATTTACAAATACGCGCTCTCGTATATATACACTCTACTAATTCTAGGGTAATACTGACCCTATCTCTAATGAGTAAACCCCCATCAAAGCCTAGGTGTTCGCTCAACCTAAGCTTCGAACCGAATTTTCGTACTATATGAGTTGACTAAATACACAACTTGTCCAACCCAAATTGCATAGAAATACCAACCATTATGAAATAAAGAATAAAAAGATAGAAGAAGAACAGGAACACAACACAGAATCTCACATCACAGCGGGATAAAATATAATATATATAACAGCTTTTGGAATACAAAATTTTAACTGTATACACATAACATTATCAGAGTACAACACTTACAACACAGCGGAAATAACAATAACTAGATAATGTTGAAGCCTCCTGCTCCAAGCTCCTCCAATGATATCTGAAAACGTCTGAATTACTTGACTGCCCGTACGAATTTGGGCACCCAAGAGTTTAGGGAAAATATAGAAAAATAAACTCTGGGTCAGTCATGGGGTTGGTATGTGTAAACAATTTAAAATAGTTTTAGAAAATAAACGATATCTTATAAGACCACGCCATATAACAAGGAACATGTTTTTCCCTTATGAGAATCCAAAACAATCTTTATATCAAAAGTCTTAAGATATTACAATAGTATCTATCAACCACATCTAAATAATCATTTAGCAGAACACTTGCATCTCATGTTGTAATATATAATATATAATCAAAACCACGAGCACTTATTGGGTAATGGATTTCCAAATATGACAAGGTGTGGAATCACCTTCCGATAGTGTATCTCTAGAGGGGAATACACGGGGTTTAATAAGAACAACTTGCAACCCGGCCACACATGACCGACCACTCATTTCGCTTCAGTGTATCGAATGTGTATCACCAACGGTTGGAATTACCAACTGTTTTCCCGAATGCGATAGCATCGAATAGAATAAAGAAGGAAATAAATTTTCTCTTGATAGGTGATAATACACCCTAATTGGGAGCCACCCACTTAGTCATGTTGCCTGCCCGATTTTTGTCATTTCTCGATTGTTGAGGCCTGAGGCTTCGATCTCTTACCTTTCACTGATAGCACAAACACTTTGAATGCCACATTATCAGATCCGTTAATCACTAATTGATTTGCACAAACATAATATAGATATTATGCAAAAAGAATAAATTCTCTGCCACCATATATATTTATATAGATCAACATATGCGATCATTGGAAACACTCTGTCAGACATCATCTATACAACTTCGTTCTGGGACTGAACGAAACCGAAGGCACAATTTCCATTAATCCATCTTATGCAATTTCTACCTAGGATTAATAGAAAAAGCCTTTGCACTTTACTCTGTCTTCAATTATCTTCATATAATCTGTTTTGCACTGCTACTGCCAATACAGAGTGGTTCTCGGATAATAATCCTACCAGCCTCTCCATATTGACAACGATATTAGCAAATACTCGGATAGTCGGTTATTCAACTATCGAATAAAAACAAACATCCATTCAAAGCATCAAACAATCACTGGGTCCCTTACTTAATATTTTATTAATTTAAATTTATCATGCCCCAATATCTCTTCAATATCTTTACCCATATATTTCTCCAAACTCGTTTAGCCTCTCACGATTCTTGGAAAAAACATTTCCATCCCTCATAACTATTTATTTTCTATATTCCAGAAAATATCACTTTTTAACGTTGGAAAACATTTCCATTTCTAATTTACATATCACTATACTTTCCTATTTATCAGTCCCTAACTATAAACTAGTAAGTGAACAATTTCCTAAGTATCAACCCCGAAGGCCGAAACCAACATCAGATCGATACTCAAGAAGCCATTCAAATAAACCAGTCTCCAGTCAGTTTCTAATTTCCTCAACTCCATTCCCTAACTTCTTATCAACACAATCATTTTAATCTACAAATCGTTTGGTTTTAAATCATCATTCACTTTAAAAAGTATATGTGTTTCTCCTTCCAATCTCCTAGGATTTAATTTACAAATTCCCTTTCTTCATATAAAATATGATTATACATTTATTCGTTTATTAAATTTCATATATAATTGATAAGTCTATTTCTAGTTATTTAACTTTTGTTAAAATTTTCTATCTCCTTAAATTTTCAGGAAAATTCGCTAGCACCTCCTTTGTACCATTCAATCGCCCAAACCTCAACTCGCCTCTCTAGTCCCTTTCCATTCAAAAAGAAAATCAAAAAGCTAAGCGGCTTGCCGATTCGGCACATAAAAACTCATATGGAATTTAAACATGTACCTTTTTGTCGGGCACTCAAATTAAAATCTTCATACACTTCATTCCATTTTTATCTAACCCATATACGTCCATTCCTAATTTATTCCAACTCAATCCGAACATTCTTAACACAATTCTCTAATTTATTATTTAATTAGCTCTTTTGCATATTACACTATTTAATTGAACATATCACGTTTATATATATTTTTATTTACTTATAAACCAATCGAATTCCATTTTCAATTCAGGTTTCATATTCGATTTCGAATATGAATTCACCAGTTCAATTTACTTAACCAAGACCTAATTTTGTATCAAAACTCAATTAACTAATTATTTTTCAAATTAGTTAATTCTATTTAATAATTAAAAATCTGATTTTTGTTTTAAAAATCAGTTCACTTACTCCACTTGAGTTCATATTAATTTTATATCTCAAATCTGATTTTTTTCTAATGGAAATTCGGATTTTATTTACTTAAAATCCTTATATTTATATAAATAAACCTTTACGATTTTATAATGGTTATGGCGTTGTTTTTCTAAAAGTTTGATTTTGACATAACTCAAATTCTATAAGACAAAATCCAAAATTTTCTTTTCCATTAGAAAACTATTATTCAGTCGGTCCTGACGATTCTTGTTTCAAAGAATTCTGACTTAAATTGAGTTTTACATACTCAATTGAAGTTCGAAACACCAATTTACAAACTGCTGCGCTGCGGCGAGCTTGTTTTAATTATATTTAAAAATAAATGTTTAAACTTCATTTATTAATAAATTTCAATTCCATTTCTTAAATATTAAATATAAATTAAACTAATTTACCAAATCTAACTTTATATTTCTGATTATCCTTAATCGCCGATTATTTCGTAACTCAGTTCTAAATCTATTTACATCTCAATTTGCTATATTAAATTCTAGTTCCTTTGAAATAGATTTATTTATAAAATTCGATGTAATCGAATTCGAATTATAAATCTTTATATTTATCTCAATTCCGTTTATCTTTCGAATTCCAAAATAAATCTGTCGTTCCTTTTTCGAAATGGTTCCCAATTCACTTTTTAAATTCATACTTGAATTTAAAATTCCAAATTATCCCATGATGATTATCTTATTTAATTTATATAGTTTATAAATTTAACATTCTTGTTTTATAATTTAAAACAAGTTTCCATTTCAAAATCTATTTGAAACTCAATACATTTTATATTCCGAATTCCGAAATAAAAATCTGCCGTTCCCTTTTCAAAACGATTTTAAGTTCTATTTTCAAATTAATACTTGAATTTAAAATTTCAAATTATCCCTTGATAATTAATTCACTCCATTTATAAACATCGTTTATAAATTTACTTATTTTATATATTCAAATAAGTTCCATTTCAAAATATATTTAAAAACCAAAAGCTTATTTTGGCATATTCTATTTATTATCACTTATCTATATATAATATAGAATATATTTTAATATTTAATTTTAAATCTTAGTTTCTAATTAAAATAATTCCAATATCCTTTCTGGATATAAATTATTTTATAATTACAATATAATCTAATTAAATTATACAATTAAATTTACATTTCGAACATCGGAATAGATTTCATCGTTTTCTATTTAAAACGATTCCCAATTCTCATTTTAAATTCACATTTGTATTTAACTTCTCGAATTATCCAATGATAATTATCCACTTCATTTATAAACCTTGTTTATTAATTTACTATTTGTTTTGAATATTCAAAACAAGTTAATATTTCATAGCCCATTCGAAATTCAAATTCAGTTTTTAGAAATATAGATTTCTCATTTTAAATATCAAAATTCCTTTTCACAATATTTCTATAAATCAACATTTAGGCACAGTGATATTTAACATCCTAAATACTCAATTATTAATCATATGTTTTTTAACACATCATATATGATAATATATATATGAAAACAAACATTTTTTTTAAGGAATCCAGTTGGATCCCTGCAACTTGTTTCCCAACATCCACAAAGGTTAGTCAACATAAATAATACCCATTCTGCTTTGAGGTAGGATATCATGGTATAGATGGTCATCCACTATAATATATTGTGGGGCGCATAGGGTTATCCGCTAATGATACTGCGGGCATCTGCTAATAGTACTACGGGAAATATCCAACCACTAATTTATATATATATATATATATATATATATAATAGCCACAACCACCAAGCCTAAATAACTTATATATTTATAATAACCACAATTTATCAATAAATAGCAATGCGGTCAATCAACCAACAAATAACATATAAATATTTATATTAAATAAAAATTCGACTATAATAAATTATAATCGAATCAAAGGGTGAGTTTACTCACCTTATTTTTATTTCGATCCATTCCGATTCCAATTTTGATTTCCTACTTGTTAACCTGAAAGCTATGATTCCAACTCGACTCGTCTTGCATAATTTAACCCTATAACAATTTGAATTTCGCTTTATTGTACTTTAGTTTTCATGATCAATATTCGTAATTAACTTTGTAACTGCCTATTTGAGTTTAAATAATCATAAATAAATTACTTAGCTGAAGTAAATAAAATACCTTAATCACGTTACTAATGCTTCTTTGCCTAATCTTCTTTTCTTACTAGTGTAAAAGGTTTGATCCTGCTCCTGATCAACCTAGCTATTGCTACATCTCCCCTACCGAACTACATTACCTCCATACCTACACTCATGATCGAACTTCCCCAAAAAAATAGACCACGAATTCCACTCTAATTCCAGGATTAAAAAGAAACTCAAACATCCTCAACACATTCAAATCACTGTGCCATCACCCTCCAGAAATCATTGCAACTCTAACCAGTCCCCATTCTAAAATCCAAAAGCGATTTTGTTTTCCTATAGCTCATTACAGCAACTTATGACTTACCTCCTCCCCCTAATCACGTCGACCACTTTACCATACTACTGACCATCATAGTACTCGCCACAATGACCTCCATCAACTCGAATCACCCAAACCCACGGTATAGTGTTTTCACGTAACAAATACTAAAGTCGAATTCCCTAAAATTGCGTTGACCAAAATTGCGACCACCCAAGCTCGTCATGACATCCCAAAAATCACGTTGACCATCTCCTGCTCGTCACGATATCTGCATACCCAGAAACAATCCTTTCCTTCCACGCGCGCCTTGTTTTGAGGTCGAGCTTCGACGTTGGATAAGAACCGTGATCGATTTAAATCGATTCCCCCTTCCTTTTCTTTTTTTTTATCTTTTTATTTCACGAGATGTTTTCGATTTTTACAGGAGAAAAAGAAATCGAATGGGGGAAAAAGGAAAAAGGGAATTACTTTTGTTTTAATTTTTGAGAAGAAAAAAAACAATGGGAAGGAAATGGAGAGTTATCGCTGTTTTATAGGCAACAAAGGGGACACATCGTACCATGTCATTCCATCGTTGTTTTACTTTGGAGTGAAGGTAGGAGAAAATAAGGTATGTGAAAGGAAAGGAGCTGCAGCTATAGTAGGCTTTTCAGAAACTACTTTGGTAGGAAGGAATAGGTTTATAACTATTTATTTTATTTATATAATTTGATTTAAATCGGTATAATTTCAACTCCTTTAACTAGAAATATCTTATGTTTTCGAATTCCTATTTGAGCATAACAACAGGCATTTCTAGGGTTATATTCTGAACACACTGGAACAGGTATCGAAGTCTAATTCGATCGTACGGAGAAGATATTAATTTAAATTGATATAATATAAACTCAAAACAAGTAATTCCTCGATAATAAATTATTATTATTATCGTTTATATTCAAATAGAATTTATATTAATCACCTGAATTGTTTTGACTCAAGTTCAATCCTGAATTCAGTTATTTTGGATTTTCGTATTACGGTAATTATAGATATTCGAAATCAATCGTATTTCAATTATTAAATCGATAACTCGGTATAAAATTCAATTTATATTATCAACTCAATATTTAAAACCATATTAAATATTTAAAATAAATCAACCAAAAACCCGGGCCGTTTCATTTACAATCCCGAAATTCTTACAAGTCTACAATTTATCTGGAAAGGGGAAAATTTTAGATCTGTAGAGACGTAAGAAAATAGGGAGAGGGGAGAATTTGATTTGGAGCATCAATTTACCTACTTTTCCATTATATCTGCTTATCCTCTCAATTTCATATGTATTGGATTTGATTTGTTATGTACGAATGTATTTTTATTTTAGAAATTAGGTTTGGAGAAGGAGAAAAATGGCAGAGCTCCGCTGCCACTACCGATTTGCATGGAAAGAATGAGGCCTTATCCCTTAATTTATAGCAGTGAAAATGGACTAGGATCATTAGATCTATTTTAAGTTATATCTGTCCATCCATTTTAATAAAATATAACATGATTGCCTCTCAAAACCTAGCCGTCATTGGGCACTACAGGCCCGAAGCGGTCAACCGCTCCTAGGAAGATGTTGACCTCCCTATGGCCGGTTTGCCCATTGAGGGCTGGTCAAAGAGGGAAACACATATATTAATTATTACGTTTATTTATTTTCGTCCTTACGTATTTTTTCCGTAACTTTTTCATACGGACTTCGTTCTCGAAACTTCAAACATGAAAGTTGACCAGAATTCTGAGACAAACACATCAACTAAAGTTTCGTGGTCAATTTCCACCATTTGCAAAAATTCCTATTTTTGAGATTCTAATTAAATAACTATTTATTGTCAAAATTTTGGGTTGTTACATTCTTCTCCTCTTAAAAGGAATTCCCAAAATTCTGACACCTAGTTATCCTATCCTACACAACCAATTTGTGTACATCCACTTCGCAGTCATGTGTATATGTGCATGTTGTACATGATGCATTTCAACAATAAAACATGCATGCAAGATGGTTCTAAATCATGCCCTCTACATGTATGAAATAAATTTTAAAATGCTTTTGAGAACATGATGCAAAAAATCCTAAATATACTTGCAGTTCTATACGACTGCAAATTTCAAAAATCCCTTATCATCCATAGCCTTCACACAATTACGAATAAAAGCGTGAAGCAACCAATTTTGCATCCAAATCCTACCATCCAAAACGTCACGTAGTCTAATCGTTTCCTATTTAATTTCCCTTAGACTGGGAACAAGGAAATCAAAGCGAATTTTTTTAACATTTCTTCCACTTACAAATATTCTATTTCCCTCCTTATAATGGAATTTTCACCTCAGTTACCCAAAATACTCAAAAAATTCCAACTGTAGACTATAAAGGAGGCTTAAAACAAGCTCTAAAACGTAAAATGAGTTAATTAATAGTTTGCACTCATCGTTGACAAGGTATGGAAGTTGCGATTCCAAGGCTAAAACACTCTTTTCCTTGTGATGGTTAATGTTTGTATCGCATCATTGGCCTTACCGCACCGCTAAAACTCACACACAAATCATCAAAACATCTTCCTTACACTATTCATGTGACAAAAATTCGAATTTTTTCATAAAAATAAATTTTCTTAAAACTTGTTATGTTTATTTTGAAAATTTCTTTTCGATGCTGTTTCACTTTCTATATGAGAGTCGTATGAGAAATCAAAGTTTTGGTAAGGTGCACTTTGCATCATTCAAATCATCTACCTTAATGTAAAGCTGACGTTTAGATATGCAAAGTTTATCGCATCCAAATTTTGTGCTTTCGCACAAACCGAAATAAAAAAAAGTAAATCAGTCAAAAATTAAAAAGGGAAAAAAGTTTTTTTCTTTTCAAACAATGTTTTTCAAAAACTTTCAAAAATGTAATCTACGGAAACTTAAACGATTCAAGTCACATGTTGACAAAAAAGGAAGTCAGTCACGCCAAAAATGCGAAAACTGGAATAACTCACAAAAGACCAAAATAAATTTTATCTTTAACAAGGAAAGATGATTTATTTATTTATATACCCGTGATGTAGAAATAGTCCTTTAGTAAAATTTACTCAACATAGAATTCTATTCTTTCCAGCCCTAGGACAATTGTTAGCTTAGATAAGAAAAATGAGATTTTGCAACAACCTAGAAAATCAGAACCAATTTAAAATTTTATTTAAAGAAATTTTAAATAGAAAATGCGTTAGAAAAAAATTCTATTATTAAATTAAATTCTATTAAAAAAATATCCATTGCTTGATGATTACAATTTTTTAATGTAAATGAATCATTAAATAAGATTCATTGTTTGGAAATGTTTTAACATTAAAATTTACATCTTTAATGTAAATGAATCATTAAATAAAACTCATTGTTTGAAAATGTTTTCACATTAAAGGTTACATCTTTAATGTAAATGGATCATTAAAAACGATCGTTATTTGAAATGAAAATATGTTAACATAAAAATTCACATTTTTGTGGTATACGTAGAAATGACCATTGTTTGAAATTAAAATGATTACATTTTTAATGTAATAAAAGAATGATTAAAAAGATTACATTTTTTATTAAAAGGGTTCATAGTTTAACAGAAATGTGTTTACATGAAAAGTACATTTTTTGATGAAATATGATATTTAATTATGTGTTTTGAAATATAAAAAGTTGCATAAATTAACAATCAGAAAAAATGAATCAAACATTCATTTTTCCTTTATTTCCCTTTCTCTTTACTATTGAATTTTGAATGAAAAATAAGTGTGGTCCCATCATGCCTAGTCAGCTAACTAAAATTTCATTTGTCACCTACTACATATGTAGAGACAAGTAAAAATCAAATCTATTATATTATATGAAAGCACAATCTTCCTCCAAAGACCTTTCAGTTCCATTTCTGCCAAAAAATCAATACACTGACATGTGTCCAAATGAATTGATCAATGGTGGAAAATGAGTTTAAGCATATGCAACTCTTGGTTTTCTATAACGTTTCGCTGCTAGACATTCACAATTTGAAACTTCCCCTATTAGACCTTTCGGTTCAATTTTTGCCAAAAAATCAATATGTTGACATGTGTCCAAATAAATTGATCAATGGTGGAAAATGAGTTTGAACATATGCAACTATTGGTTTTCTATTGTAACGTTTTGCTGTTAGACATTCACAATTTGAAACTTCCCCTGTTACTGTTAAAAACTTACAATCCCAATTTCTTTTCACATACTTGCTAAAATTATTGTCAATTGAATGCTCCTTTATCATTCTTATTATTAATTTTATTATGTAAATAAAGTTCAATAGAATCGAATGTAATTCTTTCTTCATAGTTTGCCTCCTTGCTCCATTCAATTATAAATTAAGCAATTACATTCAAAAGTTTTCACTTCTATATTTTCAAGTAGAATTAATATTCAAATCTACACACTTTATGTTCATATTTTTTTCCTTTCAGCAATACTCCATTCTAATATAAATTCAACAATTAATATTCAAATATTTTCAACATCTACAAAATCAAATTGTGTTTTCATATAATATAGTAGATGAAAGCACAATATTCATCTGGAGGCTTTTCAGTTCCAGTCTGCTCAAAAGCTCACGTGGTGCCATGTGTTATCGAAGTTTAATTGTCTTAATTTTTTCATTAATTTTGCTTATTGCAGGTATTTCTTAAGCGAATTCTAGTGGACTCATGAATGTTTTGTTGATTATCTTCCTATTATACACTTATTATATTTATTATATCTATTATATAAACAAAGTTTAATTTTCTTAAATATGTCATTACTTTTGCTTATTGCATGTATTTCTTAAAAAAATTCTAATGGACTCAACATTTTTTGTTGATTATATTCCTTATATATATATACATACAAATAACATCTATTTTTACTATTATATAAAATAAAGTAAATATGATGTTGACTTTTCTTGCACCACATTTTCTTTTAGTTCAAATCTTCTACCCTTATTCATTTGGATAGAAGTTCACAATCGGCCCACCAAAAATAAAAAATATTTCTCAAGAATTCCATATATAACAAGAATTCTTTTGATTTATGGCTCAAACTTTTCACTTACTTGCTTTAAACATTTGTTCAATGGTTTCCGCATTGTCCTGATTTACAAAAATTGTCCAAAATAATTAATGATGACCGTTTCTTTTCTTTATATTCTATCCTTAATTGTGGCCTTTTAATTTTCACTCTTCTGTTTTCATTTCTTACATGTTGGAATTATTAGTTGCTTTTATTCTCATGTACTAAATTCATTTTTCAATTACTAAAATATAGTTTACTATACAAGAAATTAAGTTTTGGTTGACTGGCTATAGATTTCCAGCTCAAGTTTAGGTATGTACTTCCTTTGGTTAAGTCCTATTGTTTTTCCCTTTTTGTTTCTTCAGTGAAATTTGTACTGTTCATATTAATCTAATTGATTCTCTGTCCAACTTCAGGTATGCTCTTCCTTTGGTTATGTTCCATTGTAATATGCTTTTTGGTTCATCACCAAAATTCATTTCTCGATCGTGATCTAATTGACTTTGTACTCTAAATAGGTAGATGTCATTCTTCTTCATTCCTATTTTTGGATATCAACTTTATTTTTAGGTATTTACTGCTTTTTGAATTTGTTGATCTTCACTACGTAGGTTGCTCTAAATATAATTAATGGTTTCAACGACTTTGAAAATTTTATGATGTTTGTTTATCTAATGATCGCTCTAATGGTTGACTTAATAACATCTTTTTTACAAATTATTTTAAAGCATATGTTTCATCATTCTTTTGGGATTTCTGTTTGATATTATAATGCTTCATTTGTGCCTTTTGTGTTCCAATTATCCAAGTACATAAAAATAATGTTTGATTTTGACGAGAACTTATTTAGCAGCGAAAATGTTGTACAAAAATAATTTTTGGTTTTACATTACAATTTATTTTCAATTATAATTTTCAGAATGTATTATATATAAAATCGAATATAGTATCCGTAATCATCTCTTCTCATTCCTTTTCACCTTAAAACTAAATTCTCTTAGTTTTTACCTTATAGTTTTCATTTACCGTTTTCAAACATGTATTTAATGTTTACATTAACATTTTCCTTAAATGCTTTTAGGTATGTAATATTCAACTCATTTTAGGTATGGTTTGAAATATTACATTGTGCTTTTTTTTTACCAAAAATATATATATATTTCTATCTTAATCTAATTCACTTTCTAAATTAAAATAGAGATATGTCGGCCTTCTTCATTCCTATTTTCGAATTTTAATTTTGTCTTCCATTTTTTATTGATTTCTAAGTTTATAAATTTTAATTCTGTTTATGTATAACTAACGACTTCCACGTTTTTTGATGATCTATATGTTGTTTCAATGAGTTATGCCTTAAGACTTGCTTTATGAACTATTTTTAGGCATTTGTTCTTCAATTTCACCGCAAAAACTCAATTATCCTAATTGTTAATTTATAATTTTTATTTACCTCTTTCAAACATGGATTCAATAGTTACCTTAGCATTGTCCTTAAATACAAAAAATGCTCGGTATTATTAATAATAACCGTTTCCATTCTTAAATTTTCTATCTTCAAAAATGCTCGACTTAATCTTTCCCTCTTATGTTCTCTTATAATCAATGCTTTAGATTTCATCTTAAGCTAAACTTATCTTGCAATCTATTAAAATTGTTTGTTTATTTCATTTTCATTTATAAATTTACATTCATAATTACTGTTTTCAATATTATAGGATAATTTTCAATACATTTCTTCAAATCTACTTTATTATATGAAAGAATAAATTTAGGTTGAATATATGTCGATTTCTTGCTCAATTTTAGGTATGTATTATTTTCTTCAATTATTTTGTATTATTTTATCCTTTTTGTATCTTCACCAATCATAGTTCAATTTATGCTAATTCATTTTATGGATAAATGCCATCCTTCTTTTTTTTTCCATTATGGGTTATAACTTTATTTTCAAGTATTTATCACTTTCTAATTTTACAAATCATCATTTTGTTCTACATCAAACTGAATGAATATGAATATGGGCTTTAAAATCATATGCATATGCATCTTAATGCGCATAAAAATGCTGACGTCTCGATACTGTAATGAACTGGAAAAATATTTGTTGTATTTATCATAGACATTCTTCCTTGAGAATAGGTCCATTATGATTTTAAGATCTATTACTTTTGAATGTTTAATGATAGAAATAGTTGTCAAATATATGTGTTTGCCATCACTATAAAAACCGAACGGCTTTGCCAAGAAAAATAGTAGCCAAATAGCTTCATAAATTTTTAGTTCTACATAATAATTTGTTTGTTATTAAGATATTTAAAATTTCCACTTATTATTTATATTCACTTTTTCCATATAATTAATGGTATGTTAGAAATAACTTGATTCATTGTAACTCTATTACGTATTGAAATAGATGTGGTATTAGAATTTTGAGTTCAATATTATGATTTTTTAAAAATTATGATTGTTTGAAGCTACTAATTTGGCTGATTGCTTGATTAAGTGGTGTTTAGGTAGCAAACGATGAGTAAATTGACTTTATATTTCTAATGATATTTGTATTTATACATATTATAGATTTGAAAGCTACTTGCCATATAATGTTGGATAAGAATTGGTTACTCATTTATAACCCCAGAAAAGTTCCAATAAGTACATATGTTTTAGGGATTATTCCACATGCGTATAATACACGATTTTTTTTCCTAATAAATGTAAAGTTGTATCTCTCCTTTTATCGAACTTTTTGTCCTTTGTAATTTGTGTCTTTCCATTTTGCTCTATGGTTCATAATTATTCAAAGAAGATTTCTTATGCTAACGACGGACAAGCATAATCAATTGATCTATAATAGACCGTGAAAGATTTCATGGTTTGAAAGACAAATTGAAGCATGATATGTAAGTGGATCCTATTTTGTAGCAAAAATCCGGAAATTCGGAAAAAGTACAAATAGTGTGCAAACTAGAATGCAAATTTGTTGTTAGCATGGTTAAATGCGTAACATGTGCCTTTGAATTGTGAGATTTTTCTTCAAAGAGGTAATGTTGCATTAATCCAAATTTTAGTAGTTAGTTTTTTTTAATTGTATTTGATCTATAGTTTTTCTATAGTTTTGATAAACTTGAAGTATGATGCAGATATATAATGTATTTTCTAATTATTAATCCAAATATTATGATTGGTTTTCACTTGGAATATTTCTATTATACATGAAATTGAATACGGTATCATTTTCACCTTAAGAACTTAATTCTTCTAATTTCCAACTTATAATTTTTATCCGCACCTTTCAAATATTCAATGGTTTTCTTAACGTTGTTCTTATGTGCAATGATTACCCAATATCATTAATAACTTAGTGCTCTTTTTATAGGTTTCTATCCTCAAATATATTGAATATAATATCCCCTTATTTTGTTTTCTTAACTTCCAAATGTTAGATTTCTTTTGCAACGAAACTTATCTAGAAAATTTTATTAAGTTTGTTTTTGCTTTCATTATAATTTTCATTTATCAATTCTATTTTCTGTTATATTTTTCATAATAGAGTATCAGTTTTCAATGTATTCCCTCAAATCTACTTTATAATACGAAAAATTCAGTATATACATATTCCATATATAATAAAAGCTAAAAATTTATCTTAATTTATAATGATTTATTACAGTTATAAGTATTCTGGATGTATACACTAAATATTACAGACATTCATATTGGCAATGGATTAATGCCTTAATAAAAATTCATAGATAACATCAAATTCGAACCTCAAATAAAGCAATGACCAGTGTTTAGAGCTATGATTTTATTCGTACATTAAAAAAGATTAAGGATGACTGCATGATAAGGCAAAATGAAATTCAAAAATGACTGCCAAAAAATTAAATTTAAATGAATTGTATTTTAAATTTTGAGTTGCATATAAGATGGTTTTATTTGCCCAAGGAGGGGAATTAAAATGTTTCCTTTCTGTCAATAACATTGGAAATATTGATGATATTTATCATATTTAATCGATGCTCAAGTTTTATCTTAGCTTTTCATCAAAGAAACACATAATTTATCTCCAAATAAGTTATAGTTACTAAAATATTTGTTTCATGATAAAACAAAATTACTTGGACAATTTTTGATATTTTGTTGCATAACATTCCAACTTCTATTTTATCTTCTTTCTATGCTAATATAATCTCATCTTTGTGTTCTTTACAATGCACCTATCCATAATTAAAAAATCATTTTGGTAATAATCTAAGTTTAATGTATATTTTTATAACAAGGTCGATACTTTAATTATGTTGTTCTCTCATTACGATATCTCAAGGGCACTAAACCATAACCTGTAGAACCATCATCTAAAACGCCAAACTTCTAACCATTGAAACTAGCAGTCCTTGACACTATTTCTAACAACTCAACGTGTTAATTTTTGTTCTTTACACCATTCCATCTTATTCTGTTTTTGTAATGAAATGTCATCAAAAATTAGCTTTATGCATGTTACATGTATTTCATTTTAAAGTGATATACAATTTTGCATTAAATTACGTTAATTGTTATGTTGGTTTAGTTGTTTCATGTATGAATAATTAAATTAATGGAAGATGATTATTATTAAGTTGTTCTAGAATTTTGATTGTATTCATATTCTGCACGTATTTTTTATGTCATATTATCCTATGTATGTTCAGAAATATTATGTGCCAAAGTTACTTTAATATTTTTATAATGCATTTAGTATTGGATAATGTCGAAAGGTAGGCATGTTCTAATCTTAGATGGTATTTTTTAAACCAAAATTTTAACAATAATTTGGCTCAAGTGTTATTTTTGGTTAAGTATGGAAAACTTCTATAGACAAACTATGTGCTTACATATATGAGTGTGTGTTATAGAATAAACATATATTGGCTATATGTTTCTTAAATTGGGAAACATAACATAGTGATGCATTTCTTAATATGTTAAGAATAATTAATCGCTAATATTATCTTTACTTATATGAAGTTATTAGGCTTTAAAAATGTGTTATACGTTGTATGCTTTGAGACTACTTAAATACATTTTTTAGCAAATATTTATCAATAGTGTTTAAAAAAATGTAATATATTATATAAAATATATAAACATACTATTCATCATTGAAACTTAAAAAACTAAGAAGCATAAAACAAATTATATTGTGAACTCCGTGTGCGTAGCACGGGTTCGCACTAGTATATATATATATAACTAAATAAAAGATATATATATATAGTCTCCACTATAAAATGTCCTAAACTCCCTTAAAACCATATTTCCCAAACGTAGCCGCTGCCCCCTTCTATTTTCAATGGCAGAAAAGCTCCGAACTTTCTTCGATTCTCTCTCTCTCAGTCTATTCTATAACTCAAGATGATACCAAAGCGGAAATTAAAGAGAAACGATTGATCTTCGATTCTATACGGACGAAATAGGTTCTTCGGTGAACAACATCTGGAAGGAGGAAGATGTATTATCAGCAACAATGTTTCTTTAAAACGTGATTAAGGGTAATAAAGGGAAAGGATTTATTTAATTAATTTAATTTATGTAATTCAATTTTGTAAAAACCATAACTTGTTCGTATGAAAACGAAATTCAGAAATTTCAGATGCATTGGAATCCTTGAATCGAGATCTACATTTCAGAAGAGTCCGCAGAATTTTTGGAGCATTCTACAATTTTAGAAGAAACAAAAAGCAAAGTGAGATTTCTGAATTTTAAAATAAAATTTGTTTATTATCGATTGCGATGTGAAATTCATTTATGTGTTGTCTAAAATTTGAATTGATTGTATGTGATTGTGATTAACGACTAGATTAAATTGTGTATATCAAAAAAATGAACATGTTTAATAAAAACATGTTTGGACAAACAAAATCATATTTTTATTTTAAATATGAATCAATATGATTTGGATAGACAATAAAAATCCTATTTTTATTGTACATGTGAATTAGAAAAATATTCATGTTTATTAAAAAGTTGTTTATACCATAAAAATCATATTTTTATTATACATGTAAGATTTCTTTTTTTTTAATAATTATAATCAATAAATTATTAACGTGTTTAGAAATTTTTACATGTACCACTACAACAAAATGACCCTATTACAACGGTGGAACACCGTTGTAATATACATTTTACAACGGTGGGCAAACCGTCGTGTATTAAGAAGTTGTAATAGACTAATATCTTTTACAACTTTTTTGCACTCTTGCAACACCGTTGTAATATGTATATTTTACAACTTTTTTCCACCGTTGTAATAAACTTTATTACAACAGTTATGCACTGTTGTAATAAAATCTACTACAACTGTTATGCACCGTTGTGATTGACATTTGGGTTTTAAAAAAAATGAATTTTGCAAATGCAACAAAAGCTGAATAAACAGAAAACAAATTGATATAAATTCAAAGCAACGGATCCATTCATACAAAAAACATTACAACTTTATATTCAAAATACAAAAAATGAATCATACATCATCACGGTAATATATCAATTCTTCATTACAAATAATGATTACAAATCAGTACCATCCAAAAACTCTGCTTCAACTATCAGCCTGCTTCATCTTTGCACTTCCTCAACATCCCCCCACCACAAGACACACCACCTGCACAATCACAAAACCTGCATATATAAAAGATGAATGATTAGTGACATGTACTTCAAGATCACAAAATGTCATAAGTAAGAAAGAAAAGAAAAAAAGATGGACTTTGACTAATTTGTTTGCTAAAACTTCCATATATTTCGCTAACGTGTTACCCCCAATGAAGACCAATAATTCAATAGGTCATGAGAAGAAGACGAAAGAACTGAAAAATAATTTATGGAGACCTATCTCAGTCAAATGGCACGCCACTAGAAAGAAAGCAGTCCCATAATACCATGTCTTAAAATGGTACACATTCAATCTTACATGTTACCTAACACGGGTTGACACTATTATCCTCACCAAAATCTGAAAAAGCATGACCATCCTAAAGCCCAACAATGCACTCAAGAGAACCATCATCTGAAACTATCACCACCAATAAATGCCCAACACCACCAATATACACATCAGAACACAAACTATCAGCCCATGTAAGAGCCTAACAAAGTAACACCCAAACACATACCTTGAATCAAATTCTACCCTTCATTGAATTCGAACCGAAGTTGTCTCTAAATCCAGTAGTACAAACATTGGTTGTAAGAACCCAGGAATTCAGCATACGATATGAACTTAAATGTTTGGTTTTCATAAAATATGCACAATATGAACCTTACTGCACATGCTCAAACTGATCCAGTGGTGTGTACAATATGAAGCTTATTACACGTATGCACAAACCAATCATAGTGTGTTCTTTCCAAGTCCCTGAAACTGATCGACCAAAATATAAACAAGATGAAGACAAGCACTGAAATTGCTTGTTCTGTTGGACCCATCATGTTCATGGTACTGTTTAAGATTTTGAATAATGTATTTTCATCCTGATAGGTGGAGTTTAAGCTAGTTGGATGCGAAAAATCCTGTAGTGGATTAGGATAAAGGCAAAAAGGATTATACAATCCTGCAATATTCAGATCTTTTTTCTATGTTTTCTTGCAGATTTGGAAGCATGCCTATCGGATGGGAACGTTTCAAGGAAGCGATTTATGAGTTCAAGGAGTTTTTCCATTAGTGTTAGGATTTTGATATGCTATGGTTATTAGGACAGTAGTTCTCTAGTCGACAGAAAACTGACTATTGCATATAATTTCACTGAGAATAACCAAAACATAACGCATGTTTGACAACAATTATCCACCAAGAGCGAATGAAATTTGTTCACTTTGACTAGTGCAAAACAAAACACAAGTTTTGGTTAGTTTTATAGGCAGTGATAACATTTAGAAGATATTTTGTTACTGGATATTGCAGGTAAGAAACGGTATTTGATTCATATTATGTGAATGAAC
Source organism: Allium sativum (assembly GCA_030737875.1). NCBI lineage: Eukaryota > Viridiplantae > Streptophyta > Magnoliopsida > Asparagales > Amaryllidaceae > Allium > Allium sativum. The sequence continues at coordinate 526,674,250 of CM060922.1, read as the reverse complement.
AAAATTTCGCTATGTTGTGCTAGTGGCTGCTGCTTACCTCAACAATTAGGAAAGCAAGAGAAACTTTAATAATTCAGTAATTTCAATGCCTTTGTTCTTGTAATACCACTTGATAGCTATAACAGAAGATCGTGATAAACAAGCATTTACACCTAAACTGGAAATTCTATCATCGATATTAAAGTAAATAACCAAAAAACAGAGTATAATTGTGTTGCTGCTTACCTAAACTGGAAATCTCCCACTCCGGAAACATGCACCTACACATCTGAAGATCAAGAACACAATAATGATACAACAATTCAAACATATTTTAAACAGCATGCTCCTACACTAAAAAATAAAATGTTTTAAGTACTTCATCTCCTCAAATTTAAAACACGCAACCTGCACAGTACTGCACAAGGCAATGTAACACCACAAATGTCAAACGAACTAAAATAACATGAGCTACAACCTTTCAATGAACCAAAAAGCACGGGAGGAGAAGGTACCGATTGTTAATACGCAACACCTACCAAAACACAGCAAATTACTGTAGCGAGCTATCACCTGTTTTGATGGTGAAAGAGGGGGTGCCCCAACATTAAAGAGAATAGCCAGCATCTTCGAACAACTCCACAAGACCAAAGGGCTTAGTTCCAACAAAACAAATTGGCAGTACAACCAAACACTATGAAGCCGCAAACCCAAGAATTTCGATCTTACAGTGTACACCAGTTCACGCCAGAAAACACCGTACGAAATCCCCTCGATGACCGCCCTGTTGCCTCGAAATCGACGCCCTTGGGCTTCTGCCCAAAACCCTTGTTCGTGAAAATCGAACACAAATTAAAAATGCTACCTGATTTGTAATCGATTTTTAAAAGTGGTGCTCTTTTTTTTCGTTATTTAGAGAAGAAGGAAGATGGGCACTGAAATGAGAAGAAGCGATACAGAATTGAGAAATTAGGGATTTAGGATGATTTACTGCGGCAGGACTTCGTTTGATTTGAGGAAAGAAAGAGAGTCCATTTTGATTTTTGGGCAAAAAGAAGATAAGAGGCCGCACGTAAGAGTGAACATTTAGCGCGTGAGAGTGAAAATTTAGCGCGTGCGTTACTTTTGGAGCCAAATTTTCCAACTTCCCGCTTCCTCCCTCAGGTTTCCTGCCACATGCCATTAATTTTTCTTGGTTCATAGCACAAAATTGATAGAAATAACTATTATAATTTATAATTAATAAGTAAAAATTTATATTATATGTAATATGAATTTATTAAGAACTATTTTTTTAACTAAAGTACTAAATAGTACTTTTTAATTATTATTGCTTTTTTAATTCTATGTTATAATTTAATATTAATTATAAAATAGTAATTAATTTTGTATTGTATTAATTAATGAATATTAGTTACTAATATGAATTATTTCATATTTCCAATTATTATTATTTAAAGGTGATTATTATTTTTAATTAACTATTTAAATAGTAAGTATTAAATTAATCAATTAATTATTAAAATGAACAAACAAAAAATACTTATTTAAAATAAACATATATTACAACTGAAAAAAGGAAGATTGTAATAGACATTCATTATAACTAGCAATAAAATAGTTGTAAAAATTGGCAGTTATTACAACAGCTATAGACATCTATTACAACTTTTGAAATATAAGAGTTGTTGAAAATACAGTTATTACAACTTTTTGAAAAATACCGTTGTAAAAACCCTTTATTACAACGGTGATTTTCTGACCGTTATAAAATTACAGTTGTAATATGGTGTTTTTGTTGTAGTGTACGTGATTTGATTTAAATCATTTGATGTTGTTTGTTGATCTGTTGTGTTTACATGAATGATAGGATTGAACAAAATTTGTTATACAATGAAATAATTCTTTTATTGTATATATGTTGACAATAAAATTGGCAAATTTGTTATACAATAAAATAATTCATTTATTTTATATGTTGATAATAGAAATGGGTAAGAATTTGTTCTACACATAAAACTCTCTTTATTTGTACGTATGTAAGCATAGGATATGTTATGAAAATAAAAATCATATTTTTATTTGACATTTATGAACATAGGCATTGTATACATAAAAGTGTTGAAACATAAAAAGATTACAGTTTTATGTAAAGTACGAATTGTGAAAAATGCATGCAAGATCTAAATAAAAATGTCCTTTTGTTGAATTAAAAATGTTAAATATAAAACATACAAGTTGGCAAAATCATCTTTTTATTTTATCACTAGAATTATTAACATGTACATATGACAAAATTATCTTTTTATTTTGTCACTTGAATTTGAAAACATGTATGTAGACAAAATTGTTATTTTTGTCAAAAATGAAATTTTAGAATTAAATTGCCATTTTAGTTAAAAATGACATGCTAGAACTAAATTGTCATTTTAGTTAAAAATGACGTGTTAGAATTAAATTGTCATTTTAGTTAAAAATGTCATGTTAGAAGTAAATTGTCATTTTATTTAAAATATTTTCATGTTACATGAAAATGTCATATTATTAAATAAAGTTATGTAAAATGAAAATGTCATCTTATTAGATAAAGCTATGTAAAATAAAATGGTCATTTAGTTATGAATTGTTATGTCAAATAAAACTGTCATTTAGTTATGAATTGTTATGTCAAATAGAAAGTGTAAGCAAATAAAATTATATTTTTTGTTTGTTAAGTTGAATTAGAAATTGTAAACAAATAAAATTATCGTTTTATTTGTTATGTGGAATAGAAGAATGTTTACAAAGAAAATATTCCTTTTGTTCGTCATTAGTAACATAGTAAATGTTTGCGAATAAAATTCTTCTTTTATTTGACATCAGAAAGATTAGAATCATATTTAGGAAATATGCTGAAACATTAAAATTACATTTTAAATGTAAAATATGAGTTATGTAAAATATACATTGTATAGATAAAATGGTTGAAACATTAAAATTCAAATTTTTAATGTAAAGTATGATTTATGTAAATTATTCATAGTATGGATAAAACTAGTGAAACATTAAAAATTCACATTTAATGTAAAGATAAAATATATGTGAATATTCATATATGAAATAAAATTACTGAAACATTAAAAATTCACATTTTTAACGTAATATAAGAGACTAGGAAAAGATTTAACATTAAAAATTACATTTTTACTGTAGCATTGTTTTCAATAAAAAGAGTAGAATTAAAAGGTATATTTTTATTGTCATTTGAGTTATAACAAAAAGGGTAGAATTAAAAGATATTTTTTATGGTCATTTTAGATACAACAAAAAGAATATAATAGAAAGATATGTTTTTGTTGCAATAAAAAGATTAGATATTAAAGATCATGTTTTTATATTCACTTTGTTTAAAATAAAAAGAAGTAACATGAAAGATTATATTTTTATTGATCATTGTTTTCAATAAAAAGATTGAACAAAGAAAAAATTACATTTTTATAAATTAGATAAGGGTAAAAACAAAAATAACATTTTTGTTAAGGAGATTTGAGTTATAAAAGTTGAAACCAAAATTGTCATTTTATCAAGTCATAAAAGTTGAAACTAAATTTGTCACTTTTATCGAATTATAACAGTTGAAAACAAATTTGTCACTTTTATCAAATGTAATAGTTGAAACCAAATTTGTTACTTTTATCAAATGTAATGGTTGAAACAAAATTGGCCTTTTTGTCAAAATATAATTGTTGAAACCATAAATGAACATTTTTGTCAAATTAGAATTGTTGAAATAAAAATGAACAATTTTGACAAATTAAAATAGTTGAATTGGAAATATACATTTTTATCAAAATATGCATTTTTGTCAAAAAGATTGTTTGAAACAAATACATCATAATTGTTGAAACCAAATAGCTGAGATGAAAAGAATATTTTTGTCAAAATATATCAGTGAAACAAAAATGTACATTTTGTCAAATTAAGATGGTCGAAAACAAAGATTCATTTTTGGTTAAATAAAAGAGTTAAACACAAATAGCATTTTTGGTTAAATAGGTTTGTGTTACAACAAAAATATTCATTTCGTAAAAATAGAATTGCCAACAAAATGGATGTATCACTTTTTATACATTCGGCTGAAATATAATTTATATGCAAATATAAGAATCATTTTTATTTGCATAACATACATTAGAATTTATATGCAAATATAAGAATCATATTATTGGTCAAAACATATATTAGAATTGTATGTAAATTAAAGTGACACTTTATTGTTAAATTATACAATAGAATTTGTATGCGAATCCAAGTGACATTTGTATTGTCAAATTTTACATTAGAACTTGTGTACAGAATAAAGAGGCATTTCATATGTTATGATTTGAAACTATACATACAAATAAAATATTTCTTTTTATTTGTTAAAGTTCAAAATAAAAATTTGTATACAGGTAAAGGAAAATGAAAATTATCTTTTTATTTGTCACCAGCAATAATAACATGTAAATAAATTACATTTTATTAGACATTAGAAACATGTAGGAAAATTATGCGAGTAAAATACATTTTTATTCGACATTAGGAATATAATAACTTGTTTGTTTATTATCGTCAACATGTTAGCAGAAATTAAAATTGGTTAAATTCATTAACCAATTATTTATTTAGATGAATTATTGTTGGCTGAAAACCCCACACGGGTATTGGGATGTTATTTGACATACACTAGTCCCAATATTTAGTTGTATGTCGATCGATGGATTGACAGGCTGCGATGAGCATTATGTTTTCATTTTAATGCTCACACGGTTGTAAATTTCACTTTGGATGTGAATTGATTGTTTAATGATTATTTATCATTATTATCGTGTGCATGCGATGTATGAAATCCATATAACCGAAATTATATGATAACTGATTTAGTCGCATTTCGATTCAGAATATCTTTTATATAAAGAACATTATAATATAAAGAATACTTTAAAATAAAGAACATTGTACTATAAAGGATATTTTACATAAAGAATATTTTTATATAAAGAATATTGTTAATTAACAAATATTTTAAAATAATATTCAACGAAGAATAAAATGATGATTTCTATGCCCGTTTTTGGATGGACAAAAGATAAATATATATTTTTATCGAAATAAACTAGTTATTAACTAGGAACAAATCTTTTAAGTTAAGATTTAATGAAGTCTTCCAGTTTATTTAATATTTAATTGGAATTAAATAAAAGAATTAGATTTTGGGTTGTCGTGGATGGTGTCTTAAATAACACTATTCTTAAACCCTGTATGAAAGGAATAAATCTTTGAATTAAGATTATTAAAGTTTCCAATTGTATTTAGTAATTGGAATAAAATGATATGTGAATTGGGTTTATCGTGAACTATGTTTTAAACGACATTTGTTCTTTAACCTAATTAAGGTGAAAATATAATTTGGAATTTATAAACCTCTCATTAAGATTTGATTTTTTTTCCAAAGTCAATTTTTTGAATTTAATATATTAAATTGGAATTGAGTGGAAATTCGATTTGATAATAATCGAGATAGGCTTCTGTAAAAGAGGACTGTTACTATATATGGAATTTAAAAGGCTTTTCCGTTATTCCATTTATATTAGCGGTCTGATACGGAAATTTATATCGATTATATATTGATTTGATTTCTGTGAAAATTCCATTTTTAACGGAAAATGATTTTGGGTTTATCGTGAACTGTGTTTTAAATGACATTGGTTCTTTAACCTAGTTATAGATAAGATTAAGTTCTTAAAAGTTGAATAATCATAAAGTAATGATTTTTGAAATAAAAATCAAATTGGAGTTTTATTGAATCTTTAAAAATAAGATTAAAGAATAAATTTAAAGGAATTTATCTTTGATAAAATTGATGTGAATCTTTCCCTTTTTATATGAATAATTTATTAAAAGTATATTCTGAATTGGACTGAGGGTATGATGTGTATTTATAGCACTTGATTTTTGATTATAAAATACGCGAGTTATTCGGAAAGGCTGGGTTTAACCCATTCTGAATAATTACTATGACAATTAAAAGTCAAAGACATTGAATACGGTGATTGAAGACCGACGATCTTCACACCGAATGGGCGACTACTGATGCCCTGAACTGGGTCGCTCCTAGGAAAGGGTTAAAGTGGTAGTTGTCCGGACGTACTTGTTGATTGTCCGGATATGCGAGCACCTCTCTTCCGTATTGGACATACGAGAAGAGGAATAAGGTGTCTCCGGTTTCGTTCAGACCCAGAACGGACTTGTAAATGGATGTGTGTCCGACATTGGATTTCATTCCATGTAAATTAAATCGATTACTATTTAATACATATCTGTGGTGGCGGAGAATTTATTCTCTTGCTTAACACCCTTCTCTAAGACGGACGAGATCAGAGGTTATATATTGGTAGTTATCAATCGCATGGCGTGAATTGTCAATGTGGCATGCCAAGATGCAAATGATCGAGGCTTTTGTTGAAAAGCATAGCCTTGTGGTTGATGATCGAAGCATAGTCTATTTCGGCATAGCTTTGTGTATAGCGTTACCTCGCGAGCCTCACACCCCGGTATGAGCCAAAAACGGGACAAGGGAAGGCAGAGAGTGTACACGTTTCTTTCTAGCTAGAAGTGGTATCAGGGTTTTGCAAGCCCTGACATTTTACTTATGTGGATGATAGATTTCAAGGCCTCGGATTTATTGGTCGATTGTGACCATTTTATAGGTTCAATAGGACCGGAAAGCGTGTATTCAGGCATAACTAATCCATTAAAGTATTTGTGGACCAGCCCTGCAGTATCCAAGGGTTCGCTAGCGTCCGAATCCTGAGACATTGCTAGAGTGTCTCGAATCGGCTAGGAGATCGTTCCTAGCCTTGACTCATGATGGGAATCCAACTTCCAATACGACACCATGCGGTTTTGATTATAGAACTAGTACGGCGACATAGTAGGATGGGGTACTATGCCGTTTATGATTGATACATTATAATTGAAATGTTTTTGAAACATATATACACTAATAATAATATCAAATCCGTTTTTATCGTATCAAGCATTTTTGACCATTATAAGGTAAAACTCTATCCTCCGGTTTGCGTTGCATTGTGTGATGGGACTTGAGTCTTATAACGGTTTCATTTTTCTAAAAAGCGTTGCGTTGTTTAACGATTTATTCTATTTATGCACTGGTAATCCAATGGAGTAAACCCGTTCCGCGTTAGCGGTGTGGTCCTGTGATTAGCCTTATTATTAGACAAGTCATGAAAGATTTCTCATACCAGTCCCACGACTGACCTGTAGTTTGTTTCACTTTGCAAACTCGGGTGCCCTCTTTTCCACACGGGCAGTCGAGTAGCTTATTTTGCAGATATATTGAGCAGGATTCTTGATCAAAGCTTAAAGCTGTGTCTAGAGCATTGATAGACTTCCACTGTGTTAGTTATATTTCCGCTATGCAGTATATTACATTTATTGTAAATTATCTTCCGCTGTATTTTATCGATGTACTCTGATATATTCTGTACTATGATGTAACATTATTATAATGTTTATAAAAGTCCGCTGTTATTTGTTCTGATGTGTTGTATGCCCAGAGTTAGTGCATTCGACAATTTCCAACTTTTGGATTAGACCTGTGTGATTTATGGTCGATTCAAAGGGCGGGGATTTTCGGGTCATTACATGTGGTATAAGAGCTCTGGTTAGCTCAAATCTTTAGGGTACAACCCGTTAGAACAGAATAAAAGGCTCATCAAAGGTAGGATTAGTAATGTCCTATAAAAGAATACTCATTAGAGATAGGATCAGTAATATCCTAGAATGAGGAAAACTCGTTAGAGAAGGGGTTAGAAATGCCCTAGAATGAGTTGGGAGTGACATGCTTATAATTAACGTATTTGTGATTATATAATCCGATCTTAGAAAATATAATTTTTGAATATATAAAAGTTATATATAATCAACAAATTGGTTAATGATTGTGTTGTGTGATTATTCGTTCAACTAATAAAATTATTGAAACCAATAAAAAATTAAAATTGAGTCGGTTAGTTAAACAATTTTTAGCTTCGTTCCTTTTCAAGGACGAAAAGACTTTAAGTGGGGGAGATTGAACAACCCGGAGAATCAGAACCAATTTAAAAATTTATTTTAAGAAATTTTAAATGGAAAACGCATCAAAAAAAATTTCTATTATAAAATTAAATTCTATTAAAAAAAACAACAAAACAAAATAAAAATATCCATTGCTTGATGATTACATTTTTTTAATGTAAATAAATCATTAAATAAGATTCATTGTTTGGAAATGTTTTTATATTAAAATTTACATTTTTAATGTAAATGAATCATTAAATAAAAATCATTGTTTGAAAATGTTTTTCACATTAAAGGTTACATCTTTAATGTAAATGGATCAATAAAAATGATCATTATTTGAAATGAAAATAAATTAACATAAAAATTCACATTTTTGTGGTATACGTAAAAATGACCATTGTTTGAAATTAAAATGATTACATTTTTAATGTAATAAAAGAATGATTAAAAAGATTACATTTTTTTGATCAAAAGGGTTAATAGTTTAATAGAAATGTGTTTACATGAAAAGAACATTTTTTTATGAAATATGATATTTAACTATGTGTTTTGAAATATAAAAGTTGCACAAATTAACAATAAGAGAAAATGAATCAAACATTCATTTTTCCTTTATTTCCCTTTCTCTTTACTTTTGAAATATGAATGAAAAATAAGTGTGGTCCCATCATACCTAGTCAGATAATTAAATTTCATTTGTCACCTACTACATTTGTAGAGACAAGCAAAAATCAAATATATATAACTAAATAAAAAGTACACACACACACACACACACACACACACACACACACACACACACATATATATATATATATATATATATATATATATATATATATTGTCTCCACTATAAAATGTCCTAAACTCCCCTAAAACCCTATTTCCCAAACGTAGCCGCCGCCCCCTTCTATTTTCAATGGTAGAAAAGCTTCAAACTTTCTTCGATTCTCTCTCTCAACCTATTCTATTATTCAAGATGATACCAAAGCGGAAATTAAAGAGAAAGGAATGATCTTCGAATCTATACAGACGAAATGGGTTCTTCGGTGAACAACATCTGCAAGGAGGAAGATGTGTTATCAGCAACAACGTTTCTTTAAAACGTGATTAAGGTTAATAAAGGGAAAGGATTTATTTAATTAATTTAATTTATGTAATTCAATTTTGTAAAAACTATAACTTGTTCATATGAAAACGAAATTCAGAAAGATGCGTTGGAATCCTTGAATCGAGATCTACATCTTAGAAGAGACCGCAGAATTTTTGGAGCATTCTACAATTTTAGAAGAAACAAAAAGCAAAGTGAGATTTCTGAATTTTAAAATAAATTTTGTTTATAATCAATTGCGATGTGAAATTCATTTATGTGTTGTCTAAAATTTGAATTGATTGTATGTGATTGTGATTAACGACTAGATTGAATTGTGTATATCCGAAAAATGTACATGTTTAATAAAAACATGTTTGGACAAACAAAATCATATTTTTATTTTAAATACGAATCATTAAGATTTGGGTAGACAATAAAAATCCTATTTTTATTGTACATGTGAATTAGAAAAATATTCATGTTTGTTAAGAAGTTGTTTATACCATAAAAATCCTATTTTTATTGTACATGTGAGATTTCTTTTTTTTATATATAATTATAATCAATTAATTATTATCGTGTTTAGGAATTCTTACATGTACGTGAATTGATTTAAATCGTTTGATGTTGTTTGTTGATCTGTTGTGTTTACATGAATGATAGGATTGAACAAAATTTGTTATACAATAAAATAATTCTTTTATTGTATATATATTGATAATAAAATTGGTAAATTTGTTATGCAATAAAATAATTCATTTATTTTATATGTTGATAATAGAAATGTGAAAGAATTTGTTCTACATATAAAACTCTCTTTATTTGAACGTATGTAAGCATAAGATATGTTATGAAAATAAAAATCATATTTTTATTTGACATTTATGAGCATAGGCATTGTATACATAAAAGTGTTGAAACATAAAAAGATTACATTTTTATGTAAAGTACGAATTGTGAAAAATATACATTGTCTAAATAAAAATGTCCTTTTGTTGAATTAGAAATGTTAAATATAAAACCTACAAGTTGGCAAAATCATCTTTTTATTTTATCACTAGAATTATAAACATGAACATATGACAAAATTATCTTTTTATTCTGTCACTTGAATTTGAAAACATGTATGTAGACAAAATTGTCATTTTAGTTAAAAATGACATGTTAGAATTAAATTGTCATTTTAGTTAAAAATGACATGCTAGAATTAAATTGTCATTTTAGTTAAAAATGTCATGTTAGAAGTAAATTGTCATTTTAGTTAAATATGTCATGTTAGAAGTAAATTGTCATTTTATTTAAAATACGTTCATGTTACATGAAAATTCCATCTTATTAGATAAAGTTATGTAAAATGAAAATGTCATCTTATTAGATAAAGCTATGTAAAATAAAATGGTCATTTAGTTATGAATTGTTATGTCAAATAAAATTGTCATTTAGTTATGAATTGTTATGTCAAATAGGAAGTGTAAGCAAATAAAATTATAATTTTTGTTTGTTAAGTTAAATTAGAAATTATAAACAAATAAAATTAACATTTTATTTGTTATGTGGAATAGAAGAATGTACACAAAGAAAATATTCCTTTTGTTCGTCATTAGAAACATAGTAAATGTGTGCGAATAAAATTCTTCTTTTATTTGACATCAGAAACATTAGAACTATATTTAGGAAATATGCTGAAACATTAAAATTACATTTTAAATGTTAAATATGAGTTATGTAAAATATACATTGTATAAATAAAATGGTTGAAACATTAAATTTCACATTTTTAATGTAAAGAATGATTTATGTAAATTATTCATAGTATGGATAAAACTAGTGAAACGTTAAAAATTCACATTTTTAATGTAAAGATAAAATATATGTAAATATTCATATATGAAATAAAATTAGTGAAACATTAAAATTTCACAATTTTAATGTAATGCAAGAAACTAGGAAAAGATTTAACATTAAAAATTACATTTTATTGTAGCATTGTTTTCAATAAAAAGAGTAGAATTAAAAGGAATATTTTTATTGTCATCTTAGTTATAATAAAAAGGGTAGAATTAAAAGATATATTTTTATGGTCATTTTAGATACAACAAAATGAGTAAAATAGAAAGATATGTTTTTGTTGCAATAAAAAGATTAGATATTAAAGATCATGTTTTTATTTTCACTTTGTTTAAAATAAAAAGAAGTAACACGAAAGATTATATTTTTATTGATCATTGTTTTAAATAAAAAGATTGAACAACAAAAAATTACGTTTTTATAAATTAGATAATGGTAAAAACAAAAATAACATTTTTGTTAAGGAGATTTGAGTTATAAAAGTTGAAACCAAAATTGTCATTTTATCAAGTCATAAAAGTTGAAACCAAATTTGTCACTTTTATCGAATTATAATTGTTGAAACCAAATTTGTCACTTTTGTCAAATGTAATGGTTGAAACAAAATTGGCCTTTTGTCAAAATAAAATTGTTGAAGAAAAAATGAACATTTTTGTCAAATTAGAATTGTTGAAACAAAAATGAACATTTTTGACAAATTAAAATAGTTGAATTAGAAATATACATTTTTATCAAAATATACATTTTTTGTCAAAAAGATTGGTTGAAACAAATACATCATAATTGTTGAAACCAAATAGCTGAGATGAAAAGAATATTTTTATCGAAATATATTAGTGAAACAAAAATGTACATTTTGTCAAATGAAGATGGTTGAAAACAAAGATTTCATTTTTGGTTAAATAAAAGAGTTAAACACAAATACCATGTTTGATTAAATAGGTTTGTGTTACAACAAAAATATTCATTTTGTAAAAATAGAATTGTCAACAAAATGGATGTATCACTTTTTATACATTTTGTTGAAATATAATATATATGCAAATATAAGAATCATTTTTATTTGCATAACATACATTAGAATTTATATGCAAATTTAAGAATCATATTATTGGTCAAAACATACATTAGAACTGTATGTAAATTAAAGTGACACTTTATTGTTAAATTATACAATAAATGCGAATCCAAGTGACATTTGTTATCAAATTTTACATTAAAACTTGTGTACAGAATAAAAAGGCATTTCATATGTTATGATTTGAAAGTATATATACAAATAAAATATTTATTTTTATTTGTTAAAGTTTAAAATAGAAATTTGTAAACAAATAAAGGAAAATGAAAATTATCTTTTTATTTGTCATCAACAATAATAACAAGTAAATAAATTACATTTTATTAAACATTAGAAACATGTGGGAAAATTATGCGAATAAAAATACATACATTAGATTTTGGGTTATTGTGGATGGTGTCTTAAATAACACTGTTCTTAAACCCCGTATGAAAGGAATAAATCTTTGAATTAAGATTATTAGAGTTTCTAATTGTATTTAGTAATTGGAATAAAGTGATATGTGAATTGGGTTTATCGTGAACTATGTTTTAAACGACATTTGTTCTTCAACCCAATTAACAGTGAAAATATAATTTGGAATTTATAAACCTCTCATTAAGATTTGAAAATTTCCAAAGTCAAATTTTCCAATTTAATATATTAAATTGGAATTGAGTAGAAATTCGATTTGATAATAATGTAGATTGGCATCTGTACAAAATGGACTGTTACTATATATGGAATTTAAAAGGCTTTGTCGTTATTCCGTTTATATTAGCGGTCTGATCCGGAAATTTATATCGGTTATATATTGGTTTGATTTCTGTGAAAATTCAATATTTATTGGAAAATGATTTTGGATTTATCGTGAACTGTGTTTTAAATGACATTGGTTCTTTAACCCAGTTATAGATAAGATTAATTTCTTAAAAGTTGAATAATCATAAAGTAATGATTTTTGATATAAAAATCAAATTGGAGTTTTATTGAATCTTTAAAAAGAAGAATAAAGAATAAATTTAAAAGAATTTATCTTTGATGAAATTGATGTGAATCTTTCCCTTTTAATATGAATATTTTATAAAAAGAATATTCTGAATTGGAATGAGGCGTATGATGTGTGTTGATAGCCCTTGATTTTTGATTATAAAAGACGCGAGTTATTCGGAAAGACCGTGTTTAACCCATTCTGAATGATTACTACGACGACTAAAAGTCAAAGACATTGAAGACGGTGATTGAAGACCGGTGATCTTCTCATCGAATGGGCGACTACTGATGCCCTGAACTGGGTCGCTCCTAGGAAAGGGTTAAAGTGGTAGTTGTCCGGACGTACTTGTTGATTGCCCGGATATGCGAGCACGTCTCTTCCGTATTGGACATACGGGACGAGGAATAAGGTGTCTCCGGTTTCATTCAGACCGGACTTGTAAATGGATGTGTGTCTGACATTGGATTTCATTCCATGTAAATCAAATCGATTTCTATTTAATATATATCTGTGGTGGCGGAGAATTTATTCTCTTGCTTAACACCTTTCTCTGAGACGCACGAGCTTAGAGGTTATATATTGGTAGTATCGATCGCATGGCGTGAATTGTCAATGTGGCATGCCAAGATGCAAATGGGCGAGGCTTTTGTTGAAAAGCAGAGCCTTGTGGTTGATGATCAAAGCATAGGCTATTTCAGCATAGCTTTGTGTATAGCGTTACCTCGCGAGCCTCACACCCCGGTATGAGTCAAAAACGGGACAAGGGAACGCAGGGAGTGCACATGTTTCTTTCTAGCTAGAAGTAGTATCAGGGTTTTGCAAGCCCTGACATTTCACTTATGTGGATGATGGATTTCAAGGCCTCGGATTTATTGGTCGATTGTGACCATTTTATAGGTTCAATAGGACCGGAAAGCGTGTGTTCAGGCATAACTAATCCACTAAAGTATTTGTGGACCGACCCTGCAGTATCTAAGGATTCGCCAGCGTCCGAATCCTGAGACATTGCTAGAGTGTCTCGAATCGGTTAGGAGATCTTCCCTAGCCTTGAATCATGATGGAAGTCCAACTTCCAATACGACACCATGCGGTTTTGATTATAGAACTAGTACGGCGGCATAGGAGGATGGGGTACTATGCTGTCTATGATTGATACATTATGATTGAAACATTATGATTGAAATATTTCTGAAACATATATACACTAATAATAATATCAAATCCTTTTTTATCATATAAAGCATTTTTGACCATTATAAGGCAAAACTTTATCCTCCGTTTTGCGTTGCATTACGTGATGGGACTTGAGTCTTATAATGGTTTCATTTTCTAAAAAGCATTGCATTGTTTAACGATTTATTTTATTTATGCACTGGCAATCCAATGGAGTAAACCCGTTCCGCATTAGCGGCGTGGTCCTGTGATTAGCCTTAATATCAGATAAATTAGGAAAGATTTCTCATACCATTCCCACAATTGACCTGTAGTTTGTTTCACTTTGCAAACTCGGGTGCCCTCTTTTCCACATGGGCAGTCGAGTAGCTTATTTTGCAGATATATTGAGCAGGATTCTGGATCGAAGCTTAAAGCTGTGTCCAGAGCATTGATAGATTTCCGCTGTGTTAGTTTATATTTCCGCTGTATTTTATCGATGTACTCTGATATTTTCTGTACTCTTATGTAACATTATTATAATGTTTATAAAAGTCTGTTGTTATTTGTTCTGATGTGTTGAACGCCCAGAGTTAGTGCATTCGAGAATTCCCAACTTTTGGATTAGACATGTATGGTTTATGGTCGATTCAAGGAGCGGGGATTTTCGGGTCATTACTTGTGGTATCAGAGCTCCGTTTAGCTCAAATCTTTGGGGTACAACTCGTTAGAACTGAACAAACGGATCATCAGAGGTAGGATTAGTAATGTCCTATAAAAGAATACCCATTAGAGATAGGATCAGTAGTATCCTAGAATGAGGAAAACTCGTTAGAGAAGGGGTTAGAAATGCCCTAGAATGAGTTGAGAGTGACATGTTTATAATTAACGTATTTGTGATTATATAATCCGATCTTAGAAAATATAATTTTTGAATACATAAAAGTTATATATAATCAACAAATTGGTTCATGATTGTGTTGTGTGATTATTCATTCAACTAATAAAATTATAAAAACTAATAAAAAATTAAAATTGATTCGGTTAGTTAAACAAATTTTAGCTTCGTTCCTTTTTGAGGACGAAAAGACTTTAAGTGGGGGAGATTGTAACAACCCGGAAAATCAGAACCAATTTAAAATTTTATTTTAAGAATTTTTTTATGGAAAACGCATCTGAAAAAAATTCTATTATTAAATTAAATTATATTAGAATAAACAACAAAACAAAATAAAAATATCCCTTGCTTGATGATTACATTTTTTTAATGTAAATGAATCATTAGTTTGGAAATGTTTTTATATTAAAATTTACATTTTAATGTAAATGAATCATTAAATAAAACTCATTGTTTGGAAATGTTTTCACATTAAAGGTTACATCTTTAATGTAAATTGATCATTAAAAATGATCATTATTTGAAATGAAAATAAGCTAACATAAAAATTCACATTTTTGTGGTATACGTAAAAATGTCCATTGTTTGAAATTAAAATGATTACATTTTTAATGTAATAAAAGAATGATTAAAAATATTACATTTTTTTTATTATAATGGTTCATAGTTTAACAGAAATGTGTTTACATGAAAAGTACATTTTTTGATGAAATATGATATTTAATTATGTGTTTTGAAATATAAAAAGCTGCACAAATTAACAATCAGAGAAAATGAATCAAACATTCATTTTTCCTTTATTTCCGTTCCTCTTTACTTTTGAAATTTGAATGAAAAATAAGTGTGGTTCCATCATGCCTAATCTGCTAATTAAATTTCATTTGTCACCTACTACATATGTAGAGACAAGTAAAAATCAAATATATATAACTAAATAAAAAGTACACACACACACACACACACAAACACACACACAAACACACACACACACACACACACACACACACACACACACACACATATATATATATATATATATATTGTCTCTACTATAAAATGTCCTAAACTCCCCTAAAACCCTATTTCCCAAACGTAGCCGCCGCCCCTTTCTATTTTCAATGGCAGAAAAGCTCTTAACTTTCTTCGATTCTCTCTCTCAACCTATTCTATAATTCAAGATGATATCAAAGCAGAAATTAAAGAGAAAGGAATGATCTTCGATTCTATACGGACGAAATGGGTTCTTCGGTGAACAACATTTGGAAGGAGGAAGATGTATTATCAGCAACAACGTTTCTTTAAAACGTGATTAAGGGAAATAAAGGGAAAGGATTTATTTAATTAATTTAATTTATGTAATTCAATTTTGTAAAAACCATAACTTGTTCGCATGAAAACGAAATTCAGAAATTTCAGATATGTTGGAATCCTTGAATCGAGATCTACATTTTAGAAGGGACCGCATAATTTTTGGTGCATTCTACAATTTTAGAAGAAACAAAAAGCAAAGTGAAATTTCTGAATTTTAAAATAAAATTTGTTTATTATCGATTGCGTTGTGAAATTCATTTATGTTTTGTCTAAATTTTGAATTGATTGTATGTGATTATGATTAATGATTAGATTGAATTGTGTATATCAGAAAAATGTACATGTTTAATAAAAACATGCTTGGACAAACAAAATCATATTTTTTTTTAAATATGAATCAATAAGATTTGGGTGGACAATAAAAATCCTATTTTTATTGTACATGTGAATTAGAAAAATATTCATGTTTGTTAAGAAGTTGTTTATACCATGAAAATCCTATTTTTATTGTACATGTGAGATTTCATTTTTTTTATAATTATAATCAATTAACTATTATCATGTTTAGGAATTCTTACATGTACGTGATTTGATTTAAATCGTTTGATGTTGTTTGTTGATCTGTTGTGTTTACATGAATTATAGGATTGAACAAAATTTGTTATACAATAAAATAATTCTTTTATTGTATATATGTTGATAATAAAATTGGCAAATTTGTTATACAATAAAATAATTCATTTATTTTATATGTTGATAATAGAAATGGGTGAAAATTTGTTCTACATATAAAACTCTCTTTATTTGTACAAATGTAAGCATTAGATATGTTAGGAAAATAATAATCATATTTTTATTTGACATTTATGAACATAGGCATTGTATACATAAAAGTGTTGAAACATAAAAAGATTACATTTTTATGTAAAGTATGAATTGTGAAAAATATACATTGTCTAAATAAAAATGTCCTTTTGTTGAATTAGAAATGTTAAATATAAAACATACAAGTTGGCAAAATCTTCTTTTTATTTTATCACCAGAATTATTAACATGTACATATGACAAAATTATCTTTTTATTTTGTCACTTGAATTTGAAAACATGTATGCAGACAAAATGGTCATTTTAGTTAAAAATGACATGTTAGAATTAAATTGTCATTTTAGTTTAACATGACATGCTAGAATTAAATTGTCAATTTAGTTAAAAATGACGTGTTAGAATTAAATTGTCATTTTAGTTAAAAATGTCATGTTAGAAGTAAATCGTCATTTGATTTAAAATATGTTCATGTTACATGAAAATGTCATCTTATTAGATAAAGTTATGTAAAATGAAAATGTCATCTTATTAGATAAAGCTATGTAAAATAAAATGGTCATTTAGTTATGATTTGTTATGTCAAATAAAATTGTCATTTGGTTATGAATTGTTATGTCAAACAGGAAGTGTAAGCAAATAAAATTATAATTTTTGTTTGTTAAGTTAAATTAGAAATTTTAAACAAATAAAATTAACATTTTATTTGTTATGTGGAATAGAAGAATGTATACAAAGAAAATATTCCTTTTGTTTGTCATTAGAAACATAGTAAATGTATGTGAATAAAATTCTTCTTTTATTTGACGTCAGAAACATTAGAACCATATTTACGAAATATGCTGAAACATTAAAATTACATTTTAAATGTAAAATATGAGTTATGTAAAATATACATTGTATAGATAAAATGGTTGAAATGTTAAAATTCACAATTTTAATGTAAAGAATGATTTATGTAAATTATTCATAGTACGGATAAAACTAGTGAAACATTAAAAATTCGCATTTTTAATGTAAAGATAAAATATATGTAAATATTCATATATGAAATAAAATTAGTGAAACTTTAAAAATTCACATTTTTAATGTAATGCAAGAAACTAGGAAAAGATTTAACATTTAAAATTACATTTTTATTGTAGCATTGTTTTCAATAAAAAAAACAGAATTAAAAGGTATATTTTTATTGTCATTTTAGTTATAATAAAACGGGTAAAAATAAAAGATATATTTTTATGGTCATTTTAGATAAAACAAAAAGAGTAAAATAGAAAGATATGTTTTTGTTGCAATAAAAAGATTAGATATTAAAGATCATTTTTTTATTTTCACTTTGTTTAGAATAAAAAGAAGTAAAAGATTATATTTTTATTGATCATTGTTTTCAATAAAAAGATAGAACAACAAAAAATTACATTTTTATAAATTAGATAAGGATTAAAACAAAAATAGCATTTTTGTTAAGGAGATTTGAGTTATAAAAGTTGAAACCAAAATTATCATTTTATCAAGTCATAAAAGTTGAAACTAAATTTGTCACTTTTATCGAATTATAATAGTTGAAACCAAATTTGTCACTTTTGTTAAATGTAATAGTTGAAACCAAATTTGTCACTTTTGTCAAATGTAATGGTTGAAACAAAATTGGCCTTTTTGTCAAAATTTAACTGTTGAAGCCAAAAATGAATATTTTAGTCAAATTAAAATTGTTGAAACAAAAATGAACATTTTTGACAAATTAAAATAGTTAAATTAGAAATATACATTTTTATCAAAATGTACATTTTTGTCAAAATGTACATTTTTGTCAAAAAGATTGGCTTAAACAAATACATCATATTTGTTGAAACCAAATAGCTGAGATGAAAAGAATATTTTTGTCAAAATATATTAGTGAAACAAAAATGTACAGTTTGTCAAATTAAGATGGTCGAAAACAAAGATTTCATTTTTGGTTAAATAAAAGAGTTAAACACAAATAGCATTTTTAGCTAAATAGGTTTGTGTTACAACAAAAATATTCATTTTGTAAAAATAGAATTGTCAACAAAATGGATGTATCACTTTTTATACATTTTGTTGAAATATAATTTATATGCAAATATAAGAATCATTTTTATTTGCATAACATACATTAGAATTTATATGCAAATATAAGAATAATATTATTGGTCAAAACATACATTAGAATAGTATGTAAATTAAAGTGACACTTTATTGTTAACTTATACAATAGAATTTGTATGCGAATCCAAATGACATTTGTATTGTCAAATTTTATATTAGAACTTGTGTATAGAATAAAGATGTAATAACCAGGAAATCCGAGCCAATTTAAATTTTTTATTTTGGCAATTTTAGTGAAAATTTGAACCTTTAGCCAAATTGAACCAAATAGTGAAATGTATTGAAATTTAGTCGCATTGGCATGCATATACATGTACTTACATTGAACAGGTCATAGCAAGGAGGCTAGAGAAGAGGAATAAAATTGTTTGCCCGACAAATAGGTACATATTTATTGTATTTCTTGGGTTTTTGATGATTTTATGAGCCGATTGGCTAGCCGCTTGACTGTTTCTTTTTCTTTTTTTGGATTGTTGAGGGCCATGGGAGGCTATTTGAAATATCCCAAAGCTCCCGGTGTAGGGGAGGTTATGGCGAAATTTTTCAAAAATTTAGGGTGTTAGCCAAATTTTTGAAAAATTTGAAAAGTTCTTAGAAACTGAAAAGTTGAAGAACTTAAGCCGTAAAGAAAATAATGAAAGTTGAGTTGATTAGTTAAACAACTTTCGGCTTCGTTCCTTTTCGGGGACGAAAAGTTTTAAGTAGGGGTGATTGTAATAACCCGGAAATCCCAGCCAATTTAAATTTTTTATTTTGGCAATTTTTGCGAATTTTGATTATTTAAAATGGATTATTTTAAATAAGAACGACGAGAAATTTATTCTGAATAGAATTTGAAGGTATATATTTATTTGAATTGTCATTGAATATAAATATTTTATTTTAATTATAAAAGGAATTGAAAATGGCGCGGTAGTTTGAAAATTCGATTTCAAAGTTCAAATGAATGTACAGGATTCAAAATAAAACGGATTTTAGTGAAACCAAAAATATTAGAATCTATTTGAGAATATCTTCCCAACGAATCCGAAAAATTAAAATTTCATAGCGGGAATCAAAAGATATGTCCAGTTGAAAATTCAGAATAGTCGCTATGGAATTCTGGCCCTTAAAAATGGAATGATATCCGGAAAGCTCTGTATCCGTATTTCTCTTTCAGTTGTGTATTGTATTATTTTTCCGCTGCTATGTAAGGTATTGTAATCTCTGATATTTGTCAAATGTATTTTATTCATTTATACTCTGTAATATTCTTGTATTCTAATGGAATTATTGTAATCAACAATGTAATGCTCTTCTGTTTGCGTTCTGATTCGTCTTGTCCTCAAAACAATCAGGGGTTTCGAACGGTCTTGGTCGCTTTATCTATCGATTCGGATCGAGCGGAATTCCCGATCGAGCGAGCGAATTTTATTTGAAACTATACATACAAATAAAATATTTCTTTTTATTTGTTAAAGTTTAAAATAGAAATTTGTATACAAATAAAGGAAAATGAAAATTATCTTTTTATTTGTCATCAGCAATAATAACATGTAAATAAACTACATTTTATTAGACATTAGAAACATGTAGGAAAATTATGCGAGTAAAATACATTTTTATTCGACATTAGGAATATAATAACATGTTTGTTCATTATCGTCAACATGTTAACAGAAATTAAATTGGTTAAATTCATTAACCAATTATTTATTTAGATGAATTGTTGTTGGTTGAAAACCCCACACGGGTACTGGGATGATATTTGATATACACTAGTCCCAATATTTAGTTGTATGTCGATCGATGGATTGACAGGCTACAATGAGCGTTATGTATTCATTTTAATGCTCATACAATTGTAAATTTCACTCTGGATGTGAACTGATTGTTTAATGATTATTTATCATTATTGTCGTGTGCATGCGATATATGAAATCCGTATAATCGAAATTGTATGGTAACTGATTGGGTCGCATTTCGATTCAGAATATCTTTTATATAAAGAACACTGTAATATAGAGAATACTTTAAATAAAGAATACTTTAAAATAAAGAATATTGTTCTATAAAGGATATTTTACATAAAGAATCTTTTTATAGAATAAAATGATGATTTCTATGCCCTTTTTGGATGGTCAAAAGATAAAAATATATTTTTATCGAAATAAACTAGTTATTAACTAGGAATAAATCTTTTAAGTTAAGATTTAATGAAGTCTTCCAATTTATTTAATATTTAATTGGAATTAAATAAAAGAATTAGATTTTGGGTTGCCGTGGATGGTGTCTTAAATAACACTGTTCTTAAACCCCGTATGAAAGGAATAAATCTTTGAATTAAGATTATTAGAGTTTCCAGTTGTATTTAGTAATTGGAATAAAATGATATGTGAATTGGGTTTATCATGAACTATATTTTAAACGACATTTGTTCTTTAACCCAATTAACAGTGAAAATATTATTTGGAATTTATAAACCTCTCATTAAGATTTGAAAAGAAAATTTCCAAAGTAAAATTTTCCAATTTAATATATTAAATTAGAATTAAGTGGAAATTCGATTTGATAATAATCGAGATAGGCTTCTGTAAAAGAGGACTACTACTATATATGGAATTTAAAAGGCATTGCCGTTATTCCATTTATATTAGGAGTCTGATATGGAAATTTATATCGATTATATATTGATTTGATTTTTGTGAAAATTCCATATTTAATGGAAAATTATTTTGAGTTTATCGTGAACTGTGATTTATATGACATTGGTTCTTTAACCCAGTTATAGATAAGATTAAGTTCTTAAATTTGAATAATCATAAAGTAATGATTTTTGATATAAAAATCAAATTGGAGTTTTATTGAATCTTTAAAAAGAAGATTAAAGAACAAATTTAAAAGAATTTATCTTTGATAAAATTGATGTGAATCTTTCCCTTTTAATATGAATATTTTACTAAAAGTATATTCTGAATTGGAATGAGGCGTATGATGTGTATTATAGCACTTGATTTTTTATTACAAAATACGCGAGGTATTCGGAAAGACCGGGTTTAACCCATTTTGAATAATTACTACGATGATTAAAAGTCAAAGACATTGAAGACGGTGATTGAAGACTGGCGATCTTCACATCGAATGGGCGATTACTGATGCCCTGAACTGGGTCACTCCTAGGAAAGGGTTAAAGTGGTAGTTGTCCGGACGTACTTGTTGATTGTGCGGATATGCGAGCACCTCTCTTCCGTGTTGGACATACGGGACGAGGAATAAGGTGTCTCTGGTTTCGTTCAGACCCAGAACGGACTTGTAAATGGATGTGTGTCTGACATTGGATTTCATTCCATGTAAATTAAATCAATTTCTATTTAATATATGTCTGTGGTGGCGGAGAATTTATTCTCTTTCTTAACGCCCTTCTCTGAGACGCACGAGCTCAAAGGTTATATATTGGTAGTTATCGATCGCATGGCGTGAATTGTCAATATGGCATGCCAAGATGCAAATGATCGAGGCTTTTGTTGAAAAGCAGAGCCTTGTGGTTGATGATCAACACATAGCCTATTTTGGCATAGCTTTCCGTATAGCGTTACCTCGTGAGCCTCACACCCCGGTATGAGTCAAAAATGGGACAAGGGAACGCAGGGGGTGCATACGTTCCTTTCTAGCTAGAAGTGGTATCAGGTTTTTGCAAGCCCTGACATTTTACTTATGTGGATGATGGTTTTCGAGGCCTCGGATTTATTGGTCGATTGTGACCATTTTATAAGTTCAATAGGACCAGGAAGCGTGTGTTCAGGCATAACTAATCCACTAGAGTATTTATGGGCCGACCCTGCAGTATCCAAAGGTTTTCCAGCATCCGAATCCTGAGACATTGTTAGAGTGTCTCAAGTCGGTTAGGAGATCGTCCCTAGCCTTGACTCATGATGGAAATCAACTTCCAATATGACACCATGCGGTTTTGATTGTAGAACTAGTACAGCGACATAGTAGGATGGGGTACTATGCCGTCTATGATTGATACATTATGATTGAAATGTTTTTGAAACATATATACACTAATAATAATATCAAATCCATTTTTATCGTATCAAGTATTTTTGACCATTATAAGTTAAAACTCAATCCTCCGGTTTGCGTTGCATTGTGTGATGGGACTTGAGTCTTATAATGGTTTCATTTTTCTAAAAAGCATTGAGTTTTTTAATGATTTATTTTATTTATGCACCGGTAATCCAATGGAGTAAACTCGTTCCCCGTTAGCGGTGTGGTCATGTGATTAGCCTAATTATTAGACAAGTTAGGAAAGATTTCTCATACCAGTCCCATGACTGACTTGTAGTTTGTTTCACTTTGCAAACTCGGGTGCCCTCTTTTCCACACGGGTAGTCGAATAGCTTATTTTGCAGATATATTGAGCAGGTTTCTGGATCGAAGCTTAAAGTTGTGTCCAGAGCATTGATAGACTTCGGCTGTGTTAGTTTATATTTCCGCTGTGTAGTGTATTACATTTATTCTAAATTATCTTCCGCTGTATTTTATCGATGTACTCTGATATATTCTGTACTCTGATGTAACATTATTATAATGTTTATAAAAGTCTGCTGTTATTTTTTCAGATATGTTGTATGCCCAGAGTTAGTGCATTCGAGAATTTCCAGCTTTTGGGTTAGACTTGTATGGTTTATGGTCGATTCAAAGGGCGGGGATTTTCGGGTCATTACAGATTTCATTCAAACAGGCATGCGTGAATGACATAAACATTGTCATACTTACAAACCTCATTAACCTAAGTCGTGCGATTTAAACAACACTAACATCTACAAGCACAAATCATCACAAAATCAAGATCTCGATGCTGGAAAGGGATAACGACAAAGACAAGGACAAAACAACATCAAACTCCCAAAATAATGGCTATAAACAACGAGATGCATTGCTCTGCGGCTAGAGCACAAACCAATCTCTATGATCTTTTAATTAACCATATCATGGTAACATAATTCTCAATCTCATGTTACAAACACTGTTGGTGTTATTGGAGGTTCCCATATCACCATCTCTTCTATGAAAGAAATTGCAATGAGAAAAGAGACCTACTACAAAACTGCTTCTCATTGAAATCCACCTAATATTGTCTAAAGACAAAATGGATAAGTGAAATTATAGAAAGTAGCTCTATGAGACAACACACAAGAACAACAAGATGAATCAAATATGATGCGATACTAAATGATGGTTACGCCACCAGTCAAGCAAAGGATTAAATTCCCGCATCATGAGACAAACCTACTCATAATTTATGTTCTAAATAGTTCATACGTCTACGTGGGCAGTTAAAGCATAGATTCTCGAACTCAAGAACTAACATTATGAAAAAGACTTGCTGCAAAATCTCCAAAGCTGGTCAAACAAGTGACTATACAAGTCCGCGTAAAACATGGATGCCTCTAAGGTCTCATCAAGATTCTCCTCAGAAAAACCATCCAAAGATAACTTAATCTTCAACTCTGAAACGACGATCGCCTTTGAAAGAACCTATTATAACAAGGTATATCAAAGGCAGATGCAACACAAACAAAAACCTATTCTAAGATCTCGAAGCGACTGGCAGGTGCAAGTCCAACTGCCTTGAAAAATTTTCTTAGCGCTAAAGCAACGAGACCATTTTGCTCGATCTGATCCAACCAAGTGATCTCTACCTAAGGAGGAGGCTTAAATGGTGTGAGTAGGATCGAATATTGAAACAAGGTATTACAGGCCAAGAAATGGTCAAAGATATTAGATCCTGGAGTATTATTGAGGCAAGATCTAATGCGCAAACAAGCTCAAAAAGAGGAGACGAGGCGTAAACAAAGAAAGAAAAGAAGGATAGAGATATGGTTTGGCAAGATGAGGAAGGAAGGACGTAAGGAGGAAATTAAGGGGGGAAATTGGACGCAACTTTTATGGTTGAGTCCTATGTCCAAATTGTACCAAACCGTCCTAGCGTAGCACTAAACTGTCAACTACTAAATGGGCTGTGGACAAAAGTTGAACCTTGGCCTTATTAGGCCGGATCAAAATATTAATCATCCCGCGTCTTCTTTTAAAATTTGATGCAATCCGAAAAAAAATTATCCCCATTACCGCGGTATTTAAAGACCATAGTTAAACTCTGAACCAACTCCTAGAATTTATAGTCAACAACGATGCTGCGACTACGTAATGAACGAATTCCAAAAATAATTCAGCTAGAAATCTGTAATATAAACTAAAACAGATTTTCCCCTAACCTAGCTGCAACAAACAGACGATTTACAAAATAAAATACCCTAAAAATCAAGATGAAGGATTTTCCTTAGCCTTTCCGAAGAATTTTTTTTTTTTTTTGAAAAATGGAATTAAATATAAACTAACGGTTTTGTATTTATAAATCCAATTTACTATTACTATTATTATGCATTATAGTTTATATTTCAAACTGGGAAAAACTTTTCATGTTCAAAAATGTTGGAGTTTTAAAATCTTGAGCATTAATTGTGATAATTTCAATAAATTATCCAATATATATAGGAAGAGGGATACTAAAAATCAGAAGGAATAGATATTTATTATTCTTAAGTTTAGTGGCCTATTCCTTGTCATTTCCAATTTCATTTTTCCTACAAATCGAATTCTATTTATTATAATTACACAATAGCAAAAAAAATTAAAACGCGAATATATTAAAAATTCTGAAAACCACATTTTTACAAACTATTTTTCCAAAACCAGATTTCAAAGCCGTTGAAACCCAATTTTATTTTCAAATAGATTTAAAAATAATATTTCCTCGAACACATGGCCAAGACTTAATTGAGTATTCCAACAAATGTAGATTTCGTAAATCCAACGAAGTAACAAATGGATATACCTCATATTTATATTTTCGAAATGGATACGACATATTGACGTGGACTTTTCCTATTTTAGATCGAGTAATGGTCTTGACCGGAACTGCTAAACAAAGCCAGAACATTGACTATCTCGGTTGTAGCTAGATTTTCATATTAATACATATATTATTCCAGTTTTCAAACTTGAATGAACAGAATCTACTATACGTCGTCCTTATGCTCTTCACGACGAGATTGCCAACGTACTGTAGGGTAAGACAGAATTGGCTATGAAAACTCAACATATTCCAAATCTTAGTCGTTTAAAGCCCATTTTATATAATTAAGCCCATGGCTAATTTCATCGTCAAAATAAATTAAAGTCGAGTAAGAAAGACAAAGAAAAACAGAAAAGAAAATCGAATTATGTTCTCTCACGAGTCCTAATTTAATTAATTCCTCTGATCGTTTAACGTAGGCTCTGATACGAAATGTAACACCATACACTTTTCTGTGTCCAAATTTCGATAAAAATTGAAACTCAAAAACTTCAAAGCATGAAGCGTGTAAATGTGGTACATGCAATAAATGAGCATGAGCATAATCAGAGTATGATAAGGTTACTCATAGCGGAAACAAAATAGGATTAACTAGTATTAACTCATGTAACTATCTTTTTCAAAGTAAGTCACTTTGCCAATACCGAACATAAGAGAAAACGAGAACCGAAAGACAAACTAAAACACCTGTGAGAACCCGACCTTCCCAAAGTATAATATCGAGATAGGACGTTTATGCATATTTTGTAAAGCCTTTATACTGGAGCTTAATTGGTTTTTAAACCGAGAAGTGAAACTCCCAATTACGGAGTGTGTATATATATATATATACACTTCTTCATTTGCTTATCCTATATTATTTAACGCATCACAATCAATGATAGATAAGGTGGATTCTTCCCGATCGCTTAAGACCCTAGGCGGACCTATTGGTTATTCCATACATCTCAATGATTTATACAACATTATTATAGATTAGAGGGAACTAGCTATGGGCCCTACTAGTTAAGGCTTCAGCTATTCATGCATATACCCTTGCCCTGTATAAGGTGAGAGATGGTATTATATCGTTCGCTGTACCATCTAGCTAACCTTATTGGATAACCTCCTTAGTCGCTTATTACTTTCCATAGGATAGGTAGCCATATCTGACATTTTAAATTTCCAATTTTAGGCAGACAATACTCACACAAGCCGTTAAATACCCCTGAACTGAAAGACCTACTCCCAGGTGGACTCCTCAACCCAAAGCCACTTAAGACTCAAGGAAGTGGACTATACGCAAAGGTTATTGGATTCGTTCCTCATTTTCCTTTAGCACATTTCCCTATTGGGAAAAAGTAGGCTACGTTATTAAGTTATCCCCGTTTAGTCCCTCTTCACGGAAATACTACACATATATAATTCGTTATCGCCACGGGTTCATACAGTTAATAATATTTTACATTATTAACCTACTAAGTCCAAATATATTTTATATTATAAGTTCTATTTTAATTAATACAAATAAGGAAGCTTATATAGCTCTTTTACCCTGGGATATTTATTTGGTTTCTTCCCTGATTTGGACTTAGTATTTAAACGACGATCAATATCCATAAATCCCTTTTCTGACACCCATTTTCTTTTATTTCCTTTGCCCTTTATGACCATAACGACCATATTTTCCTAAGACAATTATTTATAGTCCCAAGGTATCCACTTGTTGTACCCTAATACACAATTACTATTCTTATTTATTTATTGGTTGACTGTTATAGGTATATATATTCATGCACCAGGCCTCTCACATTAAGTTGACTACTTGTGGATGCTGGATTTGCCGGTCAGTTCCGGGCAGAATTCTTCCACAAGTTGAACTAAACCTCGTGCCTTAGTACATTTACAATTATGCATTAGACCCCTCACATTAAGCTGACCACTGGTGGATGCTGGATATGCCGGTCGGTTCCGGTTAGACTTATTCCACAAGTCAAGCTTAACCTCGTGTCTAAATGCGGTTTATAAATTTAAATTTCCTAAATGGGGTATACAACACTAATCCTAATTAATTTAGGAATTATAACTATTATCCTATTATATTTACTTTCCCCAATCAACATTGGTTACAATTGTTATTTATTGATTTGCGGTCTATTTATAGACATTTCTTATTTTAAGTGCTACAAATGGTCACCACAAATATATTAATTCAATATGGATTACATTTACACATAATTCCACAATTGAACTTTACCCAAACATTCAACATTCCATACAATGTATATCTTACCGTTTTACGGGGATTTGTACGGATAATATGTATATATTTATATTTATGTTTTCGTGTGGTCAATGTAGTTAATATTTTTATTTTCATTATTATAACTTTAATGATTTGGTTTAATCAATAACCAAACATTCCTTTTTGCATTCAATTTTGCCAAAAGGTTAAAATCTTACAAAAAGAATTTTAGCCGTAATCATTATAAATTATGCCTAATTACTGGAATTGACATATTTCCACATTACAAGAAATATATGTAAATATATAATTTGGACTAGTTGATGCAAATTATGCACAAGTATATAAATACATATAGTTATATTTATACGTACATTTGCACCACTTTTTCCTTTTTAATTCTTTTAGTCATATCTCTTGTGATTTCAAAATAGTGCCTTTTTATTCAAAAGGAGGAAAACGACGTATTTAGAAAATAAAGCCAAACCCGACAATATTGAATGCAAACATGCATATTTATTTTAACATTTCAGTCACACAATTTTTCAATTTCGCAAATTTTTTACCTAAACTTCATTATTCAACACTGAACTAAAGATTTGGAATGTAACGACATCTAAATTGTGTTTAATGGGACTGATTTCTAGATCTACAGTGCTATACAATATCCAGAATACAATTTCAATATATTTCACAACATAATTGTAGGAATTTGTGTAAACAAGTTTAAAATCCTACAATTGATATTAAGCAAAACCACAACTTAAAATTCCTATGTTTAACCATAGTTATCATCAGATCTGATGATTATAAAAAAATTCACTATACTTAAGTGAACAGGTCTGATAGAGAATATGCAAGAAAACATAGATCTAACTGAAACAAAATAGATAAGTTATTATAACTGTATTCATAAATTTCCCACTCACCTTGTAGCCTCCAAATCCAAAGTTTGAACCTTCAGGCCTGCAATCCCCAAATTCTTATAAATCTACAATTTATCTGGAAAGGGGAAAATTCCAAATCTGTAGAGATGTAAGGAAACAGGGAGAGAAGGGAGCATCTGATTTGGAGCATTAATTTGCATTCTTTTCCATTAGATCTGCTTATCCTCTCAATTTTATATGAATTGGATTTGATTTGTTATTTATGAATATATTCTTGTTTTATAAATTAGGTTTGGAGAAGGAGGAAAATGGAAGAGCTCCGTTGCCACTGCAGATTTGTGTGGAAAAGAATGAGGCCTTACCACTTTATTTATAGGAATGAAAATGGCCTATTTCTGTTAGAATTATTTTAAGTGTTATCCATCCATCCGTTTTAGTAAAATATAACAAGATTGCCCCCCAAAACCTAGCCGTCATTGGGAAACACTGGCCGGAACCGATCGACCTCTCCTAGGAATGTGTCGACCACCCTAT
Source organism: Allium sativum (assembly GCA_030737875.1). Classification (NCBI taxonomy): domain Eukaryota; kingdom Viridiplantae; phylum Streptophyta; class Magnoliopsida; order Asparagales; family Amaryllidaceae; genus Allium; species Allium sativum. Next base: position 526,644,314 of record CM060922.1, on the reverse strand, counting down.
GGCTAGTTTTCCCAGTGAGGGCTGGTCAAAGAGGGAAAACATATATATTAATTATTACATTTATTTATTTCTGTCCATTTTTCATATTTCATCCGTAACTTTTTCATACAGACTTCATTCGCGAAACTCCAAACATGAAAGTTGATCAGAATTCCGAGACGAACGCATCGGTTAAAATTTTGTGGCCAAATTCCATTATTTGCGAAAATTACTATTTTTGAGATTCTAATTAAATAACTATTTTTTGTCAAAATTCCGGGTTGTTACATATCTAAATGGGGCAGTGCATTACTTTTTAATGCAAATGTAATGGATATAAGGGTGATACACGACTATTTAAAATAAGGAATAAAGTATTCTCACTAAGGAGCAGAATTTTCATGACCCTACCCAACCATGGTTCGACCTAGGATAACCCTGAACCATAGATTATTATAGCCTGGAATTCAATCATACCTAAATTATTCACAAAACTCGATCGGACCTTAAAACAAGTGGTTAACCATAAATTTTAGACAGTTAAACCATGCTTCTTTTATTTTTCTCTAACTTTCTCACTATGCAATTCTCTCACGTTCTCATTATTTGTAATAATTAGAAGAAAATATATAAAATATGTATTACAAAAATTATCATCGTCCTAAAATTTAATCATACACTCATCCACTTCAATTTTCAGTTCTACTAGTTTCTCCAATATCATTGTATAATTCATTAAATTTATGGTTATGAACTTCTATCATTGTGCACTGCTCTACTATGTACGCAATGCTGTTGATGTAGTTTTGCGCTACTACAATACTTAAATTCTACTATATAAATTTAAGGTTATTTATAATTCATATATGTAGCATTTTTATTTCAATATTACTACACATAATTTGTTGATAAATACATAAATTCTAGAAAAAGAAAATCACGGTTCTAACGGTTTGACCGGTTAAACCATCCAAACCTTGAAACTTGAGTCATCACAGTTTGAGTCATAGAACGGTTGTGAAAATTATGCAAGTAAGTAAATACTTAGACCATTCCCAACCAAAGTTCAGTTAGGAATTAACTGACCCTAACAGTAGGTCTAATCCGGGCTATTTTGGCAACCCCGGAGGTTGCCAAAGCGAGTCAGTTAGTTTCTTTTGAAATTGGCTTTAGTTGGTTTATTTAAAGTCGACAATTTATTTTATTTTATTTTTAATTTTGTTTGCCTCAAAAGCCTAATGCCGAGGTATTTTTTTATTCCTTCTCTTATCCAGCTTAAAATAAGTTGATTAACAGATTATATTAATAATTTTGTCAGTCGGATTAAAATAAGCTAGCTAAGATGCTGCATGTTTTTTCTATGTTGAGGGGAGTTAGAGGTCAACCAAGCTTGATTTAATCCTCCCCTCAACCTCTCCTAGAATGCTCTTAGTGTCGGATTTAAGCCGAGCTTTCGCTCAGTTACAAACTAAGCTTTAGCTCTGTTTTCAATTAAGATTTTGCTTAGTTAGAAAACTAAGCTTAATTAAGCTATTAATTATGAAACTTAGAAAAATAGATGAGCATGCCAGAGGTGCTAAAGTTGACCAAAATAGGTAGAGCATGCAAGCAGATATATGTAATATTTTCAATTGCATTGTCGACAATTTTCATCTCTTCTCAAATCCAAGTTTGCCTACATAATGTTGCTTGGCTTCTCTTAGTTGGAATTTAGTCTGGATCGAAGATGAAGAAAATATGTATTAAATGATATGAGAAGTTTTATTATTGCAGAATGAAATACTGCAATGTTGTATTACTTATTACATAGCCTACGGTTGCTTATATAGCAAATAATAACAAAGTTGGCTTGGCCCAAATACATGTACAAAACAATGAAATGTAAAGCCCAAAACCAAAAGCAATGAGGATAAAAGTAATAGTCTCGTATGTTATATATATGTTTACTCCCCCCAAAACCTAATCCTAATTAGGTTTCATAGGAAGAATTGCTCAGATCTACTGAGTCCATGTAAAGTTCTTCCTTCAACCTGTTGAAGCTTGGTCTGGAAAGAGGTTTGTTAAGTATATCAACTCTTATATGCTGCGATGGTATGTACCCTACTCTCAATTTCTCTTGAATAACCAGATTTCTAATGAAATATAGATCAAGCTCTATATGCTTCGTTTTAGAGCGAAGAATAGGGTTAGATGTCAGTGAAATTGCACTAATATTATCACACCAAACTGCTGCCTTTTTCTTAGATCTGATCTTGAGTTCCCTTAAAAGTGATTCGGTCGATACAACCTCTACTGCAATACTTGCAACACATCTGAATTTAGCTTCAGTGCTAGATATTGACACTGTACTTTGCTTTCTATCACTCCATGATAATTGATTTTTACCTACAAAAATACAATATCCTGATGTCGATTTTCTGACATTTATGTCAGTTCCCCAGTCAACATCTGCATATGTATTTATATTCAGTGAGTTGCTTTCTTTTAGTATAAGACCATGATCTAGAGCACCCTTAAGAAATCTGAGTTTTCTTTTTTACTGCTTTCCGGTGAGTATCTAATGGGTTCTGCATATATTGACTTGTTTTGTTAAAACTATAAGATATACCTGGCCTTGTTATAGTAGCATATTATAATGCTCCAATGATGCTTCTGTAAAAAAAATCATCTTGAATAACTTTACGTTTATTCCTTGAAAGTTGACTGTTTGTGATCACTGGTGTTGGAAGAGAATTTTCCTTATCCATTTTAGCTCTTAAAAGAATTTCTGAAATGTATTTTCTTTGGCTAAGATGAATTTTTGATTTTGATGTTCTTCTAACTTCAATACGCAGGAAGTAGCGTAGATCAGTTGGATCTTTGATTGAAAATTCTGCATTCAACTTTCCAGTGATATATTTAATTTAAGACTTATTGCTTCTTGTGATAATAAAGTCATCAACATAAATTTGAACATAAGTTGTATCTGTTTCTGAAAATTATGTAAAGATAGAATTATCATATTTTATAGATCTGTAGCCATAGTTGACATGTGTTGATTTCAACTTGTCAAACCAATCCCTTGGTGCCAGCTTTAATCCATATATTGCTTTATTGAGTTTGTACACCAACTTTTTGTCATTTCTTTGACTGAACCCTTCAGGCTACTTCATAAATACCTCTTCTTGAAAATCACTATTAAAAAAGGCATTATTAACATCTAACTGTCTAACGCTCCAATTTCCACTCAAGGAAATAATTAATATTATTCTAGTGGGTGATAGTTTCACAATCCATGAAAAATTTCTGAAAAATCAAAACCGTACTATTGTTAATATTCTCTAGCAAAAATCTTGCCTTGTATTTAGAAATTGAACCAACAAATTTTTTCTTTAATTTATATATCCATATACACCCAATTATATTTTTGTTTTCTGGTTTTTCAACTAGTGACCATGTCCCTTTCTTAATTAAAGCATCATATTCTTCTTGCATAGCTTGTTTCCAGTTATCACTATGGATTGCTTCATTGAATTAGACTGGTTCGTCCTATATAACTGTAGCATTGATTGTCTTTGGCTTGAATATCCCATATTTAGCTCCAGTTAACATTTGGTGTTTATTGAGATTATCTGATGTAGTAGTGTCTTGATTGATGCTTTCTGTTGAATCTTTGACAAGTGCTTGATCACTGCTCTCATCACTAGTCTCTTGACATGATTGACTCTGATTGTCAATGCTGTCATTAATGATATGCTCTTGGCCTAGCCTTCTCATGGGAATGGTGAGTTGAGAACTGGTGGTGGTGTCACTCATCACTTGCTGTGCTGGCACCATCACATGAACTTCATCAGGTATGATAACTCTAGGGTTTATAACCTTTTCAGGTGTTTTTACTTTCATATTACTGAAGGATATACATGTTCATTAATTCTTACATGTCTAGAATATATATTCTGCCTATACTGCCTAGACACTTATAATCTTTCTGACTGTTACAATATCCTAGAAAAGTACATGGTGTAGACCTGAAATCTAATTTGTGTGTATTATATGGTCTTAAGCAAGGAAAACATTGACATCTAGATATCTTCAAATGTTCATAATCTGGTTTAACTTTAAATAAAGCTTCTTGTGGACTTTTAAAACATTTGTTGGTAATAAATATATCAAGTGTACAGCAGTATTAAAGGCTTTCGGCCAAAATTTTAAAGGCATAGAGGCTTGAACAAGCAAAGTTAAAGCAATTTCTACAATATGTCTATGTTTTCTTCCTATTAAACCATTTTGTTTTGAAGTATATGGACAAGTGGTTCTATGATTGATACCTTTTTCCTTAAAGTATGTTTTTAATGGTAAAAATTCTCTTCCATCATCAGTTTGTATAGTACCCACATGATGACGAGTCAAATTTTTTTTTTACCTTATATATTGTATAACCACATTACAAGTTTAAAGACTTAGATTTCAGCATATAAATTCATGTAAATCTAGAATATGCATCTATTAATCATATGTAATACTTAAACCCATAATCTGAACTAGTTGGTGTTGGACCCTACAAATTTGTGGCAACAAGTTCAAGTGGTCTAGTGTAACTTGTATGTGAATTTGGAAATGAAAATTTATGACTCTTTCCCAATTGGCAAGAAGAACATACATGTGAATCAGAAATATTACTAACAATCATTTTATTATTGCTCATAACTTGCTTTACAATCTTATTACTAGGATGTCCAAACTTGCAATGCTACAAGTCAAATTTACTATAACACTCAAAATCATTTACAAAGGTCATCATACATTTTTTTCATTACATTTAGAGGTTTTATGATTTGTTGAATCAAATCTATATAACCCCTTAAATTCATTACCCTGCAAAATGATGTCTTGAGTCAGTATATCTTTGACTATGCAAGTATTTGGATAAAATTCATAGTTTACATTATTGTCTTTTGCAAATTGGGAAACACTCATTAAATTCTTCTTAATAGAAGGTACCTTTAGTAAATTTCCTAAAATAAGTTCATTGGGTCCATTCAAACTTGCATTTCCAGTATGTGTAATGTGTGAAATCTTACCATTACTAACTAAAAGATTTTGCTTACCTTTGTATTCTTTATTTACCAGGCTAAGATTGCTTAGATTGTTTGTGACATGATTTGTAGCCCCTGAATCTGGGAACCAGCACTCATCATTCGCATCATCAATAAAAGTAGATTCTATGTTTAAAATCTTTACTTTATTTTTTTGCTATTTTTTGCACACCGACCATATTAATGTTTTTGTTTTTACTTTGCTGTGAAGGGGTATAATTAGAATTATACCTAAAATAACACTTGTTTGCACTATGTCCAAATTTTCCGCATATCTGGCATCTTATTCTATTATTATTGCCATTTTGCCACCCCTTCTATCTCCTCTATTAGATGAACCTCCCCTCTGGTAATTATTGAACGGTCTTCTAGACCATTGAATTTTTTCTTGTTATTTCCCTTTGTTATATATGTAACTCACAGTCATATCTGGGTTAATTTCTTTATTGTATTATATTCTTCCCTTATTAGAGAGAAGTGTAGAATACACATACTTTAGTGAAGGGGTTGGTTCCATAGTTGAGAAAATTCCCGCAATAGTGTAACGCCCAACATTTTTAATTAAATAATAAAATAAAATTGGATAATCTTTTAGAATTTGGTCACATAATTAGCATCATTGCCTCTATGGCAATTTTCTGATCAATTTAGACTTATGGTTTGCAGGAAACGAATTTAAGATGAAAAAAATATCTTTAAATGGAATATTACAACAAATATGAAAAGAAGATATAAGTAGAACACTAAAAAGAACAATGACCACCATTGTTTTTAATCTTATGAACAAAAGCCTATGCAACCCAATTGGTAGAGATAGGTCTCTCCGGAGTGAGTGGTGCAAGTTCGAGTCCCGCCGGTGACATATTTTTATTTTAGAGGGACGGTTAAAGATATGCATATTCGAAGAGGAAATTATGTATAAATGCAAATATAAGGAATAATTACACATTAAGGTGAGTATAAACATATATGCATGCATATATAATATATATGCGTATACATGTGCAAAAATATATACATATGAAAGAGAAATCCAAAATAAACCCACAATCAATGAAAATAGGTAAGAAATAGCTGACGACAGAAAAAAGACAGAAATGAAATTACGCGTATATATATACGTAAAAATTCAAATGTTGAGATAAAAAGTGCAAGTTAATAGCAAAAAATAATTAATGCATAATAAATGGAAAATTGAAAAGAAATTAGCTGCGTTTAAAATTAGAATGCATTAAAAGGAATAAAACAAAAAATTGATAGCGTTATTAATTACATTAATTGGGTAGCTATTAACGGACAAGAAATAAGAAAGGTGTATGCATATATCACATATAAATTCGAATTCAAAAATTAAATAAGTGACGTAAGTGGCAAATAACAATTTTCCTAAGTAATATTAAGAAGGAAATTGAACGTTAGAATTAATGTAAAACAGAAATTAAAAGAGGCAGAAAACACGTTCCAGACCCAAGAACTAGGTCGGTCGAGGCTTCACATGGGTCGACCTATGTGTCGACCCACCGTTAAGATGAGTCAACACAGGGGTCGACGCATACGGGGTTTAGATATACTTTTATGTGATGTGTTTTTCTGATTTTGACAATGCAGACTTTATGATGTTAAGTCTGATAGACCAAAATTCCCTATACACTTATAAATAGACTAGCAGAGCCTAGCCTTCAACTCATATTTTCTGAAACGACGCCAAGGCTCTTCCATTTTCTTTCCACTCCATATCTTTCAGAAATTAGAAAAAACAGTTTTAGTAAATTTTCATTCAAGCTTTGAAGATAAAGAATGTAAATCTACAACATAGGTGTTCAGAATTCTGATTAATGTGAGCTAAGTTCTTGAATCTGATTTATTTAGGTTACTTTTCTTCTTTCCTTCTTCTTTTATTATCATATTTGTAAATCCGTGGTTGTTTAATATTAGATTCAGTTAGGAAGACCATGGAATCACAGATCTGAATCAGATTCAAGGACTAGAAAGCTGTCAGGTGAGTGGATTTAGAATTATACTTTTTAGATAATGGTATATTTACCGTTTACATTCCTTATTATTCTTAACATGTTAAACAACAGTAAATTGTTGTAATTGCGATATGATTTATTTCTAAGAATGTTAAGAATATATTGCAGTACAAACCTATTTTTTAATCCTATTTTTGGATTATAAATTACTGTAATACTGAAATTGTGGGATTTACAATAAACGTGAATATGTTACTTAAATTGTTGTTTAATGACAAATTGGATATATTGTAAATCAAATTATAGTGAAACTGGGAATAGTGGGAAAAGAATAGATGTTCCCAATTTGTATGGAAAATTTATAGTGATTGGAAATTTTAAATAACATCTAACTCAGAAAATAAAAATGGAAAATTTGTTGTGGACTGAGTTAGATGGATTTGAGAAATATTAATACATTTCCATTATGATAAAAGTACTATGAATCTAGTTTCAAGAAAAGAAAGGGAAAACGGGATTAGTGTGAAATAGGGATTCTTTTACTGTATTTCACACTAATCAAATAAAAAAAGATATATGTATGTTCACGACAAAAGTAAAAGAAATAGCTTGCAACTACGGATCTTGATTTATGTGCATTATGGAAATGAATCTTTATATCTTTCCACTGATGAATCTACTAAGGTGTGATTTTCCTTAAATAATGAGAATATACAAGATGATAATTAAAAGAATGTTATAATAGTAAAAGTTTGGTTAATGTTAGAAACCAAGGGAAAAGGTGAAGAACGAAAAATATAACCTATTATAATTAATTATGAGAATAAGAATATAATATAATAGGTAGCCTTTCCTAGGGACAAGTGGAAATTATGACATTAATTATGATAAATGAAAAGGAAACTTATTAATAAACCTTAGTTAAGGAAACTAAGTCAATAAGTAGATAACAATAAAAGGTTGTGATAACAAGGTTATGATTGAATAAGAAAGAATGAAGTAGGCTTATTATTAATAGACTTATAAAATTAAAAATATGAAGTCTAATAAAGGAAATTTATAAGAAGCAAAAGCCCGCTCCAGCGGCATCGGGCTAAATGATGTAAGTAAGCAACTAATTGTGTGCTAATGAATCTATTAACTTGCGATAATAGTGAAAAAAAGGTAACAATCAAGTTAATTAGCAACATGATGAGATACAACGAGCGCTTATTAAAAGATTTGACATACGGTCTAATAACATGTTTGTGTGATGCGCTTGGATCAGTCGGCACGTACGAAGGTGAAAAAACCAGCGGGTTAGATCATCGTGGTGTCGGGATGAACACGTCCATCTGATTATTCTACATGATTGCTCGGTGGGACTTGAGGGAAGCGCGCAACTTCCAAGGGATGTCGTATGATACTCCATGGTGGTCCTCTATTGCGGTACACACTCAGGATGTACTCGTAGAGGTAGGGATTAGTGTGATACCACCCAGTTGGTCTACCTTGACTACAATGGTAGAGTTGGAAGTCAGAAGGCTGTGGTGGATGGCGTTGGGTGATTCGGCGATTAGCCCCAGAAGCGGTTGGTCAGGACCAAATTAAGGACAGTAGTTGTCGGGTACATGTCATCGGAAGTCCGTGGGATGTAGAAAGACTAGAGCTAAACCAGTACACCATCGATCTTTCACTATCGAGACGTTGGTTGAGGGACAAGCTAAATTGGATGATAGATTGTTTGCTAGGGACACATCACTTAGCTCTTGATATAGTCCTTCACTAGTTGAGGGAGGGCCTAGGTGGGGCCATAGCCACCGTGAAAAAAGCAGGCCATACCTGGATTTTGGCACTATAGGTCTTTTGAGCGGACCTATATAGATATAGAAATCTCCTAACCGAGTTCCATGCATTAGATGCAGCCCTATTATGGGACTCGGAGTACAGTAGACAGTACATACGTGTGAGGGTCTATGTGCACGCACAAGGTAGTGTATCGTAGAGTTAGGGCATTACGCCATATATTTGTGTGGCATAGTGATGATGTTCCGTGTAGTAAAGTGGTGTTAAGATTTGGATTTTCATACATCGTTAGGCGTAGGATATGCTTCCGTTGCATGACGGTGGAGACCTTGCGAGGAGGGTACTATAAGAAGTACCTCGAAATGTTGGAGTAGCTACATATATATTATGTTAGGTTAATCTACTGGGATAGAGGTGGGTACGACGTGAGTATAGAACCTTGGGTGTTGTTAACCTAAACAACCTAATAAAAACAAAAACATAACTGAACAGTATATGTAGATTTATTTTAGAATGTATAATTTGTGCAATCACCAGAACTTATGTGTTCTGACCCGCTCTTCATAACACACTCGCAGGTTGGGTTTGTGGCAGAGATTGGATTGGTTTGGATACTGGTTAGAAAGTACTATTACTTTAGTAAGGTTATATTTAATTATATTATTTTTATTCATTCCATTATAATATGTTTACTGAGCTTTGATATACTTATTATCTCTATCTTTTTTGCAAGATACCTGACAAGCCGACTTGAGTTTCGGTAGATTGGTATTTTTGAAAAAAAATCAGTCTGTCGAAATTCGGGTGGTTACAACTAGCCTCATATTCATGATCCAAACCACTGATTATATACAACGCATAACCTGAATCTGATACTTTGTGCCCTACAGAGGCCAATTTATCATAGAGATTCATGACTTTATTTAAGTATTCATTCATGCTTATTTTATTTTATTCTAATACTTTGCAACTGTCTTCTATGATGCATGATTCTTTCAGAAGATTAAGAAGTAAAATTTCCCTCTATAGAAAACCAAACTTCTTAAGTTGTCTTATACCTAATTAATTGATTAGTATAGCTGTGCTTATTGATGACATCATTCGAGCATATACGAGACTATTTTGTCTCTGATGAGCTACATATTCCTGATTTTGGTACAAGTTTATCCTCTTTGTCACGAACAAACTTTGATGGCATTATTTTTGTACCAAGAATATAATCTTCTAACCCGTGTCCTCTAATAGCAGTTTCTATTTGAAATTTCTAGAGTAAAAAAGTTGGATTTATCAAGTTGAACTGAGATTAACAGGCTTTGTGGTTTAATAATGACTTTTATCAAGTCATTGACTGGATCTACAGATGAGATACTCTGTGCACACCTTGTGTTCGACATCTATGGAGTGGTAACATCACCCTCATTCGACATAATGAGTTCTTTTAAGAAAAAGAAGATGATGCATAAACTGGTAAAAGATATCTAAACTTGAAAACCTTGAATTGTGCATTTTGAGAAGATTTCTAGTCGAAGTTTGATGCAAGCAGAGAACTTAGGTAATGAAAACCTATATGGATTTTAATTTCTGATGAGTTTATCCTAAAGGCACTAATCTTCAACTGCTTGTTTTCTTACTATTCTTGATTGGCTTTCTATAACAGTTTTTAATTTTTCTCTCAGCCACCAAGCTTCTCTTTGGTAAACTGATGCAACTAGTGTGATGAACTAGGCAAAGCACAATTTATCACTAAAAGCAACAACTTTCAGATGATAAGATCTTGAATCTTTGATGAAAGGTGTCCTTGTGATGAAGCTTTTCTGATGGACAACAATATTCTGATCAACCTATACATAGGCGAATCAAAATTTCAGAATCAATGTTGTTGAACACATGAAATGCTTTGATATCAAGTTGGAATTTAGGCTGGATTGAAGATGTAGAAAATGTGTATTGAATGATATGAGAAGTTTTATTATTGCAGAATGAAATATTGCGATGTTGTATTACTTATTACATTGCCTATGGTTGTTTATATAACAAATAATAACAAAGTCGGCTTGGCCCAAGCACATGTACAAAATAATGAAGTGTAAAGCCCAAAACCGAAAGCAGGGAGAATAAAAGTAACAGTCTCCTATATTCTATATACTTTTACTCTCTTCTTTCAAGTAATAAAATAACAATAACCATGCATGCATTGTAATATAAACTAACCTAAAATTTTATAACTTGTTTACTTCAATATAACAAATAGAAGTAATAAGATAACATTTTATAGTAAGACATATTTGGGATTTGGTTTAGAGAAAGATCAAAAACTAAGAAGCTTAAAATAAATGACATCATCAAGATGTCAATGGTGTTGCTAGCGTCTCAAAAGTTAAACACAAAATAGTGATGCCAACTTGTTAACTGCTAATCAAACAAAACCATGAATAACAACTATTAAAAAGTATTCGGATGTGTGTGCAATGTTTGCATCAACTCAAAATCTTCATTCTTTAATAAAAAAAATACACTCGAATCAAAGGGAAGATGTAGGTCTACAAATTGGTTTGCATGCCTGAAGTTATTTTTCCCGGAATTGATTAAATAAAGGCCACAGTCGATTATTTTTTGAGAAAGTGGCCAAAGATATTTTATCATCCACATAAATCTTTTTGTATCTGGATTCAACATCTGAATTGAAACCAGGTTGAGTGTCTTCCGCATACTGAAAGTAACAAATGGTTGGCACAAAATCAAGTATATATTCAGCATACATCAAAGTGTATAGATAGAGATATAGGCCGTCTTTGGACCTTTAGAAATAAGTTCCACTCCTAATAATCCAATGACAGCCACCAAAAAATTAAGGATAATTAACCAATTTTAGGTTGGTTTGTAGAAGTTATTAAAGTTTAGCCTTGTTTTGGAAATATTAACAAATATAGACCAATTTTATTTGAGGAAAGGACCGGGTGAATTTTGAAAGCTCGCCTTTGGACGAATTTTGAAAATTCGCATGTGTATTTATACACTTTATAAATACCTGCCTACTCCTTCATAACTCCGATCCATACTCAACCGTATCTTCGTTACTCTATTTCTTTAAACATTTCCTTCACGACCATCATCTATGGACTTCGATTTTGGCAACATCTACTACTCCCTTCCAACGTCCAGTGATCACCCTGATGTAGATTGGAATATAAACTATCACAAACAACATTATGAGGACGTTGCTCATGAATACTCAGATCTTGATGTGCTCACACTTCAACCGGAACTGAATAAACATGCGGTTTTCCAACCAGTGAATGAAAATCTTGTTTATCAACCATATCAAGAACAAGAAGTTGAGCAGGTACCAATTTTGCAACACTCATCTGAACAAGAGGTTGACTCTTACCCAATTTGCTGCCACTGTGGATATATGGCTGAAGTTGTCGTAAGAGGTGATGGCGAAAACATTGTTCATCGAATACTACTTTGTCCCTTTTATCCAGAAGGTTGTAATTTTGCAGAATGGGTTGATGAACCTCTTTGTCCAAGGGGCATAGTATATGCGAACGAGCTGGAAGAAGAAATCAGACGTCTCAGGCAAGTCATAGAAAACTTGCAGCTAAACCGTAACCACTAGTGTTCCTATTATTTGTTATCGTAGTAGTATTTCGAATATTAGTTTGTATTATTGTTAGTGTGTTCGTATGATTGTAGAACTTGGAAGGTGAGTATGAAGTATTTATGTTTGTTTTTGTCAAAAAATATGGTTTTGTTTATTAAATTTGTATGATTATGTCACTGCTTATTGTTGTATAATTGGATGAAACACTAAACCATTAGCATGTTATTATTGTTTAATCTACAGTCAAAAAAATGTTGTTTGATGAAATTACAACTTAGTGATTAAAGGTTTTTCAAATAGTATCAGTCATAGTACACTGAATAAAGCTAGTTCGGAACTGTATATTAGACCACACTAATTAAATCTATATCATATAGTACACCTTGTCATAAAGATGAAATTAAAACTCACCGATTAAAGCTATTTCAAATAGTACACATTATCACAAAGGTGATGTGGAAAAGCTGGTTGAGTGAAGAGTAGACCATGCTCTGCCAAAAACACTTTGGATGAATGAAATATGTAATGCCCATTCAAAGCAGTTTCAAACAGTATGAAATGACCACATTAAGTAAAGTTGTGCCAAAGTTGTTCCAAATAATATAAATTGACTACACTCTGCCATAAAATAGGTGACTTAACTACATTATGACAAAGCTGATCCAAAATTGCCCAATGTGATAAAGCTGACCAAAGGAACCATTATTTCGAAACAAGTGACTTGAGTACACCGTGCCAAAGCTGATACAAAACTTTTCCAATGTGATAAAGCTGATTTGACAATGGTATTGCTAAGATGGCTAAAGCTGACTTGACAATGACATTTTTGAAATGATTAAAGATGACTTAATAATAACAATACTGAGACGTTTTGCCTATTTCAAATTTCCTCAACACTTTATTTTTCATTTAAGAATCAATTTGGTACCTACTTGAAATATCTTCAAAACTAATTTACTCATCCAACAATGGCTAGAAATCTTATTCCTACACTTTGCTACTACAACGATGAATTGGTCATGGACAAGCAGCAAAATGAAAAGTACGTTGGAGGATTTTTCAAACCAGAGAGAGTTAACAAGGGTTGCACACTTGAAGCTTTGAAAGAATCGGTCTTCAAAGCAGCAAAAATGAACCCTTTTGAATATGACATTGAGTTGTCGGTTGACTGGCCTACTGATTTAGGGTCGAAAGCAGTATCACACTTAGACGACGAAATGTAGAAGTAACGTTTTATGTAGTTATCTGAATGTGGACGAGCAACTTCAGAAACAACAACAAACTTTTTAGCCAAATGTTCATAAGCAACAACAATAAACTTTTCAACCAGACGACTATGAGCAACATTTGCAACAGGCCATCTTTCCTTCTCAGTCAGAACCGTACGATATGAGCCAAAGGTATATGTTGCACATTATTTTCGTTTGCTAACTACTTAATTAAATGTAAGATGTGACTGAAATGCATTTATTAATAGACTAACTGAAGAATCCAAATTAGACCGAGGTGCCGGACCTTCAGAGCAGACATTAATCCAAATGGAGACATAGATATGGAAGTAAATGACTCTATTGATAGCATGGTGGTTTCCACGAGAATGACTGATGATACATGCTGGATGCAACAAATGCAAATCAACAATGAACCGCTGGACTTTGACTTTCCATACACGGAAGATCATGAAGAAGACGGTGCTGAGGTTCAAATGGAAGTACCATTAGATGATGATCGCTGTACGACACAAATGATACTCAGACAAGTATTTGCTAATCTAGAGACTTCAGGTGAAAATTTCTCGACTATTTACATATAAAATGGTTTTTCTATTGGGATGTTATTCGAAAGTAAAGAATGTTTCTACACCAACTAACATAATGGTCTATTCTACACGGAGTTTCGTATAAGCCAATCAAGTCGAATAAAACAATATATACAGCTGTATGAAATGTAAATGCTACCTGTCCATGGAGAATACATGCTATAGTGCCCAAGAAATCTCAAACTGGATAGTGGAAAATCAGAAAGCTACAGCATGAACATAACTGTGTCAACCGTATGATTAATTCCAATAGCAAACAAGCCACTTCTGGATTTCTTGTTTCCAAAACCATGTCTTTGTGAAGGCTGATTTGGATATCTCAGCTGGTACGGTTCAGGTGCTTGTCGACGACCAACTCTCCATCAAAATCAGTTACATGAAAGCTTGGTGAACATCGAATAAAGCATTGGAAAAAATTTACGGTGACTAGGCCGAATCATCTACAAATTTGCCACAAAATTTTGAAGAAATAAATAGAAGGAATCCAGGTACAGTTGTATATATAACATACGATGCTGTTGGGTATTTGATTGTGCTTTTTGGGCATTTGGTCCTTCCATTGTAGGTTTTCTACATTGTCGTCCTTTGATATATATTGACGGGACACATTTGTACGGTAAATACAAGGGGACACTGCTTGTTGCTACTTCTATATATGCCGCCGGCTAACCTTTTCCATTATCTTATGCAGTTGTCGAATCCGAGTCATATAATAGTTGGGCCTGGTCCTATTCATGCATGCATGATTTTGTTGAAAAACAAGATTTTGATTAATGCCAACAAAAGAAGTTGCAAACCATGTCATAGAAGCCGAATTATGGCTCATTAATAGGGACTAGGTCTCCTGCGATTTCCGCCGCCCCCTTTTCGTATCCTTCTTTATGCTTTCACTTCTCCGTCTTCTTTCCTTCCACAAAACTCGACCTAGCTTTCTCCTTTTTTAGGTAGATCGGCTTTTATCCTTCCCCTCAAATCCTCCGCTGCTCTTCATATCGATTTCGCTATCAAAATCAGACTGCCGTTTGCGATTTCTTCCTTCTCTATCAGCTGCTTCCGCGACAGATTAGAAAGCGCAGGCATTCTTGTTTGATTTAAGCCTTTAGGAGACTGGGTTCTGGCATTGTAGGTGGCTTCTGAAGTTTCTTCAGCTCCAACCTCCTCCAACTGACCCTCTGGTGAACTTGATGTCCTTGTCTCCTTGTCTGTGGTGAGTATCAGTTTAATTTTGTGCTGATGGAGTTGGTTCATTGCTATGGTGTTGGGACGGTTTCTGTTTAAATTTGGAGTGTGCTGTTTTGTTGGGGAAGTTGAGAATGGTTGTTCTCTGAAATGAATTCGACTTCACTCCCATTTTTAGTCGATTTTTGGTTGATATGCTATGGTAATTGCTCAGCTGTTGGAGCTTTCTTAGTTGATTTTTTCAACTGTTTTCCGGTCTGTAATCTGGTTGTTTTGTAATCCGGTTAGTATGCTAACCGAAATCATGTATTATTTCTGATTAATATAAGTTACCCATTTTCAAATATATATATATATATATATGTTGAGTCATGTTAGAATTATGTCAAAATCTATCCTCAAGTACAACACGAATAAACAAACAAAGCATATATATATATTTCAAATGACCTGAAACAGTCTGACTGGGAAAAAATGCTTGAACCGGTCGACTGGTTCAAAACCAACCAGTCGACTGGTCAGACAATTTTGTCTCAGTAATAGCTAGTTTCTGAATATTTTTAAATATATACGATTTCATACTTTTTCAACCAGTCGACTAATGAATTTTAACCAGTCAAATGATTCGAAACAACATATATTTTTCTGAAAGGTTGCCACTTTTCATGAAGATAAATGTTAGCCTGCTTTGTGACTAGGCTACCCAAAGCCAGGGACTTGAGTATGAACTTACATTGATTGGCGATCACTTGGATGGAGTGATAGAAAGATGGAAAATTTGAATTATACATGCAAATGTAACCGGATCGGATCCCCCATTCGGATCGGATCGGATCCCTCCTTTCGGATCGGATCGGATCCCCCTCTCCGGATCGGATCGGAGTACCCTCTACCCGAACCTCCTGAAGTATTCTGCACAGAAGTGTGTGCTGGCAATCTGCTCGAACAACCGGTTCGGTTCGGATCCGATCCGAACCGACTGAACCTGTTTCTGCACACGGAGTTTGACCTCTTCTCTTGGCATAACCGACTCCTACAATTGCGGATCGGACTCCACTTGGCAAAGCACGACCTGGTAACCACTTCCCCATGTTCTCCACTACTTCCGAGATTTACTCTGAAGCTGCCACGTGGCCACTCAACCCTAACCGAATTTCTACCTATAAATACACATACAACATATCATAGAAGGGGATTTTTTGGGGGCCTGAAGGAAGCTCTATTTATTTCAGCCATGGCTACCAACGAAGAACCTTCATCCTCTTTAATAAAATCAATGAATTCGGAGAGTATTATTCATTGTAATTGAGTGCTTGAGCGTCAATACTCATTGTATTTGTAATTTCTTAATGAATTGAGAAGCTATGAAGTGGATGTAGGCTTGTTAATGCCGAACCACTATAAATTCCGTGTGTTGATTGATTTTTCTTGCTTTTCGTTCACGATTCCTCATTATTCTCTACAAAACATTATCAATTGGGTGTTAGGACCATTTTTTGGTCTAACATTTTGGTGCTTTCACTGAGAAGATTGAATCCTCAGCTTTCTGGATTATTATTCTATTGTTTGGATCACCAAATCCGAAGAGATAATCCACGTTCTCCATGTCTACAAGAAAAGATAAAAAGCGATGGGCTTCTCGCAGAAATGAATTGAGTACAGAACAAGATGACAAGAAGGCTGCAAGTTTCATTCCAGTCACTGGTTCAAGTGTGCCCGGGTCGGATCGGACCCGAACCGACCCGATACTGACACCTCAATCTGACCCGATCCCCTATCACCTCGAAAGAGAGCCAAGTACTTCAAGTTCCTGGCAAGATTTATCCTCGGATCGGATGTGTACCCCCGACCCGAGCCATAAAGGAGTGGCACCACGAACCGACCCGGGGACAGTGCTCCGACCCGACTTGTTGAGCAGGACTCGAATCCAACTGCTGTTGATACCCCGACCCGACCCAATGATGCATCTCCGAACCGAACCGAAGAGGGTGCCACGACCCGAACCGCAGGAAAGTGGAGATGCAGGGTAGGGAAAACCGATCCGAACAGGAGGAGGAGATCCGAACCGGCTCTTTCATATATACCGAACCGACTAGCTAATGACGTCTCCGATCCGGCTCGGAGGAACTAGTCCGATCCGACCCGACCTGAAGACAATCTCCGAACCGCAAATTTGAAGGCATGATCCGATCCGACCCGAAACAGCTATTTTTGGAAAAAATACATTTTTAAGATCATTTCAGAAAAGGCTCCATCTTCCAAAATCGAAAAAATCGTGCGGTGCCCACATTTTCGACCTAACCGGTTAGGTCGATCGCCGCCGGGACTGCGGGGCCCCGGACCCCCGCCGGCGCTGCGCCCGGGCCCGCTGACGGCCTCGCCTTCGGCTCGGATCACGTCTCGCCTTCGGCTCGACGTATATTTTGACCAACAGTAGTCATCAAAGTTTGTTAATGAAGATAAGGTGGATAGTCAAAGAATATGACAACCAAATGGCAACGGCTAGGATTCCTCCAGAAGCCATAGCCTCTATTTGCCGATGCCATTCAATGGGAGGAGCTGTCAATCAGATTCAGCTTGCTAACAACGACAGTATACGATATAATGATTGTCTAATAGTAGCCTCATCTTCTGGAACACCGATAGTGTAGATTTCAACAATGCAACTGATGTTGTTCCCTAATGAGTAGTGACCATCCCATTTATATGACTTAAACTTGTCCAATCGGTGGAGCATCGAATGACAGTTATATAGAACAGTTCGAACACTACTTCAAAGATGATTCATATGATCTTAGTGACCATGATTGTCAATAGTGGGATGCCAGAAAGCAGCTAAAGATCCCAACATCCCAAAGCTACACTTCAATTGTATGATATGATGAATAAAATGTCCTGCGTCTCACCTCCCGAAGAACATAGCTAACCTTTGCAATGGCTATTTGCTGTCAATCGCATAGAGGAAGACTGATTTCCATCGAATAAGGGTTAGGTCAACATACTTTGGTTCCTAACGATTGGTAACAGCTGAACCCCTGCAGGCCATGATTGGACATATGAATCTTTGCTCGGATGATAGCAACTTGACTGCTCACCAGTCACCATATGACCTTTGTCAAGAGATGAGAGTTCGAGATCAAAACAAATATGAATCGACCGTTAGCTCTCGACTTCATACATAAATTGTGATAGAAAACGTGAACATTACTTCAAGCCTTGGAAGCCATGCTATTGTAGTCAAGTTTATCTGACTAAGGTCTAAACTGACCAGCTCTAGCGGCGATTAGAGCTTACATTGCACCCTGGTATCTATTGCTAAAATTCCTAATGAAAGATGAAATGGGAATGGTCCATGGCGACCATGTTACTAGAAGAGCCTGCTAATTAGGAGATGCTACTCGATAGAGGTGGCAAGTTAAAAGGTTTAGAGCATTTAAGCCTGGGTGCTGGTTGATTATCTGTGCATTAGATCTTATTCCCAACGTGGGACTAAAGGCATATCTGCGGATGGATGAGATATGACTATCCCCCTAGCAGCTATGACTCCCTTATACTCAATCCTTGCCCTTAGCATGGGGGCAAGAAGGCGATTCAAATAAGATGCGACCTCGTCATTCGCTTATAGTATTTACCTAGTTGCCTTTGTCACTCCAAGTCCTTAATCAAGGTTTGTTTATTCTTAGGACCGCCACCCCACAACGGTTTGAAAAGACGTTCATCTCCAGTTAAAGATTTTGACAGCCATCCCCTGACAGAGATGTAGTGAGGAAAAATGGACCTGCAAAGAGCGTGCAATGCCATCTTCGCACAGAATGATATCCATTCCTTTAGCAGGATTACTTTTTAACCATGACTCTTATATTTCCATGCTTTATGAGTTATTGATGTAACTAACTCAGATGAATTTATATATGGATGATGTAGGTACCCCGAATCTGGTACCGATCAAACTTTGAGCACCTACAGGAATAATTAGGGAGCATTGCCGTAATGAGCCCGATTGAACTGCTCGTTTACAGAGCCACGTCCTTCACCTGAGAGAAGTTGTATAGCTTAGGATGGATCCGAGGTGACCATTCATTCAATTGCTCACACGTGGAAGACCTCAAGATAATTGTGCATTGACGTTCAACGTCGGAATCCGATTCCGGATGGATGCAGTTCGACCGTCTACATGGCTCGATCCGTTAAAGGAGGCAGCACTGCCCCTTGATATGCTTACTTTTCAATCATACAATTTACTTTTACATGCTGCCTGAGTTATGGACATGACTAACTCATGCGATATGAATGATGCAGGTACCCGAAGTTTGGTGCCAACTACTCCTTCCATGGTTTAGTCGGAGGAACGTAAAGCTTTGACGAACGTGATTCAACTATTCTCCCTCCTGATGCCAACAACCTGACATAAATGAATGACCATTCATTCACGGACCTTTTGCCCTTGAAGTAGGGGGCAAGCGAATATATGCACATGATTTCAACATATCTATGCATAGGCATACAAATGAGGCATCCTCAACATCTAGCCTTTAATTTGCCAGACACGACATAGAGATATACTCGGGTGTGACATAACCACTTAGCAGTTCTATGACTCCATCCCCTGATCCAACAAGAAGAGTGCAAAAATGACAGGGGCACGATCACATGAACGACATAACTTTTGCCTTCGATGTGGGGGCAAAAGGGAAATGTTAAGACGAGGATGAGTGTGACTCGACCGCTCTCCAAAAACGTCTTTAACTCTTTCCCATGCTTCCGACGGGAGGAGTATAAAATCAACAGGGACGTGAACCGACCATCCCTGATGGCGACCTTTGCCCTTGACATGGGAGCAAAGGGACAATGCCAAGGCAAATGTGACCCGACTGTTTGCCCGACTAACTCTAATCCTCAGAGCTTGGATATGAGTATAAACTTAGGACGAGTGTGACAGGCGCGCCAAGATTTAAGACCACTCGATCCACAACTCTAACCCAAACTGACTTTGGGAGAGTATAAAGGACGAACCGCGACGTCCATAACTCTAACTCTCACGACTTGGGAGAGAGTATAAAGGACAATGCTGCGACGTGCATGCAATCTTCATTGCCCTCCGACTGAGGACAGGATTATAAAAGACTTACGGATCGGACATCCGAATGACTTAATCCGGCTCCCATCAACGCTTGGGGCACGGACATAGATTTCTGAATTAACTTCAAACACGCTTCGGACGCGACCCGTGTTTCAAAGTTAAATGGAGGCTACAGACACTATACCTCCAAACTACGACACCTGACACTTTGACATTTAATAATTCTATGCTAGATAGATTAGCACTCAACATGTTTTCATTTCGAGCTACAATTGCTTGTGACTTAAAGATTGACTTAGTAGCTTGCAAGACTAAGCTGACTATTCTTTTTCGAATTGCAAGATTATGTACAGATACAAAGCAAAGACACAAGGGATACTCGCGTACAACAACAAAGGGGTCGTGTTTGAAGGAATGACGTCGACTTCTAATGCTAAGCTTCCCACACGACTCAATGCAATCACCGAAAGGAGGTCCTAAGAGTGATATATCAAATCAACATACACACCCATGTGTGACTGGCCATAGCCCAAGTGCAACGACGAGTGCTACCTCGCAAATATATTGAATAGAAAACGCGATAACTCGAGCACTTGGATAACTCAACCACATAAGCTTTGAAAACAATGTCTCCCTTCCGTGCATCCACGTCTAAATTTAAAAGGCTGCTTGAGGACCACGAAATGGATGCAGAGTGAATGTCCATTTGCTAGTCCGGACCGACTTCCCAGTTGAAAGACCCCATGTAAAGGGAGATGTCATTGCTTTGATTCCTAATTTGCGAGGAGGCGAATTGCCTGACACTCAGACTCAAAAGCAAAGAAGAAGGAAGATAGAAATTTCTTCCGTGCTGAGGATATTGGCACAGAAGGCGCTAGGATCGAAGGAAGGTAGCAGATTTCTTCTTGTGATGATCCCTCAGCATGTCAAGCTAGATATGAAATGGATGGTACCCTTACTGATTTGTGAACTCAAATGGATCAGCGAGATGAACTTCTCCGGAAACAACAGAAAATGGTGGATAACTTTTTTACTTGGATAGATGGAAGGCCGAGTAACTACGGCTTACTCGCTGGAGCGAGCACCATGGAAATTCAAGCGATAACGAACTTGGCTCAAACACTCCCTGCTCCATGATCCAGATCATATGGGACCCTAGGACAAGTTGGCATAGTCGTCTTTAATAAAACAAGATGCAACCAACCTCCTCCCAGGCACTTGTAGCATGCAACTTCCGACTATAACATTTTGGATGAAAACGAGGGATATGCAAGAGCCACCGAAAAATTAAACGAAGCCCAACCAACCTTTGCTCCAATTCGGAGGAATGTTTAAAATCCAGCTCAACCTCAACATGAGGCTCCCCATGTAGGGGGAAGACGAGAGCATTTGAGAAAGCTATAGTCTAACTTCATTGCCATCCTACTCCGAACCTCAAAGCTTGGATGGGAGACCAAGGACTAACATGAGCTGGACACGAATAAATCATTTTCTATCAAACTCTAACTCACAGCTCGATGAGGGAGTACGCATTCAGAGAATACGTGGATTTAATAACCACCGTTTAGTAAAATCCCCATGGATGGGGAGTACAAGATAAGAGCTTCGAACATTATCATCTGACTATCTGCCAGCTTTAGGCACATTTACGATTATCTGAGCTTCACAATAACCCAGACTATAAGCAGAGGAATGGCTCCTCAAGAGCAACTTGCATACATCTAAGTAGCGGATCACCATCCAGAATTAAAAAACAGAAGCCTGATTGACTGCTATTACATATGCACAACCAAGAAGCCAGAAACCGGCTTCCACCCAATTTAAGACTTCATAGCGACAACTTCTCAAACATGAGGGCCAAATTGGCAACATTAATTGATGCTTCAACAGAGATCAGGCGAGACCCTGCATGCATTCCTTGAAAGATTCAACGCCGCAGTGGCATCGGTAAATCGACCTGGACCATATATGGCGTTGATTGCTGTAGTATCCGGTATTCTGGATATCTCAAACTTCAAAATCTCTTTACATCGAGACCCACCAAGAGGACTTGGCGAATTCACCTCTGAAACAAACCTTGGTATCTCTCTATCATGAGATTCTCCTAGAAACGTTGGAAAATACTATCCTAAGACAGACAGATTCATGCAATAAGAGTGTGCTAATGTTGAAATGGATGATCTCAATGTCTTCACGACAGAATGGAGCACCATCTGACTCTTGAAATAATAAAGGAAAAAGAAAAGCCCCAGGAAAGACTAACAGGAATTTACAATTCTGGAAATGACCAATGTCATTAATCGGGCCCGCGGTCTTGATTGTCAAGCTTAATGGAACCAAGCATGGGAGATAGACTCAACAAGACTATGGTAGCTATTTCGTATTATGCCAAAGCGTGAACGAAGGAGCTCGAATAACTCACTAACGACATTCGCTCACTTGCAAGATTGACGAGCTTACTCAACTCTGCAGCTGATGCGAGGAGAGTATCTAAGTTTGCTGATATACTCAATGAGGCGATCACTGCTGTCTGGCTAAACAGATGGGTTGACCCCAACGCGAATGTGATTCGATCATTCGCATATACAACTCCAACCCTTGATGACTTGGGAATGTGCACATAACGACACAGGGTGACTAAGATTGTTGAACCTACATATCTAACCCGATGCGGCAGAAAAAAGCATAAAGGCTAAAAGAATGGATGTCCGATTGACCTATCATAACCCCCAACAATGCTGGGGGCATAAGCACTGACTTCGCTCGTCCTCCACTAATGCTAGGAACATCAACTTCAACGGGCAGATTGACTTTAAACATGACCCTAACTCAATGCATGATTCAGAACATATACATTATATCTTTAGAATATGACTTGATTCATCCCGACCATCCAAGTGAGCGAAATTACGGATCAAGCAAGAATTCAAAGACTTGATCTGCAACAGCATCAAATGGAGAGTATGATGAACTCCTCTGCTGCCTTACAATGGTGATAATCCTACCAGCTATTGGCTTGCACATTTTCAACAACATCTCGTACTGTCTCGTATGTGATCACGGGACTATAAAACAATCTGAAGTGATCATGGCTTCCGGGTGCACTATTATTACGATTAGATGCAATCATGGAGTCCTAGATTAATATCCTGACATCGAGATAGTCCGAATCCAAGCAAAAAAATGACAAATTCATATGCCGACTCTGATGCACTCTATCCGAACGGTCCAGATGCTAGCTCAAGATACGAAGATTCTGACACCATACTATGACTTGGACGGCTATTGTATACATTAAAGAAATCTTAGCTTAGTAATGCACTTGACTTGTTTAGGAAGATGGCGTCGTTTGGCATCAACTTGTACATGTACGATCTCACACGGGAGCCAAACATACCACATGACTTATCATGAAGGAAATCAACATCTTAATTCGACGATGTTTAAAACGGTTACCCGATCATTTCGACTACTCCTTCCATAGAATTTGTACTAGCTAGCACCCATGGAAGTAGTGCAACAATTCGATAAAGTCTCCTGAAGGATGGATGGCGTTCTAAAAAGATTTATCTCGACTTAATCAAAGCACATCTCATCTGCGATAAGATGTACTTTGGGGGGCAAAATGTTAGCCTGCTTTGTGATCAGGCTACCCAAAGCCAGGGACTTGAGTATGAACTTACATTGATTGGCGATCACTTGGATGGAGTGATAGAAAGATGGAAAATTTGAATTATACATGCAAATGTAACCGGATCGGATCCCCCATTCGGATCGGATCGGATCCCTCCTTTCGGATCGGATCGGATCCCCCTCTCCGGATCGGATCGGATCCCTCCTTTCGGATCGGATCGGATCCCCCTCTCCGGATCGGATCGGAGTACCCTCTACCCGAACCTCCTGAAGTATTCTGCACAGAAGTGCGTGCTGGCAATCTGCTCGAACAACCGGTTCGGTTCGGATCCGATCCGAACCGACTGAACCTGTTTCTGCACACGGAGTTTGACCTCTTCTCTTGGCATAACCGACTCCTACAATTGCGGATCGGACTCCACTTGGCAAAGCACGACCTGGTAACCACTTCCCCATGTTCTCCACTACTTCCGAGATTTACTCTGAAGCTGCCACGTGGCCACTCAACCCTAACCAAATTTCTACCTATAAATACACATACAACATATCATAGAAGGGGATTTTTTGGGGGCCTGAAGGAAGCTCTATTTATTTCAGCCATGGCTACCAACGAAGAACCTTCATCCTCTTTAATAAAATCAATGAATTCGGAGAGTATTATTCATTGTAATTGAGTGCTTGAGCGTCAATACTCATTGTATTTGTAATTTCTGAATGAATTGAGAAGCTATGAAGTGGATGTAGGCTTGTTAACGCCGAACCACTATAAATTCCGTGTGTTGATTGATTTTTCTTGCTTTTCGTTCACGATTCCTCATTATTCTCTACAAAACATTATCAATTGGGTGTTAGGACCATTTTTTGGTCTAACAATAAATCTCTTCATTTCTGAAAGGAAATGGAATTTCTTTTGGTTAAAACTCTTCATGAAGAATTGTTACCTTTCAACTATTATGTAAACACTTCAAACTTGATTTACAAACATCCAATTATTATTCTATTCTATCTATTTTCTAATTTGCACTCCTATATTTATTGCAAACAAAAGCTCTCTCAAATTCAAGTTACATTTTTAATCTTTGATATCATTTCACATCATTTTATTCAACAAGCAACAAACTTCCTTCAAATCTTCACATTCACTTCAAATATTTGATGATAAGATTATAGGAAGGGTGTCCTTAAACCGTTGACTATCCGTGTTGATTCAAGAACACAAAGCAGAAGTCAAAACACTTGTAATTGTTGAAGTCCTGTGTAGTTGCTCAGGCGAGAGGCATCCTTATTGGGGCTCGGGTTACTGACCTATTCCTCCGGGTTAAGAGAGGGCGTGATAGTGAATTCCGAAGAGGAGCTTCGGGACTGGACGTAAGGCGGGACGTTCGAACTAGTATAAAATTCCTGGTGTCGTTTCTTATCGCATTTAATTATTATTTGTGATATATTTATCTGGCTTAGCTTTTACCTGCATAACTATTGTAGATTACTAGTTAGTTCATTATTTCCACTTTATCCATATTAGTATTCTGCTTAAGTCGTATGCACTGACTCTTTTCATTTGGTATCAGAGCAAGGCCATCATTTAACCGTAAAACTGTTATCTGATATTCAAACAATATGGATAATAACTCTAGTGCTAGCAATAATGGATATACTGAAGGCCAATCAACTACAAGACCACCCTTCTTTAATGACATGAATTATAGTTATTGGGCTACATGATTGAGGATATTCATGCAAGCAAATAGTTATGATGCATGGAACATTACAAAAAGAGTACACACAACTACTACACTATATACTAAATTGTCTTCATCTGAAAAAGCAGAGGCTACTGCCAATGCTAAAGCTATGAATATATTGCATTATGCTTTAGATAGAAATGATTTTAACCGGATTTTTATGTGCAACACAGCATATGAAATCTGGAGAACACTCAAAATTACTCATGAAGGAACTAACAAGGTTAAACAAAGCAAAATATCCATGCTTAAGAACCAGTTTCAAAAATTTAAGATAAATGAAAATGAATCCATAAATGACATGTATTCACGTCTCCAAAACATTTATCATTCTTTGTTAGGATTAGGAGAAAAGTATTCTGATTTCAATATACTTTCAAAAATCTTGAATTCTTTAACGGACGAATGAGAGAGTAAAGTGTTAGCTATCGAAGAAGCTGATGATCTCTCTGCCATGAAACCTGAAGAGTTAATCGGTAACCTCATGTCCTATGAAGTAAACTTGCAGGCAAAGAAAGCACATGTACAAGACAAGAAAATTTAGCTTTTCATGCAGAGAAAGAAGATTCAAATTCAGATAAAGAAGATACTGCTTTTGTAGCAAAGAATTTTAGAAAGTTTCTAAAATGCAGAAAAGGCCAAAGCAAAAATGTGAAAAAGAATTCATTAAAAGAGCCTGATCATGCACTGATAAAATGCTTCAATTGTCATAAGACTGAACATTATCAAAAGAATTGTCCAGAATTGAAGAAAAATCGCAAAAAGGAAAAATCAAAGAGACGAGCTTTTTCAGTCACTTGGGATAACTCAGATTCATCTTCTGAAAGTGACAGCGATAGTGACAGTGAGCAAGCAAACATATGCTTCATGGCTAAGGATAATGATGTAAGTGATTTTATGTGACGACCCAAACCCCGATAGGACGGTGCAAGGGTAATCTTTGGAATATAACACATAAACAGATAACAACAGAATAGAAATAATCAAATACACCAGATAATGTACATTGGAATACACTGGATAAACATAATCATCAGAGTTACACAGTATACAGGATCATACTTAGTACAAAATACAGTTCAGCTATACATGAATGTCTACAGCGGAAAACAAACATAATATGTACAATAGGAGCTGAACAGCATAAAAAGAGATAAATGGTAGAATCCATCTTCAGCTCCAACTATCCAGAAAGAGCCTGCTAAAACCTGAATACAAGGCTGCCCGTGTAGAAAAAGGGGCATTTTCCCGAGTTTGTAAGTGAAACAAACTACGAGTCAGTCATGGGACTGGTATGAGAAATCTACTTAACACACTTTACAAATATGGCTAATCAAAGTACCACACCACTTTCGCGTAACGGGTTTACTCCATTGGATTGCTAGTGCTTTAAAACAGATAAATCTTTTAAATATCGCACTGCTTTTTTTAAAGATGAAGCCATTATAAGACTTAGTTCCCATCACACATTGCAACACAAACCGGAGAATAGAGTTTTACCTTATAATGGCCAAAATATGCTTGATACGAGCAAAACAAATCATTAAAAAATGTAAATTTTATCGTTTAATTCTTAATCAGACTCCAACTGTAAACTAGTAAAAGAACGGTTCCCTAAGTATTAACCCCGAAGGCCGAAACCAACATCAGACCAATACCCAGGAAACCATCCGTCCTAGCTCGTTTCCTGTTAGTTTCTAATTTTAGATACAATCATAAATATCAATCATAGACGGCATAAGTGCCCCATACCACTATGTCGCCATACATAGGTATACAATCAAAACCGCACGATATCGTATTTGGACATTGGATTTCCATCATGAACCGAGGCCCGGGATCGTCCTCACCGCTTCGAGACAATCTAGCCTACCATTTCTCAGGAACAGCCGCAATTGCCCCTTGGATCATCAGGGCCGGTCCACCGATGTGGATTAAAATGCCTGAACACTGCGTTTCCCCACCCTTTGGGGCGCAAATGAGTCCTACGACTCCATCGGCTTCACATAGTCATCGATATATCCGAGGCGCCTCGCAACAGCACAACCACACAGGTGAAAATAATATAAATGTCAGCCATTTAAGCACTGACACCACCTCTAGCTAGAAAGAAATGCATGTCCTCCCTGAAGTCCTCTCCCGTTTCTGGTCCATACCGGGGTGTGTGGCTCGCGAATTTACGTTATACACAAAGTTATGCCACACAGGCAGTGCTTTTATCATCTACCACAAAGCTCTGCTTTTCAACAAAAGCTTTGATCATTGCATCTCACCATGCCACACAGGCAATTCACGCCATGCAACTGATGTCTATCAATCACAAAGAATGAAATCCAATGTCAGACACACAGTCCATTTACAAGTCCGTTCTGGGTCTGAACGAAACCGGAGGATCTTTATTCCTCGCATATCCGTACAATCAACATGTACGTCCGGACGGCTACTACTTCAACCCCTCTAATAGCTACTCCCATCATGAGCATCAGTAGCACCCTCCCATTCGACGTGAAGATCATCGGTCTTGCATCGTCTTCATATCTTCGACTTACGATCGTCGATCAATTATTTGAAATGAGAATTAACTCGGCCTTTTCAAATAATTCACGTATATTTAGAATTTCAAATCAATTCATTTCAATGGTTAAATTATTTGATATCACTAATTCTGTTCTTTAGTGTAATTCTCACGCCAAACACATTCAACCATCAAATATCACATAAACCGAGCAAATTCAGTTTGTTTCCATTCCATATCGTTTATAATATTTTATCACGATTTATCGCTATTTTTATTTATTTAAAAATAGCCAATTCATTCAAACGACGCTTCAGGCCATAACGTGGCCGTGGCGCTGTTTTTCTTCAGATTTGATTTACACATATTTGAAAATTTAACCGTTGGATCTTCACAAATTTTATATCATTAGAAAGATCTTTTCAAAACGAGCATTTTGGGGAAATCCGACGGTCGGATCTCCCGCACTAATCGTTTGAAGTTACGATTTCAAAATACGAACTGCAGTGTCGTTATTCGATTTAATTTAATTATATTTATATATATATATAAATATAATCGATTCTGGCGCTGTTTTTCTTCAGATTTGAATTAAACATTCCAGACAATCCAACTGTTGGATCTTCACAAAGTAGGTGTCCTTGGAAAGACATTTCCAAAGCGAACCCAACGGTTTCGTTTTCGGGAGAATCCGACGGTCAGATCTTCCGCACTAATCGTCTGAAATCACGGTTTCAAAACACGAACTGCAGCGTCGTTATTCGATTTAATTTAATTATATATATATATATATATGAATATAATCTATTCTTCGATTTCAAAACCATATTCATTTCCTACATTTGATAAAAATGATGTTTTTATCCAACAGACATTTATTTCAACACTTCATTGTTTTTAACAATTCATGTGTATAATAAAAATGTGATTTTTATTGTAAAACAATTTATTTCAAAACATGACTATTTTATATAGTTCATATAGATGATAAAAAATATGATTTTTATTATAAAACAATTTATTTCAAAACAGGCTATTTTATATAGTTCATATAGATGATAAAAATATGATTTTTATTATAAAACAATTTATTTCAAAACATGAATGTCATTCTACACATGAATTTCTATTCAACACATGAATTTCTATTCAACACACGAATATAGTTTCAACACATGAAAATAATTCTAGCACATGAATATTATTGAAAATTTCGGCAGCATAACGGCAGGGCAGTTAAAACCGGGACCGTTCCTAGTATGGCTCCTCGCTCTACCATAAAACCTCGCGGTTTTTGATAATGGGGATTTCATGCATCTAATTCGCAAGCAGGCGAGCATGTTTTCTTTCATTTCCACAACCTATTCTAATTTTGTTTTCAACCACAAATGGGTATTTTTCAACCACAGTCAATCATTCTCAACCATAAACAATTTTATCAACCATTCGCATTATTCACCAAATTTCACATCAACCAAATAATCCAAACAATATCACAACCAATAAATATCGTCCATGGTCTGCTGATGAGGGGAGTGTATATATATATATATATATATATATATATATATATATATATATATATATATATATATATATATATATATATATATATTCGTATATAAATATATTTCAATTCACTTCAATTTATTTCAATGTCATTTCATCGCATATGTAATTTTTACAACGCATATATAACTTATACATCGAACATACAACTTATACACCACTTATACATAAGGTGTACAACGCTTATATAACTCATACATTGACTATATAATTTATACATCGTTGTTTTCCATATCGTTTATAAATTAGAAATCTCACATTGGGTTCCACTCCACCAAAAATTGCAGAAGGCTCAGAAAAATATGCGGTCTCTTCTAGAATGTAGAAGACGTCCACACGAGTCCACTGTCTCTTGTTTCACTGAATTTCGACCACACACGAAAAAGATATGATTTTTATTGTGAAATCAATAAACGTAGCGCTTTAAAGTGCTATTAAATATAAAATAAAAATAAGGCTGTATACCTCACTATTTCGTTCAAAACTAGGGTGGAATCTTTCGTCCAATCCGTTGCGCTATAGGTCGATCAGGTTATGCAGCTCCGAAGAGCTTGGAAAGGCGCGCACAACCATGGTGGTGGGGCCCAACTCGCGGCGGCGGCTGTGGAGGAAATCGGCGGTGAACACCTGAAGTTCGAGCAGGTGATTCCAACGATTTACATAACGATAAAATCCCAAACTGACATGGATTTGAAGAGGAGGCTTGGATCTTCAAATAGTTCCAAAGGAGGGTGTGGTTTCATTGAGAGATGGAAGAGAAAAAGAGGAGGGAAGAATGGGATGAGTTCCGCCGTCGGGTCTCAGGGGCATCGGGGAAGAAGAAAACAACTGACCAATAGGAATTTTCTATTTATTTATATAATTTTTTTTCCAAAAATACCCTCTTTCACACACGGACCCCAATCCAGACCCAACGACTATCGTCCCTAGCTAAATACCCCCATTCCGAACACAATGGGATATGTTTCGAAGGCCCATTCGACTGTTTCAGTCATTTTTTCTTCAAATTAAAATATAAAACATTTAATATTTGATTTGAACGTACATTTCAATTTGCCGGGGACACACACTGATTCTAAAAATTCCCAAAAAATAAATCTAGCTATGTTTTGACGATACGGTCCCAACAAAACTAGTTTCGTCAAATTATGAGACCATTTGAAAAATGACAATTTTCTGGTCGATCCAATTTAACTATAATCGACCAAAGAACAGTTTTCTTCGCAACGCTCACATATTAACTTCAAAAATTATGAAATTTGAAACCTAGCAATAATTTGACATCCCGGATCCAACAAAAGTGAATTCGTCGGATTCTGAGGTCGTTTGCAAAATGTCTATTTTCAAGGGCTATATATTCTCTATAGCGACCTTTCTGCATTTGGTCATAACTTTTAATTCCCGCTATGAAACTTCGATTTTTAAGATTCGTTAGAAAGATATTCATTAACAGATTTAAATATTTTTGGTTTCACTAAAATCCGTTTTATTTTACACCCGGTACAGTCAGTCAAAGTTTGAATTGAAATTTTGAAACTACTGCGCCATTTCAGCCTTGTTTATAATTCAAAATAATTATATTTATTTTCAAACATCGATTCAAATATACTTTTAGTCGTTATTATTTAAAATAATTTATTTTAAATATTCAAAATTCACTATTTTAGCCAATTTAAAATTTTTAAATTGGTTCAGATTTTCCGAGTTGTTACATTTTACTTTTGATGAATTAGTTGAAATTAATACTGAAATTTTGGAATCTAGAAAAATGTTTATTCAAAAGTTTAAATAAGCTAATGAAGATAAAAAGAAAGCAGAATTTGAGAGAGATCATTTAAAAGATGAAAAAGAAATTTTAGAAGATGAAATTAGAAAGCTACAAGAATCTCTTTTAGTTCCAAATTCTAAAATTTCTATATTGAGTCAAGAAATCGAGACTCAAAAGAGTAAAAATGATTTGTTAGCTTCTGTGAATCATGATTTAAATACTAAAGTTAAAATTATAGAATTGGAAAATTCTAGTTTAAAAATTAAGTTAGAAGGCATTTCTAAAATTGTTAACAACTTTAACAAAGGTAGAGAGAATTTATCTAAAATATTAGAAAATTCTCAACCAGTTTTTAGTAAAAAAGGGCTAGGTAATGATAAAAAAATAATAAAATCAAAAAGCAAATCCAGTTCAAAAAATTCTAATATTAAATCGGAAATTTCTAGTAATATTTTTACTAAGAAAAAATACTCGGGAAATATTAGTATATGGGTTCCAAAAACAAATAATGTACTTATTAGAAATAAATATATTTAGAATTTTTAGATTCTGTTCGTA
The DNA here is from genome assembly GCA_030737875.1 of Allium sativum. Taxonomy (NCBI): domain Eukaryota; kingdom Viridiplantae; phylum Streptophyta; class Magnoliopsida; order Asparagales; family Amaryllidaceae; genus Allium; species Allium sativum. Next base: position 526,612,035 of record CM060922.1, on the reverse strand, counting down.
ATAATGTTAATTACATTTTGAAAAAGGATCCTGAACCCTCTTGGGTTTGGCTTCCAAAGATTTAACCCTTAGGACCCTAACGGAGGAAGTGGTTACCAATGAAATTTTTAAATTATTTTTTGCTGGTCCCACTCAAAAAATATATAGAGGAAAATGGATACTAGACAGTGGTTGCTCAAAACACATGACAGGAGACAGGGAAATGCTAACAAATATCATTTACTCAAAAGAAGGAACTATCACATTTGGATATAATTCCAAGGGATATATCATTGGCAAAGGCGATGTGAGCAATTATAGTATATCTAATTCACCTGTTATTTCGGATGTTTTATTGGTTAAGAACTTAAAACACAACTTATTAAGTATTAGTCAATTATGTGATAAAGGACTTAAAATGTTTTTCTTCGAAAATAAATGTAGTATATTTGATTCAAATCAAAATCTTATTTTTTGAAGGAAATCGAGATAAAAATATTTACATTTTGAATATGGCAGCTGATAATAGTCCAAGTATGTGTTTCTTAGCCAAATATAATGATCCTTGGTTATGGCACAAACGATTTTCTCATATTAATTTTAAAACAATAAACAAGATATCTAAAAATGATCTTATAAGAGGTTTACCCAAAATAAAATTGAAAATTGAAAATTGAAAATTGAAAATTGAAAATTAATGTGGTGCATGTCAACTTGGAAAGTTAACCAAATCTTCTTTTGAAACTAAAAAGGTTATATCAACATTACAACCACTTGAATTACTACACATGGATTTATTCAGCCCAACTCAAGCTCAGTCTATAAATCATATTAGATATGTGTTTGTAATTGTTGATGACTTTTCAAGATACACTTGGACTATGTTTTTAAAGAATAAAAGCGATACTTTTGATATCTTTAAAAAATTTGTCAAACAAATTCAAAATTTAACTAAGTTAAAAATGAAGAATATACGAAGTGATCACGAAGGAGAATTTGAGAATGAGAAATTTGACTTATTTTGTCAAAAGAAAGGAATTTTCCATAATTTTTCTTTTTTTAGAACTCCAAAAAAATGGAGTTGTAGAACGTAAGAATAGAACTATGCAAGAATGTGTTAGAACGTTGTTAAATGGAAGTACACTACCAAAACATTTTTGGGCTAAAGCAGTTTCTACGGCTTGTTATATTTTGAATCGTGTCTCCATTCGACCTCTTACTAAAAGCACTCCATAAGAGCTTTTTACTGGTAAAAAACCAAATATATCTTATTTCAAAGTTTTTGGTTCAAAATGTTTTGTTTTAAATACAAAAGATCAGCTTGGAAAATTTGATTCAAAATCTGACGAAGGAATATTCATAGGATATTCTGAGCGTAGCAAGGCTTATCGTATTTTCAATAAGAGAACCGGTAAAATAAAAGAATCACTTCATGTCTCCTTTGACGAAAATATTATTCAAGATTCGTTTAATTCAGATATTATGAAAAATAATTCCCCTCATGATGATGATATTGACATATATAGAGAAGAAGAGAACATTGTTCATGATAACATAGAGAATACTACTATAGAAACTCAAGATGATAACAATAATCAAAATATTCCCATTAATTAAGTTAAATCTCCACCAAGAATATTACGACACCATCTAACTCAAAATATTATTGGAGAAATAACTTCAAACGCAAGAACAAGAAGTCAACTTAATTTAGTAAGTCATGTAGCCTTCTTATCAAATATCGAACCCAAAAACCCTAAAGAAGTATCTACAGATGAAAGTTAGATAATTGTCATTCAAGAAGAATTAAACCAGTTTGAACGTAATAAAGTCTAGGAATTAGTTCCAAGACCAAGTGATCAAACTGTTATTGGAACAAAATGGGTTTACAATAATAAAGCAGATGAATTGGGTAATATCACTAGAAATAAAGCTAAACTTGTTGCACAAGGTTACAATCAAGAAGAAGGCATAGATTATGAAGAAACTTTTGCTCCAATCGCACGACTAGAAGCAACACGAATTTTATTAGCTTACGCTTGTCATCACAACTTTAAACTATATTAGATGCACGTTAAAAGCGCTTTCTTGAATGGCTATATTAAAGAACGAGTATATGTTAAACAACCTCCTCTATTTGCTCATGAAAAATTTTCTGATCATGTTTTTAAACTGAAAAAGGCATTATATGGCTTGAAACAAGCACCTCATGCTTGATACGAACATCTCAATACCTATTTATTAAATTCAGGATTTCAAATTGGAAGGGTTGATCAAACACTTTTTATCAAGAAAGATAATAAAGATATTCTAATAGTGCAAATATATGTAGACGACATTATCTTTGGATTAACGAATGATCAATTATGTGAAGAATTTTCTAAAATAATGACCAATGAATTTGAAATGTCGCATATGGGAGAACTATCTTATTTTCTCGGTTTGCAGATTAAACAATTATATGATGGAATTTTCATTAATCAAGAAAAATATTGTACTAATATAATAAAATGTTTTAGGATGGAAAACATTTCAAGTAAACCTACACCAATGAGCACGACGACACACTTAGATAAAGATAAAAATGGTAAAAGTATCGATCAAAAGTTATATCGAAGTATGATAGGTTCACTTCTATATTTAACCGCTAGTAGACCAGATATTATGATGAGTGTTTGCTTATGTGCTCGTTTTCAAGTTAATCCAAAAGAATCACATTTGAGAGCAGTTAAACGTATATTACGTTATATTAGTAGTACTAAAGATTTTGGACTCTTCTATCCGAAAGACTATTCCTTCGAATTAGTTTCATATAGTGATGCTGATTTTAGAGGATCATGGACGGATCGTAAGAGTACAAGTGGAACATGTCACTTTATTGGTAAATCACTTATATCTTGGTTCAACAAAAGACAAAATTGTGTCTCACTGTCAACATGCGAAGCTGAATACATATCTGCTGCACTAGCCTGTGCTCAAGTAATATATATGCAGCAAACACTAAAAAAATTTAACGTAAATTTGTATAATTCCACAATTTATTGCAACAATACAAGCACAATAAATTTATCTAAGAACCTGGTAAACTAGTCTAGAACTAAACACATTGATATCAGACATCATTTCTTGAGAGTCAATATTGAAAAACAAACAATAAATTTAGAATTTGCAAATTCAGAAAATCAAATTGCTGATATCTTTACTAAACCCGCCAATCTCTCTTGTAATCTCACCCTATAGGCCATCTGACCTATCCTCTCTACTATGGGAAATGGCCCTACAAACCTTGGCGCCAGTTTCCCTGTAGATCCAAAGCGAACCACATTCCTCAGAGGTGATACTTTTATGAAAACCATGTCTCCTACCTCAAACTCAATGTCAGTCCTTCTCTTATCCGCGTAGGACTTCTGCCTGTTTTGAGCTATCTTCATACGTCGACGAATAAGATCAATCTTTTCTAAAGTCTCTCTAATCATCTCAGATCCAAGTAGAAACCTATCCTTAGACTCCCAAAAACAAATCGGTGATCTGAAAGGTCGTTCGTATAATGTCTTGAAGGGTGCCATGCCTATACTTGTCTGATAACTGTTGTTGTAGGCGAACTCCACCAATGGGAGATTCTCCTCCCTAGTCCCTTCGAAGTCTAGGATACACAGCCTTAAAAGATCCTCAAGAACCCTATTCACCCTCTCAGTCTGTCCATCTGTCTAAGGGTGATATGTCGTGCGTAAACATAATTGTGTACCTAGTGCCTCTTGCAATTTCTTCCAAAACTCACTAGTGAAGATGGGGTCACGATCACTCACTATGCTTGATGGTACTCCATGTAGACGGACTATCTCATGAAGATAAACTGATGCCAACCATGTTGTTGTTCTCTTGCTCTTAATAGGAATGAAATGAGAGTTCTTAGTAAGCCTATCCACAATAACCCATATACTGGTGTTGCCTTTCCTCGATCTAGGCAAACCATCAATGAAATCCATAGAGACGCTCTCCCACTTCCATCGTGGTACCTCCAAAGGATGAAGAAAACCACCAGGATTCTTTTGTTCAGCATTTACTTGTTGGCAAACTAAACATCGAGCTGCAAACTTCGCTACATCTGTCTTCATCCCGGCCTAAAAGAAAACTCTCTTCATGTCTCGATACATCTTATCGTCTCTCGGATGGATAATCATCCTAGAGTTAGGGGCTTCCTCAAGGACTGTTCTCAATAAATCTCCAACTCGGGGAACACAAGGCCTCTCATCTGTCATAGTCACCCTTTATCATCCGAGGAATATATACTAACGTGACTAGAAATCTCCCCTCTACTGAGCCTATCCAAGATGTCTGCTATCTGTGGGTCCTCTCGTTACGAAGATCCAATCCATAAGAGTGGGTCGCACCTCTAAAGATGCCAATAAACAAGGTGCAAGATCCGTAGATGTAACAACCCGTATTTTCTGTGAACATAAAGTAACAAAACAAAGTATAATTAATTTTTAAAAGAAGAATTAAGGGAAAGGGGTCGCGCCATTGCGTTCGGTTCGGAATTCTGCTTGAGAAAGAGTCTGAGTTTGCGTAAATCGGACTTCGTATGAAGAAGTTTTTTCACTTAGAAGTTTCAGGAATTTAAAATAAAAACCAGTCCGAATTCAAAATTTAAAAGTTCGAAATTCAAAACACACACCCGGGCTGGGCGAGAAATTTCCTGCCCAGGACCCAGGTCGACCTAGGGGTCGACTTGGGTCACATAGGTCGACCAGGGGGTCGACCTCCCCCCTATTTCCAGATCCGTGGACAGGTTCATTTTTCTGCATTTGGACACCCGTTCTTACCAAATTAGTTGATCCCTATGTTATATAAACACCACTAAGGCTACAGTTTTCTCTACACAACTTCATTACGACTATACTTTGCCCTAATTCATATTAAAATAAATCAATGGCGTCCCTACTCTACTGAAACCTAAGCTAGAACTAGTGCTCCTTCTTCTTCCAATCTGAATAGAATTAAAAGAGAACAACTACAACCCCTTTTTTCTTTTAGAATTCAACCAAGGTGAGTACAGTTATTTTCAAATATGAAATTTAATTATGATCTTTACATGGTTATAAATCTGAATTAGAGATTATGCATATTCTTGTTTATCAGATCTGTTTTTCTGTGTAGATCTATCTTATTAATATTATTGTAACTATTCTGTATATCTTCCTTCCTTCTGTTCTATAGCCAGGCTACCGTGAGCCTGAGCCAAATTTCATAAGAGATTGATGCGCGAACGCTAAATTGGGGGAAAATAGTGAATGATGCATAATTGGACATGACTGATTTGTGACTGATAAAAGAACATATGTTGTAATTTAAGATCTAGATCTGGGCATACTATATATGATATTTTGTGATTTGGAAGAAGGAGAATTATTGTGTATATGACTTAGGTGTAAAGATCTATATTATAATAGGACAACTATTAAATGTGAATATGCCTAAATGGGGATTTTGGGGGTATTTGACACTCGCTGAAATCAAAGGCTATAATTTGGCATAATTCGTATTGTAAATCATGATTTGGGGTTTTTGGGAGAATATTCTGTACTATGTAAATTTAACTAAAATTTAGGGCATATGTTATATTGTGAATTATGACCATAATTTAGGCATGTAAAATTAGGCTTAAACTTATGATTAGGCGAGGTATGTCAATGGAATCTTAAGGGATGACTAAATCTGTTAAATTGCCTAATTTGCCAAATCTGTTAAAACTGAATACGGTAATTTGGGGTATGAAAATCTGTAGACTCGATCTAAAATTGAGCAAAACATGTTAATAGAACTTTGGATAATCTGCTGTAACTTATAAAGAAGTTAATTTGTTGAATTGGCATAATTAGTCTGATATTGGCATAATCTGTGAATGAATACTTTAGCTAAAAATAAGAATGCTGAGACACGAGGTTGGACTCTGTTTACGGTAGAAGCCTGCCCGGACCCAACCGGCTTAACCAGCAACCGCAAACTGTCAGTCTAATGTGAGAGGTCATAGGCATAATTAAAAGATGCTTGGACACGAGATTAGGTCTGGCTTGTGGCAGAAGTCTGCCCAGAACCGCCCGGCACATCCAGCGGCCACAAGCTACCGACCTAATGTGAGAGGTTTGTGCATTAATATTTAATTAATTCAAATCTAGGATAAATATGATGCCTAAAACGTGTTGGGTGGATAAGGTTAAATCAAGTGGACGGATGAATCTAATAAACCCGTTTCATAAATTTGTAGGCCCAATATAAGGTTAGGTAAAACAATCTATAATTCTGTTAATCTATACATCTGATCCGTTAGTCTGAAAACTTGTTAACCTGTATGTCTGATCTGAGAACTAGTTAATCTGAACTTTGTACATCTGAAATCGATAAGCAAGTTAATTTGAAATCTGTTAGTCTGGGGACACAAGGTTAGGAGGGGTAATTACTTGTGTCATCTGTTGTTTGGTACCTATATTAGTCAGTAACCCTTTCTGGTATCAAAACTATGACCCAACACTAGGCAGGGGTCCAGGGCACGCTTATTGAACTAATTATAAGAGGTTCATTCTGATAATGGCGAGGGGTGTTGATGGTGCATTCCAACCGGGTCATGTGCATGCATGGATCCAGTTTGCTCTGAGTATGTAAGACGCCGTGACATCTGTAAATAGACCTGTATCTATAGGTTGCCACTTTAGGGAATGATACACCCTTTTGTGGGGCCGTCACAGGGTATTTATATATTAGGGAGTCGATCGCTTGGGGAAGAATTTAGGGTACACCTAGTTCTAACTGTTTCTGTTAGGGTACCGTCTATTTCTGTTGTAGTGGTAACACCTGTCTGTTTCTGCATGGTACCATCTGTTGGGGTGGCAAAGGCCCGTCACTGGTGTACACCTATTTCTAACATCCTGTTTCCATCTCTGATTTCGTTTCTACTTCTGTTTCTATACCGTCTATCTCTGTTCGGGTGGTAAAGGCCCATTACTAGCATTCTGTTTCTGTACCGTCTGTCTCTATTGGGGTGGTAGTGGCCCATTACTAGCATTCTGTTTCTGTAGATATAATTCCGTTTCCGTTTCTGTTTCAATTTAGACATTAGGGTAACACTTAATCCTGTCATACTAGTATTAGTGCAGAGAAGTAAGATATAAGTAAGAAGCACAACTTGGTCTATATCATTCTATTTCTTTTGTTCAACTTAAGCATACCTACTACTCCTGTTGCTGTTATCTCTCATCTAGTTTTACTTACATGTCATGATACGGTTATCTGTTTATATGCTAAAAGTCACTGGACTCACCAGACTTTATGTCTGACCTCGTTTGTTTTCGCCCCTTTTTTTGTCCTCCCCAGGTGCTCTGGGTGTTAACATAGGAGCTTGATTCAGATTCTCTCTGCTTGAAGTGTTTGAAGTATTGCCTGGCGTTGACTCTATCTTTTCATGGCAGTTTATGTTGGGGATTATGGCTTTAAAAATTATGCATTCTGAAGGATTTTGTATAAGACTGATATTTGTGTACTTGGGTTTTGGTACTGTGATGTAACCAAACTTATTTCTGTTTCTGCTGTAATGAAGTTATAAAATTTTCAAGTACTACTTTATGTATCTGTCTTGTAATATTCTGTTCTGTTTACTCGTAATGCTTTATGGAAGTTAATGCATTCCCTTGTGAGTGACATTAACGAACATGGGTGTTACACTTGGTATCAGAGTTGAAGGTTACCAGATTTTATAAAAAAAATTGAAAACAACTTTCAAAAAGGTTTTAAGAGGAAGTATTTTCAAAAAGGAAATTTTATTTTGAAAAACATAATCCCCAAATCCATATATCTATCTTTCGATTCTCCGTTTTGAATCTCTTCCTTTTTCTTTTCAGCATATCTGTGTACCCGAGATACCCGAGTGCATACCGATACCAAACTGGTTCAGAAGGTATCTGGAGGCTAGGGCCACCGCCGTAGGCCCAGCAAACGTTCCTCCTCCCCCAGCTGCAGGCGCTCTTCCTCCTCCCTCTCCCCGCATTGATACTTTTTCAAAGATATGCAACGACTTTCGGGCAATGGGCGGGAAACATTTTCACGGGTCAGAGACGTTTGTTGAAGCTCGAAATTGGGTTAAGGAGGTGGAAGATTTGCTTGGTATCTTCAGGATAGAAGATGGAAGGAAGGTCCAATTAGTTGCTTTGTTAATGAAGGATGAAGCCTCGTTTTGGTGGGAAGTCATGAATAGAGAGCGTCCAGTGGAAACATGGATGGATTTCAGGCATAGGTTTGAAATGAAATTTCTCTCACGAGCAGAAGAGAATTTATACATGGAGAGGTTCTTAGCGTTGAAACAGGGGAATTTATCAGTAAAAGAGTATGTTAACAAGTTCAATCAGTTGGCGAGATTTGGCTTAGATTTGGTGAACACTCCTAAAAAGAAGGCCCTGAGATTCGTTAAAGGTTTGAATGAGCCACTACACGGGTTGGCTATGACCCACATTCCTATGGGGGCTACCTTCGAGAAATTGGTTTACATGGCATTGATGCATGAAGAGGAAGCCAAAAGTGAGAAAAAAGAGGAAAAGCTTGAAGGACCACAGAACAAGAAAGCATGGCCCAAAAAACGAAACACAAAAGAAGGATGAAAAGTCTGAAGATAAGAGGGAGAAAAAGTGCTTTACTTGTGGAAGCTTGACTCATCTGAACAAAGATTGCAGAAAGAGGAAGGGCACTTGCTTCAACTGTGGTGAGATGAGACACTTCACTAGGGACTGCCCGAAGAAACGAGGGCAAGGGCAAAAGACAGGACCTACTTCTGAAGGGCAGGTGAATGCTCACGTGGCTGGTGGATAGGATAGAGATAGGAAAATTTCTGTAGAAGGTTTAAATTTCCTTATCTGATTATTGAGTTAAAACTCTTTTTGATTCTGGCATTTTGATTCTGTAATTGAGACTCTGTACTTCAATACTAGTATTGTTTCTGTTCCCGCTATAGTCTCAAATCCCATAAGGGTTACGACTCATCTGTTTGTGATAAGTTGGGGGTATTTGTGTTGGGCGTTAAGTTGACTATGACACATACGTTCTGGGTTTTGATAATCTAATCTGAATATTTCTGAAAAGGATAGGGATTTTTACTCGAAGCGTGAAGTAGATTTCCATTTTTGACTTTGTTTAATGGGAGTAATTCTCTGAGTGTCAGTCTGATGTTGATCTCGGTCTTCGGGGTTGATACTGAGAGATTTGTTCTCTTAACCGATGTCTAAAGGGAACAAAACTTTTGTTTCAATTGCACTTGCTTCTATCAATCAGATGTATCCTATCGATCGAGTCTTTGACCTTTAGGTAGAAACTAATGGGTGTAAACATGTGTTTGAGACATGTTATGTTTGATGGTTGCAAGTGGATGCAAGTGGTTGCTAGTGGTTGCTCGTGGTTGCATATACACACACTAGAGATTAGATCGGCTCAAAAACACTCTTATACTACATATGGATGTGTGTGCATTTTTCAATTTTTGTGGATGCAAAATGATTGACGCATTACATGGATGTTGCATTTGGATGAATTGTTATGCACTCATATAGAAATGATGTGTATCAAATAGGATTTCTTGCATAAATAATTGGACTCATGGCACTAACATAATTCGCATTAAGGAGGTCAACTAAATCAGTGGACCGCCTGATCTTTGCATTAGATAAGAGACATATACACACACTTTTGCATATCTACATACAACATAAGAAGTTTTCTAAGGACAATGGATGCTTGTGGATGATGGTTGAGTAGATGGGTGATTGGATGGTAGGACACATTCTTCTTAACTTGAAGATTTCGGGGACGAAATCCTTTAAGGAGGGGAGAATGTAACACCCCGTATTTTCTGTGAACATAAAGTAACAAAACAAAGTATAATTAATTTATTAAAGAAGAATTAAGGGAAACGGGTTGCGCCATTGCATTCGGCTTGGAATTCGTCTTGAGAAAGAGTCCAAGTTTGCATAAATCGGACTTCGTATGAAGAAGTTATGGCACTCAGAAGTTTCGGCAATTTAAAATAAAAACCAGCCCGAATTCAAAATTTAAAATTTCAAAATTCAAAATTCAAAACACACACCCGGGTTGGGCGGGAAATTTCCCGTGCAGGACCCAGATTAACCAAGGGGTCGACCTGGGTCACATAGTTCGACCAGGGGGTCAACCTCCCCCCATTTCTAGATCCATGGACAGGTTCGTTTTTCTGCATTTAGACGCCCGTTCTGACCATATTCGTTAATCCCTATGCTATATAAACACACCTAAGGCTACAATTCTCTCTACACAACTTCATTACGCCTATACTCTGCCCTAATTCATATAAAAATAACTCAATGGTGTCGCTACTCTGCTGAAACCTAAGCTAGAACTAGTGCTCCTTCTTCTTCAAATCTGAAAGAGAACAACAACAACCCCTTTTTCTTTTAGAATCCAACCAAGGTGAGTACAGTTATTTTCATATATGAAATTTAATTATGATCTTGACATGGTTATAAATATGAATTGGAGATTATGCATATTCTTGTTTATCAAATCTGTTTTTTTGTGTAGATCTATCTTATTAATATTATTGTAACTATTCGGTATCTCTTCCTTCCTTCTGTTCTATAGCCAGGCTACCACGAGCCTGAGCCAAATCTCATAAGAGATTGATGCACGAACGCTAAGTTTGGGGAAAATAGTGAATGATGCGAAATTGGACATGACTGATTTGTGACTGATTTGAGAAAAGAACATATGTTGTAATTTAAGATCTAGATCTGGGCATACCATATATGTCAGTTTGTGATTTGGAAGAAGGAAAATTATTGCGTATAAGGCTTAGGCGTAAAGATCTATATTATAATAGGATAACTATTAAATGTGAATAAGCCTAAATGTGGATTTTTTGGTATTTGACATACGCTGAAATCAAAGGCTATAATTTGGCATAATTCGTATTATAAATCATGATTTGAAGTTTTTGGGAGAATATTCTGTACAATGTAAATTTAACTAAAATTTGGGGCATATGTTATATTGTGAATTATGACCATAATTTAGGCATGTAAAATTAGGCTTAATCTTATGATTAGGCAAGGTATGTCAATGGAATCTTAAGGGATGATTAAATCTGTTAAATTGCCTAATCTGCCAAATCTATTGAAACTGAATACGGTAATTTAGGGTATGAAAATCTGTAGGCTCGATCTAAAATTGAGCAAAACATGCTAATAGAACTTTGGATAATGTGCTATAACTTGTATAGAAGTTAATTCTTTGAATTGGCATAATTAGTCTGATATTGGCATAATCTATGAATGAATACTTTAGCTAAATATAAGAATGCTGAGACACTAGGTTAGACTCTGTTTATGGTAGAAGCCTATCCGGACCCAACCGGCTTAACCAGCAACTGCAAACTGTCAGTCTAATGTGAGAGGTCATAGGCATAACTAAAAGATGCTTAGACACGAGGTTAGGTCTGGCTTGTGGTAGAAATCTGCCCGGAACCGCCCGGCACATCCAGCGGCCACAAGCTACCGACCTAATGTAAGAGGTCTGTGCATTAATATTTAATTAATGCAAATCTAGGATAAATATGATGCATAAAACGTGTTGGGTGGATAAGGTTAAATCAACTGGACGGATGAATCTAATAAACCATTTTTGTAAATCTGCAGGCCCAATACAGGGTTAGGTAAAACAATCTGTAAGTCTGTTAATCTGTATATCTGATCCGTTAGTCTGAAAACTTGTTAACCTGTATGTCTGATCTGAGAACTAGTTAATCTGAACTTTGTACATTTGAAATCTATAAGCAAGTTAATCTGAAATCTGTTAGTCTGGGGACACAAGGTTAGGAGGGGTAATTACTTGTGCCATCTGTTGTGTGGGACCCATATTAGTCAGTTACCCTTTCTGGTATCAAAACTATGACCCAACACTAGGCAGGGGTCTAGGGCATGCTTACTGAACTAAATATAAGAGGTTCATTCTGATAATGGCGAGGGGTGTTGATGGTGCATTCCAACCGGGTCATGTGGGTGCATGGATCCGGTCTACTCTGAGGATGTAAGACGCCGTGACATCTGTAAATAGGCCTGTGTCTATTGGTTGCCACTTTAGGGAATGATACACCCTTCTGTGGGGCCGACACAGGGTATTTATGTATTAGGGAGCCAATCGCTTGGGGAAGAATTTAGGGTACACCTAATTCTGTCTGTTTCTGTTGGGGTACCGTCTGTTTTTGTTGGGGTGGTAACACCTGTCTGTTTCTATGTGGTACCGTCTGTTGGGGTGGTAAAGGCCCGTCACTAGTGTACACCTAATTCTAACATTCTATTTCCGTAGGGATTTTTTTTTTCCGTCTCTGATTCCATTTCTGCTTCTGTTTCTATACCGTCTGTCTCTATTCGAGTGGTAAAGGCCCATTACTAGCATTCTGTTTCTGTACCGTCTGTCTCTGTTGGGGTGGTAAAGGCCCATTACTAGCATTCTATTTCTGTAGAGATTATTCTGTTTCCGTTTCCATTTCAATTTAGACATTAGGGTAACACCTAATCCTGTTATACTAGTATTAGTGCAGAGAAGTAAGATATAAGTAAGAAGCACACCTTGGTCTATATCATTCTGTTTAACTTAAGCATACCTGCTACTCCTGTTGTTGTTATCTCTCATCTAGTTTTACTTACATGTCATGATACTGTTACCTGTTTATATGCTGAAAGTCACTGGATTCGCCAGACTTTATATCTGACCTCGTTTGTTTTCGCCCTTTATCTTTCCGTCCCCTCCCCCCCAGGTGCTCAGGGTGGAAACACAGGAGCTTGATTCAGATTCTCTCTGCTTGAAGTGTTTGAAGTATTGCATGGCTTTGGCTCTATCTTTTCATGGCAGTTTATGTTGGGGATTATGGCTTTAAAAATTATGCATTCTGAAGGATTTTGTATAAGACTGATATTCGTGTATTTGGGTTTTAGTATTGTGATGTAACCAAACTTATTTATGTTTCTGCTGTAATAAAGTTATAAAATTTTCAAGTACTACTTTATGTATCTTAAGAGTCCTCCCTCGGCAAGTCAAAAGTCTAATGAGCCTCCTTTCACAATCAAGAATGGCACCATACATGGCTAGCCAATCCATCCCTAGAATCAGACCATAGCCTGTAAAACCAAACACATATGCATCGCACTCGAACTCGACTCCTAACACAGATAGCTTCAAACCTCGACATATCATAGACAGATGAGTCGTACCCCCAATAGGGTTTTGAGACGATAATGTGATTAGAAACAATACTAGTACAAAGGTGCAGAAACTCGACCACAGAATCAGATAAAAAAGAATGAGAAGAGCCAAAATAAAAAAGAGTCCTAACTGGATGATCGGAAAGGGAAATCAAACCTTCAACAGAAACTATCCTACCTCTGTCTAGTCCATTGGCCTCGAGAGCATGCACCTTACCTGCAGAAGATCCCGCCCTTTTTCCCTGTCCTTGCTTCTTTGGGTATTCCCTAGTATAGTGTCCAACTGCACCACAGTTGAAACAAGCATTCTTCCTTTTTATGCAATCTTTGACCAAATAACCCAAGCTCCTACAACCATGACATTTCTTCTTGTTCTGAGCCTTGTTGTTCTTTCCACCCTTCTTTTGCGTTTCTTTCTTAGGCTACACTTTCTTGTTTTGCATATCATCTGTCTTAACCTCTCTCTTCTCATCCTTACCATCTTCGTGCATCAACGCAGTGTCAACAAGTCTTTCAAAAGTTGCCCCCATCGGTATAAGAGACAATGCCAATCCTTAGAGTGGTTGATCTAATCCTTTCTCAAACCTTAACGCTTTCTTGTGTAGGGTATTCACCAACTCCAAACCAAACCTTGCCAACTGATTGACCTTATTTACATACTCTTTAACAAACATACTTCCTTGCTTAAGTGCCAAGAATTTCTCCATCTGCATACTCTCTTCTTCCTGAGAAAGAAACTTCGTCTCGAATCTCTATCGGAAATCAACCCAAGTGTCTACTGGACATCCTGCTTGTGTCACCTCCCACTAAAACGAAGCCTCGTCCTTAAGCTGCCATGCGGCCACCTGTATCTTCCTATGATCGTCGACCTCAAAAGGTACAAAAAAGTTCGTTGTCTCTCATAGCCAATTTCATGCTGCCACAAAGCTTCAGTTCCATGAAATGTTTTTCCTCCTATAGCACAGAAGTCCTTGCATATCTTAGAGAAATTATCTACTTGCAGAGGTTGAGGAACAGCGGCTGCTGCTGGGAGAGGCACATCTCCTTGGCCTCCGGCAGGTGCCGTAGCCTAAAGATATCTATGGAACCAAGCCAGTATCTGAATGCCCTTGGGAAGATTGTGTTCCTCGGACATGCTGAAAGAAAGGAGCAACGATTCAAACAGAGAATCGAAAATATATTTTATATGTCTTTACGGAAATATGTCTCTTTGTTTTTTCAAAAACAGGCTGTCTGTTTGAAAATAATTTGTTTTTGAAAACAATTTCCAAAACTTTTATCCGATTTTGTAACCTTCAGCTTGATACCAAATGTACACCCCACGTCCGTTAATGTTACTCTTTATCAGAATGCATTGAGTTCTATGAAGCATTACAGGCAAACAAAATCAATATCTCACAGGACAGATGTATAAAAAAATAGCAGCGAAAATTTAAAAATTCATCATTCAATGGAAAAACATCGTTGTCTCAAATCCAGTTACAGCATCAGACTAAAATATTGGAACGAAATACATCAAATAAAAACATCTGTCTTGCGCTAAAAACCATCAGAGTACATAAATGTGAAGTCATAATCCCCATAAGTAGCCATAAAAAGGTAGACAAGTAATCGAAGCGATACATCAAAGTTGATCACGATCCAAGCAAAAACAGAAGAGAGAAATTTCAAATCACGACTGAGTGTTCCCACCCTGAGAACCTTGGGGGGAGAAGAGAAAGAGCGAAAGGAAAACAAAAAGGGTCAGACATAAAGTCTGGCGAGTCCAGTGACTTTTAGCATATAAAGAAGTAGAAGTATCAAGATTGGTAAATAAAGTTGGATGAGAGATAATAGTAACATACAACAAGTATAAATAGTATGAACATGATAAGAAGAAGAAACATGGTAATATGGACCTAGCTATGCTTCTCACTTACTTTTCTCTGCACTAATACTTGTATACAGGATTTACAATAGGACCAGGGTTCCCTAATTATATAACTGAAACAGAATAATCCCAATAGAAACATAATGGTAGGTTTAGGTGTACTCTAGTTAAATAACGGGTTTTACCCCCCAACAGAAATAACAGGTACCTCAACAAAAGTAACAGGTGTTACCCCCAAACCGAAATAACATGTACCCTAACAGAAACAGGCAGAACTAGATGTACCCTAATTACTACCCCAAGCGATCGTCTCCCTAATGTGTAAATTCCTCGTGTCGGCCCCACAGTAGGGTGTATTACTTCCTAAAGTGGCAACCTACAAAAGGACACAGACCTATTTACTGGTGCAACAACGGCTTATGTTCCCCTACAGATCGGACCTATGCATGTTCATGACCCCTTTGGAATGCGCATGTATACACCCCCTTTCAGATGAACCTCTTACTATCAGTTCAGTGTGCGTCCCCTGACCCATATCAAGTTTGGGTTTCCCGTTTAGTATTAGAATGGGTTACTGTCTGATATAGGCCCCGTAACGTAGACGACACAAACCAAACCCCTAAGATTGTGTCCCCAATTAACTATGATTTTTAAAAGTTTAAGTCTTACAGACTAACAGATTCATGTAACCCCTATATATTTAACAAGTTTACTTAACCTCACTAATTTAATATATTTACCTAGCCCCATAGATTTAACAGATTCCACAGGTAACTTACAGTTTCATTACCATGTCCCAATTAATCTTTCAATTAAGCCTACAGATTTGCATGTTCATACAACCCCAAATTTCCATTCATATTCCACAGTACAAGATATGCCCTAAATTTACCTCTTTTATTTTCATTCCCAGGCATTCCCCAATTGTCCAAATTTCGTTCATACGTATGTCTCTACGAGATTGGCCTAGGCATGAAGGTAGCCTAGACTTATTAAATAAAAAGGGGAAAAAGAGAGGGAGAGGAAAGGAAATAGGCATATAATAACAACTAGACAAAAGAACAGGGGTGTAGAAAAATACATGTAATTACAGAAAAACTATTTAGATATGAATCAGTTTATTAAGAGGCATAGGCTCAGATCCAGGTTTATTAACATGTCAAGATTACTGTTAAATTTTATATCTAAAAGTAATTTGAACTCACAAAGATTGGATTTAAAGAACAGTGGATAATATGCTGATGTTGCAGAAGGGATTCTTGTATAAGTCAGACAAGAATTATCTTGATCCAATCAAAGTTTCAACAACATCTCCTTATCCTCTTCTTATATTTTTAGATCATAAGTTCAAGGAAGAAGTATGCAGAAGTGTAATAGATTTGATAGGAGTGCATGCCTTTATACAGAGTTCACAAGACAATCCTTAACCGTTAGATCTCTGTTTTATAAATCTAATCGCTCAGTAAAATAACGGACCTGGTTAGCAAAAAATTCCGAAAACAGAAAAATTTACCTCGCCAGATCGTGTGTGGGTCGACCCACCTACCAACTGGGTCGACCGACCTGACCTTGGCTAGACCCATAGGTCGACCCAGACCAGGCGTGGGTCATCCCACAATGGGTCTAGTTCCCGCCGTCGCCACTTTCTTTTCCCGCTTTATCTCTTTCTAATTTATTTTGAACTATATTGAATTATATTTACATATATCCTTCTTATATGTATACAAACTTCTAACCTTTATATCTTTCCCATACAATACCTATTTTACGCAAGCTCAGAGTCTATCTAAACCAGAATTCTCAGAAGAACACAATGGTACAATCCGTTTTACTTAATTCTCAATTTCCAATTAATTGTCCTTTAGTTTATTGTCATTTTTTTTAAATTACGGGGTGTTACAAAATGCGGATTACAGGGCCATAACAAAAAGCAGTGTACTTCAGTAATCTAATATGGAGATGTATGCGTGTTGGTGAGATTTCAGTGTGTTGAATTTAGTGTATCTGTTATGTTTCGAACTTATTTTCCGTGTACCAGACTTTGTATGTCTCTAATTTTTAGATATTTGGATTTGTCATTTGGTTTATGTTGTTTGGTTGGGCTTCGGATGCTATTGGGATGTATAATTTATAATATAATTAAAAATGAGCTCGTAACATCGTGGTAGTTAGTAGTTTTACATTTTGAACTTCAACGAAATATATAGGATTTGTTATAAGTCAGATTTCTTTGAAACAAGAAATGTTCGAATCTATTGAACTATATTTTACTAATGGAAGAAAAAATTGGAGATTTCATATTATAGATTTTGAGTTATGTATAAATCAAATTTTTAGAAAGTCGCTATGGAATTTTGTAAGAGGAAACGAAGTGGCGAATTTTGACACTTCGCATATCGGCGAATTTTCAAACGTCGCCAACGTAAACCCCAAAACAGGCCTATTCTTATAAATATTTCCAAACTATGTCTAAATTTGATATAATTCTGCAAAACATGGTTAGGGTTGAATTTTTTCCTAAAATTAAATTCTCCACCACCTTGCAACCTACCAGCCGCTTCAGATCTTTCCTTTCCAAAAACTACATTATCTGTGGACAGTGATGTATTACACCAATTATTTCTAGGCATAGCTTGAAAATTTAACAAAAGCAGCCCCTAGAAAAAGCCAATTCTTCCCCAAAGTGATGCAACAATGATGGAATGACATAAGTGATTTTTAAACAAAATCGGAAGAGTTCTTAGACACAATTTCAGAGCCCTATTGTAACAACCCGCATTTTACGTATCGGAAGATCATAAAATATTTTTATTTTATTTCCTGAGGGTTGGATCATTCTCATCTTTTAATATGTTGCTTATGGGGATGTGAGACATGTCCATAATTTTTACCGATTTTGTTTGTGACTATTTCCCCCTTGTCAGTCTTGTATAGGGCATAATTTTTGACTCAGGTCGAATCAAAGGATGAGACCTATACCAATTGGAAAGGAATTGATGATTGCCTTTCCATAGAGTGGTTACATTAAGGATTTGGCTCAGCGGTTTAGGAGAAATCGTTGTTTTAAGGTTTTTCAGTTGGCTGTCCAGGTTTGGTAAGCCAAAATGGGCTGAATTGGGAAGGCCCATTACGGGGTTTGTGGAAACTATAAATACGGGGTAAGGATATGTGAAAGGGTTTGAATTTTCCATTCTCTCATTGGGAGGTCTTGTGCTGCTCCTCCCTCTAACACTTTTCCACCATTAAAAATCAAAATCCAAGGAGGGAAATCATAGATCTACACCATTGGAGGCGAGATCTACATCAAGCGAAGCAAGAATTCATCGGAACAAGGTATTTGGTGCAAAGTGCTTCCTATCCGAATTCATTTTCCTTTGATTTTTGCTTGTTTGGGATAATCAGTGAGTGATATGCATCTCTCACATGGATTCAATGAAGTGTACGAGTGTTTGTTCATGTTTTTCATCGAATTCAAGTGTTTTCTTATAGATCTACACCATTATATGTCCATTTTCATATGAATCACCCTATGATCTAATTTAGCAAGTTTAAACCATTAATTCCATGAAATTTCATACATTTATGTAAGTTAGATCGCTCATTTTGATCATATGTTCATCTTAATGTTTTGGTAAAATTTACATCATTTTAGTGATAATCGTCATATTCATGTTGTTAGCGATGTTATGACATGTTTATGGTTATATTTGGTGAGTTGGATGAGTTGGTTTTGTTGAATGTACCGTTTGGCAATGTTTTGGTCGAAATCGGAGTTGAATTGCAATATGCCGGCTTTAGGTCGGCCTAGTCACCAGTTGGGTTGGGTAAGTCACCAATGGGTCTTGCAAGTCACCAGATGGGTCGGGCAAGTCACCAGATGGGTCGGGTAAGTCATCAGATGGGTCTACCAAGTCACCAGATGGGTCGGGCAAGTCACCAGATGGGTCGGACAAGCCACCAGATGGGTCTTGTAAGTCACCGGTTGGGTCAGCCTAGTCACCAGTTGGGTCAGGCAGGTCACCAGTTGGTTCAGCCTGGTCACCAGTTGGGTAGGGCAAGTCACCAGTTGGGTAGGGCAAGTCACCAGTTGGGTCGGGCAAGTCACCAGTTGGGTCGGGCAAGTCACTAGTTGGGTTGGGCAAGTCACCAGTGGGTCGTACAGTTCTGGTGATGATGTGACTTCGAAGTGAATTCAATTGGGAAGGTTCGAAGTGTTGAAAAGTGTTCATTAGTCCTGTAGAACAACGAGTTAGGTGACAACTCAATGGTTGTGAGTTGGTGGATAATGGATTGCTCGAGAAGGTTGCTTGAGCTATGAAGAGTCATCGGGTTGGATGACTAGAGATGCAAAGGCCGAGAGATTATCGTTGTTGTAAGTTCTAGCAGGCTCGAAGCAGGTCTACATTAGAGACATCTAAATGATCGGTTGTAGGTCGAGTACCCTGGGTCTTTTAAAAAGGCCTAGTTGTCAAGTTTGGACATTGTCAAGGTTGGACATATGGAGTTTATACTAGAACTGGGGTTACAATTAGCCCTTGACGTATGGAAAGGTTGGCCCTTATATGATTAACGATGGTTTCGAAGCAGGATTGAGATGATAGCCAGAGTCTATCATGATTGATTAGTTTCATTGTTTGAACTGTCCCATGTAGATTGTCCAACGTCAAAGGAGACGTTTCTTTGGTTCTTGTATGATATTGGTTTAGGCCTCTGGGCTTGTGCTTGAGGGGTGTTGAGTTCGATTAGGATGGTTTACATGAGATCTATAATTTGGGTGTCACGAGTGCTTTGCCATGATTGAATGAGTGTTCTAGTTTTCATGGATGTATAGTTGAATTGTTTAAAGTAAAGGCTATCATTGTCCGATGTGGGTAAGATAAGGTTGAGTTCTTCTCTGATGTTGTGGGTAGATTTGTATGTTAATCTATCCTTTCTCATATACTTTATTGTTGAATTTTGTTAGCTGTTTTATCGCTCACTAAGACTGTTGTCTGACTCAAGGTTTTATGTCTCCTCTTATTACCTTGGGTTGTTCATCTGGTTGTGGATGGGCAGACTAAGTAGCAAGTTACAAGTGATTAGTGAGGAAAATGCTGCTGTGCGGAGATGAGCAGGAGGCTGACGTACCAGTTTTATTACTAACTTGTATTTCTCTTTCCATTGATGAGTGCTCTATGAGTGTTATGGGTCTGGATACATCCATGAAAACTTTGCTTTAATTTCGAATTTCGAAGCCTTGTCCAGATATGCTCGTTCCTATATTGATACACCCTATCAGAAGAACGAGATGTTTGTTATGGGTCTGGATACCTATAATGGAAGGACGTTGGTGGATCATCTTGACGATTCATTCGAGAAGATTGGGTAAAAAGCTGTTCGCCATGAGAGTTTGATTCCTAAGGAAGCTAATGTTGTCGCTGCAACCAAAGAAGTTCAGAAACCACAACAATGTTGTAATAATAAGAAAAGGAAGCAACAACAGCAGAAGGGAATGGACGGCTAGAAGAAGCCTAAGAGTGGGGTGGTTTGCTTTAATTGCCAACAGAAGGGTCATTACTCGAATGAGTGCAAAAATCCTAATGCTGAGAAGAAGTGCTTCAAGTGTAGGAAGCCCGGGCGTGAGAAGAAAGACTATCCAGAATCAGCTAAGGGCAAGCAAGTTGTGAAGGCATATTCTTTGGAGGTCGTGCCATCTTCTTCAAGAGCTCCTACTGCAAAGGAGAAGGGAAAGGGTGTCGTGGTGCAAGGTACTCTTTCTGTTAATGGTGTTTCAGTTCGTATACTTTTTGATATTGGAGCATCACATTCAATCATTTGCAATGAGCCTGTGTGTCGCTTGGGTTTTGTAACGACCCAGATTTCGAGCGACTTTGGTTATCGACGTAAGCACGATGTCGATAACCAAACCGTCGAAAAATCCTGGTAATTAATGAAAGAAATTAGAGGGTGAGGAAAGATAAGATAGAAACTTAGAATAGAAGAAGAAGAAGAACACAACATCAGAGTAACACGAATCTCACAGCGGAACGAATAACATATAATTCATAACATAACTTTGAAATACAAATCAGTACTTGAATATACATATCATTATCAAAGTACAACACTTACAACACAGCAGAAATAACTATAGCTATATGATCCTGAAGTCTCCTGCTCCAAGCTCTTCCAGTATATCTGTAAATCCCGACTACTTGACTGCCCGTACAAATTTAGGCACCCAAGAGTTTAGGGAAAACAACAAAGTAAACTCCGGGTCAGTCATGGGACTGGTATGAGTAAAACAGTTAAAAACAGTTGAACAAGTAAATGATATCTCATAAGACCACGCCGCATAACGGAACGGGTTTTTCCCTTATGAGAATCCAAAATATCTTTATATCAAAAACCTTTTGATATTATAATAATGTCTATCAACCACAGTATATATATAATCATCTAGCAGAAACGCTTTCATCTCACGTTCTACATATATAGTATACAATCAAAACCGCAAGCACGTATTGGGTAATGGGTTTCCAACTATGACAAGGTATGGAATCACCTTTCGCTCGTGTACCTCTAGAGAGGAATACACTGGGTTCAACAAGAACATCTTGCAACCCGGCCACACATGACCGACCACTCATTTCGCTTGAGTGTATCGAATGTATATCACCAACAGTTGGGATCAGCAACCGTTTCCCGAATGGGACAGCATCAACAATAGATTTTTAGAAGTAAATGAAACTCTAGATCAGGTGATTATACACCCTACTTCGGTGCGACCGACTTAGCCATGCTGCCTGCCCGATTTCTGTCATTTACCGGATGATGAGGCTAGAAGCTACGCTTTATCATCACATCAGATTTACTTCGAATGTCACATCGTCAAATCTATCAAATCACCGATTGACGTCCTCAACCATACATTACGTGTTAGCTAAGAGAAGTTTCCTTCTCCGCTTCCACTCTTGGTATAGTTGGAGAAATCAATATACGTGATCGTCTGGAAATACTCTGTCAGACATCCGTCTATACAAGTCATCCAGGAACAGGATGAACCGAAGGCACTATTCTGTAAACAGGATAGCCCTTGCATAACTCCGTCTTCAATTTCTTTTGGCATATATGATTCGCAACGCTTATGCCAATACAGAGTGGTTCTTTGGATAATAATCCAACCGGTCTCTCCATATTAACAACGTTAAAATGGTCAAAACTTCGATAGTCTGTGATTTAACTATCGAAGAAAAACAAGTGTGCAAACAACGATATTATTTCCAAATGGAAATTATATCTATCAAACATCATTTAACATTCATCTCCTTAGTTCATTAATCTACTTATCTCCTATTTCCCTACGTTCAATATTCCTTATTTTCTAAATTGGGAAAATATACGTTATTAACAATGGAAAACATTTCCATTTCTCGTTTTCTTTATTAGAAAACATTTCTGGTTTCTTATTTGGAAAACATTTCCAAAGCTTCTTCATTGGACTTAAACAGATGTTTAAACAACCCATCGCGATGCCAACTCAAACCATTTCCTTTTTCTGCCGAACATTAACTATTCCTTAGTTAAAACGAAGCCAATTAAGTTGGGGTAGAACTACCTCTCCGACCTTAACTGAACAACATTTCTAACTTTGAAATGGGCAAAGTTCACTTGGTATTCCATTTACTAACTTCCTTACTTAACCCTCCTTCGAATAACTATATTCGATTGACTCTTTTTACTTAACTCTATTCGATTAACCCTTATCAATTAACTCTATTGGAATAACTCTATTTGACTAACGCTATTGATTTACTCATTTCACTTAACTCCTTTCGAATAAACTATATTTGATAACTCCTTTGACTTTCTTCGAATAAACTATATTCGATTAACTCATTTGCTTCTACTCTAATCGACTAACTAACATCGATTATCTCCTTTGCTTTAACTCTAATCGATTAACTAACATCGATTAACTTCTTTTAACTTTATTCTCTAATCGATTAACTAACATCGATTAACTCCTTTTACTTTAACACTAATCGATTAACTAACATCGATTAACTTCTTTTACTTACTACGTTTTCCGTTACAACTATTTCCTTTTTATAACGTTTACTTACCGTTACAAATATTTCCTATTTACAACTTCTATCTACCGTTACAAATATTCCCTATTTATAACTTCTATTTACCGTTACAAATATTTCCTATTTATAACTTCTATTTACCGTTACAAATATTTCCTATTTATAACTTCTATTTATTTTCTAAATAAATATTCCTTTACTGTTTCTATTTATTTTCTAAATAAATATCCCTTTTATAAAACCGTGTTCGTTTTATAAATAATTCCTTTTATAAAATCCTGTGATTTTATAAAATTCCTTTATTTCAATATACATTGAAATATTTCTTTTTACATCCCAGGGTCTTTATGATATTTACAATATCGAATAACAATGATCAACATCATTCTAACACCCCTAATCCATAACAGATTATATAACACATCATATATCACAATATATGAAAACAGTAAAATAAATGTTGAGGAATCCAGTTGGATTCCTCCAACCTGTTTCCCTGCATCACAGATGTTAAACAATAGAGATAACATCACTTTCAGTTCTATATGATACATTCTGATAAACAGAATCAATATAGAAATTTAGCTAACTGACTAGCAGTTCAATCAAACAGTCAACACACAGTCAATCAGCCAATATCTAATAGTTCTAAAATACAACATGAAATTATAAAATGTTCAAAGTTAGTGAGATTTACTCACATTGGCGCGTTAACCGTTAAATAACGGTTTGCGTTTATTTGATTCAATCAGACAATTTATTTTGTTATAAATTGTGACGAGCTTCGATGGACTTCCAGTCAATCCCATGTTGTAGCTCCCGTCCATACGATCCTGTCGGATCTTGTTTCGCCCAATTCTGATATCGTATGATCAAGTTATCGGGTTTACAAACAAATACAAATTTAAATTAAATAAAAACTAAATTTAAAATATATTGGGCTTAACTCTTTTACTTGGCCCATACCCCTTTGAGGACCCGCACCCACTAATACATTCTTCCTCAATTCAAGCTTCCGCATTTCAGAAAATTTCTGGATCCCGACCTTTCCTTCTTCCCATTCACGAAATCCAACCGCTCCTCTGTATTTTCAATCAGTTATTAACACCTTAATGTTAGCACTTTAATTACCTCATCATTCATGATTACTTCGCGATAATCAACCTCCATATTCGAAAATACCCGATCCCTTCTCCATAGTAAACATCGAACAAACCTCAACCTAGTTGAACTGCCGCCGCCATCACTATGGACCACCGGACCCCGCATCGTCGGTCTCCTCAGGACCGCCACTTCCTTACCTTCCCACGCCAGTGATCCCAGACCCCCTATCGCCTCCGTCTTCCCTAACTTTCTAGTTGAACGGAAGTTTTATAAATCTTGTTTTCTCCAACAACGTTGCTCCGCTGACCACCAGACATCGTCAGAGACCCGAACTACCTCCCCTCTCTCCATCGACATCACCATCGGCTCTGTCTTGTCCACGTTTTGTCGACCCCCCCCAGCTGCTCTGAACCCCTTTGAACTTCTGGAACTGGGATCGCACCTTGCGATTTGAACTTCACGGTGAAAGGAAACCAACTCTGCTACTCGAAATTGTTTATCATTTGATTTATAGCATTTTTCCCTTGAATTTATTTCATTTTCTTTGATCGAAGATTATGCTGAGACATTGTTTCTCGCGTGGCGGCTTGTTTGTTTCAGTAGTGAGGAAATGAATTTAGGTTGTTAAGGTATTTTATATAAGTTGTTTTGAGGGTCCACTTAATTCCACGTTGAAGAAGATAAAAGGGAACGGTGGCACCAGTATATACACTCGAGTGAAGAGTATTAAATGTAAACGTGGAGCTTTGAGGAACATGTATATGTTTGTTGTTTATGCCTTTGTGGTACCAGCTTCCTTCTGGTGATTAAATTTTATTATCACATGAATACTACTTTCATACAGTTGCATGTGTGAGGCATTACCAAATTTTGGCAACCAATTGGGCTTAATGCACAAATGAATGCTTCGTAGTTTTATTATCTGGAATTTGATTGCTAGAGCAATTTAGGGTCAAATACTCTCGAAGATAGATGAGTTTTGTCAATTTGAACCAGGAAATAGATAAATATATTACTTATTGTTGCCGTAAATTCCATTCACCTACGGACAGAAATCAAGATACTGTTGCATCGAGCTCGGTTCCATGATCCCAAAAATATAATAATATCGGTAGATTAACTCATATTTTGAAACTTCAAAATGTTGATTTCAGGGTGCGAAATACTTCAAATGAAAAGTCGCTTATTTAATTAATTAAAAATTACAGTAAAATTCTAAAAATTAAATTATTGCTATGTCTCAAAAGAACCTCGTCTAAATTCAAACCTGATATTCAAATATTTTGAAAACCCTTTTATAACGTAAATAAAGCGTTGCAAATTATAAAGGAATTTCACAGCGACTTTTCTGAAATTTGATTTGGACATATCTCAAAATCTACACGATGAAATCCCGATTTTTCTCTTCCACTAGAAAGATATACTCCACCAGCTCCATACGTTTCTTGTTTCACAGAAATCCGATTTAAAACGAATCTTGTACATTCAGTTGAAGTTCGAATTGCCAATTTACGAACTGCAGCGCCATTTCAAGCTCGTTTATAATTATATTATAAACTATACGTTCAACTGTCGATGATTTAATATATTCGTTATTCAAATTCAATTCCAAGCTGAATTAAATATCACAGATGATCTGGTTCACACCATATCGTCCTTTCAGCCAATTCTGATTATTTCAGAATTAAATATATTATTTAATTTATTATTTTAAATAAAATATTCACTATTATTTAGTTCCACGATCATTTAATTCACTATACCACCATTGATATAATTAAATAAATTAATCATAATACCTCTGCCAGTGCGGGTCATTACAATCTTCCCCACTTAAAATAATTTCGTCCTCGAAATTGCTAAAAGGTAGAGAACGACCCTATCGACTGGTTAGAACATAATTGTTCACTTCTTAATTTTAGTTTCAAATGAACGAATTTAATTTCAATTAAATTATTAATTAATTCTTATCAACGAAAATTTCAAAAATCCTGAAAATTTTCTAACGCCTTTATACTTCGAAAAATTTCGCCGGCACCTCCTTTGTACTGGTCAATCGGTCAAACTCCAACTCGCCTCTCTGGGCCATCTCCAACCCAAAAAGAAAATCAAACAGCCAAGTGGCTTGCCAATTCGGCTCATAAATCTCATGCTTATATCGAATATAAACTTGTACCTTTTCGTCGGGCATATCAATTCTGTCACTTCCGTATGCTATCAACTCAGCATATACCAATGTTATCCCAATCAAATTCTAGAATCACTTTTATCTTCAACAGAACCATTCGCTTATATCCTAAGTCGAATTTTATTTCAAATTCGAGTTCCATTCTTGATTTCAAACTCTTAACTTCCCAATCCAATTTTCATTTCAGATTCTTATCTCGACAATCCAATTTTATTCAAGAATAAATTTTTCCTGATATCGTTCTATTTCCATTCAGTTTTCACTTAACTCGTTCAATTCAATTTCAGCTTACTTTCGCAAACTTCTATTTAAATTTGTTCTTAATTCAAACAGTCTCTTCCTGGGAATTTTAAACAGTTTACTTTTTCAAAAAAATCAAATTTTCCTTTTTGAAATTGAACTGAGCCCATAATCAATATTCCATTAGTTAAATCACTTCTCTATTTCTTTATCAATATTTGTTAACCAAATATTTTCAATAACCATATTGGCCTTTTATGTTATTTGGAAAACATTTCCGAATATCGCCTTCCTTTATTTTCTAAACTTTTTAGAAAATATATGCTATTTCTAATTGGAAAATATTCCAATTACTTATCTCTTTTCCGATCTCGTTTATTTCTATACTTAGGAAATGTTTAACATCTATTTCCAAGCTTATACTTATTTGGGTTAAAACGGATGTTGTGTAAAACATCGTTACGACAACTCAAATACTATATTCAACTAATTCTTATTCACCATTGATCTCCGAGCCTGAAATCTTACTATTTATTTGTTAATAATGAAATCAATCAAGTTGGGGTATAACTACCTCTCAGACCTTGATTGAATAACATTTATAACGTCAAAACAGATAAGACCACTTACTCGAATAATCAATACCATACAACTACTTATTCACTTTTAAACACGTACACACTTTCTCTTTCTATCCTGACTAGATTTTATTCTAGGCTTCCTTTTTTATTATACTATTCTATTTCTGAGTTCGTTTTCTTATCGACTTCTATATATATCGATACGTTGATTTCTGACTATCAAATTATCTTAAAAATATTCTAACTCCTTAAATTCCCGAAAAAATTCGCCATAACCTCCTTTGTACTAGGAGCATCGGGAAAATCCCCAAACTGCCACACAGGCCTTCTCCAATCAAAAAGAAAAAGAAAAGCCAAGCGGCTAGCCGATACGGCGCATAAAATCTCATATATGAATTAAATACATACCTTTTTGTCGGGCATTCTATTTATTTCACTTCTATACTATATTCCAAACCTGTCTCATGTATATCCATACATTTCTAATTCATTTCAACTTAATCCAATCGTTTTAACTTAGTTCGTTAAGTGATTTTCAAATTACCGGTTTGCCCATTTCACTTTCATATTTGAGTATAACATGTTCAAATATATTTTAACTTACTTATAAACTAATCAAATTCCACCTTTTCATAATTAGGTTTCATATTCGATTTCGAATATAAATTTACCAGTCCCCTTTACTTATCTAAAGTTCAACTTCAATTCAAGATCCATTTATTAATGGCTAATTAACTGGTTTACCTATTTCACCTTTTTATTTGAATATACATGTTCAAATATAAGTTTTAACTTGTTTATCAACTAATTGAATTCCATTTCAATTTTATTTGAATCTTCTATATTCAAATTCCATTTCGATTCTCTTATTCAAATTCTATATTTGAATTTCATTTGAAATCACTTATTTAAATTCCATATTTGAATTTCATTATTCAAATCTATTTTCAAACTCCATTTGAATTTCTATATTCAAATCTATTTGAATTCTCTTTATTTCATTTCAATTTCCTTTGAATCTTCTATATTCAAATTTCAATTTCAATTCTATTTGAATCTTCTATATTCAAATTTCATTTCACTTTCGATATTCAAATCCTATATTTGAAATCTCTTATATTTCCTATATCCAAACACCATTTGAATTCCTATATTCAAATTCTATATCACTTCCATTGAATTTCATATATTCAAACTCCCCTTGAATTTCTATATTCAATTTCTATCCTTACTCTATATGAATTCTATCTTCAATCTTCTTATTTCAAATTCTATTTTGAAATTCTATATTCACTTTTCCATTATTTAAATCTTCTTTATTCAAATCTTATTGAATTTCTATATTCAAATCACCTTTGAATTTTCTATATTCAAATCCCCCTTGAATTCTCTTATTCAAATTCTATATTTGAACTTCCTTTATTCTAATTCCTTTTCAAACTTTCTTTACTAATTCTTTACATAAGTCTCGATTTCAATTCCTTTTGAAATCGATATTACTACCTTTGGAAAATAGATTTCCCTTTCAATTTCACACTTGTATCTTTATTTCTGAATTATCCAATGATAATTCTTTTCACTTCATTTATAAACTTCGTTTATAAAGGAACTTCTCGTTTTATTTCCTTTAAAACAAGTCAATATTTCAAATCTATTTAAAAGTTCAAATTCTATATTTGAAATCCCATTTCGAAATTCAACACAACTTGTCTTTCCCAAAACAAATTCAAAACAGTATCTCTGGTAGTAATTCGTCACTTACAACTCGAAAATGAATACTGATGATGCAGCTGTCATCATCAGAATCTATTTCCCAACGATCGAAGTGAGTTCAATACTATAAAACCATTTCTAAACATTTCCACTTTGAAATTCATTTCAAAATATAATTCACACGGCTTGTAAAACAATTTAAAATCTCCCAGGATCTTAAATTTTCCTTATTCTTAATCCCAATCCATTTACAAACACTTATCCAATTTTCCAGAATTTTAACTTCAATTTCTGGTTTAAATTTCAGTTTTAACTCATCTGATTTCACGTATTTCACTTATAATCTTACTCGATTATAATAACAACCAATATATCCAATATATTCAAAATATACGTTGGGTAAACTGTTTCGTTTACCCTCTTTTCAAAACATACCATGACGGTTCATCGTATTCGAGTGTTTAGTAACTCCTACCGATACAGTGGATCAAACTGATCGACCAGAATTCACAAACAACTCAACCAATGGATCTCCACAATATAAAACAAATTTTTATATCAATAACAAATACGTTCACTCGTATATATGCACTCAATCTCAGTCTAGGGTATTACTAACCCTATCTCTACCGAGTCACGCCACAGAGCCAAGTAATTCTCAACTTAAGCTCTGATACCAACTGTAACGACCCGGATTTCGAGCGACTTTGGTTATCGACGTAAGCACGATGTCGATAACCAAACCGTCGAAAAATCCTGGTAATTAATGAAAGAAATTAGAGGGTGAGGAAAGATAAGATAGAAACTTAGAATAGAAGAAGAAGAAGAACACAACATCAGAGTAACACGAATCTCACAGCGGAACGAATAACATATAATTCATAACATAACTTTGAAATACAAATCAGTACTTGAATATACATATCATTATCAAAGTACAACACTTACAACACAGCAGAAATAACTATAGCTATATGATCCTGAAGTCTCCTGCTCCAAGCTCTTCCAGTATATCTGTAAATCCCGACTACTTGACTGCCCGTACAAATTTAGGCACCCAAGAGTTTAGGGAAAACAACAAAGTAAACTCCGGGTCAGTCATGGGACTGGTATGAGTAAAACAGTTAAAAACAGTTGAACAAGTAAATGATATCTCATAAGACCACGCCGCATAACGGAACGGGTTTTTCCCTTATGAGAATCCAAAATATCTTTATATCAAAAACCTTTTGATATTATAATAATGTCTATCAACCACAGTATATATATAATCATCTAGCAGAAACGCTTTCATCTCACGTTCTACATATATAGTATACAATCAAAACCGCAAGCACGTATTGGGTAATGGGTTTCCAACTATGACAAGGTATGGAATCACCTTTCGCTCGTGTACCTCTAGAGAGGAATACACTGGGTTCAACAAGAACATCTTGCAACCCGGCCACACATGACCGACCACTCATTTCGCTTGAGTGTATCGAATGTATATCACCAACAGTTGGGATCAGCAACCGTTTCCCGAATGGGACAGCATCAACAATAGATTTTTAGAAGTAAATGAAACTCTAGATCAGGTGATTATACACCCTACTTCGGTGCGACCGACTTAGCCATGCTGCCTGCCCGATTTCTGTCATTTACCGGATGATGAGGCTAGAAGCTACGCTTTATCATCACATCAGATTTACTTCGAATGTCACATCGTCAAATCTATCAAATCACCGATTGACGTCCTCAACCATACATTACGTGTTAGCTAAGAGAAGTTTCCTTCTCCGCTTCCACTCTTGGTATAGTTGGAGAAATCAATATACGTGATCGTCTGGAAATACTCTGTCAGACATCCGTCTATACAAGTCATCCAGGAACAGGATGAACCGAAGGCACTATTCTGTAAACAGGATAGCCCTTGCATAACTCCGTCTTCAATTTCTTTTGGCATATATGATTCGCAACGCTTATGCCAATACAGAGTGGTTCTTTGGATAATAATCCAACCGGTCTCTCCATATTAACAACGTTAAAATGGTCAAAACTTCGATAGTCTGTGATTTAACTATCGAAGAAAAACAAGTGTGCAAACAACGATATTATTTCCAAATGGAAATTATATCTATCAAACATCATTTAACATTCATCTCCTTAGTTCATTAATCTACTTATCTCCTATTTCCCTACGTTCAATATTCCCTATTTTCTAAATTGGGAAAATATACGTTATTAACAATGGAAAACATTTCCATTTCTCGTTTTCTTTATTAGAAAACATTTCTGGTTTCTTTTTTGGAAAACATTTCCAAAGCTTCTTCATTGGACTTAGACAGATGTTTAAACAACCCATCGCGATGCCAACTCAAACCATTTCCTTTTTCTGCCGAACATTAACTATTCCTTAGTTAAAACGAAGCCAATTAAGTTGGGGTAGAACTACCTCTCCGACCTTAACTGAACAACATTTCTAACTTTGAAATGGGCAAAGTTCACTTGGTATTCCATTTACTAACTTCCTTACTTAACCCTCCTTCGAATAACTATATTCGATTGACTCTTTTTACTTAACTCTATTCGATTAACCCTTATCAATTAACTCTATTGGAATAACTCTATTTGACTAACGCTATTGATTTACTCATTTCACTTAACTCCTTTCGAATAAACTATATTTGATAACTCCTTTGACTTTCTTCGAATAAACTATATTCGATTAACTCATTTGCTTCTACTCTAATCGACTAACTAACATCGATTATCTCCTTTGCTTTAACTCTAATCGATTAACTAACATCGATTAACTTCTTTTAACTTTATTCTCTAATCGATTAACTAACATCGATTAACTCCTTTTACTTTAACACTAATCGATTAACTAACATCGATTAACTTCTTTTACTTACTACGTTTTCCGTTACAACTATTTCCTTTTTATAACGTTTACTTACCGTTACAAATATTTCCTATTTACAACTTCTATCTACCGTTACAAATATTCCCTATTTATAACTTCTATTTACCGTTACAAATATTTCCTATTTATAACTTCTATTTACCGTTACAAATATTTCCTATTTATAACTTCTATTTACCGTTACAAATATTTCCTATTTATAACTTCTATTTATTTTCTAAATAAATATTCCTTTACTGTTTCTATTTATTTTCTAAATAAATATCCCTTTTATAAAACCGTGTTCGTTTTATAAATAATTCCTTTTATAAAATCCTGTGATTTTATAAAATTCCTTTATTTCAATATACATTGAAATATTTCTTTTTACATCCCAGGGTCTTTATGATATTTACAATATCGAATAACAATGATCAACATCATTCTAACACCCCTAATCCATAACAGATTATATAACACATCATATATCACAATATATGAAAACAGTAAAATAAATGTTGAGGAATCCAGTTGGATTCCTCCAACCTGTTTCCCTGCATCACAGATGTTAAACAATAGAGATAACATCACTTTCAGTTCTATATGATACATTCTGATAAACAGAATCAATATAGAAATTTAGCTAACTGACTAGCAGTTCAATCAAATAGTCAACACACAGTCAATCAGCCAATATCTAATAGTTCTAAAATACAACATGAAATTATAAAATGTTCAAAGTTAGTGAGATTTACTCACATTGGCGCGTTAACCGTTAAATAACGGTTTGCGTTTATTTGATTCAATCAGACAATTTATTTTGTTATAAATTGTGACGAGCTTCGATGGACTTCCAGTCAATCCCATGTTGTAGCTCCCGTCCATACGATCCTGTCGGATCTTGTTTCGCCCAATTCTGATATCGTATGATCAAGTTATCGGGTTTACAAACAAATACAAATTTAAATTAAATAAAAACTAAATTTAAAATATATTGGGCTTAACTCTTTTACTTGGCCCATACCCCTTTGAGGACCCGCACCCACTAATACATTCTTCCTCAATTCAAGCTTCCGCATTTCAGAAAATTTCTGGATCCCGACCTTTCCTTCTTCCCATTCACGAAATCCAACCGCTCCTCTGTATTTTCAATCAGTTATTAACACCTTAATGTTAGCACTTTAATTACCTCATCATTCATGATTACTTCGCGATAATCAACCTCCATATTCGAAAATACCCGATCCCTTCTCCATAGTAAACATCGAACAAACCTCAACCTAGTTGAACTGCCGCCGCCATCACTATGGACCACCGGACCCCGCATCGTCGGTCTCCTCAGGACCGCCACTTCCTTACCTTCCCACGCCAGTGATCCCAGACCCCCTATCGCCTCCGTCTTCCCTAACTTTCCAGTTGAACGGAAGTTTTATAAATCTTGTTTTCTCCAACAACGTTGCTCCGCTGACCACCAGACATCGTCAGAGACCCGAACTACCTCCCCTCTCTCCATCGACATCACCATCGGCTCTGTCTTGTCCACGTTTTGTCGACCCCCCCCAGCTGCTCTGAACCCCTTTGAACTTCTGGAACTGGGATCGCACCTTGCGATTTGAACTTCACGGTGAAAGGAAACCAACTCTGCTACTCGAAATTGTTTATCATTTGATTTATAGCATTTTTCCCTTGAATTTATTTCATTTTCTTTGATCGAAGATTATGCTGAGACATTGTTTCTCGCGTGGCGGCTTGTTTGTTTCAGTAGTGAGGAAATGAATTTAGGTTGTTAAGGTATTTTATATAAGTTGTTTTGAGGGTCCACTTAATTCCACGTTGAAGAAGATAAAAGGGAACGGTGGCACCAGTATATACACTCGAGTGAAGAGTATTAAATGTAAACGTGGAGCTTTGAGGAACATGTATATGTTTGTTGTTTATGCCTTTGTGGTACCAGCTTCCTTCTGGTGATTAAATTTTATTATCACATGAATACTACTTTCATACAGTTGCATGTGTGAGGCATTACCAAATTTTGGCAACCAATTGGGCTTAATGCACAAATGAATGCTTCGTAGTTTTATTATCTGGAATTTGATTGCTAGAGCAATTTAGGGTCAAATACTCTCGAAGATAGATGAGTTTTGTCAATTTGAACCAGGAAATAGATAAATATATTACTTATTGTTGCCGTAAATTCCATTCACCTACGGACAGAAATCAAGATACTGTTGCATCGAGCTCGGTTCCATGATCCCAAAAATATAATAATATCGGTAGATTAACTCATATTTTGAAACTTCAAAATGTTGATTTCAGGGTGCGAAATACTTCAAATGAAAAGTCGCTTATTTAATTAATTAAAAATTACAGTAAAATTCTAAAAATTAAATTATTGCTATGTCTCAAAAGAACCTCGTCTAAATTCAAACCTGATATTCAAATATTTTGAAAACCCTTTTATAACGTAAATAAAGCGTTGCAAATTATAAAGGAATTTCACAGCGACTTTTCTGAAATTTGATTTGGACATATCTCAAAATCTACACGATGAAATCCCGATTTTTCTCTTCCACTAGAAAGATATACTCCACCAGCTCCATACGTTTCTTGTTTCACAGAAATCCGATTTAAAACGAATCTTGTACATTCAGTTGAAGTTCGAATTGCCAATTTACGAACTGCAGCGCCATTTCAAGCTCGTTTATAATTATATTATAAACTATACGTTCAACTGTCGACGATTTAATATATTCGTTATTCAAATTCAATTCCAAGCTGAATTAAATATCACAGATGATCTGGTTCACACCATATCGTCCTTTCAGCCAATTCTGATTATTTCAGAATTAAATATATTATTTAATTTATTATTTTAAATAAAATATTCACTATTATTTAATTCCACGATCATTTAATTCACTATACCACCATTGATATAATTAAATAAATTAATCATAATACCTCTGCCAGTGCGGGTCATTACAGGTTTGGAACCCGAGATTAGTGATAGACTATTGATCGTGACTAATCCATTTGGGGGTTCGTCCAATTTGTGCATGATATGTCATGGTCTAGTGTTGTCGAGTCATAGTTGCTTTTTTGTTTGTGATTGCTTTGTTCTTAACTTCGCTGGATTTGGGATCATCTTGGGCATGGATTGGCTCAAGAGGTATACGGCAAGGGTGAATTGCGAGAAGCTAGAGGTGAGGGTCGGGGATGTAGAAGGGCGAAATGTGTTGATTAGATCGCGAAGATGGGGTCTTCGTGAGTAATTTATATTTGCTTGGGATATCACAAGAAGACCTGTCATCAGTGCTGATCGCTAATGAGTATGTAGATGTCTTTGACGAAGTCAAAGGGTTATCGCCGCATCATGAGATTGAGTTTAGGATCGATTTGGTCGAAGGTGCTAAACCAATCGTTATGCCTCTTAGGTAGATGGTGTTTTAGGAACAACGAGACTTAGAGGTGCAGGTACGTGACCTTTTTGGAAAAGGATTCACTCGGAGGAGTGTATCCAAATGGGGTGCACCGGTCGTGTTTACATGCAAGGCAAATGGCTTGTTAAGATTGTGTGTGGACTATCGTGAGCTGAACAAGGTAACTAAAAAGAACAAGTATCCGTTGCCAAGGATGGATGACTTGTTCGATCAGCTTCACAAAGCCAAAGTGTTTTCTCAAATGGATTTGGCAAAGGGATTTCACTAGTTGACGGTGGCAAAGGATAGTGTGCCAAAGACTGCTTTTAGGACACCATCCAGTTTCTTCGAGTGGTTGGTAATGCCATTTGGGTTGACTAACACGCCAGCGTATTTCGTGGATCTTATTAATAAGGTATTCAGAGATCAGTTGAACAAGTTCATGCTTGTGTTTGTGGATGATATTCTAGTTTACTTCAGGAATGACGAAGAGCACAAGAAGCACTTGAGAGTTGTGTTAGAGATCTTGCGAAAGCATCAGTTGAAATCTAAGTTCTCGAAGTGTCACTTCTGGAAGGATGAAGTGAAATTCTTAGGCCATGTAGTTTGTGGAAATGGGATAGCGGTTGACCCCACTAATGTAGCAGCAATCCAGGATTGGGATATACCTAAGAGTGCGACGAATGTTCGAAGTTTCCTTGGGTTGGCCGGTTATTACCGGCAGTTTATCAAGGATTTCTCCAAGGTAGCTGCACCGTTAACAAGATTGACGAAAAAGAACCAAGTGTTCACATGGGATGCAAAGTGTGAGCCAGCTTTCGGGATCCTGAAAGAGAAATTGATGAGTGCTTCCGTGTTAACCATTCCAAGTGGGAAGGAATAGATGGTTGTATACACCGATCCATGCAGTACTGGACTTGGAGCAGGGCTAATGCAGAAGGATAAGGTTATGGCCTACGAGAGTCGGCAGCTAAAGCCACATGAGAGAAATTATCCAACTCATGATTTGGAGTTGGCGGCGATTGTGTTTGCTCTAAAGATGTGGAGACATTACCTATTTGGAGTTTGATTTGAGTTGTTCACAGATCACAAGTCATTGACGTATCTTTTCTTCCAAAAGGATTTGAATCTTCGGCAGCAACGATGGTTGGAGTTTCTGGCGTCGTATGATTTTGGTATAGCCTATACTCCTGGCAAAGGCAATGCAGTTGCAGATGCGTTAATTCGAAGGCACGCTAGTTTGGGAGCGATGTTTTCAGAATGGAAGAGCCTCGAGTATTTGGCAAGGTTTGATTTCAGGCCAAGGTGTGAGTTGGAACCTAAAATGTTGGCAAGCTTATCGATAAGACCTACTCTCATCAAAAGAGTTAGCGAAAGCCAAAAGCGAGATGCTAAGCTTGTCGAGTTTATCCCGAAGTTGGAATCAGAGTATAAAGAGTTTGAAGTTGATCGATAAGGATGGCTTCGAAAGCAAGGGCGGTTAGTTTTTCCTGATAATGATGGATTGAGGGATGAGGTTCTGAGAGAATGTCATCACTCGAAGTTGACGATTCATCCCAGTGGTAATAAGATGTATCACGACATGAAGCGATTCTACTACGGGGAAGGGATGAAGCGAGATATTGGAAAGTTCATTTCCAAGGGTATGATCTGTCAGTTGGTGAAAGTTGAACAGAAGAAGCCGAGTGGTTTGCTTCAGCCATTAGAAGTTCCTACATGGAAATGGGAGCAAGTGTCGATGGATTTTATCGGTGAACTACCTAGGACGAGGGCAGGAAATGAAGGGATTTGGGTCATTATCGATCGTTTGACCAAAAGTGCGAGATTCATTCATGTCAAGTCGATGAGGACGGCGTCGAAATTGGATGAACTTTATGTGAAATGGATAGTTCGATTCCATGGTGTCCCAAATAGTATAGTGAGTGATCGAGATCCATTATTTACGAGTGGATTTTGGAAGAGTTTGTAAGAAGCTTTGGGAACCGAGTTGTGTTTAAGTACGGGTTACCATCCCCAAACTGATAGTCAGACTGAGAGAGTCAACCGAGTTTTGGAAGATCTCCTGAGGGCTTGTGTGTTAGACTTCGTAGGATCATGGGGAGGCCATATACATCTAGTTGAGTTTTCATATAATAATAGCTACCAGTCCTGCATTGAGATGCATCATACGAGGCGTTGTATGGGAGGCCGGGCAATTCTCCAGCTTGTTGGTTAGAAACAGGAGATAAGTTGGTACTTAGGCCAGATGTAATTAAAGAGACCTTCGATTGTATCGAGATCGTTCGCCAATGAATGAAAGCAGCCCAAGATCGTCAGAAGAGTTATGTTGATAAGCATCGAAAAGATTTGAAATTCGATGTAGGCGATATTGTTTTCATGAAGATTTCGCCATTAAAATATGTAGTTCGATTTGGAAATAAAGGAAAGTTGGCATCTAGGTTCATTGGACCATTTCCGATAGTCGAGCGAATAGGAAAGCTCACATATAGATTGGAGTTACCCGAGAAGATGTCGAGTGTGCATAATGTGTTCCATGTGTCGTTTCTACGGAAGTTTGTGCATGATTCGAATGTGGTTGTACCACCAGCGCAGTATGAAGACCTAGAAGTAGAGAACGCAGTTGCGAAACATCGTAAGCCACTTCGTGTTATGGGGAATGACACGAAACAACTTAGGAGGAAGACAGTTAAGCTAGTCAAGGTACAATGGAGTGAAGATGGTGACGGTTGTACATGGGAGTTGGAAGAGAGCATGAGAGCGACTCATCCAGAACTCTTCATCTGTAGGACCCTATGATACCATATCATCGTTGTATCTTATTGTTGTTTGATAGAAATCTTCGTGCTAAGATAAGGCTATGGATGCATGGCTTGATGGTTGCTAGTTTGGGTTATAGAATTGGCTTCTTATGGATGATAGGCATGCAGAATTGTTGTGGTTTCTTATGTTTACTTGGAATTTCGGGGGCAAAATTCTTAAGGGGTGAGAATGTAACAACCCGCATTTTACGTATTGGAAGATCGTAAAATATTTTTATTTTATTCCCTAAGGGTTGGATCATTCTCATCATTTAATATGTTTCTTACAGGGATGTGAGACATGTCCATAATTTTTACCGATTTTGTTTGTGACCATTTTCCCCTGTCAGTCTTGTACATGGCATAAATTTTAACTCAGGTCGAATCAGAGGGTCAAACCTGTTCTATTGGAAAGGAATTGATGGTTGACTTTCCTTAGAGTTGTTACATTCACTACGCCATAAATGGCATACCGCAACGAAAATCCATGGTGTTGCTAGCTACAATGTTGTCATCGCTATGCTATTTTTTGTCTACTGCAACGCACGCTTCAATGTATTAGCATAAATATCAACATGTGTTGCGGTAGCTATAGGTATATTTATATTAAAAAAATAAAAATGACAACTCAGTGATCCACACCACCATTTAAAATATAATCTTAACCATCAACACACTTCATAAATCCACGCATCCGTTGTTTCTATTTTCCACCTTTTTTTCATTGACCCACCCAAATTTTAGATCCCTAATTTTCTATTCGACCGCCCAAATTTCAGATCCCTAATTCTCTTATGTTGCCTCATCTATGACTTCTTCTACGTTCTCAATATGTTTTGCTTTGAAATCTCGACTTCATCTACGTTTTCAATATGTTTTCTTCCAAATTCGGCTCCAAATCTCATGGCTATGACTCTGGATGATCTTCTTTTGACTTCAAAATTTAATTCCAATTTCGTATGGAAGATACTTGCTTATGAAAATGGTAAAGGGTTTAATTTTTGTTGGTTTTCTATTTGTGTTTTTATGGATAGGTCTAATTTCATTCTACATAATTTTTTTCTTTCTAAATTGACTATAAAAGGGATGAACAAGGATTAATTCGAATGTACATAGAATTGAGATTATGATGCAACATCTGTGTTGGAAAAGAAGATGGACAAGGATTAATTCGAATGGACATTTTAGCTTTTAATAAGCATTGAATATTGTAAGTTCTGTATAGTTTTCATCATTATTTGTTTTCTGATTGTGATTGCTTACATGAATTTCTGCAGTCCAACCGTTTGATGAAATGGCTGATAGTTCTAAATTCAAAATTGAAATTATGACTGATAGTTCTTTTGTATAGTTCTCATTTATTTGGTGATTCCTGGATTAAGAGAGCTGATTCGACCTTGTATGATAGGAGAGTAATTAGTAATGGTGTTTGCCTATTAATAATATACAAAACATATATGCATGTACACATTGGAAGTTTCCAGACTTTTCTTTCTTTGGATTTTTCATTAGCACTGCACATATATAAATATAACCAAAACCCTAATGTATGGATGTTTTGAGAAAACGAAGCTTCATTATCTTTGATACTGAATTAAAAATAATAATAAAGAGAATATCGAATGTTGAAAACCCAAATAGTCCCTGCCATAGCTTCTTAACTCCTATAGACCTATAAGCAATTAAGAAAGCAAGTGTTTAATCACAAAAATCTAAGAAGAAAGTGATTCCCGTAAGGAGTAGGAGAATAATGCAAATTTGAATAACATTTCTGTTCAACAACATTTCAGGTGAGTTATCCAATGCCAATATATATTACATTTCAGGTGAGTTATTTCAATAACATTTATATTTAGTAGAAGGTGTTGGAGAAAGGATTTGCATGGCATTACCCTGCTTATGAAATGTAAATTCCTAGCCAACTGTGAAGAATGTTACAACATCGATTGCCTCTATACTAATACCACTGAAAAGAAGATGGGTCATAAAGCAAGTAGCATCCTCCTATTCTTGTGCATTTATTATGAGTAATTCTTCTTTTGTTTATGTTTAGATCTGTGCCAGCTATTATGATCTGTTGTCACTAGTCATTGATGGAGGGAAACAGTTGGATTGTTTCTCCATTTTTCCCACCTAAAGCACCGTCATCTAACAGTGACTGTTAGTTACATGGTAAGAGACTAAATGATATAATTGAAGTTAGTGAGACGAAATTGTATGATGTAGCAATACTGGTGTAAAGAGATTACAGTTTGGTGTACTGGTAACATATAACGATACCTTACAACCATAAAGAGATTGCAGTTCCTCGAATCAGGTAAACAAATTTACAAACAACCTTCTTAATTGTTCATAACCATATAACATGTTTCAATTTGGGGCCAAGTGCAGTATTAGGTCACTAGGAAGATGTGCTAACAAGAAACTGAGCTTGAGCTCAGTATCCAAACTGGGCAAGCTTAGTTGTAGAACTGAGCTTGTCCTCAGTATCCAAAATGAGTAAGCTTAGTTGCAACTAGGCTCCATCTCGGTTGCCAAATTGGGCTTTTAGCATATTTGCAACTGAGCTTGATCAGCTTAAAGTGATTTCAAGCTTGGTTGTGAAACTAACCTTAAGTTCAGTTGTTAAACTGAGCTTGCTCAGTTTAGCAACCGAACTAAGCTCGGTTTAAACCGAGCTAGTTCATTATAAGTTGTATTAGCAAAACAGAGATAGCTTTAGTTGGGAAACTTACCTGAGCTCAGTTTAGAAACGGAGCAATGCTATAAACTATGGGTTATTTTTTAGTATATATTTAGTGGAAAAATGTAATGCAAATGTGCTGAGACAATTGTTATGAAGAACTTGACTAGCTCTCCAGTAGCATTGCTAGCAAGGTATCCATTTATCTTTCATTAACTTGTTGTTTCCTTTATGATTATGTACCTAGGAAATTGTTATGTTGTTTACTTTCAAGTTTCAATTTTGTAAATTTCCTTGCAATGATGGCAATATTATCTTAGCTCATTTGATGTTCGGGTTCAAATGAAATGACGTCAATTCTCACCTACACATCCATATATTTAATTTAATAAAAGGGATCAATTTCATTGGACTGACCAGTGTTCGTCCTCTATGCTAAAGATTCAGATGGTGTATTCTAGTATTTTACATCCCATTTTGTTTACACTAACTCCTTATTTGAATGATAAGATATTGACTTAATTTAAAGTAATGCTATTATTTTTTTCTTATGACATAATTATCCCGTATTGATCTGCATCGTCAATTCATCGACCATAAAATAATTCCTTCTAGTCGTCAATTCATCGAACAATGAAGCATTCATGTTCGTCACTTTCCTGTCCAAAAATATACTTTGAGTTTACTTGAATCTGCTACTCTTTTTCTGTGTATTTCCGAGAAAAGCTTCAGTCTACTTTCAGGAGCATTACATGGCACTCTGATGTTGTTAAATTCATCAGTGCAATGCCAATTCAACTTCAGCGCCTGTATGTGTAATTACAACACATACACAGTTCTAGTTCGCTGCAAGACAAAGAATTGCTTCATGCCTTTAGATTCTGACATTTCATCTTGTTGTTGATACTTCAACCTGCAATTTTTAGGTAACTGCAACTTGCTTAATGTTCAATAATTGCTTCATTGCTCATTTTTTGTTCATTTTAATTATAGTAGCTTAAAATATATATACACACGCAACACCCCCCTTATGATACAGGTAACTCTTTGTTGGGTCATATGCTAGGCCTCCCATTGTTCTTAATGAGCTTAGCAATAATTCTACATTAACCCGTCCATGCGACAGTGCAATATCATTTTGCGAGCGAATCATCAGAAGAGAGGAAATAAAGGTAGTACCTTATATAATCATTTTCATGTATTTTTTCTTGCTTATGGTTATATGTGTGAGTCTACACATGAGTGAATCGAGTGACAATGTAGTGAGGATTGTATGTAAATATGAACAATTGTGTAATATATGAGTGAATGTACAATAGTGGAGTTAAAAAATTGGTACTATTTGAAATATTGAAATAAAATATTTATTCAAATAAAATATTGTGTTATAGTAATATTAATTATATATATTAAATCTTTGATTAATAGCAGTTGAGGTGTAATTACTTTTAGCAGTTGTAAAACAAAATTTAACAACTGCCAGAAATAGTTGTAATAAAGGTTGACTTTGTTATGATTGTCAGCTAAACTAGACATATTACAACTATTTTTGGTAGTTGTGAAAGGGTATTTTTTTTGTATTGGTACCTGTGGCAATTCCTGTACCGATATTGCCATAGGGTCATAAAGGCGTTGCCTTTGACGCTAAGGCAATGCGGCAAAAGGCAACCTCAAAAAAGTGTTGCCACATATCATTTTTTGCCTATAGCAACACTTTTTGGCACCTACCGTGTAACTTCTCTGAGGTTGTTGTAGGCCATCTATGGCATAGTGATTAAAGATTTGGCTCAGCGGTTTGGGAGAAATCGTTGTTTTAAGGTTTTTCAGTTGTCTATCCACGTTTGATAAGCCAATATGGGCTGAATTGGGAAGGCCCATTAGGGGGTTGGTGGAAACTATAAATATGGGGTAAGGGATATGGGAAAGGTTTTGAATTTTCAATTCTCTCATTGGGAGGTCTTGTGATCCTCCTTCCTCTAACACTTTTCCACCATTAAAAATCAAAATCCAAGGAGGGAAATCATATATCTACACCATTGGAGGCTAGATCTACATCAATTGAGGCAAGAATTCATCGAATCAAGGTGTTTGGTGTGAAGTGCTTGTTGTCCGGATTCATTTTCCTTTGATTTTTGCTTGTTTGGGATAATCGGTGAGTGATATGCATCTCTCACATGGATTCAATGAAGTGTATGAGTGTTTGTTCATGTTTTTCAAATTCAAGTGTTTTCTCATAGATCTACACCATTATAAGTCCATTTTCATATGAATCACCCTACGATCTAATTTAGCAAGTTTAAACCATT
The DNA here is from genome assembly GCA_030737875.1 of Allium sativum. Lineage (NCBI taxonomy): Eukaryota > Viridiplantae > Streptophyta > Magnoliopsida > Asparagales > Amaryllidaceae > Allium > Allium sativum. The sequence continues at coordinate 526,568,927 of CM060922.1, read as the reverse complement.
AATTCCATGCTATTTCATACATTTATGTAAGTTAGATCTCTCATTTTGATCATATGTTCATCTTAATGGTTTTGGTGAAATTTACATCATTGTAGCGATAATTATCATATTCATGTTGTTAGCAATGTTATGACATGTTTATGGTTGTACTTGGTGAGTTGGATGAGTTGGTTTCGTTGAATGTATCGTTTGGCGAAGTTTTGGTTGAAATCGGAGTTGAATTGCAATATGCAGGTTTTGGGTCGGCCTAGTCACTAGTTGGGTCGGGTAAGTAACCAGATGGTCTTGCAAGTCACCAGATGGGTCGGGCAGGTCACCAGATGGGTGGGTAAGTCACAGATTGGTCGAGCAAGTCACCAAATGGGTCGTTCTGGTCACCAGATGGGTCGGGCAACTCACCGGATGGGTCTTGCAAATCACCAGTTGGGTCGGCCTAGTCACCAGTTGGGTCGGGCAAGTCATTAGTGGGGTCGAGCAAGTCACCTGTGGGTCGTACAGTTCTGGTCGGACATTTCTGGTGATGATGTGACTTCAAAGTGAATTCAATTGGGAAGGTTCGAAGTGTTGAAAAGTGTTCTTTGGCCGGTGTAGAACAACGCAATGAGGTGACGACTCAATGGTTGTGAGTTGGTGGATAATGGATTGCTCGAGAAGGTTGCTTGAGCTATGAAGAGTCGTCGAGTTGGATGACTAGAGATCCGAAGGCCGAGAGATTATCGTAGTTGTAAGTTCTAGCAGGCTAGAAGCAGGGGTACATTGGAGATGTCTAAATAACCGGTAGTAGGACGAGTACCCTGGGTCTTGTAGAAGGCCTAGTTGTCAAGGTTGGACATTGTCAAGTTTGGACATATAGTGTTTATGCTAGAACTGGGGTTACCATTAGCCCTTGACATATAGGAAGGTTGGCCATCATGCGATTAATGATGGATTTAAAGCAGGATTGGCGGTGATAGCCAGAGTCTGCCATGATTGATTAGTTGCTTTGTTTGAACCGTCTCATGTAGATTTTCCAACGTCGAAGGAGATGTTCCGTGGGTTCTTGTCTGATAATGGTTTAGGCCTCTGGGGCTTGATTGAGGGTGTTGAGTTCAATTAGGATGGTTTACATGAGGTCTATAATTTGGATGTCAAGAGTGCATTACCATGATTGAATGAGTGTTCTAGTTTTCATGGACGTATAGTTGAATTGTTTAAAGTAAAGGCTATCACTGTCAGATGCAGGGAAGATAAGGTTAAATTCTTCTCTGGTGTTGTGGGTAGATTAGTATGTTCATCTATCCCTTCTCATATACTTTATTGTTGAATTTTTAAGCTGTTTTATCGCTCACTAAGGTTGTTGTATGACTCGAAGTTTTATGTCTCCTCTTATTACCTTGGGTTGTTCATCCGGTTGTGGATGGGCATACTAAGTAGCAGGTTTACATGTGAGTAGTGAGTATGATGTTGTTGTGCGGTGGCGAGCAAAAGGTTGGCATACCAGTTTTATTACTATCTAGTATTTCTCTTTCAGCTGTTGAGTGCTCTATGAGTGTTGTAGTGAGGACTTATGTATAAACGTTTTTATCAGTTGGATAACCTTTCAAGATGTTAAGAAAGTTTTCAAAAGTTTGCTATATGATGCCTTATTACTATTACCTATTGTATATATTCTATTATATTTTATCCTTGCGCTGTGAGTTCTACGACATGTTTCGATGTTGTTTCCTACACTGATGATCGTCCATAGCTGCCTGGCACACCCTTCAGCACATTATTCCTCTTGTTTTATATGGGGGTTATAGGCGGTCGTCACACCAATTTCTTTTTCGCAAAGCAAAATTGCAGTAAACAAACATTCAAATTTTCCGCCTAAAATCCAAATTTTAGAACAAATATAATAGTCTTTCAACCTCTTAATCCGAAGCGGCCAACTATTCAGAAAGAAAGCTAGCGGATCCGAATGATGCATAGGTAAAATCAAAATTTTCTTTAAATACTCAATATAAGGCATGGAAGATAGTGATAGTTAAGGAAAATATTCCGATCTCTACGTCACTATTGACTTTAAGGAAAAAAAGTGCAATAATGACTAATACTACAATTGATTCAGTATTTTTCTAGAATAAATTAATTGTTGGATGTAACAACCCGAATTTTCAAAACAAATTTAAATTTTTTTATTTTAACAATTTTAATGGATTTTGAATATTTAAAATTATTTATTTTAAATAGTAACGACGAGAAATTTATTTAAATCGAAGGTGGAACAAAAAATTTAATTTAATTATAAAAGGAGTTTAAAATGGCGCAGTAGTTTGAAAATTCAATTCCAACTTTCAAATGAATGTACAGGATTCAAAATAAATCGGATTTAGTCAAACCAAAAACAATTTAATCTGTTTAAAATATCTTTCTAACGAATCTGAAAAATTGAAATTTCATAGCGAGAATAAAAAGTTACGTCCAGTTTAAAATTTGAAATAGCTGCTATGGAAATTAATATAATATAATAAATAGCCATTTTGGAAACGACCTCCATTTTCAATGAAACCACTTTTGTTGGATCCGGAATGTCAAATTATTGCTAGGTTTCAAATTTCATAATTTTTAGAATTAATATGTGAGCGCAGTAAATCTAAATGTGTTTCGACAGTTTAAATTTGAATTGGATTAACCAGAAAATGACCATTTTTCAAACGATCTCCAAATTCGATGAATTTTTTTGTTAGGATCGTATGGTCAAAACATAGCTAGATTTATTTTTCGGGAATTTTTGGAGTCAGTATGTGACCCCGATAAATTGAAATGTAAGTTTAAATTCAATATAAATTGATTTATATTTTGATTTTGATAAAAACTGGTCAAAACGATCGAAATTGGTTACGAAACATATCCCATTGTGTCTGGAATGGAGGTAATTAGCTAGGGGCGATAATTGTTGGGTTTAAATCGGGGTTCGGATGTTAAATTCATTTTTTTTTGAATTAAACTTGAATTAAAAATAAAATAATTATTTTATTATAAATACCCTAGAAATACAAACCCTAGCCCATATAACTGCGCCGCCTCCTTTAGAAATCAATGGCCGACGTCTTCCGAATTCCCTCCCTTTTTTCTTCTTGATTATTCAATGTTTTACAAACTTATAAAAACATAAATTGAAGAGTGAAGTGAGCTCGTCATTTTGGTACGGTGATGATCGAAGATGGAGGGGTGTGGAGATCAGATTTTGGTCAGAAAAGCACCGACTTTGGGCACGGTTTTCAGCGTAGGGGGCCCACTGAGTTCGAGGAGATCACCGACGGTGGGGAAGCTTCGAGAGGCGGTTCAGGTGCCGGCGTTGGATCAATGTCCGGTCGACGTTGGGGTGGTAAAATTAAAACCCTAGATCAGAGCAATTGTTATGATGTCGGGTTCGTTTTGCTGAAGGCTACAGAAAGGAGGAAGCGCAGCTATTGACTTTTGTTTGGAATGTAGTTGTTTTTTTATTAATAATTAATTAGTTTATTAAAAATCACTAACTTAAAATGGTAATAACTCATTCAATACTTATCAGAATTTCATGAAATCTGAAGCGTTGCAACCGTGGAGTCGATATCAACAACATAGAGTGGGTTACTGACAGAACAAAGAAGAAAGGCACCCAGATTTCTTAATCAAGGTTGAAGGAGAAGTTTAATTAATTCAGTTTAATTAAAATCTGAAATTTTAAAAATAAATAAATAACATTTTCACATATATATCATTGTCTTAAAAATAACATTTTCACATATATTTCATTGTTTCACAAATAGCATTTTCACATATATATTTCATTGTTTTAATAATAGAATTTTTACATACATATAATTGTTTTAAAAGTAGAATATTTTTACATAAATAACAATGTGATTTCTATATATAAGGAACAGTTTAAAAATAAATAAGTTTAAATAAAAATGTGATTTCTATAAAAAAAATATAGTATTGTTTGTAAATAAAAGAATAACATTGTTTTTGAAAATAAAAATAACATTGTTTTGTAAATAAAAATAACATTGATTTGAAAATAAAAATAACATTGTTTTGTAAATAAAAATAACATTGATTTGATAATAAAAATAACATTGGCTTGAAAATAAAATTAGCATTTTTTTTAAAAGAGAAAAGCATTGTTTTTTTAAAATAAAAATAGCAATATAAAAATGAAATTTTTATATTTATATATATAGCAATAACAAAAATATGATTTTATATATATAGTTGAATTTTTAAATATAATAACATCAGTTAAATTTCAGATTTTTTTATAAATAAATGTAGCATTGTTTTTATAAATAAAATAGCACGGTTTTAGAAAAATAAAAATGTGATTTTTCATTGTATGGAAAAAAGTGATTTTTCATTGTATAGAAAATATGATTTTTCACTGTATAGGAAAGTATGATTTTTTATCGTATAAAAGAAATATTTTTATATTAGATAAAAATGGGATTTCTAATTATATATAACATTGTATTAAAAATATGATTTTTAATATACATACCGCGTGAAACAGATTGCGATGGAACCAACTGGAAGCGAACAGAAATTAAGAAATAAAACTGACGGAGTGGATCCCAAAGGTGAGAACTCTCACTCAATTTATTTATAGTTAAATATATATTAGGATGCAGACGGTGCTTAGTAGCACCCGACACTTTTGATTGAAACCATGATTGTTTGTTTAGACTATATTGTCATGTGATTGTGGTGTGAAATGGAAAATAAATATTCGTATGTTGAATAAAATATTTTATCGTTAAAAATATAATTTTAACGTATATATATGAACGGCATAAACTTATCTAGAAATAAAATAAATATTCATTTGCAAAGCGGACGATTTGTTTATGTACACCCATTTAACTGATATGGATTGGGATGATAAATTTTACACATCAACCAACTGTACTAATAAATAAAATGTTGTTGGTTGAAAACCCCCACACGGGTATTGGGATGATATTTGACATACACTGATCCCAATAATTAGTTGTATGTCAATCAATGGATTGACAGTCTGTGATGAGCTTTATTTATTTATTTTAATGCTCACACAGTTGTAAATTTCACTTTGGATGTTGTATGAATTTTTATTGATTATTTATCATTATTACTGTATAATGCGATGCATGAAATCCATATAAATAACATTATATGGTAATTGTTTGGGTCTCATTCCAATTTGGAAAATAAAAATATTTTAAAATAATATTCCATAATGGATATAAAATATTTATGCGTTGAATAGAATATTCATGTGTTAAATGAAAATATTTAAACACTTAAAATATCGTTTTTAATTATTGATTGTATGAACCAATAAAATGTTCATTATTTGAAAAGAAAATGTTTATATAACAAAAATCACATTTTTATTGTATGTATAAATAAACAAAATATTCATTGTTTGAAATAGAATATGTTAACAATAAAAATAAACATTTTTATTGTGTGGGTAGAGATGATTGAAAATATTCAATTTTTTAAAATAAAATGTTTAAAACAATGAAAATTTTCATTATGTTTGTATTATAAAATCATTAAAAAGAATTATGTTAAATAAAAAAAGATTAGACAAAAAAAATTATACCTTTGTTGTATGTTTGATTCATTAAAGAGATTTTGCTAAATTAGAAATGTAAATCATTTATATGATGGTAAAGTAGAAGAATGACCATTGATTGAAACAGAAAAATTAAACAATAAAAATTCACATTTTTATTGAATGTAGAAATAATGAAAAATATTCATTGATTGAAATAAAAAGGTTTAACAATAAAAATTTACAATTTCATTGTATATAAGAAATAGTGAAAACGATTCAAGTTTGAATATAAATATATCAATATTAAAAATTACATATTTTTTTATGTAAGTATGATTCATCAAAATATTCATTGTTTGAATAAAAATGTTGTAACATTAAATATTACATTTTTAATGTAAGTATGATTCGTCAAAATATTCATCGTTTGGATAAGAATATTCAATTTTGATATAAAATTGAAAATGAAGTTGAAATTGTTTTAAAATGAAATAATAAACGATTTATAAAATACGTTTTAAGTAGAAATCGATGAAATTTATAATATATACATTATATATATTTAATGGTCCGAATAGAACGCGCCGCGCAGCGACTGTTCGCGAATTTCGACCATTAACTTCAAATTGACATTACAGGATATCCGACTGTCGGATTCTCATAAAACCGGAACCGTTAGATTCGTATCAAAAAGATTTCCAATGAATGTAAGAGATTTGAAATCTAATGATTGAATGTTAAGATATGTCCAAATCAATTTCAGAAAAGGTTGTTATGGATGTAGTTCGATGGCCATTATTGAAAATTGACTATACGGGCGATAATTGTAATAACCTGGAAATTCTGAGCCAATTTAAAATTTTTTATTTTGGCAATTTTAGTGAATTTTGAATATTTAAAATGAAATATTTTAAATAATATCGACGAGAAATTTATTTTGAATAGAATTAGAACGTATATATTTATATATGTCGTCGTTAGAATATAAATATTTATTTATATATATAAAAGGAATTGAAAATGGCGCGGTAGTTCGATAATTCGATTTCAAATTTCAAATGAATGTACCGGGTGCAAAATAAACCGGATTTTGGCGAAACCAAAAATATTTGAATCTAATTGAGAATATCTTTCCAATGAATCTGAAAAATCCAAATTTCATAGCGGGGATAAAAAGTTATGTCCAGTTGAAAATTCAGAATAGTCGCTATGGAATTCTGACCCTTAAAAATGGGAATTTCGCAAACGACCTCGGTTTTCGATGAAACCACTTTTGTTGGATCCGTGATGTCAAGTAATTGCTAGGTTTCAAAATTCGTAATTTTTCGAATCAATATGTGAGCATGGCAAAGGAAAACGTGTTTGACCAGTTTCAGTTGATTTTAATCGACTGGAAAATGGTCATTTTTCAAACGGTCTCAGAATTCGACGAAATTAGTTTTGTTAAGACCGTATCGTCAATACAAAGTTAGAAAATATTTTTCGGGAATTTTTAGAGTTCGTACGTGACCCCGGTAAATTGAAACGTGCATTCAAATTCAATATGTAGAGTTATATTTTGATTTTGACGAAAACTGATTGAAACGATCGAATCATCTTACGATACATATTCCATTGTGTTCGGAATGGAGGTAATTAGCTATGGACGACAGGCGGTGGGTTCGATTTCGAGGTCAAAATAAAAAGTTGCTTTTTTGAAATTAATTAAATAAAATAATATATATTATTATATATCCCCCTTTATTTCTTCTGAGAAGTCAACGACAGATTAGAAAAAAAAGGCAGGAAGGGGCGACCGGGGGGGCTGCCACCCATCGCGGCCCCCCCAGGTGGCGCACTCACCACCGAAGCTCCCTCCTCCCCTTCTTCTTCTCCAACGCACGAAGACCCCCCCTCTCGATTCGATCAGCGCGCCGCCCAGGTGGGCCACCGCGTCCGACCCCCTCCTTTTGCCTCACACCCCCGACGTTCCCCTCTGCCTCTCGATCCTCCTCTCCTCTTTTATTCCAGACCGCAAGCACCCCCAGGCCAAACCACCATAAAACACTCGCCGAAGCCCCCCTTTGCCTACAATGAGCGCTCAGACCTTCCCCCCCTTTCCAAAGTGAGTTTTTCTGATTTTGATTAATTTATACAAGTTTATTTATGAATTAGTTGAAGAAAAATATAACTTTTAGGGATTTAAAAATCTGAAAATATATATATAAATATATATATGGTTTGATAATAAAAATTTTATATTTTTGTATATATTATAGCATTGTAAAAATATGTTTCTTCTATATAAAATGCTGAATTTGTTTTCAGTTTTTAAAGTAGTGGGGATTTTTATTTGTTGACTAGCAAATTAAAGATATGATTTTTATATCATAGAAAGTATAAAGATATGATTTTTATATAGGTAGAGGTATAAAAATATAATTTTTATGTGTGTAGCGCAATAAAAATCAAATTTTTATTATATATATGTTGAGATAAAAATGTGATTTTTATAGCGTCGATATAAAAAAATTGGATCTTTATATTAGAAGGAGCATTATAAAAATATAGTCTTTATCATATGAACACCGGTGTAAAAATAGAATTTTTATCTATATAGTAGCGGTGTAAAAATAGAATTTTTATCTATATAGTGGTGGTATAAAAATAGAATTTTTATCTATACAGTGGCGGTGTAAAAATAGAATTTTTATCTATACAGCAGCGGTGTAAAAATTAAATTTTTATCTATACAGTGGTGGTATAAAAATAGATTTTTTATCTATACAGTGGCGGTATAAAAATAGAATTTTTATCTATATAGTTGCGGTGTAAAAATAGAATTTTTATCTATACAATAGCGGTGTAAAAATAGAATTTTTATCTATACAGTGGCGGTATAAAAATAGAATTTTTATCTATACAGTGGCGGTATAAAAATAGAACTTTTATCCATACAGTGGCGGTGTAAAAATAGAATTTTTATCTATACAGTGGCGGTATAAAAATAAATTTTTTATCTATACAGTAGCGTTGTAAAAATAGAATTTTTATCTATACAATAGCGGTATAAAATAGAATTTTTATCTATACAGTAGCGGTGTAAAAATAGAATTTTTATCTATACATTGGCGGTATAAAAATAGAATTTTTATCTATATAGTAGCAATATAAAAATGTGATTTTTTATATACATAACAACGATATAAAAATGTGATTTTTATATATGTAGTGACTACGGACAATGAAATTGACAAAAGGGGAGCACGACGAAGATTTCCTACATAAGAAGAGTCGTGGCATTTGGTTTAGCAATTGGTGAGAACTCCTCACTTTTAATTTATTTCTATTTTGAAATATATACTAGGATGCAGAAGGTGCTTAGTAGCACCCGACACCCGTCGTCCACAGACCATGGATGGCTTGTTTGTTTGATTGTTGTGTTGTGAAATTTGATTGTGTGATGTGAAATGAAATAAAATATTTTATAGTTAAAAATATAATTTTTAACGTATATATAAAATAAATATTTATAAACAAATCGGACGATTTGTTTATATACACTGATTTGACTGATATTGATTGGGATGATAAATTTTACACATCGCCCAACTGCATAAATAAAATCTGTGTTTGTTGTCTTGAAACCCCACACGGGTATTGGGATGATATTTGATGTACACTAATCCCGATTGTTTAGTTGTATGTCAATCGATGGGTTGACAAACTGTGTAAGCGTTAATTATTGATATTTAATGCTTATGCAGTTGTGTGGTGCACTCTGGATGATGGTTGATAATTTATCGTTGCTATTATATACTTGTGTTGTAGAAAATCCATATAATTAACATTGTATGGTAATTGATTGGGCCTCATTCCAATTTAGAAAAATAAATTCATGTGTTGAATTGAAAAAAAAAACATTCATGTGTTGAATAGAATAAACATTTATGTATTGAATAAAAGCCGTGTTGATTAGATTGACGCCATTTTGACGTGAACGATATTTATATAAATTTTATTCATTTTTATAATGAATATAGAAAAGAAAGTGATTTCAATATTTAACGTTTTGAAAATATTATCATTTGTATATCGATGATGTGGAATATTCAATTTTGATTTCAAATTGAATATGAAGTTGAAATCGTTTTGAAAACGAATTTAAAACGATTTATAATATACATTTTAAAAGGAAATCGACGAAATATATAATATATGTATATATATATATATATTATTTAATGGCCTGAATAGAATGCGCCGCGCTGCGGCAGTTCGCGAATTTCGACCATTGACTTCGAATGTACGTTACGGGAGATTCGACCGTCAGATTCTCCTAAAACCGGAACCGTTGGGTTCGCATCGAAAAGAGCTTTCTAATGAATATTGGAAATTTGAAATCTAACAGTTGGATTTGGAATTATGTCCAAATCAAATTTGGAAAAGATCGTTGTAAGTGCTGTTCGATGGCCGTTGATGGAAATCGACTGTACGGGCCTTGATAAAATTATTAAAAATATCAATAATTTGTGTAAAATCATAAGAAACGATTTGTGAAGAATTGGGATGAAAAACTCCAAATTTGAAAAGATAAAAGTAGATTTTTATTGAAATGAACTAGTTATGAACTAGAATAATAATTTTTTTTTTAAATTAATAAATTGGATTTGAAATGGTTTTAAAAGTAACCAGAATTTCCAATAACTGAATTGGAATGGATGTGAATCGAAATTATCTTTGGAATATTTGGATGTTGGATTTCGTGATTATACAGATATTGTTATGGAAATTTGAAAGGTATACTTATATCGTTATTTCCAATACGATATTTGTTGGGCGTAGAATTTGATATTGAATATACCCCGATATATTTTTTATTCAGAGCCTTGTATTTAATATCAAATGTGATTTGGGTTTGTCGTGAATGGTGTCTTCATTAACACTGTTCTTAAACCCAGTTGAGAGCAAGATTAAATCTTTTTTTTTTAGATTTAATGAAGTGTACCAATTAAATGTTATTTAATTGGAATTGAATTTGAAATTATTTTTGGGTTTATCGTGGATGGCGTTTTAAATAACACTTGTTCTTTAACCCGATTATTAATGATTGTGATTTTTGGGTTTTTCGTGAACCGTGTTTTAGATGACATTGGTTCTTTAACCCAGTTAAAGACAGGATATTGATTTCTGTGAAGGTTAAAACTAAGTGGGATTTTAACGAATCTTTAATCAGATTGAAATAATCGAGAATGGAGTATCACCAGTTTTGCTCCAGGTGATAGTTAAATCTTTAATTAGATTTGATTGTGAAATGGTAATTGAATTTATCGATAATACCGTGCTGTTAGATATGAAGTATGACCAGTTTTACTTCATGGGATGAATAGGTTGGGATTGGGAAATAAAATAAATGATTATTTCGGTGTGGTTCGCTAATCACGACTAGTTTGAATTGATATTCAAAAAAGAGACTAAAGAAAAAATTTAAAGAAATTATCTTTGATAAAATTAATGGGAACCTTTCCCAAAGTTTAAGAATATTTGAATAAGAGAATATTCTGCATTGGAATGAGGCGTATGTTGTGTTTGTGTAACACTTCTTTATTATACACGCGAGTTATTCAGAAAGACCGGGTTTATCCCATTCTGAATAACTGATTCGACGTGGTGTTGAGGATGAAGACAGTGGTCGAAGACTGGAGGTCTTCACGTCGTTTGGGTGATTACTGATGATCTTGATTGGTTCGTACACCCAAGAGGAGGGAATCAGTTAGTGGTCGTCCAGACGTACTTGGAGATCAATGGATATGCGAGGTACAAGGTGCCTCCGGTTTCGTTCAGACCCAGAACAAACTTGTAAATGGACTGTGTGTCTGACATTGGATTTTATTCTGTGTGGTTGATTTCTATTAAATATATATCTGTTTGGGGGCGGACAATTTATTCTCTTGCTTAACGCACTTCTTTGAGATGTACGAGCTTAGGGGTTATATATTGATGGATATCAAACGCATGGAGTGAATCGCCTGTGTGGCATGCCTAAGTGGCAATTGATCAAGGCTTTTGTTGAAAAGCAAAGTCTTGTGGTTGATGATCAAAGCACCGCCTGTGTGACATAGCTTTGTGTAATGTTGATTCGCGAGCCTCACACCCCGGTTGTGAACCATTACGGGAGAGGACTTCAGGGAGGGCATGTGTTTCCTTCTTGCTAAAAGTGGCGTCAGTGGTTTTACACGCCCTGACGAGTTTGACTTATGTGGTTGTTGCTGTTGCAAGGCGGCTCGGATATATATCGGTGACTGTGTGGAGCTGATGGAGTCATTTGGCTCATTGACACCCCATATGGTGGGGAAACGCAGCGTTCAGGCATTTTAATCCACATCAATGGACCGACCCTGACGACCCAAGGGGCAGTTGCGGCTGTTCCTGAGAGGCAGGCTAGAGCGTCTCGAATTCGGTGGAGGACGATCCCTTGCCTCGGTTCACAGATGGAAATCCAACTTGCAATACGTGACTTTGCGGTTTTGATTGTAGAGCCTAGTATGACGACATAGTGGGATGGGGCACTTATATATGCCGTCTATGATTGATATTTATGATTGAAATTATTTTGACACTATACACTTATAGTAATAATAAAAGACGAAATTTAGCGTATCAAGCATTCTTTGGCTATTATAAGGTAAAACCCTATCATCCGGCTTGTGTTGCATTGTGTGATAGGACCTTGGTCTTATAATAGCTTCATTGTTTTTTATTTAGCATTGCGCTGTTGTTTTATGCACTGGTATTCTTGGGAGAAAACCCGTTCCATATTATACGGCGTGGTCCCTTGATTTACCTAACTTTAAAATGGAGTTTAATAACTGTTTTAGTTCTCACACCAGTCCCATGACCGACCTGGAGTTTATTGTTTTAACCTAAACTCTGGGTGCCCTTATTTTGACACGGACAACTAGTACTTTTGGTTTTGCAGATTTATATTCACAGGAACCTGGTTAACAGCTGGAATGATATCCGGAAAGCTCTGTATCCGTTTATCTCTTTCAGTTGTGTATTGTATTATTTTTCCGCTGCTATGTAATGTAATTTAAATATCTGATATTTTCTATGTAATATTGATTTATACTCTGTATATTCTTGTATTCTGATGAGTTGTTGTAATAAACAATGAAATATTCTTCCGTCTACGTTCTTTTGTGTCTTGTCCTCAAAGTAATTCGTTCTTTCTCTTCTCTTTGGAGACCGGGGAAGTTCGGGTCGCTTCATTTGGTATCAGAGCCTTGGTTTACAGAGCTCGAAGAACAAGGCACGTTAGAACCAAATGAAAGAATTCATCAGGGATTGGGTTAGTAATATCCATTGGGAACGACTCGTTAGAGATGGTATCAGTAGTATCTTAGAACGAGTGTGAAGAGTATATTTTTAAAGTGAAAACAATTTTTGTTTTGAAAATTTAAATCAATTATTCGTATTTGATTATTTATTTTATATTGATGTGGACAATCCAATATATAAAGATTTTCCATATACGTCTGATCCACGTGTATTCGAAGTTTTAATATACTGGATAGACATAGAATCACACTCTAGTCGCCCGGAGATGATTCTGATGATGAGGCCTCATCATTAGTGTCTGTGTTCGAGTGACGAAAGTGGGATTTCTATATATTTCCTATTGACTGGTGTGAGAACCAAAATTAGATAGGGCTTATTGTTGTGATTTGGCACCAAAAATGGGATTTTTGACTATATATCAAAATTATGAGTTTGAAACGATAATCAACAAATTGATTGCTGGTTGTGTTGGTTGATTATTGTTTAATTAATTAAATGTTGAACCTTTAGCCCAATTGAACCGAATATTGAGTTGTATTGAAAATTAGTCGCATTTGCATGCATGTAAATGTACTTACATTGCACATGTCATAGCAAGGAGGCTAGAGAAGAGGAATAAAATTGTTTGCCTGACAAATAGGTACATATTTATTGTATTTCTTTGGTTTGGATGATTTTATGAGCCGATTGGCTTTTTCTTTTGGATTGAAGAAGGCCATGGGAGGCTATATGAAATATCCCGAAGTCCCCGATGCAGGGGAGGTTATGGCAAAAAATTTCGAAAATTTAGGGTGTTAGCCAAATTTTTGAAAAATTTGAAAAGTTCTTAGAAAGTGAAAAGTTAAAGAACTTAAGCCGCAAAGAAAATAATGAAAGTTGAGTTGATTAGTTAAACAACTTTCGGCTTCGTTCCTTTTCGGGAAAAGTTTTAAGTGGGGGAGATTGTAATAACCCGGAAATTCTGAGCCAATTTAAAATTCTTATTTTGGCAATTTTAGTGAATTTTGAATATTTAAAATGAAATATTTTAAATAATATCAACGAGAAATTTATTTTGAATAGAATTAGAGTGCATATATTTATATACGTCGTCGTTAGAATATAAATATTTATTTATATATATAAAAGGAATTGAAAATGGCGAGGTAGTTCGATAATTCGATTTCAAATTTCAAATGAATGTACCGGATGCAAAATAAACCAAATTTTGGCGAAACCAAAAATATTTGAATCTAATTGAGAATATCTTTTCAACGAATCTGAAAAATCAAAATTTCATAGCGGGGATAAAAAGTTATGTCCAGTTGAAAATTCAGAATAGTCGCTATGGAATTCTAGCCCTTAAAAATGGGAATTTCGCAAACGACCTCGGCTTTCGACGAAACCACTTTTGTTGGATCCGTGATGTCAAGTAATTGCTAGGTTTCAAAATTCGTAAATTTTTGAATCAATATGTGAGCGTGGCAAAGGAAAACGTGTTTGACCAGTTTCAGTTGATTTTAATCGACTGGAAAATGGCCAATTTTCAAACGGTCTCAGAATTCGACGAAATTAGTTTTTTTAAGACCGTATTGTCAATACAAAGTTAGAAAATATTTTTTGGGAATTTTTAGAGTTTGTACGTGACCCCGGTAAATTGAAATGTGCGTTCAAATTCAATATATAGAGTTATATTTTGATTTTGACGAAAACTAATTGAAACGATCGAATCAGCTTACGATACATATCCCATTGTGTTTGAAATGGAGGTAATTAGCTATGGACGACAGGCGGTGGGTTCGATTTCGAGGTCAAAATGAAAAGTTGCTTTTTTGAAATTAAATAAATTAAATAAATTAAATAAATTAAATAAATTAAATAAATTAAATAATATATATTATTATATATCCCCTTCCCCTTTCTTTCTTCTGAGAAGTCAACGACAGATTAGAAAAAAAAACATGAAGGGGCGATGGGGGGAGACCCGCCGCTGCCACCCATCGCCCCCCTCCCCAAGGTGGTGCGCCCACCACCGAAGCTCCCTCCTCCCCTTCTTCTTCTCCAACACACGAAGACCCCCCCCCTCCCGATTCGATCAGCGCGCCACCCAGGTGGGCCACCGCGTCTGACCCCCTCCTTCCGCCTCGCACCCCCGACGTTCCCCTCCGCCTCTCGATCCTCCTCTCCTCTTCTTTTCCAGACCGCAAGCACCCCCAGGCCAAACCACCAGAAAACACTCGCCGAAGCCCCCCTTTGCCTACAACGAGCGCTCAGACCTTCCCCCCCCCCCCTTCCAAAGTGAATTTTTCTGATTTTGATTAATTTATACAAATTTATTTATGAATTAGTTGAAGAAAAATATAACTTTTAGGGATTTAAAAATATATAAATATATATATATATGGTTTTGATAATAAAAATGTGATTATTTGTATATATTATAGCATTGTAAAAATATGTTTCTTCTATATAAAATATTGAATTTGTTTTCAGTTTCTAAAGTAGTAGGGATTTTTATTTGTTGACTAGCAAATTAAAGATTTGATTTTTATATCATAGAAAGTATAAAGATACGATTTTTATATAGGTAGAGGTATAAAAATATAATTTTTATGTGTGTAGCGCAATAAAAATCGGATTTTTATTATGTATATGTTGAGGTAAAAATGTGATTTGTATAGCGTCGATATAAAAAAATTAGATCTTTATATTAGAAGGAGCGTTATAAAAATATAATCTTTATCATATGAGCACCGGTGTAAAAATAGAATTTTTATCTATACAGTAGCGGTGTGAAAATAGAATTTTTATCTATATAGTGGTGGTATAAAAATAGAATTTTTATCTATACAGTGGCGGTGTAAAAATAGAATTTTTATCTATACAGTAGCGGTGTAAAAATAGAATTTTTATCTATACAGTGGCGGTATAAAAGTAGAAATTTTATCTATACAATGGCGATGTAAAAATAGAATTTTTATCTATACAATAGCGGTGTAAAAATAGAATTTTTATCTATACAATAGCGGTATAAAAATAGAATTTTTATCTATACAGTGGCGGTGTAAAAATAGAATTTTTATCTATACAGTAGCGGTGTAAAAATAGAATTTTTATCTATACAGTGGCGGTGTAAAAATAGAATTTTTATCTATACAGTGGCGGTATAAAAATAGAATTTTTATCTATACAGTGGCGGTGTAAAAATAGAATTTTTATCTATACAGTGGCGGTATAAAAATAGAATTTTTATCTATACAGTAGCGGTGTAAAAATAGAATTTTTATCTATACAGTGGCGGTATAAAAATAGAATTTTTATCTATATAGTAGCAATATAAAAATGTGATTTTTTATATACATAACAACGATATAAAAATGTGATTTTTATATATGTAGTGGCTACGGTCAATGAAATTGACAAAAGGCGAGCACGACGAAGATTTCCTACATAAGAAGAGTCGTGGCGTTTGGTTTAGCAATCGGTGAGAACTCCTCACTTTTAATTTATTTCTAGTTTGAAATATATACTAGGATGCAGACGGTGTTTAGTAGCACCTGACACCCGTCGTCCACGGACCAAGGATGGCTTGTTTGTATGATTGCTGTGTTGTGAAATTTGATTGTGTGATGTGAAATGAAATAAAAAAATTTATAGTGGAAAATATTTTATAGTTAAAAATATAATTTTTAACGTATATATAAAATAAATTTTTATAAACAAAACGGACGATTTGTTTATATACACTGATTTGACTGATATTGATTGAGACGATAAATTTTACACATCGCCCAACTGCACAAATAAAATCTGTGTTTGTTGTTTTGAAACCCCACACGGGTATTGGGATGATATTTGACGTACACTAATCCCGATTGTTTAGTTGTATGTCAATCGATGGGTTGATAGACTGTGTAAGCGTTAATTATTGATATTTAATGCTTACGCAGTTGTGTGGTGCACTCTGGATGATGGTTGATTATTTATCATTGCTATTATATACATATGTTGTAGAAAATCCATATAATTAACATTATATGGTAATTGATTGGACCTCATTCCAATTTAGAGAAATAAATTCATGTGTTGAATGGAATAAACATTCATGTGTTGAATAAAAGCCGTGTTGATTAGATTGATGTCATTTTGACGTGAACGATATTTATATCGATTTTATTCATTTTTATAATGAATATAGAAAAGAAAGTGATTTCAAAAGTTAACATTTTGAAAATATTTTCATTTGCATATCGATGATGTGGAATATTCAATTTTGATTTCAAATTGAATATGATGTTGAAATCGTTTTGAAAACAAATTTAAAACGATTTATAATATATGTTTAAAAGGAAATCGACGGTATATATATATATATATATATATATATATATTATATAATGGCCTGAATAGAATGCGCCGCGCTGCGGCAGTTCGCGAATTTCTACCATTGACTTCGAATGTACGTTACGGGAGATCCGACCGTCGGATTCTCCTAAAACCGGAACCGTTGGGTTCGTATCGAAAAGAGCTTTCTAACGAATATTGGAAATTTGAAATCTAACGGTTGGATTTGGAATTATGTCCAAATTAAATTTGGAAAAGGTCACTGTAAGTGCTGTTCGATGGCCGTTGATGGAAATCGACTGTACGGGCCTTGATAAAATTATTAAAAATATCAATAATTTGTGTAAAATCATAAGAAATGATTTGTGAAGAATTGGGATGAAAAACTCCAAATTTGAAAAGATAAAAGTAGATTTTTATCGAAATGAACTAGTTATGAACTAGAATAATAATTTATTTATTTTTTAAATAATTAAATTGGATTTGAAATGGTTTTAAAAGTAACCAGAATTTCTAAAAATTGAATTGGAATGGATGTGAATCGAAATTATCTTTGGAATATTTCGATGTTGGATTTCGTGATTATACAGATATTGTTATGGACATTTGAAAGATATATTTATATCGTTATTTCCAATACGATATTTGTTGGTCGTAGAATTTGATATTGAATATAAGCCGATATATTTTCTATTCAGAGCCTTGTATTTAATATCAAATGTGATTTGGGTTTGTCGTGAATGGTGTCTTCATTAACACTGTTCTTAAACCCAGTTGAGAGAAAGATTAAATCTTTTTATTTAGATTTAATGAAGTGTACCAATTAAATGTTATTTAATTGGAATTGAATTTGAATTGATTTTTGGGTTTATCGTGGATGGCGTTTTAAATAACACTTGTTCTTTAACCCGATAATTAATGATTGTGATTTTTGGGTTTTTCGTGAACCGTGTTTTAGATGACATTGGTACTTTAACCCAGTTAAAGACAAGATATTGATTTCTGTGAAGTTTAAACTAAGTGGGGTTGTAATGAATCTTTAATCAGATTGAAATAATCGAGAATGGAGTATCACCAGTTTTGCTCCAGGCGATAGCTAAATCTTTAATTAGATTTGAACGTGAAATGGTAATTGAATTTACCGATAACACCATGGTGTTAGATATGAAGTATGACCAGTTTTACTTCATGGGATGAATAGGTTGGGATTGGGAAATAAAATAAATGATTACTTCGGTGTGGTTCGCTAATCCCGACTAGTTTGAATTGATATTCAAAAAGGAGATTAAAGAACAAATTTAAAGAATTTATCTTTGATAAAATTAATGGGAACCTTTCCCAAAGTTTAAGAATATTCTGAATTGGAATGAGGCGTATGTTGTGTTTATGTAACACTTGCTTATTATATACGCGAGTTATTCAGAAAGACCGGGTTTATCCCATTCTGAATAACTGATTCGACATGGTGTCGAGGATGAAGACGGTGGTCGAAGACCGGAGGTCTTCACGTCGTTTGGGTGATTACTGACGATCTTGATTGGGTTGTACACCCAAGAGGAGGGAATCAGTTAGTGGTCGTCCAGACGTACTTGGAGATCAATGGATATGCGAGATACAAGGTGCCTCCGGTTTCGTTCAGACCCAGAACAAACTTGTAAATGGACTGTGTGTCTGACATTGGATTTTATTCTGTGAGGTTGATTTCTATTAAATATATATCTGTTTGGCGGCGGAGAATTTATTCTCTTGCTTAACGCCTTTCTCTGAGACGTATGAGCTCAGGGGTTATATATTGATGGATATCAAACGCATGGAGTGAATCGTCTGTGTGGCATGCCTAAGTGGCAATTGATCAAGGCTTTTGTTGAAAAGCAAAGTCTTGTGGTTGATGATCAAAGCACCGCCTGTGTGGCATAGCTTTGTGTAACGTTAATTCGCGAGCCTCACACCCCGGTTGTGAACCAGAAACGGGAGAGGACTTCAGGGAGGGCATGTGTTTCCTTCTAGCTAGAAGTGGCGTCAGTGGTTTTACACGCCCTGACGAGTTTGACTTATGTGGTTGTTGCTGTTGCGAGGCGCCTCGGATATATATCGGTGACTGTGTGGAGTCGATGGAGTCATTTGGCTCATTGACACCCCATAGGGTGGGGAAACGTAGTGTTCAGGCATTTTAATCCACATCAGTGGACCGACCCTGACGATCCAAGGGGCAGTTGCAGCTGTTCCTGAGGGGCGAGCTAGAGCGTCTCGAATTCGGTGGAGGACGATCCCTTGCCTCGATTCATAGATGGAAATCCAACTTCCAATACGTGACTTTGCGGTTTTGATTGTAGAGCCTTGTATGGCGACATAGTGGGATGGGGCACTTATTCCGTCTATGATTGATACTTATGATTGAAATTGTTTTGACACTATACACTTATAGTAATAATAAAAGATGAAATTTAGCGTATCAAGCATTCTTTGGCTATTACAAGGTAAAACCCTATCGTCCGGCTTGTGTTGCGTTGTGTGATGGGACCTGGGTCTTATAATAGCTTCATTGTTCTTTATTTAGCATTGCGTTGTTGTTTTATGCACTGGTATTCTTGGGAGAAAACCCGTTCCGTGTTATACGGCGTGGTCCCTTGATTTACCTAACTTTAAAATGGAGTTTAATAACTGTTTTAGTTCTCACACCAGTTCCATGACTGACCTGGAGTTTATTGTTTTAACCTAAACTCTGGGTGCCCTTATTTTGACACGGGCAGCTAGTAGTTTTGGTTTTGCAGATTTATATTCACATGAACCTGGTTAACAGTTGGAACGATATCCGAAAAGCTCTGTATCCGTTTATCTCTTTCAGTTGTGTGTTGTATTATTTTTCCGCTGCTATGTAATGTAATTTAAATCTCTGATATTTTGTGTAATATTGATTTATACTCTGTATATTCTTGTATTCTGATGAGTTGTTGTAATAAACAATGAAATGTTCTTCCGTCTGCGATCTTTTGTGTCTTGTCCTCAAAGTAATTCGTTCTTTCTCTTCTCTTCGGAGACCGGGGAAGTTCGGGTCGCTTCAATAATTGAGTTATTAAAAATATGGAAAAATTATGTAAAATCATAATAAATGGTTTGGAAAGAATTTTGATGAAAAATTCCAATTTTATAAAGATAAAAATGTATTTTTATCAAAATGAACCAGTTATTAACTAGAATAATAATTTAATTATTTTTAGAAATAAATAATTTAGATTTGAAAATGGTTTTAAAATAACCAGAATTTTCCAAAATATATTTATATATATTGGAATGGATTTGAATGGAAATTATCTTTGGAATATTTCGATATTGGATTCGGTTATTTTTAGAATATTGTGAAGAATTTGGAAGATATATATATATATATATATATCGTTATTCCCAATACAATATTTGTTGGTTTCAGAATTTGATATTGAATACAAGCCAATATAATTCCTCTTCAGAACTTTATATTTAATGTCGAATTGGATTTTGGGTTTGTAGTGAATGGTGTTTTTAATAACACTGTTCTTAAACCCAGTTTAGAAAAGAATAAATGTTTTAATATAAATTTAAGAAATTTTACCAATTAATTAATATTTGATTGGAATTGAATTGAAATTAGATTTTGGATTTATTGTGAACAATGTTTTATATAACATTTGTTCTTTAACCCAATTAACAACGAAGAAATAATTTGGAATTTATAAACCTTTTATTAAGATTTAAATGGTAATTTTCCAAAGTAAAGTTTTCCAACTTAATATATTAAATTGGAATTGAATGGAATTCGATTAGGTAATAATCGAGATGAGCTTCTGTGAATGAGGGTTGTTACTATATATGGAATTTAAAAGGCTTTGCCGTTATTCCATTTATATTATTAGTCTGATACGGGAATTTATATCGATTATATACTGTTATGATTTCCGTGTTGATTCCATTTTGATGGAAGATGATTTTGGGTTTATTGTGAACCGTATTTTTAAAATGACATTAGTTCTTTAACCCAGATAAAGATAAGATTAATTTCTTAAACTTGAATAATCCTTAAGTAATGATTTTTGAGATTAAAAAGAATAAATTTGAAAGGATTCATCTTTGATAAAATTGGTGGGAACCTTTCCCTAAAAATGTATGTATTTGAATAAAAGAATATTCTGAACTGGAATGAGGCATAGGATGTGTTTTTATCGCACCTGATTATAAATTACGCGATTTATTCGGAAAGACCAGGTTTAACCCATTTTAAATAATGAATACGACGACTAACAGTCGAAGAGATTGAAGACGGTGCAAGACTGACAATTTTCATATCGAATGGATGAGATGCTACTGATGTCCGTGATTGGAGTAGCTACCTTGAAGGGGCTACAGTGGTGGCCGTCCGGACATACTTGTTGATTGTTCAGATATGCGAGGGCCTCTCTCCCGTATTGGGCATATGGGATGAGGAATAAGGTGCCTCTGGTTTCGTTCAAACCCAGAACGAACTTGTAAATGGATGGTATGTATGACGTTGTATTCCTTTACGTTGTATTCATTGACCTCTGCTAATATATATCTGTTTGGTGGCGGATAATTAATTCTATTGCTTAACACCCGTTTCTGAGACGTATGAGCTTAGAGGTTATATATATTGGCAGAAATCAATGGTATGGTATGGATTGACAATGTGGCATGCTAAGATGCATGGATCAAGGCTTTTGTTGAAAAGCAGAGCCTTGTGGATGATGATCAAAGCATAGCTTTAATAAGCATAGCTTTTTGTAGCGTGACTTCGCGAGCCTCACACCCCGGTATGATGGTGAACTGATGGTCAGATAAGTATGCTTTCGATATTAGTACGGATTCGGTCGACCGAGATGAGAGGGATACGGCATATACCCCCGATTCCCATATGGATAGAGTAAGCGACATTTTCTCATGCACGGGACGTAAGTCGCGGAGATACTCGATATTCTAGATATAGTGTGGATGTGCATTAGGGTGTTTTCTCTAGCTGGGACATAAGTCGTTGATTATTGCACTACGTGATAGATCTTTTGAATCAGGAGTCATCATGATGGAAATCCAACTTTCCAATACGAGCTTTGCAGTTGTAATTGTAAACCTATATATGGTGACATAGTGGGATGGGGCACTCATGCCATCTATGATTGATACATTTACTTTCGAAATTAATTTCTATACTATACACTTATAGCAATAATGTAACACGCTGAATTTTTGAATAATCGAATCAACTAAATTAAAGAATAATTAATCTCAGATGTGATAATTAAGGGAAACGGGTTGCGCCATTGTGTTTGTCTCGGAATTCTGGTTGAGATAGAGTCCGAGTTTGCGTAAATTGGACTCCGTATGAAAAAGATATCTTTAAATTAAATATTGCAGCAAAACATGAAAAAAAAGTATGAGAAAAGGATAAATGTTTAGCATTGTTCTAAGGTTCGTAAGCAAAAGACTTAGTAGCTCATTTGGTTGCAACACGTGACTTGCATACAAGGGGTATAGAGTTCGATCCCTGCCAGCGCCATATTTTTGTTTTAGGGGAATGACTTAAAATGGCTTAGTGTGAACACAGTTCAAAAAGTGGTTTAGTGTGAAAATGGGTAATTGGGAAGATAGATAAAAAGAAAATATATATATATAATATATATATATACACACACATATATATATATATATATATATATGACGTGTACGCATCATGTGGCGTACGTGGCGCATTTTTGGTTGTCAATGATTGTTTTTTTTATGTGGCCTTCTTTGATTGGATTTTATGA
Source organism: Allium sativum (assembly GCA_030737875.1). NCBI lineage: Eukaryota > Viridiplantae > Streptophyta > Magnoliopsida > Asparagales > Amaryllidaceae > Allium > Allium sativum. The sequence continues at coordinate 526,545,944 of CM060922.1, read as the reverse complement.
CAAATTAATGGTAAGAAAGATTTATGCATGTATAAATGGATATTTGTATATGGGTAATTAATGTATACGGTAAAAGGGAGAATATGTAATTAACAATAATAGATTTATAATTTACATATAAATATGAAGGATAAACATGAAAATTACATGGCATAGATTGGTTCATGAAATGGTATATTTAGTATACCGTTAATTGTGAGCATAATTAAAAATATAGTTATGGCATAATTAAAATGGGAATAATTTACATATGGAATTTGTCATAAATAAGAAATATGTAAATTATAGAAAAAAATGAACATTTAATACACTACGCTGAGTCATTAGGGCTGAGGTGACACCCTATCTTGTTTGGATGGTTCAAGTTGCTTCTAGGTTGATCGGATGGCCTAAATTAATGCTAAACTCTATAAAAACACCTCTAGACTCAAACACTAAAATCAAAACAAAATTAGATTCATGGCCTCCATGCCGTCACCTAGCAACTCAGCATAGCCACCACCAATTAGAGAGGACGAAAGCTAGTCTAAATCAATCCTTTTCAACTTTAACAACGAATCTTCCTCAAGGGAAAGCTATTACAACTTCAGAACTCAGAATTCAGAATCCAAGACCTTCTCTGAATTGTGAGTTCGATAATTTTAATAAAATAATTAGCAAATTAATTGGATTGAGTTATGATGTGGACTATTTGGATATAATGTGAATTATTGACCGCATGTTATTATTCATGTAGTAAAATTGTGATGTTTATGTTGTAAATTCTATGATGCTATCTTGCAAAGTTGTGATCATCTATGTTGTAATTTTATGATTGGCTTATGTATAATCGAATCACCATGTTGTTCATATGCTAGTTTGGGTATGTTGATTCATATGATAAATCATAAGTATGTATGCAAGTTTAGATTTTTATTAAGACATGAATCATATGCAAGTTGGGGAAAATTGTATGTATAACCTTATATGCTTCATGACACCTATTTTAGATCTAAAGTTAGGCTATGACGTGTGTGAGTTATATGCCAAATTCTACATGCTAGTTTACATGTTTAGATGTAAGTTTATACTATTGTTATGTTGCATAAAACACATATGCAAGTTTATATGAATACATGTGTTTGAATGTGAATCGTGTTATGCAAGTTTGTGGTTACTGCCTATGCAAGATTACACCTTTAGATGTAGATCTATGACATACATGATTTATGCAAGTTTATAACCATTATCCCAACAAGTTCACACCTTTAGATTTGGGTCTATGACATATGTAGTTTTATGCAAGTTGTAACTTTGGCCTATGCAAGTTTTAGATGTAGAACATCATTCACACATGCAAGTTCACCCCTATGTTTAGATCTAGTTTTAATTATATGCATGTTGTGATGTTTTCTCTTTATTCCATGAGTTAGACTATTCGAGTCTAACGTATATTTTACGTTAAACGAACAAACATACAACATGGGGTAAAGGGAATAATATTAAAATATTTAATTGGCATAAATGACTTAAAAGACATAAAATAAATTTGTGATGAAAATTGGTATGATTTTACATACCATAAATGGATGGACATAATTGAGTCAATTATGGACATCGTTAAATTTGGAATTGATTGATAATTTGAATAGGGAAAGTAATTCAAATCGGGGAATGACTAATTAGGAGTAATTAATCGTCTAAGACACGAGGTTAGGCTCTTTTGTGGTGTAAGACTGCCCAGACCCGCCCGACAAATCCAGCTGCCACAAATGCCAGTCTAATGTGGGAGGTTTAGGCATAAATTAAATACGTAACAATTGTAAAGACACGAGGTTAGGCTCTTTTGTGGTGTAAGACTGCCCGGACCCGCCCGGCAAATCCAACTGCCACAAATGCCAGTCTAATGCGAGAGGTCTTTAAGAGGTTACGGTCTTAATGAATTAAGAAACACTTAACCAGATAAACATGTAGTGGGACATAAGGGGGTTAAGTGTGTTCCTTGGGTGGCATGTGGAATCTAGTGGGTGCCTTGGGTGGCATTTGAAATACGATTTGAAATACTTAACCAAAATTGAAACATGTAAGTGAACATGAATAAAAAGTGGGTTAAGTGGGATGTACTAGAGGGGACCAAGCTTAGGTGGATAGCTTGTGTCAAGTAATGGGGGCCTGTTTCAACCAGTAAACCATACTTATCTTTGTGGGCTCGACCCATGTCGAGGACGGGACACGCATACTAGGCTTGACTATAAGAGGCCAAACCGGGTTAGCGGCGGCAAGCAAGTCCAAGGGGTTCATATGCGTGTGTGGACCCGGGCTGGTAGGTAAGACGCTATTGCATCGTGTAGGTATAAGTCGTGCATTATTTGTGGTATCGGGTTGCCACTTTGGGGATTGATACACCCCACTGTGGGGCCATCACGGGTATCTATGAGTTAGGGAGCCGATCGCTTGGGGTAGTGGGTACACCTAGTGGAGATAGGGGCAGGCAGCACCTATGAAGGCAGCTTGGGGTGCACGAAACTACCAATATCATTATTAAGTTCTGTAGGCAGGATCAACCTTAGGGTGACTAGTGGTGGTGCAGTATACTAGTGGTGGTGTAGTATAGCAATTATCTCATAGTGTTGGTGTAGTTTAGTAATCAGGCACGCTTTAACGATATCTTTGTTCATCCCATTTCCTTGTTTACTCTGCCGTACTCAATGGTTCATGGTCATTTCCTGATTTTCCAACATATGCCTTAGCCTAGTTACTTTGGTGATTATATTGTTAAAGTTACCGCACTCGCCAGACTTTATGTCTGACCCCCTTTGTTTCCTCCTCTTTTCCTCCTTCCCCCCCCCCCCCCCACCCCCAGGTGCTTAGGTTGGAACTAGCACCAGTGGAGCTTGATTTTGGGCAGCTGTGCTTCTTTCTTTTAGATGATTGCTTGGATCGCTGAAGTAAAGTTCAGCCTCTCTTTTATTTATGGCTATTTTGTATTGGGGATTATGTCTTTCAATTTATGTACTTTGATTTAGTCAAGATGGATATTATGTACTTGGCTCTGATTTTGATGATGTAATCAAACATATGTATTTTCCGCTGCAATGAAATAAAGTTTTTAATTTTTCAAGTACTGTTTATATCTGTCTTGTTGTTAAGTTTCTGTTCTATACTCACTTAAAACGCTCCATAGAAGGTAATGCATTCCCTTTATTAGTGACATTAATGGACATGGGGTGTTAGACGTGGTCTCAGAACTGAAGGTTACCAGAACAGATATGAATTTTGAAAAGTTGTTTTTCAAAAACAATTTTATGAAGAAGTACCTTCAAAAGTATGTTTTAAGGAAAGTATTTTCAAGAAAAAAGCTTATTTTAGAAAGCATAACCCCAAGGGCCATATATCTTATCTTTAGTATTCCTCTCGTTAGTACCTTTGACCTTTAGGTAGGGTAGTCCTATGGTTGAAACATGTGTTTGAGACATGTTATGTATGATGGATGCATGTGGATGCAAGTATTTGCTAGTGGTTGCTCGTGGATGCATATACACACACTTTAGGCACTAGATCGGCTCAGTCACTTCATATTGCATATTGCATATAAATGTGTGTACATATTTAAGTAATGGATGTATAATGGCTGTACCATCATATGGATGTTGCATTCTGGTGAATGGTTGTGCACGCATGTAGAGATAATATGTATCGATAGGATTCTTTCGCATACATAATGGACGCATGGCACTATCATGGTTTGCATTAAGGAGGTCAACTGAATCAGTAGACCGCCTGATTTTGCATTAGATAAGGAACATATACACACACTTCTTGCACATGTTCATATAGCATTAGAAAATTTGAAGGACAATGGATGCCTGTGTTTGATGGTTGTTTGGATGGTAGGATACGTTCTTCTTGACTTAGAGATTTCGAGGACGAAATCCTTTAAGTAGGGGAGAATGTAACACCCTGAATTTTTGAATAATCGAATCAACTAAATTAAAGAATAATTAATCTCAGATGTGAGAATTAAGGGAAACGGGTTGCGCCATTGTGTTCGTCTCGGAATTCTGGTTGAGATAGAGTCCGAGTTTGCGTAAATTGGACTCCGTATGAAAAAGATATCTTTAAATTAAATATTGCAACAAAACATGAATAAAAAGAATGAGAAAAGGATAAATGTTTAGCATTGTTCTAAGGTTTGTAAGCAAAAGACTTAGTAGCTCATTTGGTTGCAACATGTGACTTGCATACAAGGGGTATAGAGTTCGATCCCCGCCAGCGCCATATTTTTGTTTTAGGGGAATGGCTTAAAATGGCTTAGTGTGAACACAGTTCAAAAAGTGGTTTAGTGTGAAAATGGGTAATTGGGAAGATAGATAAAAAGAAAAAGAAAAAAATATATATAGAATATATATATATATATACACATATATATATATGACGTGTACGCATCATGTGACGTACGTGGCGCATTTTTGGTTGTCAATTATTGTTTTTTTTATGTGGCCTTCTTTGATTGGCTTTTATGACAAATTAATGGTAAGAAATATTTATGCATGTATAAATGGATATTTGTATATAGGTAATTAATGTATACGGTAAAAGGGAGAATACGTAATTAACAATAATAGATTTATAATTTACATATAAATATGAAGGATAAACATGAAAATCACATGGCATAGATTGGTTCATGAAATGGTATATTTAGTATACCGTTAATTGTGAGCATAATTAAAAATATAGTTATGGCATAATTAAAATGGGAATAATTTACATATGGAATTTGCCATAAATAAGAAATATGTAAATTATAGAAAAAAATGAACATTTAATACACTATGCTGAGTCATTAGGGCTGAGGTGTCACCCTATCTTGTTTGGATGGTTCAGGTTGCTTCTAGGTTGATCGGATGGCCTAAATTAATCCTAAACTCTATAAAAACACCTCTAGACTCAAACCCTAAAATCAAAACAAAATTAGGTTGTAATGACCCCGAGATTCGAGTAGGCTTTTCAACCATCCTCTCCTCCCTCGGCACTGGGCTAACCTCCCAGCGTGGCTTACAGAGATACCTCAGAACTGCTTTTACGGCCAGCCTCTCGACTCGACCAACCCACATTGTCGGGAGATGTAGGGGTAAGAGTCTCCCGTTCGCCACCAAACGCGAAGCGAGAACCCCCTATCATCCGTACCAATTAAGCAACCAGCTCTGATACCAACTGAAACGACCCGCAAATCCGAGCTATCTGAGTTGACTAAATACAACACACGTCCAACCCAAATAACACAGAAATACGACTCATTATTAGAAAGAAGTTAGAGGGTGAGAATAGATAAGATAGAAAACTTAGAATAGGAGAAAAACGAAGATCACAACTCACAGCGGAACGAAAAAAATATATTATATAACATAAGCTTTGAAATACAATCTGTTTTGTACATATATACATACCATCATCAGAGTACACATAACATTTGATTCAGCGGAAGTAACTCTAAATAACTAACGTTGAAGCCTCCTGCTTCAAGCTCCTCCAAGTGTATCTGTAAAAGCCTGAAACACTTGACTGCCCGTACAAATTTGGGCACCCAAGAGTTTAGGAAAAACAAAACAAAATAAACTCTGGGTCAGTCATGGGACTGGTGTGAGTAACTCCAACCACTTGTTTAACTTTCAAAACTCTTTTCGAAAGAAAAAGATAATAGTAAGACCAGCCCACACATAAACATGGACGGTTTTTACCTTACTATAACCCAAAACACTTTGATATCAAATCCAGTGATATTATAATAATGTCTACATCAAGTAATTAACCAAATAGCAGAACGCTTGCATCTCACGCTCCACATAAATAGTATAAAATCACAAACCGCATGGCGCTTATTGGAGATTGGATTTCCAACATGACAAGGTATGGGACCACCTTCCGATGATGTATCTCTAGAGGCGAATACACCTGGGTTCAACAAGAACATCTTGCAACCCGGCCCACACATGACCGACCACTCATTTCGCTTGAGTGTATCGAATGTATATCACCAACGGTTGGACTCAAACCACCGTTTCCCGAATGGCAGAATCGATAGATTTAGAAACAAAAGGAATTTCTCTAGATAGGTGATTATACACCCTAATGGGTGCGACCCACATAGCCATGCTGCCTGCCCGATTTTTGTCCTTTCCCGGTTGTTGAGGCCTGAGGCTACGCATACTTACCATTCATTGATAGCACAATCACTTTGAATGCCACATTGTCAGATCCGTTAATCACTAGTTGAGTTTGCACAAATATTCTGGATATTATGCTAAGGGATAAATCCGTTGCAACCATATACATTCATACAGACCAACTCTTTTGATCATGGGAAATACTCTGTCAGACATTCGTCCATTTACGTTCGTTCTGGGATTGAACGAAACCGAAGGCACTATTTCTATTAATAGAAAAAGCCCTTGCACTTCACTCCGTCTTCAATATATTCAGCATACTTGGTTCGCAACGCTTATGCCAATACGGAGTGGTTCTTCGGATAATAATCCAACCGGTCTCTCCATATTGACAACGATGGTCAAAAACTTCGATAGTCTGTGATTTAACTATCGAATAAAAACAAGTGTTCAATCAACATATCAAACAAATCACTAGTCTTTTTAATTAATATTTTATTAATTAAACCACTTCTCTATTTTCTCTATCAATATTTGTTACCCAAATATTTTCAATAATCATCCTGCCTCTTATGCCATTTGGAAAACGTTCCAAATATCAACTTCTTTTATTTCTATATATTAGAAAAAATCTCTATTTGCAATTGGAAACAATTCCAATCACTTATCTCTATCCCTTTTTGTTTACAACATTCGATTTTTATATTCACTTTACTATCGAATTCAATACGTCGATACAATGATTCTAATTATCAAAATATCTTAAAAATATTCTAACTCCTTAAATTCCCGGAAAATTTCGCCATAACCTCCCCTGTATCGGGAGCATCGGGAAATTTCAAATAACATCCCGGTATCTTCTAATCTCAAAAAGAAAAAGAAGAAGCCAAGCGGCTTGCCGATACGGCGCATAAAACCTCATATATGAATTAAACATGTACCTTTTGTCGAGCACATTATTTTAAATCTTCATATACTTCCTATCAAACCTGCTTACACATGTTCACCTGTTTGCAATTCAATTCAACACCATCTAATCGTTTGAATTCAGTTTCGCCCATTTATTCTTTAAATTGGCCATTTTGCCTATTTCACTTTTTGTCGAACATACATGTTCAAACAAAATGTTTAACTCGTCCATAACCAAATTGAATTTTGATTTCAATTCCAGTTCTCTTTTTGATTTCGAATATAAATTTCAAATCGAATTTATTTATTCAACCCCCAATATCCATTCGAAATCGTCTTAACTAATTTCTATTCAATTTAGTTAATTCCATTCAATAAATCAAAAATCTGGTTTCTATTTCAAAACTCATATTCATTTACCCAACTTGAATTCGCATATATTTTTCAACTCAACTCTGAAATTTTCTAAATAGAAACTTCGGATTTTATTTGCTTAAAATCCCTTTAAAATATTAAATAAACCATTTTGGTCGTTAAATAGTTCTGGCGCTGTTTTTCTGAAAATTTGATTTTGACATATCTCAAAATCTATACGACGAAATTCAGATTTTTCTCCTTCATTAGGAAACTATTATCAAATCGGTCCTGACGTTTCTTGTTTCAAAGAAATCCGACTTCAATTGGGTTCTGTATATTCAATTGAAGTTCGAATCGCTATTTTTCGAACTGCAGCGCTGCGGCGAGTTCGTTTTAATTATATTTATATATATAAACTTTTTAAACTTCGTTTATATAAATTCAACTCCACTTAACTCCACTTTCACTTTTATTTGAACTCTATATTCAAATTCAAATTTCACTTCTATTGAATCCTATATTCAAATTCCATATTTCAAATTCCATTTGAATTATATAGCTAAATCTCATAGTTTAAGATTCCATTTGAATGCTATATTCAAATTCTATAATTTAAATCCCATTTAAATCCCTTTTTGAATTCTACATTCAAATTCCCTATTCTCTTCGAATTCAAATTCTATATTTATTCTATTTGAATTTCAAATATCCAATCTCCGATTTAATTCTATTTTGAAATTTCAAATATTCCACCCCTTTTTAATTCTATCATTCAAATCCTCTTATTTGAATTTTATTTCAAATCTAGTTTCAAAACTCCATTTAAATTTCTATATTCAAATCTATTTTCAAAACTTCATTTGAATTTCTATATTCAAATCTCCTAGATTAAATCCTTATTTGAACTCAATTTGAATTTCTTATATTCAAATTTCATTTTCCCTTTTCCTTTGAATCCTAATATTCAAATTCATTTTTAACACCATTTGAATTTCTATATTCAAACTTATTTTTTTCACCATTTGAATTTCTATTATTCAAATTCATTTGAATTCCCTTGAATTCAAATTCCATTTCAAAACTATTTGGATTTCCTATTTTGAAATCCTATTTGAAATTCTACTTTGAAATCCTACTTTCAAAGTTTATTTCAATTTCTATTTTCAAATTCGATATTCAAATCTCTATTTGAATTTCTATATTCAATTCCATGTTCAAATTCAATACTTGAATTTCCATTCAAATCTCTATTCAAATTCCATATTTGAATTTCATTTCAAAACTCTAATCAAATTTCATATTTCAATTCTTCTTTTGAAATTCTATATTTCAAATCTTATTCGATTTTTCTTTGAAATTCTATATTTCAAATCTTATTCGATTTTTCTTTGAAATTCTATATTTCAAAGTCTGTTCAATTCTTCTTTGAAATTCTATATTTCAAATCTATTTGAATTTCTTTATTCGAATTCCTTTGAATTCAAATTTTATTTTTAATCTCCCGAATTCAAATTCTATTTTTTTATTGTAATTTCGTCTATTCAAATTCTATTTGAACTTCTATTTGAATTCCCAATATTCAATCTCCTTTTAAAATTCAAATATTTAAATTCCTTTTAAAATTCAAATGTTATACTCAAATTTCATTTAAAAATTTCATTACACATCTTATTTTGAAATTTCATTTCAAATTCCAGTTTCGCACTTGTATTTCTATTTCTGAATTATCAAAGGATAATTCTTTTCACTTTATTTATAACTTCGTTATAAAAGAATTATTTCTAAACTTCGTTTGAAAAGAACTACTTGGTTTTTATTTTAAAAAAAACAAGTTTAAAATTCTATTTCCATTTAAAATTCAAATTCTATTTAAAAAATAGAATTTTCCCTTTTTAAATCGCCAATATCCTTTTTACGATATTTTAAAATATCATTACTTAAGCCCAGTGATATTTAAACACACAAAGCAACAAATTATTTATTTTTCTAACACATCATATATAACAATATATATGCAAACAAATAAACAAACAGATAATATATTTTTGAGGAATCCAGTTGGATTCCTCCAACCTGTTTTCCTGCATCCACAGATGTTAGCACATAAATAATACCAATTCTGCTTCGTGGCAGAATATCGCGGTATAGAAGGTCATCCACTAATCATAGCGTGGGGCGTATAGGGTAATCATCCGCTATGAAACTGCGGGCATCCGCTAATGAAACTGCGGGAATCCAACCAATCAATCAACCCAATATATATATATATATAATAGCCTAAATAACTAATATATATAAAACAACCAGAAAATATTCACGCAAGCAACAGACAATTATTTTTAATGGAATAAAAATAATTAAAATAAAAGGTGAGTGAGATTTACTCACCGGGGTTTTTATTCTGCTCTGGTACCAATTTCAATTTCTTTTGATTGATTTACGAGTCTCCGAACTCCACACGGATGATTTCATTCGATTTTTGTTCGCCTTATTCTCATTTAATTCTCCAACCTTGAACCTGTTGCCTTAGCTTACAACTCAACCCCGACCATCCTACTTCAACACCATCGCCCTTGCCTAGATCCTTGAGGCCTCTCGCTATCACCAAAACACAGCGATCCCTCAGCATCACTTCCAATCCATTTCCAGTCATTTCTCTACATCCTACCCTCTCACGAACCCTAAGATGAACTGTCGAGCTTCCAAAGTTGGTGCGCACCCTCCAATTTTAACACCAGTCGGAAATCTTCCCCCTGGAGGAAACGCGATAGCAGATTTATCGAAGTTCACGAAACCCCTTACATCCCAAACATTGTGCTCCAAGAGTATTGCTCAAACCCTAAATCGTTTGTATTGACTTCGGATCGAGAACCGCTGTCGCACCAGACTCCGTTCGTCGCCCTAACCTCGGCCAACTTCTCGCGCCATTCTCCCTAAAGCTCGAGCATCATCTCGCGATGAATTGAGTCGCGATTTGAATATGAGGGCAGCGGCCATTTTTATTCGAACTGAAGGTCTCGATTTTTGACTGAGTGGATGAGGGAAGGGAAAGATAACCGCGATTTATCAGAAAGGGTTTGGTATATTTTTATTATACACGAATTTGAATAGGAGTCGGCCATTGAATTTGAAGCTTTCAATTTGTTCTGTTGAATGAGATTGGGAAAACAGAAGGGGTAGGTCGCGATTTTATAGAAGAGGGAGGGAACCAGACGTACTAAGCATTTAAGGGATGTTGGCAAAAGTATAAGCAAATCTTTTTTTATTATTTAAAAAGATTTTCCAGTCAATTTGATTTGATTTCGTATTTAATACGATTTGATTTAAAGAGATTTTTATTTCTTTTTAAATAGATTTTGATTTGATTTTGATTCCATCCACAATCAAATATCTCGGGGTTCATTAATTTAAACCGCGAGCCGCTATTTTAACGTACCGACCATCGTTCCAATATTACAATGCTATTCTGAACTCTGTGAACTCATATTGAAATTTAATTCGAACGTAAATATAAAATAACCATAAAAAAAATATATATATATTTTAAATTTAGAACTAATCAATTTGCTGGAAATAAATTATTTTTATTATCAACACAATATTTAAAACCATATTAAATATTTAAAATAAATCGTTCAAAAACCTGGGTCGTTACATAGGTTCATGACCTCCATGCCGTCACCTAGCAACTCAGCATAGCCGCCACCAATTAGGGAGGAAGAAAGCTAGTCTAAATCAATCCTTTTCAACTTTAACAACGAATCTTCCTCAAGGGAAAGCTATTACAACTTCAGAACTCAGAATTCAAGACCTTCTCTGAATTGTGAGTTCGATAATTTTGATAAAATAATTAGCAAATTAATTGGATTGAGTTATGATGTGGACTATTTGGATATGATGTGAATTATTGACCGCATGTTATTATTCATGTAGTAAAATTGTGATGTTTATGTTGTAAATTCTATGATGCTATCTTGCAAAGTTGTGATCATCTATGTTGTAATTTTATGATTGGCATATGTATAATCGAATCACCATGTTGTTCATATGCTAGTTTGGGTATGTTGATTCATATGATAAATCATAAGTATGTATGCAAGTTTAGATTTTTATTAAGACGTGAATCATATGCAAGTTGAGGCAAAATAATATGTATAACCTTATATGCTTCATGACACCTATTTTAGATCTAAAGTTAGGCTATGACATGTGTGAGTTATATGCCAAATTCTACATGCTAGTTTACATGTTTAGATGTAAGTTTATACTATTGTTATGTTGCATAAATCACATATGCAAGTTTATATGAATACATATGTTTGAATATGAATCATGTTATGCAAGTTTGTGGTTACTGCCTATGCAAGATTACACCTTTAGATGTAGATCTATGACATACATGATTTATGCAAGTTTATAACCATTATCCCAACAAGTTCACACCTTTAGATTTGGGTCTATGACATATGTAGTTTTATGCAAGTTGTAACTTTGACTTATGCAAGTTTTAGATGTAGAACATCATTCACACATGCAAGTTCACCCCTATGTTTAGATCTAGTTTTAATTATATGTATGTCGTGATGTTTTCTCTTTATTCCATGAGTTAGACTATTCGAGTCTAACGTATATTTTACGTTAAATGAACGAACGTACAACGTGGGGTAAAGGGGATAATATTAAAAGATTTAATTGGCGTAAATGCCTTAAAAGACATAAAATAAATTTGTGATGAAAATTGGTATGATTTTACATACCATAAATGGATGGATATAATTGAGTCAATTATGGACATCGTTAAATTTGGAATTGATTGATAATTTGAATAGGGAAAGTAATTCAAATAGGGGAATGATTAATTAGGAGTAATTAATCTTCTAAGGCACGAGGTTAGGCTTTTTTGTGGTGTAAGACTGCCCGGACCCGCCCGGCAAATCCAGCTACCACAAATGCCAGTCTAATGTGGGAGGTCTTAGGCAAAAATTAAATACGTAACAATTGTAAAGACACGAGGTTAGGCTCTTTTGTGGTGTAAGACTGCCCGGACCCGCTCGGCAAATCCAGCTGCCACAAATGCCAATCTAATGCGAGAGACTTTATGAGGTTACGGTCTTAATGAATTAAGAAACACTTAACCAGATAAACATGTAGTGGGACATGAGGGGGTTAAGTGGGTGCCTTGGGTGGCATGTGGAATCTAGTGGGTGCCTTGGGTGGCATTTGAAATACGATTAGAAACACTTAACCAAAATTGAAACATGTAAGTGAACATGAATAAGAAGTGGGTTAAGTGGGATGTACTAGAGGGGACCAAGCTTAGGTGGATAGCTTGTGTCAAGTAATGGGGGCCTGTTTCAACTAGTAACCCATATGTATCTTTGTGGGCTCGACCCAAGTCAAGGAAGGGACCCGCATACTGGGCTTGACTGTAAGAGGCCAAACCGGGTTAGCGATGGCAACGCCAGTCCAACGGGTTCGTATGCGTGTGTGGACCCGGGCTAGTAGGTAAGACGTTGTTGCATCGTGTAGGTATAAGCCGTGCATTATTTGTGGTATCGGGTTGCCACTTTAGGGAGTGATACACCCCACTGTGGGGCCAGCACGGGTATCTACGAGTTAGGGAGCCGATCGCTTGGGGGTAGTTGGTACACCTAGTGGAGATAGGGACAGGCGGCACCTATGAAGGCAGCTAGGGGTGCACGAAACTACCAATATCATTATTAAGTTCTGTAGGCGGGATCAACCTTAGGGTGACTAGTGGTGGTGCAGTATAGCAATTATCTCATAGTGTTGGTGTATTTTAGTAATTATCTTACAGTGGGTTAGGTGCGCTTTAACGATATCGTTGTTCATCCCGTTTCCTTGTTTACTTTGCCGTACTCAATGGTTCATGGTCATTTCCTGATTTTCCAACATATGCCTTAGCCTAGTTACTTTGGTGATTATATTGTTAAAGTTACCGCACTCGCCAGACTTTATGTCTGACCCCCTTTGTTTCCTCCTCTTTTCTTCCTTTTCCCCCTAGGTGCTCAGGTTGGAACTAACACCAGTGGAGCTTGATTTTGGACAGCTGTGCTTCTTGCTTTTAGAAGATTGCTTGGATCGCTGAAGTAAAGTTCAGCCTCTCTTTTATTTATGGCTATTTTGTATTGGGGATTATGTATTTCGATTTATGTACTTTGATTTAGTCAAGATGGATATTATGTACTTGGCTCTGGTTTTGATGATGTAATCAAACATATGTATTTTCCGCTGCAATGAAATAAAGTTTTTAATTTTTCAAGTACTGTTTATATATGTCTTGTTGTTAAGTTTCTGTTCTATACTCACTTAAAACGCTCCATAGAAGTTAATGCATTCCCTTTGTGAGTGACAGTAATAGACATGGGGTGTTACAAATAGTAAAAGAGAAATTTCGCGTACTAAGCATATTTGGCTATTATAAGGTAAAACTCTATCCTCCGGCTTGCGTTGCATTGTGTGATGGGGCCTAAGTCTTATAATAGCTTCATTTTTCTTAAATTAGCATCGCACGGTTTATTTATGGACTGGTATTCTTGGGGGTAAACCCGTTCCGTGTTATACGGCGCGATCCCTTGATTTACCTAACTTTAAAATCAAAATAATAAATGTTTTGAGTTCTCATTCCAGTCCTATGACTGACCTGGAGTTTATTGTTCCTTCATAAACTCTGGGTGCCCATATTTTCCACACGGGCAGTCATTAGTTTTGGTTTTGCAGATTTCTATTTAACAGCATCCTGGATTACAGTTGGAGCTATATTTGGAAAGTTTTGTATCCGTATATCTCTTTCAGTTGTGTCAGTTGTTATTTTCTGCTACGCATTATACTTATGTATTATTTTCCGCTGCTATGTAATTTTAAATCTCTGGTACTATATTTCCAATGTGTAATAATTATTCATACTCTGATATATTCTTGTACTCTGATGTAAATTGTTGTACTAAGCAATGCGATGTTCTTCTGTTTGTGTTCTGATTTATCGTGTTCTTAATTCAATCCGGGCTTTCCCTTATAAAGAAGTTTGGGTCGTTTCATTTGGTATCAGAGCTTTGGTTTACAGAGCTCGAGAACAAGACACATGAGAACCGAACAAAAGAATTCATCAGAGATTGGATTAGTAATATCCAATAAGAAGGACTCGTTGGAGATGGGATCAGTAATATCCTAGAATGAGTCCGAAGAATGTTATTTTTTAAATGAAAATGAAAACAAATTTTGTTTTGAAAATTTAAATCTTATTAAACGTATTTGATTATTTATTTTATATTAAATTTGAACAATAGAGTATATGAAGATTTTGCATATACACCTAGCTAGCGTGTATACAAAGTCTCATATATACTGGGCAGATATAGAGTCACACTCTAGTCGCCCGGAGATGATGCTAAGGTTGGTCTAGACATCATCAGTATTTATGTTCGAGTTTCGAAAGTGGAATATCTATATATTTCCAATCGACTGGTGTGAGAACCAAAACTAGATAGGGTTATTGTTGTGATTTGGCATCAAAAATATGATTTTCGAATATATATATATAGAAAGATATCTATTTGAAAATTTTACCAACTAATTGATTGCTAGTTGTGATGTTTGACATTGGAATGATACTTAATTTAACCAATATGTAAAAGAATGATAAATTTTGCCAAAACGAATCAAATATTGAACTGTATTGAAAATTTGTTAGAATTGCATGTATATACATTGAACAGGTCATAACATGGAAGCTGAGAAGAGGAATAAAATTGTATGCTCGACAAAGAGGAATAAAGTTGAATTGTTTTGTTAAACAACTTTAGCTCCATTCCTTTTCGAGGATGAAAAGATTTTTAGTGGGGAGATAATAACAACCCTGATTTTCAGAACAAATTTAATTTTTTTATTTTAACAATTTTAATGGATTTTGAATATTTAAAATAACTTATTTTAAATAATAACGACGAAAAATTTATTTAAATCGACGTTGGAATGAAAAATTTAATTTAATTATAAAAGGAGTTTAAAATGGCGCAGTAGTTTGAAAATTCAATTTCAAATTTCAAATTTCAAATGAATGTACATGATTCAAAATAAATCGGATTTTAGTAAAACCAGAAATATTTGAATCTGTTTAAAAATATCTTTCTAACAGACCTGAAAAATTGAAATTTAATACCGAGAATAAAAAGTTATGTCCAGTTTAAAATTTGAAATAGTCGCTATGGAAAATAATATAATAAATAGCCATTTTGCAAACGACCTCCGTTTTCGACGAAACCACTTTTGTTGGATCCGGAATGTCAGATTATTGCTAGGTTCCAAATTTCATAATTTTTGGAATTAATATGTGAGCGTAGTATATTTAAATGTGTTTTGACAGTTTAAATTTGAATTGGATCGACTAGAAAATGACCATTTTTCATACGGTCTCCAAATTCGACGAAATTAGTTTTGTTAGGACCGTATCGTCAAAACATAGCTAGATTTATTTTTCGGAATTTTTGGAGTTAGTATGTGGCTCCGATAAATTGAAATGTACGTCTAAATTAAATATAAATTGATTTATATATTAATTTTGATAAAAACTGGTCAAAATGATCGATTTGGCTTAAGAAACATATCCCATTGTGTCCCGAATGGGGGTAATTAGCTAGGGGCGACAGTCATTGGGTTTAAATCGGGGTTTGGATGTTAAATTCATTTTTTTTGAATTAAACTTGAATTAAACTTGAATTAAAAGTAAAATAATTATTTTATTATAAATACCCTATAAATACAAACCCTAGCCCGTACACCAACGCCACCTCCTTTAGAAATCAATGGCCGACGGCTTCCGATTTCCCTCCCTTTTTTCTTCTTGATTATTCAATGATTTACAAACTTATAAAAACATAAATTGAAGAGTGAAGTGAGCTCGTCATTTTGATACAGTGATGATCGAAGATGGAGGGGGTGTGGAGATCGGATTTTGGTCAGAAAAGCGCCGACTTTGGGCTCGGTTTTTAGCGTAGGGGGCCTACCGAGTTCGAGGAGATCACCGACGGTAGGGGGAGCTTCGAGAGGCGGTTCAGGTGCCGGCGTTGGATCAATGTCCGGTCGACGTTGGGGTGGCAAAATTAAAACCCTAGATCAGAGCAATTATTACGATGTCGGGTTCGTTTTGCTGAAGGCTACAGAAAAAAGGAAGAGCGATCATTGACTTTTATTTGGAATGTAATTGTTTTTAATTAATAATTAATTAGTTTATTAAAAATCACTAAATTAAAATGGTAATAACTCATACAATACTTATCAGAATTTCGTGAAATCTGAAGCGTTGCAACCGTGGAGTCGATATCTACAACATGGAGCGGGTTACAGACAGAACAAAGAAGAAAGGTGCCCAGATTTCTTAATCAAGGTTTAAGGAGAAGTTTAATTAATTTAGTTTAATTAAAATCTGAAATTTTAAATATAAATAAATAACATTTTCACATATATTTCATTATTTTAAAAATAACATTTTCATATATATCTCTTTGTGTTAAAAATAACATTTTCACATATATTTTTCAATTTTTTAATAATAAATTTTTTACATACATATAATTGTTTTAAAAGTTGAATATTTTTTCATAAACAACAATGTGATTTCCATATATAAGGAACAGTTTAAAAATAAATAAGTTTAAATAAAAATGTGATTTCTATAAAAAAATATATAGTATTGTTTGTAAATAAAAGAATAACATTGTTTTTGAGAATAAAAATAACATTGTTTTGTAAATAAAAATAACATTGATTTGAAAATAAAAATAACATTGTTTTGTAAATAAAATTAACATTGATTTGATAATAAAAATAACTTTGGCTTGAAAATAAAATTACCATTGTTTTTAAAATAGAAAAGCATTGTTTTATTAAAATATAAATAGCAATATAAAAATGAAATTTATATATATACATATATACAACAATAACAAAAATATGATTTTACATATAAAGGTGAATTTTTAAATTTAATAACATTGGTTAAATTTCAGATTTTTTATAAATAAATGTAGCATTGTTTTTATAAATAAAAATAGCATGGTTTTAGAAAAATAAAAATGTGATTTTTCATTGTATGGAAAAAGGTGATTTTTCATTGTGTAGAAAATGTGATTTTTCACTGTATAGGAAAATATGATTTTTTATCGTATAAAAGAAATATTTTTAGATTAGATAAAAATGGGATTTCTAATTGTATATAGCATCGCATTAAAAATATGATTTTTAATATACATACCGCATGAAACAGATTGCGATGGAACCGATTGGAAGCGAACAGAAAATTTATTTACAGTTAAATATATATTAGGATCCAGACGGTGCTTAGTAGCACCCGACACTTTTGATTGAAACCATGGTTTTTTGTTTGGACTATACTGTGATGTGATTGTGGTGTGAAATGGAAAATAAATATTCATATGTTGAGTAAAATATTTTATCGTTAAAAAAATAATTTTTATCATATATATATGAACGACATAAAATTATCTAGAAATAAAATAAATATTCATTTACAAATCAGATGATTTGTTTATGTACACCCATTTATCTGATATGGATTAGGATGATAAATTTTACACATCGCCTAACTGCACAAATAAACAAACTGTTATTGTTTGAAAACCCCACACGGGTATTGGGATTATATTTGACATACACTGATCCCAATAATTATTTCTATGTCAATCGATGGATTGACAGTCTGTGATGAGCGTTGTTTATTTATTTTAATGCTCACACAGTTGTAAATTTCACTCTAGATGTTATATGAATTTTTATTGATTATTTATCATTATTGTTGCATACATGCAATGCACGAAATCCATATAAATAACATTATATGATAATTGTTTGGGTATCATTCCAATTTGGAAAATAAAGAATATTTTAAAATAATATTCCGTAAAGGATATAAAATATTTATGTGTTAAATAGAGTATTCATGTGTTGAATGAAAATATTTAAACAATAAAAATATCGTTTTTATTGAATGTATGAACCAATAAAATATTCATTATTTGAAAAGAAAATGTTTATACAATAAAAATCACATTTTTATTGTATGTATGAATAAACAAAATATTCATTGTTTGAAATAGAATATGTTAACAATAAAAATAAACATTTTTATTATGTGCGTAGAGATGACTGAAAATATTCAATTTTTTAAAATAAAATGTTTAAAACAATGAAACTTTCATTCTATTTGTATTATAAAATCATTAAAAATAATTATGTAAGATAAAAAAAAGATTAGACAAGAAAAATTATATTTTTATTGTATGTTTGATTCATTAAAGAGATTTTGCTAAATTAAAAATGTAAACCATTTATATGATGGTAAAGTATAAGAATGACCATTGACTGAAATAAAAAAAATTAAACAATAAAAATTCACATTTTTATTGAATGTAGAAATAATGAAAAATATTCGTTGATTGAAATAAAAAGGTTTAACAATAAAAATTTACATTTTCATTGTATATAAGAAATAGTGAAAAAGATTCAAGTTTGAATAAAAATATTTCAATATTAAAAATTACAATTTTTTATGTAAGTATGATTCATTAAAATATTATCGTTTGAATAAAAATGTTGTAACATTAAAAATTACATTTTTAATGTGAGTATGATTCATCAAAATATTCATCGTTTGGATAAGAATATTCAATTTTGATATAAAATTGAAATTGAAATTGTTTTAAAATGAAATAATAAATGATTTATAAAATATGTTTTAAATAGAAATCGACGAAATATATATAATATATTTATTATATTTATTTAATGGTCTGAATAGAACGCGCCGCGCAGCAACCATTCACGAATTTCGACCATTAACTTCAAATTGACATTACTGGAGATCCGACCGTCGGATTCTCCTAAAACCGGAACTGTTAGGTTCGTATCGAAAAGAGCTTTCCAATGAATGTAAGAGAATTGAAATCTAACAGTTGGATGTAAAGATATGTCCAAATCAATTTCAGAAAAGGTCGGTGTGGATGCAGTTCGGTGGCCATTATTGGAAACCGACTGTACGGGCGATAATAAAATTATTAAAAAATATGAAAAATTATGTAAAATCCTAATAAATGGGTTGGAAAGATTTTTGATGAAAAATTCCAATTTTATAATGATAAAAATATATTTTTATCAAAATGAACTAGTTATTAACTAGAATAATAATTTCATTATTTTAAAAATAAATAAATTGGATTTGAAAATGGTTTTATAATAACCAAAATTATCCATTATATATTTATATATATTGGAATGGATTTGAATGGAAATTATCTTTGGAATATTTCGATATTGGATTCCGTTGTTATACGAATATTGTGAGGAATTTAGAAGATATATATATCGTTATTCCCAATACAATATTTGTTGGTTTCAAAATTTGGTATTGAATATAAGTCAATATAATTTCTCTTCAGAGCTTTATATTTAATGTCGAATTGGATTTTGGGTTTATCGTGAATGGTGTTTTTAATAACACTATTCTTAAACCCAGTTTAGAAAATAATAAATCTTTTAATTAAGATTTAGGAAATTTTACCAATTAATTAATATTTGATTGGAATTGAACTGAAATTGGATTTTGGGTTTATCGTGAATAATGTTTTAAATAAAATTTGTTCTTTAACCCAAATAACAACGAAGAAATAATTTGGAATTGTTAATTCTTTTATTAAGATTTAAATGGGAATTTTCCAAAGTAAAATTTTCCAACTTAATATATTAAATTGGAATTGAATGGAATTCGATTCGGTAATAATCGAGATGAGCTTCTATGAATGAAGGTTATTACTATATATGGAATTTAAAAGGCTTTGCCGTTATTCCATTTGTATGATTAGTCTGATACGGGAATTTATATCGATTATTTACTGTTATGATTTCCGTGTAGATTCCATTTTGATGGAAGATGATTATGGGTTTATTGTGAACTGTGTTTTAAAAATGACATTAGTTCTTTAACCCAGATAAAGATAAGATTAATTTCTTAAATTTGAATAATCCTTAAGTAATGATTTTTGAGATTAAAAAGAACATATTTGAAAGGATTCATCTTTGTAAAATTGGTGGGAACCTTTCCCTAAAAATGTATATATTTGAATAAAAGAATATTCTAACTTGGAATGAGGCGTAGGATGTGTTTTTATTGCACCTGATTATAAATTACACGAGATATTCGGAAAGACCGGTTTTAATCCATTCTGAATAATGAATATGACGACTATCTGTCGAAGAGATTGAAGACGGTGAAAGACCGACGATCTTCACCTTGAATGGATGAGATGCTACTGATGCCCGTGATTGGAGTAGCTATCTTGAAAGGGCTACAGTGGTGGTCGTCCGGACGTACTTGTTGATTGTTCGGATATGCGAGGGCCTCTCTCCCGTATTGGACGTATGGAACGAGGAATAAGGTGCCCCCGGTTTCGTTCAGACCCAGAACGGACTTGTAAATGGATGGTATGTCTGACGTTGTATTCCTTTACACTGTATTCATTGATCTCTGCTAATATATGTCTGTTTGTTGGTAGAGAATTTATTCTCTTGCTTAACACCCTTCTCTGAGACGTATGAGCTCAGAGATTATATATTGGCAGAAATCAATGGTATAGTATGGATTGACAATGTGGCATGCTAATATGCATGGATCAAGTCTTTTGTTGAAAAGCAAACCTTGTGGATGATGATCAAAACATAGCTTTAATTAGCATAGCTTTATGTAGCGTGACTTTGCGAGCCTCACACCCCGGTATGATGGTGAACTGATGGTCAGATCAGTATGCTTTCGATATTAGTATGGATTTGGTCGATCGAGATGAGAGGGATAAGGCATATACCCCCGATTCCCATATGGATAGATTAAGCGGTGTTTTCTCACGCACGGGACATAAGTCACGGAGATATTCGATATCCTAGAAATAGTGCGGATGTGCATTACAGTGTTCTCTCTAACCGTACGGTGTTCTCTCTAACCGGGACGTAAGTCGTTGAGTACTGCACTACGCGATAGATCTTTCGAATCTGGAGCATCATGATGGAAATCCAACTTTCCAATACGAGATTTGCGGTTTTAATTGTAAACCTATATATGGTGACATAGTGGGATGGGGCACTCATTGCCGTCTATGATTGATACATTTACTTTCGAAATTGATTCCTACATTATACACTTATAGTAATAATGAAAGAGAAATTTCGCGTACTAAGCATATTTGGCTATTATAAGGTAAAAATCTATCCTCCGGCTTGCGTTGCATTATGTGATGGGACTTGAGTCTTATTATAGCTTCATTTTTCTTAAATTAGCATTGCGTGGTTTATTACGCACTGGTATTCTTGGGGGTAAACACGTTCCGTGTTATATGGCGTGGTCCCTTACCATTCCCATGACTGACCTAAAGTTTATTGTTCCTTCCTAAACTCTGGATGCCTATATTTTCCACACGGGCAGTCAGTAGTTTTGGTTTTGCCGATTTCTATTTAATAAGATCCTGGATTATAGCTGGAGTTATATTCGAAAAGCTTTGTATCCGTATATCTCTTTCAGTTGTATCATTTGTTATTTTCTGCTATGCATTATACATATGTATAATTTTCCGCTACTATGTAATTTTAAATCTCTGATATTGTATTTCCGATGTGTAATAATTTTTCATACTCTAATATATTCTTGTATTCTGATGTAAATTGTTGTAATAAGCAATGAGATGTTTTTCTGTTTATGTTCTGATTTGTCATGTTCTCAATTCAATCCGGGCTTTCCCTTACGGGGAAGTTTGGGTCGTTTCATTGGATCTCATCCATGTTACATTATTTAAAATCTTACATTGTAAAAGTTTGAAAGTCTTCATGCGAGTTCTATATCCATACTAAATACAATGATTTTTATGTTATTATATTTGATTGTAAGGAAGACTGCGAAAAAATAATTGAAGGAAGTCCCTACTTTTATGTTACAAGACTCATTATAATAAAGGGATGAGTGTTTGATCCCGAGTTAAATGGAGAACTGCTACATATTATTCCAGTTTGGATACACTTCCCAGGCCTAAAATTAGACTTTTGGTTAGAAGAACGTATTGGTATAATTTCCTTTGTACTGCAAAATCACATTAGGATGGATCGTTATATGGAAGGGATGATTAGAATTTTCTTTTCTCCTAGTTGACAGAAATTAGTAATGATTTTAAATTTCCAATCAAGGTTTCCATTGTTACTGAAAATAATGAATTATTTATCAAACTAGTTGAATATGAATGGAAACCAAGTGTGTCCCCAAATTATAATTGTTTTTGACAACCAATGAAATTTTGTGTTTTTGAAAAAAATTGGATAGCCAAATTGATAACTTGTCAGGAAAATGATAATGGCTTGATAGATATTAATAATGTACGAAAAGTGAAAGATTTTGCACTTGTTGAAACGATAACCGATAATAAAAAGTATAATGCATCACATGAGGTCTTTCATAATGCACACAATTTTCAAATTCCCTTGTAAATGTATAGAAACGTACAAACATTGAAAATAATTTGATTAGCTATGACCAAGCTATACTAATTTACTTATCGACGTACAACTCGGTATAGCTTCATTGCAGACTTCCAATGCAGAAAAAAATAACAACTCAAAAATTGAGTCATTAGAATAATGACCAGATCATGACGGATACCATGGAAAATGCTCACAATTTGAAACCACTGCGATACCCTTAGATGTACATAATTCTATATATAAAAAAAGCAAGTGTAACAACCTTACATTGATCAAGATAGTTAGAAAGTTGAAGTGAGGTTGTTCGCAGATTGAAGAGGATGGAAATGACAATGTCATTCAAAGTTCATCAGAGCAAGCAGTCAAATCATTGGAGAAGGTGCTCGAGAGTGTCCTATTAGTGTCAGAAGCGCTACAGGTGGATTTCAAAGGTTAAGAATTGCCGGGAAATACTGTGTCAGTAGAGCATGTAAGTGTTAAGTGTGCATATGGAAATGGTTGTATTTTGTTGTTTGATAAATTTTGAATCTAAAATTTCAAAGTGTTATGGATCGAATATCATAGAATTATACAAATAAAGAAGTGAATATGATAATGATCATAGCAGCAAATAAATTCAAAGACACCATAAATTTTTATACCGTTTCGGTGCACTGCACAATGTCCAGTCTTAGACTCCTTCTGGAATTTCAACTAAAAATCAACCCTCACTTAACTCGGAGGAACATGACCTGAGCAACAAAATAGGATATCAGCCTCAACAGCCGAAGAGAAATTTCACATGCCTGAGTAGAAGAACATGACTTTCACTAATACAAAGGAAAGTTTGATTATTTGTGTTCTTAGTAACACCAATATGTCTACCCTTCCTATAAGCTTCTCCTTAAATATATAAGTATATTTCGCATATGAAGATATAAATGGTAAAATGTTGCTTAGTCTATTGAAATGAAGTATAAATTCAGGCAATAGTATTTTTGAATGCTCAAAATATATAGAGAGTGTATGCAATAGGAAATAAAAACATAACATTAGTTAGTTTCAAAAAAGAAAATTATTCCAGATTTGATAGTGTAATGGCCCGGATTTCCGTACCCTTTGAGTTGACTAATAACACCACACATCCAACCCAAATGACGCAGAAATACGAATCATTAGTAGAAAGAAGTTAGAGGATGGGGAATAGAAAGAAAAGTTAGAATAGAAGAAAAACGAAGAACACAAATCTCACAGCGGAACGAATAAAATATATTAAATAACATAACTTTTAAAATACAAATCAGTAACTTTATATACATACCATCATCAGAGCACAACAGTTATTCCTGGAACATTTATAAACACCTGTTTCCAGATACCACATAGTACACAGCGGAAATATGATAGTCTATAGCTAACAGGTGAAGCCCCCTACTTCAAGCTCCTCCAAGTGAATCTGTAAAATCCCGACCACTTAACTGCCCGTACAAATATGGGCACCCAAGAGTTTAGGGAAAACAAAAACAAAATAAACTATGGGTTAGTCATGGGACTGGTGTGAGTAAACTCCAATCATTTGTTTAACTTTAAAAATCCTTTCGAAAGAAATGGTAATCGTAAGACCGATCAACACATAAACACGGATGGTTTTTACCTTACGATAACCTAAAATATTTTTGATATCAAATCCAGTGATATTATAATAATGTCTACATCAAATAAATAGAATCTAGCGGAACGCTTGCATCTCACGCTCCATATATTATATAAAGCCAAAAACCGCAGGGCGCTTATTGGAGATTGGATTTCGAACATGACAAGGTATGGAACCACCTTCCTATAGTGTATCTCTAGAGGGGAATACACTGGGGTTCAACAAGAACATCTTGCAACCCGGCCCACACATGACCGACCACTCATTTCGCTTGAGTGTATCGAATGTATATCACCAACGGTTGGGATCAGCAACCGTTTCCCGAAAAGGGACAGCATCGATAGATTAAAGAAGCAAATGGAATTTCTCTAGATAGGTGATTATACACCCTAATGGGAGCGACCCACGTAGCCATGTTGTCTACCCGATTTTTGTCATTCCCCGGTTGTTGTGGCCTGAGGCTACGATTTCTTTCAAATCATTGATAGCACAATCACTTTGAATGCCACATTGCCAAATCCATTAATCATTAATTGATTTGCATAAATATACTCTGGATATTATGCTAAGATAATAAATTCTCCGCCACCATATATATTTATACAGACCAACATACACGATCATTGGAAATACTCCGTCAGACATTCGTCCATACACTTCGTTCTAGGACTGAACGAAACCGATGGCACAATTTCTATTAATAGAAAAAGTCCTTGCACTTTACTCCATCTTCGATTATCTTTATATAATCTAATTCGCAACGCTACTGCCAATACAGAGTGGTTCTCGGATAATAATCCAACCGGTCTCTCCATATTGACAACGATATTGGCAAACACTTCGATAATCGGTTATTTAACTATCGAAGAAAACAAACATTCATTCAAAGCATCAAACAAATCACTGGGCCATTTAATTAATATTTCATTAATTAAAACATTTTTCCATTTCCTTATCCATATTCGTTAACACGATAATTTCGATAATCATCTTGGCCTCTTACGCTGTTTGAAAAAACATTTCCATATATCGCCTTCTTTTATTTTCTATACTTAGAAAATATATTATATTTATAATTGGAGAGCATTCCAATTACTTATCTCTTCCACGACCATTCATTTATTTCTATACTCAGGAAATATTTATTATTACATTTCCAAATTTTCATTTACTTGGGTTATAACGAATGTTGTGTAAAACATCGTTACAACAACCCAAAACACTGCATTCAACTAACTCTTATTTAAACATTTCTCTTCGAGACTAGATCTTGCTATTTATCGTTTACAAATGAAATCAATCTGGGTAAAACTACCTCTTAGACCTTGACTGAAAACATCCTTAACTTCAAAACGGACAAGACCACTTACCTTGAATAATAAACATCATAAAACCAATTATTTATTTTTAAAACCACATACGTTTCTCTTTCTAATTTTGTCAGATTTAATTATAGATTTCCCTTTTGTTTATAACATTCTATTTTAATTTCGTTTCCTTATCGAATTCTATATACATTGATATATTGATTTCTAAAATTCAAATTATCTTAAAATTATTCTAACTCCTTAAATTTCCGGAAAATTTCGCCATAACCTCCTTCGTACCGGTCGATAGTTCAAACCTCAACTCGCCTCTCTAGGCCCTTTCTATTCAAAAAGAAAATCAAAAATCCAAGTGGCTTGCCAATTCAGTGCATAAAACCTCATATGGAATTTAAACGTGTACTTTTTTGTCGGGCACATAAATTAAAATCTTCATACACTTCACTCCATACCTGTCTAACACATATCCAAATATTTCCATTTGGTTTCAACTCAATCCATTCGTCTTAACCCAATTCGCTAATTTATTTTCTAATTAGCTATATTTGCCTGTTTCACTTCTTATTTGAACATATCACATTTAAATATATTTTAATCTACTCATGAACCCAATCTAATTCCATTTTCAACTCGAGTTACATATTCGATTTCGAAAAAATTCTTAAATCTCTTTCACTTATCCAACGCTCAATTTCGATTTTTCCAACGCCCAATTTCGATTCAAATCTCGATTAACTATTTATTCTTCAAACTAGTTAAATCTATTTAATAATTAAAAATCTGATTTTTGTTTCAAAAATCATTTCACTTACTTCACTGGAGTTCATATTTATTTTATATCTCCAGTCCGGATTTTTCTGATGGCAATTCAGATTTTATTTCCTGAAAATTTGATTTGCCCTTCAACTCCTGAGTGGAAAAAATCATCAAATCTTGACTTAAACGGTGAAGCTGTACCAAATGAAGATGATGATAGGAACACTGAACCTCATGTACAAGAGCATGCAGAAGAAAAAATTATGACCAATGATGATGTCCTTGGAGACCCAGTACCTTATGATCAACAAAATGCAATGCGCTATATTTGTTATCAGTTGTTTGGGTTGGCTCCCACTCGGAGAGGGAATGCACCATTTACAGGATCACATCCAGTTTCTTTAAATAGGGAAAATTTGCAACTACTCAGACAAAGATATTACTACGCTACTTGGAAAGCTGATGGGACTCGATATATGATGCTTGTCGCTACTGATGGCTGTTACATGATTGACCGATATTTTTGTTTCTGAAGAATCCAAATGAGGTTTCCTTTAAAGCATATGAATGAGGGTTTCCATAACTTTACATTGCTTGATGGTGAAATGGTAATTGACAAATTAACTGATGGTGGACTAAAGAGAAAATACCTAATATATGATTTAGTATCACTTAATTCCCGTTCTGTCGTGAAGTTACCTTTTTCTGAAAGGTGGAAACTTCTCAAGGAAGAAGTAATTTTGACCTAGACACCAAGAAAAAAAGCAGTTCGAAACGGAGGGTAAATGTAATCCGATATATAGATATGACTTGGAGCCTTTTTCATTTAGGCAGAAATAATTTATTTGTTGTATGCAGTTAATAAGCTGCTGAAAGGGTTCATTCCGACTCTTTGTCATGAATCAGATGGCCTTATTTTCCAGCGATGGGATGATCCATACGTTCCTTGGACACATGAAGGTCTTTTAAAGTGGAAGTATCCAGAAATGAACTCGGTAGATTTTCTATTTGAGGTGGGAAGTGAGAACCGCCAGTTGCTTTTTCTGTATGAGAGAGGCAAAAGGAAATTGATGGAAACGGTGCTCTGGTTATTTTTTTGAGGTGAAGAAGACATTTCTTCCCTCTATGGAAAAATTGTTGAATGCTCATGGGATGAAGATGCTGCAAGTTGGATATGCATGCATATCAGAGTCGATAAGAACACATCAAATGATATCAACACCTACCGAAAGGTTATGCAAAGTATAAAGGACAACAACGCTGAGGAAGTTATACTGAATGAGATCGCAGAGATAGTACGACCTCCAATGTATGCAGACGCGATAGCAGCAGCGGAAGCTCAGAAGCTTAAGCTTCGATGCACTAGATGAAGAAACACAGCTTGGAGGCAAAATTATTTTATAACATCCATTACTTCTCGGACTGACAATTAAATATATTTTTGACTCGCCTCGTTATGTTAAATATTTATTCTTGATTATTTATCAATTATTACGGGTTATTCATTATACGATGAAGCCTTTACAATTGAGTGTAAAGCATATTACACTACGCCTTGTGGAAGGGTGCTGAAATAAAACAGATGTATCCAGATTCATAATATGATAGTGTATTATTTATTGCTTTCCAGTGTGTTATCACACTAGTTATTTTAGGTGTGCTGGTTAGATTGTTTAATATATATATATATATATATATATATATATATATTACTCCCAAATCCCACTTCCACGGATCCATCCCTAGTAGCAAGTCCCCTAAACGTACCATTTTCATTAAATCCACAAACCACATCACCATTCTTAGACATTGCAATCAACCCAGCTTTTTCTTCATCCAGCCTCCTCTTTATAACAAAGTCAACAGCCTTCTATAGTCCTAATCCTTTGTACTCCATCACCACAAAAGCTTCCCTTGCTAAAGTTATCCTAATTACAGCCACTTCTTCTCCTATGCATGAAACTGCACACATCAAATGTGTATGTGCCTGCACCTATTAATGGAGAATCCCTTATATGGGGATTCAATTTATCAGTCCACCAGTATATGTAGCAGCGACGAAGTTTCCGTAGCTATCTACGACCACACATCCGACTGTTTCGGGTGAATATATGCCAATTGGGAGATCGTTTATGTGAAGGTTGGAATTTGATGTAGCCAATGTTGATCCAGCTATGGCATCGTAGGACTCTCGATGTGGAGTTATTTAGTCAAACATTATGGCATTTTCTTCGTTTGTTAGCTTTAGCATACCAATGTTCTCTTCGGTGACGAAGCAGCCATTATCAACCATTTCTACACCCTGATCCCCAGCGAACTCCTCCAACCATCAAATCTCAAATAAAAGTGTGCAAAGTTATCCATGACAACCCTGGCCAGCAAAATTGGGTTCTTTATGGTTTCACGCCCGAAACCGCCGCACAACGTCGGACGTTACCTTTCGTTGTACTAGCTTTCATCTTCACTGTTCCATTTCTGCTCAAGGCGGACCCTCTGCAAGTATTGAATAGCAGATCCGACTCCAACACTCTAACGATCAACTCCACAATGTCTATCACACGAACTCAAATTTTTATTGCATATTCCTTTGGTCTAGTGCAATCCGATGAATTGATTTGTGCATTTTTACACAAAGTTCAGTCAATCGGTATTCATGATATTCTTACTAATACACCGATGATAGCTTTGTAGATGTTGGCCAGAACTGTCATGCTCAGTCTTTGGCTTGTGGCGAGCAGTCAATTAATATTCGTCAATGTACTTTAAACATTCAGAAGTCCAATTATTTCACTTAAAAGTTTCAACGAATTCAAGAGTGCAATGTCCTTACCAAAAGACAGTAGGACAAAATCAGTTGCAGCTTTATTCATGACATCTTAATCACTAACAATTGAATAAAGTTCATTGATATTCATGAAATCCTAAGCACTAGACATCGAATCAGAAAGCAACCCATGTAGGGCAAGCAAGCTAATTCTATCCTGATTAGAGCTATTAGCCACACCTTGCTGCCAGATCTAGATCACGTCACATTCTCTAGCAATAGAAAAAGCTAAGATCTCATTTATTTCAATGATTTACAGGATGCCATTTTGTGTACTCTTAACTATATTCGTATATTAGTGTATTTTCACATTCATTTTTATTTCAGCAATGACTTTAATTCGCTTAACAATGTTAATTTCCTAATAACATAAACTAAACTGATAACTCCCCTTTAAAGCCTATAATTTTTCAATTGACATTACCAGATCCAAATTAATTCGATATTAAATGCTGATTTTTTGACCTTCCGACTAAAATCAAAACCTAATCCGAAATTTATTTTATATAAAAAATAAAACGATTTAGTGCATAAAATAGAATCCAATTTTGCGTACCTTGAATCAATTGCTCGAAGTAAACCCATAGATTGACGAAGACGAAATGAAACAAGATGAGAGTTAAAGTAAGGTAAATCAAGCATACAAGAATCGGTAGGTGGAAGTGTAAGTGGAGGAAGCTGAACCAAGGGAGCTGAAGCGAGAGGTTAACAAAAACACATGACGAGATAAATTTTAGGGAAAGCGGAAAAAGGTTTGGGAGTGGAGGGAAAAGGGGGAAAATATGTGACGAGTGCGCCAAAATTTTGAGAACCGAGAAATAAAAGGTATACATTTCAGAAAATACCATATTATATGCATTCACACTATAAACGCTACTAATAGATGTAACAAAATATATATTTTCTTGTAGTGATCAGTACGAGAGTAGCTCGGGGCAACTCGTTAACTCTAATAAAAGTTGTTTTGTCACCGAGAAATATTTGTCTACGATAAGATCTTCTTAGATTCGGACCTTCATTGGATTCAGGGATACCTCTCTTCCCTTACTTTATCTCGGTATTATTTTACAGCGAGGTAGGAAGCTTAACACCATTTTCGACCCCTTAATTGACAAAGCCCATGGAAATTGGGAAGATCATTCGTTGGAATGCAACTCTTCCTTCTCAGGCAGGTAGACTCGTCCTGATAAAATCTATTTTAGACTCTATTGGATCACATGTCTTTGCTGGTATGACTCCCACTGATTCCTACTTCCACTCTTATCGTTCTTTGGCATCGTCCTTTTTTGGGGAAACAAGGACAACGGGAATCGACACCACTGGATTTCATGGAACATCATTTGTCGTCCTAGGTGTGAGGGAGGGTTGGGCCTCCGTAACCATAAGGACATTTGTACTGCCTTTGCTTGCAAGCTGTGGGCAAGGTTTGGAGCGAACGACTCCCTATGTGCAACATTCCTCCATGCTAAGTACCACAGGCTTTCAGGCACGAATTTCTCTGGTGTCCCATCCTACGCTACTGGGACGTGGAAACGGATGTAACCCGTGAAGGCCCTTTGTAGATTCACATAGGGGTGGAACCGATTAGGACGGTAGTCCCTTCTCGATCAAGGCAGTGTGGAATTCGGTAAGGACGCAGGCTCCACGCCTATTTATTTTTTTCATTTGGGATGTACGACTTCCCCCGAAGGTTTATTTATTTATGCGGAAAACCCCGCATGAAGGGTTACCACTAGACGAGAACCTCCAGCGGATTCGCATCCCAACCATCTCTCGTTGTAGGTGTTGCAGCTCTATTTTTCTAGAATCCTTTTCTCATTTGTTTTTCTTTCTCTTTTGTGCTAAATCTGTCTAGAATTACTTTAGGAACTTGGTTGGTTGCCAAGGTAATGCTGCGTGGCTCTCAGATTTAATAAGAATCTGGTGGACCGACATCCCAAGTAAATCCATCCATTCGATTCTATTTCATTTGATACCTTGTCAAATCTGTTGCCATACCTGGTGCTCATGGAATAAGGCAATATATGATGAAGTGCCAATGGATCCTCCAACCATCATTTTAGATAGTAAGAAATGATGTTTTCCTTGCATTCCGGGGTAGGCCTTTCAAGGGCGTTATAGGTTCCTGGTCGAGGAGATTAGCAGTTACCTTTGGTATCACGGAGATATCGACTACTCAAAGGGAGGGGATCGGACGATTCCTTTGTTGACATTCTTTCTCTTGTTGTAGTCACTTTTTACACACTCCCCCACATTTATCTCACGTTGTTTGCTTGTACTGCAGGACCTGGACTTTTTAGGTTTTTGGGTTTTGTCTGCTCCTGGGATTCATAAGGCTGGTCAAGATTCCTTTTAGATGGATAAGAAGAAGTTGGGAGCTAGAGCTCTCAGAGCGTATGATTGGTCTTTTCAGCCGATGCCTATGGGCATTTTCTTATTGGGCTTCCTTGGAGGGCTCGTTTCTAGTTCTTGTGCCTTGTCCGTCTCTGTGGAGCTTTAGACTTTTTAGACTCACCCTTGTCTTTAGAGTCTGCATGTTATGGATTGTCTGCCTCGACAGCTTGTTGTTATCCTTCGGTTGTGGGACGTCCATTGTTTTGTGCTAGTATTTTTTTTTACATATTATTCTATATCTGTTGATTGTGTGGTTGCACGGTCTCTGTATTCTACAGATTCCATTTTTATGAGCCGTTGGAGAATTGCTAGATTCTCCCTTACGTTATATTATATTATCCTTTTTGTGAAAAAGTATAAGAAACAATTATACTAAAATTGGATACACACGACATTTGAATCTCAAATTGAAAGAATATAAATCTGGAAATAAAAATATATACTGATGGCATAATGGAATATTCCTCGAGAATTCAAATTTTTGTGTGTATATATATGCAAGAAGGAGATAAGAATAAATAGGAACAGAAAGAATTAGAGAAATTAATTAACATATTAATGGAAAGGAAACCAACAGGGAGAATTAATCTCCCTATGCTCAACCCACAAAGGGGGTCAACAGCTACCCTTGAGGGGGATCGATCGGCTGGTCGACCGCCCTACTAGGGAGGAGGTTGACCACCCTTTTGGTCGAGGGGTGGAATGGGATATTTTATTAAGGTGTTTTATATATTTTTGCTAGACTGGACTGACCGGATTTTAAAAACTAATCTGACGATTCAAACACACTCTAGCAAGTATAAATATAGCCTTAGCATCTCCTCGAAACCCTACAATTTATTATCTTTTGTGCCTCCATTCTGCTTCTCCACCATTATTCCAAGTTCAAGAAAATATACAGGTTAGATTTCTTCTTCTTCCCTAGCCAGTTTCTCTGTCTTTTCTAATCTACTTTTGTTGTTAGAATATGGATTTAGAAATCATATGTATATAAGTATATAATCGGATTCTTATATATATAGGATTAGTAAAAATATTAGTACATGATATTTGATTGATTTGAAAGAAATTCAAAGGGAGTTATGAATTGGAATGGTTTAATATAACCAGTAGAGAATTTCACATAAAGTTGTGAACAAGAATTTTTAAAAGGAAATTTAACTTGAGCTAAATAAGTCAAGTTAGTAAAATGAATTATTTGGATTAAAGATTTAACCAAGGAAAGTTAAATAGAATTGAATGAATTAGAGTATAACTTGGAGCTAAGTTAAAAAAAATCAAAACTGGGATGATTTGGTTATGTTGATTGTGCATTGTTTGTTTATTGGATGATTAGATTGGGTTGAACAGAATTCATCAGCAATTGAATGAAGCAGTTGAATGAATTGAAAAGAAAGGAATTCTAGTGTAATGGTTTTGAATGGAAACTTGATGATTTAGCCTTGTATTTGTTATTTACATTGTAAGTTGAGTTAGTATAGGTTGCAAGAAGAAAAGAGTTGTTAGTTGTTGTGCTTCGTAATTAGAGTTTGGTTGCCCGACCAATAGGTAAACCTTAATAATATTGATTGGGTGATTGATTTTATACCCCTGAGTTGGGTAGTTATTTGGATTTTGTTTTCTTTTAATCGATGAGAGGCCCAGAGTGGCAGTTGTAGTTGTTCCGATAAAGCCGTGTAGGGGAGATGACGGCAATTTTTTTGTAAATTTTTAAAGACTTAGAAATTTTTGATAATATTCTAAAATAATAATTTTGAAAGTAATTAGGTTTGCAGCGTTCTTCTTACTTAGTGATTTCGAGGATGAAATTCTTGTAAGGAAGGAGGAACGTAACGACCCGGATTTTTCAGTTATTTAAATTTAAATATTTAAACTTTTTTAAATGTCGTATTTAAAATATTAATGGATTTTTAATATAGATTTCGTTTATTAAACGATGTCTGAACGTATTAATTTATATTTAATTTAAAATGAGCTCACAACAGCGCGGTTGTTCGTAAGGTTGACTTTTGAACTTCAGTTGAATATAAAAAATCCATTTTAAGTCGGAATTCTTCGAAGCAAGAAACGTTTGAATCTATTAGATTATAATTTTCTAATGAAAGAGAAAATTCCAGATTTTATTTTGCAAATTGTGAGTTATGTTCAAATCAAAATTTCAAATAGTCGCTATGGAATAGTTATAAACCATAACGTTTATTTAGTAAATCTAAAAAGGATTTTTATGTAATTTGGACATCGTTTAGCTCGAAATGTTAATGTTGAGTTATAAATCCATATTAGTTTATATTTGAAGCTATATACTATTTCATTAGGATACATATGACAATAATAATTTTTTATTATTAAATTTAATTGTTTTGGAATTAATTATGTTATATCAATATTATATAAGCCTTAAGAATAACCATTTTTCAAACAATCTATGTTTCTGATGAAACAAATTTTATTAAATCTGTAATAGCTAATTATTGCTAGATTTCAAATTTGGGGCCAATGGGAGTTGTTTTGTGAGCGTGCGATATTTAAATGTGAACTGACCAATAAATTGAAACCATAATAAAGCCATTTTTGCAAACGGAGTCGGATTCCGACCAAACAAATTTCATTGGGTCCGGAACATCAGGATGTAGTAGTACATCCATTTTCATCGCGTTTGGAGTTCATGTGTGGCGATACGAATATTTAACTTTCAATGGTATATAGTGGTAATTTAAATAATAAAAAAAAAAAAGAAAAAAAAAAGAATAAACAAATCAGTTACTTTCCTTACAAGCCAAACTACCTAAATTCCTTCATCCCCATGTAATCGTGATCCCCATGTTTCTTCCTCTATATAAATCGCATCGACCTTAGAAACCAAACTCCATCTTCATAGAATAATTTTTATCTCCTTATTTGTTTAGAATTAGGTAATGTCACCAATAGAGAAAGCGTAGAGGGGGTCGAGGTGGACCTTCGCCTGAAGTATGGTGGTCGTTGGTGAACTGTGGTGGCCGGGAGATAAAGATGAACAGAAATGGTGTTGTTTCAATCTTTATTTTTCTAGCGAACTGGTTGAAAATTGGAAGAAGGTGTCAACATAGAAGTTGGAGAGCGGAGTGAGGCCGAGGTTTTAAGCAAGTTTGGTGGCTGTTGGTGCACTCTGATGGCCGTAATTAAGCCGCGTTCTGGTGTTGAGTTCAGTTTGAGTGACGATCGGTTTTGGATTCATTGTGATTAAATGGTGGTGAATCAGGTCGGAGAGTCAACAGAGGATGGTGAACTTCGATGTCGAACGGGACTATATTATTTCTGCGTTTTACGGTTTCATGGAACCTACATAAGGCTGGGCAAAGTGGGCCATTCGAAGACGGTAGGGGTCGGCGGTGGTCACTGCTGTGGGCGAGCGAGTGGGTCTGGGTAGGTGAGGTGGTGGTGAAGATCGAACAAAGGGCTGATGGCAGTTCGTGTTTTGTGAAGGAAGAGGGACTGGGAAAAACTAAATTAAGGATTGTGATTTATTAGTTTAACTAAGGTAATTAGTTAATTTAAATGTCAAATAAGGGATTCATTATTTTATTTAATAATCATATACTTATAATCTATGTAACTCACTTATACAATATCGAAATTTGACAAACCAAGGAGCGTTGGAACCGTATCGACAAGCACTACAATCTAAAGCTGGTTTGGTCAGCATTAGAAGCAGTTGGAATTTTTTATAAAATCAAACGAGTGTTTAATTTTATTAAAACGGATCGTTTTAACAACGAATGAATTCAAGGTGAGTATAATTCACTCAATTTGTCACATTTATATTTCATATAAGCCGGGTTTGATATTTATGTGCTAGTTAATCATTGGATGATTTTATGATTGTTTGGACGTATACTGGATATTCTTATATAATGATTAAATTAAATGTTCATTCAATTTAATTGAAAATAAATTGTTACTTTAATGATTATTATCGAATGAGGTAACTTACCTTGTTGGTTACGTTTATAATAATGTAAATGTATTAAATTAAAAATTGGATGCTTGAACTATCGTTGTCGGTTGGTTATTATCAGTTGAATTAATTATTCATGTTTATTATAGCAGATAATAAATCGCCATATTGAACGGATGATTTTATTTGAGGTAATCTATTTGATGCAGGGAATAAGAGGTAAGACAGGTTGGAGGGATCCAACTGGATTCCTCATTGATGTTGATAACGCTTATCAATATGATTGAATATGTTTGATTTAATGTGAAGTTTAGTTGATATTTCACGGTTGGGTATTATAGTAGGCATTTGCCGCTTTAGTATCATCGTTAAAATTTAAAGATTATTGGAATCAATTTTTAAGTCGATTCTAAAATGTTTTCAAAACTATATATGGATTAAAATAAGACGTGTGTTTTCAATGTAAACAAATATTTATTTAATTCTATAAGTAATTATAGAATGATTTTATAAAGCAAATTCTTATGTTAATAAGATTTATAAGCAAGTGAGCAGAAATTAACCTAAGGGTTAAGAGTTGGATTAATTGTTTCCAAGAGACAATTAAGCGGGATTATTTAAATTAATTATCCTTATTAATTAATTTAAAGAAAGGAGTAATTGAAATTGATTACTACTTTTTTAATAATTGAAACTGATTATTGTTTATTCAATAATAACCAAAGTGAGGATCTTAATATTCATTAATGGAGGTTCATGAAACTATTAGGCCTATTTATAGTTAAACGAATTTTTAAGCAAATTTATATTAATAGTAATATAAGTTAAGTTTAAATTGGATTCTTATTGGAATACTATTTAATTGGATTTTATAGAACCCAAGTTGGACGAAGTGATAAAGAAACCAAGTTTATTCAGTATTTTGTAAACGATTTCAATATCGAAACGAGTTATTAAATGTATAAACTTAAAATTGGCCTATGAATGGAATAAAAACTCAGAAGTATGAAATGGAAATCGAAACGAAGGCCAAAATTTAATATAAAGTGATTAGGCGAATTAAATCATAAGGATTCGATCTAAATTCACATATTTTAAATAAGAGATGAATTTTTATTGAGATATAAACAAAATAGATTTAAAATAAACTTAAAAGTAGTTTCATAAATGATTCTATTTATAATAGAATCAAGGATCGTATTTTTTTTTAAAGATGGTTAAAGTTAATGTAAAAGATATGATAGTTTACTTAATACTTAAATTGAGTAAACATGTTTAAGATTGAAATAAGGGTTTCCAAAGACAAAGTATGATGTTAAAAACCAAGTTTTAAATAAAATAGTATATGGAATGTTCGTGCCAATTACTAGGATAGAGTTTCGTTAACAAACTTCTATGTATTCTGAAGATAAGAATGTTGTCAATTCAAGATCTAAGAGGTAAATTAAATACCCCAACCTGAATGGCTTCTTGATTATCCAAGAAAGATATTAGTTTAGAAACGATAGTAGTTGAGGGAAATAAAATTAGTATTTTCATGAATGATATTGTAAACTATAATTCAAAATGTTTATAAGTTGAATCAAATGAGTTTGAGTATACTCTTATTTTGAAATAAGAAGTAAAAATCTATATTCGAAATATTGGAAGATATAGAAGTTTTAATTAACGACTGGTTAATAAAAGAGGCTGAATGATGTTCAATGAATTCATTTTCTTTTTATGGATGAATGATTGTTTATTTGATAGTTAAATAACCAACTATCAAAATATGCCATAATTCGTTGTTGGTACGGAAATACTGGGATCAAATTTATATTCGAAAACCATTCTGAACCAGCGGATACGTAAACAAAGAAGATATATGATGTTGATCGAGATGGAGCAATTGAAGACCGTAAATCTTCATGAGCGAAAGAACTACTTGTTGAATTTCTCTGGTTTATCCCTAGAGGTATTTTGATAGTGATTCTGTCATGTTTGGAATCTACGGATTGCAAGGACTACCCGCTACTGATTCATAGGGTGATTTCTAGGATGTGGTAGGAGAGTGCCTTCGATTCGCCCTGTACTTGGATGACTTGGATGTTTGACATAGTATTTCCAAAAGAGGTCATGTACGTTGATTTCTTCAAACATACCAAGTTTGATGGCAAAGAAGGCAACTTCTTAGCTTAACACCCAGAGTATTTTTGTGGAAATCTATTAGTGATTTTCTAGCGGATCTGACAATGTTACATTCAAAGTGAAAGGGTGTTGTGCTATCTTTAAAAGGTAATTGTAACCTCAAGCCTCATCAACCAGGAAATGACATAAAATTGTGTAGGTCGCATGATTATGTGGGTCGCTCCCATTAGGATGTATTGTCACCTGATTTAGAGAAAATCCATTTGGTTCTTTATTTTAACACTGTTGTACGCTTTTGGAACGGTGGTTTAAGCCCAACCATTAGTGTTAATACATTCTATATACTCAAGCGAAATGAGTGATCAGTTATGCTTAGTCGGGTAGCAATATGTTCTTGTTGAACCCAGTGTATTCCTCTCTAGGGATACACTATCGAAAGGTGGTCGCATGCCTTTCCATAGTTGGAATCCATCCGCAAGTAGGCGCCCGCGGTTTTTGATTATATACTAAGTATGCGGAGTGTGATGCAAGCGTTCTGCTAGATGGTTACTTTTTTAATTTAGATACTAATATAATATTAGAATAGTTGATATCAAAAATATTTTGTGTTATCACTATTTGTATTTATGTTAGGGTTACTCTTACGATTATCCTTTTCTATCGAAATTTTTTATAAATTTTAAATCAACTGAATGATACCTATAAACTTGTGAGTTTTCTTACGTTGGTTCACCAGATTGGTCCGTGGCGTTTGCAATGCTTGGGTCAGACCGAGTTTTATAGGTTCAGGCTATCGGATGTTGTGAAGTCCAAACTTGAGCTGTAGGAGTTCGTACGTATGATTCGTATATAGTATTTATTCCGCTGTGTGTTGTATATGAGGACAGGTTGTTATAACCATCCAAATGTATAGGATGTTTGTTGTATCTGATGATTGTAAGTATTATTTCAAGCTCTCAACAAAGATTTATTTCTAAATTATATTTTATTCCGCTGCGTTGTAAGACTGAGTTGTGTATTGTTGATTTTGCGTTGTTCTTCTTCTTATTCCTCTATTATATCATTTTCTTTCTTTCTTATCTCACCCCTTTATTTCTTTTTTTTTAGCTTTCTGGGTTTTCGTTACATGAGTTTGGACACTTGAAGCATTAGTGTCAAAATTTCTAAGCGTCGAATTTTTCGGGACGCTACAACCTAATGCCATTAATACATTTATGATAACATGGTAATATAATATATTACCATATATAATGATACATTTAATGCAATTATTATAAAACAATGGAAATAACCGTTATGTGGTCTAAATATATAAACCAACTAAATAAATTTTACTTAAATCGATAGAATAAAATTTGGATGTAGTTACAGTATTTATCAATGATAAAAGTGAAATGAATAACTTATAGTTGTACTACATTTCTCAGTAATCATATTTTTTAAAATACCATATATATGCATAATGTCTAATCAAGAATTGTGTAAAAGAGACTTTGCCAAAATAAAAGAATTGAGTAAAAGTGTATAATCATATAACCAAGATGTTACATTCTCTAATATGAATGATTCGAAAAGCTTGCAGATCCGTACATAAAATATACAGACATAAAAAAAATCATATGTTTTAGATTCAAATTATTGTACAACTTTAGAGAATTAAGATTTTCGAAAAAAAATCATAAATTTTATTTTCATTGTACAATCCACATGAAGATCTTTTAGATCTTTCTTTTTACATCAAAATTACCTCTTACCATTACAAAAACTACAAGTTCTAAGTTTTCCGTTTTATAACAAAAATTGCTTTTGCATTCACTTCAGGTATGCTAAATTAAGATCAATAATTAGAACTTAACTTAAATTGATCTTTGAGATGCATATTTTCTTTATAATTTTTTTGCTAAGAAACAATAAAATATTTCTTCTGGAAATATGATATGTTCTAAAATTACTATATAAATTAGATCCGTCAAACTGGATTTGAAAAACTCAAAATTAGATCCGTAAAGGATTGAAAGAATAAATCTAAACACATATTTGGGGTCAATAAAAATAACCAGATCTAGAAAAAAAATAGATACATTAAAACCCAATCTAGATTTGCAAAAAAATATTAATAGAAAAAATAGATCTAGAAGTTTGAATCAGATTTGGAAGAACATAAGATATAATGAATTCATAGATTCATTAGTCAAGGATTCTCAATCAGAAAATAATTGCAGAATAAATCTAGAAATCCACTAACCAAGAATCCTTAAATAAAAATTACTTACATGGCAACTCCATAGATGTAGATTTAGAAGATATCAACAAATAGCTCTAATAAAATTTCGTGCTGATAACGTGTTATAAAATATAATAAAAAACAGATAAAAGAGTAGATGCCATTAAACAGAACATAAGATATTAGGGTGAGACTTTTTTATTTTTATTGATTCAGATGTACAGACAATGTAAACAACCTCTCTATTTATAAAGCTTTCATGCATTGTAAATTGCAATAAAGTTATTTAGTATATTAACATATTCACCTTTATTACTTTACATACTGTAAAACTAAACTAATTATTTAAAGTACTACAATATCGTAAAATTAGATGATAAATTAAAAGCTTGGTTAAATCGATAACAAAAAATGCTACTTTACAAATCGACTTTAAGCCGATTTAGTATTAAAATCAAACTAAACCAAATCGATTGAAGTGAAGCGCTTTGATCGGTTAATTCGGTTTGAATGAAATATTGTTCACCCCTGTTTCGGATAATCACCAAGGCTACGGAACCAACGGGCGATTCAGAGTATACTCTGAAATGCCCCACTTGAACCGAGATGAGTTATGTTGAGAAAGGAGGCTACACGATTGCAATTAAGAAAAAGAGTGAAGGCGAACCATGCGATTCTTTAGGGGAATTCGTTTAGGTTTCTAAATAATGTGCCTTGCATGTTTTCAGGATAAGGCTGAAAAATAAAGCTGAAAAGACATTACCTGTACGTAAAGTGTATCCTAGAAATTGCTCTAGCTTTTGGTGCTTGGCTGAGGAACTTGCACAGGAGATTAAAAGGAGTCGGACTAAGATTATTTTCCTTTGCCTGCTGTTTCTAGTTTTACCGTCTAACTCTAAACAAAGAACTCGAGTAAAGCCTCACATTTTGTAATATTATTACGTGATATTACTACCGTCTAAATTTTACTTGTAAAAAGAACTATTTTTAGGAGAATAATGATAACTTAATTTTCTTATCCATTTGTTGTATTTAAAGGTTAACATGTGGTTATGCTAGGTTATTTTACGGCACTAATTGTGCATAACAGGAAGCAGAAAAAAATATTTAATGAACGCATTTGAATGAACAAGTTTGTTTATCGTCATTTGTAATCTTTAAGTTTATATTCTTTTTTAGTTCTCATTCATATGTTTTAATATAAAAACTTTACCCATGTAATCAACCGACTTTGTCGGTTTTTCTTAATTCTACCGAGTCTTCGAAAACTTGTGTTCGTCTGAAGCTTTTTTACAATACCAATTTTGTCCTCTTTTGAATGATGCATTAATTACAATGTCTATTGAATAATCATTACAAACCTTATATATCAGTTCCTTGTATTTTCTTTCTTTATGTGCATTTATGAGTAGTTTCAACGTTATTGTTAATTAAATGCACTTTATACAATCAACTGATATACAAGACTTATACAATTTGATTCATTAATGCTCATTGAAAAACCTGCAACAATAACTATATAATCCAGTTTTTGCCGTCTTTTTTACCATATAGATATATAATATATATGTATATATATTACTTATTTCATATTAATTATGAATCATTAAAAATAATAATTATTGATTATTATTTCTTAATCATCAATTGTTAATTAGTAACTACTACTTAATTATAATCGAATATTGATTATTCAATCTTAATTATTAAGGACTATTAATCATTATTTATTTATTACTTCTTATTTAAGTTATTAATTTATTTTAAAACAAAATATATTTTTTGGAAATAAGAAAATATTAGTAAATAAAATAAACTTTAAAATAATAAAATTTGATACGAATTATATATATTTGTTCAAAGGTTAATGAATTATTTTATCATGAAACTTGAAATTTTAATTAAGGCAACATTAAAAATAATCGTTGTAATTTAAATATATTGATATCTTTCTTCTAAAATTTAAGCAATTCTATTAAAATTGAGAAATTTTTGAAAAATTTAAAAAATTATTGCAAGAAGTAAAGCCTGTTTTGTTAAATTTTATTCAATTTGGTATAACGAATTTCTAATTATTAAGAATGACACGATATCTATCCGTAATAGGAAAAAAATATTTTGATTACATAATTTGTTATTACTTCAAAGAAAATAGGTGGAACTCAGGAGTAGCTATCTGGTTAATTTTATAAATCTCAACAATTTCCCTAATGGGGCATGGTAATTGTTTACCTTATTTATATTCATATATGTCATGCAAGAAGTTGTCCAGGAACATTCATTTCATATGTAAAGTTATTTCACATTAATTGCAGCCTTATAGCCTTGCCTTTAAAGCCAAAATCATGATGTTTATTTTCTCTTATCACTTTTGAATTCCATGCGCAAATTAGTCATAAATATTAATTATGAATGAACAAATGGTAGGGTACTTAGGTGAAATTTTCAATATGTCCATATATAAAAAACAACAACATGGAAATGTATTTTTTTCATTATATGAAAAGTAAATCAAGATGTATTACAAAGTCGGTTTTTCCACTGTTATGCGGTTATACTAGTTATAAGTAGGATACAAATATGTGGATCTTCCATGACTATACATTGCAACAATACTTATTTAAGTCGATCTGCAGGCATCGTGACCATTCTTGTTAGGATTTTTTTTCACTTTGGCCTATGTTGACATTTTATAACGCAGATAGCTCGGTTTCGAAATATTTATAAATATAGCCTGGTTTTGACCAGCTCATTGTTGAGTTGACCGAAATACGCTGGCGTAATTTGATGTTACGCAATTTGTTGTGTTGACATTGCGTTGGCACATTTTCGAATTGTGTCTGTAAAGTTGGTTTTTTTTACCTGTATATTTCGACCAACTCAGTATTGAATTAGTAAAAATCGGACTATATCTGTAATTGTTTTCGAAACCGGGCTATTTGCGTAATAAAGTGTCAAAACGATGCCAAAATGGAAAAAAAAATCTTCTTATTAATACTAAAATGTGATTAGAAACTTTGAATGCAACATAAGTTGCCAAGTTAAAGAATGTACAATGATGCACTTTTCACAAAAAGACATAATATATGTGTGAAATTAAAAAGAATTAACAGAAGAACATCTACCACATTAATTTCCTTGCATAAAGGGAGAGTAAATCACCTTGACCAAAGACTCTCCATTCTGGTTGTCCGCGCCAATCAAATTACCATATTTTTGAGCAATTTGTACTTTGTCCTCTGTATAAATCAAAATACATGTGGCAAAATGCAAATTACTCCAATATGAAGCAATTTAATTAGTACGGACAAGGAAAACACGGAGTTCTGTTCCTGGTAAACTGCTCCACATAAAGCGAGCTAGTTTGTTCACACCTATTTAACTGATGTTATGTTCACACCACTAACGGTGTTAGTGGTGTGGGGCTGAGATTAAATAGGTGGAATTCATGGGTCAATCACAGCCCTACACCACTAACACCGTTAATGGTGTTATGTTCACATCTGTTAAAAAGATGTGAACAAACTCCTACTGACATAAAGCTACTCACAAGCACCCACTGACTTTCTATGTAACCACGTGCATGACAGATTCACGAGCACAACGGAATATCTACAACAATAAGCTTTTACTCCTTAGTTCCTAAGTATATATAGTGCTAAGGTTTCCATAATGAATATTTAAGTTGCAGATAAATTAATTTGATTCCAAAGGTATTTTGCTTTTTGTTATTGATCTATAATTTTCTTGTAATATAGATTTTACATAATTTTCTGAATAAGTTTTCATAATGTGATGCGGTCAAACAATGAAGTCATTTTTGGAAGACTATTTTGTATGGTTGTAAACACTGAGGAATGCCTACAAAGTCAATTTGTTAAAAGAAGAAAGTGTGAACATTTTACTTAAAGCATATACCATAGTAAACCCTGATAATAGTGTAAATTTT
This sequence comes from Allium sativum, assembly GCA_030737875.1. NCBI lineage: Eukaryota > Viridiplantae > Streptophyta > Magnoliopsida > Asparagales > Amaryllidaceae > Allium > Allium sativum. The sequence continues at coordinate 526,501,820 of CM060922.1, read as the reverse complement.
ACTTCTAGTGATCATCATATACTACTACTTTTTTTTTTCCTAGTACATAATCTGAAAATGTGTAATTTTATCAACTTTGCAACGGAAACCACCACCATTTTAAAAGAAAAATATCGAATGAGTACTACTTTGGAAGACAATCTGATTCTGTATGCTACAAATGAAATTACATTTCAACCATTTACTGTTTAATAGAACTGAAATATCCATGTTTATAGAACTATTTTATGAACGCAAGAAATTAGCAAAATCAAGCAACAACTAGTTCGTTTATTTTGTTATCTAGGAGTAATTATGAACCACCAACATATTCTTTTCCACAATTCTTGGGCTGATTCATCGTTTTCTGCTGGGAGTAAGAGTTTGTTCGGGGAAATGTGTACAAAACTCTAAGTTTTTATTAGTGACAGTTATAAGGACCCCTGAATTCCACATTCCCCCCCCCCCCTAAGGGCCTCTCTTATTTCCATCAATAAGGGGTAGTGTTTTGTTCATACTACTACTATGTGTTAGGAGTGCGAACAAACTCGCTCGCTCTCTCTCTCTCTCCTAGTCTTACCTCTTCTTGTATTCTTTTTGACACATTCATTCCATTCTATATGAAGTGTGCTAATCTGCGTGTAGGTTCTTGGACGCATGTGGACGCAAAAGCAGGATAAATTATTGCTGCCTGCCCCTACCCCGCCTTAGCATTAATAAATAATACGTCCCTCTCTCCCAGAAATTTGTGTCCATTTCTCGGTTACGGCTAAACTTTTTACTGTGAAATATGACCTTTTTAACTTTTCGTTTTTTCCACCGTTCCTTTTTTTTTCACTGAAGAGTCGCTTTCTCATTGGATCCTATTTGTCGTTTTCGGTTGAATACAAAGTATTGTCAGGGAATACTCGGCTCATAATTTTACACACGTTTACTAAAGGTTTTTTTGCTTACTAAATTAAAATAAATTACACGTCTACTGAAAACTGATTTATTGAGCTTTTGCATACGGTTCAAGTTTCACCATAATGGCAAATCAACGTGATTGGGCCACTTACAGACCTTTGAAGGCGATTCCCACAAAAATAATAAATACTCCGTCGAAATTTATTTTGAATCGCAGGTTAAAGGTGTTCATTGTTGTTGGAGTACATACAAAATTAAAGATGAACATTATAACTATTAGGATTATCTTGCATGTTGTTAAGGTAGAAATTGTGGTTTGAATAAATAGTCTCATATGCGTACGCCCTATGCTGGAGGAAGAAGTGTTTTGTTCTGACCGTCATGTCATAACAAAATTAAATTATATTTAGTTAATGTGATTTGGTTTCGTAACTTAATTGGTTGTTTTGATTTTTTATTTTATTTTTTTTTAATTTTTTATGGTTTCAAACCAAAGCAATATGTTTGCTCAACCCAATGGGCGTTACTCCAATCAAGTCTGAAGTTAAGTAAAACGAAGCAATTGGGGGAGCGAGCATTTGTAGGAAAAAGTTGAATGCATTTGTGGCATTTCAATGGAATGTTAGGGCAAAACATTTTATTTGTGATTTTCAATTTAATTAATTTATGTTTGACTTATTAATTAATTGTTTTTTAGTAAATAATATTTGTCAATAATTTACAAAATTAATTAAATTGAGAAATTATAAATAAAAAATTCTAGGAGGCCCGAAAGAAATTGTCAGGGAATAGGCCCGAAATTGTGTAAGCCGTTGATCATTAGTTTTACCCCCTGAAATCCTCCATTAAACATAAATTCGCACATCCCGCACCCCTTGAATTCCGGGCCCTGTAGCACATCTGATTATAAATTGCACGGATTTTGCTCAAACCGACTTCATGGTGTACGAAAAACCACACCTCAAACAGTTCTTATGTATTATATATAAATATTATTAATTTAAAATTTTACAAAAATTAATATAGTACTTAACCTACCTTTTTTTTTTGTTTTATGTTTTCGCTTTTACAAATGTGCAAGCAGTGCACGTCGTTTTAAAAAGGAAATTAACACACAAAGCGAAATTTTAATTTTTTTTAATTTTTAGTGACTTGGAAAAATAATTCTGTTGTCACCTCCACATTTCCATCGTCTCTTCCATATTTCTTTCATTCCTACCATCGTCGTTAACCTTTTTTTATTCCAATTAATGTTGAAAACTCAAAACGTTAAATATTAAATAAACTAATCAACAATCAAGCTTTTTAATTAAAACAATAAAATTTTTAATTACCATTATAACACACAAAAAACTATCGTTAGTGAGCGAGCATTTTCGCCATGGGGACGACTCATGCATGCCAAGGAGATAAAAGCACGTTCATTTTCCCTAATTGAATACTTCACGTAACTTTATAAGAGAACATGCTTTAAGCAAGCATATTATCATATGGTTCATATTTTACAAAGGGATTTCAAAAAAGATTAGCGAACTATAGTTCTGTGAAAATAAATGCACACATGCTTTTCTTATAGTACTTGTATGCTTTTCATTTTATTTTATCATTAATATGAATAAACAAAACTATAAGACAGAAATATAAAAAAAGGAAAATTCTTCGATAATATATTTAATTGAAGTAAACAAGTATAGTCTACATAATGGTGAATGCTATACTAATATACAATCAAATAAAATATATTTTATGAAAACTACGAAACGAATGCTATATGAACTTAACATTTTATATATGTAATGTTATATGAACTTTGCATTATATATGTGTATCCATATATCGATTTTTCATTTTGAAAAATAAAGTAATTTTACTTTATCTACTGTAGGTATTTGATGCTAGTATGGTTGAAATCCTATTTATGTGATGCACATTTAATATTCTATTGTCACTAATGTTATAATAATATTGAATTCAGTATCTCACACAATAATTTCAAATAAAATGGTTTTCCATGGTATAATCAATGTTGCGTTTTTATTTTAAACTAAAACTCTTTTTATTACCACCAACAAAAGTGACTAGATTAATTGATTCACTACGCCATAAACGACCTAATGCAACAAATTTGCAAGGTGTTGTCAATCAAAATGTCCCGATAGGTATATTATTTTGTTCCTACTGCAACGTTCTATTTTTAACGTTACCTTAGCCATAAAATTTTGTTGCTCTAGATAAACAAGTGTAACACGATGCAGTATTCTGTACAGTATTGCTCTAGCAGATCTTTCCATGTCCTACGTGGCGATCCAACCAATATCTCAGCCGACCAACCAATATCTACTACGATTACCCTATTTCCCGCTAACATTTCCATTCACGCGCTTCATTTTCATTTCGTTTCCCTCCCCAAATTTTCAATCACCCGCTACCCCCAAATTTTCTTTCATCCCCAAATATTCAGATCTCATTTTCATTTTTCGTTTTATTCAGATTTTATCTTCTAAAGCACAAGAGCTACTAGCTTCAGATCCAACATTGAGCATCAAGTTTCATCGGTTTTCAACTCCAGGTGACGCGATTTCAACAACTAATCTACAAGCAACGATAAAGAATTTTCAATGACGATAAGGAACAATGCATTTCCAGATTTGAAGTTATTTTTGTACAATTCCATGTCACTTTCGGTGGCTATTTTCTGCTTGGATCAAGTTGCTCAATGTTAAGTTTGTTGTTTTGTTAAATGGCGCCTGTTATTGCTCAATATCGAGTATAATCGTCCAAATATGTTGGGTTTACAATCAAATTGGTATTTTTGGTTGCAATTAAAAAGATTTCAGATATTAATTTGTTCAATTTCGAGAGTTTCTTCAGTAGGGAAATTGGGGCTATTGGTCATAGCATGAGATGTTTGACGAAATGCAGCGAGGTTAAAAGGGCTAGTTAGTTGATTAGTGCATGCAACTTAATGGTTCTTGCTGGTGGTTTTGAGGTATTTTCGTGTGTATGTGTGTGAGTGTGTTGTGACAGCTCTATGTTCACTGTTCTATTGCACATATATGCATATGTACACTTATGTACATATGTATAAATTTAGGGACTTGTACACTTATGTATGTATGCATATGTACACTTATATTGTGTTGCTTCATGTTATTGCTTTGCCTGGTCTGCTCATCCCAATTGCATGACTGTTGGTTGTGCCATGATCCACTGACCTGAAATGCTTGGTAAACCTTGAAAATGTGCATATATATGTTATGAGTTGCTCCTATATGTGGCTGGTCTGAGTTGCTTGTTGGTTTATTCCATTGCACTTGAATTGTTGATATGTTCACCATGAAACCTTGATTCTGCACTTGATATACTCCTACATGCTATTTCAAAGAAGGCTCGGTCTTCCAAAATCGGATGAATCGGGTGGTGTCCACTTGTTCGACCTAATTGGCTAGGTCGACCACCACCGGGAATGTGGGGCCCAGAACCCCACCGGCACTGTGCTTGGACCCGCTGATGACTCACCTTCGTCTCATCATTTATTTGTCAGTGTTAGTGTCTGTATAAATTGAAACTGCATATATAATGAGTGAACTGAGTGATGTAGTGTGGAATATCTGTATATGTGATTGACTCTGTTATTAATAGTGAATTGTAAATGGTGGAGTTAGAAATATGTATTATTTCGAGTGTTGAAACAAAATATTTGAATAAAAATACCGTTTGATATTTAATTCTATGTAGTAGCATTTAATTCTCGTTTTTGGTATATTATATATATATATATTAAATTAATATAAATATTTATAACAATATTTTTGAAATGTTGATACAGACACCTAAAGATGTTGCCATATACCTAAATAGGGGTCTATTGTAACAATATTTGTTATGTTGGCATAGATAGTCAAAACGTTGCCTTTGAGGTCTGCAGCAAAGGTGAAAATTGCATCACCCAGAAAATGTTGCCAAAGACCTATGCCAATATTTTCTGGGCTTGTGCCAACAATTTTTGTTGTTGCATTACGTCGTTTATGGCGTAGTGATTATTTCATGTGTTTGATCTTCGAGATTGGCAAATGTCGACAATAATCAATGTTCAAAACATATCTCTTTATAACTTGTAATTGATCATTAATAATCAATGATCAAAATATATATATACGAAATTTTAGATATAAAACTTTCTGGGATATTTCAACTAAGAAATACAGATATGAGAACCCAAGAAACTTTAAATTTATAATAAGACAATTAATTAATCCACGTTCAAAGCATTCTTGTTTGGTAGCAATTAATTAAAATCTCATTATGTTCATTTAGAATTCATTATCACTGTGTTAGAGTGGAGAAATATTATTATCCAAACAGATTTGGAAGTTGCGATTATAATATTTATATCATATTTTGAATATTTTATAACTTAATTTGAATCATACTTTTACATTTATTTTCCTAATAATTTTGGAATGGAAAATGAGAGTGTCAACCCAAAAATATTTCAACATCATAGTTGGTTTAGTAAGTCAACATTCTGGGAATTCTTTGTCTTAGCAATTGAGTGGAGCACTGGATTCAATATCAAAGAAAAGATTTTATTCATAAGTTTCTAAGACAAATGTGAATTAAATATATCACACAAATGGACACTCAATAATTGTAATTACTCTTATTCATAAGTTTCTTGTCGTCGGGGACGATAATTAATTTATATCGATGTTGTTAATTCCAACAGATTAGACCAAGCGGGCCTTGTCGACTTGGTCGAAAACTTATTCTTATCGATGTATCTTATCGCGTAAGGATCACTAGTCTTTATGAATTGGATTATTCTAACGCCTCAATTGATAAAGTTTTAATAAAGAATCTTTCACTATCGACCAGATAGCCCATTTCGGCTTGATCGATATGGAATTATGTGATGAGCAATGCTCCCTTGATCCGTGACGACTAAGTCAATAAGTTTGTCATGCAAAGCTGATAAGCCTATTTAAATATATAATCTTATTGGACATTCAAATGATAAGATCGAGAAAGTGTGATTAAGTAAGGACGAAGATCAAATAATCTGATGATAGAGACGATCACCCTATGTAATCTCCATTTAGAGCTATGATGAAAACCACTTATGGAAATTGATCAGAATGAAACTCACTCTGGTTTAAGTCCATTGTATTCTAGTTTTCATGAAATTAGTTGATATAGTCAAATAATTGAACATCCAATGTAATGTGAGTCAAGTATGCTGCGCCATATCATATTTACTAAATAATGATGAGTTATAATCTCAACTAAGTTTGTCCTCAATTTTATTTAGGGTTTACAATTATAAGAATAGTTATAATCCCCGACTACTTGACTGCCCGTACAAATTTGGGCACCCAAGAGTTTAGGAAAAACAAAACAAAATAAACTCTGGGTCAGTCATGGGACTGGTGTGAGTAAACTCCAACCATTGATTTAAATATTAAAAATCCTTTCGAAGGAAAAGATAATTGTAAGACCGATCTACACATAAACACGGATGGTTTTTACCTTACGATAACCAAAAATATTTTTAATATCAAATCCAATGATATTATAATAATGTCTACAACAAATAAATAGAATCTAGTGGAACGCTTGCATCTCACGCTCCATATATAATATTAAATCAAAAACCGCAGGGCGCTTATTGGAGATTGGATTTTCAACATGACAAGGTATGGAATCACCTGCCGATAGTGTATCTCTAGAGGCAAATACACTGGGTTCAACAAGAACGTCCTGCAACCCGGCCCACACATGGCCGACCACTCATTTCGCTTGAGTGTATCGAATGTATATCACCAACGGTTGGTATCAAAAACCATTTCCTGAAAGGTACAGCATCGATAGATTTAAAGAAACAAATGGAATTTCTCTAGATAAGTGATTATACATCCTAATGGGTGCGACCCACATAGCCATGCTGCCTTCCCGATTTTTGTCATTTCCCGGTTGCGAGGCTTGAGGTTTGAATTATTTTCCAGAACATCTGGTCACCATTCACTTTGAATGCCACATCGTCAGATCCATCGGAAATCACTAATTGGTTCCCACAAAAATACTCAGATTGTTAGGCTAAAGAAGTTTCCCTTCTATGCCATTAACTTCGTACGTTTGAAGGAATCAACGTACGCAACCCCTTTGGAAATACTCTGTCAGACACTCGTCCTTACAAGTTGTCCTGGGTCTGGACAAACCGAAGGCACTGTTCTATAAATCCATCTTGGACAATTTCTACCTAGGATTAACAGAACAGCTCTTACATTTACTCCGTCTTCAATTATCTTCAGTATAAGTTGATTCATAACGCTTATACCAATACGAAGTGGTTTTCAGATATTAAATCTGATCCCGGTCTCTCCATATTGATAACGAGGTATAAACTAAAAACTTTGATAGTTGGTGATTTAACTATCAAAGGAACATCCATCCAACCAACGGTCCTATTTCCAATTGGAAATTTCTACCGATCAAGCATCAAACAACACTGGACCCTTATATAAATTCTTTATTTCATTAACTATTCCAATTTCCCATCTTTCCTATCGACCGTCTCTCTCGATGCTTGGAGAAAACATTTCCAATATCTAATTTCTTTATTCGAGAAAATATCTCTTATTCCAGTTAGAAAACCTTTCCATATATATTAACGAATCCTTATTTTCTATATTTAGAAAATGCACCGCATTAATATTAGAAAATATTTCCAAATTCCCTTTCTTAATTCCTCGTTGACCAATTCACTTCATTTCCTATGCGTAGAAAATATCGCTCATTTTATTTCTAGGAAATAATTCAAAATCCTTTAAATTAACGCGATGTTATAAAACATCGTTATTATAACCAACACAATTCAATCATTCATTACTAACTGTATTACTCACTTCCACTATCGAACCTTAACTATTCGTCCGTCAATCATGAAGTCAGCCAAGTTGGGGTATAATTACCTCTCAGACCTTAGCTGAACAACATTCTCAACTTTGAAATAGTCAAAGCTCACAACTCTAAACAAAACCTCGCTTACACGACTCTCGGATTCAATCGAAGAATCCACTTCGTTTATGGAAAAACATTGATTATAATAGCAGCGTTATAATCGCTGTTTCCAAACATTAATCATAACTGCAGCGTTAAAATCGCTGTTTATATTTACAAAACATTTATTTTAACGACAGCGCTAAAATCACTGTTTAGATTTATAAAATATTTATGATAACATTAGCATTATAATCGCTGTTTAGATTTACACAACATATATTATAACAACAGCGTTATAACCGCTGTTTCCAAATACTTGATTTATAAAACATTTTTCCTTCACATTCTAAAGTTACTTTTAATTTCAATTTTTAACTAAATTCAATTCTCAAGTAAAAGTTTATCTTTAAAATCATCAATTTTGTTTTGAAACCTCTTCACAAGTTCATTTGTACGATTTGGATTTATCTCTAAATCCCTTTATCAATTCTTTTACCAAACCCGACAAACATTCCTTTCTTTACAAAACTTTACGTCTTTTTCCCATTAAAAACCCATTTTTACTTGATATAAATATTAATTAAACCAACGCATTAGTTTTGAAATTTCTTTTCAGACTTTTATAACAACTTGGATTATAAAATCCTTTTTAAACTCTTTTCTGATTTCAACTAAAATCCAATTTCAGGTTTGATTACTTCCTTAGCTATGATTACTTCTTTAACGATTTCCATTTAAAAGTAATCGCTTTGATTATTTTTAATTAAAGTGACCATTAACTTCAATGTTATCCAAATAAAAGTAGCTTATAGAATAATTAATCATTTCAAAAGGATTATGATAATTAACTTCATTACTAATAAGCAATTAAATAAACACTTTTAATTAAGAATTTATTTACTTCTAAGAACATCGCTAAGTTTAACGACTATTTGTAAGACTATTCCTATTAGATCAAATTAATCTAATATCCCATTTTCATTGAACATTCGACTTTGTCAACTAGTTAACCGGACAACTGATTTTATACTAATCCACATTCTTAAGTTAATTAACAACTTAATAATATTGCTTACTTGTTTAATTAAAACAATTATTCTAATTCACTAGCCCATATGTTAATTCCTGCTTCTCTACTTATTAAGTTCATCAATGACATAAGAATTTGACATATAAAATGTTTAAAAATTTCTATTTTTGAAATAAACTCCATTTTCAAATCTCACAACTTATTTTCTATTTGAAAACATCTTACGGTATTTAAATACCAAAATTCTAGGGCCTGTGATATTTAAACACAACCAGATCAATCACAATTAGTATATCACAGCATAGGTCATAATCAACGCAAACACAATAATATAAATGTTGAGGAATCCAGTAGGATCCCTCCAACCTGTATCCCTGCATCCATAGATGTCAGTCAACATTAATCATTGTAATAGCGCTAATAATTGATCACTGGTATAACTATATCAACTATTCAACCAATTTTATCAACCATTCATCCAAACACCCATCACACAGTTTAAATTTTAAAATAAAACGAGGTAGAGTTGGTGAGTTTACTCACAGTTTTGTCTCGGCCGACGATTTTCAGTTGATCTACATGATTTCGAACGAGTATTTGAAATCATATAAAATTTACATTGGTTCTGAATCCTTCCAACCTAGCTCAATAACGTAGTATTTCCTCATACGATTTCATCGGCACTTGCTTTGTGAAATTCTGATAACATATGGAAGAATCGTAAGTGTTAAAATTTCTAACTTAAATTAGAAATAAATAGTATTGTCCTTAGCTTAGTTTAATTACTATTTGACCTTTTTTTCTTTTATTCTTCAAATCCTAATTAGCTGCTCACAAGTCCTTAATCCACGAACTAATTCTGCAAAGCACGCATTAGTCTGCTCAAACACAATTTCAAACCTGTTTAAACCCTCTCCCCGCTGTAAAGATGTCTGCATCTCCAAGATAAAAACTTCTCCCCAATCCTTGCTCCTTTCTTAATTACTGTTTTAAGTCTAATCTACACGTTAAAAATGCTTCTTCCCAATTTGAACAAACAAGATTTGACTCTTGCTTCATCACTAGTCGTGGCCAATACTTCTCAGGCCTCCCCCTCCTTCTCTGGTGTACGTAAAATTGAGACGACCTCACCACCGGATCCTACATTACCTCCCTTACGCAACTCATCCCCGTCGACTTCGCCACAACCAATGCACCTGGCGCCATCACCTCTTAATAAAACGTCAGTTGCCAAACAAGGAAACTCATGATATTGTTTCTCCTTTTTCTTTTCTAGACCTTACGCAACTTCAGAAATTAACACAATAATCAAATTCCAAATCCTTCTTTCTGCTGAAACAAATCCACTGCTGATCACCATTCTCTTCACTATTGAACTAAACCCATCGTTATCAACTCATTTCTCCAACCACCGCGCCTATCTGAGAGCGCCGGAAATACATCACCCACCTCCGCTTCGTTCACCTAACCTGAACCAACCACTCACCAAACCCAAGTGCGCCGCATCAGACCAGATTTCAACTTCTGTTCCCGTTCACGCACAGCACAGGAGGCACGGCACCATTAGAAGCCGCAACTTCCACCCAGAGTTTATCCAAGTATCAACCTTCTCACCCTTAGGACTCACGATAGCCCTCTCCGGCATCACGAAATCCAGTAAGGCCTTAAACTTGACACTTCAATCTGATCCAAAGCGATTTATTTTCATTTGATTTCTCGTATTATTATTTTTACTGAAAGGAGATGTTAGTAGAGAGGTAGGAAACGAGAATAGAAAAATAGTTTTGGGGATTACGGTGAGAGTGGGTTTGCTTTTTTTTTTTTTTTTTGAGAACGAAAGTAAGGACCGGTATTTAAAAAGAGAACACCTTGGTACGCACGACTTATAACAGATTGGGGAGCATGGTTCCTAGCAGCTTGATTGTCACGTAAATAGAAGATAGAGTAGGGTATAGGCTCTGTTTAATTCAACAGTTATCATGTGCGTGCCTTTATATGTTAGCACAGAAGCATGTGATTCAATTAATTCTATATGGAATTGTGTTGATTTGAAGGAACAGGGTGGTAGCTTAATGTTCATTTAAAACATAGGTTGCCGATGCTCTTTAGGTATGTGTAATAGGGTGTTACTAGGCCTGCATGCAAATTTCAAATCCATGTGCAAATACATGATGTGCAAATAGTAGCGTGAAATCCCAAGCGTGAGAGATATATATTATACAGGGATAGATAGGCATGTTGATTTTTTTTAAATACATGTTCTTTGTTGGGTTTTATATATATCATTTCTCCTTTCATGTATATTCAGGTACAGGTTGGTTGTTATGTTGGGTACATAAGGTTTTCGTCCATGTCCGAACTATTACGGACAGAAATAAGAGTACGGTCGTGTCCAACGAGGTACCACGATCCCAAAAATATAATAATATCGGTAGTTTAACTTATATTATGAAACCCCAAAATATTGATATAGGGTGCAAAATACTCCAAATAAAAAGTTGCGTACTTAATTAATTAAAAATTACAGTAAATTCTAAAAATTAAATTATAACTACGCCTCAAAAGAATCTTGTCCAAATTCAAGACCGATATTTAAATATATTTATATAATCGTTATGGCCTATATACGATTCCACAGCTACTTTCTGAAAATTTGATTTGAACATAACTTTTTATTCCTGCTATGAAATCTGGATTTTTCACATTCGTTGGAAAGATATTTTCAAACAGATTCAAATATTTCTTGTTTCGCTAAAATCCAATTTATTTTGAATCCTGTACATTCATTTGAAATTTAAAATCGAATTTTCAAACTACCGCGCCATTTTGAACTCGTTTTAAATTATATTATTAATTATACGTTTAAATACCGTTTTATTAAATAATTTCTTATAAATCCCAATATATAATTCAAATAAAATATTTAAAACAAATTTAAATATTCAGAACTCAATGGCTGAAAATCCGGGTCGTTACACATAAAGTCTAACAACTCTCCCGCAATGAGCCTAAATTCTGACCTTGAAAAGAAACATTAAAACTTAGAGCCATTCTAAACAGATCTTTGGTTCCTATAAGGAAATACTTAAACAGTTATACAAAGCAGATTAAACCAAAATTAGAATCTCACACAGTGGAAGAGATAAAATATATTAATCTGAAATAGATGTACCATAAATTAAAACCATATAAACGTCGGCTACAACGAATGCCAACTTTCATTAAGAGGTACATCAATAATAATTATTATCCCAGTAACACAACAATAATCATAATACTGCCATAAATAATAACTAATAGCTGCGAATCGTCCTCCTTCTGGCTCGATACTCTAAGGCATCATCGGTCCAATGTTTCCACCTACTAACCTGTTTATATGTTATGAGGAGGGAGATCAGAACAACAAGTTCCGGTGAATGAAAATCACATAAGTTTAAGGAATAAATATTTCCTATACTTGGCAGTTTGATTTCATTAAATTATGTCTGTAAAACCTAACACACAATCAAACACATGAAATAATGAGGCAAACTCTCCCACAGTCGTTTAAGGCCTACATATTATTTATAAAGGCTAATTTTATAATCATTTAATACCCTACGAGGCAGAATCTATTAGGTTACTTAAGGTCATTAGATAAATATCTATTTAAGGATGGATTCTTTCGATCACTTAAGACCCTATGGCGGACCATAGCCGCTTAAGACCTCTTCTAACAATCGTCAATGCTATTTAATATTCTCTCTCTTGTAATATGAGAAAATAGTAAGCAATCACTTAATGTCGGTTTAAGTAGACCCTCATAATCATTTAAGACCTTTCGGCGGATCCCTATGTTACTATTTAATTGGTATCGCGGGTGAACTCCTAGCCACTTTGTACTTCCCACAGATTAGATGCTCCTTTTGCAAATTTCCATAATACCCATCCCTAGGTAAGATCTCACACACACCCTAAAGAAAGTAAAATACTTCCAAAGAACTACCCTAATTAACATAGTCGCTTAAGACCATTTAATAACTCATGATTATTTGAGAAAGGAGGGCCTCATGACCACTTAAGACCTTTGGGAGGGAGAGTCCTATGACTTGGGTCCTAAACCAAGGAGTAAACCTTAGGAATGGACATAGCCCTCACTACTTAGTACCCAAACTAGGCGGGTTAGCCACTTAATACCTTCCTCGAGGCAGGCCTACTACACACAAATACACATACACACACACAAACACACACACACACACACACACATATATATATATATATATATATATATACATACAGATAATACATCTCATATTAAACTAACCACTTGTGGATGTTGGATTTTCCGAGCGGTTCCGGGCAGGCTTCGGCTACAAGTTAGGCTTAACCTCGTACCTTTGTGTAATAATTATAATGGATTATGGCACTTAGACCTCTCATATTAAGTAGTCTTACTTGTAGATGTTGGATATGTCAATCGGTTCTGGGTAGACTTCTACTACAAGTAATGGTTAACCTCCTGTCTATGTATCATTAATACTAATTAAACCATTAACTCTCACACATACAAATTCCTATAGGGACATTTAATTTCTCTACTTTTCTAATTTTAAACATGTTTAATATGCTACTTAATACCAATTTAATACGCATTATTAATACGTTAATTATGCTAATAAATAATAGTAAATAAACGTAAATTTAGCTTATAAGAATAAACATCCTAATTCGTTTGAAATGTCAATCCTAACAACGAAGTCATGGTATACAAATATATTTCCCTACTTCGTCACATTACATATTCAATAATAAAACGGAAATGACAACATTAACATAAAACTTGCAACTAGGATTTGAATAGCAATCTCAATAACAAAAGATAAACAAGGCGTAATAATCCAATTACATATGTAAAGCTTCCTTCTTGGTATTGCTTCACATTTATATATTTTATATTCAAAATAAAAGAGTCATTTCAAAAAAGGAAATTTCTGAGCTTTCGCCCTCAATGGCGACTGGTGTTTCACAATCTCCCTCCACCATGCGCTTCTTCTTTTCTCTTCTCATTCTGTTCGCCTCTCTTCGTACATCTCTTATACCCAACCCAAACCTCGATCCATACGCCTTCACAAGATCCAAACCTCGATCCATACGCCTTCACAAGATCCAAACTTTCTTCACCTAGATCGACCAGATTTGCCTCCTTTTAGCTCATAACATACGATGTTCCCTTTTCGGTTGGTCTCTAGTAATTTTCGTGACTCCCACGTTTTTCCTTTTGCTCAGTTCGTAGGTACATTTTCCGAAAGGTTGTCCGCTTATGGTTTCTATCGATCTTCGACGTGCTGGTAAGTGTACTTCTTTACTTGATCTTGAGTGAACCGTGTGGCGCTGTTGGTAGTTGTCATTATGTGCTATGAGGTCTTGACTTGTGTTCTGCAGTTTGATTTGGGGGTGCCTGTGTCGAATTTTTAGATGGCTTAGTTGGAGTTTTCTTTAATTGTTTATTAGGTTAGTCTTGTAAGTTGGGGAAGGAAATCTATTAATATGAGTTTGGAAGTTTATGTTGTTCTATAATGTGTAATACCTCTGTTGTTTTTCCTAGTTACAACCGAGCTTGTTGTTCAGCTGTCTGGGGGGTCAGTGGAGATTGATAGGTGAGATTGGAAGCTATTGACTTTGTTTGCGGTACACTGTATGCCAAGTGTTTTTACCTTGTGATTATTAGTGCTTGGAAGGAAATTGCCGCTGACTTGTTCTTTTCTGGTGCTGCATCCTTTGGTGGTGGTAGCTTGTTCTTTCTATTGTCAGTGTTGTAACAGCTAAGGCTGCGTGAGATTGTGTCTCCATGGACTGTTTAACAGTCTGTTTATGTCATTTGTTTTGTATTCTCTTTAAATGTGACTTCCACGATAGCTTCTTGTCAGGTTTTCTGCATTTCTAGCAAGAATCATGTCCTAGGTTAGAAATGTCTTTGGCGGATAGTCAATCCAACTATCTGCTGTATTTATATGTACTCATTTAATGTTTTAATGAGAAAAGTGTTACGGATCACTATAAAAAATGGTTGGCGTTGCGAAAAGAACTTAAGATTTTAGTAATTTTTGAATAATATGTTCAAACGGACTATTTTAAAAATTGATGCTTAAACTTGTTAGTTCTATCGAAAACTCAAGTCTTATGCTTTAGTATATAAAAATTATGAATATTTTTTAATTTACGCCACCGAATCAAACCAATTTCAGAAACTTTACAACACCCAAACATCTACCTTTCATTACATCAATAACAACAAATTCCAAAACACACACATTGATTGAGCATTTCCGTAAACAACAAAAATAAGGAATTTGGAGGACTTGTATTATTTTGTTTTCATTCAAATCCAAGTTCGCTTAGGCATAATAATCCAAATTTATACTAAGAAGATATATGAAATAGCAAACTTATAAGATTTCCACTCGTAGGGATTTGGAAGGATAGAAGAGTGGTGTTGATGCAGCATCTATCAAAGATCTGGATGATAGCCTTCGAACAAACATGCTCCAATATCTCCTAATACACACACACATACCAGAATAAAATTTAGAGTTTCATGTATACATACAAATTCCATAATCTATATATGGATTTAGATTAGAAAGGATAGAATACATATTAGAGAGAGAAAAAAACTAACTTTTCTTCTAGAATTAAGAAATATTGGAGAGACAAAATGGAAGCACAAAATTAGAATAAGTATAGGGTTTAGAGAGAGGTTATGATGTTCTATTTATAGTTGCAAGTGTGTATAGACCGTAGGATAAGTTAAATTTAATCCAGGCAATCTATTGATGCAAAATTATAAATAAATCCCCTAAAAATAACTTCTCCACCTTATACTCAGAAGGGCGGTCAACACCCTATGTAGAAGGATGGTCGACCCCCGGTATTCATGATAAACAATTCATTTACAAAATTAGATTTGATTTCATATTAGTATATCTCAAATGTCATTACTTCAAATATCTTTATTTAAATAATTTCGGATTCAACTATTTTATTTCAAATCAATTTAAATTTTGACAATAAATTCTTAAGTTCAATCCATTTCAAAATAGTATTAAAGTTGGGTTATTCAATTTTATTCTTGAAAATTTAAATTACCTTCAAGTCACCCTTTAATAAAGTTCATATCAATCAAATCTAAGTTTCACTTTAATCAATTATAAGAATTGAACTTCAATGATTTTTATATTCGAACATTTACTTAATAAATTATTATCAAATTATTTTTTAAGTTTTATAATATAACAAAAGCATATATCACATTTCATTATTTTCCGAATCACATTTAAAAGATCAGTTTAACTTAACTTAATAATTTCATCTTAATTAAGTCATTTAAACAAATCAAGTTATCATTAAATCTCTAAATTCTCTTTAAATTTTAATATACTTATATTTTATAAAAATTTATATACGTATAGTTTTAAAAATTAAATAATATATATACTATAGTAAAAGATTCTTTAAATTTATTATTAAATAATTTATATTATTTAAATTTTAAATCTAAATAATATTGTAATTTAAAATATTAAATTTATATTTTAAAACAAGTGTTAACATATATACTAAAAATTTAAATCATATAATTTGAATTTAAGAATCTAAATTTAGAGCTTTATTATGTTACATAAAAATATAGGTTTAAATAAAATTTTAAATTTAGATTTCCATAATACTTTATCCAATCAAAACTTTTTATAAATTTACAAAATATTTTTTAAAAAAGGATTCGAGTTCGTTTTCGTATGACCATTAATGATGACAATGTTTGTTCTTTCTTTTCTCTTTTCTGTTCATCGATTTTCTTTCACTTCTTCTCCTTCATCCTATACACAAATCGGCTTTCTACTCTTCTCTTCCTTTTCTCTCTTCGTTTGCATTGTCATACAACAGCGACTCTATTTTCCATGATAGATTTGAACTCTCTTCATTGTTTCTCCCTTAATTTTTCCAAACCACTCCATGGATGCATTCCTTCATCCTAATCAAGCTTTCCCCTTCTTTCCAGTGCACGGTGGCCTTCCAAGGTTTCCCATGTCTTTCTCTCGATGCCTCTGTAGGACGATTTTGTGACTTCCCATCCGAACGAATAACTATAATGTGTAACGACAGGAGTCCTTGAGAATTTGAGCTAATACATTGCTTGGTGTATCTTTTCCAATGTTGGTTTGACTATGTCAAGAGTTAAGGGGTCGATTTGGGTGTTTGTTGGGTTTTCTGTATGGGTTTTGTGAGACTGGTTTGGCTAATTTTTGTTGGTGGTTTTGGCTTGCCCAGAGTTGTAGGGTTTGGCCTCTCGTGGAGCTTCTGGAGTTTGTAATAACTTCTTGCCTTTAGTGTTCCTCACGTTTCACGTTTGTTGGTTGTGCTGGTGCTTACAAGGTACTTGATATTCAATGTATCCCTGGCAGTCGTTATTGAGGATGCTGATTGCTGGTTGTTTTTGTGTGTCTTGGGGTTGTTTGTGATGTGGAGTCTTTGGTTTGTTTCCCTTGGATACTAGTGATTATTCTATTTCTTGGTAGCTAGTTTTTGGGTGATGTTTTGTTTTCTTTTGCCCACTATCACCTCTGACAACATGGTAAAGATCTGCTCGCAACCTACTGGAGTTTTTACGATGGTCCTACCTTTTGATGTCCCTTGTTCTGGTCGGCCAACTGTGATAGCCCTGGCTACACTTCTTTGCTAAGTGGTGAGGTAATTGTATTGGGTAGTGTTTTTCATAATATGTCAAAGTTAACGGTTGTTCTTCATCTCAGCGGTGACATATTGTAACAACCCGGAATTTTGGAACCAGTTTAAAAAATTTATTTTGGCTATTTTATTTAATTTTGAAGAGTTAAAATGATTTATTTTAAATAATAATGATTAAAAATTTATTTAAATCGAAGCTAGAACGAATATATTTACTTTAATTATAAAGGAGTTTAAAATAGTACGACAACTTGAAAATTTGAATTCGAACTTTGACTGAATGTACAGGATTCAAAATAAATCGGATTTTAGTGAAACCAAAAATATTTAAATCTGTTTAAATATAGTGAATATTAGGCTCACATCCCTATTTTGAAACTTAATTAGGCTCACATCCGGTCATAAACTTAATATAAATTAGGTCCCTGTTTTCAAAACTTATAAAATAATAATTTACAAAAAAATAAAAAAAATTCGTAAATTAGTAATAAAATATATTATGCAATATAAAAAAAATTCAGTTAAAAAAAATTGTCAGAAAGAAGAAAACAGCAAAAAAAAAGAAAAAACTGCAGTTAAATGCATAATATTATGCACGTTTTTTATTTTATTGCATGCATATGTGCAATTATTGCAGTTCTTCCAGCGCATAGATTTAAGTTAATATTTCAGTTCATTTTTATTTGCATCCAAATGTGCAAATTTCTCAGAAAACATGCACACATGTGTGCAACATTTTTATAGGATAACACACTGGCTAAAAGTAGGGACCTAATTTATAAAAATAAAAAAAGTTTTGAAAATTTTAAACCCGCCCCCTATTTTATTATTTCCGCCTTTTTTTATTTATTTTTTAAAAATGTGCTTTCGTTCACAAAAATTTTTTTTTTCTAAAATCTGGAAATAATGTCAGGATTGTACGGAAATAAAAAAAAATAGTTGCATACATTTATGCAATTATTACTGATAATTGCATATATGTATGCAACTTTTCCGTAAGCTGTGTTCAGATTAAAATCTGAAAATAAACCTGCACAAATGTGTGCAAGTATTTGAAATATTTGCACACATGTATGCACGTATTTGCATGAAGAAAAATCAACGAAGATGAATGTAGTGAAAAATAAGCATGTATGTATGCAGGAAATGATATATGTGCATACTATTATGCATTTAACTGGAAATTTCGTTTTTTTGATTTTTGACGCCTTGTTTGATGATTTTTTGTTCTGAATTTTTTAGCGTTTACATGTTTTATTTAAATACGAATTTACATGATTTTTTTATATTTTTTTGATGAATTTTCAGAAAATAGGGACCTAATTTACAATAAGTTTATGACCGGGTTTTTTTTTCTATTTTGAAACTATAACAGGGACCTGTAAAAAACGCACCCTTAAAAATATCTTTCCAATGAATCCGAAAAATTGAAATTTCATAGCGGGAGTAAAAAGTAATGGCCAGTTAAATATTTAAAATAGTCACTATGGAATATATATATTTTAATATTAAAAATAGCCATTTTGCAAATGACCTCCGTTTTCGACGAAACCACTTTTGATGGATCCGGAATGTCAAATTATTGCAAAATTCCAATTTTCATAATTTTTGGAATTAATACGTGAGTGTGGCAAAAGAAAATGTGTTTTGTTAATTTCAGTCAAATTTAATCGACTTGAAAATGACCATTTTTCAAACGTTCTCCAAATTTGACGAAATTAATTTTGTTAGGACCCTATCGTCGAAACATAGCTAGATTTATTTTTCAGGAATTTTTAGAGTCAGTCTGTGGCCCTGATAAATTAAAATGTACGATCAAATTAAATAATTAAATGTTTTATATTTTAAATTAAAGAAAATTGGACTAGAACGATCGAATGGGCCGACGGAGCTAGTCCATTGGGTCCGAAATAGGGGTATTTGGCTAGGGCAACACTTGTTTGGATGAATTTGGAGTATTTAGGAATTAACGGGTTTTTTGTAAATTTAGGGAATTAATTAATATTATATTATAAATATCCATTTTAATTTCAAACCAAAACCCTAGCATCTAAAAACTTAGCCGCTGCCATCATATTCGTGAATGGCCACGGTGGTTCCAAATTCAATCCTTAATCACTTTGAATCCACAACGAATTAGAGGGTGATTTTAAAGGCAAAAATGAAGAGCTAAGTACGATCTTCAATCCCATGCGGGTTTGATCATCCTTCGCGGTGCGTGCTGCTCGAAACTCAAACTCGAACGTCAGTCGTTCGATCAAGAATTCCGACTTCAGGGGAGGTGCGAACCGGCGTTGGTCAAGGCAGGAGAGAGGCGACACGTAGGGGAGTGGAGTGGTGGCAGGCGATCGGTCTCCGGCGATCACCTGGTGGCGCGGCAAGGGCATGGACGACGCCGAGGAATGGCTGAGGATTAACAGAAAGAAGGATAAGGGTTTTATCCTTAACAAAAGTAATTTATTAATTATAAGATTAATTAGTTATTTAAATTGTATAAAGTTTAAATGTGTGTAACTTATGCAAACGAAAACCGAATTGGATGATTTTAGTTGCAATGGACTCGTCATGGCGAACTCTACAACACTGAACAGATCAAAACTGAAACAGTGGACGTTTGATTTTTGATAAAATTAAACATCTATTTAATTTTATTAAAAGTAATCGCTTTATCGATTTCTGAATCCAATCAAGGTGAGAATTCTATTTTATTTCTTCATCTTAAATACATTAAAATTAATCATGATTGTATCATCACCAATCCGATGTTAATTTCTATTTGTTATGATACGTGACTTGTTCTGTGATCGATGTGTTATGTAGATCTGTTAATTTGGTGATATTGTGTCATAATAAAATTGTTAAAAAAACATATAGATCATTTCTGTTGTAATAAAATAAGTGAAACAAATATATATAATTTTTTTTAAATAAAATTGTCAAAATAAAAATGAACATTTTTGTTGAAATAAAATAATCAAAACAAAAATGACATTTTTGTAAAGTAGATTTGTGTCAAAGTACAAATTACATTTTTGTCAACAAAACAAAATTGAAAAAACCATTTTTCTCATTTTGTTGAATTAGAATTTTCAACACAAATTAAATATCGATTTTTATCATTTGGTTGAAACAAATTTGTCATTGTTGTCTAAATAAATTTGTTGAAACAAAATTCACATTTTTGTCAAAATCAAACTTGTCAAATAGAAATACCATTTTTATCATTTTGTTGTATTAGAATTTTCAGCGAAAATGAAAAGAACCTTTTTTACCATTTTGTTGAATCAAAAATTAAATTAACATATTTGTTAATTAGAATTGTGTTATTCATTTTTGTCAAATTAGAATAATGGAATTAAAATGATCATTTTTGTCAAAATATAATTATTGGATCAAAATTTACATTTATTTGAAATGAAAATATGTTAACGATAAAATTTACATTTCTATCGTATATAAAGAAAGGATTAAAAAAATTCATTCATTTGAATAACGTCAAATGTATTAAAAATGTCATTTTATTAGAAAATGTCATGTTGAAATAAAAATATCATTTTGTTAGGAAATGTTATGTTGAAATAAAAATATGTCAATAATAAAAATTTATATTTTTGTAGTGCATGTAGAAATGATTAAAATGATCATCAGTTAGAAATACAAAAATATGTTAAAGATTAAAACATTATCATTATCATGTTAGCAATATTAGAAAATTGGTCGTATGTGAAAATATGATGTGTGCTAGATTAAAACATTATCATAATAATGTTGATATTAATGTGTTAGTTGAAATTGAATTATAAATGTTCCTATATAATTTTAAACAGTGAAAATTTGTTAAATAGAAAATAATTCAAACCGAATTATAATTAGTTAGATTTATTAACCAATGATTTATCTAAATGAATTGTTGTTGTTTGAATACCCCACACGGGTAATGGGATGATATTTGTTATACACTAGTCCCAATATTTAGTTGTATGTAAATCGATGGATTGACAGTCGGTGATGAGCGTTATTTATTTACCTTAATGCTCACACAGTTGTAAATTTCACTCTGGATGTGAATGGTTTGTTTAATGATTAATTATCATTATTGTTATATACATGCGATGCATGAAATCCATATAACATAAATTACATGGTAATTGATTGAGTCGCATTCCGATTCAGAATATCTTTTATATAAAGAATATTTTAAAATAAAGAATCTTTTAAAATAAAGAATATTTTAAAATCAAGAGTATATTAAAATAAATGTAGTGAAGAATAAAATTATGCTTTTTATGTCCATTTTTGGATGGACAAAAAATATAAAAATGTGAAGCCGGGTTAAGTATAGAAACGCCATTTTTTACCCGAACTGTTTTACCAATCGATTTTATTTATTTTAAAATAAATATCGAAAAGAAGTGATTTCAAAATCTAATATTTTGAAAATATTTTAATATAATTAAGATATAAAATATTCAATTTTGATTTAAAGATGAAATGAAGTTGGAATTGTTTTAAAATAAATAAACGATTTATAAAATACGATTTAAATGGAACTCGACGAAATATATATATATATTATATATATTTAGGCTTGAATAGAACGCGCCGCGTAGTGACTGTTCGTGAATTTCGACCATTAACTTCAAATTGATGTAATGGGATATCCGACTGTCGGATTCTCCTAAAACCGGAGCTGTTGGGTTTTTATCGAAAAGAGCTTTCCATTGAAAATAAGAGTTTTGAAATCTGACGGTTAGATTTGGAATTATGTCAAAATCAATTTTAGAAAAGGTCGTCATGGATTCAGTTCGGTGGTCGTTAATGGAAACCGACTGTACGGGCCTTAATAAAATTATTAAAAATATGGTAAAATTATGTAAAATCATAATTAATGATTTGAAAAAAGTTTGGATGAAAAATTACATAATTGAAAAGATAAAATATATTTTGATCAAAATAATTTAGTTATTAACTAGAATAAATCTTTAAATTAAGATTTAATGAAGCATTCTAAGTAATTAATATTTAATTGGATTTAAATAAAATAAATTGGATTTTTGGGTTTGTCGTCAATGGTGTCTTCAATAACACTATTCTTAGACTCCGTGAGAAAAGAATAAATCTTTTAATTAAGATTATTAGAGTTTTCCAATAATATTTAATAATTGGAATAAAATGAAATGTGAATTGGGTTTATTGTGAACTGTGTTTTAACGACATTCATTCTTTAACCCAATTAACAGTGAAAATATAATTTGGAATTTATAAATCTTGTTATTAAGATTTAATGGAAATTTTCCAATTTAATATATAAATTGGAATTGAAGAGAATTCGATTAAATAATAATCGAGATGAGGTTCTGTAAAAGAAGTCCATTATTATATATGGAATTAAAAAGGCTTTGCCATTATTCCATTCATATTATTAGTTTGATACGGAAATTTATATCGATTATATATTGATTTGATTTCTGTGAAAAAACCATATTTAAAGGAAGATGATTTTGGGTTTATCTTGAACTGTGTTTTAAATGACATTGGTTCTTTAACCCAGTTAAAGATAAGATTAATTTCTTAAAGTTGAATAATCATAAAGTAATGATTTTTGTTATTAAAACCAAATTGGAGTTTTAATGAATCTTTAAAAAGAAGATTAAAGAATAAATTTAAAAGAATTTATCTTTGATAAAATTAATGGGAACCTTTCCCTAATAATGTGAATATTTTATTTAAAAGAATATTCTAAATTGAAATGAGGCATTTGATGTGTTTCCATAGCACCTAATTATTGATTACAAAATACGCGAGTTATTCAGAAAGACTGGGTTTAACCCATTCTGAATAATTATTATGACGATTGAATGTCGAAGATGAAGATGGTGGTTGAAGACCAGAGATCTTCACATCGTTTGGATGATTACTGATGTCTTGATTGGAAGGCATCCCAAGACAAGGTAATAAGTGGTGATCGTACAGACGTACTTGGAGATCGACGGATATGCGAGAACCTCTCTCCTATACTAGTTGGACATATGGGACGAGGAATAAGGTGTCTCCGGTTTCGTTCACACCTCGAACGGACTTTTAAATGGATGGTATGTCTGACGTTGTATTACTTTATGCTGTATTCGTTAATCACTGCTAAATATATATCTGTTTGGTGGCGAGAATTTATTATCTTGCTTAACACTCTTCTCTGAGACGTACGAGCTTAGAGGTTATATATTGGCAGAAATCAATGGTATGGTATGGATTGACAATGTAGCATGCTAAGATGCAAATGATCAAGGCTTTTTTTGAAAAGCAGAGCCTTGTGGTTGATGATCAAAGCACAACTTTATTTAGCATAGCTTTGTGTAGCGATACTTCGCGAGCCTCACACCCTAGTATGAACCAGAAACGAGAGAAGGATCCAGGGAGAACATGCGTTTCTTTCTAGCTAGGAGTGGTGTCTGGGTTTTACAAGCCCAGATATTTTTACTTATGTGGATGATGGATTGCGAGGCGCCTCGGTTTTGAATCCCCAATGGCTCTATATTTACGCCCCATAGGGCGGGGAGACTTATTATTCAGGAATTTATATATAATCCACCAACGTAAGTTATGGACCGGCTCTGTGGCTCCTAAGGGCTTGACTGAGTACTTGTCCTGAGGCACGGGCTAGAGTGTCTCGAATTCGGTAAGGACTATCTCTTGCCTTGATTTATGATGGAAATCCAACTTCCATTACGACAACATACAGTTTTGATTGTATAACTAATATGGCGACATAGTATATGGTAGTTATGCCATCTATGATTGATACATTATGATTGAAATGTTTTTGAAACTTGTATACACTAATAATAATATCAGATCCGTTTTATCGTATCAAGCATTTTTGACCATTATAAGGTAAAACTCTATCCTCCTGTTTGCTTTGCATTGTGTGATGGGATTTGAGTCTTATAATGGTTTCATTTTTCTAAAAAGCATTGCGTTGTTTAACAATTTACTTTATTTCTTGCACCGGCAATCCAATGGAGTAAACCCGTTCCGCGTTAGCGGCGTGGTTCTATGATTAGCCTTATTATTATTAGACAAGTTAAGTAAGATTTCTCATACCAGTCCCATGACTGACTCGTAATTTTTTTTCACTTTGCAAACTCGGGTGCCCTCTTTTCCACACGGGCAGTCGAGTAGCTTATTTTTGCAGATTTATTAAGCAAGATTCTGGATCGAAGCTTAAAGCTGTGTACAGAGCATGATAGTCTTCTGCTTTGTTAGTATATTGTTTCGCTACATTGTGTTACATTTATTGTAAATTATCTTCCGCTGTATTATTTATTCGATGTACTCTGATATTCTGTACTCTGATGTAACATTATTATAATGTTTATAAAAGTCTTTTGTTATTTTTTCTGATGTGTTGTATGCCCAAAGTTAGTATATTCGGCAATTTCCCATGAGGGGAATTTTCGGGTCATTACAGTTGGTATCAGAGCTTTGGTTAGCTCAAATCTTTGGGGTACAGCTCGTTAGAACAGAACAAAAGACTCATCAGAGGTAGGATTAGAAATATCAAATAAAAGAATACTCATTAGAGATAGGATCGGTAGTATCCTAGAATGAGAAAACTCGTTAGAGATAGGGTTAGTAATGCCCTAGAATGAGTTGAGAGTGACAAGTTCATAATTAACGTATTTGTGATTATATATATAATCCGATCTTAGAAAATATCATTTTTGAATATATAAAAGTTATATATATATTTTAAACATCTAATCAGCTAATTGATTAATGATTGTGTTATGTGATTATTAGTTAACCTAATAAAATTATTAAAACCAATAAAAAAATGAATGAAAGTTGTGTTGGTTCATTAAACAACTTTCAGCTCCGTTCCTTTTTGAGGACGAAAAGATTTTAAGTGAGGGAGATTGTAACAACTCAGAATTTTGGAACCAATTTAAAATTTTTATTTTGGCTGTTTTATTTAATTTTGAATAGTTAAAATGATTTATTTTAAATAATAACGATTAAAAATTTATTTAAATCGAAGTTAGAACGAATATATTTATTTTAATTACAAAAGGAGTTCAAAATAGCGCGGTAGTTTGAAAATTTGAATTCGAACTTTGACTGAATGTACAGGATTCGAAATAAATCGGATTTTAGTGAAACCAAAAATATTTAAATCTGTTTAAAAATTTCTTTCCAACGAATCCGAAAAATTGAAATTTCATAGCGGGAAAAAAAAGTTATGGCCAGTTAAATATTCAGAATAATCACTATGGAACATAAATATATATATATTAATATTAAAAATAGCCATTTTGCAAACAACCTCCGTTTTCGACGAAACCACTTTAGTTGGATCTGGAATGTCATATTATTGTAAGATTTCAGCTTTCATAATTTTTTAAATTAATATGTGAGCGTGGAAAAAGAAAATGT
Source organism: Allium sativum (assembly GCA_030737875.1). Lineage (NCBI taxonomy): Eukaryota > Viridiplantae > Streptophyta > Magnoliopsida > Asparagales > Amaryllidaceae > Allium > Allium sativum. The sequence continues at coordinate 526,475,743 of CM060922.1, read as the reverse complement.
GTTTTGTCAATTTCAATCAAATTTAATCGACTTTAAAATGGTCATTTTTCAAACGGTCTCCAAATTCGACGAAATTAATTTTGTTAGGACCGTATCGTCAAAACATAGCTAGATTTATTTTTTGGGAATTTTTAGAGTTAGTATGTGGCCCTGGTAAATTAAAATGTACGATCAAATTAAATAATTAAATGTTTTATATTTTAAATTAAAGAAAATTGGACTAGAACGATCGAATGGGCCGACGGACCTAGTCCATTGGGTCCGGAATAGGGGTATTTGGCTAGGGGCAACACTTGTTTGGATGAATTTGGAGTATTTAGGAATTAACGGGTTTTTTTTTGTAAAATTAGAGAATTAATTAATATTATATTATAAATATCCATTTTGTTTTCAAACCAAAACCTTAACATTTAAAAACTCAGCCGTCGCCATCATATTCGTGAATAGCCACGGTGGTTCCAAATTCAACCCTTAATTACTTTGAATCCACAACGAATTAGAGGGTGATTCTAAAGGCAAAAATGAAGAGCAAAGTACGATCTTCAATTCCATATGGGTTTGATCATCCTTTATGGTGTGTGCAGCTCGAAACTCGAGCTCAAACGTCAGTCGTTCGATTGAGAATTTCGACTTAACGGGAGGTGCGAACCGGCGCTGGTCAGGGCAGGAGAGAGGCGACACGTAGGGGATTGGAGTGGTGGCAGGCAATCGGTCTCCGACGTTCTCCTGGTGGTGCGGCAAGGGCATGGACGACGTCGAGGAATGGCTGGGGATTAACAGAAAGAAGGAGAAGGGTTTTATCCTTAACAAAAGTAATTTATTAGTTATAAGATTAATTAATTATTTAAATTGTATAAAGTTTAAATGTGTGTAACTTATGCAAACGAAAACCGAATTGGATGATTTTAGTTGCAATGGACTCATCATAGCGAACTCTGCAACATTGAACAGATCAGAACTGAAACAGAGGTCGTTTGATTTTTGATAAAATTAAACATCTATTTAATTTTATTAAAAGTAATCGCTTTATCGATTTCTGAATCTGATCAAGGTGAGAATTCTATTTTATTTCTTCATCTTAAATAAATTAAAATTAATCATGATTGTATCATCACCAATCCGCTGTTAATTTCTATTTGTTATGATACGTGACTTGTTCTGTGATCGATGTGTTATGTAGATCTGTTAATTTGTTGATATTGTGTTACAATAAAATTGTTAAAAAAAACATATAGATCATTTTTATTGTAATAAAATAAGTGAAACAAATAGATATAAATTTTTTTAAAAATAAAATTGTCAAAATAAAAATGAACATTTTTGTTGAAATAAAATAATCAAAATAAAAATGACATTTTTGTAAAGTAGATTTGTGTCAAAGTACAAACTACATTTTTGTCAACAAAACAAAAATGAAAGAAACATTCTTCTCATTTTGTTGAATTAGAATTTTCAATACAAATGAAATATCGATTTTTATCATTTGGTTGAAACAAATTTGTCATTGTTGTCAAAATAAATTTGTTGAAACAAAATTCTCATTTTTATCAAAATCAAACTTGTCAAACAGAAATACCATTTTTATCATTTTGTTGAATTAGAATTTTCAACAAAAATGAAGAGACATTTTTATCATTTTGTTGAATCAAAAATTAAATTAACATATTTGTTAATTAGAATTGTGTTAAACAAAAATCATATTTTTTGTCAAATTAGAATAATGGAATTAAAATGATTATTTTTGTCAAAATATAATTACTGGATCAAAATTTACATTTATTTGAAATGAAAATATGTTAACGATAAAATTTACATTTTTATCGTATATATAGAAAGGATTAAAAATGTTCATTCATTTGAATAATGTCATATGAATTAAAAATGTCATTTTATTAGAAAATGTCATGTTGAAATAAAAATATCATTTTGTTAGGGAATATTATGTTGAAATAAAAATATGTCAATGATAAAATTTTACATTTTTGTAGTGCATGTAGAAATGATTAAAATGATCATTAGTTAGAAGTACAAAAATATGTTAAAGATTAAAACATTATCATTATTATGTTAGCAATATTAGACAATTGGTCGTATGTGAAAATATAATGTGTGCTAGATTAAAACATTATCATAATAATGTTGATATTAATGTGGTAGTTGAAATTGAATTATAAATATTCCTTTATAATTTTAAACAGTGAAAATTTGTTAGATAGAAAATAATTCAAACTGAATTATAATTGGTTAGATTTATTAACCAATGATTTATCTAAATGAATTGTTGTTGTTTGAAAACCCCACACGGGTATTGGAATGATATTTGTTATACACTAGTCCCAATATTTAGTTGTATGTCAATCGATGGATTGACAGCCTGTGATGAGCGTTATTTATTTACCTTAATACTCACACAGTTGTAAATTTCACTCTGGATGTGAATGGATTGTTTAATGATTATTTATCATTATTGTTATATACATGCGATGTATGAAATCCATATAACAGCAATTATATGGTAATTGATTGAGTCGCATTCCGATTCAGAATATCTTTTATATAAAGAATATTTTAAAATAAAGAATATTTTAAAATCAAGAGTATTTTAAAATAAATGTAGTGAAGAATAAAATTATGTTTTTTATGTCCTTTTTTGGATTGACACAAAAATATAAAAATGTGAAGCCGCGTTAAGTATAGAAACGCCATTTTTAACCCGAACGGGTTTACCGATCGATTTTATTTATTTTAAAATAAATATCGAAAAGAAGTGATTTCAAAATCTAATATTTTGAAAATATTAATATTTTAATATGATAAAGATATAAAATATTCAATTTTAATTTTAAATTTAAATGAAGTTGAAATAAATAAAAAATTTATAAAATACGATTTAAATGGAACTCGATGAAATATATATAACATATATATTATATATATTTAATGGCCTGAATAGAACGCGCCGCGCAGCGACCGTTCGCGAATTTCGACCGTTAACTTCAAATTGATTTAACGGGAGATCCGACAGTCGGATTCTCCTAAAACCAGAACCATTGGGTTCGTATCAAAAAGAGCTTTCCAGTAAATATAAGAGTTTTGAAATCTAACAGTTGGATTTGGAATTATGTCAAAATCACTTTTAGAAAAGGTCGCCATGGATGCAGTTCGGTGGCCGTTATTGGAAACCGACTGTACAAGCCTTAATAAAATTATAAAAAAATATGGTGAAATTATGTAAAATCATAATTAATGATTTAAAAAGATTTTGGATGAAAAATTCCATATTTGAAAAGATAAAAATATATTTTTATCGAAATAATCTAATTATTAACTAGAATAAATCTTTAAATTAAGATTTAATGAAACTTTCCAATTAATTAATATTTAATTGGAATTAAACAAAATAAATTGGAGTTTTGGGTTTGTCGTGAATGGTGTCTTCAATAACACTATTCTTAGACCCCATGAGAAAAGAATAATCTTTTAGTTAAGATTATTAGAGTTTTCCAATTATATTTAATAATTGGAATAAAATGAAATGTGAATTGGATTTATTGTGAACTGTGTTTTAACGACATTCGTTATTTAATCCAATTAACAGTGAAAATATAATTTGGAATTTATAAATCTTTTTATTAAGATTTAATGGAAATTTTCCAAAATAAAGTTCTCCAATTTAATATATTAAATTGGAATTGAAGGGAATTTGATTTAATAATAATCGAGATGAGTTTCTGTAAAAGAAGACCGTTATTATATATGGAATTTAAAAGGCTTTGTCTTTATTCCATTTATATTATTAGTGTGATACAGAAATTTATATCGATTATATTTTGATTTGATTTTTGTGAAAATTCCATATTTAATGGAAGATGATTTTGGGTTTATCGTGAACTGTGTTTTAAATGACATTGGTTCTTTAACCCAGTTAAAGAAAAGATTAATTTCTTAAAGTTGAATAATCATAAATTAATGATTTTTGCTATTAAAACCAAATTGGAGTTTTAACGAATCTTTAAAAAGAAGATTAAAGAATAAATTTAAAAGAATTTATCTTTGATACAATTAATGGGAACCTTTCCCTAATAATGTTAATATTTTATTTAAAAGAATATTCTGATTTGGAATGAGGCGTTTGATGTGTTTCTGTAGCACCTAATTATTGATTATAAAATACGTGAGTTATTCGGAAAGACCGGGTTTAACCCATTCTGAATAATTACTACGATGATTGAAAGTCGAAGATGAAGACGGTGGTTGAAGACCGGAGATCTTTACATCATTTGGATGATTACTGATGTCTTGATTGGGAGGCATCCCATGACAAGGTAATAAGTGGTGATCGTCCAGACGTACTTGGAGATCGACGGATATGCGAGAACCTCTTTCCTGTATTGGACATATGGGACGAGGAATATGCTGTCTCCGGTTTCGTTCAGACCCAGAATGGACTTGTAAATGGATGATATGTCTGACGTTGTATTCCTTTATGTTGTATTCGTTGATCTCTGCTAAATATATATCTGTTTGGTGGCGGAGAATTTATTCTCTTTCTTAACACCCTTCTCTGAGATGTACGAGCTTAGAGGTTATATATTGGCAGAAATCAATGGTATGGATTGAAAATGTGGCATGCTAAGACGCAAATTGTGACGGCCCGCCCCGCACCAGCCGACATTTCCAATAAAAGTGCGTTGTGCCAATGCCCGACTAGCACGGGACGGTCTCCAAAGGAAGGAAAAGAAAGAAATTTGAACTAACAAGGAACCTGTAGAATGTCTCAGAGCGCATGGAATAAAATATAATATTAACATACTTGACATAAAATAGGTGAGACAGTGCGTAAGCTGAAAACTAAATCATAATCATCATAGCTGCGGAAATTCAAAATACAACTTATTACAACTCCAACATACTGTCTCTAAAGCAAAGAAAAAGGTGCACTACTAATGCCCAAAGTAGTGACCATCAACAACACAGGGAGAATATATATATCATATGTGGAAGCCTCCCGGTCGTCTCCGGTACAGTTACTCGTGCATACCACCTAACCTGTCTCTAGTCTGCCCGTTTAAGAGCACCCAGAGTAATAAGAAGAGACATAAAACTCTAGGTCAGACAAAAGTCTGGTATGAGCGATAAGCAACAAAACAGAACAATAACAGGTATACATAACCATACCTGAACCTGGACCTGCAATCAAAGAGTTAGCACAACAAGATGTACAATACTCTAAGGTGACACTAACATATGGTGTAAAGATACGGGGGAGGGGTATGCATGTCATAGTGATGTCAAACAATCAAGCATAGCAACCATCCTCACAACTCTCACTCATTGTGTAAATCATACGATATCCACTGCTTTGACCACCCAAATCCTTTGCCATGATCACTCTGCCCCATGGAGTCATGATGGCTCCCCTGCACTGATCCATAGCCACTAATCCCTTGCAATGTCCACTCTACCCCATGACATCATGACGACTTCACTGCACTGGCTCATAGCCATGCTACGATCACCCTGTCCCATGGAGTAATAACTACCCCATCCACTGATCTGTAGCCTAACATCCGTCTTGGTGGTGAATCAAAGTTATGGACGTCAATAACCCCTTTGCACACGTCCCACAACAAAGCCCAGCTCATGAAGTTAACTCGTTGGTTCCCAACTGGATCCTGAGTTCTACTTCCTATTTGGACTAACTTTGCATCTCGGGTTTTTGGTCTCCTACGGATTAGTCTTCATTCGGTTCGTGATCATCATCTAGGCTCGGGTCCCCCATCTGTTCGTGAGCAGCTCTAGTTCGTGACCATCAAGCAATTTGGTTCGTAGCACCCTCTCCAGATCGATTCGGGTCGTGGTGTCCTTCCTCCAGCGGTTTGGGTCGTGGTGTCCTTCCTCCAGCAGTTCGGATCGTGGTCCTTCCTCCAACGGTTCGGGTCGTGGTCCTTCCTCCAGCAGTTCGGGTCGTGGTCCTTTCTCCAACGGTTCAGGTCGTGGTCCTTCCTCCACTCGAGCAAGCGGCTCGTGATACACGTACACGGTTGGGACTCGTGGGGTTGGACTCGTGATTGGGTCGGTTCGGAGGGGCGATCTGATCCGGTTCCTGCACCATTTTCCTGCAACTTTTCCAATGACTGTTTTACGCCATACGACGACGTTTTCGACCATTCTAACTGTTCTAAGCAATCATAAAACATTCCAAACAGTCATAGCAACATGCATAATCAACCATAAACACCAAAACAACAATATAACATTTCAAGATGGATCAAACATACCCAAAACCCATGTTTTCCCCCCTTAATCATGTTTAATAATAACTAATGATAGGATTAGCAAAACTTATCCAAATTAGCCTAAATTTCTAACGGAGGCCTAAAATAATATTTTAGAATTTCTAAATATTTTTTCCAGAATTTAATAACGTATAATTTCACTAATTAACACTAATCACCCCTAATTAACCATAATTAGTGAAAAACAATGCAAATCACTCACCTTAGCTACAAATAAATCTTAGATCTGAACTTTGCTACTATTATAGATCGAATTCCAAAGCTTAGCAGCAGCCCCAACTCTGATTTGCCACTAGACTTCCTTGATTTGGTGTAGATTTAGCTAATACGTTATTAAACGGTGATTTGGGATGAATTTAGAAAGTGGAGGCCATTGTTAGGGTTTTTAAGAGGTAAATGGGGGCTAGAAAACTGAAATAGAATGAAAACCTAACTCATTTCAGACTCCCCATAACCCTAATCCCGAAATGGGTTATGGGCACGTTTGCTAATTACCCCCTAATCAACCAATTTAAGTAGTTTTTCACCTTCTAAACCTTGTTTCAGCCATATCTCCCAAACGTTGAGTCCGTTGGCGAATGTGATCACTCAATGGAAACCTAAACCATCAACCGGATCTAATGGAAGTGGTTTCAGGTCAAAACTCCTAACCAATCAAAAGTTATGGCCGAAACAAGATCAGCTAGGGGTAAAACGATCATTTAAAAATCAACAAAAATCGTGAACATGGGAAATGACCCTGATAGTCGTTCCCTAAAGTTACACGACTATACGACCTCATATGAAAAAAGAAATAAATATTCTATGATCCTTCGCTACGTAGAATGCGGGTCGTTACACTCTCCCCTCCCCCTCCCCCCCCCCCCCTCCCTTAAGAAATTTCGCCCCCGAAATTCCTTAACCAAAAACATACAAAGGATCCCGCATGCCTATTAATCATTTACAACAATCAAACATATAAAACATACAAAACAAACATATCCTAGCATGCAGAAAGACTAAATCGAAATGAAAACCTTACCAGGAAAAGAGTCCTGGATACGTCTCCTTACTACTCTCCTCTGTCTCCCAAGTATAGTCATTCTCATCCCCGCCCCACTGAACCTTAACAAGATTCACCGCATTCCTTCGAAGTTTCTTCGTATTGTGCTCGACAATATGAATCGGCTTGCGATTCCAAACTTCCTCAGGTTCTACTTTGATATCATCCAACTGATCAGTTGAAATAGCCACATCGGGGTCGTGCACGAATTTCCTTAGCTGGGAAACATGAAATACGTTATGAACTCCCGCCATCTTGTCCGGCAACTTAACTTTATATGCTAAATTCCCAACTTGCCCGAGAATTGGGAATGGACCAACAAATCTTGGTGCTAACTTGCCCCTCTTACCAAATCGTATCACGCTCTTTAACGAAGAAATCTTGACAAACACCAAGTCGTCAACGGAGAATTTTAGATCTCTTCTCCTCTTATCAACATAACTCTTTAGCCTATCTTGGGCAGCCTTCATTCGCTGTCGTATAACCTTGATCTTATCTAAGGTTTCTCTTATCACATCCGGTCCAAGTACAAATATCTCACTGGTTTCTAACCAACATAATGGTGAGTTGCACGGTCTTCTGTACAAAGCTTCATATAGGGCCATACCAATACTGGACTGATAACTATTATTATATGCAAACTCCACTAGATGCAAATGGTCGTCCCATGATCCACCAAAATCTAATATGCAAGCTCTCAAGAGATCTTCTAATACTAGATTCACCCTCTTTGTCTAACCGTCGGTTTGAGGATGGTACGCGGTACTGAGATGTACTTCTGATCCTAAAGCCTCTTGTAAGCTCTTCCAAAATCCACTAGTAAATAACGGATCTCGGTCACTCACAATGCCTTTGGGTACTCCATGAAATATCACTACCCACTTCATATATAGTTCTGCTAACTTAGCTGATGTTCTATTCGACTTGACGGGTATAAATCTTGCACTCTTGGTCAATCGGTCCACAATCACCCAAATGCTATCGTGGCCCGATCTAGTCCTTGGTAACCCATCAATGAAATCCATTGAGACTTGTTCCCATTTCCATTCGGGATCTTCCAATGGTTGCAACAAACCACTAGGCTTCTTTTGCTCGGCTTTAACTAGCTGGCAATCCATGCATTTGGATATAAACCTTTCAACGTCTCTCTTCATCCCTTCCCAGTAGTAGGTCTGCTTCAGGTCTCGATACATTTTGTTACCACCAGGATGTATAGTCAATTTTGAGTGATGACATTCTCTAAGCACTTCATCTCTCAATCCATTAACATTGGGCACAACTAGTCTTCCATTCTTTCTGAGCTATCCATCTCGATTAATCCTATACGTGTTCATCTCCTCATCGATACCATATCTAACTTGGAGATGATTTCCAATAGGTTAGGATCGTCCCTCTGACTAGAACCAATCCGCTCAATTAATGTGGGTCTGATCATCAAACTTGCTAACATTTCCAGATCCAATTCGCACTTTGGTCTGAAATCATACCCAGCGATATACTCCAGTTACTTCCAATCCAAAAACATAGCCCCTAAACTGGCATGTCTTCTACTTAATGCATCAGCTACCGCATTGCCTTTCCAGATGTATATGCGATATCGAAATAATAGGCCAAGAATTCTAACCATCTTTGCTGTCGTAGATTTAGATCCTTCTGAGAGAAGAGATACTTTAATGATTTATGATCGGTAAACAACTCGAATCTTTCTCCCAAGAGATAATGTCTCCACATCTTCAATGCGAACACGATCGCTGCCAATTCCAAATCATGGGTAGGATATCCTTTCGTATGTGGTTTTAGTTGCCGGCTAGCGTAAAGCTACTACCCTACCTCCTTGCATCAACACAACACCTAGTACAATACCACAGGCATCCGTGTATACTGTCATCTCCTCATTCCCTTTAGGAATGACTAACACTGGTGCACACGTCAACTTTTCCTTTAGGCTCTTAAATGCATTTTCACGCCTTTCGTCCCAAACGAAAGTTTGATTCTTCTTAGTCAACTGAGTTAATGGTGCCGCTATCTTGGAGAAGTCTTGGATAAACTTACGATAATATCCAGAAATCCCAAGAAACTTCCTACGTCTATTGCATTCTTGGGCATAAACCAATCCTGTATCGTAGCCACCTTCGCAGGGTCCACGGCAATACCATTTTCAGAAACAGCATGGCCCAAGAATCTCACTTCCCTCCTCCAGAAGTGACACTTAGAAAATTTCTCTTTCAGTTGGTGTTTTCTCAACACCTCCATCACTATCCTCAAATGTTCCTTGTGTTCTTCCTCTGTTCTCGAGTAAACCAAGATATCGTCTACGAACACAAGAAAAAACTTATTCATTTGATCCCTGAATACCCTATTCATAAGATCCACAAAATATGTTGGTACATTGGTAAACCCGAATGGCATGACCAACCACTAATAGAATCCAGTCGGCGTCCGAAAGGCCGTTTTAGGAATACTCTCAGCTTCCACCCTGAGCTGATGAAAACCTATCGCAAGATATAAGTGGGAGAACACTCTCGCGCCACTCAACTGATCAAACAAATCATTTATCCGTGGTAGAGGATACTTATTCTTCCTTATCACCTTATTCAACTAGCGGTATTCCACACACAATCGAAGGGAACCATCTGCCTTGGTAGCAAACACAACTGGTGCTCCCCACTCGGAGACACTTCTTCTGATAAATCCCTTCTTCAAAAGATCGTTTACTTGCACCCCGAGCTCTCTCTACTCCCTTGGCGCCATACAACGAAGTGGCATCATTATAGGTCTGGAATCTTTCACTAAATCAATACGAAACTCAATCTCTCGGTGTGGTGGAATTCCGGTCACTTCCTCGAAGACGTCCAGATACTGGCCAGCCACGGGCACATCTGACAACTCATCATGCGGGATGTCGAGGGAATTTAGAAAACTAGCCATTACCCCGTCAGTAGGTAGACCACCAAACACTATCCTCCGCCCATTGTTCGCTCTAACTGTCACCAAAAAGCTCTCACAGTTTACCACCACTCCCGTACCTTTGGAGCCAATCGACTCCCAAAATAATGCCAAACACAGTAAAGCCTAAAACAAAGCAATCACAAACAAACATACATTGATGACTCGATAAGACCAAATTTCGACAAATCATACTAAGGCTAGTCAAACCACCAATCGGGTTCGTTACTACTAAAGGTCTATCGACTATCTCGGGTTCCAATCCAAACCTATCTACCAGGTCACTAGATATGAAGGAATGGGAAGCCCCAATATCAAACAGTGCTCGAACAGGAACATCATAAACAGAAAGCATACCTTGAATGACGACATTCTTTCCTTTCTCTGCCGTAGCTGGGGCATTCGACGAAGAAGGAACATAATTAAGAGCATACGCTTTCATAATCTGCTTCTCTTTAGGGGGTTGCGGACATTTATCCTTGTGATGTCTCAGTTGGCCGCTGTTGAAGCACTTCCTGTCCGCTAGCTTTGCTTGACATTCTTTAGCATAATGGCCCTTCTTGCCACAGCTAAAGCACTCAATATCTTTCTTACTCTTTTTCTGACCATCCTTGGTCTGGCTTTGCTTCCTTTTATTCTAAGAATTACTCTTGCCTTCACCGCTTGCTTGTGGCTTTGGGCCCTCTGCAGATGCAACAGTAATTTCAGCCTTGGTCTTAGGATAAAGGCTCTCTGATCTCAATGCTTTCCCAATAATTGATTCAAAAGTCTCAACATTATGGTTTATAAGCCTTTCCCCCAAGTACTGATCTAAGCCTGTTATGAGCTTCTCATTCTTCTTTTCGGGTGTGTCAATGAGGGATAATCCATACTTCGATAAAGTATCGAACTCAGCAATATATTCCGAGACTGCCTTACCATTCTACTTCAGCTCCAGAAATTTCCTAAACAACTCTAATTTCTGAGCAGCTGGGATAAAATTGTCACTGAAGCGAGCTTTAAACTGATCCCAAGTAACTTGATCCTCAGGAGTATCTACCTTAATAGCGTTCCACCAATTCATTGCCCGTCCTTGCAGCTGACGGGATGCTAGCCTTTTCTTCATCGCATCCTCGATACCCCAGTCTTCGAAGATACGCTCACAGCTATCCAACCAATCCTGAACTTCTGTAGCCGATTCCGTTCCATGGAACGGCTTCCCACCAAGACTAGTGTAGTCTTTACAGAGCTTGGCGAAATCATCCTTAGGCGCCTGCACCGCTATGCCACCACCATTTGCAGCATTAGGAGCTATCCTATGGACATCCCTAAGCATCTCCCTAATAAAATCACAGAACATCGTCCTCATATCAGGAGCATTCCCATTATTAGCTCCTCTACCAGTACCCCTCGTATGTCGGCTCATCGTTCAATCTGTAAGGAGAAAACGATTAACCATCCCTTCAGTGGTGCCAGTGCAGTGCGACTTCACCCTTAAATATACTAGTATATATATATATAACTCTTGAAAACCAAAATATCACAAATACGCGCTCTCATATACGTATACTATCTCTCTCTAATGTCTATCCCTAGGTTAACTACGCAACCTAGAGCTATGATACTAAGTGTGACGGCCCGCCCCGCACCAGCCGACATTTCCAATAAAAGTGCGTTGTGCCAATGCCCGACTAGCATGGGACGGTTGCCAAAGGAAGGAAAAGAAAGAAATTTGAACTAACAAGGAACCTGTAGAATGTCTCACAGCACATTGAATAAAATATAATAATAACATACTTGACATAAAACAAGCGAGACAGTTCGTAAGCTGAAAACTAAACCATAATCATCATAGCAGCGGAAATTCAAAATACAGCTTATTACAACTCCAACATACTATCTCTAAAGCAAAGAAAAAGGTGCACTACTAATGCCCAAAGTAGTGACCAGCAACAACACATGGTGAATATATATATATATATCATACGTGGAAGCCTCCTGGTCGTCTCTGGTATAGCTACTCGTGCATACAACCTAACCTGTCTCTAGTCTGCCCCTTTTAGGGCACCCAAAGTAATAAGAAGAGACATAAAACTCTGGGTTAGACAAAAGTATGGTATGAACGATAAGCAGCAAAACAGAACAATGACAGGTATACATAACCATACCTGAACCTGCAATCAAAGAGTTAGCACAACAAGATGTACAATACTCTAAGGTGACACTAACATATGGTGTAAAAATACAGGGGAGGGGTATGCATGTCATAGTGATGTCAAATAATCAAGCGTAGCAACCATCCTCACATCTCTCACTCGGTGCGTAAAGCATACGATATCCACTACTTTGACCACCCAAATCCTTTGCTATGTCCACTCTGCCCCATGTAGTCATGATGACTTCACTGCACGGGCTCATAGCCATGCTATGATCACTCTGCCCCATGGAGTAATAACTACCCCACTGCACTGATCTGTAGCCTAACATCCGTCTTGGTGGTGAATCAAAGTTATGGGCGTCGATAACCCCTTTGCACACGTCTCGCAGCAAAGCCCAACTCATGAAGTTAACTCGTTGGTTCTCAACTGGATCATGAGTTTTACTTCCTATTTGGGCAATCTTTTCATCTTGGGTTTTTGGTCTCCTCCGGATCAGTCTCCATTCGGTTCGTGATCATCATCTAGGCTCGGGTCCTCCATAAGTTCGTGTGCAGCTCTGGTTCGTGACCATCAAGCGGTCTGGTTCATAGCACCCTCTCCAGATCGGTTCGGGTCGTGGTGTCCTTCCTCCAGCGGTTCAGATCGTGGTCCTTCCTCCAGCGGTTCGGGTCGTGGTCCTTCCTCCAGCGGTTCGGGTCGTGGTCCTTCCTCCAGCGGTTCGGGTCGTGGTCCTTCCTCCAGCGGTTCGGGTCGTGGTCCTTCCTCCAGCAGTTCGGGTCGTGGTCCCTCCTCCAGCGGTTCGGGTCGTGGTCCTTCCTCCACTCGAGCAAGCAGCTCGTGATACATGTACATGGTTGGGACTCGTGGGGTTGGACTCGTGATCGGGTCAGTTCGGAGGGGCGATCTGATCCGGTTCCTGCACCATTTTCCTGCAACTTTTCCAGCGACTGTTTTACGCCATACGACAACGTTTTCGACCATTCTAACTGTTCTAAGCAATTGTAAAACATTCCAAACAGTCATAGCAACATGTATAATCAACCATAAACACCAAAACAACAATATAACATTTCAAAATGGATCAAACATACCCAAAACCCATGTTTTTCCCCCTTAATCATGTTTAACAATAACTAATGATAGGATTAGCAAAACTTATCCAAATTAGCCCAAATTTCTAACAGAGGCCTAAAATAATATTTTAGAATTTCTAAATATTTTTTCCAGAATTTAATAATGTATAAATTCACCAATTAACCCTAATCACCCCTAATTAACCATAATTAGTGAAAAACAATGCAAATCACTCATCTTAGCCACAAATAAATCTTAGATCTAAACTTTGCTACTGTTATATATCGAATTCCAATGCTTAGCAGCAGCCCTAACTCTGATTTGCCACCAGACTTCCTTGATTTGGTGTAGATTAAGCTAATGCGCAATTAAACGGTAAATTGTGATGAATTTAGAAAGTGGAGGCCATTGTTAAGGTTCCTAAGAGGTAAACGGAGGCTAGAAATCTGAAATAGAATGAAAATCTAACTCATTTCAGCCTCCCCATACACCTAATCCCGAAATGGGTTATGGGCCCGTTTGCTAATTACCCTAATCAGCCCACATAAGCAGTTTTTCACCTTCTAAACCTTGTTTTAGCCATATATCCCAAATGGTGAGTCCGTTTGGCTAATGTGACCACTCTACGAAAAGGTAAACCATCATTCGGATCTAATGGAAGTGGTTTTAGGTCAAAACTCCTTACCAATCAAAAGTTATGGCCAATACAAAATCAGCTAGGGGTAAAATGGTCATTCAGAAATCGACAAAAATCGTGAACATGGGAAATGACCCTGATAGTCGTTCCCCAAAGTTACACGACTATACAACCTCACATGAAAAAAGAAATAAATATTCTACGATCCTTCGATACGTAGAATGCAGATCGTTACACAAATGATCAAGGCTTTTGTTGAAAAGTAGAGCATTGTGGTTGAAGATCAAAGCACAGCTCTATTTAGCATAGCTTTGTGTAGCGATACTTCGCAAGCCTCCCACCCCGGTATGAACCAGAAACGGGAGAAGGATCCAAGGAGAACATGCGTTTCTTTCCAGCTAGGAGTGGTGTCTGGGTTTTACAAGCCCAGATATTTTTACTTATGTGGATGATGGATTGCGAGGCGCCTCGGTTTTGAGTCCCTAGTGGCTCTATATTTACGCCCCATAGGACGGGGAGACGTATTGTTCAGGAATTTATATATAATCCACCAACGTAAGGTAGGGACCGTCCCTGTGGCTCCTAAGGGTTTGATTGAGTACTTGTCCTGAGGCACGGGTTAGAGTGTCTCGAATCCGGTAAGGACTATCTCTTGCCTTGGTTCATGATGGAAATCTAATTTCCAGTACGACACTATATGGTTTTGATTGTATAACTAGTAGGCGACATAGTATATGGTACCTATGCCATTTATGATTGATACATTATGATTGAAATGTTTTTAAAACTTATATACACTAATAATAATATCAAAATCATTTTATCATATCAAGCATTTTTGACCATTATAAGGTAAAACTCTATCCTCCGGTTTGCGTTGCATTGTGTGATGGGACTTGAGTCTTATAATGGTTTCATTTTTCTAAAAGCAATGCGTTGTTTAACGATTTACTTTATTTCTTGCACTGGCAATCCAATCGAGTAAACTCGTTCCGCGTTAGCGGCGTGGTCCTGTGATTAGACTTATTATTATTAGACAAGTTAAGTAAGATTTCTCATACCAGTCCCATGACTGACTCGTAGTTTGTTTCACTTTGCAAACTCAGGTGCCCTCTTTTCCACACGGGAAGTCGAGTAGCTTATTTTGCAGATTTATTAAGCCGAATTCTGGATCAAAGCTTAAAGCTATGTCCAGAGCATGATAGTCTTCCGCTTTGTTAGTTTATTGTTCCACTGCATTGTATTACATTTATTGTAAATTATCTTCCGTTGTATTATTTATTCGATGTACTCTAATATTCAGTACTCTTATGTAACATTATTATAATGTTTATAAAAGTCTTCTATTATTTGTTCTGATGTGTTGTATGCCCAAAGTTAGTGTATCCGGCGATTTCCCATGAGGGGAATTTTCGGGTTATTACATGTACTTGCTGCTTTTTTGAAACTATAATGTCTAGTCTTGGAGCAGACGACTTTATCCTTTTGGCCGAGCTAGATGTGTTCTTGTTACTATTTTTTACTCCATGTCAGATTGATGGGTCTCTCGGATGCAAGTTGTTGTGTACCCTCCTTTGTCATCTCTTGCTTACTCTGAGCATTTATGAATCTTGGTGTAGCTGGATGTTGTACTTTGTACTTGTCGTGCCGCACTATATTATTTTATTGTGAGCAATGTAATACTCTATGTAAGCCATCTACTTTTGTAGAATGCTATGTATCCATGTCATATTCACTCCTTGTGTGGAGTTTATATAGCCTTGGAAAAGTGTCTAGCTTCTGTTCTATAATCTAGCTACGATGATGGTAGACGATTTAGAAACTGATGTAGTATACTGGCAATCTGCCAATCTCCTATAATACATGCAATTAATTATTTGTTATAATAATAAGTGTATGCGGTCACTTTACAAACCAATCAGCTTTACCAAATTTGTTTCTTAAAATAAACCAATGGTGTATGTATATAATTTTCTACCTACGCCAAGTAATACCGATATATAAATTTCATTTCAATTCATTTAATATTCAATTTATGGGTATTTATCATTTTATCTAGCATCCCAATAAAATTTGTTCTAAATTCTACAATCTATGCAATGATTCAGGTATGTTTCATTTCCACCCATGAAAAATTTGCAGGTCTACAGTGAACTTGCGGTATAGGAACAAATAATATAACATTTTAAATGAAACATTCATATTAGAATAAATCATCATAGATAATTTCATGCCATATATGTCATAAGTGTGTGTGTCACATATGCACAAACAAATAATTGGGTTTTCTAGAGCAATCTTAACATTTCATATGTTGTTGCAAATGATATCAATTTGCGGAATTAAAATGTTAATCGTGAGTGAGAATTCTCACCTTGTGTGGCAAAAATAAAAATAGAAATAGGTTGAAACAAAAACAGAAACTGATGCAACATGATCGAACTATCGAATTGAATCACTGACTTGAGTCTGCCATAGCTCAAATCACAATTTCCAAATCAACACTTTCTATTATTTGTAATATATATAAATATTCACGTGATGCAAAATATATACATTTGTATAAAATACTCCAAACAAAAATATATTTTCCAACTAGCTACTCTAAGGATTGGATATCCAACCTCACACTCATCATCTACATGCCTTACAACTCCAACTACACATTCTTTTGGTTTCAAATTCAACACACACACATACATTCAAACTCCTACAACAAATTCACCCACACAAACAAACAACTCAGCACTGCGGGCAAGGGAAAGGCAAGGAGGCCGGATTTAGTTTTTTACCAAAATTTATAAAAACTAAAAAAAAGGCCATTTTAGTTTAATTTTTAAGACTAATTAATCTCAGAATTTGAAATAGTCATAAACATAAAAGTTGTTGCAAAATATTTTTTCTTCAATTTTTTAAAAAAGGAAAACTGGATTTGGAATTTTTTTGAAGAAGATACGACAAAAACAACGATAGACAATTTTCGGTTAGAAATCTGGACTCGAAAATGCGTCTGAAAGATTAACTGTTTTGACCTGAAAAATATGAAATCTAAAAAGGAGTTCAACACCAAAATTGTTGCTATTTCAAGTTTACACAAGTGAAATAAAAGTAAAAGTGAATTCAGGTTTCCTAATAGCAATTTACAGCTTCCACAACACAGGTAAAAATCTGGAGAAAAAAAAAAAAGGGTTTAGGGTTTGGGTTTTCAGGTGGGATTCTCTTGGTGGAGGTAGAGGAAGGTCGGCCAGGTGTGATGGTAGTGAATGGTTAGAGGTGGCGTCATTGGATGGATATACGAGATTTTGTGAAGGTGGAGGATGGGTTTGTTTTGCTGTGAATTCAAAATTGAAGAAAGAAGAAGTATTTGAGATTTCATATGATTGATTTGCCTTGGAACTTTAGATTTTATTTAGGAAATAGGATTAAAAATTTTAGATCAGAATTTAAAGAGGAAACCACGAAGAAGATAGGGAAGAGGAAGGGGAATGAGGAGTTCCTGAAGAATGATGGAGGTAGGGAAAGATATGCACTATTTCTTTCAATCCTAGAAGCAGTTATCGAAATTTAATTGATAATTTAATACGGGCCTTAAAGATTTAATAACCCATTCAAATTCAAACCAACTAAATGTCAAGATAGATATGGATTAATTAGAGATAATTTATACACATAACAACATCGTCCATTCTTGCGTGTTTTTACGTTACAAACGCGAATTATAGAAAAACAAAATTGAATTTCAACAAACAGAAAAATGTTAGATGCTCAAAATTCAATATAGATTCATAACAAAAGATGATTTCAAATTTTGGCAAATTTTAAATTTTGACAAAAATTCGAACACAATCAAATTTGAAATAAATTAACTTTTCGGAGAATTATATAATTTAGTAGATTTGAAACATCAATATACTCATTAATTCAATTTTATTATTTAAATTCAATTTTCTATAAATCTACTTAAATTTAAATACACAAGTTGAGTCATTTAAACAATTGCATTCAAATTTGATAATAGCTTAATTTCACTGTTCAAACGATACTTGCTTCTGTTCATTTACAAAACCAAATACATTTGTTTTATTTATTTCTGAGTAATTTGATGTTTTAAATATTAAAATTTTAAATTCAAATCAAATTATTAGTTATAAACCTATTAAAAGTTCAGGTCGCTATAACAATAATATTAAATTTGACAATTGTTTGATTTAACTATTCAAATGATACTTACTTTTGTTTACTTACAAAATAAAACCATTTATTTTTTTAGTTTAGAATAATATAAAATATTAAATATTAAAATTTTCAATTCAAGTCAAATTATAATTTATAAACCTATTAAAAATTTAGGTCGTTACAAAAAATTACTGATAGAGATTGTGCCACAGATTACTAGCATTAAAGAGAGAGACTACAAGGTTGGAACTCTCAATTGCTAACATTTGATGGGATAAATGAATTGGTTCATATAGTTATTTAGGAAAAAGTTAACTTTTGGATTCAAACATTTAAGATTCTAGATGATTCCATACAAAAAATTAAAAGTTTGTTTGTTGACTCTATATGGAAAAGGGGATTATGTTAACCGGTTTTTTGGACCGATTCCCAAGAGTATATTAAAGATCACCTGACTCGGCCCATCGCTTGGAACAATAACCCAGAAACATCTCTGAGACATCTAGAGCCCAAGTCTAGATAGAACAATGCAGAAGTATTCAATCCAACTCGCCCAATCTACTCGACAATGAGCCAATGTTCCAGGATCAGCCTCTGGGCTCGCCATCAACTCACCACCGGCATCGCAGTTCCTCGAACCCAAGACCAGCTCGAGTGTAGTATCCCCTATGGGATACAAATTTGTATCCCTGAGGGGATAAAAATTTGTATCACATAATGTGTCAAGGGATGCGAATTTGCATCCCCTCGAAGGATGCAGATCCGCAGCCAACACAGTCCAGGGGAAACGAATTCGTATCCCCTCGCGGGATGCAAACTCGTATCCCGCCTCTGCATACCGAGTACAAATTGCATCCCCTCGTGGGATGCGAATTTGTACCCCTTAGCATCACCCGGATGCGATTTTGCATCCCAGCATGGGATGCGAATTAGTACCCATCCGCGGGATACGAATTTGCATCCTACCCCTGGGATGCGAAATTCGTATCCTATATGCAATGATATGAAAATTGCATGCTGCTCTCTCCAACTCACCTACTCCACTTCCAGTCCACTCCTATTAATAACCTCTAATTTTGAACGTGAAAGGGGTTGGTTCTAGCTTACCTCTAAGCTCCAGTGGCTACTTATGAAGAAAATAACCTTCCCAATGCTTCCCTAACATCTTCTATCATCTTAGGAAGAACAAGAAGAAGAAGAAGCAAATTCTTGGACACATGAACATGTTATTGGACATTTGACTACATTATTGGGCATAGAACCATTTTGGGCTGATTTGGCATTCGGGAAGAAGATAAAGAAATAATCTTTTGACCTCCTTGCCACCATGGTCATGCTTGCAACATGAAAGCTCCATAGCGACATCATCCATACTCAACTAAGCTAGGGATTCTCGAACACTCGAAGTTTCCTCCTTCCGCTTCCAAACATTCGGATCACGAAGAACGGATATCCTCCTCCACCAAGCATAGCACTCAAAATTCACTAAATTATGTGTTGGAAATCATCAAAACTCATGTATACACGGAATTTTTCTGATCTAATGTTGTAACTTGTACCAAGAGCGTAATAATAGAGGAAAACCATTCAAAGTGGACGTAGGCTCAGACAAGCCGAGCCATTATATACCTTATGTGATCGTTTACTTGCACTTTTGCCTTATACATTTCATCATTACATACTTGCTTTCCACCGCTGGATGTTTATTTTCATTTATATGGAAATCACAATCATTTTTTGGCGGCAAAACTTGGCATGCCACGAAGAGAAACAAATAAGCACGCACCTATGGTTGACTTTCTATCACTTTCACTGAGGAATCAAAACCGTTCGTTTCCTTACACTCAAGAACCAAGACTTGGAACTCTACTTAAGTTTCTAAGACTTACCGATCAAGCCTATCGATGGTGGTGAACAAAGAAAAAAACATCATGGTCATACCTTCCACTATCGATCCTGATTCGGAATTTCCTTCTCAGCTTCGACTCACTGAATCTCCGACCAACACGACTACTTGTCGATCAAGCTAGTTGACTACTTGTATGCATCCAACCTCGATGCAGTTGTCGCTCGAGCTCAACTCGATGAAACCTTGAGAAAGTTGGGTGAGACTCAAAGAAGCCTTATCGATCAAATCCACCAGAACATTGGATTAACACAAAGGCTTCAATGATATGCTCAACAAGATATCCTCGGCCTTCAAGCCTAGTTAGGCATACAACCTCCATTGAATTATGTCTCATCGAGTTCCGCCCTGCTCCTTTTCACAGTATTTCCCATTTCAATCACTCTTAACTTGGGCCTAACCCCAGCTAATGGGTTAATGCTCAACCCATTATCATGAAAGCTCGAATTACCTCCTTAAAACTTGCTGCATACCTGGGCTACATGCAACAAACCAGGCCCAAGATCCCACCCGCCGCCCTTAGCAGAGTCAAACAGCCAAGGCCGAGGATTCTTTAGACCAAGATGACGTTCATCCTAGGAGACGTCTATAACACCACGTAATTTTAAAAATATTAAAAGAGGATCCTTTCTTCATTTCTCCTATTTTCTTCATTGGAAATCATGGAGGCCAAATGCTGCCGGTGTCTTAACTGAGACGGATCCTTTCTTCAACAACGATCAACTAAAGCTAATCAATTAGAGATTCAAGCGTAGATCTACAACCCAACAAGCTTCTTTTCTAGTTCTATCTACTTAGCCAAACACTGTGAGTTCTAGGTTACTTTTAGATTTAAATGATTAAAAGTAAAACGTGATAATACAGTGATTTGGATCAGTCTTGAATCATAAATCTATTTTATCCTTGGATCTAAAACTTTATTATGCTAGATCTATTTTTATAGATCTAATTCACTTGTGGTTAGTTTATCATGTCACCTTTGTATATCTAAACCGTTATCTAAGTTTGTGGTTAATTTGGGATTATCACTATCTGGGCAATTAAACCTTTGTTTAGATCTAGATCATAATGTTTTGTTTAATTGAGATTTGTCATTATTGGACATGTGAATTCTTATTTGGATCTGTTCATCCTAAGTATGTTAGATCTAGTTTTATCATTACTCTTTTCAGTAAATCTGTTTCATGTCCACCTTATTATTATGCCAATTACATGTCTATTCCAGTGTATATATGTTATGTCACTTTTGTTAGAATGATCACTATTGTCATTTTTCCCATCACCTTTGTTTTTTTTTTCCTTTATGGCTAGGCTACTTTCTGGCCTAGATGCCGCCAAATATATATACGAATGCGTTAGTGAGGGCATGAGGGAATATATTAGAATTGGCATAACTTGGTTAATGGATATGAATATGGACATATGATTCACTTTGTACAAAAATAGGGAAAAAGGGGCATGGAACCTATAACCTATAAAGACAGGTGAGAATTTGGATAATAATGAAATGTCTAAGATTACAATTAGAAATTGTAATTGCACTTATGACACGAGGTTTGGTTGCATTAGTGGTGGAAGTCTGCCCTGACCTGACCGGCATATCCAGCAACCACTAATGTTGAACCTAATCTGAGAGGTCTAAGTGCACAAATACGAATCGGGCTAGGATACGAGGTTAGGCCCAACATGTGGAAGAAGTCTGCCCGGACCCGACCGGCATATCCAGCATCCACAAGTTGTAGGCCTAATGTAAGAGGTCTAGCCCATTATAACTATAAAAGAAAATATGGTAATAAATTGAAATACATAACCTAGTGGAATCCATAGGGATTGTGTGAACATGAACATGAACAAGGGGTTAAGTAAACTTGAACAATGGAAGGGTTAAGTTAAGTATATCTGAGATGGGTGGGTAATATCTAAAAATAAGCCCACGAAACTTAACTAATTGGGGGGTTTTGTAATTAAAGGCACCTAGTGGTATACATAACCGGTGGAAATAATAAAGTTGTGAAATCAAAGACACCTTCTAAGGTAAGCATAACTTGTAGAAATGATAGGGTTATGTAATTAAAGATACCTGGTGGTATACATAGCCAATGAAAACCTAGTAGGGGATACAAGACAAAGGGGAGAGCTTGTATTAGATTGTGTGGGACCCGTTTCACCCAGTAACCCGGAGTAGGTATCGAACATGTACTCCGAACTAGGTCGGAGACGGGGCATGCTTACTGGACTGATAGTAAGAGATCGAAACGTGGAGGACGGTGTGGGCGGCGCAAGCCGACCAGGCCATGTGCGTGCATGATCCGGGCAGAGGGGGATAAGACGACCGTGACACCTGTAGATATGGGGTTGTGCTTATCAGCGAGTGGTTGCCACTTTAGGACGTGATACATCCTAAGGTGGGGCCGGCACAGAGTATCTACGCGGATTAGGGGGCCGATCGATTATGGTAGTAGTTAGGATACACTTGGACGTATGCCTAAGTCTACCGGCTTAAAGTGGAAGGGATCATCTAATTCTGGATATACTAGCAATAGTGCAGAGTAATCATTAGAAGCGTATACACCCTATCCTGTTTATCTTGTCATACCTGCCTTTTATGTGGTTATCTCTCTCTTATCCACTTTATATGCCTGTCATGCTACTTTTATTTATTTACTTGCTAAAAGTAACTGAACTCGCCAAACTTTATGTTTGACCCTTTTTGTTTCCTCTTCTTTCTACAGTTCCCCCCAGGTTCTCAGGGCGCGAACACCTAGGCTTGACAGTGATTCTGCTTACTTTTGCTGGAGCTGCTGAGATGTATGGCTCAAACTCCTATCCTTGTTGCTATGGCTATATTTTGTTTTTAGGGAATTTTATTTCTTTTATGTACTCTGATATTTTTGAAGTACAAGATAGTAGCTTTTTTGTTGTAATGGGCTTTACTATTTCAGACATGTGATGTTTTTGGACCACGGTATCTTATGATAAATAAATTTTTTATTCCGCTGTTATTTTATATGTCTATCTTGTAATATTTATTTTCTGTTTACTATAACACTTCACGAAACTTAATGCATTCCCTTTGTGAGTGACATTAACGGATGTGGGGTGTCACACTTGGTATCAGAGCTGAAGGTTACCAGATTAGATAAAAGTTTTTTAAAGCTATTTCCCAAAAACGTTTTAAAAGAAAGCATTTTCAAAAAGAAAAGTCTTTTTTGAAAAACATTTCCCAAAGAGCCATAAGTAATACATTTTGATCCCTTGTCTGAATCTCTTTCCTTTTTTTCCATCATGTCTGGGGAACCCAATATTCCAGAGGGCGTTACGATACCAGGATGGTTCCATAGGTATTTGGAGGCCACGGCGCCTGCCGAAGGCTAAGGAAACATTCCTCCCCCAGCTGCACACATTGCTCCTCCTTATCTTCCGCATGCAGACAACTTCTCAAAGATCTGCAAAGATTTCTGTGCTATGGGAGGGAAGCCATTCCATGGAATCAAGATGTTTGTGGAGGCAAGGAACTGGCTCAAGGAGACGAGGACTTGTTTGTAATCTTTGAAGTAGAGGGTCGAAGAAAGATTCAGTTAGCTACTTGGCTATTAAAGGATGAAGCATCATTTTGGTGGGAGGTAACCCAAGTGGGCCGTCCGGTGGAAACTCGGGATGACTTTAGACATAGGTTTGAGATGGAATTCCTTTCCCAAGGAAGAGCATGCAGATGGAGAGATTATTTTCACTCAAACAAGAGAACTTGAAGGTTAAAGAGTATGTGAACAAATTTAACCAGTTGGCAAGGTTTGGACTGGAACTGGTAGACGCGCCGCATAAGAAGGCTTTACGGTTTGTTAAAGGGCTAAACGAACCCCTTCATGGGTTAGCCATGTCCCATATCCCAATGGGAGCCACCTTTGAAAGACATGTTGATATGGCCTTGATGTATGAGGTAGAGAAAGGAGAAAAGAAGGAAGTAAAGGTGGAGGAAACAACACAAAATAAGAAGGTGTGGCCCAAGAAGGGGCAACAACAACAGAAGAAAGGTGGAAAGAATGACAAGGCTAAGGATAAGAGGAAGTGTCGCCATTATGGCAAAAAGGGTCACTTGATCAAAGACTGTAAAAGAAGGAAGAACACCTGCTTCAATTATGGAGAAGTCAGACACTTTGCTAGGGAGTCCCCAAAGAAATTAGGATCACAGGGACAAGGTTAAAGGGCAGGAACTTCTGGAGGGTAGGTGCATGCTCTCGCGACCAGTGCTCCTGATAGAGGTAAAAAAAAAATCTGTGGAAGGTTTAATTTCTCTTTCAAACCATCCTATTATAACACTTTTTGATTCTGGCACTTCACATTCATTTATGTCTAGTTCTGTGTTTGAATCTCTGCACTTAATTACTAGTATGGTAGTGGATCCCGCAGTTGTCTCAAACCTCGTTGGTGGTTCGGCTCATTTATCTATGATTTGTCAGGGTTTGAAATTATCCGTGTTAGGTGTCGAATTTGAGTGCGATGCATATGTGCTCAAGTTTATGTGCAATGGGTTGATTCTTGGAATGGATTGGCTTACCATGTATGGTGCCATTCTGGATTGTGAGAAGAGGGTTGTTAGGCTCCTAACTTGTCATGGGAGGACCCTCGAGATTTCTTGTGACCTACAAGGATCGGTTCTGCTTAATTTCCCAGAGTCTCTTGATGCATCTATCCGTGATCTGCAATCTATTCCAGTACCGAGATTATTCAGATGTTTTTTAGGAGGTTCGGGGTTTACCTCCGAGGCGCAAGATCGATTTTCGCATATATCTGGTGGACAATGCAAAGCCAGTTGCATTACCAGTGCACCATATGGCTCCAAGGGAAAGGAGGGGGCCGAGTAAACAAGCAGCGGAGCTAGTTGAGAAAGGATTTATCGGACGAAGCATATCTGAATGGAGTGCTCCAGTTGTACTCGCAACTAAGGCGGATGGATTGCTTCGTTTGTGCGTGGACTATGGAGAATTAAACAAATTTACGAAGAAGAATAGGCACCCACTTCCGAGAATAGACGACTTGTTTGACCAGTTTTTCGGTGCCTCGGTGTTCTCTCAGTTAGACTTGCCACAAGGTTTCATCAGTTGAGGGTGGTTGAGGACAGTATAGACAAGACTGCTTTTAGGACTCCAAATGGTTTCTTTGAATGGCTAGTTATGCCTTTTGGGCTGATGAATGCACCCGCCTATTCTGTCGATCTGATGAGTAGGGTGTTTTGGGAGTTCCTAAATAAATCTATCGTAGTCTTTGTTGATGATATTTTGACCTTCTCCAAGAGCGAAGAAGAGCATTCCCAGCATTTGATAGAAGTTTTGAAAACTCTCTGTGACCATCAGCTTATGGCAAAATTCTCCAAATGCCATTTTTGGATAAAGGTGGTGAGATTCTTAGGGCATGTAGTCTCTAAAGAAGGGATAGCTGTAGATCCCGCAAAGTTAGTTGCAGTACAGGGCTGGCAGATTCCGAAAAATGCAACAGAGGTGAGGAGCTTTCTTGGATTGGCAGGTTATTATAGGAAGTTCATTAAGGACTTTGCAAAGATATCGGCAACTCTCACCAGGCCGACGAAGAAGAACTTGGCATTTTCATGGGATATAGATTGTGATGTTGCTTTCCAACGACTGAAGAGGGCTCTGACAACAGCCCCAGTTTTGACCTTGCCTGATGG
This sequence comes from Allium sativum, assembly GCA_030737875.1. Lineage (NCBI taxonomy): Eukaryota > Viridiplantae > Streptophyta > Magnoliopsida > Asparagales > Amaryllidaceae > Allium > Allium sativum. The sequence continues at coordinate 526,449,842 of CM060922.1, read as the reverse complement.
AAATAAAGTGTTTACCGTTTACACTGATGCATGTGGTACATGGCTTGGTGCGGTTCTGATGCAAGAATGGAAAAGTAGCGTGTCATGAGGGTAGACAGTTGAGGGTTCATGAGAAGAACTACCCAACCCATGATCTAGAGCTAGCTGCCATAGTATTGTATTTAAGACATGGCAACATTATTTACTTGGAGAAAAGTTCGACTTATATACCGATCATAAATCTCTCAAGTACTTGTTCTTGCAGAAGGATCTTAATTTAAGGCAACAAAGGTGGATGGAGTTCCTAGCTTCTTATGATTTTGAGATTGCACTTACCCCTGGCAAAGGTAATGTGGTGGCTGAGAAACTAAGTAGGCAGAGGATGGCCTTATATCCTCTGTTCGTGGAGAGGAAGAGCTTGGAGTTCATCTTAACTTTTAATTTTAGACCCTCCATTGAGATTTTACCTGATTTGTTTACATCACTAGAGATACGACCAACTCTTATGGATCAGATAAGAGCCTCGCAGCAAGTTGACCCACATATTTTAGACATCATGGATAAGCTTAGAAAAGGAGAGACGTCTAGTCACCTCAGTAGATATTCTATAGATGAAAAGGGGTGGTTGCAACGAGATGGAAGGCTTTGTGTTCCTCAAACTGGAATTTTGATAAAGGCAGTCCTAGAAGAAGCCCTCCATTCTAAGATAACTATTCATTCACGCGGTGATAAAATGTACATAGACATGAAGAGGATTTTCTTTTGGGATGGGATGAAGAAAGATGTGGCAGAATTTGATTCTCAATGTTTAGTTTTCCAGCAAGTTAAAGCTGAGCAAAAGAAGCCCTGCGGTTTACTTCATCCTTTGGAAGTTCCACAGTGGAAATGGGAGAGCGTCTCTATGGATTTCGTAGATGGTTTGCCTAGATCAAAGAAAGGCAATACCAGTATCTGGGTTGTGGTAAATAGACTCACTAAGAGCGCTCACTTTATTCCAGTTAAGAGTAAGAGGACAACATCATGGTGGCAACAATCTATGTCCGAGAGATAGTTCGTCTTTATGGAGAACCTTCCAGCATCGTAAGCGATCGTGACCCCATTTTTACCAGTGAATTTTGGAGGAGCTTGCAAGAAGCATTAAGTACACGGTTGTGTTTGAGCACCGCTTATCATCATCATACCGATGGGAAGACGGAGAGGGTGAATAGAATTCTTGAAGATCTTTTAAGGTTGTGTATCCTAGACTTCGGAGGGACTTGGGAAGAGCATCTTCCTTTAGTAGAGTTTGCCTATAACAACATTTATCAAGCCAGCATCAACATGGCACCCTCCGAAACATTGTACGGACGACCCTGTAGATCACCAACTTGCTGGTGCGAATCTACAGAAAAATTGTTACTTGGACCTGATATGGTTAGAGAAACGTCCGAGGAGATTGACCTTATTCGACGACAGATGAAGACAACTCAAGACAGGCAGAAATCCTATGCAGACAAGAGAAGGACTGACATCGAATTCAAAGTGGGAGACTTAGTTTTTATCAAAGTGTCACCTCTGAGGAATGTGATTCGCTTCAGATTGGTAGGGAAGTTAGCACCCAGGTTTGTGGGACCAATTCCCATAACCGAGAGGATTGGCCAAATGGCCTATAAAGTAAGGCTTCTAGAAAATTTATCTGGTTTTCATGATGTTTTCCGCGTTTCTCATCTGCGGAAGTGTTTGTATGACACCGCGAAAGTTGTTGAGCCAAGTATATTAGAGGAAGTAGAAGTGGAATGGGAGGCAACAGTTAGACGAGTTTCTACCCGTATTCTTGGATTAGAAGTTAAGAAGCTACGCAATAAAGAGATTAAGCTGATAAAGGTTTAATGGGGAGATAACCCAGAGGATGCGACGTGGAAGACCGAAGACAATATTCAGGCTTCGTACCCTTTTCTTTTCGAGGGTATGTTCTTAACTCCTTTTCCAAAATTTTATCTGTGCTTGTTTCTATCATTTGAATATAACCTATCCATAGTATTTTCGACCTTTAAATAGGAATCCTATGGATGCAAACATGTGTTTGAGACAAATTATGTTTGATGGATGCAATTGTTTGCTAGTGGCTTCCTGTAGATGCATATACACACATTAGGCACTAGATCGGCTCAATCGCTCTCATACTGCATATGGATGTGTGTGCAATTTTCTTTCTTTTAATGGACGGAAATGGATGTACTATTAGATGGATGTTGCATTTGGACGAATGAGTGTGCACACATATAGAAATTACATATTATGATAGGATTATTTGCATACATATTAAACTCATAGCACTAACATACATTGCATTGAGGAGGTCGACTGGATCAGTAGACCGCCTAATCTTCGCATTAGTATTGGGGAATATACACACACCTTTGCATATGTTCATATATGCATTAGAAGTCTTTAATGACAATGGATGTCTATGATTGGTGGATGAGTAGATGGATTTGAATGGTAGGATACATTCTTCTTAACTTGGAGATTTCGAGGACGAAATCCTTTGAGTAGGGGAGAATGTAACACCCTATAATTTTAACAATATTAAGAGAGGATAAATTAAATAATAATTAATTTAATATTTGGAATTAAGGGAAATGGACTGCGCCATTGCGTTCGTCTCGGGATTCTGGTCAAGATAGACATTTGATTTGCGTAAAACGGACACCGTATGAAGAAGTTATGAGAGTTTAAAGTTTGTATATGCACAGAAGAAAAAAATATACATATGGGTCAGAACCTTATCCAAAATCATTCAAAAATTGATTAAAAAAAAGTGGCGGAAGTTTTCCCGCTCTAGGTGGTCGGCCCCCCTAGAGGAGTGTCGACACCGGAGTCGAAACCCCTAATGGGGTGTCGACACCAGGGTTGACCCCTCTACAGGGGTGTTGACACCCCTAGGGCTGAGGTGGAAAACGATTTTAGGGGACTGACAACTATATATATACTGGTCCATTTCTCCAGTTTTCTTCATTCGAAATCATGGAGGCCAAATGCTGCCAGTGTCTGAACTGAGACGGACCCTTTCTTCAATAACGATCAACTAAAGCTATTCAATTAGAGATTCAATCGTAGATCTACAACCCAACAAGCTTCTTTTCTAGTTCTATCTTCTTATCCAAACAGTGTGAGTTATAGGTTACTTTTAGATTTAAATGATTAAAAGTAGAACGTAATAGTACTATGATTTGGATCTGTCTTTAATCACAAATCTATATTATTCTTGGATCTAAAACTTTATTATGCTAGATCTATTTTTATAGATCTAATTCACTTGTGGTTAGTTTATCATGTCACCTTTGTGGATCTGAAACATTATCTAAGTTTGTGGTTAATTTGGGATTATCATTATCTGGACAATTAAACCTTTGTTTAGATCTAGATCATCACGTTTTGAGAGATATGTCATTATTGGACATACGAATTCTTATTTGGATCTGTTCATCCTAAGTATGTTAGATCCAGTTTTATCATTACCCTTTTCCCTAGATCTGTTTTATGTCCACCGTATTATTATGCCAATTACATGTCTTTGCCAGTATATATATGTTATGTCACTTTTGTTAGAATGATCACTATTGTCATTTTTTCCATCACCTTTGCTTTTTTTTGTTTATGACTAGGCTACTTTTTAGCCTAGATGCCGCCAAATATATATACGAATGCGTTAGCGAGGGGACGGGGGAAAATATTAGAATTGCCATAACTTGGTTAATTGATATGAATGTGGACATTTAATTCACTTTGTACAAAATTGGGGAAAACGGGGCATGGAACCCATAACCTATAAAGACATAGGCGGGAATTTGGGTAATAATGAAATGTCTATGTTTGCAATTAGAAATTGTAATTGCACTTATGACACGAGCTTAGGTTGCACTAGTGGTGGAAGTCTGCCCGAACCCGACCGACGTATCTAGCAACCACTAATTTCGAACCTAATGTGAGAGGTCTAAGTGCATAAATACGAAACGGGCTAGGACACGAGGTTAGGCCCAACTTGTGGAAGAAGTCTGCCCAGACCCGACCGACATATCCGCATCCATAAGTTGTAGGCCTAATGTGGGAGGTCTAGCCCATTGTAACCATAAAAGAAAATATGGTAATAAAATGAAATACTTAACCTAGTAGAATCCATTGGAATTGTGTGAACATGAACATGAATAAGGGGTTAAGTAAACTTAAACAATGGAAGGGTTAAGTTATGTATATCTGAGATGGGTGGGTAATATCTAAATGTAGGCCCATGAAACTTAACCAATTGGGGGGTTATGTAATTAAAGACATCTAGTTGTATACATAACCGGTGGAAATAATAATGTTATGAAATTAAAAACACCTTCTAGGGTAAGCATAACTTTTAGAAATGATAGGGTTATGTAATTAAAGATACCTAGTGGTATACATAGCCAATGGAAACCTAGTGGGGGATACAAGACAAAGGGGAGAGCTTGTATCATATTGTGTGGGACCCGTTTCATCCAGTAACCCAGAGTAGGTATTAAACATGTACTCCAAACTAGGTCGGAGAAGGGGCATGCTTACTGGACTAATTGTAAGAGATCCAGACGTGGAGGACAGTGTGGGCGGTGCAAACCGACCGTGCCATGTGAGTGCATGAGCCGGGAAGAGGGGGATATGACGACCGCGACACTTGTAGATATGGGGCTGTGCATATCAGTGAGGGGTTGCCACTTTAGGACGTGATACATCCTACGGTGGGGTCGGCACAGAGTATCTACGCGGGTTAGGGAGCCGATCGATTAGGGTAGTAGTTAGGGTACACTTGGACATATGCCTAAGTCTACCACCTTATAGTGGAAGGGATCATCTGATTCTGGATATACTAGTAATAGTGCAAAGTAATCATTAGAAGCGTATACACCCTATCTTGTTTACCTTGGCATACCTGCCTTTTATTTAGTTATCTCTCTCTTATCCACTGTTTATGCCAGTCACGCTACTTTTATTTATTTACTTGTTAAAAGTAACTAGACTCGCCGGACTTTTTTCTGACACTTTTTGTTTCCTCTTCTTTCTTCTGTTTCCCCCCAGGTTCTCAGTGCGGGAACACTCAGGCTTGACCGTGATTTTGATTACTTTTGCTGGAGCTGCCGATATGTATGGCTCAAGTTCCTATCCTTGTTACTATCGCTATATTTTGTTTTTGGGGAATTTTATTTCTTTTATTTACTCTGACGTTTTTGAAGTATAAGACAGTAGCTTTTATGTTGTAATGGGCTTTTTTGTTTCAGACATGTGATGTTTTTGGACCACGGTATCTTATGATAAATAAAGTTTTTATTCTGCTATTATTTTATATGTTTGTCTTGTAATATTTATGTTCTGTTTACTATAACACTTCACGAAACTTAATGCATTCCCTTTGTGAGTGACATTAATGGACGTGGGGTGTCACAACGTCCATAGCTATGCGCTTGTGAGTTGGATCACGACCGCCGTAATCCAAAGGAGATTCGAGCTCTCGTCCTCGCAAACCTCCTTCGCAGCATCCTTAATGAATCTAAGGGCCACATCACCTATGATTGGGAAATCTGTATGAGACATAACCTTTCACTCAAGATGTGCCCAACGTCGAATGGCCCGCACATTTCAATATGTCATTGATAGAAGCTTGTTCTAGGGATTCCGACCCACGGGAACTCATACACCAAAACGAATCTCGCATGAATTCCGCTCATGCCACGAACGCCGTGAAATGCAAATGTTTATTTGTCTTCGTAGAAGGAGTGCCTCTCATGTGGTTCACACGGCTTCTGCCAAGAACTATCTCAACTAGTCAAGGGATTAATTGATCAGTTTGGCACACACATTCGTCGTGTCCCCGATGAAACTCTAACAAGTTAACTTGAGAGGTTCAACAACAATTTGGAAGGTGTCGAGGGTTTGAGCCTTCGAGTTATCTTGGACCAATTCATCGAGGGCATGTTCCTCGATTCTGAATTCGGAGCATGGGTTAATCAAGCACAACCCAAAACTCTTGGGATCTTCTACGAGTAGGCCAACTATTTCCAATACTAAGAGCTAGTGCATAGGAATCGTGCTTCTCACTTCAGTAATTCACTTCAAAATGAAGCCCAGAGCTCCAATTACTTCGATCCTAATGCTTTGCACAACCTCACTCAAACTGACAACGTTAGAGGTAGTCATAGCAAAAGGAGGAAGCGTCTCTGGCTCCATTCTTTCGCAACTACACTCTACTCAAAGACACCCTCAAAAACATTTACCTCACAAACTACACCGTCCTGCCATTCAAGAGGCCAAAGCCTAAAGGTCCGATGAACAAACAAGGGAATCTGCATAATACTATTGGTCCAATAGCTTCCATAAAGAGGACACAAACAATTGTCGCCACTTATAGGACAACACCAAGAAACTCATTCTCGCGGGAAAGCTTTAGTAATACCAACATGGTCCATCGTAGGGAATTTCCCAGCCATCCAACGCTCATCAAGAATTCCAACCAACCAAGACCTCGTCCGACAGCTAAATTCCATAAGATTGTCTCCTTAACATAGGAAGACTGCAATAACAATGGGTATCCTAAACGTTGACCACATTCCTTATGACTCATCTTTCTTGGCGTCTCATTTTTTACCAGTTTATTTTTATCCATTTCTAAGTTATTTCATCTTGAGTGGTGTAACCCTGACGAGTGGCTTATGACTGACTTATAATCGACTTAGTTATAACTCTTATGAAGTTTACAAACAATAGCCTCAAATTTTGAGATTCAATCCTGAATTGCCAAAACACCGCTACCGTGAACACGCTAAGTCCAATAAATTTAGCCCGGCCTACCTACGCTTAGGCATACTCTGGCGGCGGTCTGTTGGCAACACAACCCTAATATCCAATAGGTTTAGACGACCAACCTACGCTTAGGAGTACTTTGGAGTTGGTTTATTAGTACAAACTCGATCGAACTTCGCACCACTCGAGTTCCTCGAGACTGGAGTTCCGATTAACACAAAACTTAGCACAATGCCAAGTCATCCTGCAAGAGTATGATTCTCGGAGAGTACAAGATGCACTCGAGTGCTTAGACCAACAACTACCATGAAGTGGTGGACCCAGAGGTCGCCATTGGAGATACCAGTTTGTGAAAGTAAGCTCCCTTCCCCTAAAGGCAACTCCTCCTCACTGCATCATGGGCTCTCGCCTCCCTCTGAGCTGCGATCACCTCCCAGCTAACTAGAGGCAAGTCGGGAAACACTACCGATGTCTCCATTCGGAAGCAGGCCTGGGGCACTAGTTCTTTACTAGTCCCGCAACCATCTCCTATAGTGAATTGGTCTTTGAGGTCGCCATCAGAGATACCAGCTCAAGACTAGTTCGTAACTTTTTCACCCTAGTTATGGACAAAACGGAAACAGAGAGCAAGCGCTCTTCTCAAAAGGTCACCTCTCTTTGGTTGTATCATATCCATCTTACTCCCTCTGAGCTCCATCTGTCTCCCTGCTAAATTGGGGCACATCGGGAAGCACTACTAGATGCCCATTCGAAGGTTGTCCCAGGGGCAACAGTCCTCCACCAGTTCCTGCATCAATGTCGTCTTCTTCGCCACCGTGGAGCGAACTTTTGGGAGCAAACCTATCGCACATAGAAGATCGCCAAAACCAAAGCGTTGGCACCATAGTTGTTGTCTGCAACATCACCTAATGCTAAGGTTTTCCGCATACAAGCTCCTGGAATGCGATGACGGCCTTTAGCTTTACAACTAAAACCATAGTCATTGCCGACCACTAGTGCGATACTTGAGTCGAATTGTGATTACGACGTGATAGGGTTACGAACCAAACCCCCAGGATGGGAAACTCACTCACGTGTCCATATTTTATGTGCATGTACGAGTGGTTGGTCTGAATGGTTTCTCTTCTCAAACAATATGATAACCATCTGCGTTATGTACGACTTCAACCCCAATCCTATCATGCGACGTTGTTTGACAATCCAAACTTGCCAAACTTGACTCAGAGTTGAGAATAAATCGGAAAGTACATGGGCTCAGAGGCTGCCCTTTATTAATTCCTATACCAGCGTGCCCATGGTAGGAACCGAGGCAGATCCCCGCTAGTTCCCGCACTAAAATCATCCTCACTGCAACCAGTGGAGCAACTATCTTAGAAACACATCCGCCTTGTGGGGAGGGTGATCCAGACTAAAGAGTTTTAAGTCTCGGAAGCTACTAACCTTCCACCAATGCCTAAACAACCCTAGCTTAGAGGCTCGAACTCAGGATTGAAGAAAACTATACATTCATCAATTCTCGAAGAAACATGAGAAATAAGTTAAGTCCCCGAGATGCAAAGCTAAGACTTTGCATCCCTATGCAATTACCTTAAGTTCTCGTGTTTGTCTGGCCTGTCCTCGAGTTCTCAAAGTCTCGATGCTCCTCCAACTAACTCGAGTTTAAGTGTAACACCAGTTTAATTTACATGACTATAATATTGGAAAATGTAAAGAGTGCTTGATTACTTGGAACAACTGGTGATGAAATAGAATAAACTTCTATTCACATGCCAAAAAAATTATAAGTTTTTATCAACGATATGATGTACATCACAACTACATCATGCCTCTAAAACCGCTAGGGGCACACTCACACATTTCATCGACCTACAAAAAACAAAAATTCTTTATGCAACTAGTTGAAAGAGCCACCCTTCTTCCCATTTTTCTTCTTAGACTCGATCTCTGATGACTCATCCGTCTTCTCATCCTTATACCTCTTCGACTCCCCACCCCAAATTTATGTTCCTTCGATGGAGTCATAAAGGAGCGAGGCCTGAATTCATATCGTCCTCCTAGAGTTGCTGGAAGGGTACGTCCTTCACCTTCTTCCTTGCTCGGCATCTCTGTAATGTCCGTTACATCTTCCTCATGGAGGACCGCCTTCAGTGGAGTACGAAAGGCCTTTACAAGGTCCTTTATAGCTGTGTACTGCACCATCTCCTTTTCGGCTTCTCTAGCTTCCTTTTCGGCCTTCCTCATCGCCCGATGGATTGCCTTCTATGTCACGGCCTCCAAGACTTTATTTTGTTTAGCTCTGCCTTGGCTCGCTTCTGGGAGGCCTCAAACTCAGTTTTCTTCCCAGGTTATCCCTGTACTTCATCCTGGTCTTCCTTCTCGGCCTTTGTACTCGCTTCACTTTAGGCTTTGGCCCTGGCCTCCTTACCCGTCTTTTCTTTTGCCTCAATTTCCTCAGAAATCGTAAGCAGTTGAGCTTTCTATTTTTTGACTAGTTTGTGCATGGATTTTCTAGCTTCTTATGTATCTCCAATTACTTAGGCTTCTCCACCCGCTGGGTCCTTTCCCTCTGCAAGCACTTTTCCTAAGTCGACCAGTCCAAACCCTCTCGTCTCTAAATCAAAACCTGCGAGGAACCCATGCTCCCTATCTGCCTCTTATAAACATCCACATCGGTCTCAGCTGCGACGGTCGTCATTGTCTCTGTGCCGACCGTCACTCATTCTCCAAAAATACATGCACATTGAGATAAGGATACATCACTCCCATCCCATATTATCATCTTTCTGTTCTTATCGGGTATATTGATGTACCTTCGGTCGCCTACTGTGTGTCCCCCTTGGTGTCGATCCTTCGGTGGTTGATGGAGGTGCACTTGGAGCTTCTGCGGATGGGCCACCAGCGGAAGCAGCATGAACATCTTGTTGATGTTTAGGAAATACCTCATGTGTCTCCGTGATGCTCTCGGTCATGACGGTCTTTCCCTTCTCAACAACATGTATTTCCGCCTCCTCCCGCGCGATGTCCTTCTAAAGAAGCTTTCTCCCTTCTACCAACACCCGACCCTCAACCTTTGTCAGGTATTGGCCCATCATCTTGGCATCATCCACACTTTTCATCCCTAATGTGATAACCTCGTCCTCGACAAGTTTCTCCCAAGTCATCGCCATGCTACGAGGATAGTTGTTGACCCATGAGAGCCTACGATGTTTAATGATTTTGACGTAGAATCCCCAAATCGACTACTCCATGTCCATCTCTACCTCTGCTCGGGTCTCACTGACTCGCTGCTTCAGCTCCTCTACTTCATCTTGGTGCTCGACTCTGATGCCATCTATTTTAATAAGCACCTCTTTATTAGAGGCTTTCGAAGCTTCCTTATCTTTCTTGGCTAACTCGTACTTAACATTACTCATGTCCAACATCTTTTTGAATTCCTCGTTCTACTTCGTGTGGAGCTGGGCTTCTTCGTTCTCCTTTCAGAGCCTCTCATTTTCCTCAACCAGCGCATGTTTTTCCATCCTTAATTGTTGCACTGTCGCATTCTCTTCTAGCATCTTGCTTATGTCTTCTTCTAGGGACTTATTCTCCTTTTCTAGATTGGTCGCCCGAGTTGATGAAAAGGCGAATACATCTTTGTAATGTTTACTAGCCGCTTCCATCACCGCTTTCGTCTCCTCCATCTCAAGTTTTATGGCACATGTTTCAGCAACAAAGGTTTAGCACATAAAAGTGTTACACGAATACGCAGAAGCAAGTGCGGCTCGGGATTATATCTTACCCATCTCCTCCTCCCTGTTCGCGAGATTATCCTGTTAGATTTTCATATTACCCTTCAGATTTAGGATCTCAATGTTCTTCTTGACTATCAACTCAGAAATGTGTCTTACATATCGATGTATCTCTCGATACTGATAGTTAGTAGCGTACACTTGTTTCCACACATCTCCACCGTTTAGCAAGGGATCAGGATAAGGTACGATAACCAAAACAATTTTTGGAAGTAGAAGTTAGGGAACGACTTCTTCAGCATTGCCTATCTTTCCTCGAGATCCAGTTGAGGGATCTATGACATATCGGGAAATGTTGGGCCCCGACCTCTCGCATGCCTTCCACCACTTCCTTATCCCATATCCCTAGCTCCTCTTCTATCGATAGTCATCGTCACCGGCATAGTGCTTTGTACATAAGCTGGAGTAATTGCAGCCTGCTTGCTCGTTGTAATCAATACATGTACTCCCCTTACATCCGATGGTTTTGCACCTGTTGACAGGGGATCGGGGAGCGGGGAAGGTTCTCGATAATACCGACTACCTTCAGAGTCATGTTGCCTCTTCCTTTTGCGTAGTCCAACGCTCATGTAAAATTTGGTTATGACACTTTTCCTATGCTATTGAGAATCCCCCGACCATGATCTTTGTTGCCTTTGCAAGCCATAGTACTTGCAAGGAGCAAACTTTGAGTTAGAATTGAACACCCGACACGTACGAATCAAATGTTATGCGGTGCAATGCTTGTGAGTGTGAATTCTATGTACTTCCACCCACAGACCCATTTTTCCTTGCTCGTAGGGGTAATTTCTCCAGCATTCGGTAACAAAATCTCAATGTCCACTCCGCTCAATCCAAAATATGATGTCTTAGTTGTGGCCTTATCCAAATCCTTAAACTAGTCCTCAACTTCCATCGACAGGAAAGTCGTAGATGTCGTAACCAAAGAACTCGTTCAATGGCCTCTCCCGGCCTTGTCTCTCTAGTCAGGCAAGGAATGGAGAAAGTTGTGAACCATTCACCCCGGTACGCTCCACTTCGCCGGCATCGCTGCCTGCATCCCCTTGAGGTTCTACAACTTCCTCCTCAACCGGAGGAACGTCAAAAGGTACAACAGGGACTACTTCCTTGTGTGGACCTGGAGGAATAGCTTCTCCCTCAGCTTTCGCTGCTCCTATTACTCCATCATAGTCCCAATGGCCCATTGAACAACCCTCTGGGAGCAAATCAATAGATGGAGAAGATGGTCTAATACAAGTGTATGGAAACAACGATACTCTCTAGGGACATCCCTCAAAGATAGTACTCGCTGCAAACGCTCACCACTCTTTGAAATCGGTGGAATCTCTACAACATGAAACCCCAAATTAGTTTCGAGCTTATGACATAATTAACTCAGGTAACAAGGTAAATCTTCAAGTGCTTACTGCCAAAGAGTCGCCTCCTCGCAAATCCTGGCGGGAAACGATCAAAGAACCAATTCGCCCTTAAAATGGCCGAGTTTGTTCCATTCCCTTAAGATTAAGCAACAGTTGGGCTGCGCCTCATGTATACTAGGGAGGGTGACATAAAGCTTCTCTTTTTTATAGAATAAAGGTATCTGATGTCTTCCTTAATGGTTCAATCTGTAACTATTCAACATATAGGATGTAGGTGCCAAGCAGGAGGGCGTATGCGTTCGATTGTAGTTTCATTGGTGCCAATCGAAAGAAGTATAAAATACCCTGGAAGTACGCACATAACAGGCCACGCATTCAGCGACACGCATATGCCAGTTCTAGGCAATGTAACCCTCTAGTGGAGCATGTTCCATGTCTTCCCTATAGGAACTCCAATGTTATTCTATGGCATTCCATGCTTCGTACATAATCATTGTAGCAGAGCTTCATCTATCTGCGAAGCAACCGAACCCGAGGGTTTCTAAAGAATCACTGTATCTCCCACCATGTCCGGTGCTATAAAAACATGATCCTGGTTGCCACCACCATCTGCTCCTTCGATCGGACCCTCTCTAACGAACCCAGCTTCGCCTTCGACTACTGGCTCATCTACATGTACATTCGGATGCGAAGACCCTTCTAATTGTACCTCTTGTTATTGTATGTAATATGTGCACATTTCTTGAAATGGGATGGAGGTTCTGGATTTCCCGTTATTGCTTGCTGACGAGCTAGAATGGTTTGAAGAATCATTGGAACTCGGAGATGTTCCTACAGGGCCGGTTTCCTAGCCTTGAAGCTGTTTGGAGCTTCTCCTTGTCATTATGAACTATACTTTTAACATAGTCGCATTAGAAACCATATCGAAAATCCTGTACCCCTCGTATTTGTGTAAACTATTTAAAATGCATAGTGTCGTGAGGTGCTGATAAAATTATAATAAAGGAACTCGGAACGCGGTAGTGATCACTAGTTTCTGAAACTACAATCATCGTTGTCATCGACCAATGTCATCGGGCTCACGCCGAGTCGTCAATATGTCATGATTGGAGTTGGAGGTAAAACTCAAAGATCGGTAATTCAATCATATGTCCATAGTTCGAGTTTATGCTCTATATTATGTGTAGTTCTGGATTATCGGTTCTCGTCCGATCGTAAAGGCGTTAATTGTCAGTGCATTCGAACACAAGTCTGGTCCGATCACGTAACATCGCGATAACGATGTAAGTCTAACAATGGGTCTCCTAGGATTCAAACTTTTATTACGAGCAGAAGAATACAACACTTCCATAGGGGTTCGGAGTCAACTAAGCCCCAGGGATGCAATTTTGCATCCCCAAGATCAAGCTACTTCGTGTCCAGCGCCAACGCAAAAATCTGTATCCCCTATTATTAGTCATTTCGTATCTTGAGTTTCAAGATACGGTTTTCATATCCCGTGCCAATGCAAAAGCTACCAAGAGGGACACGAGATTTTCATACCACAGAGAGATACGATTTTAGTATCCTAGGGACTTAAGGGTTTTCGCATCCCCTCAGCCTCCCCGGGATACGAAAATCGTATCCCATCAGGGTACGAAAATTTCGTATCTCCACATTCGCCTCTGGATGCGAAGCCTGCAATTGTCCATCCCCCTCTCCTTCATCTCTTCCTTATCCTCTCTTGCTCCTCGCCTCCCACTATTCCTCGCATCATGTTGTGAAACCCCAGTGGCTTCGAGACTTCCAGCTCTAAGTATTGGGATGCGAAATCCATAGGATTTCACATCGCCCTTCCTCACCTCTTCAACTAACCCTTCGCCTCCCTATCCTCCCTCGAATCTGATGTCCATGGTGAATCGCCACCACACATCTCGAGTCAAATAATAGTCACAATAAGAGGGATTCAAACCCATCTAGAATTGTCAAGTTAGAAAACACGATTTCTGTTCACTGTGGGATTGGGGGTTTCGAAATTTCTCAGAAAATAAAATGCCAAATATATGGGGATGGATTTTGCATCTGGTCTATATAGGAAAGGACTTAGGCAAGGAGAATAAAGGATCCATATCCCATGTGATGGGAATATGCATCCCACGTTGATGAGAAAATTTGTATCCCTACGGGATAGGATTACGCATTACACCTGGATGCGAAAATTCGCATCTCCTGAGGATTCGATAATTTTGAATTTCTTTCAAAAATGGGGAGAGGTGATGTAACAACCCAGAAATTTGGTGATATAAAATAACTAATATAATTTAAAAAATAGAAATTCTGCAAATGATGGAATTTGGCCACGATACTTTAACCGTTGCGTTCGTCTCAGAATTCTAGTCAACTTTCATGCTTGGAGTTTCGCGAATGGAGTATAAAAAAGTTACGGATGAAATACGAAAACAAATGGAAAATGAATAAAATAGAATATTTAATTAATATATAACCTAACTTAACCAGCCGACCTCGATAATCCGGGGCCCAGGCGGTCGACCAAATGGGTCGACCTCCCAGATCGACCCACTGGGCGTCAGATCACCCAGTGGCGGCTAGGTTTTGAAGGGTTAGCTTAATATGTTTATATAACGGAAGGATATATATAACTTAAAACTAATCCAATGGTTCTAGGCCATTTCCACCCCTATAAATAAAGGGTTAGAGCCTCATTCTTTTCCATTCAAATCTATAGAGGAAGCAGAGCTCTGCCCTTTTTTTCTCTTCTAACCTAATTTCAAAAATAAAAATATGTTCAAACATATCGAATCAAATAAAATTCATATGCAATTGGGAAGATAATTAGATTCAATGGAAGAGGACGCTCAATGATAGATTCACCGCCCTCTTCCCTTTTTCTTACATTTCTACAAATATAGAATTTTCCCCTTTCTAGATAAATTGTAGATTTATAAGAATTTGGGGATTGTAAGCCTAAAGGGTTCAATACTTATAATTTGGAGGCTATAAGGTGAGTTGGAAATTTACTAATACAGTTATAATGACTTATCTATTTCGTTTGAATTAAATCTATGTTTTATGTCTATCATATCTATTTTAAATATTGTGAATTTATTGGCAACCATCAGACCTGATTATGAATATGGTCAAAAAATTGTAAATGATAAGTTGTGATTGTGTATAACATGAATTGTAGGATTCTTAAATATTTTTCCCGTATATTCCTACAGTTATGTCATGAAATATGTTGTAAATGTTACATAGCATTGTGGATCTGGAAATCAATCCCATGAACATAAATTAGTTGTAGTTGCATTCTAGATCTTTAGTTCAGTGTTGAATAATGAAATATGTGAGTTTTGGTAAAAAGATGAAATTGGTGAATTATGTGATTGTAAGAATAAAAAATATATTCCTCTTTGTATTCAATATTGTTGGGTTTTGGCTTAAGCAGTGTAAAACATGTCGTTTTCCTCCTTTTGAAAAAAGAGGCATTATTTTGAAATCATAAGAGGTATGAAAAAAGATTAAAAAGAGAAAAGTGGTGCAAAGGTACATATAAATATAAATACATATATTTGTATGTAATTTGCATCGACTATTCTAAAATATGTACTTATGTATATTTCTTGTGATTTGAAAATATATCAATTCCGCAAAATAGACATTATTTTCAATGATACGGCTAGCGGTCCTTTGTGAGAATTGAAACCTTTTGGCAAGTTTGAACATAAAAAGGGGATGTTTGGTTAATTGATTAGACCAAATCTTTAATTTAAAAAGAATAAGAATAATAAAAATAATAATAAGAACTACGTTGACCACACGAAAATACAAAAATAATATATGCATATTATCTGTCCAAATCAGCGTAAAACGTTAAAATATACATTGTATGGAATGTTTGAATGTTTGGATAAGGTTCAATTATGGAACTATGTGTAAATATAATTGATTTTGAATTAATATATTTGTGGTGATCATTTGTAGCAATCAATATAACTAATTGTCATAAATGAGACCGCAAATCAATAACCAACAGTGATTGTGGGAAAATAAATGTGATAGGAAAATGGTTACAATTCCTAAAATCAACTAGGATAAATGTTGTAGACCCCAATTAGGAAATTTGAAATATAGCCGCATTTAGACACGAGCTTAAGCTCAACTTGTGGTGTAAGCCTGCCTGGAACCGACCAGCAATCATAGGTAGTCAGCTTAAAGTGAGGGGTCTAATGCACAAAAATAATCTTTTTGAGGCACGAGGTTAAGTTCACTTGTGATAGAAGTATTCCCGGAACTGACCGGCAAATCCAACATCCAAAGGCAATCAACTTAATGTGAGAGGCCTGGTACGTAAACACATAGACACACACACACGTACACACACACACACACACACACACATATATATATATATATATAGTCAACCAATAAATAAATGAACAAGAATAGCAATTGTCTGTTGGGGTTCAAAAAATAGACAACTTGGGACTGATAAATAGTTGCCTTAGGAAAATATGACCGTCATGGTTATAAAGTGCAATAAATAGGAAATAAAAGGAAATGGGTGTTATAAGGGAAAGTATGATTGTCGTTTAAACACTAAGTCCAAATTAGAGAAGGTATTAAATAAATATCCTAGGGAAAAAGGAATATAACCTTCCTTATTTATATCAATGGAGATAGAAAATATAGTTGAACTTAATAGGTTAATAATGTAAGAAACTATTAACCATATAAACCCGTGATGAAAATAAATGATACATGTATAGTATTTCCATATAAAGGGACTAAACGGGAATGATTTAATAACATAGCCAACTTTATCCCAAAAAGGTAAAGGTGTTAAAGGCTAATGGGGCAGGAACCAATAACCTTCGCGTATAGTCCGCTTCCTGGGTCCTAAAAGGCTAAGTAACTAGGGTTGAAGGGTCCACCTGGGAATAGGTTTTCAGTATAGGAGTCTTAAATGGCAGGGGTGTGTGTTTGGGCCTGCCCAAACTTGGAAATTAAAAGAGTCAGATATGGCCACCTATCCTACGGGAAGTAATAAGCGACTAAGGAAGTTATCTAATAAGGTCAGCTAGAAGGTACAACGAACGATAAAATACCATCTCTCACCTTATGCGAGGCAAGTGTATATGCATGAATGACGGAAGCCATAACTAGTAGGGCTCATAGCAAGTGCCCTCTAGTTTATGTTAACGTTGAATATATTATCGAGGGTTAATAAGTGACCTATAGGTCCGCCTAGGGTTTTAAGCGATCATGGAGAATCCACCCTATCTATCATTAATAGTGAGGCGTTAAATAATAAAGAATAGTGAGTGAGGATATAGATAAAAAAATCCGTAATTAGGGTCCCACTCTCGATATATTAACCAATTAAGCATTGCTGTAAAGGCTTCACAAAAATGTGTGTAAATGTCCTATCTCGGTAATATAATTTGAGGATACTACTTTGGAAAGAGTAGTAGAGTCATGCGTAAACATTAACAAGGTTGGTTTAGAATCACTAACCTTGTTAGGCATACAGCTTGGGTTGAACCAAATGGAATATATCTGTGTTATAGTCTGTGTAGTACATTTCTTAGTCACCAGAACTTGTTGTTCTGACCCCCCTCCTCATTACAACCTCCTAGGTTTCCTAGAGAAGGTCGGGTTCTCACAGATGATTAAGTTTAGCTTTCAATTCTCGTTCTCTCTCCTGCTCGGTTTTGGCAAAGTGACTTACTTTGAATAAGGTAGTTACTTGAGCTAATACTAGTTTATCCTATTTTGTTTCAGTTGTGAGTTATTTTTATCATACTCTAATTATGTTCATGCTCATTTATTGCAGGTACCAGATATACACGCTCCATGCTTGGATGTGTTCAAGTTTTGATTTTTGTCAAAATTTGGGTGCTGAAAAGTGTGGGGTGTTACATTTAGTATCAGAGCTTAGGTTAAACGATTAGAGGAATTAGTTAAAATTAGGAATCATGAGAGAACATGATTCGATTTTCTTTTCTATTTTCCTTCTTCTTTCTTACTTGACTTTAATTTAGTTCGACGATGAATTAGTCGTGGGCCTAATAATAAAATGGGCTTTGAGCGACTAAGGGTTGAAATATGTTGAGTTTGGTTTTCTAGCCAATTTTGTCTTACCCCACAGTACGTTGGCGATTTCATCGTGAAGAGCATGAGGATGAAATATGGTGGATCTCGTTGATTCGAGTTTGGAGACTGGACAAAAATCTAGCTATAATCGAGATAGTCATCATTCTTTGTTTGGTTTTGTAACGACCCATATTCTACGCATCATAGGATCGTAGAATATTTATTTCTCTCACATATGAAGTCGTATGGTCATATAACTTTGGGAGGCGACTATTGGGATCATTTCCCATGTTCATGATTTTTCACGATTTTTAAATGACCATTTTACCCCTAGTTGGTACTGTTTTGGCCATAACTTTTGACTGGAAAGGAATTTTGACCTGAAACCGCTTCCATTGGCTCCGGATGATGGTTTCTCTTTCCGTAGAGTGGTCATAATAGCCAAACGGACTTACCGTTTGGGAGATATGGCTGAATAAAGATTTAGAGGGTGAATTTTAGCTAATTGGGCTTAACTGGTGATTAGCAGCTAGGCCCAGAGGGGAATTTCGGGTTTAGAGGCATAGGAGGGCTGATTAGGGTTAGGAAATCACTTTCATTTCAGTTTTGAGCTGCCACAAACCTTCTTGAGACCCTAGTAATGGCTTCCATCCTCTAAAACCACTCCAAAACACATTTTTAGTGAAGATTAATCCTAAACTACATCAAATCAGGGCCAAATAGCAACAGAGCAAGGTTGGAGCTGCTGCTATACATAGGAATTCGACCCAAACAGAGAGTATTTCAGATTTGGTGTTTTATTTTGTGGCCAAGGTGAGTGATTAGCATTATTTTGACACTAATTACAGTTAATTAAGGGTAATTAGTGAAGATTAGTGAATTTATACACTAATAAATACTGGAAAAATGTTTAGAAATTCTTAAATAATATTTTATGCCTCTGTTAGAAATTTGGTTCGATTTGATTAAGTTTCGTTAACCCTATGATTAGTTTTATTTAAACATGCTTAAGGGAAAATATGGGGTTTTGAGTATATTTGATCCATTTTGACATGTAAATTCATTGTTTTGGTGTTTGTGGTTAGTTTGCTATGTTGCTATGGCTGTTTGACATGATTTGTGATTGATTAGTATAGTTAGATTTGTCGAAAACATCGTCGAATGGCGTAAACAAGTTGCTGGAAAAAGTTGCAGAAAGTTGTGCAGGGTTTCGGATCAGATCGGATATGGGCTCGGATCGGATTGGAGACCTGGGCAAGAAACCCGACCCGAACTGGAATCTGGCACAAACGAGGCTAGGCAAAAAGTGAGGCCATGTTGGTTAAGCTGGGGATCGGATCGACTCAGGGACGAAGGGCTCGGATCGGAACTTGGCACTTGGGAGGACTGGCAAGAGGGAAGGCCACGTTAATTGGACTGAGATCTGATCAGATGAAGAAGGAGGGATCGGAGCACGTGAAGAACGAGGGAGCGGATCGGAGTGGAAGCACGAACTGGAAGGGAGATGGCACCCGACCCGACCAAGAGGAGGACACCCGACCCGACCCGAAGTGGAATACCCGACCCGATGCGACGCTGTGGACCCGAACCGAACCGCTACAGGAGAAGACTACGAACCGACCCGAAGTAGAGGACCCGACCCGAACCGATGGCTTGAAAGGAACCGGACCCGACCCAGTATTGACCAATAACCCGAGATGCAAAGGTAGTCCAATATGGGAAGTTAGAGCTCAGGATCCAGTTGGGAACCGATGAGTTCACTTCATGATTGGGCTTTGCTGCAGGACGTGTGCCAAGGGGCAGTCGATGTTTATGACTTTGGATCACTATGTATGGGAAGTATGTGAACGGATTCAGGGCTGAAATGGCCTAGGTACGACTAAAGGGCTATAAACCAACAATGTGGGGTCATTTGTAAAGATTTGGTCATGACTCCATGTGGTAAGCTTGGTAGTAGTAGTTGTTGTACAAGTTGAACTCCGTCACTACTTCGATGGGTCTAGTGATTGACAGTGGTGGACATCGTATGCTTTACGCACTGAGTGAGAGATGTGAGGATGGTTGCTATGGTTGATTTGTTTGTTATCATTATGACATGCACACCCCACCCCCGTATTCTTACACTATTTATTATGGCACCTTAGAGTATTGTACGGTATGTGGTACTTACTCTTTGGTTGCAGGTCCAGGTTCAGGTATGGTTTAGTATACCAGTTATTGTTCTGTTTAGATGCTTATCGCTCATACCAGGCTTTATGTCTAACCCAAAGTTTTATTTGTCCTCTTATTACTCTGGGTGCTCACACGAGCAGATTAGTGACAGGTTAGCTGGTGATGCACGGGTAGATGATCCGGAGACGAGCAGGAGGCTTCCACGTAATATATATATATAGTATTCTCCCTGTGTTGTTGAAGATCACTACTTGGGCATTGGTGGTGCATCTTCTACTTTAGCCTTCTTTTGTTTAGAGACAGTAAATTTGAAAAGTTGTAATAAGCTGTATTTGGATTTCCGCTGCTCTGATGTTGATGTTGGTTTCAGTTATCAGCTTATACACTATCTCACCTGTTTTATGCCAAGTATGTTATTATTATTATATTTTACTCCATGCGCTGTGAGACATTCTACAGGTTTCTTGTTAGTTAATTCTCTTCTTCCCTTTCTCCCGACGACCGTCCTATGCTAGTCAGGCATGTGTACAGCGCACTTTCGAAGGAAATGCAGCCTGGTGCGGGGCGGACCGTCACATTTGGTATCAGAGCTCTAGATTGCGTAGTTAACCTAGGGAAGTTATCAGGGAGAGATAATATACGTATACGAGAGAGCGTATTTGTGATTATTTTGGTTTTTAAAAGCTATATATATATATACTATTAGTAGTATACGAATGAAGTCGTGCTGTACTAGCACCACTATGGGGTCATTAATCGTTTCCTTTTTTAGATTGACGATGAGCCGATATGTTAGAGGTACCGGTAGAGGGGCCAATAATGGGAATGCTGCTGACATGAGGACGATGTTTACTGACCTCATGAGAGAGATGCTTAGGGATGTACAGAGGGCAGCTCCCAATGGTGGAAATGGTGGTGGTCCAATAGTGCAGGCGCCGAGGGTCGACTTCGCCAAGCTAAATAAGGATTATACTAGCCTTGGTGGGAAGCCGTTTCACGGAACGGAGTCGGCCACGGATGTTCAAGATTGGTTGGATAGTTGCGAACGTATCTTCGAGGATTTGGGTATCGAGGATGCGATGAAGAGAAAGCTAGCGTCCCGTCAGCTGCAAGGGCGGTCAATGAATTGGTGGAACGCTATAAAGGCAGCTACTCCCGAAGATCAGATTACTTGGGAGCAGTTTAAGGCTCGCTTTAGCGAGAAGTTCATTCCAGCTGCTCAAAAGTCAGTGCTGTTTAAGAAATTCTTGGAGCTCAAGCAGAATGGTAGAGCAGTCTCGGAGTATATTGCTGAATTCGACACTTTGTCAAAATATGGGTTATCTCTTATTGATACTGCCGAGAAGAGGAATGAGAAATTCATAACTGGTTGGATCAGTACTTGGGGGAAAGGCTTATTAACCACATCGATGAGACGTTTGAGTCGATTATGGGGAAAGCATTGAGGTCAGAAAGTCTCTACCCTAAGCCGAAGACTGAGGTTACATCCGCAGATGAGCCAAAGCCACAAGCAAGTTGTGGAGGCAAGGGTGGTTCCCAGAATAAGAGAAAGCAGAATCAGACTAAGGATGGCCAGAAGAAAAAGAATAAGCAAGATGTTGATTGCTTCAGCTGTGGTAAGAAGGGCCATTATGCTAGTAATTGTCGGGCCAAGCCAGCGGACAGGAAGTGCTTCAACTGTGGCCAAATGGGACATCACAAGGACAAGTGTCCACAGCCCCCTAAAGAAAAGCAAATGGTGAAAGCATATGCCCTTAATGCTATTCCTTCTTCGTCGAATGCCCCAACTGCGGCGGAGAAGGGAAAGAATGTCATCATTCAAGGTATGCTTTCTGTTTATGATGTTCCTGTTAGAGTTTTGTTTGATACCGGAGCTTCCAGTTCTTTCATATCTAGTGACCTGGTAGATAGGTTGGGATTGGAGCCCGAGATTGTCGATAGACCTTTAGTAGTGACGAACCCGATTGGTGGTTCGACTAGACTTAGCATGATTTGTCGTAATGTGGTCTTATCGAGTCATGGATGCATGTTTGTTTGTAATTGCTTTGTTTTGGGCTTTACTGGGTTTGGCATTATTTTGGGAGTAGATTGGCTCCAAAGGTACGGGGTGGTGGTAGACTGTGAGGGCTTTTTGGTGACAGCTAGAGCGGATGATGGGCGGAGGATAGTGTTTGGTGGTATACCCAGTGAGGGGATATTGGCTAGTTTTCTAAACTCCCTCGACATTCTGCATAGTGAGTTGTCAGGTTTTCCCGTGGTTGGCCAGTATCCGGATGTTTTCGAAGAAGTGACCGGGCTTTCACCACACCGAGAGATTGAGTTCCGTATTGATTTGGTAAAAGATGCCAGACCTATAGTGATGCCAATTCGTCGTATGGCACCAAGAGAGCAGCGAGAGCTCGAGGTGCAAGTCAGCGATCTTTTGAAGAAGGGATTTATCAGAAGGAGTGTTTCTGAATGGGGAGCACCGGTTGTGTTTGCTACCAAGGCGGATGGTTCCCTTCGTTTGTGTGTAGACTACCGCGAGTTGAATAAAGTGACGAGGAAGAATAAGTATCCTCTACCGCGGATAGATGATTTGTTCGATCAGTTGAGTGGCGCGAGAGTATTTTCTCAGTTGGATATCGCGACAGGTTTTCATCAGCTTAGTGTGGAAGCCGAGAGTATAGCTAAAACGGCATTTCGGACGCCATCTGGATTTTATGAGTGGTTGGTCATGCCATTCGGACTGACCAATGCCCCAACATATTTTGTGGATCTTATGAATAGGGTATTCAGAGATCAGTTGAATAAGTTTGTCCTTGTGTTCGTTGATGATATTTTGGTCTACTCGAGGACAGAGGAAGAACACAAGGAACATTTAAGAATAGTGATGGAGGTGTTGAGAAAACACCAATTGAAAGCAAAGTTTTCTAAGTGTCACTTCTAGAATAGGGAAGTGAGGTTCTTGGGCCATGTTGTATCAGAGAATGGTATTGCCGTGGACCCGACAAAGGTGGCTACGGTACAGAATTGGCCTACGCCCAAGAATGCAATGGATGTAAGAAGTTTCTTGGGGTTAGCTGGATATTATCGTAAGTTTATCCAAGGTTTCTCCAAGATAGCAGCACCATTGACCCAGTTGACCAAGAAGAATCAAGCTTTTGTCTGGGATGAAAGGTGCGAGAATGCATTCAAGAGTCTAAAGGACAAGTTGACATGCGCACCAGTGTTAGTCATTCCTAAGGGGAATGAAGAGATGACGGTATACACGGATGCCTGTGGTACCGGACTGGGAGCTGTATTGATGCAAGACGGTAGGGTTGTAGCTTATGCAAGCCGGCAATTGAAACCGCACGAGAGAAGATACCCACCCATGATTTAGAATTGGCAGCGATCGTGTTCGCGTTGAAGATGTGGAGACACTATCTCTTGGGAGAAAGATTTGAGCTGTTTACAGATCATAAGTCATTGAAGTATCTCTTCTCCCAGAAGGATCTAAATCTCTGGCAACAAAGGTGGTTAGAATTCTTGGCTTCCTATGATTTTGACATCGCATATACACCGGGAAAGGGGAATGCGGTGGCTGATGCATTGAGTAGGAGACATGCCAGTTTAGGGGCTATGTTTCTAGAATGGAAGCAATTGGAGTACATCGCTGGGTATGGTTTCAGACCAATGTGCGAATTGAATCCAGAAATGTTAGCAAGCTTGACGATCAGACCCACTTTGATTGGGCGGATCGGCTCTAGTCAGAGAGACGATCCTAACCTATTGGAAATCATCTCCAAGTTAGAGATGGGTATCGATGAGGAGATGAACAAGTATGGGCTTGATCGAGATGGATGGCTTAGAAAGAGTGGAAAGCTTGTTGTACCCAATGTCAATGGATTGAGAGATGAAGTGCTTAGAGAATGTCATCACTCAAAACTGACTATACACCCCGGTGGTAACAAGATGTATCGAGACATGAAGCAAACCTACTACTGGGAAGGGATGAAAAGAGACATTGGGAGGTTTATATCCAAATGCATGAATTGCCAGCTAGTTAAAGCTGAGCAAAAGAAGCCTAGTGGGTTGTTGCAACCATTAGAAATTCCCGAATGGAAATGGGAGCAAGTCTCGATGGAATTCATCGATGGTTTACCAAGGAATAGATCGGGATATGATAGCATTTGGGTGATTGTGGACCGATTGACTATAAGTGCAAGATTTATACCAGTCACATCGACCAGAATGGCAGCTAAGTTAGCAGAATTGTATATGAAGTGGGTAGTGAGATTTCATGGAGTACCTAAAAGCATTGTGAGTGACCGGGACCCGTTGTTCACTAGTGGGTTTTGGAAGAGCTTACAAGAGGCTCTAGGGTCAGAGTTACATCTCAGTACCGCATATCATCCTCAGACCGACGGTCAGACGGAGAGGGTGAATCGTATTTTGGAAGATCTCTTGAGGGCATGTATATTGGATTTTGGTGGATCATGGGATGACCATTTGCACCTAGTTGAGTTTGCATATAACAATAGCTACCAATCCAGTATCGGTATGGCTCCGTTTGAAGCTTTGTACGGAAGACCGTGCAACTCACCATCATGTTGGATAGAGATTGGCGAGAAGTTTATGCTTGGACCGGATGTGGTGGGGGAAACTTTAGATAAGATCAAGATCATTCAACAACGAATGAAGGCTACCCAAGATAGGCAGAAGAGTTATGCTGATAAGAGGAGAAGAGACTTAAAACTCTCCGTTGGTGACTTGGTGTTTGTCAAGATTTCTCCGTTGAAGAGCGTAATACGATTTGGCAGGAGAGGCAAGTTGGCACCAAGATTTGTTGGCCCATTCCCTGTTCTTGAGCTAGCCGGGAATTTGGCATACAGAATTGACTTACCAGAGAAGATGGCGGGAGTTCACAACGTATTTCATGTTTCCCAACTAAGGAAGTTCGTTCACGACCCAGATATGACTATTTCACCTGATCAGTTAGAGGACTTCGAAGTAGAACCCGAGGCGGTTGGGAACCGCAAGCCGGCCCGTATTGTCGAGCACAACATGAAGCAACTTCGAAGGAAGGCGGTGAAGCTAGTCAAGGTTCAGTGGGGCGAGGACGAGAATGATTGTACTTGGGAGACAGAGGAGAACATTAGGAAGACACACCCAGAACTCTTTGCCTGGTAAGATTTTGACTTCGATTTAGTTTTCCGCATGCTAGGATAGGCTTGTTTGCTTGCTTTGCATGTTTGATTGTTGTATGTGACTGTTAGGCATGCGGGATCTTTTGTATGTTTTGGGTTAAGGAATTTCGGGGACGAAATTTCTTAAGGGGGGAAGAGTGTAACGAGCCGTATTCTACGCATCATAGGATCGTAGAATATTTATTTCTCTCACATATGAAGTCGTATGGTCATGTAACTTTGGGAGGCGACTATTGGGATCATTTCCCATGTTCACGATTTTTCCCAATTTTTAAATGACCATTTTACCCCTAGTTGGTACTGTTTTGGCCATAACTTTTGACTAGAAAGGAATTTTGACCTGAAACCACTTCCATTGGCTCCGGATGATGGTTTCTCTTTCCGTAGAGTGGTCATAATAGCCAAACGGACTTACCGTTTGGGAGATATGGCTGAATGAAGATTTAGAGGGTGAATTTTAGCTAATTGGGCTTAACCGGGTGATTAACAGCTAGGCCCAGAGGGGAATTTCGAGTTTAGAGGCATAGGAGGGCTAATTAGGGTTAGGAAATCACTTTCATTTCAGTTTTGAGCCGCCACAAACCTTCTTGAGACTCTAGTAATGGCTTCCATCCTCTAAAACCACTCCAAAACACATTTTTAGTGAAGATTAATCCTAAACTGCATCAAATCAGGGCCAAATAGCAACAGAGCAAGGTTGGAGCTGCTGCTATACATAGGAATTCGACCCAAACAGAGAGTGTTTCAGATTTGGTGCTTTATTTTGTGGCCAAGGTGAGTGATTAGCATCGTTTTGACACTAATTACAGTTAATTAAGGGTAATTAGTGAAGATTAGTGAATTTATACACTAATAAATTCTGGAAAAATGTTTAGAAATTCTTAAATAATATTTAATGCCTCTGTTAGAAATTTGGTTCGATTTGCTTAAGTTTCGTTAACCCTATGATTAGTTTTATTTAAACATGCTTAAGGGAAAATATGGGGTTTTGAGTATATTTGATCCATTTTGACATGTAAATTCATTGTTTTGGTGTTTGTGGTTAGTTTTCTATGTTGCTGTGACTGTTTGACATGATTTGTGATTGATTAGTATGGTTAGATTTGTCGAAAACGTCGTCGAATGGCGTAAACAAGTTGCTGGAAAAAGTTATGCAGGGTTTCGGATCGGATCGGATATGGGCTCGGATCGGATTGGAGACCTGGGCAAGAAACCCGACGCGAACTGGAATCTGGCACAAACGAGGCTAGGCAAAAAGGGAGGCCATGTTGGTTAAGCTGGGGATCGGATCGACTCAGGGACGAAGGGCACGGATCAGAACTTGACACTTGGGAGGACTGGCAAGAGGGAAGGCCACGTTAATTGGACTGGGATCGGATCAGATGAAGAAGGAGGGATCAGATCGGAGCACGTGAAGAACAAGGGAGCGGATCCGAGTGGAAGCACGAACTGGAAGGGAGATGACACCCGACCCGACCCGGAGGAGGACACCCGACCCGACCCGAAGTGGAATACTCGACCCGAACCGATGCGACGCAGTGGACCCGAACCGAACAGCTACAGGAGAAGACTACGAATCGACTCGAAGTAGAGGACCCGACCCGAACCGATGGCTTGAAAGGAACCGGACCCGACCCAGTATTGACCAATAATCAGAGATGCAAAGGTAGTCCAATATGGGAAGTTAGAGCTCAAGATCCAGTTGGGAACCGATGAGTTCACTTCATGATTGGGCTTTGCTGCGGGACGTGTGCCAAGGGGCAGTCGATGTTTATGACTTTGGATCACTATGTATGGGAAGTATGTGAACGGATTCAGGGCTGAAATGGCCTAGGTACGACTAAAGGGCTATAAACCAACGAATTGGGGTCATTTGTAAAGATTTGGTCATGACTCCATGTGGCAAGCTTGGTGGTAGCAGTAGTTGTACAAGTTGAACTCCGTCACTACTTCGATGGGTCTAGTGATTGACAGTGGTGGACATCGTATGCTTTACGCACTGAGTGAGAGATGTGAGGGTGGTTGCTATGGTTGATTTGTTTGTTATCATTATGACATGCACACCCCACCCCCGTATTCTTACACTATTTATTATGGCACCTTAGAGTATTGTACGGTATGTGGTACTAACTCTTTGGTTGCAGGTCCAGGTTCAGGTATGGTTTAGTATACCTGTTATTGTTCTGTTTAGATGCTTATCGCTCATACCAGGCTTTATGTCTGACCCAGAGTTTTATTTGTCCTCTTATTACTCTGGGTGCTCACACGAGCAGACTAGTGACAGGTTAGCTGGTGATGCACGGGTAGATGATCCGGAGACGAGCAGGAGGCTTCCACGTAATATATATATAGTTTTCTCCCTGTGTTGTTGAAGATCACTACTTGGGCATTGGTGGTGCATCTTCTACTTTAGCCTTCTTTTGTTTAGAGATAGTAAATTTGAAAAGTTGTAATAAGCTGTATTTGGATTTCCGCTGCTCTGATGTTGATGTTGGTTTTAGTTATCAGCTTATACACTGTCTCACATGTTTTATGTCAAGTATGTTATTATTATTATATTTTAATCCATGCGCTGTGAGACATTCTACAGGTTTCTTGTTAGTTAGTTCTCTTCTTTTCTTTCTCCTGACGACCGTCCTGTGCTAGTCGGGTATGTGTACAACACACTTTCGAAGGAAATGCAGGATGGTGCGGGGCGGGCCGTCACAGTTTTCGTTGGTAGTTCCAGTTAAGACCGTTACCCAATCCAAAACAGGGAAAAATCCCACGTTAATATGTCGTAACCATTTCGGAAATGTATTTATGAAGTGTATCCATTTGTTACTTCGTTAAAATTCCGAATCTACCTTTTTTGAGATATTCAATTGAGTTCTTGGCCTTTTTTTGGCAAAGCCGGCCGGTTTTTTATAGTGGTCCGTTCTACTTTTGTTATCACTAATAATGATTACATGAAAATACAGGTGATAGGTAGTTGGCCTATCAGCTACATATGGTTTTGAAGTGGACCATCCACTATATCCTAAAGGATTACAGAACAGGAGCCATATTAAATTCCACGAACTACAATTACAAAGCCAACCTGATGTCAATAACAATACATACATAACAAATACAATTACACCAGACATGCACATCTTGCCATATCATACAGACCAAACTTGGGAAGACAAGAGAGCAAGCATTACAACAAGAAGGCTGAGCGACATGGAGACAACTACAAAGCCAGATTACTACCAGCCCAGAACATAACCAATAATAGAAGCACCCAGTAAACAATTAACAATCGTACCACAGCAAAACCAACAGTCATAACAAACAAAACAACCAGTTATACTCCAAAACCATCAAGACGGAGGAATCCATACCGGTAGAAGGCATGTATTTGTTGAAGTAGAAACAGGAGTTGCTGGATACGACCGTTGAGAAGTAACAATGGGTTCAAGAGCTACTAGATGCCAACTACCAGGGCTACGCAGAGCAAGATAAGTACGAGATAAAGAGCTTCCACACCACTATAACAAAGCACACACTAGACCAGGAACTGGGAGCCAAACCAGGCTTCAAGACAAAGGGTGAAAGAAATTCCTACAAAAACACTGCAGCAAAAACAAAACCCCTCTCAACCCAAGAAGAAGTGACCCAAACCTTCCACGATTTTTAAAACCCCAAATGCCTTAAAAGTCGAGAAAAACCCAACTGCCAATGATTTGCTGCAAGCAGTCATGAGCGTTGAACAGCAGGAAAAACGAACTTTAGACGAGGGGAAATAATCGAAGAAATGCTCATATCTGAAAGAAGGCACGAAGAGAGGGGAAGGGAGAGAAGAGTTCACAATAAAGGGTTAAACAAAAGATATGGTAGCAGAAGAAGCGATAAGAAAAGATGAAAAGGAAGACATCGATTTGGGAAAGGGAAGAAGAGAGAAGAAAAGAGGCGACGACTAAAATCTCATTGTCCCCATTAAAATGAAAACCTAGCTCTCGACTATTATGATTAACCTAATTGAGTTCTTGGCCTTGTACTCGGGAAAATTTATTTTTAAAACTATTTGAAAAATGAAAATGGATTTCAACAGTTTTGAAATATGGTTTCGGAAAATAGTTTGTGAAGATATGGTTTTAGATCCTTAATCTATTCGTGTTTCAAAATTTTAAGGCTGCTGTGCAATTTTAATAAATATAGTCTGATTGGTAGGAAAGATGGAACTAGAAATGATAAGGAATATGCCACTATACTTGAAAATAATAAATATTTATTCCTTGTAAGTTATAGTGTCCCTCTTCCTATATATATTGGATAATTTATTGAAATTATCACAATTAATTCTTAAGGTTCTAAATCTCTAATATCTTTGAACACGAAAAGATTTTTTTTTCCAGTCTGAAATATAGAACTGGAATATAAATAATAGTAATAATTCAAAATTGGTTTATAAATACAAAATCGCTAGTTTACAATAAATTTTCATTTTTGGAAAAGTTTTAAATTTTTCTTCGAAAAGGCTAAGGAAAATCCTTCATTCATGTCTTGGGGTATTTGATTTCGTGAATTGTCTTTTGTTGTCAGCGAGATAAGGGGAAAATACGTTTTAGTTATACTACGGATTTCTAGCTGAATTATTTTTGAAATCCGCTCGTTAGTTGTGTGGTTGAAGTAGCATTATTGAGATTGTAAGTCCTTGGAGTTGGTTTGGAGTTTAACTACTATCTTTAAATACCGCGGTGATGAGAATGACTATTTTTCGAATCGCGTCAAATCTTAAAAGATAACGCGGGACGATTAATATTTTAATCCGGCCTAATAATTTCATGGTCCAACCTCTGTCCAAAGCCTATTCGGTGGTTGACCATTTTGTGCTACACTATGATTGTCAATTAATTGATGTGTTTCGGTGCAACTTGGACCAAAGACTCAATTGTAAAAGTTGCGTTCGAATTTTCCCTTAACTTCTTTCGTCCTTCCATCCTCATTTAGCCGAACCATATTCCTATCCTTCTCGTCGTCGCCTTGTCTCCTCATTTTCCGCGTTTGTTTGCGCATTAGATATTGCCTCACTAGTACTCCAAGATCTAGTTTCTTCTCTCCGAACATTTCTTGTCTTATAACACCTAATTGCACTATTCGATCTTACTCGCACCATTTAAGTCTCTTCCTTAGGTAGAGATCATTTGGTTGGATCAGAATGAGCAAAAAGGTCTTACCACTTTAAGGCTAAGAAAAGTTGGCAAGGCAGTTGGGCTTGCACCGACCCATTGCTGCGAGATCTTAGAATAAGATTTGTGTTTGTTCTGCATCCACCTTTGCTATATCTTGTTTGAATAGGTTCTTTCGAAGGCGATCGTCGTTTCTGAGAAGAAGATTAAGCTATCTTTTGATGGTTTTTCTGAGGAGAACCTCGAAGAGGTTTTAGAGGAATCTGTGTTGAACGTGGACTTAAATGGTCTTTTGTTTGACTGGCTTTGGAGATTTTGCAGCAAATCTCTTGTTCTTGATGTCGGTTCTTGTGTTAGGGAATCTATGTTCGAACTGACCATATAGACGTGTGGCCCATTTAACACATCGTTCTATAAATGAGAAGTTATGACTGGATTTGTCTCATGATGAATCAATCTTTTTGTAAATTCACCTTTTCGCTATATTCTTTAGGCAATGTTATGTGGGTTTCCAGGAGAAATAGTTTTGTGGTAGGTTTCTTTTCTCATCATAAATTCTCTCTCAGAAGAGATGGTGATGGGCGAACCTCTAAATAGCACCAGCAGTGTTTATAACCCGAGATTGAGCATTTTGCTACTATAATATGTTTAATTAAAGATCATAGAAATTGGTATGAGTTCCAGCCGCGGAGCAAGACGTCTTGTTGTTCATAGCCATTATTTTGGGAGTTTTGGTATTGTTTTGTTGTTATCACTTTCCAGCATCGGGATCTTGGTTTTATGGTGATTCGTGCTTGTAACTGTTAGTGTTGTTTAAATCGCACGACTTAGGTTAATGAGATTTCTAAGTTTGGAAATGTTTAAGTCATTCAAGCATGCATGTTTGAATGAAATATCATTTTTCTTATCTAAACTAACAGTTGTCCTAAGACTGGAAAGAAAATAATTATGTGTTGGGAAAATTTAATAAAGGACCAATTCTATGTTGCGGGTATATAAATAAATCATCGTTCCTTGTCAAATCTAAAATTTATTTTGGCCCTTTTGTGTGTGATTCAAGTTTTTGCATTTTTGGCACAACTGATTTCCGTCTTCGCCAACATGTGGCTGGAATCGTTTAAGTTTTCGCAAAATACATTTTTGAAAGTTTTTGGAAAATGTTGTTTGAAAAACAAAACGCACTTCTATCATTTTCCTATTTTAAGGGAAAGTGAAGCGGTTTTGAAAGAAAATTTTCAAACTAAACATGACAAGTTTATAAGCGGAAATTTTTTTATGGAATTTTTTTGATTCTTGGCCACATGAACGGTGTAAGGAAGATGTTTGGATGCTTTGTGTATGCGTTTTAGTGGTGCAATAGGATCGACGATACGATAAAAATGTTAATGGTAATAAGGAAAAGGCTGTTTTGGCCATGGAAACGATGTTTCCATACCTTATCAATGATGCGCGCGAGCTGTTAATTAACTCATTTTACGTTTAGAGCTTGTTTTAAGCCTCCTTTACAGTCTACTGGTGGAAGTTTTTGGAGTATTTTGGTTGATTGGGGTGAAAATGGAATATATAGAAACAGAGGAAATGTTTTTTTTATGCAAGAAGCAGAGGAAATGTTAAAAATTCTTCGCCTTAATTTCCTTTTTTCAGTTTAGGAGAAGTTAAATAGGAAACAATTAGATTGCGTACGTTTTGGACAGTAGGGTTTGGATGCAAAATTTGTTGCTTCACACTTCTATTCGTAGTTGTGTAAGGATTATGAATGAAAAATGATTTTCAAAATTTGCATTCATATAAAACTGCCAGTATATTTAGGATGTTTTGCATCATGTTTTCAAAAATATTTCAAAATTTTATTTTAAACATGTAGAAGGGTTCGATTAGAATCATCTTGCATGCATATTTTATGGTTGAAATTGCATTATGTACACCATGCATATATACACATGGTTGCATAGTGTATGTAGACAATTTGGTTGTGTAGCATAGGACTATAGGCGTCAGAATTTTGGGATGAAATTCCTTTTAAGGAGGGAAGAATGTAACAACCCAAAATTTTGGCGATATAATTAATTATTAGAATTTCAAAAATAGGAATTTCTGCAAATGATGGAATTTGGCCACGAGAATTTAACCGTTGCGTTTATCTCGGAATTTTGGTCAACTTTCATGTTTGGAGTTTCACAAACGGAGTCCGTATGAAAAAATGACGGACGAAAATCATAAACGGACGAAAAATAAATAAACCAGAATATTTAATTAATAGTTTACTTAACTTAACTAGCTGACCTGGGCAATCTGGAGTCCAGGCGGTCGACCATAGGCGGTCGACCATAGGGGTCGACCGCCCAGGTCGACCTACTGGGCGTCAGATTGCTCAGTGGTAGCTAGGTTTTGAAGGGTTAGGTTAATTTGTTTATATAACGAATGAACGGATATAACTTAAAACTAGTCCGACGATTTTAGGCCATTTCCAACCCTAAAAATAAAGGGGAGAGCCTCATTCTTTTCCATTCAAATCTATAGAGACAGCGGAGCTCTGCCATTTTTCTTCCTCTTCTGACCTGATTTCTAAAATAAAAATATGTTCATACATATCGAATCAAATTAAATTCATATGCAATTGGGAAGATAATTAGATTGAATAGAAGAGGATGCTCAACGATAGATTCACTGCTCACTTCCCATTTTCTTACATTCCTACAGATCTAGAATTTTCCCCTTTCTAAATAAATTGTAGATCTATAAGAATTTCCGAATTGTATGCCTGAAGGGTCCAAAACTTATAATTTGGAGGATATAAGGTGAGTGGGAATTTTACTAATACAGTTACAATGACTTATCTATTTCATTTAAATTAAATCTATGTTTCATGTCTATCAGATCTGTTCATTCAAGTATTGTGAATTTATTGGCAACCATCAGATCTGATTTTGAATATGGTCAAAAATTTGTAAATGATAAGTTGTGATTATGTATAACATGAATTGTAGGATTCTTAAATATTTTTCCCAAATATTCCTACAGTTATGTCATGAAATATGTTGTATATAATACGTATCACTGTGGATCTGGAAATCAGTCCCATAAACATAAATTAGTTGTACTTGCATTTCAGATCTTTAGTTCAGTGTTGAATAATGAAATATGAGAATTTGGGTAAAAAGATGAAATTGGTGAATTATGTGATTGTAAGAATAAAAGAAATATTTCTGTTTGTATTCAATATTGTTGGGTTTTGGTTTAAGCATTGTAAAACATGTCATTTTCCTGCTTTTGAATAAAGAGAAATTATTTTTGAAATCACAAGAGGTATGAAAAAAGATTTAAAAGGGAAAATGGTGCAAATGTACGTATCAATACAAATACATATATTTGTATCTAATTTGCATCGACTATTCTAAAATATATATTTAGAATATTTCTTGTGACTTTAAAATATGTCAATTCCACAAAATAGACATTATTTACAATGATACGGCTAACGGTCTTTTTTGAAACTCGAAAGCTTTTATCAAGTTTGAATATAGAATGGGAATGTTTGGTTACACTACAACAAAAACACCATATTACAACTTTAATTTTACAACGATGGTAAAAGCACCGTTGTAATAAATGTTTTTTACAACTTTTTTCCAGAAAAGTTGTAATAAACTTATTTTTAACAACTGTGTTATTTTGACAGTTGTAATAAAAGCCTATCACAACTTTTATTTTTTGACTGTTGTAATATATGACTATATTTTAATATAATTAACAACTAATAATTAATATTTAATACATTTATAAAAATAATAATTAATAAATAATAATTAAATTTAACACAGATGAATGTAATTTTTGAATTTAATAATTATTAACTAATAATAACTATAAAAAATAAATTTAATAAATAATCAATAAGTTATAAAATATTTAATAACTCAAAACTAATCACCATATTACAATTAACTAAATGTTTGCAACGTTCGATAGACGACAATTGCAATAACAAATTTATAAAAATTGATTTTTCTCGACATTTGTAATAAAGGGTTTTTATAATTGGTTTTTCTTGATAATAACTTATACACGTCATTATTTATAATTTAATATTTAACATCAAATATTTAACGATCAATATTTAACATTTAATATTTCATTTATAAGTAATATTTAATAATTAATATGTAACATTAATAGGTAATAATTAATAACAAAAAGTAATATTTAATACTATTAATAAGTAATATTTAATTTTAAATATATAACATTAATAACTAAAAAGTAATATTTAATACTTTAAAAGTAATATTTCGTAATTATATTTTAAAAACTATTAATTAATAAATAGCATTAAATAATTGAGATTTGTTATCTACAGTCACTTGAAAGTGATTATAACAAATACTTTTGTTGCAACGGTCCAATAAACAATTGTGGATCTCATCATGTGATAGTTAAAAAGTAAATAAATGCATTTGAACCAATAGAATGATAAGTGTGTTTCACAGTGGTTAAGCGACTAAAAATATCATATCTCCAAGTAATTAATAACAAAAAAAATTATCTCTAATTTTTAATAATTATCGGTGAAATAATTAAATTGTTATATGTACAACACATATACGAATGCTTACAAAACAGCACATATGTCCACACTAAAGAGCAAAGCGGTTGCCACTAAATCAAATGACCAGCCTCTACCCGACCCGATAACAAGGAAACCCTACATCATCCAATTCACGCGTAGTCATTCCTTTTTCACTTCGCTCTTCGCTGTTTCATTTTAATGCCGCTCGAAGACATGGAAGAATTCGTCAGAAATTCTTCGTGAAACTACAATTGATCACCTTTTCATGTGACCAAAACTATCCAACCACCAAAAAACCCAAAAAGTACTCCCTATAAAATAAAATAATGGGTGATTTGACCTCATTCTGCCCTGAATGTAAGACGAGCACTAAAGTGGTGTTCGATCGCTCGGCAGGAGATACCATCTGCTCCGAATGCGGTCTCGTCCTCGAAGCGCACGTGATTTACGAGACCTCCGAGTGGCGAACTTTTGCAAACGAATCGGGCGATACAGATCCGAATTGTGTCGGTGGGCCTAACAACCCTTTGCTTAACGACAGAGGTTTGTCCACTGTGATCTCGAAGAACTCGAACGGGAAGCAGAGCGATTTAGGGCGGTTTAGGAATCAGGGCTCAAGTTTCGATCGAAATTTGATCCAGGCATCCAAAACAATTGCTACTATGGCCGACAGGTATTACTTTTCATGCAGTTTTTGCTGGTTTGATTGGGGATTTACTGCATAAAGGCTATTTGGGTTGATTGTGTTTTAAGTATGATAGATCATAAGTTTTTTATACGGTAGATGCTATATTAGAAGATTTCATTGCACAGATAATTGTAAAGCCTAGAGACTGATTCGATCAAGGCGATGCGATAAATTAGAGGCGCCGATGACTTCAGACTCGGCGCCGATGACTTCAGACTCGGCGCCGATGACTTCATACTCGGCGCCGATGACTTCAGACTCGATAGTGGACGCAGCAGGTGATAGGTGCTACGTGCTCCAATCCGACTTTAATGAGGGAAAGCATGGTCGTGGTTTGTATTTAAGTTAAATGGGTTAAGGTTGGAGTAGAAGCTGGAATTTACTGCTAGAAATAACTTTTTTTGAAGAACTACATATAAAATATCTATATTATAATTGATGATTCGATTGTATGCAATAGTTGTATGAGTATATTCGTCTGTTGTCTTATATTTAAGTTGGCTTAACAATTACACAATTTAAATAGCAGCTTAAACATAAAATATGATGTGAGATTTTGTTTGGTTTATTTAAAGTTAGTTTTTCAGAGACACACATGGCGAAATACCTTAACTGTATTCAATTGGTTATTTGTGAATGCAGGTAGAGATGGTGTGCCTATGGAAGTGATGGGGCTCATGCTTGGAGAGTTTGCAGATGAGTACACGGTTAGAGTTGTGGATGTGTTCGCTATTCCACAGAGTGGAACAAGAGTTAGTGTTGAGGCCGTTGATCAGGTTTTTCAGACTAACATGCTTGATATGTTGAAGCAAACAGGAAGGTAAATGCATTTGTGATATTTGAGATTAATTTATCCGTTAAGATGGGTAATTTTGCCATATTGGTGCCATGTCACCACGAATATAAGCATTATCCCTTTATGATCTTAGCAGAAATTAATCTTTGCTGCATGATTGTGTTGCAAGCCTGGCCGTAAATACAATATTGTTCCTATAGTTGGTCTTCAGTTATATGCTTCATAAAATTTAGTCTTAGTGCTTCATAAATGTCATAGACTGACATGAGTTTATATTGTGCAACATGATGCTGCTAGATTTCACTTACCATGAACATAGAGAGATCCAGACCATTAACTGTTATCACTCTGAACGTCTAGTCTTCCAAACCTCAAATTTTCCTTTTCAAACCAACATTGCTGGGGTTATTTTTTTCCCCATGCATTCTCCCCAAATTATGATCAGATTTGTGCCAATATTATGATAGTGATCGCTTATCTTTAGGTGCTAATCTGCTATACTGTCTTTTGTTCCATAAGAAAGTCCAAATATCCTATACTGTCTCTTCAGCTTTTGTTTTGATTTGTTAAAAAGGCCTTAGATTTTGATGTGCATTATTATTCTTGGTGGGATGAAAGCGTTGAAATGTTTACCATTATCGCTCTGTTGTGGCGGGAGAACGCTAAAAGCTTATCAAGGTGGGACTATTCCTCATCTGTTTCCGATTTCTGCAAGTTAATTGACGTTCACATTCATATGCCATATAACATATAATATTTACATGGATCGTCGGCGGTATGTATTATTCTTTCATATCTTTTTTCTTTCTCTCTCCGTTGTCTTCAACTAGTAAATGTTTTGATAAAATATCACACGGTAGTATTAAATGTATATGATGTAATGTAGAGTTGAATTGTGTTTTGTTCCAAGGATTTTATGCATAAACTAAGATATTTCAATACTTACAGGTATTGAGCCTCATGTTACATTATATCACTTTGATCTTCCGCAAGCATTACAAGTTGAGTATGAAGGTCTCACAAGCCAAAGGATCATGTAAATTTCCGGTTCTTATAAAAATCGTAGCACTTGTTGAAGAATTTGAGTTATTGTTTGTAATACAACAATGTTGTCTAAAACTTATTGTTTGTAATACTGTATATTTGAGTATTATAATAAAATTGGTTTGCAAATAGCTGTAATATAGGATTTGCTTATGGAGTATTCCTATATTTAGTGTATTGTTCTTTTCAGTTGCAAAAGATTTTTTTTTTTGAAAACCCAAATGTCAATCACAACGGTGCATAAAAGTTGTAGTATATTTTATCACAACAGTGCATAACTGTTGTAATAAAGTTTATTACAACGTTGGAAAAAAGTTGTAAAATATACATATTACAACGGTGTTGCAACAGTGCAAAAAAGTTGTAAAAGATATTAGTCTATTACAACTTCTTAATACACGACGGTTTGTCCACCGTTGTAAAATGTATATTACAACGGTGTTCCACCGTTGCAATAGGGTCATTTTGTTGTAGTATTAATTGATCAGACCAAATAATTAATTTAAAAAGAATAATAATAATAATAACTATGTTGACCGCACGAAAATACAAAAATAATATATGCATATTATTCATCTAAATCAGCGTACAACGATAAAATATACATTGTATGGAATGTTTGAATACTTGGATAAGGTTCAATTTTGGAATTATGTGTAAATATAATCCATTTTGAGTTAATATATTTGTGGTGACCATTTGTAGCAATCAATATAATTAATTGCCATAAATGAGACCGCAAATTAATAACCAATATTGATTGAGGGAAAATAAATGTGATAGGAAAATTGTTACAATTCCTAAAATCAACTAGGATAAATGTTGTAAACCCCAATTAGGAAATTTGAATTATAACCACATTTAGACATGAGGTTAAGCTCAACTTGTGGTGTAAGCCTGCCCTAAACCGACCAGAAAATCCAGTAACCATAGGTAGTCAGCTTAGTATGAGGGGTCTAATGCATAAAAATAATCATATTAAGGCACGAGGTTAAGTTCACTTGTGGTAGAAGTCTTCCCGGAACCGACCGGCAAATGCAACATCCACAGGTAGTCGACTTAATGAGAGAGGCCTGGTATGTAAACACACACACACACACACACACACACACACACATATATATATATACCAGTTAATCAATAAATAAATGAACAAGAATAGCAATTGTCCGTTGGGGTACAACAAATAGACAACTTGGGGCTGATAAATAGTTGCCATAGGAAAATATGTCCGTAATGGTTATAAAGTGCAATAAATAGGAAATAAGGGGAAATGGGCGTCATAAGGGAAAGTATGATTGTCGTTTAAACACTAAGTTCAAATTAGAGTAGGTATTAAATAAATATCCTCGGAAAAAAGGAATTAATATAACCTTCCTGATTTATAATGATGGAGATAGAAAATATAGTTGGACTTAGTCGGTTGAGATAGAAAATATAGTTGGACTTAGTCAGTTAATTATGTAAGATATTATTAACCATATAAACCCGTGGCGATACATACAATATTTCCATATAAATGGACTAAACGGGAATGATTTAATAACGTAGCCTACTTTATACCAAAAAGGGAAAGGTGCTAAAGTAAAATGGGGTACGAACTAATGACCTTCGCGTATAGTCCGCTTCCTGGGTCCTAAAAGGCTAAGTGACTAGGGTTAAAGAGTCCACCTAGGAATAGGTTTTCAGTATAGGGGTCTTAAATGGCAGGCGTTTGTGGGTCTACCCAAACATGGAAATTAAAAAGGTCAGATATGGGCACCTATCCTATGGGAAGGAATAAACGACTAAGGCGGTTATCTACTAATGTCAGCTAGAAGGTACAACGCACAATAAAATACCATCTCTCACCTTATGTGAGGCAATGGTATATGCGCGAAGGACGAAAGCATTAACTAGTAGGGCCCGTAGCTAGTTCTCTCTAGTTTATGTTAACGTTGAATATATTATCGAAGGTTAATAAGTATCCAATAGGTCCGCCTAGGGTCTTAAGCGATCATGGAGAATTCACCCTATCTATCATTCATAGTGATGCATTAAATAATAAAGAATAGTGAATGAGGATATAGATAGAAACCCCGAAATTAGGGGCCCACTCTCGATATAGTTCACCAGTTAAGCTCTGGTATAAAGGCTTCACAAAAATGTGTGTAAATGTCCTATCTCGGTAATATAATTTGGGGATACTACTTTGGGAAGAGTAATATAGTCGTGCGTAAACATTAACAAGGTTGGTTTAGAATCACTAACCTTGTTAGGCATACAGCTTGGGTTGAACCAAATGGAATATATCTGTGTTATAGTCTATGTTGTACATTTCTTAGTCACCAAAACTTGTTATTCTGACCCCCCCTCCTGATTAAAACTTCCCAGGTTTCCTAGTGAAGGTCGGGTTCTCTTATATGATTAAGTTTGGCTTTCGGTTCTTATTCTCTCTCATGCTCGGCATTGGCAAAGTGACTTACTTTGAAAAAGGTAGTCACTTGAGTTAATACTAGTTTATCCTATTTTGTTTCTGCTGTGAGTTATTTTTATCATACTCCGATTATGTTCATGCTCATTTATTGCAGGTATCAGATATACATGCTCAATGCTTGGATATATTCAAGTTTTGATTTTTGTCAAAATTCGGGTGCATAAAAGTGTGGGGTGTTACAGGTGATGTGAGAATCGGGTTTCCAATTTCAAGAAATTCGCAAATCACGGTCCTGACTACAGCTATGTGTTTTCAAAACAACGACCATCGAGACCAATTAGATTCACTAACCAATCTACATACATGAATTCAAATGACTCAAAACATATGTAAAGCAATTGAGTTCACGATTTGATATCGTTTTTGAGAACCAACTAGCGTAATCATAAGATGATAGCACGCTTACTAATTATGTTACTTATTTCAAACTCCACATGTATCGCACAAAATCATGTGAATGTGTACAACTACCTATGTCGACAACAACTCGTTTACATCCCGACATAAACGGGAGTCAACGTTTCACGTTTAATATACCGAGTCTATAGGAAATTAGTGTTCACTTGAACGACATCATGGGATTCTAGTTCGAGCAATCAGAATTATCAACAATGTTGGAATAGGGCTGGAAATTAGAACCAAGAACCAAAAACCGAAACTGAACTGACCCGAAAAGACCCAGACCGAACCCGTTGGGTCTTGGGTCGGGTGTAGGTGA